>OX940902.1:4902368-6208657 GCA_954871355.1 Cabera pusaria | reverse complement strand
ACTTTTTTTCGTAAACTTATAGATTTAAAATTGGGAATTTCACGTGACTCGATACGCGATGTCGATATAGCGATCGACATATGTTTCGGCCTCATCCGGAGGCCTTCTTCAGGATCTCGAGTGCGGGGCACTCGCTGACGCGTTCAGCCTCGCACTTTTTCTTTCGTAAAAGCTAGCGTTTGACCACTGCATCATCTGTTGGTAAGTGATGATGCGGTCAAAGATTGTAGCACGCTAGGCATAGAAAGAGAACTGGCGCTCAAGAACACCTGCCACAATACAAAAGAAATTTGGTGATTGTGCGACTTATACGATGGAAATAAGAGTAATGGCAAATGTGTAAAGCCTAAAATATTCTAATGGCTAAGGCGTCGCCCTGGCGATCGTGAGGTCGATCCCCACCCATTGCACTATTGACGTGAACCCACTCCCGTAGACACAAGCATATTTAGCTTAGTGGCGGTGTTAACAAGAAAAGCTAGTAATGTGTAACCCACATTGGTAATAAGCTTTTTAAAAAGTGTTTCCCAATAACTAAAAACCCTTTCAGTTTCCGGGGTCTTCAAATCGCGAGTGAACAGGTATCTTCTAGGTAAGCTTGCCATAAGATTTTAGTCGAGCGCTTGCCTATCTGTCATAAAATAATATCGTTTAAAAACTAAAAAAGAACCGACTTCAATGCTCCGCTATTAATTTTCAGTACCAATTTTGAGGTGTTTATCTCCATATCTCTGGAGATACTTATCAGACCTCAATAAAATTAACATGGTACCACACTTGGGATATATCTACTTTCCAACAAAAAAAGAATAATCAAAATCGGTTCATAAATGACGAAGTTATCCGCGAACAAACATAAAAAAAAAAAAAATATATATACGGTCGAATTGAGAAACCTCCTCCTTTTTTGAAGTCGGTTAAAAAATACTAAGTACCTTTCCTGTGTTCTGTTTAACAGTGGAGCGTTGTATCGACACCGACCAAGGCTACCGTTGTGAGAGATGTCCCGGTAGACAGACCAGCGATGGTCAGACTTGTCGCTCCGTCTGCAGCTCCAACCCTTGCTTCGGAGGACGTGAGTATTTTTTTAATGTCTTATAGGCTAGCATTTGACCACAAATACAATCTCGCTTGGGTGTAAGTAATTTTTTTTTGATGTTGATAAGCAAGCGTTTGACTACTCTCTCACTTGAGGTGATGATAATGTGGTCGAAGATGGTGAACATGCTAGGTCCAGTATGAACAGTTAAAACAAAGTGATTATGTATATGTGTTTTAAAAGCTTCAAAATGTAGTAGCCAAACCAAAGTCTAAGTAGAAGAAAATAAGTTTAAATAATGTGGTAATCAAAGTCACTATAAAATTCAAGTAAAATTTGGAAAGTTTAAAATTTAGAATAACCGACTTCTATACCGCGCAAGTCTTTTCAGTAGCAAGTTTGATTGAATATCTCTGCAGATACCTATCAGGCATTTAAATGTGACCACCTTGGAAATGATGATGCTTTTTAGCAGTCGGTTGAAAAACATGCATACTACTGCTATAAAAATTAACATTATAGACGTCAAAGTGAATTTGTTGCATCTTTACGTTTCAACTTCTCAACCGATATGGCTGAATCTTTGTAGAGGGATAGAGCAGTAGTAGTTATAAGCTGTGTGTAAATTTATAGTAGAACTAGAAGTGCCCCGCGGCTTCGCCCGCGTTAAAGACTTCTTTTATTTACTTTAAACATTTATTTTGTAAAAACCTTTCTATCATAAAAGACATCAAAGAAGTTAAAGCCAAATCAGTTCAAACTTTGAACCCCCGTTTCATCCCTTAAAGAGTGAATTTTGAAAAATCGTTCATAACGGCTACTAACGTCAAAACAACTATCTGCATGCCAAATTTCAACGCAATCCGAAACAATATTGATTTCAGACTTGGTTACCCCACTTACCCCTTTTAGGGGTGGCATTTCGAAAAAGCCTGAACCACGTATTTTCTTATTTATTTACTGAAGCAATTGTGTGAAGTTTCGAATAGAAAAAACTATCTTGTTTCTCCTTACAAACTTTGAACCCCCGTTTCATCCCCTTAAGGGGTGAATTTTAGAAAATCATTTTTCAGAGGGAACTAACGTCGTAATTACTATCTGCATGCCAAATTTCAGTGCAATCCGATACAATATTGATTTTCAAACTTTATTACCCCATTTCACCCTCTTAGGGGTGGAATTTCAAAAAAGCCTGAAACACGTATTTACTTATTTTTTTTACTGAAGTACTTGTGTAAAGTTTCGAATAGAAAAGATTGTCTAATCTTGTTTCTCCATACAAACTTTGAACCCCCCTTTGAAACTTTCATCCCCAAAAAGGGTGAATTTTGAAAAATCCTTTCTTAGTACACCCGTACTAAGACAAATATACCCTCCAAATTTCAAGTCTCTATGAGCAGCGGTTTAGGCTGTGCGTTGTTTGTCAGTCAGTCAGTCAGTCAGTATGTCAGGACAAAGATTCTTATAGTAATAGATAAAGATTTATAAGCATAGTGAAAGTAATTTAATAGATGTGTGCCAAAGAATTTGTGCAGTAAAAATATTATTTTTCTTTTCATTTCATTTTTATAAAGAATGTGAAAACTGTTTACTGCAAATAAAGATAAATAGTAATTACTGTATCGATTCGAAAGCTTAGTCAAATATGCTATGGACGTTACACAGATTTCCCAGTTAAAAATCCCAAAAATAAGATGCATTTCTGCATTTTTAGTTGAAGAATAGCAAGCATTTGTAATTCTATAATTTTATCATCAGACGTTGGTAAAGAGATGATGTGGTCTAATATGTAAATGAAATGACACCTTATGATAACCTCACGAAGCTTGCTAATTGCAAATCAATAAATTGACTTAAGTATCCACATTGACGAATAAGGCACTGAATAATACCAACAAATGTAATTCTTCTCAAAAGGTGTTCCATGCCAAGACCTCCCCGATGGTTCGTTCAGATGCGGACCCTGTCCGTCTGGTTACCGTGGCAACGGACAGGACTGTTACAGGATAACATGTCAACCTAATACTTGCTTTCAAGGTAAGCTTAGTGGTAGTCATTAGTATCATTTTTTTTCTCAAACTCAACTACTCTACGGCAGCAACAATATTCTTGCCTTAGTTGCAAGTATTTGAAGCGTTCATTTAAATAAATATTAACGAACATTTTCTAAGTGTGAAATGTCTTCTGGCCATCTTGCCAAATTAGGCCGTACAAAAAACGATGCTACGCAGAAGTGTACTGGTGGCTATTGCGCTAATTTTCAGACTCGTCTCCGTGAAAGACTTTCAATTGCTAACCAAAGCTATAATATTCCAGGTGTAACATGCACAGAAACCGCCTCAGGACCCCGTTGTGGTCCATGCCCAGCAGGGTATGTAGGTAACGGCCAGCAATGCCAAAATGTTTGCGACAGGAGACCATGTGGTGACCGTCGCTGTATGCCGAAGAGTACCTCGCCTTTTTATGACTGCGAAGATTGTGCTAAGGGTTACGAGTGGAATAGTAAGTAGGCTGAACTTTATTTTGTTATTATAATCATTATCAAACATAACATTATTAACATTTAAATTAACATTTTTTGAATCCATTCACCACATTCTTAATTGTCTCTGACGTGCCCAAGCTGCGGACGTATTTTGCAAAGGTATTACGTAAATAAGATTTGAAAGATTTTGCGTTCCTCCCAATGATGGAACGTCACAAGAAGAGCCGAAGATCGGGCTCAGTAGCTCATCTTGGGAGAGGCCTACTTCTAGCAGTGGACTGATACAGGATGATGATGATGATGATGCATTCACGTTTTCAAGTTATCTTTCTCAGTTTTGTTTAATTTAGTTCGGCTTCATATACATTCCTATTATAGCAAGTGGGTGGGTATATATAGGCAATAGAACGCGGGGATGCGTTTGCAGAAACCTTTACGTTTGAATCTTAACCCATTAACTGATCTCATTATCGGAATTAATTTAATTGGTCTACTTCTACCTTGAGACTATATAACCTTCTTTCTGCCTGCCTCAAAAATATTTTTTGTTAAATATAATACAAAATTTTTTTTTCAGTCAAGAATAATTGACTTTATTCCCTTCCCAGGTTACTCCTGCGTCGACATAGACGAATGCGATCTCATCCGTCCTTGCGACGAGTTAGTCTCCTGTAGAAACGAAGACGGAGGCTTCGTCTGCGGCGCCTGTCCCCCGGGGTACGAGGGGAGCCAGGGGTGGCGGGGGGCAGGGAGGGAAGTCAGAAGGGAGCAGTGTGTCGATATAGATGAGTGTGCTGAAGGAAGGGCCAGCTGTAATCGAGGACGGCTTTGTGTTAATACACCGGTGAGTTATCTGGTGATATTTGCTGATGCGATTTTGTTTTCATTTATTCGTTTTTCATGCAGGGAAGTGACTGATCTAGTCAATCTTATCATCATCAGCCCGTTTGATTCTGAATCAAGCAGTGTTTGGTAAACACCACTCTTTGACTTGATATTTAGACAGATTATAGGTGCTTCGCATCCCTTTTATGTATCTCTCATTAATCAACTAGAGCTCCTTCAAAACTACAAATTAACTATACCGAGGTACCCTCTATTCACTTTTCCACCTTCTGTTTCTTGAGGTTTTTAAGTTTATATAAAAATTATATTAAATGTTTTGTCATAAAGAATAGGCGCTTGACCTTTACCTTACTGTGTGGTCGATTATGTTACCTAATTATATCTTCATCGAACCTTCAATCGTAACCTTTTAAATTTAGCATTTATTTATTCTTGATGATTAATTTGCCCAACTAACTATTTGCCCGATATTCCCAAGGGTTCGTACACATGCGTGCCATGCGGAGGTAACTACTACGTGAACACGACGCGTCCTTGTCGTGACCTCGACATTGGAGCGTTGGTGAAGCGTTGTGACCCAGCTCAGTGTCACCGGTACAACGCAGTGTGTGGATATGGATACAAGTGTGTTTGTGCTGTGAGTAATACAATATTACAAATATTCTTAAGCATATATTTTTCGATATTGTTTTTTAGGTACCAAAGGGTTTTTTAGGGAGCTGTACCAAAAGGGGCACCACTTTATACAGCACCCTAAAAAACCTGTTAAGGTCAAATCTAGCAAGCTGAATTATAACAAACAGCATAGACACGTCATTTTATGTACGCATTCAATGATGGTCGTACATTCCCTAGTCGACTAATAGTCTTTTTTAAAATATATAATATACTTAAGTTAGTATACACTAACATGCAAAATAAAGACTACAATTGCTCATTATTTCATCAAGTACAATTTTATCCCCTAGACGGGCTGGGCCGGCAACGGAACTGTTTGCGGTCCTGATAGAGATTTGGACGGTTTCCCGGATCACAAAATCCCCTGCAACGAGCCGTTTTGTGAAGCTGACAACTGTCCCGATGTATCTAACTCAGGACAAGAAGATGCGGATGGAGATGGCATCGGAGACTCGTGTGATATTGACGCGGATGGAGATGGGATCCCTAACTTACCTGTAAGTATTTTATTTTTATTGGATGCATTAATATTAAGCAAACAAAGAAATACTGAAAGTTGGATTTATTTTTATTGAGTAGAGGAGAATATTATTTTTCTTTTTACGATATTTTAAGGGTTATAAAAGACGGTTCTCTTAACCTCAACCCTCCATTCCTTTACTATATAATTAAAAATAGCAATAGGTACATAAATATAGAGTATCCTTTCAGGACAACTGCCCCTTAATCTCAAACCCGGACCAACTGGATCGAGACGATGACAGAAGCGACAAACGAGGCGACGCATGTGACAACTGTCCGCGACGATACAACCCAGAACAAGAAGACAGTGATAATGACGGACTGGGAGATGTGTGTGACCCCGATATGGATAATGATGGTGAGTCGTAACTAGATTATAACAGATTTGACGGCGACTGTAAGTGACGATACCACCCAGAACACAGTGACAACTGGGAGATGAGTGTGACCCTGATATGAATACCCCAGGGTAATCTTAATCTCAAAGATATATACGGACTATTTATTGCTACAGAGATTTTAATAATGATTTCAAATCAAATCAAATAATTTATTTGCTTCAGAACAAGGTATAACACGTATCAAGAACAAGGAACTTTCAAAAGAAATAGTTTCACTTATTCTACCCTTTCGGGTGTACAATTAATATTCGTTTTCATTTGTACTTTTATTTCTTTCATGTATGTTTATTTTAGTTTATTCTAAATATATAATGTTACTAGTTACTTAATATTTCTTAGGCATTCCGAACGAGTCGGACAACTGTCCCCGCCACTACAACCCCGACCAGTTGGATACAGACCGCGACCGCGTGGGCGACGCGTGCGACAACTGTCCACGCGTGCGCAACCCGCATCAAGAGGACAGTGATCGCGACAACGTCGGCAACGCGTGCGACAGTGACGTTGATAGAGATCAGTAAGTAAATAGAACTGTCCACGCATGCGCAACAGCATCAAAGGGACAGCGACCAAAGTGTAACAATAGGCGGTATTTTCCTAAAAGTGGTCTCTTCCAGACAACCTTCAGATGGAGAAATATGTAAAATGATACGGCAGTCTACGGTGTATCAGTAAATATAACATAAGCTACTAACAGATACTAAAGTAATGCCCCAGAATCAGAAACAAATATAAAAAGAAAATTTATATTTATAATAAACTAGCTGACCCGGCGAACTTCATACCGCGAATATAAATAATCTGTCCAAGTGTGCCGGTACAAGTACACGCAGGGTTCCGATTGAACAATATTTCAGTATATTAAAATTTAAATACCTACGCGATAATTCGAGTAATGTGGTGGATATATTATGCTGTCAATTCTAAACCCTTAATTTAATACGTACTCCAAATTTAAATCCGAGAGTGGAACAGAGTATACCTTACCGTACCAAAGGGACGAACGTCAAATGTTTGACAGGAAAATAGGTTATAGAACAGTTTATATGGGAAAATGAAATTGTTGTTGTTACAATCTTCCTCGCAATTGTCCCATATTTTCTCACCGTTTAAACTTTCCCTGGACTACGACAAACATTTCAAAACCAAAATCAGCTAAATCGGCCCAGACGTTCTAGCGAGACTAACGAACAGCAATTGATTTTTATTTATAAGAAGTAGATAATAATAGATGGAAAGATTAGTGAACTTAAATTAATAAGATACAAATAAAACCAAAACCAAGATACGTGTTATAAGCGGTACTAACACAAATAATATCTTACAGAGATGGTATCCAAGACGGGTTCGACAACTGTCCCTTGATCCCAAACAGTGATCAACAAGACGTGGACGGTGACGGCTATGGTGACGCTTGTGATGAAGATGATGACGGAGACGACATACCTGACGTCGATGATAACTGTCCTCTCATACCTAACAAGGATCAACGCGATACTAATAGTAAGTGTGTTGCTATAATTAAACTTACTTATTATTCACTTATTTAGACGTTGCAATTTTGCCGCGTGATTGCAGGTCAAGGAAATGATACCTACTATAATATAAGTATGCGTAAATTACAGCCAGTATATAATGTTAATAATGATTAAAATTCGTCATAAATTTAAAATAATAATTATGTATGAAACTGTATGTGAATCAAAACAATAACAAAAATAACTAAATTTAAAATTTAAAACCACCCCCGACTGATTTGTATATGTATAATTTGTTCATTGAGACCATTTCAATGAGCCTAAATACGACATTTAAGAGGAGGCGTTGAGGAGATTTCTGCAGATTCGAGGAGATGTCTCTACATTAGGTCAAGTTTACCATATTCTTGCAATATCATTGAAGTAACAGGATACACTATATGATTTGACTAATGTAAACGATTACATAAATATTAAGTGTGTAACACTTCAAAGAAACATAATATTTGATTTACGCAGTGCAACATCTCTCGTCGGATTTGAAAACTGTAATGATTTCTTCCGAATGATTAACTTACGTAATAATACGTAGTATTATTATCTTTTCTATGGTAATAAGTAGTCATAGATGACGCCACCAATGCATAATTGGGTTAACAAATGCAATCCACTAATTTCGTCGTAACGATACTTCGCACCGTGGCTTAATTGGCAAAGCACCGGAACATGTTATTCCGGAGGTTGCGGGTTCAAGTCCGGTCGGTACGATGAAATTTTGGATTGTGTTTAACAATTTAAATAAATGTTAAGTGTGTAACACTTCAAAGAAACATAATATTTAATGTAAACTACGCTAAACAGACAGCAGCAAAGTGACGGGTATGGAGTGCGCAGAAGCGCCATTTTGATTTTATTGACGTCCGCAGCCAAGCGCTACAAAATTGCTATGATAGCAACTTTTGTAGCTCTCATCAACCAAGAAGAAAGGGTTGCTAATATTTAAACGGCTGAACGGATTTTCATGAAACAAAGCTAAGAAAACTGTCGATGAAGACACCTTGATAGGTGTGACAAAAAAACTAAATCAAAATCGGTTCATTCGTTTGGGCGCTACGATGCCACAGACAGACACACAGATACACAGATACTCAGATACACAGATACACAGATACACACGCCAAACTTATAGCACCCCTTCTTTTTGCGTCAGAGGTTAAAAAATCAAGACGCTGAAGTGAAACTGATATTTGACTAAATGAGAAAATTCTATCCACATTTGATAGGATCATGACTTCCGTCAAAAGAATAAAAAGGTCTGAGATTTATTGTAAATAACTGTAAAAAATCTTTAATAAAAAAGAAGTATGTCACCGACATAGTTCAACCGATGGAGTGAACGTGTTCTGTAACGGAGACTGCGACTGCAAACGTAGCGTAGGACGTCCTTCAACCTAGGTGAAGTGACAGTATTCACAAGGTGGCTGGTACTGGTTGGAAAAACAGCTGAAAGATCGAGCTCATTGGCGCACTATGGGAGAGGTCTATGTCTAGCAGTAAACTAATACATGCAGTAATGTTAAAGTTCCACATTCATTCTTGCAGATGATGGAATTGGCGATGTTTGTGATAACGACTTTGATGGAGATAAAGTTTTAAACGAAATAGACAACTGTCCCAATAACTCCAGGATATTCAAGACTGACTTCAGGTAAGTACAAAGAATTGTGAACAATCTTAAACGGTCATCAAGACCCTGGCGTAACTTGAATTCGATATCAGATCTTAAAAGTGTTCTTGAAGAAATTTTCCGAGGTTACCCCTCCAAATATTGATGATGGCATCCAAATTCAAAGTGCCTCTACAAATCTGAACTTCACGATTGAATACTACTTACACAGTCCGTTTGCTCCCAGACGGACAACAGTACCTAATAAAGGCGCAGATATAGTCCAGACCCTCAATTCAGACTTTGGGCTAAAAATATTTGCCAATATCGTTCACAAACTGTTAACATAAAGAATTTCCCAACTTTTCATATTACGTTCTTATCAACAAAGCTTTATTTTTAGTCTAAATAAATTCCTATTTCTATAATATAGTCTATTATTGTCTCTTCTCTTTTAAAGTATCTCTACAAACTTAAAAACTTTATGTATATTTAATACTACTTCCTCCCCAAAAATATATATCCTACAATCCTCAGAAAGTACATGACAGTCCGTTTGGACCCCGAAGGAGAGTCCCAGCAGGACCCGAACTGGGAGATAGCAAACAAAGGCGCCGAAATAGTTCAGACCCTCAATTCTGACCCTGGTCTCGCGGTGGGGTATGATTACTTCACTGGAGTGGACTTCGAAGGAACTTTGTTTGTGGACACGCAGATCGATGATGACTATATTGGATTTATATTTGGGTAAGAATTTGAGGGATTTCCTTAAATTTGTTACAGATACAGACTTGAGTACGACTTAGCTTGGTGGAGAAGTGAGATGCTGTGTGAGATGGAGATGTTTTTCTCTGGATCTAATAGAGTTTTATTTTTATAGTTTATAGACTATCGTTTGATCACTATATCAGCATTGGTAAGTGACAATCTGGTCTAGGATGATAGCATGCTTGGCCTAGAATGGGAACTGGCTTTGAAGGACAGCTGTCGGAACACATTAGATGAGAATGTAGAGGAATGAGGTGTGAGACAACATACTTTAGCATGATCCACATAGTGAAGCTCTGTCTTACCCTATCTTCCGACATATCCATTCAAGATTTTGAGTTTATTAGTTACCCCAGAATATCCAACAGTAGGTAAATTTTACAGTAACAGTAAAAACATTTCAGTTTGTATAAAAACATTGCATTTTACAAGAAAAAAAATTACAAAATTCAAACCCAAGACCCAAAAAAGGCCGATATTTTCTGCTCATAATTATTTATTCTGATCAGTTTTGTTTTTATTTCTCCAATATAACCTATCACAAGCATACCAATCTTTATTGGTCAAGGATTTCCGCAAAGTAACCCTTGATTTTTCCACCAGGTATCAAAACAACAAGCGTTTCTACGTAGTGATGTGGAAGAAGAACGCGCAGACTTATTGGCAAACTACGCCGTTCCGTGCCGTTGCCGAGCCTGGCATTCAGCTCAAGTTGGTGCACTCAAAGACTGGACCGGGGAAAACTATGAGGAACGCTCTTTGGAACACTGAGTCTACTCCTGATCAGGTCAGAATTTTACTTAGATGAACCTGAGGTGGAAGTCTCATTGAAAAGCGATGCGTCTTGTCATCGCAAACGTCTGGTAGAAGGAGATGCAGCTAGACAGTTGTTATCTGCATCTCTTTTATTATCGACGATTATCGCTCGAATTTCATCGCTATTCATGTAGAGACTACCGGCCAAGTTTCGTAGTTACTGATAAAGTTTCTGTTGGAGCAAAGAGTCTCAACCTTATAGTAATAACCTCATTCCAGTTATACATTCAAACAAGACTGGTTAGTTTCATTAAGTAGAGGTTAAAAAACAATAGGAAACAGTTTGTTTGAATATGAGTCAGTAGTGAAAAATCCTTACTATAATAATATTATAAACGCGCAAGTTTGTATGTATGGAGGTATGGATGGATGTTTGTTACTCTTTCACGCAAAAACTACGGAACCGATTGAGCTGAAATTTGGAATGTAGATAGCCTACACCCTGGATTAACACATAGGGTACTTTTATTCCGATATTCCCACGGAAACGATGTCTACGCAGCTAGTTGATAATAATAGTGTGTGTTGAAAAAAATTATGTAAGTATGTAAGTACAATGATAATCTTTTGGCCTCTAGGTGACCCTCCTTTGGAAAGACCCTCGCAATGTCGGATGGCGCGAGAAGACCGCTTACCGCTGGCGTCTGCTCCATCGTCCCAAGATCGGTCTCATCCGACTCAAGATCTACGAGAACAACAGATTGGTAGCCGACTCGAAGAACATCTACGACAACACTCTGAAGGGAGGAAGATTGGGAGTCTTCTGCTTCTCACAGGAAATGATCATCTGGTCCAATCTGGTGTACAGGTGTAACGGTAAGCGTAATTTTTTTTGCTTGCACTTTTTATCGAAAAATGACGGTTGTTAAACATTTGACGTGTGTATCATGTATTCGTTTGTCTGTGGCATCGTAGTGCCCAAACGGATGAACCGATTTTGATTTAGTTTGATTTTTTAACCAACTTAACAAATCAGGAGGAGGACATTCGTCGGGATCTTTTTTTAATTTTTTTTATGGATGTTTACCGATTATTCGAAGATGCCTGAACTGATTTGGATTTTTTTTTTGTTTCAAAGGGTATCCTTCCCAGGTGGTTCAATTTAAATTTTACCGAAATCTGTCGAGCCGTTTTTAATATATCAACATTTGTATTATAATGCATTTGTATTTTTAGATGACATAATACTGGCTGATGTCAAAGTAGCCAGTACTTTGACTAGCGTGAAGTTTGAAGTCAGTGCTTTTAGATTTTTAAGCGCTTTTAAAATACTTTAAAAGCGCTTAAAAATCTAAAAGCACAAGATTTACCAATCAAGATACCTCTCAAATACTTGAGAGGTATCTTGATTGGTAAATCTTAGACCGCATCGTCAGTTAACATCAGGTGTAGTGTTCATGTGCTTATCTGTTGAGTGGTCCTTTACATACAGCTATCAAGGTCAAGATCTGATGGAGTTGAGAGTTTCTGAATGTATGTTCAGAGATAATAGGGAAATAGAAACTTTATCCTGAATATTAATACTACCGATTAGTATAATAAAATAAAGAGTGTTTATTTTTTTAAATTTTAGTTGGTTCGAGTCCCGGGCGAAGCAAGCGAGTTTAAAAAAATCTTTTAATGCAGATTTGTTTCTTTTCAAATATAAAGGAATGTCTCCTTTAAGTAAAATGAGCTAGCTTAAGGATTTAAAGTAGTTTCCCTCCAGGGCCTGAGTTTAATTTCCACACTGTATACATGTGTACTGAAATGTGTGTTCTTTTTTCAGATAAAATCCCATCAAATATAGCCTCCGAGCTACCAACGAGAACATCATTCGAGATCGATCACGATTTTAATTACGCTTAAGAAAAGAAAATAAAAATCTAATTAGATAATATATAATTAGATAGATATTATCGTCAGTTTCAATCATGATTATAAAGTACCGACCAAATAAAAACAAATGAACTACCCTTTTAACAAAATTAATATATTTTAAAGATTTTAGATAATATAATGTTATCGTCAGTTTTAATCATGATTATAAAGTACCAACTAAATAAAGACAACTTAACTACCTTCAGATTTAACAAAATTAATATATTTTAGATAATATAATATATTATGGTCAGTTTCAATCATGAATATAAAGTACCGACTAAATAAAAACAAATTAACTACCCTCAGATTTAACAAATATATTTCAGATAATATAGTTACATTATCGTCAGTTTCAATCAATATTATGAAGTGCCGACTATTATAGTTTTTACTGCCAATCTGTATAATTCGTATACAGGGTGTCGGGTTTCATGTGGTCCAAACGAAAACCGTCGATGGAGGACTCCAAGGGCTACCCAGAGAACCCCCATATATGTTCCGCGAAAATCTATAGTTTTCGAGAAAATTGCGTTTTACTTGTTTTCGAGTTCGTCCCCAAAATGTTGCAATTTATTTAAATTTTCTCCCATACTACAAAGGCCAGAGCCCTAGTTTTTTGTGGGACTATGAACAATTAATAGGTCTTTCAGGGTTAACTAGGATTTTTTATTTAGGCTTATTATTTTCTGAGAAAAAAATAAGACATCACATTTTTTTATTTAGACGATATTTGAACCTTTACTTTGAGCAGGCTTTTCTCCAAAAAAAAAGAATAAAAAAAGTTACAACCGATTTTAAAAACTTGTCTGTTTTATGGACCTGCTGCTTGCCAAATTTCATACGGCTACAAAAAGAGGTTCAGGTCTAAAAACATAATTAATAAAAAAGAAAGGATTTCAATTTTCAAATTATTTCTTCTGAAATACTCTCTTGTAATCTCTTTTTTACAGAATTAGCTCAAATGAAGAGAAGAAGTTATAATGACAGGCCTATATCTTTGAATTAAAAGGTTTTATGTTGAAAAATATCGACAATTTTCTTAATTTTCTTGTCAAATTTGTAATAAACTTCAAAGTGTCCCTTTACAGCAATGCAAGCAAAGTGACCTTTTAAAGCAATGCACATTATTGCACATACGATAACGCTTTATGAAGTTTCGTCTGATATGATGAAAGAAGTCATTGTCTACTATTCTCTTCTTGTGTGCATCTCTTACTTAAAGTTGAAATTTATTCTTATTAATTTCGCTGTAGAATTGAAATCTTTAGGGTGACACTTACACAAGTTGATGTAGGTATCCGGCGCGATGGATCTGTCTCTAGCCATCAAGATGCCTGACCTCAAATTATTTAATTTTTTATATGTGAGAACGACCCAAGCTCGCGAGTGTTAAAGTAAGAAAGCGAGCATCATGGTCGATCAACACATCATCACTTATCATCAAGTGAGATAGTGGTCAAACGCTTGCCTATTACGTAAATTAAACACCAAACTAAAATAATCCTAGAAGAAGAAAACTAAAAGTGACATCTAAAAATAAACTTTATTAAGCGATATTATGTGCATAGATGTAACTTTGAACTTTTATTATCAAAATGACAAAAGAGACTAGGAAAATAGTCGATATTTTTTAACATAAAACCTCAATTTTTACTCTTAAAGTTACTTAATTTAAATATTTTAGGCTTTTATTACAACTTATTTCCTTCACATGAGTTAATTCTGTAATAAAGAGATTACCAGAGTGTATTTCAGAAGAAATAATTTGAATATTGAAATCCTTTCTATTTCGTTAATTATGTTTTTAGACCTGAACCTCTTGTCATAGCCGTATGAAATTTGGCAAGCAGCAGGTCCATAAAACAGACAAGTTTTTAGAATCGGTTGTAATTTTTTTTATTTTGTGTTTTTTTGGAGAAAAGCCTGCTCAAAATAAAAGTTCAAATATCGTTTAAATAAAAAAAAATGTGATGTCTTATTTTTTTTCTCAAAAAATAATAAGCCTAAATAAAAAAATCTAGTTAATCCTAAAAGACCTATTCATTGTTCATAGTCCCACATAAAACTAGGGCTCTGGCCTTTGTAGTTTGCGAGAAAATTTAAATAAATTGCAACATTTCGGGGACTAATTCGAAAACAAGTAAAACGCAATTTTCTTGAAAACTATAGATTTTCGCGGAACATATATGGGGGTTCTCTATGTAGACCTTGGAGTCCTCCATCGACGGTTTTCGTTTGGACCATATGAAACCCGACACCCTGTATATATAGGCATTCTATAGAATGTCTATGAAGTTCAGGTCAAGAATGTAATATCATTTTTATAGATAGATTATAAGCGGCAATAGCACAATAGCTAAGGTTTACGTAGTAACTATTATATAATCTGTGCTAAGGTGTCGGCCTGGCGTTCGAGAGGTCGTGAGGTCGATCCCCACCCATTGGCACTATTGACGTGACCCCACTCCAGACACAAGCATATTAAGCTTAGCTGGAGGGGTTAACATGACTACTAGTAATGTGGGTTGCACATATTTTACTAGTAATGTGCAACCCACATTACTAGTAAGGGTCAATTTATACTAGAGCAGAGTCGTAGCGCATCGAAGCGTCGATCCAAAACTGAACATAACAAATTCAACCTTCATTCCACAGCGTAACGCACACATTACTTCTGAGATTCTTAAAATTCGCGCGCATTCTTCCGAATTTGCGCGTCTGCGCGTGACCAACGCTATTTAAAATCTCAGAAGTAATGTGTGCGTTACGCTGTGGAATTTGAATTTGTTATGTTCAGTTTTGGATCGACACTTCGATGCGCTTCGACTCTGCTCTAGTATAAATTGACCCTAAAATAAAAAAACAACGGGTTGCACTCCGGGAGTGCCGCCAGAAGTGTAAACTTAAACATTAACGTTGTGCATTTGGTCTACTCTCCCTCAGTCTTACGAATTTTCGATCAGGTCACGTCTCCTGAAGCGAGTTTAACATTTTTTACCTATCCAAAAAAAAGTTTCTACTCTCCCTCCGTCTTACAAATTTTCGATCAGGTCACGTCTCCTGACGCGAGATTAACCTTTTTAACCCATCCAAAAAAGTAAACGCCGCTAAAGAAGTTTTTACTTCAAAACTTCAAACTTCAAACTTTTTACTACTAGTTAAAAAAAGTTATAGGTGTTTATACCGTGGTTTTCTTATTAGGTTGAGAAAGTCGACAACACATAGTAGTATCATCATTATCAACATCATCATCATCATTATCATATTATGGCACGCCACTGGGGTCGACTATATACGTTCTACTACTTACTAGCGCCATTCCTACGACTGTTCTCTTTCCGCACAGACTCGATAGAAAAATGATTCGATATCGTGTCCACTATAATCACTTGGTCACAACACTATAACTGTCAAATTAGATCTGTCAAATAGAAAATAAACGGTTGGATCTATTATAGTAAGTATAATAGTCGGTATAATATAATATAATATATCACAATAATTAATATTATAATTTATGTAAATAATTATATTTAGCCATAATGGCTTGTTAGTACTTCAGTTTTGCCATAATAAGTTATTTAGTGCCTACTTATATCTATTTTTAAGTTTAATGTTCTGACAATAAAATAATTACAATATTGTGCTGTTGCTTTTTTGTTGACTTCTTTATCGTATAGGCAGAGTTTGACCACTATCTCACCTGTTTGAAGTGACGATGCGGTCGATGATGGTAGCACGCTAGGCCTAGAATGGGAACTTGCCCTCGAGGACAGCTGCCGGAACACATTAGATGTTTGACGAGAGATTTGAACATACTTGAGGGTGGTAGCTGGCCAGGCGGACAGTAGACAGCGTCCTACCGCGATATAGAAAAGTACTTTTTGACCACAATGCCGGGGGACTTCTAGATATTTTCATCTTTCTCGATATTTATCGTATCGACGTTTTTAAAGTATTTAAAGTATCAATGTTTTTTTACTCGATAATTGTCATCATCAAATGACAATTATCGAGTAAAAAAACATTGTATCATATATCTAAGTATCATTGTATATATCATAACAATATATCGTCCGTTTTCGCATGATAATTCACACGTATTCGTAAAAATAAATACACAGAAGTAAATTAATACTTTTGTTTCGTGTTGTATAGCCCGTTTGCACTAAACTGCAGATAAGATCTGTGCCTCCTGTGTAAAATAGCTTGCCATTTTTATTTTTATTTAAACAATATTATGCAGCTGACAGACGGACTATCAGTTCCATTTGGATCATGATATGTACTGTGATCGGTATGCGTTTCTCTATGTTGTGTTTCACTATTTCACTTTTTTATTTTTTTTATATAAAAATTGTCTGAAGTACTGAAACACACACTTACATGTATGGTTGGTTTTAACCTACTTTAATTTTTTTTAAATATTCTGACGTAAACAATTGGATGACAGCTGAATGGTTGATTACTTTTTTTTTCTAATTCAAAGCGTTAAATTCTGCTTTTGCTATGTTTACTTGATAATTGGTTATGATTTATTTTATGATTTATGATTTTGACGTGTATATGTGCGTATATTTATACTGCCTACATACTGAATAAATGCTTTGATTCTTGATTCTTGAATAATATAACTGCAAAATCACAACTTCTCAGGAGAACAAAAACAAAGTTTGAAAAATCATTATTCATGTATGGTTACACTTATCTGGAAAATAATAATGAATTATGTAGCGTATGAATGTAAATTTTCATGCTTTACAAAATTTTTTATGATATATTGTAAGCATTATCAGAAAAACTATAAAAATCGACGAGATATACCAAATGTAATATTTGACTAAAGTTTTTTTAAGTTTTTTTCTAATGATCAAAGTATAATTGTATCATATTATACAAAAAAAACCTTTTGGTGAAAATTGATATTTGGCGAGTTGTTTTAATGAATAAAATCATAATTATTAGACATACACTTACTGACCTAAAGGCAAAAAGACTGAAAATAAATAATAGATTAATATAATATTACTTAGCATGCTCTAATCCAATATTTTTCCCAGATGTATTATTAAAGTCAAAGTTGCAGTGTTAAAATTTTTGTGTAATATGATATATCTGAAGTTGTATCAATCGTAATGTTAAAAAAGAAATGTCCAAATAGAGTTAAGTTGAATATAAGAAGTACATTAAACAAAAGTATGTAATCAATAACACCTGTGATAATTAGAATTTTAGCAAAAAGGTACAATGTTAGGGCACTAAGAGATCAATAGTAAATAAATCACAACCCTTAGAAGTATTTTACTTGGAAAATAATAAGTAGTTTTAAACATTATAGTTACTGTCATGGAGGGAGATAAAAAAGTACTAATTGTAATTATTTATGTAGGAAAACGATTTATCTAATTTAACATTAGCATTAATTATATAAATCAAATTTTATTTTAAAGTTTGGACATTACTTTTATAGATATTAAACAGTCATGACTTACCTATTATTAGTGAGAATTATCAGGTTCCCAACGTAGTCTCAATTAAAATTATATAAAATTTAACTCTTGATAACTGCAGTCACAGTATGCGGCAGGGAAGTATCTTTCTGAATATCAGATTTACATGAAAAGCTCCGATAGAACTCTTGGGCACTTGCATGTATGAAGGAAAGTAACTGGCATAATTTTTTTTTTCTTTTCTACAAAAATCGGCATTCCATTCAAGTACTTTTATATATTTACCACATGAATGATGAATGGTGAAGATGGAATTACAACGAAGCTCTTAAAAACTAGCGGAAATACTACACACACTACACTACACTAGTTCAACTTCAGCGTTTATTTAAATCCGTCCCTGTTTCGAGGAGAATTTCGAAGACATGGAGTAAGAGTGTGGTCGTAATGTTCTTTAAAAAAGGAGGCAAACACAACTGCTGAAGAACTATCCACCGATTTCTCTCCTGTGCCATATCTATTAACTGTTTTCGAGAGTCATTACGAATGGTCGCGCGCGTAGGTTCGAAGAATTTTAGCCCTCATCGGGCTGGTTTCGTGACACCATAGACCACATTCAAATAGTGCAGCAGGTTATACAGACAACCAAAAAGTCGAACCAGCCCCTGTGCTTAGCGTTTGTGGACTTTGAAAAAGTCTTTGACTACATTAAAACCTAGTCCGTTCTGAAGTCGATGCAACGGTGCCGAGTTGATTGGTGATGCATCCAAGTGTTGAGACGTCTATATGACGCTGCAACTATATCCGTCCAAGTACAAACGTAAACTGAACCTATCCCACTTCATCGAGAAGTTAGACAAGGGGACGTTATCTCGCCCAAATTGTTTACAAATGCTCTAGAAAATATGCTCAAGATGCTGAATTGGAAAGGACAGGGTGTAACTATTAACGGCGAATACGTATCACACCTAAGATATGCGGATGATATCGTCATCATAGCTGACAGTGACAAACCATGCTGAGTCCGCTGGCTAATTCTTCTTCATGCATTGGTCTCCGGATGAACTTGGATAAAACCAAGATCATGTTTAACAAACCTCTGCCGCTACCACAATGCCTTCAGACAAAAGTCTTTAATAACGAGTGCGTCCTACCTGTTATGACATACGGAACTAAAAATTACAAAAACACACATTACTAAAACCTTGCTTATATAACCTTCTCAAGTCCGATTTTTATGTGTAAATCTGACAATCATAAATGAATGTAAAATGTAAACGATATATCTAAATAGTATATTACGATACGTGTGACTTAAGTAGGCTAATATTGCACGGTGTGAAGTTAACCGCCGTGCAATAATAGACAACTTAAGTCACGACTATCGTATATTATTTTATAGCTATCAGTGTGGCATAAGCCCGCACTTTACGCTTGCTACGCTTTTCCGTCAAATAGAAGATTGTAGCACGGCGTGAAGTTGGCACCCGAGCGCAGCGAGGGTGCTAAACCTCGTGCAATAATCCACTATTTAAGTCACGGAAAAGCGAGCGTAAAGCGCGGGTTTAGGTCACACTGTGCTATAAAAGATTTTTCATTAAATAACAGTCTAAAGTTTTTGTGACAAATTGTATTACTAAGCAGCTGCATACGTAAAGGTGTCGGTCTATGACCAAATCGAGCGCGTCCTCTTCTTCTCAAACCCGTGGCGACACTGAGAAAAGAGAATACAAACACTGAGTGCCACTCAAGCGCACCCTGCCTCACTTCACCTCCCGTGAACCCTTTGGAGTACCAAAGTATATCATTTTACACCAAATTTATTTATTCGTGTTTTGTTGTAAATCTTTGGTTTTTTGATGTAACTGAGTTAATTCACTAAAATAAATTATTGTGTATAATGATTGATCTAGAGTCGTATTATCTAACACGAAAAAAAAGTATTTTGAGATTAAAAGTTAACGTGGTTTATCTCGAGTTGTACCCAACATCTACGCAAACAGTGATAGTGCTATTTGGGTTAACTCTAGTTATATCAAAATACACAAAATAATGTGAAACAAAATGAATCGCTATTAGATACAACTTTTATTGAACCTTTTTACACAAAAAAATATTGAATATTAGGTTTTTTCTTATGATATAATTCGTGATAAATTATTAGACACAAAAAATTCACGAAAAAATGCAAAATAAGCTCGATCTCCTAAACTACAAGAGATATCGGAACGTGAGTTAGACCAAAAAAATCGTAATTTTTTTTTAAGTACAGAACTGCTAAAAACGCAGTTTTGATATAACTCGAGTTATATCGTTTTGCACAGGAGGTACAGAGATTATTACTGTTTTATTACATTTCATGAAGATTGTGGCGGGATTTTCAAAAGTAAACGATGGGCGAGGAGTATCTAGTAACATTAAAGACACGAAACCAGAGTTGCTTTTAAAATATATCGAAACTGATTCATATCAGTTCAGTCAGAATTCGTATTCGATACTAACATAAGTGTTGAACATCGATATATATCCCTATTAAAAATTTCTACAATATTGTAGATATCGTTGGTTACCATGGTTCGGATAACACGTTAAATCGTAGGTCCCGGTTGTCTTAGGCTAACCGTATCGTAGGCCATGTTAATATTGAGGCGGCGCTAATAAACCCTTTCAATAGGGATCAGCTTACAGAATAATGGATAATGCACATACGTACGTAACGTATGTAATCGCTTCGCCTCTGGATAATCACACGAATCTCAAACAGCGCGTGGTCAACTTTGACGGATTCGGTTGAGAAGTTGAGAAGAAGCGTGAAGAAGTAACTAACTTTAGCTTTTATAACATTACTAGAAGTGTCCTGTGAAGTGGCTTCGCCCGCGTTAAAACCTTCTTTAGTTTACTTAAAACTTTTCTTTATAAAAACGATTCTATCATTAAACACATCAAATAAGAATTAGCCAAATCGGTTCACCCGTTTTCATGTTATCGCATGACTAAGGCAATTCGGGATTCATATTTATAAACTCCTAAAAATCTAAATTTACAGACTTTGTTACCTACCCCATTTAGAAAAATCCTACAACACGTACTTTATCCCATCTTGTTTCGCCATACAAACTTTGAATCCCCGTTCCGTATCCGGGAGGAATTTTCAGAAAATCATTTCTGAGCGGATATCTACGTCATAATAACTATCTGCATTCTGAATTTCAGCGCAATCCGAAACAATATTGATTTTTAGACTTTGTTACCCCAGTTTATCCTCTTAGGGTGGCATTTTGAAAAAGTCTGAAACTCGTATTTATTTATTTATTAACAGAAGTACTTGTGTGAAATGTCGAATAAAACGACTATCCAAACTTTGAACCCCCGCTTCATTCCCTTAAATAGTGTATTATGAAAAATTCTTTCTTAGCGGATACCTAAGTCAAAATACCTATCTGCATGCCAAATTTCAGCGCAATCCGAAACAATATTGATTTCAGACTTTGTTACCCCACTTCACCCTTTTAGGGTTGAAATTTCGAAAAAGCCTGAATCACGTATTTACTTACTTAAGTACTTGTGTTAAATTTCGAATATAAAAGACTATCTAATCTTGTTTTTCCATACAAACTTTGAACCCCCGTTTCATCCCCTTCAAGGGTGAATTTTGGAAAATCCTTTCTCAGAGGGAACTAACGTCGTAATAACTATCTGCATGCTAAATTTCAGCGTAATCCGAAGCAATATTGATTTTCACACTTTGTTACCCCATTGCACCCTCTTAAGGGGGCAATTTCAAAAAAACCTGAAACACATCTTTACTTATTTTTTTACTGAAGCACTTGTATGAAGTTTTGAATAGAAAATACTATCAAATCTTGTTTTTCCATACAAACTTTGAACCCCCGTTTCATCCCCTTCAGGAGTGAATTTTGAAAAATCCTTTCTCAAAGGGAACTATCGTCGTAATAACTATCTGCATACCAAATTTCAGCGTAATCCGAAACAATATTGATTTTCACACTTTGTTACCCCATTGCACCCACTTAGGGGGAGAATTTCAAAAAAACCTGAAACACGTATTTACTTATTTTTTTACTGAAGCACTTATGTGAAGTTTCGGATAGAAAAGACTATCTTATCTTGTTTTTCCATACAAACTTTGAACCCCCGTTTCATCCCCTTCAGGGGTGAATTTTGGAAAATCCTTTCTCAGAGGGAACTAACGTCGTAATAACTATCTGCATGCCAAATTTCAGCGCAATCCGAAACAATATTGATTTTCACACTTTGTTACCCCATTTCACCCTCTTAGGGGTGGAATTTCAAAAAAACATGAAATACTTATTTACTTATTTTTTTACCGAAGCACTTGTATGAAGTTTTGAATAGAAAATACTATCTAATCTTGTTTTTCCATACAAACTTTGAACGACGTTTCATCCCCTTCAGGGGTGCATTTTGAAAAATCCTTTCTCAGAAGACATAAACGTCGTCATAACTATCTGCATGCCAAATTTTAGCGCAATCCGCAATTGTATGAAGTTTCGAATAGAAAATACTATCTAATCTTGTTTTTCCATACACACTTTGAACCCCCGTTTCATCCCCTTCAGGGTTGAATTTCGGAAAATCCTTTCTCACAGGGGACTATCGTCGTAATAACTATCTGCATGCCAAATTTCAGCGCAATCTGAAACAATATTGATTTTCAGACTTTGTTACCCCATTTCACCCTCTTAGGGGTGGAATTTCGAAAAAACCTAAAACACGTATTTACCTATTTATGTCCTGAAGCACTTGTGTGAAGTTTCGAATAGAAAAGACTATCTAATAATGTTTTTCCATAGAAACTTTGAACCCCCGTTTCATCCCCTTCAGGGGTGAAATTTGAAAAATCCTTTTACAAAGGTAACTAACGTTGTAATAATTATCTGCATGCCAAGTTTTAGCGCAATCCGAAAAAATATAGATTTTCACACTTTGTTACCCCATTTCACCCTCTTAGGGGTGGAATTTCAAAAAAACCTGAAACACGTATTTGCTTATTTTTTTACTGAAGCACTTGTGTGAAGTTTCGGATAGAAAGGACTATCTAATCTTGTTTCTCCATACAAACTTTGAACCCCTATTTCATCCCCTTAAGGGGTGAATTTTGAAAAATCCTTTCTTAGTACACCCCTACGCACCTTAGTGCGTAGGGTATATTTGTCTTAACAAATATACCCCCTCAATTTCAAGTCTCTACAACCAGCGGTTTAGGCTGTGCGTTGTCTGTCAGTGAGTCAGTATGTCAGGACAAAGATTCTTATAGTATTAGATTAGGATAGTAGGAAAGATTGCCCGATGCGAGGCGTTATCTTGCTGGTCGCGTGACGTTACCCAGCTGTAGCTGCGGCGATTTGCCGACGCTGCCGATCCGCAACGATGTCGTGCCGTATCGGTGTTCGATAACGCTAAACCATTTAACGTCGCGGTACGGCACGGCACAGCAAGGGATTATATTTCTGATCAAGTTCTTTATATTCTTATTTTAATGAGTTTAGAATTCATATTAATTTATTTCTATACAATCAATATTATTATTATTTTTTTAGTTTTTGGCTTTTGCCAAATATCTCAATGGCGTAATTATGACATTACATTTCTCTTTTACTCTGTCACTGTTTTATTACTTCTATCTTATCTTCTATGACGTCCCTGGTCTATTATGTCATGTCACGTAGTATTTATATTCTCTTTGGTCATGTCATTGAACGTAATTTACAATTTTATACGTATCCATAATTTGATCTTTGAATTGTAATTAAACGTACTAAAGATGTTGATTTTTGATAATCTACCAGTATTCAACTCATGCCTGTGTCTGAGTCTAAAGATTGGCAGTATAATCATAGCTGTGTTGGGTATAGTATGTGCAATCGTATATTTTATATATCGTTGTTACTAGATGCGCCCGCGGCTTCACCCCCGTTGAAAAGTATCTTGTGCTAGCTATCCCTGTGCAAAATTTCAATCAAATCATTCGAGACGTTAGACCTTGAAGATGCATCGAACAGATTAATAAACTGACTTTCGCATTTATAATATTGTTGATTGATATTGATGTTGATCGCGATACTCATAAATATCTTCTTATGTGAAATTATTTAGTTTTACATCTTCGCCGGGCACCAATGCCTTTTTAAAATGTAGGTATGTGCACATTTCACAGTGGCCCTCCGGTGAAGGAAAAACATCGTTAGACGCTCTCGGCAAGGTGGAAGGACACTGCCTAGTCATAGAAAAGATGATAATATGGCCTAGTGTCCGCATGGCTATAGTCCCAATATACCTACCTACTAGCGGATCCTGCAGATGTTGTTCTGCCCGATCGTAGCGCCACCTATCTGGTCCAATTGTGAATGTAAACCATCTATGGACTAACTTCAAACATACACACCAAAATTCATCTAAACCGGTCCAGCCGTTTAGGAGGAGTTCAGTGACATAGACACGTACAGTAGAATTATATATATAAAGATATACTAGCATCCCGCCCCGGCGTCGCAGGGGTAGATCATTATATGCCTACATTTCATCAGCTTGTGGCGTAGGGTATGAATTAATCATAAATCAATGAAATGAAAATATTCAACGATCTTTGTCTTATTTCAACCAATTTACACAAAATATAAACGAATTATTCAACTAAACCTTCCTCATGAATACTCTGTCTATTAGAATGCATGAAAATCAATTCAGTAGTTTTCGAGTTTATCTCAAACAGACAGACAGACTGTAGACGCGGAGGGAGACTTTATTTTATATATATATATTTTTTTTCGATACAATTATTAATTTTATTACCTATAATAATATGTTTTGCAGCTCGAAAGACATCTACTGTGGTGGGAAACCCTATATCCAGCTCTAGGGAGTTCCTTTATCGCCGGATCTAGTGGCTCTTTCCAACAGTTTCATAGATATTATGTTTCTTTTTTGGAGCAAATGTGCTGAAAATTTTTTATTTTAGATTACAGGCGTGGGCGTGGGCGCAATGACTTTATCACAGACTAATATCGGTAGTAATATGAGTTCTGTTCTGGACATGCTACGGCCTGTTATAGCAGCAATGGACATAATATTCTGCATCGCAAGCATAATGCTGCTGGTCGGCTTATTTGCGGTAATTTTCCTTATAAGACATTTATAACTTACTAGCGACCCACCCAGGCTTCGCACGGGTGCAAATGTGCAATGCTGCATACTTGCTGCTACTAAATATACCTACCTAATATTATGTTTCTTGGAAGTGTCACACACTTTATATTTTTGTAAAATTGTTAAACACAATACAAAATTTCATCGTACCGACGGGACTCGAACCCGCACCCCCCGGATTACACGTCCAGGTGCTCTGCCAATTAAGCCACGGTTCGATCCATCGATACGACGAAATTAGTGGATTGCATTTGTTTTGTATTTTGTATAACTACCTACTACAGAATGTCCTTATAAACAACGTTTACAGCTTTTTTGTCATTAGACAATACAAACATGTTTTGAAACTGAACAAAACTGAAAACTATTGAAAGAGCTACATATAATTGACGATGAGAAAAACACTCAAAGCTCAAATCTAAGCCCGCAACGTTGAAAGATTGAACCTGCGATTTATGAATGGTCATTGCAAAAGATCGTCTTTATCGTCTTTACCGGAAATTGTAGGCGTTTAAATTGGAACGGTAAATCTGATGGTTTCAGAGGAATTCGGGGAATTAATACGTCGTCTCCGGTACCACATCCGGTGAGTTTGTGCTGAATTGTGCACTCTATTATGAACGTTTTTAGTGATTTGACCAGCAAACGCGTGCTAAAAGTTTAGGTGGATTCAGGTTTCTTAATAAAATAACAGGATCAACCTACTTCCAGCACCATTTTATGAGGAGGGAGTCCAGACGGGTTCAAAGAATTAAGAAAGTCTGTAGGAAAATGAATAGTTTCTTCCTAATCGAGAACAGTATCGACCGAGTAGTATATTTGCGTCATCAATCTTTGAAAGAATCAAGTTATTTACCGTATCTACTTGTTCGTTAGTTGGTGACAGAATTGCTCTTTCTTTAAACCAAGATATAGTCTTACAACTTATTTTATCAATATCAGGCTAGACATTGTTGATCAACTCTTGGATGTTGTCTATCAAATCACAAAGGTTTTCTAGGTTAATCCTTCCATCACTTTGTGTTAACTCTCCATTGTCAAGTTTTAGCAACATCTCTGAAAAAAGCCTGTTCTCACGTGAAGACAATGAAACCCTCATAGGCACGCGCCGCCGGCCGGGCCAGTACCGCCGCACCGCAATGTCCCTATATTTTAAACCTGTAATATCTACGGAAATATTCATTTAAATTAAATGCTGTGTAAAGGGCCATATTGATTTATATTAAATGGACAATGTATTTAAGGTACTTAATTGGATAAGGATTAATGCTGTATTGCTTAAAATAACTTCGTAAATAAGCCATTTTTTCCCGTATAATGTAAAGGATAAAAAAAGAGGTTATTGTGGGTTATCCTTAAGAGATAGGCATATACCATCGCGAACTTTTTTGTTGACCTTTTTAAGATGTACAATACTTTAGTACATTATTTTGATTTATCTAGTGGTGTTGAGCCAACGTTTGCAATGTAAGCGCAAAAAATGTATTTATTTACGACATTACATTAGAAACCTCTTAATTTATCAGTGTTTCTCTACAATATTATGCATGTATTATACACATATAAACCTTCCTCTTGAATCACTCTATCTATTAAAAAAACCACTTCAAAACCCGTTGCGTAGTTTTAAAGATTTAAGCATACATAGGGACGGACAGACAGTGAAAGCGACGTTGTTTTATACTATGTAGTGATGACTAATACCACTTACAGGCCGAGATCCAACTTGTTAGGCTCATCGAGTATTTGTTAGTGAATGTTGTTAGCGTCTAGTTCTGGGCGTGTGACTATAGTTTGACAGAGGTAGTTAGTATTGCTGTTCAGTGTATTTTGCTATAGATTACTACTTGTTTGCAAATTGCAATTTTTTTGTATATGTGAACTGCTAGCGGCCACATTAAGACAGGCACCCCTGTCAAACTGTAGTCGCACGCCCAAAACTAGGCGGGTGAGACTAATATAGGCGGAAATAGCCCAATGGCTAAGGCATCGTTCTTACGATCGAGTGGTCGTTAGTTTGATCCCCACCCATGACTGTTGACGTGAACCCACTCCAGACACAAGCATATTTAGCTTCGTTGGAGGAGTTATGAAGACTACTAGTAATTTGCAACCTACATCGCTAGTAGGCTTAAAAAATGTTTTTGTCTATTGTCAGTGGATAAAAGCAGAAGACATAATTTTTATCCACTCCCTATGCTAAGTATATATATATATAACTCTTATTTATTCACCCAGAGTTTCTTCTCAAACTTTGGTCAGTTGCTCGGAACGCATAATGCTGCGGCTTGCGGTGTTATACATACGCGTAATAGAATGAAAATCAAAAGAACAGTCCTAGACCTTTCTAGGCTACGCTAATCTATCGATTTTCCTTAAAACTATGAGTACCTATGTACCAAACTAAGACGAGTTTTAATTACAGAATTACATAGTGTTGATCCAGATTTGGCTGATTGTCGTCCTCGTTAACATTATCGTGCAGCTTATTTACGCGGTTCTGTCGAGTCCTCTCTTCTATCCTTCTTATTTCAAGGGTGACACATCATGGATGAAGACATCTACCTACTGCATTAATCCTATCGGTTCGTATTTCAATCATATTTCAATTTAGCACACAGGTTAACGTTCCGCATTTTCATCGTATGGTCCTATAGTTTTTAAACGACTTCAAAAAAAAAAAGGAGGAGGTTTCTCAATTCGGCCGTACAGTGCCACAAGTATAACTTGGCGGTGGTGGTTTTTGGAACTAATTCTTTTAATTGAAACTGTGAGTTTGACGTTTGAGAGATTACCGTGACATTATTGTTGATAAATCTGCTACAATATAATATCGTTTAAAAACTAAAAAACAACCGACTTCAATGCCGCGCTATTCATTTTCAGTACCAATTTTGAGATGTTTATCTCAATATCTCTGGAGATACTTATCATACCTCGATAAAATTACCATGGTACCACACTTGGGATATCTCCTTTCGAACAAAAAAAGAATCATCGAAATCGGTTCATAAACGACGAAGTTATCCGCGAACAAACATAAAAAAAAAAAAAATAATAAAAAAAAATATACGGCGAATTGAGAAACCTCCTCCTTTTTTTGAAGTCGGTTAAAAATAGTTCAATAATGCCAAAAGTAATTAAAAGTGGTTTAAGAGAAACTGTTATCAAAGTACAAAGTAAAAGCACAGTGGCGCACAGGCACGCCAAGTTATACTTGCCGGACTGTATATGTATATTTTTTTAATGTACGAGTATGTTCGCGGATATTGATTATTGTTGTTGGAAAGGAGATATCCCAAGCGTGATACCATAGTAATTTCATTGGAATCTGATAAGTATCTACAGAGATATGGAGAAAAACACCCCAAACTTGGCACTGAAAATTAATAGCGCGGCATTTGAAGTCGCTTCTTTTAGCTTTTTAAACGTCTCATAAGGTCCACGCATTTTAAAAGGTCCACGTTCGAACTCCACCGCACTCCGTTTGACACACTTTATTTCCACTCCAGGCGAGATAGTGGTCAAACGATAGATCAAACGCTTGCCACCATAAGCAATGATGTGGTTGAGGATTTTGAACATGCCAAGCCTAGAATGGTCTGAGTTTCAAGAGCTGTGCTGCCAGAACATCGCAAGATTATTTTCTCCTTGATGGTGGTAAGCTACTTTTTAATAGCAAGTCAGCGAAACATCAATTTTATTGGTCTAGGTTTTAAACTATTTTCATGACCACTATCTCACCTGATGTTGACTGATGATGTGATCGACGATGTAGCAAAAATTATTAAAAAACTTATTCTGTACCTACAAATATTATTCAGTAATAATAATTCTTAGTCTTATTTTATATTGAAGCCCTAGTTAAACTGGGCGTGGAAGTACGTGAGAAGCCACGGCCAGAAAGCTAGTTTGTAAATATTTATTTAATTAATGAGACTTGTTTTGTTTCAGTGTGGTTCTTCCTGATGTTAATTGTGAATAGCCACAGAATGAGCTCCTAACTAAAAAATTGTCATAGATATGTTTTACTGTGTATTTACATGAAATCAAACGAAATTAATTCAACTTCTTTTTACATAATGTAGTTAGTTACGTATACCTTACATTGTGTTTAATTTACTGTTATATTGTGAATGTATGAGATTGTTATTTGTCGGAAATAAAGATGTATATTATAATAAAGTCGTGAATCTTTTTTAATTCCCGACACCACAATAATTAATGATAAGTGATAACACCACTCTTTTTGTAGATAGATACAGAATATACAAAGTCAAAGCATTTATTTAGTATATATGAACAGATTAAAAATCTGCACTTACGTAAAATAGCGTTAAATATCATATATCAATAATTTAAATCGTCGACGGATTTCTAAGTCTACGTTATAAATCGTAACGTTAAATACAAATAAAAACCGGCAAAGTCGAGTTGGACTCGCCCACCGAGGCTTCCGTACCAACGTTGGTTGGTACTATAATGGGGTTAAAAACTGCCTTTTACTCACTGCAGGTGGCGCTAATGTTGAGTGTACCTAAAATCTGACAGCTATCTATCATTTTCAATAGTAATTTTGTAAACAAATAAATTCCAATTGGAATATTTACTTATTATAATGCTATGTGCAGCTATGAATTACAAAAGCACTGTTATTAATGTGTTCCCGACTGAAATTAAAAGTAACGTTATTAATGGGGGTGCAGTCTCCGCAGCAGCGGCTTTGGCAGTACAATTACTTTCCCGGTCTTCCAAACTTGAGGAAAGTATCTGGGTTCTCAAGAATATTTTTTTAAATGTTTGTTACCTCAGAACTCCGTCAAATCTTAACCGATTTGAAAAATTCTTGAGAGATTATGCCTCCCGTTTGGTCCCATTCAAATTTTATCGAGATCTGACAATTATCTCTGGAGATATGGAGATAAACAATATAAGCACATTTGTATACTTTGATGACATGATTACAACTATTACTACATTAAATTACTTTGACTATCGCGGCATGTGAAGTCGGTTTTTTGAGTGTAATATTCTTGAGTGTCAAGAAGCACAGATTACAGTCCGGCAAGTATAACTTTGCGTGCCTGTGCGCCACTGTGCTTTTACTTTGTACTTTGATAACAGTTTGTCTTAAACCACTTTTAATTACTTTTGGCATTATTGAACTATTTTAATGTAGCAGATTTATCAACAATAATGTCGCGGTAATCTCTCAAACGTCAAACTCACAGTTTTAATTAAAATAATTAGTTCCAAAAATCACCACTGCCAAGTTATACATTTTTTCCCACAGAACTGGGATTAATTACGTTTTTTAAAGAAAAATCGTAATTAATCCCAGTTCTGTGTTCAGTTATCCTCTTCTTCTTCTTCTTATGGCTTTTAAACGCTGCTTGGCGTTAGTGATAATAATAATATTATTATTTTCTTATCTTTATTTTCTTATTATTCACGTTATTTATTTTCTTTCTTAGTTTTAGGTTTTTTTTACAATAAAGATATCCAAACAAAAATAGAAAAAAATCATTACAAATAAACAATATTATAAAAAAACCTAAACCTAGAGTGCCGCCAGCAGCGGGGCAGGGCCCAAGCTACCGGTGGTTAGGGCTGCAGAGAGAGGAACCTCCTGACGATGCGTGCCGTGTCAAGAAGTACCGCCTTCTGTATCTGGCCCTTGATCCAGCCGTCTAGCGAGAGTCTCTTGAGATGTTGGTCGAGACTCTTCGCTATTAGGCCGTTCGCAGAAACGACTATTGGGACAATGCTAGTCGAATCAACATCCCACATGGCGGTAACCTCGAAAGACAAGTCAAGGTACTTGCTGATCTTGTCCTTTTCAGCCTTCACGAGGTTCTCGTCATGCGGGATGGTGATGTCAACTAACACTGCCCGCCGCTGGGACCGGTCGACTATCACGATATCAGGTTTATTGGCGACAATAGTCCTGTCCGTGATAACCGATCGGTCCCAATAGAGCAAAGCATGACCATTTTCAAGAACTGGCGCAGGTGCGTACTTATAGTACGGCACCTCTGACTCGACAAGGCCGTATTGAAGAGCAAGTTGCTGGTGGATGATCCTGGCTACGAGGTTATGTCTGTGCAAGTACTCGGAGTTAGCAAGATGAGAACAACCGGAAATGATATGTCTGAGTGACTCTCCGGGACGGCGGCATGCCCGACATATGTCGACCGTACCGTCCTTCATAATATATTTCCGGTAGTTGTTCGTCTTGATAACTTCGTCCGCAATTGCACAAACAAAACCTTCGGTTTCCCCAAAGAGGTCCCCGAATCGTAGCCAGTTCACCGACGCGAGCAGGTCCACATCGAGTCCCGATAAGACTCGATAGAACCGGCCATGCAGCTCCTTGCTCTTCCATACGTCTTTGCGGTCCTCGGTGCTCAGCACCTGAGGCTTGCGCCAGTTCTCTTTGCCTAAGGTTAGAGGGGTGAAAGTCTTGTCAACTGACACCACATCGCAATGCATCCCACACTCGTTGTTGTTCTTATTATTATTATTATTTTCTTAGTTTTTGGCTTTTGCGATAATGCCACCACAATTTCGCCAATGTCAAGTTTAGTCGAGGAGTGGAAACTGGAAAGACCTTAGGACGCTTTTTATACATTATAAACAATTATTTTCTTTGTTTTTGGCTTTTGATTAATTATATTAGGTTACTCTTTGGTATTAATGTCCTCTTACATGTCACCAGCCACGCGCAACACCGTATTTTAGTTGAGTTATATGAAACGTACGCTTACTATGACGACTATATCTAGATACAAAATACAAAATTACGAGATACAAAATTAGACAGTCACATTAGTTAATTATTTTATTATTAAATTAGAACCATCGGGTCAGAATTAGTGTATCTTTCCTTTACGCCAAAGGGCTGTCCAGTATTACTACATATTATAAAACAAAGCCCCTTACTGCGTCTGTCTGTCTGTCTGTTCGCAATAATCTCAAAAGCTACTGAGCGCATTTTCATGCGGTTTTCACCAATAGCCAGAGTGTTTATGAGGAAGGTTAAGGTGCATAATTCGTTAAGGTTTTGTGTAAATTGGTTAAAATATGACGCTGAAGATGTTAATACTTTATACTCGATGCAACAAACTGATGCAAATTTTGTAGGCATATATGTTCTACCCGTGCGAAGCTGGGGATGGGATGGCTGCTAGTTTAAGATAAGTTGCTAATAGGGCCAATATCAGGAACCGGTGAAACTGGCCCAAACAATATTATAGTCAAAGTAGACATAATGCGAATAGAATAACTATCTTATGCTGGAAAAAGTTGACTATATGCAATTGTTGGAATTATGCGATCTAATGTAAGTTGCAAAAAGTTTGCATTATGCAACTGATTACTTGAAAATATTTAAAAGTCAACTAAGTGCGATAGAAGACATCGTGTAACGAAATCTTTCGATAATGTAATGTAAAATATAAATAGCTAAGGAACACAAAACATATGGTTAATCATTTTAATGGCATTTCAAAGCCTGCAATAATGTACTGAGATTGTATTGGATTGTTTTTGTGCCCACAATAAAACCACATAATTATTTAATGTTTTCGTTTTATTAATAATCCTTAGTAATATAAAAGAAATTACATTAATTAGTGGTTCAGTTCAGGCTCATATTTTCTTCAAAGAATCGATATGAAGTATCGAAAAAAAAACACGAACATAGAACCTCCTCCTTTTTGGAAGTCGGTTAAAACGCTGTTATTGCGTGCCATATATATTTTTTTTACAATTTTCATTATGTCACACACTATTAGTGTATTCAGCCACTGTAATATATACTACATACTAACACTACTCACTAATATATACATACTAACACTACTCACTAATATATACATACTAACACTACTCACTAATATATACATACTAACACTACTCACTAATATATACATACTAACACTACTCACTAATATATACATACTAACACTACTCACTAATATATACATACTAACACTACTCACTAATATATACATACTAACACTACTCACTAATATATACATACTAACACTACTCACTAATATATACATACTAACACTACTCACTAATATATACATACTAACACTACTCACTAATATATACATACTAACACTACTCACTCATATATACATACTAACACTACTCACTAATATATACATACTAACACTACTCACTAATATATACATACTAACACTACTCACTAATATATACATACTAACACTACTCACTCATATATACATACTAACACTACTCACTAATATATACATACTAACACTACTCACTAATATATACATACTAACACTACTCACTCATATATACATACTAACACTACTCACTAATATATACATACTAACACTACTCACTAATATATACATACTAACACTACTCACTCATATATACATACTAACACTACTCACTAATATATACATACTAACACTACTCACTAATATATACATACTAACACTACTCACTAATATATACATACTAACACTACTCACTCATATATACATACTAACACTACTCACTAATATATACATACTAACACTACTCACTCATATATACATACTAACACTACTCACTAATATATACATACTAACACTACTCACTCATATATACATACTAACACTACTCACTAATATATACATACTAACACTACTCACTAATATATACATACTAACACTACTCACTCATATATACATACTAACACTACTCACTAATATATACATACTAACACTACTCACTAATATATACATACTAACACTACTCACTAATATATACATACTAACACAGCAAATAAGAATGTTATCAACACCAATATAATAAATCCGAAAGTCAGTTTGTATATTTGTTTAATTGGGATTTCTTCACGGTCAAACGGCTGGACAGTTTTTTTTGTCTCGCCGTTACGATATAATTCATCATAATCAGCCTGTGTCAGTCCACTGCTGGACGTAGGCCTCTCCCAAGATACGCCACTGAGCCCGATCTTCGGCTCATTGGGAGGGATATGCCCTAATCGCCACGCTGGGCAGGCGGGTTGGCGATCGCAGGACGTAGCTCCTCGCACCGGTGACACTGCTGCCCGTCACCGGCCTGTAGTATTTAGCTACGCCATAATTTTGAAATGGTTATACCGCCATCTGTCGGTCGCCAGAGCCTCGTTTGTTGGTCAGCAGGATGCAACACGGGCAGGTGAGGATGGCTGGGAGCACTGAGGTGGTATTTGTGCTCCCTTACATCCCACGATATTATTATGGACTAGCTGTGCCCCGTGGCTTCGCCTGCGTTAAAAACAACTTTTATTTATTTTAATATTTTTTTTCAAAAGAACCATCTCCTGACAATAAGAAACATAACAAAAAAAGAATTAGCGAAATCGGTCCAGACGTTCACGCGTGCCGTGACCAAGGGCAATTGGGATTCATTTTTATATATAAGAAGTAGATTGTGTATAACAATATACAAAAAACATAAAGTGTAGACAACACTCAAAAGAAACATAATATTGGACAGATTCAGTTGAAAATTTGCACAGGAATAGTCAGTACAGTAGTACAATAGTCAGGATATTTATAAACGCGGGCGATGCAGCGAGGCCACAGCTAGTGTGTATAATAAAGCCTGTAAAACACTTACAATCTGAGAATTAGTGTTAACATCTTGCAACAGCTTGGAATGTGTGACCGTGTGTGGTTTGTTGTAAGGTTTGATGAGGTCCTTCAAGGCCGTGACGAGGTCGGCGCGGCGACGGCGCGCGGCCGCCCCCAGCCCCGTGGTGAGGATGCCCATGTCGATGCGACCTGACGCCGGGTCTGTCGCGGATTGTTTCAGGGCTTCACGGTGTAGTCTGTAATAGGGAATATGCATGTGGTATACATTTACTTGAAATCATTTATTTTCGAATCATTATTGTTCTGGTGTTGTATGTTAAACATTTTTTTGTAAATAAAATAGTCTTACATGTGTTAAAATATTATATAAAAAATGCAAAAAAAGCGTGGGAAATTTAAATTTGCTAAATACATCAGCACTTGTCAATTAAAAAAAAAAAAAAAAAATTGTTTATTTCAGTTCAAAGTATTTTACAATTCAGTGCGGCCCTAGCAGCTAGGTGTTTAACACCTGTATTTTAGCAATTAGTTCCTTCCGAGTAATTGAATCAATCTTGTGTACATAATAAAATATAATTATCATTAATTATTAGGTTTAAAATAAAATTATTTACAAAATTATTAATTAAACATTAGAATTACAATCAAGAGAAAAATTATACAGAATCAATAAATAAGATTAATTATTCAAATTATTACTCTAATAATAAGTTACTTACGTGAGATTATTATACGTCAAAACAATATTTAAATTACATTATTATTTATAAGATGTAGTGTCTAAATGTCGTCTAACTACATGACGTGACGTGTGTGTGTGTGTGTGTGTGTGTGTGTGTGTGTGTGTGTGTGTGTGTGTGTGTGTGTGTGTGTGTGTGTGTGTGTGTGTGTGTGTGTGTGTGTGTGTGTGTGTGTGTGTGTGTGTGTGTGTGTGTGTGTGTGTGTGTGTGTGTGTGTGTGTGTGTGTGTGTGTGTGTAAGGTTGAGTTCATGTCGGGGAGAGTGTATCAGAGACATAAAGCTATAGGAAGCCTTGAGAAATTCTTCTGTATCTTGGATTTAAGCCACAGTATAAGTTTCTCTTTACATTTGTAAGTTGTGAGAGGATAAATAGTTATAAGCTTATTTTCTAATTTATATTATTTTTATATATTATATTATTTATATTATTATAGGCTAATTTTCCTATCTACGTAATAAAGTAATCTGTTGCTGGATTGAAGCTGTCATCAGGTTCCAGTTCCTGATTGGTTCAGATAGAGTTCATGATTATATGCGCACATTACATACAATTCACAAAATCCGTTCTGAAGTATGCGAATCCCGTCTCTTCTTACGTAGTATTAATATTCTCTTCTCTTCTGTCACAACAGAACTGTCACAAACGTGGACGGAGAATAAACAAAGAAAATAATAATAAGCAACAAAGTATTAAATAATTAACATTGGAATTGCTAGAGCTAGCTTGCTACTTATTAAAGAGTTATTATATTATCCTTAAATTTAAACGCATTTACTCATAAAATTTCACACATACTCTTGACAGCGATTTATTTAATTGACAGATATAAGGACATAAAATAAGGCTAAATCTAGAAGAGGATGTCGTTTTTGGATTCTTTACCAAGCGTAAATATTTGTTGCTGCTGCATTCCTTTAAAATTGGCTTGTATCCTTATAGCAATTTTGGGTTTAGTAAGTATTTGAAAAGGTAAATAAGTAGTTAGGTTATATGCCGTAGGGTGAGTTCCCACCGGGACGCGATGCGACGTGACGATGCTTTTGGTTTCATGCAGTGCAGCCTGACGCCAAGTGAAGTAGCGAGACGCACGGTGCCGCCTAATTATCTCAATAAAATGTGTATCTTTTTGTGTAGTAAATAAAGTTGTATTTTGTTCCCAAAGGCTAGGTACTAACGGAATTGCGAAGACTTCGCTTTCCGTCCGTCCGCCTGTCCGTCTATCAAGGGATATATCTTTTAGACAGTAATTGTGGATATTTTAATATAAAAATGTACAGTGCAGCTGGAGGAGGAGCTGGGACACATAAGATGGCACACACTGGGGTTATGTGAAGTCCGAAGACAGGGGGAGGACACCATAACTCTAGAATCAGGCCATCTTCTGTATTACAGAGAAGAAGACCAGCCATCCCAAGGCCGTGTCGGGTTTTTGGTCAAAAAGGTTCTTAGTGACAACGTTGTAGAAATCTCCAGTGTGTCGACCAGGGTAGCGTACCTCATAATGAAGTTAACCGAGAGGTACAACCTCAAGGTTATCCAGGTTTACGCACCGACCTCGACACACTTGGATGACGAGGTGGAGAGCATGTATGAAGACATCTCTAGAGCCTTACATACCACTTCTAAGGCTCACTACAACGTTGTCATGGGAGACTTCAACGCCAAAGTGGGAGTACAGACTTGCGGCGAATCGTCTATAGGACCACACGGATTTGGGAGTAGGAATCACAGGGGGCAAATGCTCGTCAATTTCCTCGAGAAAGAGGGGCTTTTCTTGATGAACTCGTTCTTCAATAAACAGCCCCAAAGGAAGTGGACGTAGCAAAGCCCCGACACTGTGACTAAAAAAAAACAAGATTGACTTCATCATTACGGACAAACGGCGCATATTCAGAGACGTCTCAGTGATCACTAGGTTCAATACTGGAAGTGATCACCGACTTGTACGAGGCACTCTGGATATCGATTTCAAAGCCGAAAGATCCCGTTTGATGAAGTCTACGCTCCGACCGAACCTACTCCGAACCGTTGTTGGGTCCGAAACATTCCAATTAAAATTGGAAAACCGATTCGCTGCCTTGGAAACCACAGATGACGTAGACCAGAAACTCTAAAAAGTGGTAGTAATCCTCAGGGATGAAGGGACGAAGTTTTGCGAGAGCAAGCATACGGGCAAAAAGTCCAAACATTCGACAGAAACACTTCGGCTAATGGAAGAGAGATTCGTCTCTCTTTTCTTCAGACCCATTGTCAGCTTTGTCAATTAACCAGGTGCGCAACAAAACCATTAAGAAGCTGGTGCGACGCGACCTCCGATCCTCTAACACGCTCTTGATTTAAGAATCAATTGAGCAGAATCGGGGGTCGAAAGTTTTCGTCCAGCCTCTGGGTAGAAGCCACCTCACAAAGCTGACAACGTCAACGGGGAACGTCGTTGCATCCAAGTCGGAGATTCTGTCAGAAGTTGAAGACTTCTACGGCAAGCTCTACGCATCGCATGCTTCAAGGCCCGTACCCGATACTGAGGATTGTAGAGCCACCTCAACCCGCCACTTCACAGAAGACCTGCCCGAAGTCAGCCGAGATGAGATCGTGATGGCCCTTAAACAGCTCAAAAATGGAAAGGCCCCAGGTGAGGAAGGAATCACAACGGAGTTTCTAAAAACTGGAGGAGCCCCAGCTGTAAGCCAGCTGCAACAGCTCTTCAATTCTGTTCTCTTCACTGGGAGAACTCCACAGGTATGGAATAGGTGCACGGTGGTTTTTTTTTTCAAAAAGGAGACAAAACGCTCTTTAAATACTATCGACCGATTTCGCTTCTGAGCCATGTTTATAAGCTGTTTTCAAGGGTCATCACGAACGGTCTTGCGCAAAGATTCGACGAGTTTCAACCTCAAGAACAGGCCGGGTTTCGAAGCGGTTACGGCACCATGTACCACATCCACACGGTGCGGCAGATTGTGCAGAAGACCGAAGAGTACAATCGACCCCAGTGCTTAGCATTTGTGGACTATGAGAAGGCCTTCGACTCAATCGAAACCTGGTCTGTTCTGGAGTCCTTGCAGCCTTGCTAAGTCAACTGGCGATATATCGAAGTGATGAGATGTCTGAATAATGCCGCAACGATGACTGTACAAGTACAGAACCAGCGTACTAAACATATCCACCTGCGTCGAGGAGTGAGACTGGGGAACGTCATATCCCCGAAACTGTTCACTAACGCCTTGGAGGATATGTTTTAGATGCTGGACCTGAAATATTGTGGCATTAACATCAACGGCAAGTACATCTTTCACTTACGATTTGCAGATGACATTGTCATTTTGGTAAAGACGCTGCAGGACCTACAAAGAATGTTGAATGGCCTAGCTGATTCTTCTCGTCGCATCGGTCTCCAGATGAATTTGGATAAAACGAAAGTCATGTACAATGAGCACCTTGTTCCAGAACCAATTGCCGTATTTGGAATCCCACTTAAAGTTGTCACTAAGTATGTTTTCTAGGTAAACATACGCTCAGACAGACGCTTCAACTAGTCTAACACAACATAGAGAAGGAAATTCAGAGAAGAATTCAGCTGGGCTTGGCAGCATTCGGAAAACTCCGTCAAGTCTTGTCGTCGCCTATACCGCAGTGTCTAAAGACAAAAGTCTGTGCGTCCTACCTGTGATGACATACGGAGCCGAGACGTGGAGCTGTGGGTTCGACATGCTCGGGCCGAGTGGTGGGGCCGGCGACGGTCGAAGAGTGGGGTCTCGCATGCCACTGGTACTAGCATGCGAGTCGAACAGTGGACGGTGTGCGAGTAGGGGTATTTGCTCTTCGCGCACATGTCATCAGAGGGACGGAGGATGTGAGGCTCCACTGTCATTGTGGGGTAACTGTTGGAGAGTCGGGGGATTCTCCAACGGCTTGAACTGCCCACATGACGGTTGAGGGTTGACCTTGGTGAGCAGAGTCAGCCCTCCGCAGCGGAAGAGGCCCATTTGGGTCTGCCACCGGGGTAAGTTGGTGAATGCTAGCGCAACCCCATCTTGCCCCACCACGGTGGCTCACCCCAGGTTTTTAGTGCGGTATCCTGCCCTTCAGGCAGCGAGTCCCACATAACTATTCGCTCCCCCGGGCGAGTGGTATCCATAAAGGATTTTCCTGGGTCAAAAAAAAAAAAAAGGACCGATAACCGTTGGGGTGGTTCTAGAGTGGAGACCGCGAAGCGGTAAACGTAGCGACCAGGTAGAGCGACGACATTCGCAAAGCGGTAGGCAGTGACTGGAAACAATGAGCCGATGATCGGGCTCAGTGGCGTGACTTGGGAGAGGCCTATGTCCAGCAGTGGACTGATATCGGCTGATTATGATGATGATAAAAACAGAATGACGGGGGTCCCCATACAAGAAACGTGTTTATTCGGCGTATTTTGCTGAACAGTTTGAACCGTAATAATTAGTGACTTGAAATTTTTACAAAGTACGTATAACTATGACCGCTATAACAATAAGGACTTATAATGTTGGATCGTTTACTTTACACAACGAAAAACCGACTTCAAATGCAGCGCTAGTTATTTTCAGTACTAAGTTTAAGGTGTTTAACTCCATATCTTTGGAGATACTAAACAGATCTCGATGAAATAAAAATGGGACCACATCGAAAATGTGCCCTACCTATTAAAAAAAAATAATTCTAATCGGTTCACAATTGACAAAGTAATCGCGTAACATACATACAAAAGAAAACATACAGATGAATTGAGAACCTCTTCGAGTTGTCGGTTGTCGGTTGTCGCCGATGTCGGTTTAAAACAGAATACATATAACTAAGAAAAAAGGGGTCCCCATACATGAACCGTATTGTTTTATGAGTTTTTTGCTCTATCTTATGCACCTTAATAGATAGAGACTTAAAACTTGTGGCTCAGGTGGCTGCTATAATAGCAAATAAAAATTAAATTAAATTAATGGGGGCCTTATAAGAAACGTGTTTTTCGGCAATTTTTTTTCAAATTTATTCAATATTGTGCTATGGCACAAAACCTACGTGTGTGAGTCCGACTCGTACTTGGCTAGTTTATATGCCAATAGAAATTTGGCAATTTGCCCAATGGCTAAGGCGTCGGCTTGGCGATCGAGAGGTCGTGAGTTTGATCTCTACCCATTGCACTATTAACGTGAACCCACTCCAGACACAAGCATACTTAGCTTAGTTGGTGGGGTTAACAATAATACTGGTAATGTGCAGCCCACATTGCTAGATTTGCTAATAGGCTTCTATAGAAAAAATATATAAAAAAATTATGGTTTACGATGTTCCAGCTGGGCAGTGGGCTCCTGCCGGCTACTCTATCTACCGAAGACAACGAGAAGAGTTCGATAAAGGATGTTCTCATATTTGTACAGAGTTTCATCGGGCTGGTTGATATTATATGTTTTATCGCTAGCATCTTGCTACTCATCGGCTTATTTATGGTGAATTTTGAAAATAATGCTATCTCTTAGTATACATATTAACAATTTTCCTCGCGTTCGCGTGGCCAGCTACCACCTTCAAGTTAGAAAATCTGTCGCCAAACATCTAATATGTTCCGTCAGCTGTCCTTAAGAGACAGTTCCCATTCTAGGCTCCATTCATTCGTGCTACCATCCTCGACCGCATCATCACTTACCAACAGGTGAGATTGTGGTCAAACGCTAGCCGCCTATATAATAATATTAAAAAAAAATACACTAGCTGATACCCGCGATTTCGTTTACGTACATCAAGAATTTCATCTCTATAAAACTCTGTCAACGTGAGACTCAAAAATTTCAGTAAGATTGGATCGTCTGTTTAGGCGTGATTGGGTAACAAATAGACATAGAGACAGAATTACAAACGTTTTAATAATATTAGCATACAATTAAGTATCCTGTGATATTAGTCTGGATGATTGATATTTGATGTTAAGTACCTACTAAAGTGTCCCGGTCATTCGTCAATCGGTACGTGATTGAGATTGACCGTTTCAATTGAAGGTGCGAATGATTGAATGAAAATGCAAGACGGGGAGCATCCTCTTTCTTCAGCCATCTAACACATCCAGCAAGCATGGTTCCATTACAGACAGCATCATCATTGTGTGGATTGGACTAAAGTCACTTTGTCCAGCGCCTCGTCTCAGTACCGTTTTCCAATTTCAGACAAGCACGATTTATTTATATCTGATAGGCTAGCGCTTAACTTTTCTTTGGGGACTGTGGTCCGTTTTGGCTTGCCATGGAGGGTTTGCTCATAAATTGCCGCGCTGAGGTCATTGACACGATTGCAGGCGGGTTGGCAATCGCACTACGGTCTATAGCATTAATAGCTACGCGTGTTTTTGTGATGAATATACCGCCATCAGTCGGTCGCCGTGTCCGGTAATCAACAGAATTACCGCGGGCAGATGAGGTCGGCTTAGAGCATCTACATGTTGGCATGCTCCCTTACATCCTCTACAGGGCCCTAGTTTATGTTTACTAATTACAATTTGGAATTTAAGGAATGTAAGGGAGCACAGGGATGTAAGGGAGCACAGGGATGTAAGGGAGCACAAATACTACCTCAGTGCTCCCAGCCAACCTCACCTGCCCGTGGTGGATCCTGCTGACCAAAAAACGAAGCTCTATAATCATCTCTATAATCATTTCAAATTATGGCGTAGCTAAATACTACAGGCCGGTGTCGGGCAGCAGCGTCATCGGTGCGAGAAGCTACGTCCTGTGATCGCCAACCCGCCTGTCCAGCGTGGCGATTAGTGCATATCCCTCCCAATAAGCCGAAGTACGGGTTCAGTGGCTTGTCTTGGGAGAGGCCTCTACGTCCAGCAGTGGACTGACACAGGCTGATTATGATGATGGTGATGAATTACAATTTTTTGATTTTTTTCAGGACAAGGAAGTTCTGCTCTCTTTCTATATATACGTAAATCTGATTGCGCCAATCGCGGTGATTGTGTACGCGATTCTAATCAGTCCAATGTTCTATAAAACCGATGAGAAAACTTACGGGACGAAAATGGGCACTACCATCTCTTTCATCTTAAATGCTTTTTGTACGTACTCCTTAAATTGATTTAAATCACAGACCTGCTACATATTAAACCAGATCGCGTACACCGGCCCCATGAGACCGACCTTGAACGTAGTTTGTCCCTTTCTTTTGTATGGACAACTTATATATATACCATACATATAGTATAGAACATATATAGGACTAGCAGGTTGTTAGACAAGGACACACTCCTACCCTGGTGTCTCTCAATTGGGCCGTTTTGTTCAACAAAGCAATTACAACCTTATCCTTAAAGCATACGGATTAAATTGAATTTGTCAAAACATCTGCAGTGCACCATCTTTATATTACGTCTATGATAAAAATAAATCTATGTATACTTTATCTATTTAATTATATATGAAATTACATAATATATCATATATTCCATAGGTAAGACTTATGTCTAGCTGTGAACACAGATTGGCCGACAATGATGATAATAAAAAAAAAATCTCTTGAAGCAATTTGTTCCAGACGACGCGTGCTAACTGTGTGACCACTGGTGGTAAGATAAAGATTGTTGCACAAAGAGCAGACCGCGCTGTCTCCTCTTTGTGTTGTCAATGTAAAGTCTGTCTACAGTGAACGTCGTAAGACTTACATTTTAATGAACATTTTTTGCCGGGTGGGAGCGGTGTGGGAACAGTCGGCGATTATCTTAAATCCTACCACCTACTACTACTAATCCTACTACTGGGTACTGTACCCACTGAGCAAAAGACGTATCAACAACGTCGCGCTACGTGATACGTAGATCGGACAAAGTCAGTTGTCCAGGGCTTCGTCTCTTTGCCGTCATACATTTCCAAACAAGTCTTAGATCGCATCGACACTTAACATCAGGTGAGATAGTAGGCAAGTGTTTGTCTGCTTAGAATAAAACAAAAGACCGACACAGCTGTCCTTCGGATGACACGAAAAATCGTAGGTCCCGGTTTTACTAGGCCAGAGGCTTCTAATCTTTTCAACCTTGTTACCCCTATGAACCGTCAATGAAACTGATTTACCCCCCTTGATGGCAGAAATAAATAAAGTAAGTACCTACTACTAGGAATTACAAATAATCATCAGTCAATCATAATCATCAACATAAGCCAGACCAGTTTCTTTACTACCCCCGTAGAAAAGCTATTTATCCCCCGCAGTGGTAATTATCCACAGGTTGGGAACCCATGTTCTAAGCTAATTGTATCGGAAGCCATGTCAACATTCAGGTGGCCAACAAACCCTTTCACTAGGTATCCTAGCTTACTCGTACAGATGACTTCATTTATGATTCTGCGATCAAAATGCGTATTAAATATGTTACATGAGATGGGTGTATGGTGATATACACAAACTTGCTACTGAAAATGACTGTGGCATTTGAAGTCGAGTTTTTGACGAAATTTAGGTAATTATAATAGTTTAACTAGGCGCGATTTAATTGATCATTTACCCTCATTATATTCTAAGAATATTTGCATCTTTGAGTTTCCCCTTTGCCTTCAAGTTTTACTGAATAATTAGCTGACTTCAGAAAACGGAGGAGGTTCTCAATTCGTTGCAGTATTTTATTTTTATGTATGTTCCCCGACTCAAAGCCGCCTGGACCAATTTAGAAAATTCTTCTTTTTTTGGTTTGAAAGGGTATATATACAGACTTGGTGATCCCATTTAAATTTTGCTGAGATCTGATGAGTATCTCCAGAGATATGGAGATAACACCTCAAACTTGGTACTGAAAATGGAGTCAGTTCTTTTAGTTTTTAAAGGGTCATAAATTATTTATTTTCTGTTTCAGTAATGTTCTACTTTGCCATAGTAGTGAATAGCTACCGCATGAATAATTCATAATATATTAGATATATAGCAGCAATTGAATTTATGGTACATTTTAATGTGTATGTTTATGAACTGTATGTTAAACTGTATAAATTATAATCTCAAATTATTTTTCAAGTTTTATTTTTGTATTGCAATTTATTATCATGGCCAGTGGGAACAAAATGTAAGAATAGAATTGGGGTTAAAAACTGCCTTTTGCTCACTGCAGGTGGCGCTAATGTTGAGTGTTTCTTAAATCTAACAGCAATGTCATTTTCCACGGTGAATATGTATAAATTAGTGAATTAATATTGTAATATTTATTTATTAGGACGCTATCTGCAGCTGTAAATTGAATAAAACACTGCTATTAATGTGTTCCCGAATGAAGTTAACAGTTACGATAAACTATATATTTTTTACTAAATTTAACATTAACAAAACTGAAATAAAGTGTTACATTTTGCCATAGTTCTTACATTAATTGACTTTAACTCCAGTTCGAATACATTATTGTGTTTTTAATGAAATAAAGTTTTTGAAAAAACAATAGTAACTTCGCAATATGCCGGGTTTTAGGAACTCTCAACAGTGGCGCCACCTACGTAAATCTTTCAGTTTTTATCCCCATTAATAACTGCTTATTATGGCTTTATGGCTACGAATAACTTATATTTTATTCGTAGCTTTATGGCGAATCTACGAACGCATCTTGTATCCAATAAAAAAACACCCAAATGCAAGCTGGACTCGCAAACCGAGGGTTCCGTACAAACTTGTAGCTGATATTATTGCTAGAGCAAGTTAAAACATTACAAAGACAAACAAACATTAAAAAAAAAAGAAAAAGTTAAATGACAATCTAACTACAAAATAACTTTGCCGTTCGATCCCTTTCCCTGGTTATTATTACACGGTTATTGTACCAAACGCAAAACGAATCCTAATACACCAGGCAATTTTAGTTGTTTAACTTCCTAGGAATGTGTCGTTCAAGTACTTTTGGTATCAATACTTTGGAATCGATACTAAATAGGTAACGGTTAAAACTACTCGTCTCGTTAATTACTTGTTTTGAAAGTACATTTAGTGCCAGTTGAACCGGTTTCTGATAATGTTTCAGATATTTATCTGACAGATGACGCCATATAAAAACTTTTAAAAATCTGACAGATATCTTCCTAATAGAGCTATTAGGCACCGGTGAAACTGGCCTATAGGCTGGCATTATAGAGCGATAAAGAGGTTTAGAATTAAAAGCTATTTGATTGGCTTATCAAGCGCAATTTAATCGATAGAAAAGAAAGAATGAGTATATGTTGTAACTCACATCGTACATCCCTAGGAAGTTAAACAATAAAAGTCTGAAATAATCCTGCATAGTTATATAGTTATGTAGCATAATCATGATAATTTATTGCAGAAATGCAGTACAAAAGATAGTGAGTTAAAGAAAAAAAGCTCTTACATTCTACCAATTACTTCGAGTATTTACCAAAGGAGATGTTAACGCAAGGCGTACCCCTTTGCTGGCCATATAACCATTTTTGGCCATATGAGCGTGCGTAACTACGTTGTATTTTTAATACTGTGTGCGTGTTTTAAGCTAGTGTGCGGGATCGTTAAAGTGAGTGATTTGTGTGTGTGCAATGCGTGTTTACCTCGTCCCCCATAAGTAGCGGCAGATAAAAATGTTTGCGGATTACAACGTTAACATCTCCATTGGCAAATGCTCGAAGACCAATTAACATTGGTGTGCAATTAATTGCCTGCTTGGACTACAATTTCTGAGGAAATGGCCTGACTATAATTGTAATAAATGGAGACTTGCATGCAATACAGTATAGTCGTAGAATTACCTATTTAATATATAGGAATGTTTGTGTCAGATTCAAATAATTATAACAAACAATTCGTTATTATATTAAAAGAAATTATAGGAAAAGTAAGTGGCATAATGTTTCAAGGTTACACGTATGTATGAATGCGTCTGAGATGACTACCGTAGCTAACAAAAAAAATATATTTATCCGACGAATTGAGAACCTTCTCCTTTTTGTGAAGTCGGTTAAAATGAGCTGATAGCCTCGAAACGTCTGAACATATTTTGATAAAACATGTGTAAAAATCACCGCTAGAAAACCTGCTTTCGAGTAAAAAATATCTGCAACCAAATAGGGTTGCCACAAACAGACACATCATAATGGTCAAACTTATAACACCCCGTTCAGCGTTGGGGGTAATGTTACATAATGTTCATGGAGGATTTTACTTTTATCGTTCACGGTGATAACCGTGGTGATAATTACTCTATCCTCCGTGGTGATAACCACTGATAACTTTAAACCTACGCCCACGGAGGATAGATACCTACATAGTTAATGTGACATGATATTTTGTCTCTTTACTCTGTCACATAGACGTAATAAAAAAGATGGTGCACTGCTGATGTTTGACAAATTCAATTTAATCCGTATGCTTTAATAATAAGGTTGTAATTGGTTTGTAGAACAAAACGGTCCAATTGAAAGACCAGGGTGGGAGTGTGTCCTTGTCTAACAACCTGGTAGTCCCATACGTGTTCTATACTATATGTATGGTATATATATAAGTTGTCCATACAAAAGAAAGGGACAAACTCCGTTCAAGATCGGTCTCATGGGGGCCGGTGTACGCGATCAAGTTTAATATGTAGCAGGTCTGTGCTCTGTCATTGTCTCATTATTGTATCTTCTACATAGAAGGAGAATTTTCCATCTACGATCTTCTATGACGGTCTTGGTCATGTCATGTCATTGAATATAACAAAGAGAATACAATTACTATAGCCAAAAACAAAGAAAATAATAATACAATTACTATGGAACATAATTTCCATGTTATTTCCAAAGTTTTACGTATCCATAATTTGATAATAAGTACTTAATTATAATTATACGTACAAAAAGATGTTGGTTTTTGACAATCTACCAGTTTTCAAATCATGCCTGTGTCTGAGTCTAAAGCTCGGCACTATAGTCATAGCTTTGATTGGTATAGTATGTACAAACGTATTTTTTGCAACCCGCGGCTTCAGGCGCTATGAAAAGTATCCTGTCTCAATCTACTATATACTAGATATCCCTGAGCAAAATTTCAGCTAAATCAGTCGAGCCGTTTAACCGTGAAGAAGGAATAAACAAACAAAATAAACAAACCGACTTTTGCATTTATAGTTGGTGTTGATTGATGTTGATATCGATGATCTTATACCGAGTTCACACGAGGTTAATTTAGTTTTTCAAACTGCTTTATAATAAACATCATCATAAATCATAATGCGAAATTATTTCGAGTCTACATCGCCAATCCCACAAACTCTTTATAGAGTGAGTATGAGTGTGGTGAGTCCTACCTGTTGTTTCATAGGCACGGATCCGAGATTGGATACACATACTGGCAACAAAGACTGTCGCTGATCGGTTAACCGAGTTATGGCACAAGTGTCAGCCAGTATGGAAGACAGTTTTAGATTGTTGCACAAACTGCATTGGATTAGGTAAATGTAGTTTTCCTGCGCCTTATTTTGTGCGGGGCGCTTGCCGACGCATCCAGCCAGTGTCGCACTGCGGGCCCTCGTGCAACGCGGGCGGAGGGAACGAGCGGGGTTAGATGTTGGTGGGAGTCAAGGGTGGATGCGGTGTTGATAGTGGTGGCGTTGGAGCAGGCTGAACGGCTTCGACTTTATCTTCACTGCTTCAGACGGTACCGCGTCAACCCGACATACTAAACTAAGAGTGTTCTCCTCGCTGTTGTTTCTGATGGCATGAATTCGACGAAAAACGGTTTTCCATGTATGTGACAAGTATCAGTATCACTGTTAAAATTCCGATAACTACTAATTTCAATGGCTTCTTAAATTTTGCGGGGCGCAGAGTGCTTCTCACGCGCCAAAATCCGAGTTTTATTAAATCTAATAAAGTGCGTTGTCTTAGATGCGAGGGCGTGTTCTGTCAACGCCAATCCACCGCTGTACAGTCTGAAGATAGCAGTGACGATGAAGCCGAAGCCTTCAATCTGTTCCCGCGCCACCACTATCAACACCGCACCTTAGATCCACCAACACCATCCCCGCTCGCTCCGTCCACCCGCGCTGCACGAGTAGCGGCACGCACTTTAAGACTGGACGCGTAGGCGAGCGTCCAACACTCAAGATCTGGACAAAGGCTTCCGCTTGAAGCTGAAACATTATGTCCATCGCGATGTATATTGAAATCGCGTAAGTCATTTTAATTTATCCGTTTTACAGTTAATCAGTAAATCATTTGTTTGAGATATCGCGCGCGCCAATAGCTCGTTGCGCGTGGCGCGGGGTGCAGCGATAATTAATCAATTGTTACTATAATTCATTTATTTCAAATTCATTTTTCCATAATCATCAATGGCGTGAGCACGGAGAATAGTCTACCGTGGCCGTGAGGCAAGGGAGAGAAATCTTGATGGCAGTGATCCGTGGGAAGTCAGTCAGGGTTGTCAAAAATATTACAAACTAGCACCGCGCCGCGGCTTCACACGCGTTAAAAAATATCCTATACGTTAATCCCGGAAGTAAACTATCTGTTTGCGAAATTTAATCGAAATCTGTTCAGCTATTTTTACGTTAAAAAGGAAAAACATCCATCCATCCTCACAAACTTTTGCATAGTTTTTATACAAAAGCTCTTTGAAGGCTACACCATCATCTAAGCACCGTTCTATTTTGCACCGTTCTCCTTGTAAATATTGTCTCAACGTATGAGATTCTGCATCGCGCAAACGATATTTTCCGTTATATTCTATCGGATGCACTTGCTTCGTTAATAAAATATCTGACAATTTGAACTCTTCACAAACAATTTGCATTTAGAATATAAGGAGGAATAGGATGGTAGACTTTAGGTGAGGTTCACACCGAAATACATAGTATTCCACCTGTGTCCTATTCTACTATGCTGGCTAGGTGGCTATACCCTCACGCGACTGCCCGTATTCGGGTATCATACACCGCGCACCACGCAACTCAATCTTACAAGTTCTATACTAATCTGTGTTATTATCACCGTTATAACAACAAAATTCATCCGTCAATGAGTAATGAGCATTTAGATGCTCATTACTCGACCAAAACCAGGATGTAAAGTTTAAATTTTGTTTAAATAACTTTTTTGCCTCTTAGACAAAGAAGGAATTTACCTACTCCAATAGGTTAGAAAATATCTGGATCTTCTCATTATATAAATTATTTATTTCAGTTTTCAAGCGTGGGTGTGGGCTCGATGACTATATCAGACACTCATACCGGTAGTACCGGTACCGGTAATATGAGTTCCGTTCTGGACTTGCTACTGCCGTTTATAGCAGCAATGGATTTAGTATTCTGCATCGCAAGTTTAATGCTGCTGGCCGGCTTAGTTGCGGTAATGTTCCTTATAATCACTACATATTACAAAATAATTTAAGATTTTATAGATTCGGAATTTAACGTGACTTACGCGATTTCTATATAGCGATCGCACTGCAGCTGAACGCTTCGGCGAGCGCCCAACACTCGAGATCCTGAAGAAGGCCTCCGGATGAGGCCGAAACATATGTCGATTGCTATATCGACATCGCGTAAGTCACGTTAAATTCCTATTTTAAATCTATAAGTTTAAAATGAAAGTGAGTTTTTATAATAATTTAAGATAATACAAATAACTAAAAGAACCGACTTCAAACGTCGCGCTAGTCATAGTAGCCAGTATCATGTGATCGAGGCATACAAATGCATCGTAATACAAATGTTGATATATTAATAAAACATTAAATTAAAAAATCAAAAAACCCGACTGCGCAAAAAGTGAAGTGTTAAAAAACGAACTGAAAAGAAAAAAAACAAGTAAGTCTAGTAGTTTAGACTTCTGTTTAGGGATATCAAAAAACTATACCATTTAAATTCTTTCTCGGTCGATACACTCATAAAATAAATTATACTTTGTTATATGCAATGTAGAGACTTTAACAGTCAGGACACATTAATGACTTAACGAATGGGGATAGACTTACTAGTTTACTTAGAGACTAGACTTACTTGTTTTTTTTCTTTTCAGTTCGTTTTTTAACACTTTACTTTTTGCGCAGTCGGGTTTTTTGATTTTTTAATTTAATGTTTTATTTTACACTTTTTAGTTAAGTAAAGGACGGCAAATTCCGTAATCTTCTCATTTCATTTAGAGAGTTGATGTCATGTGGATTATTGAGTAGTTTCCGGGGATCTAAACTACTTATTACTAGTCCATCTAAAGATCTAACCTACAATCTCTCTCATCTAGCTCAATGCTACATAGGCTTGACCTTTCGCAAAAATGCGTGAACTTAAGTCGACAGTTGTACTATTAAACGACTATACCAAAAGGAAGAGGTTGTTTCTTACCTCAGAACTCCATCAATTCTTAACCGATTTGGAAAATTCTTTTTTTGTTTGAGTTAATATGATTTTCGTTTGGTCTCATTGTAATTTTATTGAGATCTGATAAGTAACTTCAGAGATAAGCACCGCAAACTTGTTACTGAAAGTGACTAACGCGGCATGTAAAATCGTTTTTTTTTCGATTTGTACGATCGTAAATTATTTGTTATAAATATATTTTGAATCTTCATTTTAAGACCTTTAACTCGATAGGTTTGGAAAAAAAAAATTCCCAAATTTGGCGTCTGAAATCCGCCATTTTGAATTTTTCAATTTTTTATGTTTTCGTTGACACTCGCGCTAGCATGGCAAATCTATTGACGTGCCAATAATCAAAATCGGCCCACGCGTTTGGTCTCTAGTGTGCCACAAAGGAACAAACATACATACATACATACATACATATATAGACTGATAAACACATTACCTCTCCTTTGCGTCGCGCAGTCGGGTAAAAACGGCTCGACCGATATCGTTAAAATTTAAATGGTACCTATATGGAAAGGGTAGATACCCTTTGAAACAAAAAATGAATTTTCCAAATCGGTTCAGGCATTTTTGAGTAATCGGTAAACATACATAAAAAGAAAAAAAGAAAAAATAAAAAGATTCTGACGACTTCACAACCTCCTCATTTTTTGTGAAGACGGTTAACAATATGATTGTAAAACTGTGACAAAGTCGCCCTGCGGTCGCGTCTGTCTGTTCGCGATAAACTCAAAAACTACAGAACGGATTTTCTTACGGTTTTCACCAATAGATAGTGATTCATGCGAAAGGTTTATTATATTAGGAAGTATGGTATATATTGCAGTGGTAGGACTTCTGCTAGTCCGCCTGGAGCGGTACCACCACTTTGCCAAATAATTTTCAGCCGTGAAATAGGAATATTTTTCGATTGAAATGGCAAGGTGCTCAGTGAAGTTACAGGGCATGTGAGACTCAACATCTTTATGTCTCAAGGTAACAGGCGCAGTGAGTGCACTTGAGACGTGCAAAATTCTGGCAGTCCAGAATGTTGCATGCCACTGTATCTGTAATAGGTAGACGTCATCGCTTACCATCAGGCTAGCGTCGTGCTTGTCCTGTTACCTTATATAATTTAAAAAAAAAATTGTCATGGTTTTGTGCATGTGATGATAGTTGTTGGGGCGGGTCGCTATTAGATAAATAAATAAAGAACTTCTCAATGGCTACAAGTAAACCCTGCGAGTTGGGGCACAAATTATATAATAGTTAGGGCTCATTTGTTTCGTATTGATACGTAGTACGTAGTATTAAGTATTTTGTGGTATTCACTACCTAGTCTGATAGATCGGAGTCTGATTAAATTACAGAACTACGAATTGATGATCCAGAGCTGGCTGGTTGTCGTCCTCGTTAACATTATCGTGCAGCTTCTTTACGCGGTTCTGTCGAGTCCACTCTTATATCCTTCACACAAGGGCGAAACATCATGGATAAAGACATTTACCTACTACGTTAATTCTGTCGGTTCGTATGCTAATCATATTTCAATTTGGCACTTAAGTAAGGATAAGACTGCATTATTATTGTTTTTCATCTATTTTTGAGATCCACGTTCGCACTCCGTTTGACCACAATCTTTTCACTCCAGGCGAGATCTCGTCTGATGGTAAGCGATTATGTGGTCGAAGATGGTGTACATGCTAGGCCTAGAATACTGTGACTCTAAAGGCCTGTGTGCTGCCGGAACACCGTAAGGTTAAGGTGGCAGATTTTCTCCTTGGTGGTAAGCTACTTTTTGTTAGCAACTCAGGCGGAACATTGAATGAATGAATGAATAAAAACACTTTTCATTGATTTACACTTCACTTTACATTGATTTATTATGCTCCTATTTTAAGTTTTATTTTTATTTATCCCATAGTTAAATTTTGTGTGGCAAATCTCGTGAAGAGCTACTGCCAGAAAGGTAGTAGGTGCATCCGTCTTAGACTAATGTAATAATTGTTTTGTTTCAGTTTGGTTCTTTCTTATGTTAGTTGTGAATAGTTACAGAAGAAGTCACTGACGAATCCTCATAGATGTTTTACTGTGTATTGCGATGAAATCAAACGATGATTATTTAAACTTCATTTTTCTACAGTTAGCTATGTTTATACATGGTGATTTATTTACTAGGTTATAGTGTGAATGAATATCATAGTTATATATCACAGAACAGATAGATACTATATTGTTGTATTTAATAGGTTTATAATTGATAGCCAATGATATTTATCGTACGAGTTTCTCTGCATATTCCGGCACTTTACAAAGTCGCATATATGGTCTGAATAAGAAAAAATGAAAATCTCGTGTTTTGGTGTACATTACATATTTGGCAAAAAAATAATATCAAGTTTGTCCAATGTGTTTTGTTTATTGAGTCACATACGATGACCGTCTTCTTCTCATCTATGAGTTCCCGCGCTTGTATTCGTAGCTTCGATGCGGTGTACTATGTTAAAGTAAGCGTAATTAATGGTTGGCAAATAAAACAAAAAAGTATTATAATATCACAAATATATTTATTGTTTTATTGTACATATGTTTACATAACACAGAAGTAAAACTATCACTCTGAGATGAAGTATCTAGATATAATTAAAATCCCAATAAGGACGATGAATTAAATGTGCTAGAGATTAAAAGTTCGAAGTATTTTATAAAATGATGATATTAAGACTATAAGTATAAAATTGTGCTCGGCTAACGTTTTTTTATAGAAGCGTCATCGGTTCTACTGACATTTCTATTCCAGTAATCTAATCCATCTGTCTAATGATTTTTATTTACATCGCTATCAATATTTTATCAAACTTTGGATTTTTAATAAAACGATGTGTTTTTCTTTATTAGGACGCATGAATAATTCGTAAATTTAGGTTATTTACTCGTCAATATTTATAAAAGATCGTTTGCGAAAGTACTTTTCCTTAATTGAGTTATTGAGCTTACATCACAGCTAACATCTGTCCAAGAAATTAGTTAAGTAAATACAGCATAGAACCACATAATAATCGGTGCATAGAAAGAACTAATAAAAGTATAAAGGTTGATTAAGACAGAGTTTCTCGAACTGTACAGATAAGATTATATGCGAGAGAGAGATAGAAAGAAAGAGTAATCCTGCAATTGAAGCTCAGTTCAACCACATGAGTAAAGAAAAGGAACAGAGACAAACCTTCTAAGGAACGGACAAAACGTTTACCTATTCTTGTAGGGTTGGTACAAAAAAAAAACAAGGAAAATCTTCATAGTAATAAAATCCTCCTTCAAGTAAACATGACCTGCTTTTTTATTTTTCAAGCTTCATCATTGTCGACAACGATCAATGTCATGAGATGTCACGAAATGTCATTTAATGTCACGATATGTCATTTAATGTCACGATATGTCATTTAATGTCACGATATGTCATATGTCGTGAGCAACAGCCCTGAGTTAAAGCACCAGCCGAGCCACTATAAACCGGTTTCACTCCGTACTGACAGGCGGCACACAGGCCGCTGGTGCTCAGGCACACACGCACGTCTACGTCATCATCACAGCGCAGTTGTATGAAGCTTTGTCTCTGTTCCTTTTCTTTACTCATGTGGTTCAACTAGGTCCGTGAGAAAATATTGATATCAAAAGAGCCATACAGTCATATCATTGATCTCAAGATCAGAACGCACAACGCTGCGGTATATGACGAAATAATACAAATTTTCATTCGTAGGTTTTGTACGAAAAAGTGTTGTAATGTTCCTTTGTGTTTCATAATATTTCGTATATTTTGCATACATCAGCGTTGTGCGTTCCTAGCAAGTATCAAAAACTAAACTAAAGCAATAGTGTGTATTCATATTTCATCAGCACTTGTTCGACAACCTCATAACTAAGGAAAATCATCAATGTACAAACTGTACGTCAGTAATTTTTGTTTTATAGTACAAACAAACAATAACGCATTGCTACTCTACGAGTACAGTAAAAATACATGTCAAATTAAAAAGATTAAAACGCCTACATATATTGCTTCTTTTCAATATATTTTCATTTAAAATCACATAATAAATAAACGACCAAGATATGGCTGGTTTTGTTTAATTCTACCAACATTAAAATAATTTTATTGCATCATTACGCTTAATTTTACACCAATACTTATAACTACTATTTATTTTATTCAATAATATTTTAAATATACAAATCATTTCATCGACTTTATTGATCTACAATTATATACAAAGTTGATAATATTATACTGCAATATAATAAAATGGTAAAATTTGCACAAAATATTTGGTATAATTGAACACATTGTGATGACCATATTTTATTGAAGTGATTCGTGTAAAAATAATGTTCAACATTTAATTTGTATTTCAATAAAATAGTCAACAATAAATATAGGTAGGAAATTTAATCTTTATATAAATAATGATTTTAAAGTCAAAATAAAAAAAAATATTGTTATTATTAATTAAAAAAATAGTCAATTTAAATTAATTTGTAAAGAAGCGTAAAGTGCACCATGCAGGGTTATTTTTGTAAAACAATGTTTATCAAATCTGAAATAGATGTAAATTTATTCATAATTTATCAACAACATTAAAATCTAGGAACGTTATCTATGAATCTTCAGTTCCATTTCGTTACTTTAACGATTTAAGCTTGCACACATTTACGGAGACTGCAATGCAAGTTCCGACTTCCGTTTAAAGCCTACCTTGCGTCCCGATTCGAAGTGACGCTATGCCTGATTCAAGTTGAGGCTGGTACCTCATTTCGAAGCTTGCTCTGCATGCCTCGCAAAATGTAAACACAGCTTCACTCTGTCAACAGTATTTACATCGTGAGCACTTATACGTGTATTGTCGTATGTCTTTCCCTAAGCGCTTCCGACTGTGTCTGAACAATTAATTTATATTCTGTACAAGATAACATTCAATAACCCGTAATTAGAATTTGATACCACACTCTAGATTTAATCTCAAACTTTTATTTTGATATTGTTTTACTTTAAGTTATATAATATTAGTTTAATTTGAATATTTATAGTATCAAATTCTAAACCCCTCCTACATACAAAACAACATGCAATTGGACCATGTACCTACAGATGAAATATTATTAAGTTGAGTACATAGCTTATATACAGCGAAATTGTTTAAGTTTAAGTATCAGAATATAAGTACATTTCGTTAAAAGTAATTTTATTTGCAATAATTAACTTCCGATATTTTTAAAACATTTTCATGTGTGATGTATTTATTATAGTTAGGTTATATTAATTATTACAAAGATATATATATATATATATATATAGCTATATATATAATATATACTCGTATGTATATTTATAATTGGAATTATACATAATATAGGTCATTTCGTTATAAAAAGGTAGACACAAATAATAATGTAGAATCGTGTATATCATCAAAGGTGCTATAAGGATATGCAATGTAGACTCAAATGGAATTCAGTCTATATAAGTATAAAATATTTTTAATTATATCGTAAGTACTATAGTAGCAAATAAGTAAATTTTTAAGAAGTGCAACAGGTGTAAGGGGTTCCAAATCGCATCAATTTAACCAAAAAAGGATCATCTCAAAATGTTTTAATGTTAACATTAACTGGTACTTTTTGGTGTTATTATAATTTATTATGTATAATACTTTTATAGCGCTTCAGTCCTTATTGCAGATTTTTCTACAATTACGTTTACATTACTGGCATTAAAAATATCTTCTTTGGAAGCTTCAGAAACTGTTAAACCGTTGTAGTTTACCTGAAATAATATTTATAATAAAAACAAAAACTCTTATGAAACTAAATTATTATTAATGATTATATTTAGTAGGCAGCTAAATACTACAGGCCGGTGACGCGCAGCAGCGTCACCGGTGCGAGGAGCTACGTCCTGCGATCGCCAACCCGCCTGCCCAGCGAGGCGATTAGGGCATATCCCTCCCAATGAGCCGAAGATCTGGCTCAGTGGCATATCTTGGGAGAGGCCTACGTCCAGCAGTGGACTAACAGAGGCTGATTATGATGATGATGATATTTAGTAGTTTTCTCGAGGATATAAGATAAACAGGCGTAAAGATTTTCTAGAACACATCCTATTGTAACGTCAACTGGTTTGTAAAATAAATCAATTTACCCCCGTTTATCACAACATGTATTAACAATAGAACATTAATTATTTTATAGCACAGTGTGACCTAAACCCGCACTTTACGCACGCTTTTCCGTGACTAAAATAGTCAATTATTTGACGACGTTTAGCACCCTCGCTGCGCTCGGGTGCCAACTTCACGCCGTGCTATAATCTTCTATTTGACGGAAAAGCGTAGCAAGCGTAAAGTGCGTGTTTATGTCATACTGACAGCTATAAAATAATATACTATACTCGTGACTTAAGTTGTCTATTATTGCACGGCGTAGCTAACATCTCGCCGTGCAATAATAGACAACTTAAGTCTCACGAATCGTAATATACTAATTCGAAGCTCACAACATATTTACAATTATTAGAGATAAAGGCCAAACTTAATAAAAGCAAAAAGGAAAAACATAGCGAGACCAACAATGATATTAGGAAACATAAATTATGGTAGGCGGCTGGTGATATAGAATATACTACGTGACACAATTAGTCTAAGGCACGCATCGTCAGCCAGAACGACCAGCAGCGACATAATACCCTACCCGTAGGGTCGCTGGGCAGAAGGTTCTACTCTCTGCCCTAACCACCGGGGTGAGCCACACCACAGCTTGAGCCTTGTCCCGCAAGCGGCGGCAGTTTTTTATAATGCTTTATATTTTAATAGCAATTTTGTTCTATAATAACTTCTATGCATGATAATTTCTATTATTGCTTTTAATATGATAATACGACAACACTTAAATTCTTGTCATCTCTATTTAAGTTCAGAGTTATTTATTTTAGTTCGTGACGCCACGCTTTCGACAAGGCGTAACCTTGTGAAATGGCAGTGTATTTTCAACCTTAACAACTTATTTTGCGGGTTATTTATTAAAAAATATTTTACGTCATTAATATAATGTTCTAAGGTTGTACATAGGCTGCCACTGCCTCATATAAAGTCTTGCTGTAAACGCAGCGACCCTTTGCTGTAAGTGTCGTCTCCTAACCATACCCACGGCGATTTATCGGCGCTGCTGATTCACTACGGTGACGGTCGGTCTCGGTCGCTGGTATAAGAGAAATAAATTAGTGAATAATGGCGTGATATGTCGAGTGATTACCAGTGTTACCGGAGGTGGTGAGGTCGCTAGCACATGGTCTCCGGTCTAGGACTGCGGTCGGGCGGCTGCGGTTGTTGCGGCTGATCCACGGACCGTTGTCGTGGCAGCTGTGCCGAGTCCAGCACGATGGAAGGTCGGGGAGGCAGGTTCTCGCTCACCATGTGAGACAGAGACAACTCCGACGATGCGTTCGTCTCGCCTACACACCATGTACGTTTGTGGTTCATTAGTATTATTAGTCAAAATATGAGTATGTTATAGGCAACCAAGGAGGTTGGTGAACGATAATATACATACAAATTCTTTGGTTATAACTGAATCATGGACATAGATGTTTTATATTATTAATTAGGTTGACAAATAGGGACAAAATTACAAAACAACTTGATGGAAAACATGAATCTTTTTCAAAACAAAAATATGCATCCATGACTCCGAGTTCTGAAATCTCACCGATGTCGTGTATGTTGATGAATCTGATGTGATTTAAAACTTGTGCAGGTAGACAATTAAAATGTACACATTTACATGAAACTTGTCGAGAGGTTATTTATTACCAGTCTTTTACAAAAACACAATTACATATTACTCAACATGATGACTGATGAACTATTCACAATAATGAAAAACAACATGATAAACACCATGAAAGTAAAATAAGATATTATAATCTCTATAGTATTGTAATAAATGTAATAGTTACCAGAAGGCTGCCTCGGTACTGGAAGCAAGACTTCTCCACAGGAATCGTCACCCAGTAACGGCTGTAAGGGGGATGGGAGCTCACGGCTGTCGATAGCTGAAGATCTTCGTAGGGAGTGCCTGATACAAAAATATGTATTGAGAAATAATACAGGGATTTTAGGCTCCGAGTGGAAAACATTTTGTAATGAATATTCAATGCATCAGCACTTATGATTAAATATTATGATTCACTAATCATTCTGGGCGATTCTAAATTATATTTTTGGCAATTATGCTAACAAATACGTCCTAACTGAGCTTAATTTAAACCTCAGTTAAGTCACTAGCTTACTAGCAATGTGGGTTGCACATTACTAGTAGTCTTGTTAACCTCTCCAAATAAGCTAAATATGCTTGTGTCTGGAGTGGGTTCACGTCAATAGTGTAATGGGTGGGGATCGAACTTCACGACCTCTCGATCGCCAGGCCGAAGCCTTAGCCATCGGGCCATTGCCGCTTTTAAAGTTACTACTTTATTTTAGGTTTCCATGAACACTTCAGGTAATAAACAGTAGCGTGCAGTTGCACTAATTCCAATACATCTTGAAGACAAACTATGTTCCTCATTCTAGTGTACTGCTAACCACTGACTGCTCTGTTACAACTTGTAAATATATAACTATATCATTAATTATTTTAGACATAATTCTTACGGTGCATGCGAGATTTACCGCCATCGATGGCGCTAAATATCGGATGTACATGCAATGCACAGTAATGACATCACATGATAATAAGTGGAACTACGCAACAATAATAAGAAACAATGTACCTACCTACATTGTATCAAGTGAGCAGTCTTTAATGGTTATTTAACTCTGATATGGGAAAATCCACTGGCTCCCGAGACACAACTAGCTAGTTTGGAAGCCTATTAATTAATATTGCATCACACAATGTCATTAAATCAATAGAATAATCTTGTATTTGTATTTTATATCAAGAAAATATATAAGCTGGCCCTAAAAGTTTTAAATAGTTCCTAACCTCTGATGCGGCAGTCTTCTGTCACCAACAGTGAGCAGCGTGGTAGTCTGCGGAGGCACCCCCTGGTCCTCATTCCCGGATGTGTTGACACACACGCTGATGCTGATCCCGCTCACCTCACCCCCCTCCGCCTCACCCCCTTCCTCCTCCTCGTATCTGTCCAGGACACACCCCAATTCTAGGCTATGTATTTGAAATCACGAATTTAATATATATTTGTGAAAAGATGTGGTTGGGCAGGATGAATTCGACCAGGGTTTGCGAGAGCATACGTTTTTTGTATGATCTTACAAAGTAATGAGGATCTATATTTTATGACCCCTGATGACGCGTTGACGACACAGTTTAAAGACAGTGTTAATAACGACGGACAAATCTTTCGATTGACTGACAAAATAATTTAATTAAAACCTACGAAGATATATACGTACATGGAAGTTATGAATAAAATAGTGATACCTATATCTAGTAAGGTGGGCAAGGAGAGGTGTATAATGATATAAATGCTGTTTCTTATATTTAAATCCGAGTATGTGATTTCAGACAGACACAATTATATTTCAAAATTCTATAATCTCTAGAGATTAAATTTAACAAAAAAAGTAATAAGATCATTTAAAAAACTAAAAAAAAGAACCGACTTCAATGCCGCGCATTCATTTTCAGTACCAATTTTGAAGTGTTTATCTTTATATCTCTGGAGATACTTATCAGAACTCGATAAAATTACCGTGGTACCACACTTGGGATAACTGCTTTCCAACAAAAAAGAATAATCAAAATCGGTTCATAAACGACGAAGTTATCCGCGAACAAACATAAAAAAAAACATATACGGTCGAATTGAGAAACATCCTCCTTTTTTTGAAGTCGGTTTAAAAATAGAATCTTTATACAGATTTAGCTCGAATAAAGATTGCGTTTGACTTGGAAACTTGGAAATAGAAGTATTTTCAAATTGTTATCTCCAGTTGCAGAAAATCCGAAGAGATCTTAAAAAGGAACCCCTGTAAATTGAATATAAACATCGTTGGCTCTAGACTCCATTATAGATTGAAGCCAATTCTCATCTTTTAAACTGATAACAGTGATAACTCTAGTTTGGGTTCTGGATCGAATTCATCCTGACCTATAAAATGTTGCTGCTATGGCTAAATTCTATGAAAACAAATATCTATTGTGTAGATATGGTCGATGCAACAATCACAGTAGCTGTATTTGTGATACCATTTCTAATGGGTGTCAGTGTAAGTAAAGCTATGGGTTTCGTTTGTTAATAATAAACAATGTGACGTTCACAAAAATAAAGTTCAACCTACAATTTCGATGTCCAAGGAGAACCCACATAGAAGTTTCTGGAATAACATTATATGTACAAATTAATGAAAATGTTATAAACTAACAAATATAAGTCGAATTTATCTTAACATAGTATAAAACAAAGTTACTTCCTGCCGGCTGTTCCTCTACACGCTTAGACCTTTAAAACTAGGCAACGGATTTTAAAGCGGCTTTCATCAATAAATAGAATTCAAGAAAGGTTTATAACCGAATAATTAAACGCGGGTAAAGCCACCGGGCGCAGCTAGTACTACATAAAGCTTAAGTTACAAGTTTTTGTGTATCTTTATCAATCATGAACCATCATCATTGATTTTACTTCCTACGGTATGTTCCACTCCACGATTAGGTCGATACAGAGTAGATCACGCTTGGCTTGAAGCACAGAATTAAAGCTAATTGATAGTACTAGGTACTTAAAGAATACTACCCACTATTTTGACTCGAATTGAGGTTGTGGTAATAATATTTTTAATTTGGTACATACAAGAAACATAGATAAGGAAAGTCGATTATGAAGCTTCAAGCTTCAGCTTCAGGTGTGATTATCTACCTCGGACCGAGGCTACACATCAAGGTCCGAATGGCACTTAACAGACTATTTTGCTTACAAAAGAGATTAAATAAATAAAACTGGCCAAGTGCGAGTCAGCATCGCGTTTCTTATCGCACACTTAGGGAAGGTTTCGTACAATACGAAACATAACAGAGTTTCAACCTCATATATTTGATTAATTGATATTACCAAGAATATGTGTGGTTTGGTCGCGATCTAGAAAGACGGGGCTCGTTTACTAGCGCCATCTATGTCATTTTGCCAAAACTAATTAAATAGATGGCGTTTAAAAACACGTTTTTTGTATGGGGACCCCCTTTAATGTTAAACTTTATTTTATTTTTAGTATTTGTTGTTCTAGCGGCAACAGAAATACACCATCTGTGAAAATTTCAACTGTCTAACTATCACGGTGAATGAGATACAGCCTGGTGACAGACGGACAGACAGACAGACAGACAGACAGACGGACAGCGGAGTCTTAGTAATAGGGTCCCGTTATACCCTTTGGGTACGGAACCCTAAAAACAAGAAAGTTTTATAGGTCTCCGTTGCATTTTACCATAACACCTAGAATGATTAAATAAAATTGACTTCCTATCATCTTGACAAGTGTTTTTTCAAAACCAAAACTGCCCCACTCAATTATCTACCAACAACCTATTTATTTAAAATATCTTATAGGCTAACGTTTGACCACTAACTCTCCTTGTTGTAAGCAATGATGTGGTCGAAGATGGTGAACACGCTATGAATACGCCTAGAAAATAGTCTGACTCATAAGGGCTGTGTGCTGTCAGAACACCGTAAGGTTATATCGTGTTCCAACAGCACACAGCTCTTATGAGTCAGACTATTCTAGGCGAAAGTAGCTCACCACCATCAAGGAGAAAATCCATAGTGGTAGATTATCTCCTTTGGCAGTAAGTCAGACGGAACATCGATATTATATGCTTCTACCACATGTAGACAAACACTCGTGTTAGGATATGAACCGGCGAAATCTCACTTAGAAGACATGCCACCTATCCTTTACGCCAACGGGGTTCTCATTTATTATATTATTATTTTTTGCTTATCACATCGTTATCTAGCATATTGCCTAAGAACCACCTGGACCTTCAACCTCTGGATTGTAGGTACCTCTTCATCGAGCAATGGAGACTGCTAAGGGTCAGTGTAAACGGTTCCTGATAAACTTAACTAGGAACTTATCTAACAGATTTTTGACGGAATGTACATGGACATAACTGTCAGATAGCTATCTGAAACTTTATCTGGCACCGGTGAAACTGGCCTTAAGAGGGCTAAGATTTTAGTTGTTGTAATGTTATCGCAATGAATAGAAAACTTACCGTCTCTGTATAAGGTTCTCCATGATGATGTAGTCGTCCTCTTCAGCTCCTCGCAGATGCTCCTTCTCCATGAAGAGTGCGAACTCAGGGTTGGACATCTCGCTGGCGTGCCGACGACGGACCGACGGCGAGGCGGCGCGGGCCGGGGACAGTAGACGAGACGATATATTTGGGGTTCTGAAACAAATGTTTAAAACTGTTTGTAGTTGTAGGACTCTGCTAATTCGCCTGGGGCGTTCCCACCACTGCGAATTAATTTTCGCCGTGAAATAGGGATGTTTTTCGGCTGAAAAGGCAAGGTTTCCAGTGAAATTACAGGGCATGTGCGGCTTAACATCTTTGTCTCAAGGTACAGTACGGGCGCAGTGCAGTGACATGCAAAATGAATTTTATATGCTGCTGTATCTGTTATAGGTAGACGTCATCGCTTACCATCAGGCGAGCGTCGTGCTTGCTGTTGTGCGTGTTATCTTATAATATAAAAAAAAAATTGTCGCACACTCGTTCAGAGAGCTATGTTGGATGTTGTATGAAGCTATGCCCCGCCGTTTTGCCCGCGTAGACATCGTTCCCGTGGGAATATCGGGATAAAAATTACCATTTGTGTTAATCCAGGGTTTAGGGCTATCTATAAAGGCACCAAATTTCAGCTCAATCGGTTGAGTTAATTTAGCACGAAGAAGTAACAAACATTACCTACTTACTTAACTTACGCACTCAAAACTTTCGCTTTTATAATATTAGTAGGATTCAAAATGAAGGCAACCGACCAACACTCGTGAAATACTAGCCTTAAGCCGAGGACGGGGTGTTTACTTGGACGGTAACCAGTGTAGAGTCTGTGTAAAAAGAGAACCGTCGTAGAAATTGAGGTCGCGTCGGTCATTTTAATTTACTGTTTTTAGCTTAAAGAATAATGTTCTCTAATTCGGTTTGCATGCAACGTTGACGAATAGCCATTCACGGGAAGCTTGAAAGTAGATTCTTGTAAATAGTTGTCGCAAAGCTTGCATGTAATCGGTAAATCTTCGAGTAATCGGTGAACATACAAAAAAAAAATCCGACGAGTTGAGGAACTTCCTCCTTTTTTGTGAAATCGGTTAAATAGAAAAAAAATCCTTACCTAGGAGTATGTGGCGGTGAGAACAGTCCATACACAGTCTCCAGTTCGTCAGTAATGCTGGTGTATTCGTGCATTGCCAGCAGTAAGGAGCGTGGTGCGCCCCCCACCCTCGACCGGCCTGACGCGATGCCTGTAGCGCCCCCTGTCGCCTCCCATCCTGATGTTGGCCCTGGGCACATGGTACGTGTAGAATATATAAGGATAATTTAAGATCGTTTACAAAACGAGAAAAACCGACTTCAAATGTTGCGCTAGTCATTTTCAGCTGGTACTGAAATTGGTACTGGTGCTACAGTTTGAGGCGTTATCTTCTCTCTCTGGAGATACTGAACATGTGGTGAAATACAAATGGGACTACCTGGGAAATAAACCCTTTCAAATAAAAAAAATAAAAAATTTAAATCTGTCCAGGCGTCTGAGTAATCGGTGAACATACTCATATCTTTCAGCACCACATCCTTCCATCTTGTTTTGTGTCTTTCTCTGGATTTTTGTCTAGGAACGGAAAGCTGTAGTGCCAAATTAGCATTATATTCAGAGGGCCTCCGATTCTTATGCCCATACCATCTCAGCCTAATCTCCTGCATATTTTCTTTCGTCTCGTACACCCTGACTTCCTCGCACGTATTCGTTTCTGTCGAGCCTTGTAACGCCGCACTTATTTAATTAATTTTCGAAAGGCTTTCTCACCAGTGACAGAGTTGTGCGTGGAGCCAGCGTCCACGCCAGAATTGTCCGGCTCGGAGTGAGTCTGGCTATGCTGTCGACGCGGAGCGAGATGCTGGGCGGAGTGGTGCCCGCCCATGCCGCAATCATTGCCGCCCTCCGAACGCCTGCCGTAACGATACGTTTGAACATACTGCAGTCCTTTGAGAACTTCTATACGAGAAGTTGTGACAGATTCATTCGTAAAATTTGTGGTTATAGCCTTTAAGCATACCGATTTTAGCAAATTAATTGTAAATATTAAAATACGGGACTTATTGCGCTAAAACATTAACTTTATTTACCTCGACTTTTTACCACGGTGTACACATAGAGTTTGTGAAGAAAAGACTGCAACTCGGTCAATGCAACTTGGTCGAAAAGTCGAGGTAAAGTAAAGGTAAGTCCCGTATTTTAATACTTATAACTAAGTTTTTGGCAATACCAAAGTTTGGAATGTTTAGACACAAATGTTACGAAGCACCAAAATAAGGTGCGTATCAAGTCAAAGAAGAAACAAATGGTTCAGGGAGTAAAAAGATGATTGATTGTAGGCTTATCTAGGCTGTATTATTACCACAACTTTCACGAGTCAATCTGTCTTCATCTGATAACTTGTGTTGCCATGTGTAACATATTAGAAACATGTTGAAAAAGATGTTGTGTGGCGAAAGTGGAAATATTTATTGAATTTATTTTCTCTTCGTAAGTAATAACACGGAATATGTAAAAGGAAGCTTGGAATCAAAAAAAATTAGAATTCATTGAAATACGATGGAATTTGAAATGAGCTGACGTGAGTTTTACCTTACCTTGTTTTACTTTTAGAATACTCAACTCAGTTACAAAGAAATGCTTTCTAAATAGGTAATTTTTTTGTGAGATTTTAAGGAATTCCATAAAAACAACATTAATATAAAACGTGAGGAAGTATATACTATACAGTAAAATAATACTCATTAATAAATTTAAATCATTTTGTTTAGATCAAAACGACGCATAGCATTATCAGTTAAATTTAGAGTTAAGAAGTATATAGATTAGAATCTAACAGAGAGTAAAATTAAAGACGTTTTCAGAGTAGTGTGTACGATTAAATCCAAAGTGCTGTTAATAACGACTTACTGTGTGGTGAGTATGTGTCAAAGCTATATTACAGATCGATATATTTACAGTTTCACACAGAGTAATGCACTACAACTATCTACATCTAGTAGTACAAGCGAAGCCAACCGCCAATGAGTCTATTTGACTTACTGTTTCCACAACCGTCTCCTAACAGATGCAAGAAAGTAACAAAAAATAAATTAAAACAATCATGACGATGATAAAACTCGTTTTTCAACAAAATTTACAATTGTTGCCGATTTTGTGACATAAAGAAAAATCATATTTGTGAAAGGTTTCGATATCCCGATGAGAAAATGAACAATGGTATAATATAATAGTGGAAACGAAACTGTCATGCTCAGAAAACGAGATGAGATTAGCGAGCCTGAAATAATGGAATCTTAACAACAAAACTGCTATCGATATTTTTCGCTCTGGTCTGATTGAAGTTTTGGAAGGCCAGTGCCCGACTTAACAAAGGTCAACTACGCCCTAAGATCTCTATAAGGTACTATAAAATTTAAAACTTGTAAATTATTTTATTATGAATAAATAAATAAATAAATCTTTGGAAAGGTATAAATACCATGGTACTCATTGAGTAGCCGTAATTCATATTATGATAATAAAAGCAGTATAAAGGTCGTAAAATTAGACCACGACTCCGGTGCTTTTTGCAGCCATAAAATTTAAACATCTTTTGTTTCATGCCTTAAATATATAGGTAGATTTTACCTTGTTGTCCCACTAATAATGATTAATTATCTTATTCAGTATTAATTATGACGAGAAACCAATAAAACTATTTTTATCTATTGGTGTTAATTACGAATCCCACAGCGAAATTTCTCTTTGTCTATTGACTGCAGTGGCAATCTAACTCAGTGACGTGTTTTTTCTGAATTTTAATGGTAAAAACTGTTTTAAAATGTTTGTGAAGATTAGGGTACCTTCTAGCGTTGGCCGTGCGGCGAGTTGCGGCGGAAGTGGTCCGAGGTGGCAGACTGGTTAGATCTGCGGGTACTTCACGAACTTCCGGTAGAAAAGCGTCGTCTGTCGTTGACGGTACTAAAAGTTACGGAAATTATTAAATATGGGTTTAGACATTAAGTTTCGGTGGACAAATATTAAACGTTGAAACATTACTCTCAAATCGCTATTATACTTTAGAATGACGATCAAATATACAAACCTTTCTTATCATCACTAGGTTCAGTCCGATTGCTATCAGTGGACCGTTGGCGGGCAGGAGTAACGGGCCTTATGATGGGCGGCTGAGGCCTGACGACCGTCACGTCAGGTCCAGCAGCGCTACCTCCAGACGACGAAGATATCGAGTCCGCATCAGGCTCCTTCTCGATCGCGATTTCAGGCCCTGATTGGGGAAGTTCGTCCTACGGGGAAAATAGACACTCAAAACGTGCTTGGAAAACAAACGGATATCAGAACAAAATCTAATATCCTCTATAAAACAACTGAACAAAACTTTAGTGAAACTATGTGACAACATAATATATAAGGATCAATATCAACTATTGGCTTCTTTGAGATGAGGTAACAGTAGTCTAGTTCTGTTATTGCTAGCGTGAGCGGGATCAGGGAAGCAAACACGAGGGTAATCAAAAAACAAACTCCTTATATTGTGAACGACAAATGGAGCATTGTAGATGCTGCAATAAGAAAAAGTGATCATTTAAATCATATTCAAAGTATAATGTACAGAAGTAATAGAAAGTCTGTAGAGAACGTTTGAGCTGTGAAGAAAGCTAATATGTGCAAGTGATTTAACTTTAAGCACATCAAGACTTAAGCTCAATGGTGCTGTCTCGCGCGACACAACACATCAGTTTTTGAGATCGAACTCTCATTCTCGTAGAATTATACATCTATATTCTTAATAGTAATAATGCAGGTAAAATGTTAAGATTCTGATTTGTTAATGACGAATACATTTTGATCAATATCCGTTGATAATGGTCACGGAAAACTAAATATTAAACATATATGTGATTAGTCAGGTGTACATGTGAAATTATCGTATGCGAGAATGAGAAAACGAGCAAAAACAAGTGTGCCTAAGATATTTTACTTACTGCCAAGTTCGTAATCGTATGCTATTGGAATACAAACGTTGGTTTTAATCTATCGTCGTTATACTAAGTTCGTGAAATGTAGATCTTCGGGTTTGCTGCCCAGACAAATGGAAGGAGGCTATAGCAGACGGACTGCTATGTGAATATTAAAAATATACATAATATTAAAAAAAACTCTTTAGTGTTTTTCCATGTTCTAATAATAACATGTAAAACCTTTTTGTTAGCTTAGTTGATGCGATAGTGCTGTAAACTTCAATAGTACTTAGGTACGATTGAGAATTTATCGCGATTTAAAAATTTGCCGAATTCTCGAAAATAGATACCAAATATCTGATAACTTTCTCCAATTGATAATGATAAAATCAATGAGTATGCAACAGGCATACATTTATGTCTTTTGATGTCGAGATATATAATGACACTAGAAAAAAGATGTCATTAAGCAATTTTTTTATTTTACCCCATTCAAAATTTTGGAAATAATTCGCAGCGCGTCTGCCAAAGTTGCATAGTCGGATATGGAAACATCCGACTATGCAACCTTAACTAAGTTAATTAGCAATCCGGCGCGACTGCCCGTGCTGAGCATCTAATGAACAATTAAATTCGCCTGATGCTAACTTGGTATTACTGCAGTATCTACCCTGTATACATACTATTGTTTTAGTTGCGTATTTGTTATCATAGTTGCAGGAAACTGCTCAAATAGTAATATATTGCTGTAAGTTTATGAACTAGTGCAAAAGTAACTTCCATTACGTTTGTTACATATTGTAAATGTTTCAGCATTTATTATTTGCATAACATATTAAAATGCTTTAAGAATTTACTGGATTATACGAATAAACCTTCAAGTTATAAAATTATAGCTTTCTACTGCCATTATTTTCAATCTTTTTAGATTAAAAAATTAATCGTATACTTTAAAGTGAGCTAGCTATTCCAATCATGTGCTCACTCATAAGAAATCCCAATATTATACGACCAAGCAAAAGTTACTGAAACGTAATTTAATTAGGTAGCTGATTCCAATAGAACACATAAACAGTCGAATAACTCTTTTATCCGGGCAGCAATCCACGAAATATTCCAATGACGGAATAAGAGCAACTGGAAGCGGCTTACATCGGAGGGCTGCGAGGCATGCTCGTCCTCCTCTTGTACCGGACGTACGATGAACCGCGCCGCTGCGCCCGTGTCGCTGTCTGACAGCACCTGCCGCGTCCCCACACCAGTCAGTGGCTCATCCAGTGTCGGCGTTATCGCTTTGTCGGAGATCAGGAGGATCTTTGGAAGAGTGTTTCACAAACTATTTGGCGCACATAATTCGGTAGACATTGACATATGTCAGAGAGCATTATTTCATGCCGTACGTCTACAAGGCAAGATCTATAGAAATTTGATCCATTTGCGATAGTCCCGAGATTTTAAAAGCTAACTACTAGTCCAAGATATAACAACAGTAAAAGTTTTCGTCTTTAAAGCGCAAAGTCGTCCCAAGTTGGGCCGAATGCGCGAGAAAACAAATCGATTTTACGAAGCAACCCACATTCCCTTTGTTTTCACGACAAAGCGTAATTGAGCCTTTTCGATGCTGAAATTGGCGCGCTCACATTCTATTCGGGGCAATAAAATAAATCGCACATGAGGTCTTGTTTGAGAAGATTGTACTTATTATGAGTGCGCCATTTTCCGCATCTACACTGAATAAGCCACGTACACATAAAGAGATACATTTATAACACATCTAGTGAAGCAAACTTGGTGTTCTTTGACGTAATTTGAGGGTTGAATTTCACCACATGAAATATGGTTTGGGCGATTTGTGTCCAATTAACGAGCAAAGATGTCTGGGGATCTAGTTCACATGACTTTAATTGATTTAGCCAAAAAGCCAGTTAAACAAAATTTGGACGACGTTGATTGACACATTTATTGGCTTAGTGGAAAATACTGAATAGCTTATGATTTCAAAGAATCGAGTTGTCATTCATGATAACCTTAATCGCAAATAAAGAATCAAAAAGAATCAAGAATCAAAGCCGGTAGATTCTCAGTTTCACATTTTATTTGGGGTATCTTAGATATCATAAGTAAGAATTGATAATAAAAGGAGAAAAAAAAACACCAGGTCTGCAACAATTACTCAGACACCTTTAGAAGTCCAGATCACATTGTCAACTCATTATTACTTTATCTCCATATTTGACACAAAAATTATGTATGTGTTCTGGAGATCATGTTTTAACTAAATACATTTATAGAGGAATTTAGTAAAAACAAACATTATGCAATTATATCAATTGACCCCTAATTGAAATTTCTATTAAATATTTCTATTAAATCTATCAAATAAAAAAAAAATTGTGTTACATACATATTTATGACAGAAACAGGGGTAAATTGATGTTCCAACATCGATAATGATAAATAGAGTACATTAATAAAATCATGCTAAATAAATCATATTCAAAGATATTAGTAACACAGAGCTCCTTAGAGACAACATCAAACAACAGATTATGACAACATTACAATATTAAATATTGGGACTCGAAGCAAATCGGCTTACTACGCTTCAGCGCCCTCTTGTCTTCAATCAAATTCTGTTTTGAGGGCCGAATTATTTTTTTCACAAGAGACAATGCGTTCAATCCGTTTCGTGAATAATTTATGTGATTTGCAAATAAAGAGATCGTATTTGGCTATTATCAGATTCAGTATTATTGAAATTTGGCTTGAATCTCACGTTTAAAAGACCGATTCAATATTTTGTTTTCATTATTCCTTACTCAGATATGCTATCGTTGAGAATTTTATTTAAATTAAGTAGTGTTTACCTCAGATCTGTCACTGGCAGTTCTTAATCTGGGAGGTCCCCCTTGGAAGGTAGGAGGAGGTGGTCCCAAAGTATCCGTAGATCCTCTATTCACTAATGAAGGATGAGTGGCCATGAAGCGATGAATTACAGCAAGATGATTCATTGTTTGTTGTGCGACATCTTCTAGCTTCCTTAACCTAAATTCTACACTCTGAAATCGTACAATATCATTATAGGTATTGTTTCTTAATTAAATAACTCTTGGCGCTGAAATTATTATTACGGTTACCTGCATAGATTGTATTTGACAATTAGCCTTTTGGTTCAAGTCCTCCATTTTGGTTGTGATATGTTCTACTCTATCAGTTGTATTTCTTACTCTCTCTTCTAATGAATTTGATAATTTAACTTCCTGTGAAACAATATTATTAGTTTTGATTAGCGATGATTGGCAACTAAGACGAGCTGTTACAGGCTGGTTTATTTTTTTAAACCGTTACTCATACATAAGAAACGAATCGGTGCATATACTCAATACATTATGTTTAGCCTGCCCAAAAGTTTCCTAATAGATTATGGAAAAAACTCTAAAACCATCACGTCAATATTAATATAATATTCTGTAGCTACAAAGTTACTTACTTGTTCCCTAAAATAGCCTTCAACACATTCTTCTTCAAAATCGTAAAGTCTTTCCATGTCTTCCTTTTCCAAGAATAATTTCAGTCCATTGTCGTATTGGAGTCTATTGTGCGATACGTTTCTGGTCACCCACTTGCACACGTGGTAAATATGGCAGAAGGTAATTAGTGGTGGTGGAAGAACCGGCTTCTGTTCGTATTCCATCACCACTGTGAACCTTTGGAACATCCATACCTGCAATATGTGATGTTATTTTAAGTGATACGAAAACTTATGAATAAATGCCAATTAATTTATCTTTGATTCGGAATAAATAACACCAAAAATAAAACAAAATATTAAATTGCAAAAGAATATAAATAGTTTAAGCGTTTTTTCAATTTGTTTGTACGAACTTATCATCACAGTTTCTCAGATTTCTTTTTGTTGAGAAAACGCTCAAAAATTTATTTTAGTGGAAAATATTTATAGGTAAACATGTTGATTCTGATTATTTTATCATGCAATACTTGTTTCAATATCGTTCTTCACTCATAATAATAATTATTATTAACTTTGTTTTAAAATACAACTTTTTGATCTTGGTTTTTTGTTAATTTTAAATTAATTTTGTAAAATGAATTGATTAATATTATATAGTCAGCATCAATAAATGATTTCTGATTCTGATTCTGAACATTCTCTAGGCTGGCAAAATTTGATTTTGAAACGAGTATCAATCTAATCATAATTAAATAAAAAGCAAAAAAAATAACAAAACCTGATGCGAGATCTCATTGACTTCATTAAATATATTGTTAAAGACTGCTATCAACAGGTTAATCATGAGGATATTGGCGACGAGCAGGTAAACTGTCATCACGATGGGCGTGATCCACCTTCCGGTTACGCACTTTCGGTCGTGCACGTCCTTACCGCAGGGGGGGTCGATTTCCGGCGCAAAAACCTCACCGTACAACATGAAGTACGGTTCGAAGAATATCTAAAAATAACGGGAAAACTAAATGGTAACAAAAGTTAAAATGAAAATAAATAAAATGTGGATGTTAAAATTAAAAATGAAACTTAGAGGGATTAATTAAACTGAAATGGTGCCCAACGTTACATATAAAATAAACGTACTACTCAGTAATTACAAAAATGTTCAACAAACACATAATGTAAAAATATACAGATTACAAAGTGTTTGAAACTAAAAATCAAATGAAAAAAGAACAATATGTAAACGAAATCTCAACCTAATAAAACTAACTACCCTCAACCCAAAAATTACAAAAAAACTAAAATCTCGCAACAGGCGTGTACAAGCAACATCGATACTACGACCGTCATCAGGTCTGACCTGATGTGAGACGCCGTTGACCTCAATGAAGATGTTATTGAACACCGCTATGAGAAGGTTAACGAGCAAGATGTTGGCGATGAGAAGGTAAACGCTCATGACGAGAGGAGGGACCCAGTGGCCCACTCTACATTCTTCTAGTCCGGGCAGCCCGCAAGGGGGAGCCATTTGTTCTGCGAACACTTCTCCATACAGCATGAAGTAAGGTTGGAAGAATACCTGCAATTTGTTAGTAGGCAAACGTGGTATTAAACATTGAAGTGATTATGTAAGAAATACGGGACTTATAGCGTTAATTTTATTTTCATAGTAGTCAAGATCACATAACGTGTTCCAATCGCAATAGTTTAAAGTATACAATTGAATTGTAATCCTTTATATGATTGAAATGTCTTTCTCTTTATTTTTTACATTGTATTACATTTTATTTTACATTGTACGTCGTAACTTATCGGGAAATAGAGTTTATTATATACTCTATTTTTCGATAAGTTACGAACTAAACACATAGTTGTTACTAAAAATAAGAGATCTTAGTTTTCATTCATTTGTAGAAATGTTTCAGTATGCACTCAGGCGTGAGCTAATTCGTCATCGAGCGTCTTTTTTATGAAGTTTATTTTTATTAATATAGAGATGCAACAAGCATGTGGCCCACCTGATGGTAAGTGGTTACCGTCGCCTACACCAGGGTCAATACTGGTGCGTTGGCTGCTCTGTTGAAAGAGGAATCTGGTAACTCAACCTTCAATGATCAACCTTCTATGGGATAACATCGGGAGGAAGGTCATTTCACATTTCGCACGTGCGTAGTACCTAAGTATGTACAAATCACATTAGCTTACAATTACATAACAAGGGTTATACCTCTCTTATCAAATGCCAACTGGCTTCCTCCTCAGGATACAATATCGCTTGTCGTGCTACTCCGAACGACATTAACACAACCAGCAATAGCACTACGAAATATATCATATTTTTCACCATTTTGCCCATCATCGTTACTAAAGGACCTGTGGACAAAATCAAATAATACTGTTAAAAATCAAAATAAAAAAACAACCGGCGAAGTGCGAGTTGGGCTCGCACATTGACGTTTCCGTACAAACTGGTCAAACTAGGTTAAAATACAAACTTAACTTTGTAGTTTGATCCATACAAAATGTATTGCACCAACCTCAAACAGTAAGTTTGTATTTAGTTTTTATGTACTAACCGGCCTTAGCTCGCGTTTACTTTTTCGGATTATAAAATAAATAAATAAATATTTAATTCAGGTAACTTAAGAAAACAGTACATGTTATACTCGCGGCGTGACGCACGAACTTCCCAGCGGGACTGGGATAAATTCATAACTCAAATAAGTTTGTAATAGTAAATTCACTTATTTTTTCTTATTAAACTACATATCTACGGTTTTCAGATATTCCTTTAAAAGTGCTTCATGACCTTGCTTCTTGCCAAATGTAGTTCTAGTTCTATCATCATCTTGTTCAACTGGAAGTAGGTACCCTATAGGTTTTGATTCTCTTGTGAAATCGCAAAATATGCGAAACTATGCGACATAAACGGTCATATCTTTTGATCGCGTTGACTTACAAGTTTAATTTTTGCACAGCCAAAAGATACCGTAGACCCAAGTATTTGATATAAGTTTCAACTTGATATATCTTCGCGTTCCTGAGAAAAAATGTCTTGACAGACGGACAGACAGACAGACGGACAACAAAGTGATCCTATAAGGGTTCCTTTTTCGTTTTGAGGTATGGAAGCCTAAATATACCTAATTAACATGCTAAAATGCGAATATTATAAAGTACATAAAATAGGAATACAAAACCTGGCTTACTAATTATAGTTAATTAAACATTAAAGAATTTCTCACGAGAGATGTACCTACCGGAAATTTAAAAAGTTTTATGAACTCAAACATTTGTATTTCAAAGTCGGTGATTTCGTGACCGAGAAATAATGGCAAGCTAATTTAAATGTTTTAGCATACTTCACAAAAAAGAAGGAGGTTCTCATTTCGTCGGAATCTTTTTTTATGTATGTTCACCGTATTACTCGAAGATGCCTGAACCGATTTGAAAAAATATTTTTTTGTTTTAAAGGGTACCCTTCCCAGGTAATGCCGTTTAAATTTTTACGAAATCGGTCTTGCCGTTTTTAGGGTTCCGTACCCAAAGGGTAAAACGGGACCCTATTACTAAGACTCCGCTGTCCGTCTGTCTGTCTGTCCGTCTGTCTGTCTGTCTGTCTGTCTGTCTGTCTGTCTGTCTGTCTGTCTGTCTGTCTGTCTGTCTGTCCGTCTGTCACCAGGCTATAGCTCATTAACCGTGATAGTTAGACAGTTGAAATTTTCACAGATGGTGTATTTCTGTTGCCGCTAGAACAACAAATACTAAAAACAAAATAAAGTTAAAAATTAAAGGACCCCCTTTAATATTTAAATAAAAAAACGTGTTTTTAAACGCCATCTATCTAATTAGTTTTGGCAAAATGACATAGATGGCGCTAGTAAACGTCTTTCTACATCGCGACCAAACCAAATATTCTTGGTAATATCAATTAATCAAATAAACTCGTTGTTGTGGTTGAAACTCTGTTACGTTTCGAATTGTACGGAACCCTCCCTAAGTGTGCGTTAAGAGACGCGATGCTGACTTGCACTTGGCCAGTTTTATTAATATATCAACATTTCTATTACGATGCATTTGTATACTTCGATGACATGATACTGACTGCTGTTAACTTTGACTAGCGCGACGTTTGAAGTAGGTTCTTTTAGTTTTTTAAACGATCTTAAATTATCATCAGGTGAGTCCAATTGTCATAAACGTCTAACAAATCTAAATGAGAAGACAAATAAGGGAGGTTTGGCGGGAACGTGAAAAAGTATGTGCTCTCATTGTATGTTTTATAAAACTTATACTCATCCGTAAGTCTATTCGTAGGCAATGAATGTAAATAATTACTATTCATTAAGTGTCAGTGAATTATTGATGAAATTTCGATTAAAATATAGAAAATTATTCTCTTTTTTTCTGTTAACTTCTAATTAGCTTTATTACTATCCACTACTACGATTTTGTATTATCCACTAGTATTGTAAGTTGCCGTGTTGGCAGCTAATTTATTTCCTTCGCAGATTGTATGCCTTCATTTTGTCGAGGTCATGGCTATATTTTGTGCTAAGGAAACGACAAGCTAGGTCATTAACCCAAAAATAAAGCCGATCATGTACATACCTAATAGTTAACCCTTTTTTACCGACTTCACAAAAAGGAGGAGGTTCTCAATTCGTCGTAATTTTTTTAAAATTTTTTTTATGTATGTTCACCGATTACTCGAAGATGCCTGAACCCATTTGGAAATATTTTTTTTGTTTCAAAGGGTACTCTTCCCAGGTGGTCCCATTTAAATTTTAACGAAATCGGCCGAGCCCTTTTTAATATACCAACATTTGTATTACGACGCATTTACTTATCTCGACGACTTACTACTTGGCTGGCACTTTACTTACTGTCACAGATTATGATATTATGACTAGCGCGATGTTTGAAGTCGGTTCTTTTAGTTTTTTAAACGATCTTAAATTATTGGTAAAGGTTTTTATTTTATATCTATTACATGTGATATGATCTATGATAGGCTAATGTTTGATCATTATCTCGCCTAGTGGTAAGCGATGGGGATTGAAGATGGTGAACATGCTAGGCCTAGAATAATTTGACTCTCAAGGACTGTGTGCTACCGGATATAAGGTTATGGCCGCAGATTTTCTCCTTGATGGTGGTAAGCAACTTTTTGGTAGCAAGTCAGGCGGAACATCGATATAATATGATTCTACTTATACCATTAAACGAACACTCGTGTTAGGATTTAAATCGGCAACCTCTGGCTTAGAAGTTAAGCTATCTTACCTTTACACCAAAGGGCCTCTCATTCGATTCCATTATGAATTTCAGTAGGTCCCTACGCGTTTATCTTCCTTGACACACAAACACAAAACGGCGCGTTTCAGTTTTTTGCAACTTTCCAAATTCCCATTTCTAAATTACCTGATTTTATATCCAGCTAATTTCGTATAACCTTGCCGTAACCTTTCTTAAATAGCCTCGGGTTGGGTATCATGGCTTATATTCACGGTCACCAAACGACCTATTTCTTTTATATTTTTCAGTTTACAGTTCACAAACAAGCAGGCGTCTTGATTTGAAAGGTAATCTACGGTGTTGACAGAGCTTTGAAGTTAATGAGAGGACAAAATATTAATATTTGTAGGTACTTTGTTAATGACGAAAATATAAGAAGAAGATTGTTTGACGCTCAGCCTATAAGAAAATGTTTTTCAAATTAAAATGTACTAAATATTCACATAATATAAACGATTGTACATAAGTAACTAATAAATTACTACAATATGAAAGCAATTATGAAATTAATTTTAATGTAAAATACTTAGTAATAAAAATATATATGTATATATTTACGGTCGAATTGAGAAACCTCCTCCTTTTTTAGAAGTCGGTTAAAAATGTTTTCTGTTTCCTTAGAAAATGGAGTTGAAAAAACTAACTACCTACAGGTAGTTAGTTTTTTCTATTCCTTTTGCTATAGTGATAAAAAGTTTAACTATTGTAACAGTTTTTGGTATAATTTATACTTTGTAACATACCCTGCAATTTTACTAGGAGTATTGTTCTTCAAAGACCTTTAGGACATCCGTAAGACAGACAAACAGACGTTCCAGACACAAAAAGAGATCGGTTCATCTGGTATGGTACTCTATAATTTAAGATCGTTTAGAAAACGAAAAAAAAACCGACATCACATGCCGCGATATTCAAAATAGCCAGTAGTATCATGTCGTCAAGGTATATAATGTGTTTGAGATGTTTATCTCTGTATCTCCGGCGATAATTGTCATGCCTCGATAAATTTTAAATGGGTGGTCCCATTTAAATCGGGAGGCAAAATCTCTCAAACGAAAAAATAATTTTAGAAATCGGTCAAGATTTGACGGAGTTCTGAGGTAACAAAAAAAACAGTCGAATTGAGAACCTCCTCCTTTTTTGTGAAGTCGGGTTATAAAATATGAACAAGATCAGATAAAGAAGTATTATCAGAATTCAATCATATTAATTAATTTAGTAATCATTATATTAAATAAATAATCATATTAAATAATTTAATTAATTTAATCATATTATAAGAAGTATTATTATCACTATTTCTTACCTAGATATTTGTTAACACCTAATATGTTGAGTATCCTTAAGTACCAGTAGATTATATCGACGCAGTAGATGACTCTGCCGACGTCCATCGACCCGGTCCGCAGTCTCAGGGTTAACCCCACCAGGAAAAATATTATAAATCCGGCATCGTACGTGTTCCACATGTTCCAAGCCCATACGCTGAACTTATGTCTGAAAACAAAAAAAATAATTTTAAGTTCGTCTAAAAACTATAAGAACCGAGTTGAAGTCTAGTAAGTATAGTCATCATCATCATTATCAGCCGGTATCAGTCCACTGCTGGATGTAGGCCTCCCCCAGGACTAGGGAATGCAATCTCGCGACATTGGGGCTCAGGCGAGATCTCGCGAGTTTATGAATAGCATTCTCGCGAGACCTCGCCAATTTCGAGATCTCGCGTGATGGGCAGTTTTGTCTGGTTATTTTCGTAAATAATTATAATATTTGAATAAATTAGGAAATAATATCGTTTAAAAACTAAAAAACAACCGACTTCAATGCCGCGCTATACATTTTCAGTACCAATTTTGAGATGTTTATCTCAATATCTCTGGAGATACTTATCATACCGCGATAAAATTACCATGGTACCACACTTGGGATATCTCCTTTCGAACAAAAAAAGAATAATCAAAATCGGTTCATAAACGACGAAGTTATCCGCGAACAAACATTAAAAAAAAAAAAAAAAAAAAATATACGGTCGAATTGAGAAACCTCCTCCTTTTTTTGAAGTCGGTTAAAAAATAATAAGAATTATAGGTATTATGAAATAAACATATATTTATAGAATTACGTTATTACGTTTATTTTATGTAACTTGCGAGCTTAGGTTTAGGTGAAGAATATTTCTTTTGTCTATGATATGAGTCGACTCAATACTCTATTTATACGAATTATTTCAATAAACTTTTAGGTAGGCACCTATCTAACTACCTTTGCAGTTAACATTTTTTAACGTATCTATCACTTTTTAATAAACTTTTAAGTAGTAAACTTTTATTAATTAGAAAACACAACACACAATTAATTAGAAAAAACGTGAACAAATCTAATCAAATAAGAAATGAAATAAACAATCAGTCTTCATTCTTCACTTCTAATATCAAACAAAAGTCTTTGAATAATAATTATCACAAGGAAATATAAATCAACAGTACTCAGCAGACATCTATTAGAAATTAGAGTTTAAATAACAAAATAGCAGCTCCGTGTCAGTTCGCGCGCTGCCATAGAAAAGATAATTATACTACGTAGCGCTGCTGCGCTTCCAATAAGACGTTTTTATGCTCAAGTCCAATCTCGTTAAACTCGCGAGATCACGCTCATTTTTCGGCCGAGATAAATCTCGCTGAAAAACGCCGAGATCTCGGGAAAACGAGATCACGCGAGAACTAGATTGTATTCGCTACCCAAGATACGCCACTGAGCCCAATCTTCGGCTCTTTGTTTCCAATCACTGCCCTCCGCTTTGCGAATGTCGTCGCTTCACCTAGTCACAGGGCGTCCTACCCTACATTTGCCGATTCGCGGTCTCCACTATAGAACCAGTCTGCCCCAACAGTTATCGGTCCTACGGCAGATATGAACAGCCCACTGCCACTTCAGTTTGCTAATCCGCTGAGCTATGTCAACCACTTCAGTTTAATAAGTGAAGTATATATACCCTTGCAAATAAAAAAAGAATTTTCTAAATCGGTTCAGACGACTTCGAGTAATCGGTGAACATACATAAAAAAAAAACATACAGGTGAACATGAACCTCCTCGTTAAACACAATCCAAAATTTCATCGTACCGACGGGACTTGAACTAATTTCGTCGTAACGATACTTCGCACCGTGGCTTAATTGGCAAAGCACCGGAACATGTTATTCCGGAGGTTGCGGGTTCAAGTCCCGTCGGTACGATGAAATTTTGGATTGTGTTTAACAATTTACAAAAATATAAAGTGTGTAACACTTCAAAGAAACATAATATTTGATTTACGCAGTGCAACATCTCTCGTCGGATTTGAAAACTGTAATGATTTCTTCCGAATGATTAACTTACGTAATAAGTAGTCGTAGATGGCGCCACCAATGCATAATTGGGTTAACAAATGTAATCCACTAATTTCGTCGTAACGATACTTCGCACCGTGGCTTAATTGGCAAAGCACCGGAACACGTTATTCCGGAGGTTGCGGGTTCAAGTCCCGTCGGTACGATGAAATTTTGGATTGTGTTTAACAATTTACAAAAATATAGTGTGTAACACTTCAAAGAAACATAATATATGAACCTCCTCCTTTTTTTAAGTCACTTATAAAGTGCTTCACGCACGTAAAAAGGTTTCACTTTAAAAAATAAAACTTCACATAGATCACGAATTAAATTGTAAAGAACCTATGTCAATCATTCAATCTTTTTGCACCCAAGGTCATCACGTCGTTTCACATGAATCACACTCGTTATACCTATCTAATTGAAGTCAATATCAACATCAAATCCAATCGTACATAATAAATCTCGTGTATAAGCATAGGAAGCTAACTGCAATGGCGGCGGACGATTGAGTGACCGTGATTCTGCCTCGAGGGAAATATAAAAATAATTATTGAAGCCTTGAAAGAAAATTGAATAGAAACCTTGACTGGTGAACTTTTAATTTAAAAGCTGCAATGTTTTAGTTTTTGTTTATGAATTAATAAGTTAAGCGTAACTTATGTAATAGTAGTTTATAAAATTGTTGCGTAATGTTTTTAATTTCTAATTATGTGCAGATTCACTACTTTATCTACACTCATGCCATAAGTAGTACTAAGTAATATTTATATTCATCGATATAAAAAGGTAGATGCGGTACTCACTCTTATGCTACGTAAACATAATGGAACTAGAAACAACTACATGAAAACACGAATTTCTAATGTCGAGCTTCATGTGCATGAAGTACATAGGCATTATTGCTAATTATTTAAATTGATCTGCGATAATTGCACATGAAATTCTGTACGTGCTACACAAACGCCAGTTCGATTGTGACTAAGGTGAAATTAGATTCGCGAACCTAATTCATACGGTCCAATTTGGGGTCCCTTATCTCCCTTTTTTATATTATATCGATGTTTATATTACTTACTACCAGATTAATCTTTGGCAAAGAATTTTTATACCTTTCATTTGAGTATTTGAGAAAACCTGTTACAACACTAAATACCAGAGCATTTTATAAAACTTTTCAAACGGAAATTTCCGTACCTACTAACAGTAATCTTACATAATGAAGAATATTTCGTAAAACGAAGTTAATCCTTTCTTCTGCTCCCTTGAGCTGAGGTTTATGAATAAAGGACACTTTCAGAGATAACAGGCGGGTACCTGGCTGCGACAGATGGCTAACAGGTCTTTGTCCTTCGACACAATGAAAATTAATGCAGATAAAGTTAATTAAAGGAGTTATAGGTGCTGTAGTAAAACAACAGTAATAGCTGTGCTGCTTGATGTGACGCAAGCATCGATGTATATGTTTACATGTACCTCGATGGACGCAGGCTTACGGTTGTACCATAGACGTAATATAAAATAACTGCGCAAAACGGTGACGATGACTGCGCCGACTGATGAGATCGACTTAGAACTGAGTTTGTCCCTTTCTTTTGTATGGACGACTTATATATATAGTATACATATAGTATAGAATATATATAGCACTAGCAGGTTGTTAGCCAAGGACACACTCCCACCCTGGTGCCTTTCGATTGGGCCGTTTTGTTCCACAAAGCAATAACAACCTTATTGTTAGAGCATACAGATTAAATTGAATTTGTCAAAACATCTGCAGTGCACCATCCTTTTATATTACGTCTATGGGTTGTATTCATGAAGATTTTGAGGAACGCATACCTAGCGGTGGATTTGACACAAGGAATATGTATTGGTTTGAACGACACTATGCGTTCGAATGAAAGGACGCGGCCCGCTTCGCGGCTGGCCGCCATCTTGGATACGTATTGGCGGTTTAGTTGCAGGCGTCTTGACGCGGTTTTATTGCGGTTGGCCGCAATGGCGGTCAGCCGCTATTTCAACCGCGTCATGCGACTGCCTGGTAAACATATAGATACTTATTTACTTACCTAATAGCAACTGGTTCGGACGTAACGATTTCCCTCACTTTCTCACATAAGAACGTTATAATATAACATATGGAATAAATCTCCGGCCAAGATGGCGTCGGATCCATCTTGACTAATACTGTATATGTAAACATCAATAGGAACAATATGTAGGCTATCTGAAACAAAGAAACAAATTAGTATGAGTATGCGAGGATACAAGAGTCGTTAATTAACGTTAAATATTCTCTAGGTTAACGTTGCTTTGTGACAATGGAAGTCACTTCTAGTCTATATTAATCCTTAATCGTTGGGCATTCCTAACTCATTACCTTACTCATATTATTTATATAAACTTGTACCTATTGTATATGGTTTTCATTAAAAAAAACAGTAGTTCCACCACAACTGCTATGTGGCTTTTGATTCGTATTTACTGAGATTTCCATCGTAATAAAAGTCGTTGATAGAATGAAAGCAGTAAAGACATCGATAGATTATTTTTTATTAAAAGTATTTTGGGGTTTTTGCATAAATGTAACATGCTTACATGTCAACATACTTACATACAAACATAGCGATCAACAAACACATTACCCTCCCTATTGCTTCTTTGCAACGCCGCGCCGTGGGGTAAAAATTAGTTTTCCTTGACTTCGACGACATATATCTCGCAAACGCTACGTTTGACAAAAATAAGATGTATGGAACCCTACCTTCATTTTAAAATTTCTATTTAATGAGACCACACACAATGGGATGGGGTGAATTTTTTTTTAAATTCTTGACTTCGTGCCCTCTACGGGGCGCCACTTTCAATTTATTGTGACGTCACATAGCCTATAACCAGCAGACAGATAAGACGCGTCTAACGGCACCTCATTTGTCAAATTATGATAAGTAGTTTAGAATGTATGAGGGAACAGATGAACATACATACAAACATACATACATACATACATACATACTTACTTACATACATACATACATACATAACCACATACCGGTCAAAAACATAACCCTCCTTTTTGCTTCGCCGTAGTCGGGTAAAAAAGACTCCCGCTGTCTGCTACGCTTAGATCTTTTAAACTACGCAACGGATTATAATGCAGTTTTCAGCTAAAGATAGAGTGATTCAAGAAGAAGGTTTATAACCTTAAGGATTAAGGATTAAACGTGGGCCAAGCCGTGGGGCGCAGATAGTGTTATATACAAGCTTGTAAAAAGGCTGCGATAAAGTTGAGTTTCTGCCTATACCGTACTAAATTTCGCACAATAGAGCGCGTATCTCGGGCAACAATGTCGGCCTCTATGAAATATTGCGCCATTCATTAAGGCTCGGCCAAGTGAAATAAAAGAGAAATAAAACCGAATAGATATCGATTATCACTTAGCGATGGGACGAATGATCTATTGTGCCCGTTGGAGGTTTATGGAGTACGGAAGTGGACGGATATTACTGTATAATGATATCGGTATTGTGTTCTGATAGGATAGTAGCTATGTCTTAAGGTTTATTCTGCTAGTCTTTAATTTGTCGATTAACTTGTACTATCGATTAATTTCCAATTCATAAGAAATATGGTGTTTCTAGTTTCAATATATAGTTATTCGATACGATGAGGTTCGAGGTTACGTTACATGCATCATTGCTGTATGATACAGGCTATTACAAAGCAATATTACTGTTAATGAATTATTATTTTATTTTTAGATGTTATGTATATTTAATTTTTTACTTATTTTATAAATTTCATTGTTAATGATTATTTGACCTGGATGTTGTATATTGCATTAATTAGTTATGATTTTTAAATTATTTTTTTTATGACTAGTTTGTTTTTTTTTAAATTATGTGAACATGTATGACTTTGAATTGGTCGAAATAAATGAATTATTATTATCTTTTATTCGTTACATTTCACGGGTCTATTATTCGGCTACTCTTGTATGTCATTTTATCGTGCAGCGGTGATTAAATTGTTTGTTGTGTTTATTTTTGTATAATAAATAGCTGTACCCGCAGCTAAACTCACGTCAAAAGAACCCTATGTGCTATTCCAGGTTATAAATTAGTTGCATATACCATATGACATCCAAATTCATTCACCGTTTTTTTTGCGTGAATGAGGAATTAATGCACAAAAATTTAAACATACAAATATTGACATTTATAAATATTATCAGGATAGAGAAGCTGATAAGCTGATAGTAAAGGCATAGGTAAAGGGTAAACGATCACCGCCGGCCTATTGAGACCTGCAACAACAGAGACGTTGCCTGACCTTTCTTATCCAATTTGCAAAACATGTAATTTGGCTTTTGAAATATTTGGTATGTCCATGTCCAAAATATATTAAAGAACTTTGACATAATGGTATAATCGTGAGTTTGGCATGAGATTGAAAAATTCTTCTGAGCTTTCCCCATGATAAATCTTGTAGAAGACACAAAGTCCACCAATGTCCCGGCGACCCTAAAATCTAATGTATATCATTCCTGAGTTTTAAGCCATCGATCGCCATCATGAGTTTTCAGCCATCGATCATTTTAATTTCTCTATGCTGAACTGTGTCAAGAGGTTGAAGCTGCTATTTAGCTACACAATTCCAGAGGTAGAAACAGGGATTTCACTGATAACGATTATCTAACAGAACACGTCACAATGTCAAGTAAAATACGCATATTGATCAAAAACTAATCAACTAATAAGCATCATTATAAATCATCGATACATCGAAATGTTTAATACATTAATCGTACAACAATTGCAAGCCAGCGTATTTACGTTGAATATCACCAAATTATCAATGCCTGAACTCTGACCGCGTGATATTAAATTCATGACGGATCAGATTCAACAGATCCAATTTATCAGTCACCCGTGCCGTACTAGGTCGTTAAATCCATAATTAAGCGATTAATTTTGATTTTAATTACATTAACGAAGGGACCTTACCAAGGATATAGTGGTTATGATATGGTTTTAATTGAATAACGTGTGATAACGACTTTTGATGTTTAATTTTTGGTAATCTCACTCTGTAAGGTTATTTACCTATAGATGGAAGTTAGGCTGCGTATCTATCCTAATTGGCGAAGAAGCGGAGCGACGCGCGATTTTTTTTTTGATATCTTTTAAATATATATATATATATATATATATGAAAAGTATAATATACATGTATATATGTATATATATATATACAGTGTGGAAATTAAACTCAGGCCCTGGAGGGAAACTACTTTAAATCCTTAAGCTAGCTCATTTTACTTAAAGGAGATATTCCTTTATATTTGAAAAGAAACAAATCTGCATTAAAAGATTTTTTAAAACTCGCTTGCTTCGCCCGGGACTCGAACCAACTAAAATTAAAAAAATAAGCACTCTTTATTTTATTATACTAATCGGTAGTATTAATATTCAGGATGAAGTTTCTCTAACAAACATTAGGTCTTAAAAATAAAAGTAATCGTTAAATCTAACATCAACTTTATTTTACTATCAATTTTGTAACACTTAAATTATTTAACTGATAAATTGTTCGAAATGAGCCCCGTCGTTCCGGCTACACAACATTTTCTAAAATTTTCTGGCCTGATGATGAAGATGAAGATGGCCTGCAAGAAGTCCAGACCTGACGCCCATGGACTTCTTTTTATGGGGTCATGTAAAAAATGTTGTTTATAAAACTTGCTATGAAACCGTTCAAGAGCTAAGGATTGCGATAGAAAATGTTATTAGGGGCATACACCACAACACTTTGCTGAAGGCTACAAGAAATGAATTTCAACGGCGACTAATGTTGTGTAGCCGGAACGACGGGGCTCATTTCGAACAATTTATCAGTTAAATAATTTAGGTGTTACGAAATTGATAGTAAAATAAAGTTGATGTTAGATTTAACGATTATTTTTATTTTTAAGACCTAATGTTTGTTAGAGAAACTTTATCCTGAATATTAATACTACCGATTAGTATATTAAAATAAAGAGTGTTTATTTTTTTAAATTTTAGTTTGTTCGAGTCCCGGGCGAAGCAAGCGAGTTTAAAAAAATCTTTTAATGCAGATTTGTTTCTTTTCAAAAATAAAGGAATGTCTCCTTTAAGTAAAATGAGCTAGCTTAAGGATTTAAAGTAGTTTCCCTCCAAGGCCTGAGTTTAATTTCCACAATGTATATATATATATATATATATATATATACATGTACACAAATAAAACTAATTTAAAACTATATATACAATATAAACTACTCCTAAAACTATAATTCAGACTATAAAATCTACAAATAAAACACTGAATTAAGGTCTCTGTCCGCTGGTAGGGTCCCCAAAAAGCTGGCGACATTACCTCTTTGAATTGCAAGACTAATTCGTTGGCCGAGGTAAACGCCAGCTCTTTGGTCATGGGAGACATCTATGAGACGTTTGGACAACTCCTTTACAAAACCACGTGCTTCTTGACCCCACGAGCCCATGGTCTCGACCCCAAACGGAAGAAATGCGTAATTGTCTGCAATGTCTGCATATTTCCTCCGCTTGAGGGCCTCTGCCGCGTCTGCGGCTGCTCCTGCAGCCCGTGAGGTACTGTTAAGGTGGGATGCTGCTAACGTATCGGCGTACCTTGCATCCCACACTAGCGGCTTTCCACGACACCAAGGATTCAACGTCATGCCGTCAGGTCTCTTGCCATCGTCCCGTGTGATACCGTTCGGCTCTAAAATAGCCGGCACGTTGACAGTGGCAAGGGCCCGACGGATAACGTCGTTTAGTAAAGCGTGTCGTGAAAGCCGCCCCGCACTGCGGCGACATGATAGGCCATGGTGGCCCAGGTGATCAACCTCGTCGCCACAGACGCAGTCCCACTGCGACGGAAAAACTGTTGTTATCCATAAACGTCCCTATATTGGACGAAGATAACGCTAATAAGAATATAAATAATTTTGAAATTAGGCATAATTGGCGGGTGCCGTACCTCATCCCATAGATCAGAAAACAGACATCAAGCAGCACACAGTCATAGCCATAATAAATTAATGTACCATCTTTTTATAGTTTTTCATCTCTCCATGCACAAATCATATTTTTATTTTATTTAATATTGTAAAGGGCCTCTTGACGTTGGCTTCGGCTCCGTCAATGCCTTCCAAAGGACCGGACGATTTGCAGCCCGTGATGTGTATTGAATAAATGGTATATATATGCCACATTATCTGTTCTAGGTTTGAGTTAATGCGTGCCTTAGGCACAGTGCATTAAAATATATGGGTACATTAACATATTATATCTTATGTAATTAGGCAATCATCTTGATTGTTCTGATATTGTAGACTGATGTTATGGATATTGTCATCTGATATTATACATATTACTTTATACATTACATATTTCTTAAAATTTGTATGAGCCAGTAATTGCAAACGGCAAATTTACATATTTACGATCTTTAGATGACAATCAAAGGCATCGTGCATATGCACGCACATTATACGCGCATATTACGCACGTACAAGCTTAATAATATAAAAAAAAATTAATGTAAATAAAAAATACACATTCGAAAAGTCGTGAGTAGAACGAACAGCTCTGATAAAATAACACTGAAATCTAAAGTCGACCAATTTAAACGACAGAAAATCCACTCACGCTAAAACAAATTTCGGCTAAAGTACCCTTTTTAATAAGCATAAAATTCATTAAAGCGAAGAATTAATCTTTAGCACTTTGGATGTTCTAATTTCGTCAAAAGGGGGATTCTAGCGAAAAGTCTCAAATGATGGTATTTTGTCAAAGTGATTTTAATATTGCAAGATTTGTCGCGTTGCGTTAGTGGTAGTTTTTCACGTCAGGTAACCGTTGGAGGGATGCCATTTATCTTGTAGCTCTACTGGACAATAGGGTAGTTTAGTAAGCCCAAAGGCTTAGTGTTGACTGACTGAGCAGATTTTAGTTAAATTGGTTAGAGAATAAAAAAGTGTGCTGTTTGAGACTTATCACTGTATTTTTTTGCAGTAAAAAAATTGTATTTTATAAGATTTTTGCCCTTGGCACATTCGTATTCTAATTTGAAACGGATGAATTCAAAAGCCATTTTAAATTTTAAGCCGTTAACGTTATCAGGTTGTGAAAAGCTTTGACTGACTTCGATTTTTTAATTACAGATTCTTAGAATAGAAATGCCAAAATTATCCGATCGAAGCATTGTGATTTGCAAATATCCGATTAGAAGACAATTATCGAATGATTTTTGAAAAGCCATGCTGTTTTAATTTACTCTACATATTTTACTGTAGTTAACATTCTACTCTTCGTGTAAATGCAAAATCCGTGTTTATAAAAAAATTGGTAGTCAAGGATAGTGTTAAATTAATATAAAAACTTTAATATAATTGAGCTTTTAATATTATTTAAATCTTTGTACATTGTTATAAACAATCCATAATCTCATCGTACCGACGGGACTCGAACCCTTACTCCTGGGAAACTTGCCCGGCTGTACCAACTTAGCTACGATATACAACAATGTACAAAAATGCTAGCGTGCTTACCATCATCGACCGCATCATCACTTACCAACAGCTAATATAGTGGTCAAATGCTAGCCTATAAGATATAAAAAAAAAGTGTCGAAAAGAAACATAATAAATAATAAAATCATCAAATAACAGACTTTGCCTGTATCTAATAATTCTATGGAACATAACATTTTATCCTAAGCTCTGACAAAAAGTAAATATTCCGGAAAAGAGCTTCTCAGAAATAAACTCAAGAGAACAAAGTGTCAACCACTAGGAAACAAATCTGATCTATATGCCTATTAATATTAGAACTTTCAACAGAAAGGAGATATAGAGCTAGGTTTCGAAACAGGTAGGCATCTAGCCATACCTACCCTTCTTCGGGATCATAATGGAATTTCTCGCAAACGAGCGTTTTCCCGGGACGCTCCTGACTAAGCACAAAATATGAAACACTTAAGAAAGTTCGGACAAATGGTATTCGTAAACACGAACGCACGTGATATTAAGCTTCTTTTGTTGAATAATATTTGTCGGTTTTCTGTATGAGCTAGATTCATTTTGCGATGTATAGAATACCTGTTCGTCTAATATGAAAATGCTTTTATGATGATGAATTGGTGTGAAGTTTGTGTGCCTTTTGAAAATGATTAATCTTTGTTTATACAATATCTAGTATGTATTAAGAACTCTTACTTTATAAATATCTACTTACTATGTATAGGAACAGTGTCTCAATTTTAATAACTTAGTTTAAATCCATAAAATGTACTCACCGAATCGGCCCAAAATTTGGTTATGGGAGCCGTGAAGAACTCATAGATCTTCTTCCTGAGCCGGAGTGGCCTCATCCTCTTGTCCTCCGGCGCGTGGTATTCAGGCAACTCTCGGTAGGACGGCTCCCAGCCTATTTTACCAACTTTGCCGTTCTGATCGACACGGGTCTCGCATTCGGCCCCTGAGCCAATCAACGCCTGCTTGAGTCCAGACAAAACGTATCAACATTACAGAGATGGTTCACACCCTACTAAATATTATAGAAATAAAACATTCACAAGATTAGCATGATGCGGTTTTAGATATTAGATATAATGCTTAAAAGGTTAGAAGTGAAGATGATACGGTTAAAGACAAACTTGAAGCTCAGATTATACAGAAAACAAACTGTTCAAACGAATAAATACAAGCTGTCATTACAATATTGTCAGTTTACAAGCCCAGTTTCCAGAACACAAAAAAGAAGAGACAGAAAAACGGTAAAAGCGTCGAATACTGAATAAAATTTTATCACAGGTTCACATAAAATCGAGATTAAAACAACAAATCTAGCTACGGTCTATATTGGCGGAAATCGAACTTTCCAATTGAAGTTTTACCGTCAGCGCTTACGGCTCGCCTTGAGCTTTTCATTTAGGTAATTTAATTGAACCGTAAAATGAGAGGTCGTTCAAAATTCTTCGTTAAAATTTGTCGTTAAATTAGCACAGAGTCATAAATCCAGTGCGGAGTGCCATGAGTGGCGGTGTCAAGGTGAGCCGTAAAACGATAACGTGCCTGTAAAGTCGAGCTCGAAGACAAGGGATGAACGAAGTAGCTCCAAATATATGAAACGTCACGAAAGCCTACGACCACGAAAGCTATAGACGGATCGCCTTAACAACAGGTCGATTTGCTTGCGTGCATGTAATACGAACACAGCGGCTTGTGGTGACGCAAATATGTGTACCAATTTTGGGATGTAGGTATGTACATTTACAGCATTGGATTTGTAGTCGAAAGTGGAAAGTATTTATTACAGACGTATCAGTGCAATATTAAATGTTTGAGTGAATAATTTGGGTTGGTGGTTCTGTCAGTGTGTTCGTATCACATAAACAACGTTAAGGCGACGGTCTACCTTATTAGATTTGGCCTGTTGCCCCGGGGGTATTATCTTCTTGATAGAAAGTGTGCGCCGTTTCACAACGCCAACCTACGTGTAATAATGTATTATTTTATGTTGTAACAATGTTACCAAATTTATATAATTGCCATCTTTGCTTTATGATATTATTTTATGATTTTGCTTTTGCAGTTTTTGTCTAAAATTTGTATGATCCCGAAGCTGTAAATTCGACATGCAAGTAACTCTATCTTTATTCACATGTCAAATTGATAGCTACAGGATCAGATAATTTTTTTGGAATCTTGACTGTAGTTAAATAGTTATGATCGAATGAAAATTTGCATCATAAATCTGAATGTGTTATTTAACAAGATGAATATTCATGTTGGCAAATTTATCATTGTGTTATCTAACCATTTCTGTCATTTCATCAGTACCAAAATTGCAATGGTTTGTGACTGAAGGTTATTATTATTTACACTAGTCCCCTCAAGCAAGATAGCAAGCAACCAAATACAAATTACCTCAGCATCGTTTGGGTCCTTCGTGCTTCGATCGTCCTCGATGCTTTCATTCTCGAGATGTTCCTCTTCAGTCTGTGGCATCAACTGCAGTTCTTCTTTCGACTTGAATTCCAGTTGTAGAATGTACAGCGGGCAGAGCAGGCTCAGTATTACCTTCAGACAAAGCCGATGTGCCAAAACGAAACGGTGGTACTATGTCACTGAAGCGACATGCTCTATAGAGGTCCGAACATTATAATCTATTGAGATTTGGAAAGAAGACTCTAAGGTGATAGAGTAGTGTGGAATTTGAGTATTTATATAATACTTTAGATTGCTAAGAATCTGTCTAAGTACATAGACGTACAAACAAAAACGTATAGAGTTCTATGTTATTTTTAAGACCTAAGAAAGGTGCCAAGCTTTGATCTCGTGTACTTGAAAAGATAAAATGTGCTGGAAGAGAAATGTTAAAAGAAATACAATTTTTCTAAAAGGTTTTCAAATACTAATGAAACGGATATGTTTGTACTTTGACAAAATTCGACGTAATATTTTCCAGGTTTCGTTCATAGTGTGGTATACAATACCTAGTGGAATTGACATATCGTGGGTGGAAAATATTATTCGATTTCGGTTATTTAGTAGGATTACGGATTTTAATATATTTTGAAAGTGTTTATTCGTATTTGTTTATTTTATAAAATGGAAAAAGGCAAACATGAGATGTAATTATTATTTTCTTAGTTTTTGGCTTTTGTGATGAGATGTAATAAAATCAACTTTAAGATAGTAATAATAAGAATAGATTATAAAGCTCGGACCAAGATCGTAAAATCGGACGCCGATTAGTGCAAGATATATTTTGAGATAAGAACTTCTTATTTGGGGGGAAAATTACTGCAACAAAGATGTCTGTTTGTCTATGAATCACACACAATAGAAAAATATGATTGAAAATTTTACCTTGCGTAATCGGCGTCCAATGTGCATGCTGAATATCAAAAATAAGGAAAAAAGCGACTCATTGACACACAGACATCGATATATTTTTACAAAACGGTCCATCGTCTGTTATTATCTAAAGTTATTCTCTAACATAAAATTTCTACTACAATCGTGCCTCAGATGTGAGAAACTAGAGAGCTTGGTAATAAAACACGTACTTCAATAAATACCTTAATTAATAAGTCGAATACTCTCGCAAGAAATACTAGTTGCGAGACTATAATTCTTATCGACTGTTTTAACTCTCTTGTTTCTCACTAGATGGTGCTAATGGCAAATCTGTGCGTTAATATGAAAGAGGAAAGTATTGTTGCGCCTGAGGTCTTTGCTTCTTACCTTGAGGTTGGTGTTCTTTCTAGTTCTGAGGCCGCCCATCCAGAGGTCTGCAAGGATGATTTGTGAACAGGGATGTGCGAGGAGGGCGCGGTGATTGGCTGTGACTGCGAGACTGAGGCAGGTCTGACCTGACCAGTTCTGAAGCTCGCAAGTGAGGAGCTGCTGCGCCTGATCGTCATCTTGCCGGTAGCAGTAGTCCAGGAGTTCAAGAGCTGTGAACGGTGGCGGTATTTTAACTATAGAGTTTTGATATCTAAGACTCTTTTAACATTTACGCAACGTTCGCTTTGTAGTAACGGTAACGGTAACATTAACATGTATGTACCCGTTCTCTACGTAGAGTCACAACAGGGTAAGGGTGCTCTTCTATTAGAGCTATGCTAGGGAAATGAGCGCAGCCAAGATGTGTAGCAAGGCTGTCAAACTGAATTAGCGTTTCCACCAGAAATTTGCTAGGGAAAAAGAACGCAGCGCGGATGTGCAGCGAAGATTTAAAACGATGTGCAGATGAGTGAAGTTAATTTGCGTAGTGCTATTTTCCGATATGATGGAAATGAGGTGCGGTGGGCGCGGGGGAAGCGCGAACATCTGCTTCATAGAGTAATACGAATATAATGGAGCAAAAGAGTTGTCACACAAGAAGGCTTTTTTTTGGTAGTATTTTCTGTTTTGCGTACGTGGTATAGACCTTATCTACCGTACGTCGATGTCGTAACATTTATTTTGAATGAATAACCGTATAAATAAGTTTGTACAGTGCAGCTCTATCTTGTTATACAGGGAGGATGCTTGAGAAGGGATCGTAAAGTTAGATACCTCTGCCGTTGTAGCTACAGTAAACCATCTAAGGCGACTATCCACTAAATGTAATTAAATTTTGAGCTGCATTCCCCTGTATTTGCAAAAAACATCAGTCAGCAAGATAATGGGCAATTTTTATACATAAAATCTTTTTTTATGTCAACCAATCCGGTTTTTAATAAAGATCAATGTACTGTTTTAGACCAACTGCGGTTAGGGTTTTAGAAAAGTAAATTAGTAGCAGATAGAAGAAGTACCTGTCCGCAAGGACAGGACTCCGCCTTGTTAAGAAGAATTTTATCAGACAGATAGTAAACCATTGCTGACAACCATCCCTGTCATTTCTTGTTTATTGAAATGCAGATAGCTACTACTAGTAGGCATTTTAACTAGAAGTCAAAAGTAAGTTAGTTATAGTATAAAACATTTTATTTTTTATTTATTTTTATATAACAGCCGCTACTGGCAAAAATATATAATTTTGACAAACTCGCCAGTCTCAAGACAGAATATACTTTATGTTCTGTTCGCAGAATCAAAGCGTTATCAGGCTTTTCTAAGCCAACTTTAGCAATGTGAATTTAGGCTTATCTTCGACGGTAAAAACTTGAGCCCCTTAAGTGCCTAACATGTTAAGAATTATGGAGACGAGAAGTTAAAGTAACTAACTCTACGTGATGAAGAAAAGTTGTCGTAAACATGACGAAGATTTACTTATATGCTAGTTCGATAAATGGTAAAAGTTCAGCTTCTAAATGATTTCAACTTGTGTCTCTATTTAAACTATTTGCAAAATTACTGTAGCTCTCAGTAGCGTGCTAAAAAGTTTTGTGACTTATGAACATTTTAAAATGCCTGAAATTCCACCCCTATATCTCCGCCATTTGGAAAAAAATCCAAAAACTACATCGAGAAAAAAATAAAGTAATTATTGAACTACTCATTTATTAATATGAATATATTGGCTAACAAAATTTCACGCAAATCGGTGGGGACAAGCGACCTGTAGAGGATAATAGACATCCGTACATAGGAAAGAATTTTTACCCAAGCTGAACCGCGGATCTTCTCTTCACTCTGGGAGTAATATGTAAAAGTTTTAGCATAGGATTCTAATCCTATGCTAAAACTTTTAGAGTACATAGAGTACTTTTTAGAGTACAATGTAAATGGTAATCAATATTCTAAGTAATTTATGTAAGCTCATAGACTCCGATGGCTCTGTCATGTAGAGCGAATGGGAGAGGATCGTGCAGCAAGAAGCCCTTCTTGCTGCACGATCCGATACGTGGGACGACCAACTGATCGTCGGCCAGTGGGAAGACCTAGATATAGATGGGAGGACGAAGTTCAGAAAGATCTGCGGGAACTGAAGGTAGAAAACTGGAGGGAGCTGTCACAGGACAGAGACAGATGGCGCTTACTTTTGTCGGAGGCCAAGCCAAGGCCCACTTCGGGTCGCTGAGGCATAGGAGTAAAAGTAAGTAAGAAATCTATGTAGATTTTAAACGCTGCAAAATTAATAGAAGCACAAAAGTAGAAGGGGTTTTAGTCTGTAGATCGTTGAAAACGGAGTCGGAGAATGGTGTAGTGGGAGAATGGTCGGCTTTGAAGCCAGAGGTACCGAGTTTAATCCCCGCTGTGCACCAATTGATTTTATATCGCAAAATGTATGTGCACTTTACACAGTGACCCTCCGGTGAAGGCAAAACATCGTTTAGAAACCCCCAACCCCCGTATGGTGATAGGACACAATCTAATGTCCGCCTGGCCAGCTACCATCTTCTAGTTAATAAATCTATCGACAAACATGTAATGTGTTGCTGCAGCTATCCTTGAGAGCCAATTCCCATTCTAGGCCTATCGTGCTACCATCCTCGACCGCATCATCACTTACCAACAGGTGAGATAGTGATCAAACGCTAGCCTATAAGATATATTAAAAAATCTCTGCTGCACCCATGAGGAGACCCTTGCCGTGGCAAACACCTTCCGGGTTATTAAAATTAAAGGTGTTTGTTATTTTTCGTGTTCCCTGTAATGCAGCTTTCTAGATTTATAATTTTCTCTTTCAATCAAGTTTGTTGAAAACAGCTGAAGCAAAATTATATTTCTGAATATCGTTGTTAAGTTACCAGAATCGGTACAAACCCACCTTTTATTGCTAGGTATAACATTTTCAGCTAATTGCCAATTAATATCGTTAATAACCAATTTATTGGGGTTTTCTTAATTAAACTCCTGTTGATGGTTATCATAGCAGAATTTTTAGTTACAAATAAAATCTACATATGAAAATATAATTATTATCGAGAATCCAATAACATAATAAAACTAAAATATTAACTGTGACTAATAATTAAAATAAAAAACAACAAATAAAAATGGAATTTAGGTCGCTTTCTGCTGGTAGAGTACCCAAAAAGCTGGCGATATTACCTCTTTGAATGGCGAAACTAATACGTTGGCCGAGGTAAGCGCCAGCTCTTTGGTCGTGAGAATTAATTAGTCAAATTAATTATTATTAATCTTAAATAATAATTCACATGCGTTAAAAGTATCTTTTGCATCTGTCAGGCTAGCGTTTGACTACTATCTCACCAGCAGGGCTACGAGCATGGCAAGGGGACTATTTTGTGTTTCCACCTATCCGTGTTTTGTTTGGTGAAGAAGGCACATTATACTCGTACGTAAAGTTTTTCAACAATTATAAACTCCCGCTGATTTTTAATCCATTCCATTTTTTTCGAACTTTTTAATACGAAACAAAATCAAAACTCGGGGTTAAACTTTACCAAGCGTTTAAATTGTTGTATTGATCTCCTGTCAGTGGCGAAAAACAGGGAAATAATTTTGTCTTTCCCCAGGGGATAAGGCCATTCTAGCCCTGCTGGTGATAAGTGAAAGGTACGGACACACCTCGGCGTCCTGCGATCTGCGGGCGCGATCTCGCGATCAGTATATTTCAATTGTTTTCTGATCGCGTTTGGTGTGATCGCCGCCTAGATCGCGCACACAGGACGCCGCGGTGTGTCCGTACCTTAAGATGTGGTCAAAGATGATGAACCACGCTAGGCCTAGAACGATCTGTGTCTCAAGAACTGTGTACTGCCAGAAGATAGAGCTCAGTAGCGTGCCAAAGGTGAGGCCTATGTCCAACAGTGGATAGAGATTATGATGATAATAAGGAGGATCAATCAAAGAGAACAAGTCTAGCTTTAATCAAAAATGTGTATACTTATTAATTTATTTATTGAAAGTGAATGTAAGTAAGACCAAAGTAATGGTTTTTGAAAGAGAAAAAGAATTACAGATTGTATGGTTACGATTGAAGAAGAGAGAGTGGAACAAGTGAAAGAGTTTGTGTACCTGGGTTCTAAGTTTACGAGAGATAGTAAGTATGAAAGTGATATTGAGCGAAGAGTTTTGGCAGGAAACCAAGTGAGTGGGGCACTGCATAACTTTATGAGAAGTCAGAACGTGTCTAAAAAAGCACGACTGGCTGTACATAAGGGAGTGTTGGTTCCCACACTCATGTATGGTAGTGAATGCTGGGTATGGCAGAAGAAGCATGAAAGTAAAAATAAATGCTGTAGAAATGAGAAGTTTGACAAGTATGATTTGAGTGACTCTGATGGATAAGGTGGAAGAACAGCATGATAAGGGAATGTTGAGGTGTAGTAGAAGATGTGGTGACAAAGATAGAGAAAGGGATGCTTAGATGGTTTTGACATCTAGAAAGGATGGATGAAGAAAGACTGACGAAACAGATTTATGAGACGAGTGTGAATGGGGCAGCCAGTAGAGGCCGACCTAGGCGAACGTATCACGACCAGATCGGAGACGTTTTAAAGAAAGGCCAAGTCAAAAGTACTTAAAACCGGCGAGCATGTATGAAGGCGCTCATGAAAGTGGAAGAAGCGAAAGAGGTATGTCAGGATCGTAGCATGTGGAAAGAAGAAGCCTCTGCCTACCCCATCGGGAAAAAGGCGTGATTGTATGTTTGTATGTATGTATGTATTAATTTATTTCATAATTATTGTAGACCGGTCAAGTTAGCTCAAAAAATAGAGGGTAAGCTAATATTTACTAGCAAAGAGCTGAAAATTGATACAAATATTAGCTCTATGCGAATTATAGAAACCTGAAATGTCTCTTTTGAACAGACCATAATGTTGACATATAATTCATTTATAACGATTATAAAAACAAGTTTCAAAATTAATAAGTGTTTTTCAAACTTGTTTAACTAATATGGACTGATTTTAGAACTACAATTTTACTATTAAAATAGTTTGATCTGTATATATTTAACTTTTATTCTAAATGGTTTCATAAAAATTTTAAAACCTTATGGTTTGAATTATTATTTTCATTTTGTCTATATTTATTAAATAATCCATCATGCGATTGTAGAAGCTGTAATTATGTGGCGATATACAAACAGTTATAGTCCATATAAAATACCAACTTTTTTATTTGAACTATTTAAATGAGATCTTACAGTAGCAACTAGCCAGTAAAAATAGAATACTTCTTGCAACCACTTTACAATTTCTTTAATTTTTATTCAAAATAGTTAAGTTTAATGTAATTGTATCTGTTTAAAAAACTCACCCTTGATCTCAAACTCTTTGCCATAATGCCTGAGCTCCTCATACACCTCTGTTTCCATATCATCCTCGGCCGCCTCGTGAGCCATCGCCTTGTAGAGCTTACATGCCACTAGAGACTTGGCCAAAGCTTCCTCTCCGTGAGTCCACATTAGGAGAGCCATCTGGTGGCGCTTCGTGAGAACTGCCCACATCTGGAAATAATATTAGCTCATTTCTGTATCACCTTATTACAAGACGATCATTGAAGGGATAGTCAAACAGTGCCATTTTCAAACAGTGCCATAGTCAAACAGTGCCATTGACGCTATGCCTAGTGACGGCCACAGGAATAATACGAAATATTTCTTACCAATAACTCATTGAAAGGATAGTCAAACAGTGCCATTTTCAAACAGTGCCATAGTCAAACAGTGCCATTGACGCTATGCCTAGTGACGGCCACAGGAATAATACGAAATATTTCTTACCAATAACTCATTGAAAGGATAGTCAAACAGTGCCATTTTCAAACAGTGCCATAGTCAAACAGTGCCATTGACGCTATGCCTAGTGACGTCCACAAGAATAATACGAAATATTTCTTACCAATAACTCATTGAAGGGATAGTCGAACAGTGCCATTTCGCTGGTTACCGGCATGAAGCCAGTAATAAGAGATAGACCACCAGCGTTGTGTCGAGTGAACGATGCACTGTTTCTGTGTACGTTCACACTCTTGTTCATCACCTTCGCGTAGATGGGACGGAACTTGCGACGGGTATAGTAACATCTGGGGGAAAATTAAATATTCTATTAGCGCCCCGTATTTTGAGAGCCCAGTTGGCGTAAAAGATACATAGCTTGACTTTTAAGCATAAAGTCGCTGGTTCAAATCCTAGCACGAGTGTTCGTCCACAGGTGGTAGATTATATTACATAAGCAACTTCTTTTCATTTAGGTAGCAGTAGTTACTTACCTAAATAAAAAGAAGTTGCTTATCACCATCAAAAAGAAAATCTGCCATCATAACCTTCGATGTGCCGGCAGCATACAGCCCTTGAGAGTCTGAGTGTTTTAGGCCTAGCGTGTAAACATCATTGCTCATTGTGATCACATCATTGCTTGCTGCCAGGCGAGATTGTGGTCAAGCGCTAGCCTATAAGATATCTATGTAGAAAAAAAGATAAGACCTAAATCTCGATAGAATGCTTAATTAGGCGCAACCAGTGCTACCAACAAAAAATTTAATATCTTTAAGAAAAGGTCACAAGTTTCACAAGCTCTAATTTAAGAAAAGGTATTTCACAAGCATATGTAATCTCATTTAAATTGGGTACCACGAATTCAATAGGCTCATTTCAAAATAATCCGTAAGCTTTGTAGTCACGGCAACCTTTTCGACTAGAATTAATACATTTATTGAATTAAAATATCTAAGGATCGGAGCATTGTGGATTGCAAAGATCCGAGTCGAAGGAAAAGCAGTTTTATTTGTTTCCGAATGATTGTGAATGATCATAATGTTTAAATTTCATCGAGATATGTTCAATATCTACAGAGATATGCAGAAACACACCTCCAACTTGTACTTAAAGTGACAAGCGTGGCAATTGAAGTCGGTTTTTGTTGTTTTGTGAACTATCAAAAAAAAAATTGACTGTGGAGCAAGGGTCAAGAAAGTTCACCATACCTTGCCTGCTCAAAATGCCTGTGTGGTGAACGTTGAAGGCAGGCTATAGAGATTTAGACGTAACTCGCATAACCCACAAAACAAGACGTATCGTCAAAGCGTTCACCGAGTTTAGCAAAAATGTTCAGCGCAGTCAGTTCGGAATCCGCATTGGGATAGTTTTTTTATAAAGAAAAAATACTTTGAGTAGCACTAGACAATGCAGAAGACTTTATAGTACAAAGTAAAATTAATTACTACTGCAAACGTTCCAACTAACACAAATCACTTTGAGGGCAGTAAAATAGTTGTAAAATTTAACACAGACAGATCCATTAAACTGTAGTAACGTTTCTATAGCAATAAACACGTAGGTATGCAAATGAAATACCTATTTGAAAAGCTTTTTATTCTTCTAACATTATGTACCTATGTGTAACTGCTTCAATATCCTCATTAGGTAATTTCATAAGGAATTACAGAACAGCGTGGCTGTGGTTACAAAAGCTGAAAGTTTATTGGGTTTGGTTTGACCACATGAGAGTGTTACAACTACGGCGAGCACCAACTATCGTACAAAGATATGTTTTTTTTAAAAGACATCTCCTCGCACTTGGATACCCTGTGTCGCGGGCACTTTACAAACATCCAAATGATACAAATCACGGACACAAAAACACCCAGATACGGAACAATTGTTTGTGGACCTGAAAGAATTATCCCGTGTGTGAATCGATCCCACAACCTTCGGTTTCGTGGACAGGCTCATTTACCACTAGACCAACTGGTCAATCTACTCTGTAATGTAAACCTTAATTATAAAACGTACCTGTAAGCACCTCCAATAAGCTTATTGATGACCAGCCCGATATCATGTAGCGTATAGATGTAGCCTCTAGGCAGATGAGGCCTTACATCTCTGAGGATATACCTCAATGTGTTACTCGGGCCACTCTTGGTGTTATACAGTTCTTCTAACCGAGGTATGGTGAGGAACTTCCTCATTGACACACCGTTTTCTAAGAGAAGTTTAACGAAGTCTATCCTATCATGTTCAAGCGCCTGCATCATGGCTTCGTCGAGGGCACCTGTTGAAGGAAAAATGGATTAATTAATAGGGGTTAGACTGAAAATATGATTGTTGTTACAAATTTCTGTTTTTGTTTGGATATCGCAAGTGCTGGTGTAATTATCTGACGAACATCTTTAGAGATATGGAGCGAAACTCTTTAGAGTACTAAATAAAAATATCAATTGCATTGAACTTTCTTTCAAGGTTTTGTGAAGATATTATTTTTTTCTTCTAGCCTCTTGAGCGGATTGTAAAGTGTTTTTTTATTATTGTTGCCTTATGGCGTTCTTGTTCTTCTATAGTGCCCTTTTGAAGAGCCTTTTATCTTGTCCCTTTTCTCAAAGAAGGGGGATGAAAAGTAGAGTATATCACTCGGTTTCAAAATTCTTTTTCCTTCAGCCACGTTCTTTAAACTACTACTACTTTTCTAGAATCCTTCGCTTCAATTCAAAATAGCAGCCCAAATAGAAAAATACAATTTTTTTCTCCCGTGTTATAAATCTACTATTAGAAAAATACCCATGATAACCGTTTTTTCTCTCTGGCCATAAAAACTCATTGACTATTACGCCTACAACCGGCTTAACCTAATTAACCTAAGTCTTAGTCAACAAGCTAAGACTTGCGTTACCATGCCCTATAAAGGTTAAAGCCAAGTTAAACTTTAACTATATATTATGTAAATCTTAGGCAAAGTACACAATTACTAATTACTCATGCCAGACAGAGATTTACACGAGAAAACATAAATTTCATTACCTATTAAATGTTGCAGATGTTTTCTAACATCTCGTATATAAACTTGTTTAAGTTGTTTGCCTTTGCGTGAATGTCGTACGTGTAAAATGGTTACAGGTTACAGCTGGGTTGGAGTTATAGAGTTATTCACATTGACTGCTGATATATTTCATTGTCAGAACTACCAAGAAAGTAATTATAACTTAAATTTAATGCCTTATGAACAAAGGCATTTTACAGATACTAATATAATATAATAATAATAATAATAAACCTCATTTCCTCTTTTCCTCCAATTTCCCGCAGGGGCGGCTTTGTGGCGAGCCGACGGTGAGTGGCGACACCGCGGACCCCTATCCCGTGAGGGCTAAATGAGACCCTCTGACCCCCGGCTTGCCTTGACCGGCCGGCCGGTGGTGGGAATCGCAAGAGCTAAGACCAAAGCTCCAGGGTGGAAGTGTTAAAGGCATAAAGCCGCTAGTAGCGTTTAGTGAAAGTGCAGCACACCTCTCAACACCCTTAGCTATCCACGCCAATGTTGCCCCTCGGCGCCGACATAACGGTCCGCCTTTATGGGGGGTCCATTCAGTGTATAGCTAGTCACCACTCGCCTTAATATTTTGAAATGAGGCATAATTGGCGGGTGCCGTACCTCATCCCATAGACCAGAAAACAGTCATCAAGCAGCACACATTCATAGCCATAATAAATTATAGTACCATCTTTTTATAGTTTTTCATGTCTCCATCCACAAATCATATTTTTATTTAATTTAATATTGTAAAGGGCCTCTTGACGTTGGCTTCGGCTCCGTCAATGCCTTCCAAAGGACCGGGCGATTTGCAGCCCGTGATGTGAATTGAATAAAGAGTATAATAATAATAAAAAGTTCTTTATTCAAAATATTATATGTGATGGTACATAGTTTAGAACATGCAACTTAATAATACAATACAGTGGTTGTATCATTGATGACCACTGTACCCTGCACGAGGGCTATAAAGCTTGTATTGCCGGTTACAGTGACAGATATATCTATAGGTAGTACGAGCACATTATATCGATTTTGAGACTTGTTACCAAAAGTAGCCACCATCAAAGAAAAAATCCGCCACCATAACATTACAGAGTTCCGGCAGCACATTGCTCTTGAAAGTCAGAGTACTCTAAGCCTAGCATGTTCTCCATCTTCGACTACATTTTAGCTTACTACTATAGCCTAGAGAGAGCCTATAAAATATAAAAATAATATTCCTGAAAAGGTGGATATAATAAAACCTAAACTAGCCTGTAAGAAGGTAAAATGCACTCCAATACATTAATTTATTTATTTTATATTTTACCTGTCTCTATATATTATCAATTTACTCGGTTACGTCACATGAGTAAAGACTCCGTTTCTTAACTCATGTGGTTACGTGTCGCCGCGGTGTCTATTTTACATCTAAATATAGGCTAAGTGCGTTCAAATCAAAAGTAGGTACTCAGGCTTTTACTAAGCAAGCACGGAACCTTCACCTTATAAAAATAATGATAAACAAAGCAAGTTGCAAATGCCGTGCGCTTTAGCTATATAAAAATACGTAATTTTTTGAGTTGTTATGTAAAACATAATTAGGAACAGTATTAAGAAAAACATATTAGGTCACATTCGATAAAAAAACAATTTTCACTTTTATTACAAGGATTATTCGAAATTTATTTCTAATGGAGAGAACACCGATTTGATAGACCACATCGACACTTTTCTTTTAGCGTAAAAGCTCGTTTCGAATTTTTTCGTAAAACCAATTCCTATTCATTGAATTTTACGCTATAAACCGCATAGCAAGCACCTACTTTTGAAAATGCTCTGCCATTCGTAGCTTCGTGTATGCTCTACGAAATGTGCTACGAAGCTACGATAAAATTTTACTTGTTTTACGAAATCGATCGAATCTACGTCTAAAACTATTATATGACATATGTATATGACATATATATATATATATATATAATCTTAGCTATTAGTTATTGTTGTAAATTTATTTGAATATATTTTTCGGTAGGTACTTTTAGGCGTGAAAACGCCTTCCGGCTTATTTCTGGCTTCAGGCTTATTATCACACACAACACACACATATGAACACAAGTTGTACATAATTGTTTTGTTTTTATTCTTAATATTAAATATTAAAATTCACATCAAGGGTCGTACACGCTTGGTCTTTGGAAGGGCATTGATGGAGCCGAAGCCAACACCAAGAGGCCCTTTACAATTTTCACTTAGGAACTACTGTGTATGGATGGATATGGGAAACTATTTTATAAAAATATGGTGATATTATTATTAATTGATAAGTATTTCTTACTGCAATATTGTTTACCTTACATAATTTTGTATGTTTTGTTGTATAATTAGCCCGCTTATACTCATAACATCTCGGCAAAGACCCTAGCCCGGGAATTGGTTCAAATTGTAAACCAGCGCTGCGTGTGCAAGTAATTGTACACGTAGCAGAAGCTGAATTTGATCCTGTTGCCTTTTTAGGGTTCCGTAGCCGAATGGCAAAAAACGGAACCCTTATAGATTCGCCATGTCTGTCTGTCTGTCTGTCTGTCCGTCCGTATGTCACATCCATTTTATTCCGAAACTATTAGGATTACAAAATTGAAACTTGGTAGGTAGATGTATTCTGTGAACCGCTTTTCGATTTTTTAACAAAAATAAAAAAAAAAAGTTTAAGGGGGGATCCCATACATGGAACTGAAACAAAAAAAATTTTTTTCGTCAAACCTATACTTGTGGGGTATTTATGGATAGGTCTTTAAAAATGACATTGAGGTTTCTAAAATCATTTTTTCTCAAAGTCAATCATTTCAAAGATACGCGCGTCTAAAGTGGTAAAATGTGTGTCCCCCCTAACTCTCTAAAGTAAGGGAGTGAAAAATCTAGAAAAAATATATTCTGTAGATCTCAATAAAAACTTTCAACGAAAATTGGTTTGAACGAGATACAGTCAGCAGTTGTTGAGATACAGCGACCGCAAGTATAACTTTGTTTTTCATACAAACACTATGAAAAACAAAGCTATTTTTGTAGTTGCGAAAAATCAAAGTTATAGAATACTCTACTGTGTTACGGAACCCTACGAGTGCGAGTCCGACTTGCACTTGGCCAGTTTTTTTTAAATAGTATCTTTGTAGTTAGTTTTTAGTATAATTGTATCTTTTAATGTATGTCTTCTTTTCTGGAAATAATCGATTATTATTCTTATTATTCTTATTGTTCCTATTCTTCTGTATTCTGAATTTTTACCTTATATTTTTACAGTTAGCAGCATGCCTGAACCAACTCTCCTTGAAAATTATATTTTGATGATATAAAGACTTCCTTTATATTACTCCTAATTTTGCCATATTTCACGCTGTATTATAATTCAAAGGAAAGTGGCAAAGCATAAAGATCTAAAGATGTTCACATAAACGTTACATGTGCAAAGTCTCATGTCGCTTAAATACCTTGTAACGAGACACTTTCGTAAAATACGAAGGTACTAAATATTTCTGTTTGATGTAACGTCTTTTTCTGATTAATTTTTGGGTGTTTGACTTTGATATAAAAATGTAGGTGCGGTACTCACTCTTATGCCACGTAAAAATAATAGAACTAGAAACAACTACATGAAAACACGAATTTCTAATGTCGAGCTTGATGTTCATTAAGAACAGGGGAATGCATTGTTGCTAATTATTTAAATGATCTGCGATAATTGCACATGTAATTCTGTACGTGCTACATAAACGCCGGTTCGATTGTGAATAAGAAGAAATTAGGTTCGCGAACCTAATTTCTATTTTTTTTAGGGTAGCTCCCCTATATGAGAAGTGGGGATGAATTTTTTTTTTCATCGTCTACCCCATCATGTGGGGTATCGTTGAATAGGTCTTTTAAAATGATTTCAGGGTTGCTAATACCATTTTTCGATTGAATGCGCCTTTTACGAAATATTGAACTTTAAAGGGCAAATTTTTCTTCCAGTAGGGCGTCCCCCCCCCCTCTAAAAACTAAACTGCTAGCTTGAAAAATCTGGAAAAATTCGGGATGATAGCGCATTTCATGAACTTTAAAGGAAAATTATAGCGGTTAAGATAACTTTATTAGTTTAGCAGTAATAGTCGTTGAACTTGGTGTTGGATAATTTTGTACCTAATACAAAATCATTAGAATAAATCCTTTAAAGTGACAAAGACGGAGTACCTAGTTGCTTGTTTATAACGGGTAAAGACTTGCATTGAATAACAAGCTACTACGGAACCCTACACTGTGCGTGGCCCGAAACGCACTTGGCCGGTTATTTATATTATCGATGGTTTTTGAAGTGAATAATTTGTGTATGTCATTTCTCTTAGCGGTTCCGCGGTGTTTTATGATAGCGTAATTCAGGTTTTCGGCGATACCTGATTATGTCGCATGTTAGACCCCTATGTGATCCGCTGGTAATACGTCGAGATACCGATAACTATGTATAGCTGCTAAATGCTTATTTAATTACATATCTTCGTAATGTTTTAGTGCACAAAAATATATATATGAAAGCTTACCCCTTCAATAAGACGTGATTTTGTCGCGATAATTTTAAACACATCAAAATCCAAATCCAAAATCTTTAACAGTATAATTTCCTGTTACTTAGGCTGAGTTGCACCATCTTACTTTAACTATAACAAACGTCAAAAATCTGTCAAAATCCATGTAAAGTCACCGGTTAATTGTTATAGTTATGGTTAAAATATGATGGTGCAACTCAGCCTTAATGTTTTACATTAAGACAGTACAGGGATCGGTAACACTAAAGCCGGCTTTTCACTATGGTATATAATGTAAATTACATCTTGAGCTATATATTACATCCCGCGATTGCTGTTCACATTGTAAGATAAAAAGTTTAGCTGTGGTTGTCTATGATTTCATTCAAACACTGGCTAAATACACTAATAGTGTGGAGCCATAATAAAAACCAAAAAAACACTGAGAGCGAGGCAGGGGGAAGCGTGGTGTCCGGGGACGTGAGGTAAAATATAAAATTTCAAATTCCGCTCAGTCGGTCGAAAAAATATTTATAGCTGCGGATGTAATATATATTATAGCATAGTGTAAACGGTCTCATACAAAATGTATGACGAGCGATAAAATGTTAAATCTCAAGATATAATATACATTATATTATATCCGATAGTGAAAAGCCGGCTTAATTGTAGAGAATCCTCCCTTTTGTTTTATTTACGAAACTTTTTCTTTTTTATTAATAGTCAGTGATTCAGTAAATAAATGACTTCATCAAAGAGGTTTGGCATTCATTTCGATGAAAAGAGTATTTGATGCAAAGATACTTCACCTCGTTTTGAGAACCAGCCCAGTCACGCGTAAAACAAAATAATATCTACGGCATTGTCTTAGAATTTAATCCTAAATGAAAATTTATTTCTTGTTTCATTAAAAGATTAGACACGCTTTTATAGCCTAGATAAAATGTAGGCCTTAATAATAAAGTTACAATTTAACTTCAAAAAATTACACCTATACCTAGGGCTGAGCTTTAGATTTCTAAGTATAGAACTATAAAAATACTAGCTGGGCCCCGCGGCTTTACCCGCCAGTAATCCTGGTAGTAAATCCTTCTCTTGAAATATTCCATCTATTGATGATAACCGCGTTAAAATCCGTTACGTAGTTTAAAAGAATTAAGCGTACAGAGGAATGGACAGACGGCGCGAAACTACTTTGTTCAATACTTTTTTCACGTTAAAATAATAATAAGTATTTCTGCGCATTCATAAAAACAAGTTCACATTTTCTCCGAGTGCTGAGAACTGAAATAATTTACGGTACCTTTTACCCCGTTTATTTTTCTGCAGAATTATTATTCTAAAAGGTAGCATGACTAATGTGTCATGAAATAAAATTCACCCCTAACATATTACTTATTAGGCACCGTAAAATCTGGTTCACAGATAATTGTGGTCATAATTTTCTACCTTTTGTACTTTTGTTGTTCAACAATGTTTGGATTTGATATGAATATAAACAGCTCTTATTCATGAATATAATACCATTAATTAAGAGATTAATTAAAATTAGCTTTTTTTTAATATCATATAAACTAGCGTTTGACCACTATCTCATCTGTTGGTAAGTGATGATGCAGTTGAGTATGGTAGTGCTCTAGGCCTAGAATGGGAACTGGCTCTCAAGAATAACCACATTAGATGATTGACAGATTTTCTAACTTGAGGGTGGTAGTAAAATACTGTTGGTTTGTTTATTTTTATACAAATATTATAGACAGAGAAAAAATCTATTTGTACGTTTGTTTGTAATAGATAAAATAAAAACTACTAGATCAATTTGAAAAATATTTCACCTACACTCAAAAGCTACATTATCAGCATGTTACATGGGCTATATTTCGCGGGTGAAGCCTACTACTAATACTAGCAAACTCCCCTTGTGTTTGCTAGTATTGTATTGAGACATCAGTCAATACGGCTAAACAAATTATGATGAAATGATTTTATGTTAAGAAAATAAACAACAACACATGCAGAGAACAGTTTGGAATATCAAACATACAAAAGTAATTAAGTTTGGTGTTTATCATAAAATATATTCTTACCCAACGAAATAATGGTTCCAAGTGTGATTTTAATTAGAGTTTATATAAATGTATGAATACATCTAAAAATATAAAAAGTCTCCCTAAGGCATTATAAGAATATTTAGCCAAAATAAATAGTGAGTGTGATAAAACGGATTTAATTTAAACTTTCGCGTAAGCAAATTCAAACAACAGAAAGCATAAACAAACTTTCCCATTTCCTGTTTCCCACCAAAAATAAATATTTGAAAAAGGATACAGTAGAACAAATTCTAACGTAGGGCTTAAGGGATTTAAAAAGGTCGAACGAGTTGTACTATAGAGTTTTGTGTATGGAGAGTAGAGTTAAGGAGATACATCTTCTATGGCGGTCAATTTGCAACTGCCCGGCAAAATATAAGTAGTTAATAATAGTCCAATAAACAACTAGAATAGCGCTAGAGTAGCCAGAAGGTATGACAAGGATTAATACAAATTGCTCTAAGCAATAAGACCGCCGATCGTTTTACTATACTTATTATACTGTCGTAGAATTTTGTTACATTATTTATAGTAAAACATAAATATTATTACTTATTAGTCATAATAAAATATTAAAATCAACCATTACCAACAATCTACTCTAGCTAAATAATGGCCGGTTTCTGAGGTACATTTATTAAGTGTTTATCTACTTAATGATAGCGTTGTTGCGTAGATAAACTCTCGATAGATGTACTCAGAAACCGGCCATTAATAATTCACAACAATTCACTTTTTTGTGTACGAAGATTGTCCTCCTTGCTTTTACCATCCAGAGTTTATTAAACAAATACGCTGCTTGCTCGGTGTAGGATTGGTGTTTGTGTAGCAAACAAACTTGCAAACAGGATACTTGAAAAAATTAAGACCACTAACGCTGTTTGTTATCACTATTAGGAGGTAATAGTATATTTCATTACAAGTGCGGAAAGGCTGTCATTGCAAAGAGTTCCGACAAATGTCTACCCGAGCCGAGGCGCAGCCGAAGGCGAGGGTTGACAGTTGGAACAAATTGCAATGACGGTTCCGCACGTGTACTGAACGACTATTTTTAATACAGTTGCGAAAAAATGAAGCAATTTAATAAAATAATAAAAACACAATAAACTCAACTAACTTAATGGCGCCTCTTCACAATCGGCGATGATCGACACTCGTTGATCGTCTGTGATCGGCAAGGTAATCGTCACGATCATTGTGCAAGCATCCACACGATCGTCCGTGATCATTTATTGAGCGGTCATTTATTTATTTAAAAAACAAAAAACGACGCGACGTACGCACGGCTCCGCTGTCCTCCGGTGAATGAATGATCGGCGATCGTGTGGGCACGCGCTTCCCAACTACAAGCGATTCCCTTTGATGCGTGCCCGAAAAACCGACAAGTCACCGATCGCCGCGATCATGACGACGAATAAGGACGACGATGGCCGACTACAGACGAGTAGCCCTTCTACACGATCGTGCTCGCGTGTGATCGTCTATGATCGCCGATTGTGAAGAGGCGCCATAACATTTCTCTCCACGCAATAAATTCGTCGTATGTAGATATATAGCGACTTTTTTGACTTTTCCGGTAAAATGTTCTCCGAAGCATTTTGTGCAATTATACTGAGTTCCGGTGGTGTTAATTCAAAAAAACTAGGGCCGAAATTACTCATTTTGTGCAACAACTAAACTCGCAAAGAACATTTCTGAAAAATGGCGCCAACCGTAGAATATAAGCAGAGTTTTTTTTTCTTCACCCATTCTGGTAGGCAAAGGGACTTATGCCCATACAGTCAAGTCTTCAGTAGAATTTTTTTAGTGATATGAAATGAAAATGAAATTTAATGAAATGAAACCTAACCTAACTCATTCAATCAAATCATTAAATCTGATATTGAAACAAATTAGTAGCTTCTTTTTGGAAATATACGTAATTGCATGAATCATAAAAACTTCTATGAATTTTTTTAGTAAAAAACTTCATGGTTGGTTTTTCTTTTTAATAGACATTATTTTGACAGTTGGGAAAGAGAACGCACGAGTTCGGGAAAGGTAAAAAAAAAGCACGAGTGTGTAATAGCCCACATCCCGAACGCTATACATCCCTGCAATACGCCACTTTTTGAGCAACTGTATTAAAAAATAAATTTTTAACCAACTTCCAGGAGGACGTTAACCATTCAGATATTTATATTTTTTATTTATGTTAAATATATAATTCCGTCATGTTTTCATCACACTTGGCCGGAGTTTTAGAACCATATTTAAATAGTATTAAAAATGGTCTTCTTAATTTTAAGGTATTTATGACAGTCAATTTTTATCTCTTTTACCACATTTATGGTAATAAAAGGTTTCTTTACAATAATTTAGATTTTCATATATCTGCTTGTGAAACAGTCGCAAGCAAAATATGAATACAAAATATATTAAATGGCCAATCAAATGAATGAATGAATATTTGAATTCACACCAACCCGAGGGAAACACGTGACAGGTGAAACTTTTTGTAACTGGATCAAAACTCAATTTGTAGCGGTCAAATTCTGCTAAAACTGCGCAAAAGTTGGATCCAATTTTCATCTCAGTTGTGATGTTAGTATGTTGGTTGGTTATTTTGAGGCAAATATAATTTTGGTGTTGAAGCTGTTTGACAAAGGTATGAAAAGTCTGGCACTGACAAGAAAAACAACGGAAAAGAAAGGGCGAGCAAAAATGTTACCTTTTAGGGTTCCGTATCCAAAGGGTAAAACGGGACCCTACTACTAAGACTCCGCTGTCCGTCTGTCTGTCTGTCTGTCTGTCTGTCTGTCTGTCTGTCTGTCTGTCTGTCTGTCTGTCTGTCTGTCTGTCTGTCTGTCTGTCCGTCTGTCACCAGGCTGTATCTCATGAACCGTGATAGCTACACAGATGATGTATTTTTGTTGCCGCTATAACAACAAATACTAAAAACAGAATAAAGTTAAAAATAATAGAGGGTCCCCATACAAGAAACGTGTTTTCTTCGGCATTTCGCGCCATCTATGAACGCTTAGTTAGGTAAACGTCCCATAGATGGCGTTATATTGAAATGTCGATCCCTAACTCCCTCGTTAGACGTTAGATGGCGTTATAAGAAATAAAATGTTAATTAATTATCATTTTTTGCTGGCGAAAAATGATAGTGATATTTTTTGCTCAATCTTATAAAATAATGTAGTGTGGTACGGAACCCTACTAGTGCGAGTCCGACTTGCACTTGGCCAGTTTATTTTGTTTTTGTGTAGGTTTAATATTTGTGAATGTTTTGTGCTGAATAAATGTATTTCTTTCATTCTTTTCTTTTTCTCAAACCTTCTGGTAGTTCGCTTAATGTGGTATACTTTATAAAGTTCAGGTATCAGTCAGGTCAGGTCTTCCGTGCATTTTATTGTTATTATTTGATTTTGTTTTCAGGACACTGTCTAGTAAAATTACATAGCATAGGACTTAACATCTAGATGTCTCAAGGTTAACGAGTGTAGTGCAGTAACGAGCTAAATTTCTGTGATTATATCCTATGAATATACAAGAAATTTATTAATTTTAATCCAGACAGACAAGTACTTTATATACACTTTGGTATATAAAGTAGATAATCTTTGCCTTTTACAGAAAGTAACTCGAATGAGTGCCTTTCCACCAATAATGTGCTAGGAAAATGAGCAGCTTACGAGAAAAATCAACCAATAGTATCACTTTCAAAAATGAAAAGTTGTAAAAAAATGAAGTGCCTACTCTTGGTTGATTGTTTCCTCGTAAGCCGCTCAGTTTCCTCGCTCTGCTTTGGTAGGTTATTAGCCTAAAAGTTACAGTGATATTCTCACTGTAGAACGTGTGTGCTGAGTGAGTTGCGTGGCGCGTTGTTTATGCGATTCGAATACAGACAGACGCATGAGAGCACTCGTCATAAAATTATCATTTTTAGCAGAGTAGAAAATGACATATAATACTTACATACGTAGGCAAAACCTTAGGACACCTCCAGTATATATAAATAAAAACAGCCTAATTGAATTATCATTTTATTAAAACCTCCAAATCAAAGTCAAAGAATAAATAGCCCTTTAAAGAGTTTAAGGATTGTTACGTGTCGGCGTTTAATTAATGAGAAAGGGTTTGCTAATGAGTTATCCAGTCCCTCGTTTGTAACATTTGTTATTTGCTGGGTCAGAAAAGTTTTGCCCGTAGGTTTGCCCCTTCAATTTTGCCCTCTCAAGTTGAGCTCCTTTGTTGCTCTTTACATTTTTTTGAGTTTTATTTATGTAAATTGTTAAAAACAATCCAAAATTTCATCGTACCAACGGGACTTGAACCCGCAACCTCCAGAATAACATATTTCGGTGCTTTGCCAATTAAGCCATGGTGCGAAGTAACGTTACGACGAAGTTAGTGGATTGCATTTGTTAACCCAATTATGCATTCCATACCATACCATAACATCCGTTGGTACGATGAAATTTTGGATTGTGTTTAACAATTTACAAAAATATTAAGTGTGTAACACTTCAAAGAAACATAATATTAGTTATATTTATGTTACCATTGAAACAATCTCTGGTTTGAGAGATGAGTGCATCGAAAACAAACTGGTGTCGCTACCTATTACGATGATACGATATATTATAATTATCTAATACTATAAGAATCTTTGTCCTGACATACTGACTGACTAACTGACTGACTGACTGACTGACTGACAGACAACGCACAGCCTAAACCGCTAGAAGTAGACTTGAAATTTGGAGGGTATATTTGTCTTAGTTCGTAAAGGTGAAATGGTGAAAATCAATTTTGTTTTGCATTGCGCTTAAATTTGGCATACATATAGTTATTTTGACGTTAGTATCTGTTAAGAAAGAATTTTCCAAAATTCACCCCTTTAGGGGATGAAATGGGGTTTCAATTTTTGTATGGAGAAACAAGATTAGATAGTATTTTCTATTCGAAACTTCACACAAGTGCTTCAATAAAAAATGAAGTAAATACGTTATTCAGGCTTTTTTGAAATTCCGCCCCTAAGAGGGTGAAATGGGGTACCAAAGTCTAAAAATAAATATTGTTTCGGATTGCCCTGAAATGTGGCATACAGATAGTTTTTACGACGTTAGTTCTGAGAAATTATTTTCTAAAATTGGAATTTCCTTAAGAGGATAAAATGGGGGTTCTAAGTTTGTATGGATAAACAAGATTAGATAGTTTTTTGTATTCGAAACTTCATACAAGTGCTTTTAAAAATAAATAAGCAAATACGTGTTTCAGACTTTTTCGAAATGCCACTCCTAAAAGGGTGAAGTGGTAACAAGGTCTGAAATCAATATTGTTTCGGATTGCGCTGAAATTTGACATGCAGATAATTATTATAACGAAGGTATCCACTATGGAAGGATTTTTCAAAATTCAATCCTTAAGGGAATGAAACGGGGTTTCAAAGTTTGAACCGATTTGGCTTTTACTTTTTTGATGTCTTTTATGATGGAAAGGTTTTTACAAAATAAAAGTTTTAAGTAAATAAAAGAAGTCTTTGACGCGGGCGAAGTCACGGGGCACTTCTAGTTAATTATGAATGTGAATATTACTAAGTATAATAAAATACTTAATCACTTAACATCAGGTGAGTTAGTGGTCAGACGCGTCTGTTACAAAAAAGATAATTGGTAGCAAAAATATTTTCAGAATAAAATGACAATATTTAAATTGTTAAAATTAGTCCCTGTTTCAAACTTTTTTAACCAGTCTCAGATAGGCTTCTTTACATATTATAAAACAAAGTCGCTCCCGCAGTCTGTACGCTTAGATCTTTTAAACTACGCTACGGATTTTAATGCCCTTTTCAGCAATAGATTGAGTGATCCAAGAGAAAGGGGATGAAGGAAAAGCCGCAGCGTGCAGCTAGTTAGACATAAAACAAATTCCAGCTTACCCGGAGGCCACTCTTGCCCATAGACGAAGATCTCGGAGCGAGCTATATCCACCCGGTTCCAAGTGAGAGAGAGGGATAGTTGCTCGCTCGGAGTGAGGTGCTGGGCTCGGAACAGCGCTGTCAGGATCACCTGGTCTAGCTCCTGGATCTCACCACCTTCTGCACGCTCTTGGATGCGGAATACTGTGATCTGGGAAGATAGAAATTGTATGAGATTATTTTTTATCGGTTAGCGTATGACTATCTTGCCTGGTGGAAAGTGATGATTTGGTTGAAGATGGTGAACACACTAGGCCTAGAATAGGAATAGGCCTGACTCTCAAGGCTGTAAAAAGGCTGTAAACACCGTAAACAGTATTTTGCTTAAATCAGTACTAAGCGTAGACTGACTGATTTTAGGCAACACTTAGCCTAAACCACCACATCTACTTATACTTTGCACTAACGTACATGTACACAGCGTTGCTCTTAGGATTTATTCCTAACTGATATTGGTCAGTTCAGGATAAATCCCAAGAAGATTATAACTCAATAAAGGTTGAATGTAGAATAAACTCTTGAAGACTACCCTAATGTTCTACCTTGCAAAATCTATTTAGGAAACAACTTTTTAAATAAATACGTTTACTAAAAATTACATTTGATAATCCGCGGACCTCGTAGTCTCGTAGTCAACTAGCAGCAAATTCAAACGCGATACCACCCATTACTGTAGTTCGCTGTACCGAGCTTCTCGCTCGCACACAAAACTTCGTCGACCGCATCGTAACTTAACATCAGGTGAGATAGTGGTCAAACGCTTGCCTATACAGCATTAAAAAAAAACTGCTGACACAAACATTTTCAAGATCACATTAAGTTCACATTTCTATTTTAGCCTTACCTCGTATTAGCACGTTAACATTAAATGATTCGTTCACCCCGTCTCGGAGGAATAGCTTCCTGATCGCATCACTCATCCGTGCTTTATTTCATTACCAGGGAGGGTTCCGTCTTGGATAAATTACCTTTTTCCTTGTTTACTGTAGTGAGTGGTAAAATGTACGCTTGTGATAATCGTTGCCAATCTAACGGTACAGTCGGTCATTGGAATTGACTTAAAAGCTTTAATGTTTGAGAATGTCCAAGAGTCGTTTTTTACGAGTTTCAAAAAGGTTGAACACTGGTTTTTCAAATCAAGAGTATTACTAACTGGATTTTTTAAAGAGAAATTAATTGTTTTGCACTAATCGTAAAAGTTAATAAAAAAATAAAAAAAACTTTATTAGCATATACATATATCATATATATTAGCATATATATGTATCACATACTAAAGATTTTTGAATATTTTATTATTTATTAAGCTTTATCACTAAGTTCCCTACTAACAAAAAATATTGAATAACGTGTAATTAGCCAATATTTATTTATTTTGTTACGAACCCCCCAAAACTGGTTATTTTTCCAAAAGTTGCTAAATTCCAAATATCTTGTAAACTATTAACTTTCGGCCATACATTGAGGGGCCTAAACATGTCTCATGTCAGCCCGTCTGATCATGCCGCAAATACGCCGACTAATTTACTCAGTTGTGTTTTCTCCCATTGCGAGAGCCTATAAGATTGCCAAAACTGACAGAAGACATATCACCCACCAAATAAGGAAAACATTATGAAAATGGCTTATATTTTATCACCCACAGCCAGGAATAAATGCCACAAATGCCCAAATTTCCGTACACAGAGCCGTTAAATGAATATTTTACCGTCATGGAACTGAGTATAGCACTCAATGGTCCGTTAGATCAAACAACAAAAGTGATACCAGAGTGTTTGAGGGTCTTTTGATATGTTGGCTTTCATGTATGACACGTGTGACTCATTCATGTTTTTATTAATTGGATATTGAATACTTATGAATTATTATTCGCAAGGCCGCTGGCAAGAGCTGGATGAGAGTAGCCGAGGATCGTGCTCAGTGGCGTGAAAACAGGCCTAAGTCCAGCAGTGGACCAGTATAGACTAATGATAATGATGTTGATGAATTAGTAATTTATCTAGTCCCAAACCTTAGTTTGTCCAAAATTGTTGTGATTATTATAACAACAAGCACTACCCGTTTTTCAGGCTAGGTAATTAATATACTTCAGTGCCTCAAGCTTTTAAAAATATAGGTAAGTACCTACACGCCAAATACTTACAAGAATTTATTTTTAACATTTTAGTTCATTGTCCCAGATAAAAGCTTGTTTTTAAAAATATTTTTTAATATAATTTATTTTTAACTTTTTAGTAGGTAGGTATAGATACCGACTACCTACCTTCTACGTAAGTATTTAAGAGAAGGCATGATGTTTTAAAATATTCCACGGATATTTGATGTGATTATGGGTAAAGTGCTCTTCAAGTAAAATCAATCGACTTGGTGGGGCTATGTTGCTCTATAACAGAAATGCCATGGCCACCTTACAGCTTCATCGTCAGATCCTTGCTATCAAGACGAATCAATCGAGCCCAAACTCGGTAGAGTTACGTTGATTTATCACAGAGATGCTATGGCCACCTTCCAGCTTCATCTTCACACCCTGGATATCATCTAGGAGAAAAGTTCTCTTCAAGACGAATCAATCGAGCCCAAACTCGGTAAGGTTATGTTGATTTATCACAGAGATGCCGTGGCCACCTTCCAGGTTCATCATCAGACCCTGGATGTCATCTAGGTGAAAAGTTCTGTTCAAGACAAATCAATCGAGCCCAAACTCGGTAGGGTTATGTTGATTTATCACAGAGATGCCGTGGCCACCTTCCAGTTTCATCATCAGACCCTGGATATCATCTAGGCGTAAAGTCCTCATCAAGACAAATCAATCGAGCCCAAATTCGGTGGGGTTATGTTGTTTTATCACAGAGATGCCGTTGCCACCTTCTCCGTCATCAGACCAGCTCCATGGTACCATATCATTGTATTGTCACCGAAGATACATAAGTAAACCAAATTTGAGTCCAATTGGACATCGGGAAGTGGGTCTAATTTAGCTTCCAAGATTCCACCCGAACAAACATAGTGACATACATACATACATACATACATGGCAAGTTAAATAAAAGCTTGTAAAAACAGGAACAGTGGTCACTAAACATTTTTTGGTGTAAGTTATATTTTATTTTTATTTAATGTTATATTTTTTAAAAAAATCATTAAATTATTAAAACTAGTTACCAAACAAATTCCTACGTATTTGAGTTTTCAGACACATTTTTGCCAAAAGAATATAATGCTGAAACGAATTTAATATAGGTACATAGTTCTCGTATCTTGTAACCTCAAAGACATTTGTTGTTTACTTACCGCCTGTAATTTATTACAATTCGAAGTTCTAACCCGTATCTCCGAGACACGTTCCTTAGGTAATCGGATTGCTATTTATCTTGGGAGGTAACCGCTTCAGTATAATTTATCTTTCACTATATAATTAACAAGAAGTTTCACACCTACACAGTCGGCGTTAATGCTGAAATATACGTTTGTGACGTCATTATTTTCATATTCTGCTTCTAGATCACAGTACAGCAGACATTTCTCCTATTTTGTGCTCTGGAAATAATAATATTGCCGTCAATTTCTACCATCGCAAGCTCTACCTCTATCAATTAACGTAGGCTGGCGTATCGAGGCAGATGTGTTTTTTTATTAATTTAGCACTGTATTTTTTTCAGTACAACAATTACATAATAAATCATTAAGATAGTTTAAAAACTAAAACAACCGACTTTAATGCCCCGCGAGTCATTTCACTAGCAAGTTTGAGACGTTTATCGTCATATCTCTGGAGATATTTATCAGATCTCGATGAAATTACAATGGGTGGTCCCATTGTAATTTCATCGTCGGAAACGTACCCTGCCGACGTACCCGACCGAAACAAAATCATCCGAATCGGTTCACAATTGACGGAGTAATCGCGTAACACACACAAAAAAAAAAGAAAACAAAACATATAGACGAATTGGGAACCTAATTCTTTTTGAAAGTCGGTTGATAAAATAGTACAGCCACTATGGTAGAATACAAATGTACGCTTGAATCTTATAAACAACGTACCTAATTTTAATGCAATTTTCAAATATAATAGTGATTCAAAAAGGAGTTAATAACCAGAATTAAATGCAAAGGCATAGCCGGTTTTTTAATAAAATAAAATAATACTGCAGAGGACTGAGGAGCCAACAATAAGCGACGAAGTCAAGTCAAGTCAAGTCAAAGCATTTATTCAGTATATGGGCAAATTAAAAACAGAAACATAACTTATTGCTTTGAATTTACAAAAAAAAAAACAAAGGTATTGAGCCATTCAGCTTTCATCTAGACGTCGAACGTCACACTTAAAACACATGTTTAATTCCCCTGATTAATGTAGGGTTGCCAACTGTACTATTACGAGCACCCGCGGCAACATCGAAAACGTGACCCTAATACGTGTCTTCAATAGTCGATAACAAAACACATTTACACATTTGTACAAATCGCATGATAGGAGCATTTCGGAAAATAATTGGTGATAGGAGCATATTATATGGATGTTCCGTCTGACTTGCTACCATAAAGTAGCTTACCACTATCAATGAGAAAATCTGCCGCCATAACCTTATGATGTTTCGGCAGCACACAGCCCTTGAGAGTCAGAGTATTATGGGCTTGGCGTGTTCACCATCTTCGACCACAATATCGCTAACCACCAGGCGAGATAGTGGTAAAATGCTAACTTAATTAGATATATAAAAAAATACGTATAAAGCGAGTTTTATTTAATTGTTAGTAAGTGCATGCTTGGCGTGCCGTTATCCCGGTATGTTCTTGTACATGTATAAAGCGAATGCCCACGTGAAGGCACTATAGTGAATATTTCATTGACACACGTGGCTCGCCTTTGATGCGAGATGCCTCCAGCTATTGATTCTTGCTCTTCCTAACATATTAAGTACTTTACACTTCAGAGCTGCCATAAAATCTTATTTTATAATATTTATTTTATAATAAAAAACAAACCTTTTCAAACAAAAAATAATTTTCGAAATCGGTTCAGGCGTCTTTGAGTAATCGGTGAACATATATAAAAAAATATTTTGAATTATTGTAAACCTACTCCTTATTTTGAAGTAGGTTAAAAATGAAATAAGAAATGCAGCATATGCTATTCTTTCCACTAGTGTTTTTATAATTTCATTATACTTAAATCCAAAATTTAAAATTTCCCCTGAGTAAGCTATGCATCATAATTAATAGTTTTCAGTGCAACGTGTTGGTTTTGTCCGCAATACAAAATTATTGGACGATATTGGATGTTTTCGACTTGTCAAAGTCATTGTTTTCTCCGGGATATAAAGTATCTACCAAATGTTCTACCCTAGGGTCAAAACTGTGTCCGTAGTAACCAAATTATCAGTTCAATCAACCGCATGCTGCAAATAACCTATTAATATTTTGAAATAGTATAAAACGTGGGCAAAACCGTGGGTCTTGTCTAGCTATTAATAAATGAATGACGTTCGCTATCACAGTACGAATAAGTTAATATCTATTTCAGTTCACAATCTTCTGCTTTAATTTAGAGATTCGTTGCAGATTTTAGATTAAGTAGGTACATATAATCGAGTTTGCAAGAATAAATTCACCAGATTGGAAAATATAGCAGAGAAAGTTTGAAACTTTATCAGACAGTCTTTATCTCTCATCAGAAGATCTATGAACTCAAAATTGGTTTGTTATCTTAAGACTATAGGGAGTCTTAAATTAAATATCCATTTTATTTAGGTTTATGTTTTTATTTTTCCACCGTAGTTTGGAAGACACAATTTTCTTAGCTCAGGCACCTAGCTTAGCTACCTACCTTAGCCTGGAAGAACATGCGTTCTGCTAATGTCATTTGACCTGACCTGAGCGTTGACCTGATGCTGGGACTACTCCTAGGATCTGCAGAATACTCAACTCCTCACCTACTCCAACCAGATAATATGTCGTGTTTGGACTCATTGGAATGGTCTCAATAAACAAATTATATGATACTCCGACTGATTATATATATATCTATATATAATCTGTTCAAAAAAAAAAAAACATACAGACGAATTGAGAACCTCCTCCTTTTTTGTGAAGTCGGTTAAAAAGATTTTCATGAATCAAAGTTAAGAAAACTCTTGATTATGTTACCTATCACATACAAAAAAAAACCTAAATCATAATCAGTTCATCCGTTTGGGCACTACGATGCCACAGACAACAGACACACAGATACATACGTCAAACTTGTAACTTTTTTGTTTCAGGGGCTAATGAACATGTCCATCAGTAATTTGAGTTTCAGATTTGAATAAAATGTTCAGTAAAGTATTGCCATTCTATTTAACCCCTGTCTCTAGATTCTCTTTTATTCAGATTTATTGAAGCAAACAATTCAAGCTCGGCAGAAAAGGGCTCAGAGTTAAATTGCAATATCTTATTGCAGGCTTAGGTCTTTTTGCCAGACCCTTCGTTTTTCATTTTGAAGCCTTTGTTATAAAGATACTCTGTCAAAGGTAAAGGGAAGGTCTTGTATTAAGAATGTATATAGATGTTTTTATATGGTCGTATCAAAATATATATTATAGCAACCCGTCCCGACTTCGGATGAAATATGTCAGATTGTCAGATTTTTCTATGTGCGTTCATAAATAATGGGTGTTCGTCTACAGGTGGTAGGAGCATTATATCTATGATCTGCTTGACTTGCTACTAAAAAGTAGCTTAGCACCATCAAGGAGAAAATCTGCTACCGTAACCTATTTACGAGTTTTAAATTATTTACAGTATTTATATACAACAATTTATTCATCTGATTTAAAAACTTTACCTCATTTCGTATCGAAAACAAAAAAAAACATTCTGTTAACGTTCAACAGCTTTGGAATTGAAGATTAGAATCTTCAATTCCAAAGCTGTTAATTTAATTATTATTATTTATTTAATTGAAGATTAGAATTCTTCTGTTGAGCCTAAGGATTCTAACTTAGATCTTTTGGAAGCTGGAAAATATTAAAAATACACAGTACTATTTGAATGTTTGCTATCGGATTCTAGTACGTTTTAAATTGCGTTTATAGGTAAGTAAATGAGACGTGAAATAGAAGAGGTCTTTACTCAACTGTAAACTGGAAAATAAACAAGATGTTTTGAATATCTGACAGACAAGCACTTGACCGCTTAAATTAAGATGAGGTCAAAGATAGAATTGTGCTTGCGTAGAAATGGAAGACAGAACTGAGACGAGGCGCTCCTTCTTGCAATGAGCTACACTTTTCTAGCTATACATAATACTCTCTGTAACACGTGCATACTCCAGAAAGTTTTCGTAGACCTAAATCTGCCATTATTACCAATATTAATTCTACAGAAGTACCGAAACGCACGAAATGAATTGAAAAAAGTTCCTCTGGAGTAACTTTTTAGTGAACCATTTTACGAATCTCTATACCAAATTGTCAAATAGATGAATTGCTGATCAGAATTGGAAACGCGAATCATAACATGAATCACTCCTAAGTGGCCATTTTGCGATTTCCAATATGATTCATATTAGGATCATATTATGATTTAGCTAATGTGGCCTTTATAGGCCCTCTGGAAAACTGACTTAAGTCCAATTCACAGAGCGCAACTATTCCAAAGCCGTCTTCCATACTAGCTGGCATCAAATAGCACGTGGGAACTTGATGAATAGATTGGCGATAAGTTTACGGACGCAGGAAGGCAGTAAATGACCTTCCGTGGGTGACAATAACCCCTGTTATAATAATTATTAAGAATATTCCTGTTGAATGTTATACAAGAGTTTTGTTTTGCGGACGATCTGTCCAAATCTTAGGAGTTCATACAATAATCCCATAGAAAAAGCAATTTGCAGTTTGCCTGAATTTCCAATGTTACGGGCGGGCAACTTTACACATTTTCTTTGCCTAAAAGCCTTATTTGATCTTTTACGAAGAGTTACAAAAAGGAAACCAAATTGGTCCTGTGGAGTTCATGTAATTGTGCTCCCCAACGGACAATTTTTTTACATTTTATAGACAACAACAATGAAATCATACGAGTATAAGTATCAGGCCGTTGACTTTTAAAATACCTACAACAATAATTATTTATTCATAGTGATACTTTGTTTTATAATTAGATGGAGGTGCGACACCATAATTAGGTCAGGGAAAAATAAAAGTGTCGCTTATGTTACGTAATATTTTATTTATTGTGATATTAATGTCATTCAAGGATTATATTTCACTAGTTACATTATGTGGGGTAAACTGCATGTACGGATAAAATACTATAAAACTAATAAAGATATCTACATCATGTATTAATATTAAACCAAGGAAAAAGCTATCTTTATTTCAAATGTAGTCTTAATCTATTTAGAAGTTTTGGTATGAAGCTCATCAATATGAGCATTTATAATATTACTGGGATTAAGTAGACTCATAAACTGATTTACATAAAATTCCTATAAATGTTAATATCAGTTGAAGTAAAAAGCCATAGCAAGAAGTTTAAACCATTGATTTAATATTGCAATGAAATTGCAAATTGCTTTTAAAATAATTACAAAGGAACTAAATTACTGGACCACTGTAAAAGTGTCTATGAGAATAGGTGGTAAACCTAGTACAGGTCCCTGTGGTACTCCCCGCGGCGTTCATTATCGCTAACGAGCCGTTTTCAGCAAACGCATGGCTTCATTTTACTCGGCGCCAGTCCTAGCTTTTGTAGAGCTCTAATTGACATTCCAACGGAAATAATTGATTAAGAGGTTGATTACCGTTACCAAATGTTTATTTACTGATTTTTAGCTCAATCTACGGACGCAACTATTCCAACTCGCTACCTAAACTGGATCTTACATTTTGTAAAAAGCAATTCACATTAGACTGCATTTTCATTTAATATCAGATGAAAACTTACATTGTTTTCAAAAGCAGTATTGCATAATAGTAATTAATATTTGATTTACGCAGTGCAACATCTCTCGTCGGATTTGAAAACTGTAATGTATTCTTCCGAATGATTAACTTACGTAATAAGTAGTCATAGATGGCGCCACCAATGCATAATTGGGTTAACAAAATGCAATCCACTAATTTCGTCGTAACGATACTTCGCACCGTGGCTTAATTGGCAAAAGCACCGGAACATGTTATTCCGGAGGTTGCGGGTTCAAGTCCCGTCGGTACGATGAAATTTTGGATTGTGTTTAACAATTTACAAAAATATAAAGTGTGAAACACTTCAAAGAAACATAATATTTGCATAATAGTAGTTTATGAAACTGTCGCATAATGAGGCGTATTAAAACACGAATGTATAACAACGATAAAAATGGAACTTAAAACTCAAACTCCTTGGTTGATCCAAAGTATACTTAAATAGAAAAAAATATTTTGCTAAGAAATCAGAATCATATATTTTTTTTAAATTGTATTTCAATTGTAAATGCATAAAGTCCATCCGTCATATGATACTGTTTTTGAATTCATAATTAAACGTAAAACTAAAACTTAACATAGACTTAACTTTACGATATGAGTGTACAATGTGTACATAAAGTATTTTAAACAATAAATAATATATATTACAGCTTCTCTTCAATCTCAATAAATTCCGCAAACATTAAAATATGTTCATACCTATAAACTGATTTTGTTAAAATTATCATATGGTTTAAATACATGCAGATTCAGAATCATATATAGTCGTTTATCAAAACACGATAACGAGTATAATATGAGTAAACGTAGTAAATTAAATCCTCTGATTACGTGAGCTGTATAACATAATTTAAGACCAGAATACTCCGATGAATAATACATTCATGAACTCAGAACCTATTTACTGTGAAAACGGTTTCATAACTTTACACGCTATATAACGTAGTTATATAACGTTATACAGAGTGAAAGTCCCAATATGGAAAACCCGAAAAAAAGTCATTGGAAGAAAAGTGTACTGATAGAAATTTGAAAGACGGGTTGGGATTGTCGCATTTTTTAGGGTTCCTTACCTCAAAAGGATAGACAGACATGATAATGTCAGATAATGCGGCAATAGCCCAATGGTTAAGGCGTCGGACTGGCGACCGAGAGGTCGTGAGTTCGATCCCCATCCATTGCACTATTGCACCGTCCCACTCCAGACACAAGCATATTTAGCTTAGTTGGAGGGGGGGAGGGGGGTTAATAAGAATACTAGTCATGTGCAACCTACATTGCTAGTAAGCTTTTTTTTTTTAAAAGACGGAGAGACGGAGAACAAAGTGGGACCCTTATAGGATCCTTTTGAGGAACAGAATGCGTAAAATAAATTTAATATATCACATTCTATTATTAACAGAATACATTTACATAACTAAAACATGTTTACACCCTGTAAATCTTAAAGCACCCATAATATATATAGCACCCATAATATATAAGCACCCATAATAAAGCAACCACGCTGTTAAAAGTAATTTACTTCAAAATGCTTATTACCATGTACATCACTTAAGTCTTGAATATTAAGTTACATGTTACCCTGTTTAGCAGGGGTAGTGCTTTAACGTGTTTTGCTTAGAAATATTGTCTTAAATATAGCAGCAAGCAATTACGCTAAAGTTCTTTTAGAGATTCGTATTATGGAAGATTATGATCTTACCTCAGGGTTTTCACAGGATTTAATTAACATTTATTTAAGGCAACATTCAATTTAAATATATTTCGTATTTGGTATTCTTCGCTTTTGTTGCATTTGATAGGTCATGGATGGACTCATAGATTATACAATTGAATTTGATTATAATTTATTTATTTCAACAAAATTTACAAATTCAGTGATGATAATTACAAAATATTAAAACATTTAGAAAAAGTTCCTTTAAAAACTTATGTACAATGACCATAAAAGATGTTTATAAAAGAAACCTTTTATGAGAATAAACACTTATTAATGCTAAAATAATTTAAGATAGTTTAAAAAACAACATCAAATGCCGCTTGTCATTTACAGTAGAAATTATGAAGTATTTATCTCCATATCTCTGGAGGTACTTATCAGATCTCGATGAATTTACAATAAAACCACCTCAGGAGTATACTCTTTTGAATAAAAAAATAATTTTAAAAATTGATTCACAATTAACAAACGTTGTTTTTTCATAAAAGCTTACTAGCAATGTAGGTCGTACATTACTAGTCCCCTCCAAATAAGCTAAATATACTTGTATCTGGAGTGGGTTCACGTCGATAGTGCAATGGGTGGAATGGAGTATTCTGCAGATTCCAGGAGATGTTCCAGCATCAGGTCAATGCTACCAGTTCTTATAATATCATTGAAGTAAGACAAGAATTTTTGAATTGATCAGAGCTATGAAGGTTGGTCTCATAGCGGCATCAACTAGAAAAAAGCTCATACTCGAAAACGGCTCAATGAATTTTCATGAATTGAAGCTAGACACCTAAGAAACGAAAAAATATAAATCAAAATCAGTTCATCAGTTTGGGTGCTACGATGCCACAGACAGACACACACATACGCAGATATACACATTAAACTTATAAAATCCCTTCTTTTTGCGTCAGGGGATAAAACTAATGTGTAAATGTGTATCTTCAGGTATCCATAAAGATACTATCACAATGATAACAACTTGGAATTAATGACCGAAAATTAGTTTAACCCTGTATTTCAAATATAACGACAGTTTCTTAATGATCCATTTTATGGTACTTATTGTTCATATTTTCGGAGGATTATTTATTTTTGATGACAATTTGATTAATGATCGTGTATTTGTATAAATCGCTTTTGGGTCTTGTTTATTCAATATGGAAAATACGAGGTAATCTATCTATAATCTATATCTATATATATATAAAATCTTGTGTCAGAGTGTTTGTTATCGAACTCCTCCGAAACGGCTTCTTTTCATCGATTCTTATGAAATTTGTTGTACAGTATATTTGGTACGTCTGAGAATAAGTCGTAGACTATTGTTTTTACCACGAGGTGACAAGGGTGGTCCAAACAGCTAGTACATATAAGGTTAAAAAGGTTACGCTAAAAACAACCCCTCTTTGGCAATCGGGTAAAAATAGTTCGGCATAAATCCTATTTGTGTTTTAATGTAAATATGTATTCAGAATCTAAATTAATAATTCTCAATTAAATAAATACAATCCAATCAAAACTAGAGGCTGCCGAACATAAAATCCTAGCTAACAAAACGTTAACAACACTATTGTATCGAGAAACTCTTGTAAAGACGATTCTATTTAATTAGGAGAGCTTTTAAAAGTTCATAAAGACGCTTCAGTTGCGAGACTATGGAAAAAAACTTGTTAGCTGCGAGAACAGAGAACCATTTAGTTTAGAGGCAGTTTCTTTCAGTGATCTTTGTCTGACTTATTGTAACTGTTGTAGTTTCTTTAGCATTTTTGAAGTGTATTAACTTTTTTTATTTTATTTATTCCTCAACACAATGCAGATAACAAACTAAAGACTTATAGTAAGTAAGTGATGAATTCATGAAAAAGTAGCTACTTTGTGTGAGCTGGTGCACGACATAGGTTTGCAAAAAACCTGTATTGCAGGTCACCAGGATCTCCCGTTGTAGGTAAACTTTCAGGAGTTCACCAGCTACAATCAATAAAGCTATATGATGTTCTCCAAATCATATATCTAAAGGATATGTACACTAGGGGTGTTTAACTACTTATAAGTAATATATAATATAATGCAGCGTGGATGTTTTGTGTGAGTATGAGCGGTGCGTATGTTTGCGTGTGTGTGTTTGCGTGCGTGTGAGCGTGTGTGTGTGTGTGTGAGAGCGTAATCAACAAGGAGGTAGTATGTATACCCATATAAAATAGATGCATGATTGTCTATTTAGTGCAATTAGGGACAGTTTAGGTGCTTAAAAAAGAAGTCACCACAATATTTGATAATATGATCATGGGTAGTTTAGGGTTATTTTAGCGTTAGTATAAGTTGTTCAGTTTCTTGATAATTAAGGGATTTTAGAAATTTTGCTATAGTTAGCTTGCAGCTGTATAATTTTAAAAGGTAGATGTACAGTATATTGTTTAATTTATTGTACAGGAAAGGACCTAAAAAGCAAAAGAATTTTTGTAACATAGCTAAACGGAATGATTTACTTAGGCAAACTGTACCTTTTCTGCGTTTATTTATGTTAAGATTAGGATCATAAAAAATCTGGGAATGCTGTTTAAGAATTGTATGCAAGATAAAAGATTGCCTAACCGTTAGAACATCCCAGTTTTTGTACAACTCTATTGGGGAATAACGAAAGGGTAGACCTGCAGCGACCTTCAAAATTGCTCGTTCAGCACGTTCTACCTCAATAAGATGGGACTTGGCTGCACCACCCCATGAACAGATGCAATAGTCAACAAGTGGTTGGCACAATGATAGGAACAACATTTTTAAGATTTTGCGGCCTGCTACGTATCGCAACGTTTTAAAAATATAGATTAGTTTGCGTAATCTTGTGACTAGAAGTTGGATGTGAGGATTGAATGTGAGAGTTTGATCTATTATAATTCCCAGGTATTTGGTCTGATTGGTTCGTTGGAGAGTTGGACAATCACAAGGTATAGTGTTGGGATTGGATTGACTAATAGGTTGGCATGTATGAGCTGTTATTGTGTATGAAAGTGGTGGTAGTAAGTTTGATTTTAATCCAAAAGCTATGTAGTTTGTTTTATTGATGTTAAGAGTTAGTACATTATGCTGCAGCCACTTGCTTACCTCGGTGAAACCATTCTGAGCGGTCACAAAGACGTCGTCCCAGCTATCTCCAGTGAAAAATAGAGCTGTGTCGTCGGCATATGTGAAGATTTTGCCACCATGGAGTTTATAATTGCAAAGACCATTGATATAAAGTAAAAATAATGTTGGGCCGACAATACTTCCTTGCGGCACACCAAACTCCACGGGAAGCTCGTCACTAATCCAATGCTCTATTTTTACACGCTGATTTCTTTCACTTAGGTAGCTGGAGGAAAGTTGAAGAGGCAGACCTCTGACTCCAATTCTTTCAAGCTTATTCAGAAGGTGTGGGATCGAGACTGTGTCGAAGGCTTTTGCCAGATCTAGGAATACTGTAACGCATTTTTTTCTTATCTCTCTTTCATCGAGGGTAGTAACAATTGAATTTACGAGCTCACCAACAGCGTCATTCGTTGATAGGCCTCTACGAAAGCCGTTAGTTAGTCGACTGTTCATTATGCGTTCCAGGATCTTTGAAATGGCGGGTAATATGGATATAGGCCTATAGTTGTTGACACAGTCTCTCTCACCACCCTTATGAATCGGTTTTATCAGAGCAGACTTGAAAGCAGATGGAAAGATGCCTGTTGAAATTGAGATGTTGCAGATGTGTGTAATTAATGGAATGAGAAGATGTTTGTATCTTTTAAGAAGTTGGCCTGATATTTGATCAACGCCAACAGCGCAACTATCTTTAAGGTTATTGATGATGTGAAAAACTTCAGAATCATCAGTAGGCGTTAATACAAAAGAGTTGGCTGGAGAATGCATACGGTCATAACACGAAGTATCCCTGTTATTGAAGACCGTGCTACTAAGAGCCAACTTTTTACCCACTTCAGAAAAGTATTTATTTACTGAATTTGTGCTTTCTACTGGATTCTTTACTGATAGTAAGTTAACTGAGTAATCGAATACCTTGCTTTTCCCACTTATATTTTTAATCACTTCCCATAGTTTTTTCTTGTCGTTTTTGGCATTTTCTATTTCGAGTCTCTCGTAATTTCTTTTGGCTTTTCTTAATTGTGCGGTACAGAAGTTTCTGTATCGCTTGTAGGTTACTTTTAAGTCTTCGTTATTGGGATTTTTTTTCAACTTCTTATAGAGATTGTCTCTATTTTTCATGCAGCGTAATAATCCACTCGTAATCCATGGTTTGCTAACCCGTTTTCTACGAGGAGTTTTACTTGCTTTCAAATTATCTTTAACAGCTGACGAAAGATAGTTTACAAGTAAATTTGTAGCTAAGTTAACGTCTTCAATATCTAAAATTTCTTTAAAGTTAATGTTTTGCATAATTTGGTCTAGGTTTTCTAAGTCAATATGAGATTTCACACCTGCTTTGTGTAGCTGTGATTGGCTTTTTCGGTGCAAAGTTAAAACTACACTTTCGTGGTCGGTTATGGAGGATTCAAGAACAAGGCACTTAGCTTCCAAGTTGGTCTTAAGGATCATGTGGTCCAAACAGGTTCGACCATGAGTTGGTAACGAATGACCTGGGAGCATACCATGAGATGCGAGCATATTTAAATATTCATGAGAACGGTTATCAGTACTGTTAGGAACTATATCTATATTAATGTCACCGCATAGGATTATATTTCTGAAGCTACGTAGTTTCGTTAACAGGGTGTCGACAGAGGTAATAAAGTTACTCGTATTGAACTGACTTGGAGGGCGGTATATACCTATTATACATGTATCCATGTTAATTTTAAGAATGAGGCAGTTTGCATCATTAGTTTGTTCTTCTTCACAGGTGATATGCAGATGTTTACTGTAATAAATAACTACTCCCTCGTTTTGCGTTTTGTGAGTGACAGTCGTAGCATAGTCGTAATTGTCAATGTCCGGTATAAACTTCGTGGTGTGTAGCCAGCATTCCGATAGAACTACAATGTCCCAGGTAACGTTAGATCTTTGTAAAAGGGTGGTAAAACTCGATATATTACAAGAGATACTACGGATGTTCTGTGATAGCAAGTTGAGGTTATATTTACTAGGTAGAATATGATATTTCACATTTTTAACGTCACATTTGATTGCTTCAGCTATCATGGCTATTATATATTCGCTATATCAAGTCAAATGTACCTATAACCGGCGAGCATGTATGAAGGCGCTCATGAAAGTGGAAGAAACGAAGGAGGTATGTCAGGATCGTAGCATGTGGAAAGAAGTAGTCTCTGCCTACCCCACCGGGAAAAAGGCGTGCCATACTAATCTATACTAATACATATTATAAAACCGTTTGTAATTCTGTAACTCTGTCTGTTTGTTACCTAATCACGCCTAAACGGACGATCCGATCTTACTGAAATGTATAAAGGCTTTATAGAATGTGGATAAACATATGCTACTAAATTCTTGGTGTATGTGAATGAAGTCGCGAAATGAAGTTTTAAAGTACTTTTATATCAAAAGTATATCTCCCGCAGTAAGCTGTTTCTTGTATCTTATAGGCTAACGTTTGACCACTATTTCACCTGGTGGTAAGCGATGATGTGGTCGAGGATGGTGAAAACGGTCTGACCTACCTGAAACCTAGAATGGTCTGACTCTAAAGGGCTGTGCTGAACACCGTAAGGTTATGGCGTTAGATATAATATCTCATTTACTGCGGTGTATATGCAGGAGGTATATTAGGTGTATATTAAGTGACCGGACAGGAGGTTGTTTCTGCCTCATTCGGAGGCCATCATTAGGATCTCGAGTGTGGGGCGCTCGCCGACGCGTCCAGCCTCGCACTTGAGATGAATTGGACTCAGATGAGGCCGAAACAATTGTCGATCGCTGTATCGACATCGCGTAACGTTTTTTCGATCTTAAACCTATAAGTTCAAAATAATCGTAAGATTTACAAAAAAAAAAAAATACGAAAAATCTTACCAAGTTCTTTTTCCTGGTACACTGTAGCAGTTCCGTGTAAAGGCACTCCGCCTGCTGCATGCCCACCTCGAAGGTCTTCTGGATGGTGCCTATCAGGTAGTCCCGCATCGACTCCAAGATTGTCTGCTCGCCTGTTTCTGATGCATATCTGTTGAAGATAAAATTAGAATAATATTATAAAAACGTTTGTAACTCTGTCACTCTGGTTGTCTTTTACCTAATCGACCTAACGCCTAAACGGACGATCCGATCTTACTGAAATTTAACAAAGAATTACTTTATAGCATGACGATGAGCATTGGCTACTTTTTGTGATAATAAAATCATGATTTTTACAAAGAACTTGAATAACTCAGATAATACAAATGTTGGTTGACAGACTTTACAGTGATTCTAATATTGGAAGTCGATTATAAAAATACTACATGTGCAAATTACTCGACCACTACTTCACTGAATTTGACAGTCCGGGAGACGAGGCCCGAGAAACTAAAAACTTTTTTTAGGTTTATTCACGTAGAGCCACTATTCTAACCCGTCTTTGAAACTAGCTGGAACTGATAATTATATCCTAGTCTCTGTGCCCTTGATTGTCCATCCAAAGGACGTCTGGTAGAGATTGCTCCTGGTGGGACCGCTCATTTATTAACGTTGTTTTTTTAAGACTAATTTTATATTTTTATAATATATATTTCGTGGCCAATCCTTATAAATCTAGATCATTTAGATTTAGTTTAGTTCATTACTATGTTATATAAAATAAAGAAATTTTATTTATAGTGTTTATAATTAAAATTAGTTTAAAACTATATTTACAATAAAAACTACTCCTAAAACTATTTTTATATTGTATAATATGTTTTATTTGGTTTGCAATAAAGAATCATTTTATTCTATTCATATTCTATGATACCGAAACCTAGAAATATTTCTCAAACCGATCCAACCGATATAGAATATGTATTTGTTTAGTATTTGGTTTGATCCACATCCAAAGAAAATGCCAAGGGTAACCAATGAAATACTACCTTAAACATGATAAAAAATGGCATCAAAAATTCTTAGCAAAACGCATGCACCCACAAATCAAACACATATCTGTAAAAAAATGATACACTTCCACATTTCTCTAACCCAACAAACTCACAAGCAATAATAAAAGTACAACTGTGTTAACATTTAAGGCTGTTAAAACATTTCTCTTCGGATCCACTATTACAGGAAAATGACACTTTCCTTCGAGTTTGTTGCTTATTAGTTTTCTCCGAGTTCCGACCGATAAATTATTAATCTTCCAACGATCTTGAGCGCATTTATACGGCACGTGGAAAATCGTAGACAAGTAAAAGAGAAGGAAGGTGAATATTTGTGTGAAACAAATGTTTGCTAGACAAACTGGTAGGAATGTAGTGATAATAGTATATACGTATGAAGTGAAGAACTATTCAATTTAATCCCAGCGTACCGATTTTACCATCGCACCTCTCGCCATAGACAACACGCTCATCCTTATATTTTCAAGCGGTCATTGCTCCCGTACATGTGTGAAATGTGGAACGAGCAACCGTCTGCTGTTTTCCCGTAGAGCTATGACTTGGAGTCCTTCAAAAGGGACGTTAAAAGAATATTGACAGGTCGGCAACGCATGAGTGCCAACTCTAGTGTTCCAGGTGTTTTATAGGCGAGGGTGACCACTTCCCATCAGGTGGGTCAAAGTAGGTGAAAGATCTTTACTCAGATCGTTTACTTAAAAATACCACGGAACCCTTTTTCTAGAGCTCTCCTCTTTCTAGTACCTATCTCTTTCTAGTACCTACTACCTAGGTACCAGGATGGTAATAGTTATTTATGATACTAGTGCGGTAAGTTGGTTTTTACAAACGAGCAGACAAATGTAAGGCCAAGACGAAGACGAAGTCGAGAGTTTGCTATAATGTGCTGAAAAGTATTTTTACTTGTTTAAAAGAATACCTGAATGATTGTATCGTGCAGTGTAAATGTCCTCGTTTTGAACTAAGGAAATAGTCCATCAACTATATCAATATTGACAGACGGAAGATCTGGTGCTTTTGATGTAGTTAACGTTTATATTGTAGAATATACGTATAGTATAGCTGTTGTTAGATAGTTTCAAGGCAGTTTTACACAGGGTCAGTAACTGTCGCCAGTGCTGGCGCAGAAAACTGAGCCGTGCTATTTAGACGCAGTCAGTATTTCGTCAGTAGTCGAGGTACAGTAGTTTCGGTGTACACACGTTTGTAAAGTCAGTGCGGAAAAATGAATTCTCGAAAACAGCACAAAATAAAACTAAATAATTTGTTGAGAATGTCATGATGCAAGAAGTAACTGGTATGTTAGAAGAAGAATTATCCAAACAGAAAAGTCATTTTGTGATGCTATGCGAGTGGTGCGACGCAGCGTGGTCACCGTTCAATACAGTGGCAGAGACTGACCAGCGACTGATTCGACATTTCACACGGCGTCAGTTTCGCTGGCGCGGGTGGCGGGGGGAGCGGACTGACGCCGAAAATATGAAGCGGGAATATTGAAGTCAGTGCTGACGCGACGTACTGTACTGACTTGAAATCAATTTATATGATGGCAGTGCCAGGTCAACACTGACTTGGCAGTCGACTGACGTCAGTTACTGACCCTGTGTAAAACTGCCTTCAGTTTACTTAACATGGGTTATTTACCATCCAATGACTGGAAAACGTACATTGACGCGTGGTAATGGTAACACTTAACAAAACATAATATTTACTTCTATTCTATATGAGGTTTACTACAAAGAATTCACTTACTTATGTACAAAAGCGATGAGATCTGCCGCTCTGCCGCTACCGTCGCAGACCACCACAGGCACTGGTGGGTTGTCCGTTACGTACTCTAATACGGCTCTAACAGTGTTCGTACCACCTTCTATCACCAGACAGACCACGGGCGTTGATGAGTGGGTATCTGTGGACAAGAAAGATAACACATAAAAACATCAGAAGCAAACAGCAAGTTGAACCAGTTCCGGAGAAAGTTTCACAGATAGATGAAAAAAATCATATGACTTATCATCATCATCATCAGCCTAAACTAGTCCAATGACGGATATAGGCGGGTCAGTTCTACCTTTATTATCAGAACAGCCAAAACATGGAATACTGTACCCGCGACGGTCTTTCCTCCGAAATACAACCTCGGAATGTTTAAGTCTAGAGAAGCAGAATAGGTTTCTACTGAGCAATCATGCTACACCTTCGGCTGCATCGTCAGTTACCATCAGGTGAGATTGCAGCCAAACGATTAATCAGTCATCTGTAAAAAAAGGCCTCTCCAATTTCACGCCACTGAGTACGATCCTCGGCCACTCTCATGCAGCTCTTGCCAGCCACCTTGCGAATATCATCGCTCCTCCTAGTCTGAGGACGTCCTACGCTAGGATTTAAAAAATCTCTTATTTTTAACTATCAAATAAATCAAAAACCATGAATCGGCCTAGCCGTTCTTGAGTTATAAATGGTGTATATAACCCGACTTTGTTTTATATTATGTTGATGAGATGTAAGCTATATTAATAAACGCCCATATACACGTCAAAAATTGTGGAATAAATCATAATGATTTAAAAAAAATATATATTATCAAGTAAAAATAGAAAAACCGTAATGTAACGCTTCGGATAAAAAAAAATGAAAGCAATGAGTCATTCAGCTGTAAACCTATCGCCAACGTCAGACTATTAAAATAATTTGAAGTAGGGTTGCCAGCCTTACTACTACACTAATACTCCCATCTACGTACTATACGCACCTCTGTGTTTCAGTACTTCAGACATTTGTTTATTAAATAAATTAACAATTTTTAATCAAATTTCAAGGTCACAAAAATTACAAATCAACTGTATTATCTCCTATATACTTCTATAAAGCCACTACCATAATTTTCACGAACTCATATATACTGCAAATTGAAAAACGTCTCCGAGCGTGTGTAGAGATCTATGAAAGAACGTGAGAGGGTCGTAAAAGCCCTCGTAAACGGCGTCTGGGAGTACTTGAAGCCAGAGTACTCTAATCTTAGGGAAAACTCAGTTTACTTAGACAGGATTACGATATAATAATATTGTGCTACTGTGTGTGTAATTTTATTTTAAAAGTATTGACGACTGAACATTTTCAGGCTGACTGTAAATAATTAAGATAGTTTTAAAACTAAAACAACGGACTTCCATGCCCCGCATCAATTTCAGTAGCAAGTTTGAGACGTTTATCGTCATTTCTCTGGAGATACTTATCAAATCTCGATGAAATTAAAATGGGACCACATCGTAAATGTACCCTTACCGATTAAAATAAGAATCATTCAAATCGGTTCACAATTGACGGAGTAATCGCGTAACATACATACAAAAAAAAGAACATACATACACAATATAGAAAAAACACACAGACCAATTGAAAACCTCCTTCTTTTTGGAAGTCGGTTGAAAATAACAAAGTATTTTTTAAACGATTTTATTTAGCATGCCCTATTTTTTGGGTCAAAAGTTCTTAATGATATCAGAAAAATTAAGTTAAGTCTAGTTGTAATCGATGATGCGTAAATAACTGTTGCACCATTAACTCTGAATTGCCAAAACTTTGTGCGTCGCCGCTCTGTTGTAGGTCTAGTATCACTTCAGTGGCTCTGTGCCCTACCCTGGATGTTGAGTCTCACATGGCCTGTAATTTCACCGGACGCTCACCAGCACTCGCAGATTAGTACTTACTCCCATATGTTTTATCATAATCAGCCTGTGTCACTGCCGGTCCACTGCTGGACGTAGGCTTCTTTCAAATACGCCACTATGTTTATCAACGTCTAATGGCGATATTAACGGATATTTATGTAGTTTAGGATTTCCTATGGTCACCTTCCAGCTCCATCATCAGACGAGCTCGACGGCTCCCTAACATTGCATTGTCATCCGATTTATACATGTGTGCAGAATTTCAGCTCTATAAAACACTAGGAAGTGGGTCAAAATAGGCTTTGAAGATTTGACCCGAACGTACATAAGGACATTATACATACAAATAAAATAATTACATAACATGTAGTAAAACACAATCGTTGCAATCAGACTAGGAAGATTTATTTTTTTACAACGCAAGCAAAAGCCACAAGTGGTTTCCCTTGCCGGGGCTTAGACTTTCTGTAATGTAGAGTCTTATATTATTTAAGAAGAAGATAATACAAAACAACAAATAAAAATAACAAAATAAAATAAAAAATAAAATAAATTATACATTGTTATATGGAATGTAGAGACTTTAACAGTCGGGACACATTAATGGCTTAACGAATGGGGATTAATGTGTCCCGACTGTTAAAGTCTCTATATTGCATATAACAATGTATAATTTATTTTATGAGTGTATCGACCGAGAAAGAAATTAAATGGTATAGTTTTTTGATATCCCTAAACAGAAGTCTAAACTACTAGACTTACTTGTTTTTTTCTTTTCAGTTCGTTTTTAACACCACTTTTTGCGCAGTCGGGTTTTTTGATTTTTTAATTTAATGTTTTATTTTACACTTTTTAGTTAAGTAAAGGACGGCAAATTCCGTACTATTAAACGACTATACCAAAAGGAAGAGGTTGTTTGTTACCTCAGAACTCCATCAATTCTTAACCGATTTGGAAAATTCTTTTTTTGTTTGAGTTAATATGATTTTCGTTTGGTCTCATTGTAATTTTATTGAGAACTGATAAGTAACTTCAGAGATAAGCACCGCAAACTTGTTACTGAACGTGACTAACGCGGCATGTAAAATCGTTTTTTATTCGATTTGTACGATTATAAATTATTTGTTATAAATATATTTTGAATCTCCATTTTAAGACCTTTAATTCAATACCCCACTCGATAGGTTTTGAAAAAAAAATTTTTTTTGAACCCCAAATTTTGGCGTCTGAAATCCGCCATTTTGAATTTTTGAATTTTTTATGTTTTCGTTGACACTCGTGCTAGCATGGCGAATCTATTGACGTGCCAATTATCAAAATCGGCCCACGCGTTTGGTCTCTAGTGTGCCACAAAGGAACAAACATACATACATACATACAGACTGATAAACACATTACCTCTCCTTTGCGTCGCGCAGTCGGGTAAAAAGAACACTATAAGAACTTTGGTCATTCCAAATCCATCGATTTGTAGAAAATAATATGGCTCAATGTGGATATGGATTTAAGCCTAAAATACTTATTCAATACTAATGATGTAGACAGTGCCTAAAATTAATTAGGTTTTCCTTAATTAAAAACACAGAGACATTTCGTATTTTCCTCACTTAATTCAAATTAAGAGAGATACGCAAACAACCAAAACCATCAGCTGCGAGTTCTCACGGCAATTATTTTAGGGGTTTATTTTTAGAGTAGCGTAACGTGTATTTTCAGTCTCGCCAATGTTATGAGCACAGATTTGATGGTTTAAATCATTTAAGATCGTTTAAAAAACTAAAAGAACCGACTTCAAGCGTCGCGCTAGTCAACGTAGCCAGTAGACGTAGTAACTATTACATAATCTGTGCCAGTAGTTAGTAGTAATTCGTCGAGATAAGTAAATGCGTCGTAATACATACACACATACATAAAATCACGCCTTTTTCCCGTTGGGGTAGGCAGAGACTACTTCTTTCCACATGTAATACAAATGTTGATATATTAAAAACGGCTCGGCCGATTTTGTTAAAATTTAAAACGGACCACGAGGTTCCGACGAATTGAGAACCTCCTTTTTTTGTGAAGTCGGTTAATTACTAAAGAACTGACTTCAGAATTTCAGATGGTTCTTATGATTATTTTAAGGGATATTTTGAAACAAAACACTCCTAGCAGCTTAGTGTAGCGTAAAGTGCAATGAATTGAACTTAACGCTACGCTAAGCTCGTCAAAGTGTTTATTTAAAATTTAGCACGTAGATAGTTTTTAGCCTGTATTTACATATGAGGTAACTTTTTTAACACCTTATAAGCTAGCGTTTTACCACCATCTCACTACACACGTTATGCGAAAATGTGATCGACGATGTAGCATGCTTGCCCAGTACCACGGATATTGTCTAGGGGCTCTGTTCACCTTTTATAACGCGGGTGAGGCCGGGCACAGTAAGTACAGTAAAATAGCACATATAAAAGATACTTTAGAACGCGAGCGACGCGGCGAAGTCGTCTTGTAATAGAGATAAACGTTAATTAAAACTTGCCTCAGCCCTCAGTTAACCTCACATTTAAACATACATTACACTTAATTCAAACACCGCACAGTAAAATAAACATGCCTGTCGCTAGGGTTGCCACCACAGAGTGTTTCGCAATCAGAAACCACGCTTGTCGCGGTCGACGTGGCAATTTTGGTTCGCAGCGGCCTCTGTGGTTTTGGACGCGACGCGTTTTGGACTTAGATAAATGGACAACATATCTTTTATTTCACTAGTGCTGAACTGAAGATATATGACCACTTGCACTAATAATTTAAAAACTAAAATAACAGACTTCCATGCCCGCGATTCAATTTCTGTAGCAAGTTTGCGATGTTTATCATCATATCTCTGGAGATACTTATCAGTTCTCGATGAAATTACAATAGGACCGATGGAAACATACCCTACCGATTAAAAAAATAATCATTCGAATCGGTTCACAATTGACGGAGTAATCGCGTAACATACATACAAAAAAAAACATATGTTGAATATTATGTGTCACACACTTTATATTTTTGTAAATTGCCACCAATGCATAATCGGGTTAACAAATGCAATCCACTAATTTCGTCGTATCGATGGATCGAACCGTGGCTTAATTGGCAGAGCACCTGGACGAGTAATCCGGGGCGTGCGGGTTCGAGTCCCGTCGGTACGATGAAATTTTGGATTGTGTTTAACAATTTACATATAGTTGAGTTGAGAACCTCCTTCTTTTTCAAAGTCAGTTGAAAATAAGAATCGCTTTAGTGTATTAAAATATATACCCACAACAACAGGCATCGACTTCAAATAAATATATTTTGATTCACAACGACAGGCATCGACTTTAAAACATATATGTTGACTTTACATTCACGGGTTAAGATATCGAAATTACTTCGACACGTTTCGGACATTTTTCACGTTTCGGTAGGTCTGACTCCTGTGAAAAAGGACTTCAAAAATGTCCGAAACGTGTCGGAGTCATTTCGATATCTTAACCCGTGAGTGTAAAGCCGTTTTAAATTAACTATATGTGTTATTCTCACGATAATTTCCCAAAATAAATATATTTTGACCCTTAGTTTAACTGCAAAATTGATACAATATAAGGTCTAAATTGCAAGTATTGTGCGTCACATACTACTTAGCGACTTTTTAATGTTGTCACATACTTTTTATTTCAGATGACAAGCACTTGACCACTTATTAACTATGTTAACCCTTTTTGCTACAAGACTTACCTACAAGATTAGCTTTGTCGGGTTTGTGGTTCAAGCCACAGCCGGAATGTTCCTCCAGTAGTCACCTATTTAGCATCTCCCAGGAATCAAGTGTAGGGTAGATCAGGGTCTAAGACTACGGACGTAGGAAGGCAGCTATGACGTGGATGTCAATAACAACACTAATTTCAGTAGGACACCTACTGTATTTTTTGTATTTCTTATTTAATGTATTTAAGCTATTGCATTGCTTCTATCGCGGGCCTTGAGCGTGGAGACCGAATCCAGAAATTCCGTAACGAAAATAATCTAACAACCCAAATAATTAAATACCATTATCCGCAACATTTCACTACTATTGATGAAACCAAAGACGACCTTACCTCTACTATGCTAAGGCTTAAAAAATGAGGTTCGTTAGATCGAACTGTAATGCACAGATTTTGTCTTCTCGTTCCTTTTTCAAATATAAATTCCGAATTATATTTTCAAATTATGTCAAGGGTGAACAAGTCCTCGGAACTTTACATAATTCTTCCTCGTTAAACACTCACTGCCTTCATACATGTAGCCGTGACACAGATAGGTGTATAGGTATTTATCATCTATGTACAACAGTGAATATCTGTACTCGTATAATTTGTGTACAAAGTGTTTTAAATATGAATAAACAAAGTGCATTTATTAATGAAGAAAGTCACGAAAAAAATAGTGAAAGAAAATTAGTGAGTACTTGAGTACTCTATATACATACATTTTATTATTATTATCACAAATGCAGTATTATTTTTTGTTTTGTTAATTTATATATAATACTGCTATAATGGTTACCAAAATTTTTGATATTAAAATGAGCGATATTTAAAAGTAGCTCACTTCTCATTTATTTAATAAAAGAAAAAAAAATGTTTTCTTTTCGGTCACCACGCTCAAAAAGTGTAACTTGAATTAATATAAAAAAAATATACTGCATAAATAAAAAAATGCTATGCAATAGCTTTACCGCGGCAGTCCCTGCGTGCCACACGTCTTTGTTTTTTTTAAATATCGGATAGGCCAGCGTTTAACCACTATCTCGCTTGGTGGTAAGCGATGATGTAGGTTGTCGAAGGTGGTGAACACGATTTACCAAGAATAACAATTTTTTAACACAAGAATGGTCCGACTCTCAAGAATTGTGTGCTGCCGGAAAACCGTAAGGTAATGGCGACAGATTTCTCTTGATGGTGGTAAGCTACTTTTATGGTAGCAGGTCAGGCGGAACACCAATATAATGCTTCTACCTGAGAGTCAGGCAGAACATCGAATCGTTAAACAGTTCGATCACAGAACTCTCAGTAATTTTACTATTTCCGATATACGAGATATAGCTCTACGAGAGAGGCGTATGTGGAAAGCTGACCTAACAATTTGTCGGATTAATTAGCTCCTTGAGCCGAGCAGGTTTCTAGTCTCTAGTACGTTTTTCGATTAGCCTCTTGATTTCTTTCTCTATGCCAAGAAAGCAGAGATTCTAATTTAAATCTAATCAGTTTAATCTTAGTTTAAGATTGGTTTTTGTAATTCTTACCACAGAATAAATAATAGTATAAAGGTATCTGTACTTATCTCTAACATTAAATGTTTTTGCTGCTACAAAAATGTGGCATCTATAGTTATGCTAATAGATACTGCATAATTTGATTCCACCTTCCTCATTTTATAAGACAGTAAAGGGCGCCACCGTTTTGTGGTGGATATACCATCTACCCGAACGAAGCGATTTGCATCTTCGTTCATCATACGAACCGCCAGGGAATGGAATACCCTGTATGTGTTTCCGGCTAAATACAGTATGGGGGTCTTCAAATCGCGAGTGAATAGGTATCTTTTGGGTAAGCGCGCTCCATCATCGACCGCATCATCACTTAACATCAGGTAAGATAGTGGTGAAGTGCTACCCAGTTCTATGAAAAAAAAAGATACACTTAACATTAAGAAGGTGTTACAATATTCTGGCCAAAACTTAACTTAATAATAAGTAGGTACTCATATTATTATCCAATACTAGCTACAAATGAAATTCATAAAACATTCTTGAACTATTAAGCTAGATTTATAGCTCCATCATCAAATCAGCTCCAAGATTCTGCAAATAATCTAATAATATAAAATGTGGATGTACACTGGTAGTATCGTCATCAAAACTACTTTTTTTTTTCATAGAGGCTAGAGTTTGACCACTATCGCGCCTGGTGGTAACAGGCTAGGCTTAGAATACTCTTGCTCTTAAGGGTTGCGTGCTGCCGGAACACCAGGACACAATGTTATATACATACAAAGTTTCAATTCAATCCGACAAATTAGAAGTAGGTTAAAATTTACTGAGGTTTGACTACATTGTTTCTTTGTTAGCTTGTTACGAGGGAGGTAATTAAAGCGTGTTAATTAAAAAAGGTTTGAATATAGTTTTCTTCGTACGATAAAATTTACGAAAATTAATTTATATTATTAAGTCCTTTCCAGTTCGATTAAAAATAATAAACAAAAAGAAAACTAAATAAAAATGGTTCATTGATTTGGGCGCTACGATGCCACAGACAGACACACTGATACGAGTAAGTACTCAGATAAATACATCAACTTATAACATCCCTTCTTTTTGCGTATCAGGGGTTAAAAAGAAAGCTCAAAAGCTTGTCAGACGATATAAAATGACCATAAAATGTCACTAAACATAATGTGATAAAGTATATTGACGGGAGACTAAGGTACGTTAATGTTAGGTTTAGGACAGATGTTCTGAGCGATTTTAAGGTCAAGCTGTAATCTTTTCTAGTTATAAATAATTTTGATATATTGTTTTATAATCCAAAATTGTATCGTACCGATGGGAATCGAACCCGCGCCAGACAATAACAATAATTATATAACAATACACAATAAATATAAAGTGTAGATAAAACTAAAAAAAAACAACATAATTTTGATATAAGTTTGTATCATCATCCGGTTAGTCATGATCATCAGGTTAGTCATCATCATACCATCAGTCTATCCCTTTGCACTGCTGGACATAGGCTTCACCTATGGCAAGACACTGAGCTCTTTGTTTCCAGCCGCTACCAGCAAGCTTGCGTATATCAACGCTCCATCTAGTTGGAGGGTGCCAACTACGTTTACCGAGCCGTGGTCTCTACTCTACAACGCGTCGACTCCAACGGTTATTGGTTCTACGACAGATGTGACCATAAGTATGTATATTATATAGAAATAAATAAATAAATAATAAGTTTATTTGCCTCCAGAAAATTACAAGCAAATTAAAAGAACCATGTACTTAAATATTCAGAGTTACAAGTAAATGTGAGTATATAATAGAATCAAAATAATGTATAACTTGGCTCATTCTGACGTTTCTATATAGGTAATTAAGTCGAGTACATGGATGAACCCTAACTCCTAACTAGGTTTCCCTGTTTTTAGGAAATCAGTGTCTTTCCTGTCTTCGTCCTTCATTACAACTACGCGCGATTAATATGTATGTAGGTTAAACTGCTAAATGTTAACAATACTTATAAATAGTTATTGATGTTTATGTTACATAGTTAATTCTTAAATTATTAACAGTTATACTAGTGTATAAATATTGTAGGCGTTAAGTATTGTTAATTATTATAGTTATATTTAATTAGAATATATTTATGTCAGAAAACCTTTTAAATATTATTTAAACTTAATAAATAGACACTCTATTGGCTATAGACTGTAGTTGTCGAGTGATGGCGCTAGCATCGCATAATGTAATACTGTTAATAACAATACTTGTAACTATAGACTGATAACTATATTGATAATTATAGTTATACTTAATTAGGATATAATTAAGTCAGAAGACCTTTTAAATATTATTTAAACTTAATAAATAGACATTCTATTGGCTATAGACTGTAGTTGTCGAGCGATGGCGCTAGCATCGCATAATGTAATGGCGGGGGACATTTTATGGTCTACCTTTTGGTTATATGTCTGAAAGCAGCCAGGCTGGACGCTCAGTATTATTTTAAAGTTCAATTCAACAAGAGTATGTCTGTTTATAAAATAAGTTTTAATATGTACACGTTGATATATTGTGTAGTGATTATAATCCCCCGTAATGGAAAATGTGAGTAGAGTGCTTATTATTTCACCTACCTACCCCATAAATAAGTGTGGGTTAGTAGGAAAATATGGCATACCTACATAATCTTCTAAATTTAGCGCGGGTGTGCCATCATAAGTATAACATTTGTAAAAGTTATAAAAATCATCAATGTAATTTTTTTTTGTAGGTAGGTAGATAAAAAATAAAAGTAAAGTTTACAGCTCCTGCATAAATGCAGGAGCTGTAAACTTATTTGTTTTTGAAGGAAAATTATGGGGAGTTTTAGGAAAATAAAAGAGAGAAAAAAAATATAGTAAATAAATCCATATGTACCTTGTAAGTAAATTATTTATCCGTGCGAGAGGATTCGTTTCACTGTCTTCTTTGCGTCACCACTTGATTACATACACACAATATTAATATAATTTAAATCACATACAACACTAAGAGATAAAAACCCTAGAAATAGCAGAAAATAAATACTTAGTTAAATATTACAATATTAAAACAAATAAATATGCCACACACAAATCTATTTATAAATTATAAGCTAAAGTCGTGCACTCGTAATATTGGTTTACACGGAACTACTCGTAGCTATGCCTAGCTATCTACTACCTACTTTTGAAAAGTTTCAATCAGTAACTAATTTAGCATGTATTGCTTATATACCTACATATATTCCACTCTTTTATTATTTTTCACATTCCAACATTGGTAGGTAGCATTATTTTTTTCAGCAGACAGACAAGTTTTTAGACTTATCTCTTGAGGCGAGTCTCACTCTCTTCCATTTTCAAGTTGATTTGAGTGTAATTCACATAGTGCATCTATTCCAACTCGCAAAGTGTCTCCGATTCGGCTTGAAAATAATGCTTTCATATGTCCGGCGGATGTCCGGATGTCCTGCTGTTCGCCAATATGGATTTCTTTGTCGAGTCACTTTTGGAAAATTGGCATAGGCCAAAAATGGCATAGATATGAGGGTTGTATTTTTTGTTACCCTTATCATGGCGCAACTATATCATCCGGTAACTTCAAGGGGTCGGGAGTATCTCATTCAGTTTTTTTTATATCTTATAGGCTAGCGTTTTAACCACTATCTCAACTGTTGGTAAGTGATGATGCGGTTGAATATAGTAAGCACGCTAGTTCTAGAATGGGAACTGGCTCTCAAGGATAGCTATCGGAGCACATTAGATGTTTGGTGACAGATTTTCTAAGTTGAAGGTGGTAGCTGGCCAGGCGGAAATTAGATAGTGTCCTACCGCCATGCGGGGGTTATTGGTTTCTTAACGAAGTTTTTCCTTCACCGGAGGGCCACTGTGAGAAGCGCAAATATTTTTTTATGTAGAGAAGTAAAAAAAAAAAATATTTTAATGTCTTTTAAAAATATTAAGTATTTGCGATTGTAATAGTTATCAACGTCTATAAATTTCAAATGATCTTAGCCTGATGCAATTTATTGCTTTCATGGACCGAGAAATCGTCATGTAATAAATTTTGTTCAGCACGTTTTCATGAAGATAACCGTTGGTAACATAATTTATGCATGATCGTTTTTGTATGAAAAAAATTGTATTTATAGGTAGGTTGGTTTTTGGATCTCGAAATCTAATTTAGTACCTATTTATTCATTTTGGCATTATCTGCGAGATATCTATGAAAAGTAAATTGAACTACAAAAGGATTTTTTTATGTCAATGTGTTGAGTTAAAACTATATTTATCTATTATCTACTCAATTCCTTTTCCATTTCAAAATTGTAATAAACTACGATATCTAAAACATTCTTGCTGAAAATACCCAGCAGATACGGTCGTATTGTTTCATTTCGTTCTTTTCGGAAAATAAGCATAAATATAAGTATGCTCTTTTGACTTCGTGGCGTAGTAGGCCTATGCTCAGAATAATGAATAGTACAATGGCAGGTTCGTAGAGCGTAGTGAATTTGATCTATGTTTCGTAGCTTTCGTAGCTACGGCTACGGATCTGTAGCTTCATGTGTAATTGTTGCCAATTATATTTTTAAACGATCTGCCGAACAGATTATTGTTGAACATTCTGCTAGAACCACAATTATTTACTATGTGCATGGTGCACATAAGGTTAACAAGATTAATTGGGGACACGGACGACATTGATCCCGAAAGTTAGTCTAATGCCTTGCACAAAACGAAATTACACATTTCACTCACAGAATCACGGAATCACGGAATACCTCTTCCCTGTTCAGTGATTTCACTATTGAACGGTATACGGACTTTTTTACTATCTGGATGAAATTCAAGTACTTTTTAGGCTAATTTTCTCGACCTAGGTGCCGAGCGAGTGAGAACATTGTGATTTTACGATCAAGATCTCGCGATGGATTCGCTCACTGGTCCAGAGTCAAGATAACTTTAGTATGATTTAATAATAACCTAACTTCAATATGAAATCGTACAGTGTTTCGGCAGAACATAGGCCTTGAGAGTTAGACCATTAGAGACCTAGCGTGTTCACCATCTTCGACCATATCATCGCTTACCACTAGGCTAAATCGTGGTCCAACTATAGCTAACAAATACAGACGGTATACAGGGCTTTTAATAATATTACAAATTAACAATAACTTTAAGAGTAAAATCCTTGATGTCAATCTAAAACTAATAATAAGAAAATTAAATAGTCCATCCACAAAAGGATCAACCATCAAACATTCTTCAACACAAAGGGTGTCAATATCCTCATAACATCGCCGACAAAGTGCTCTTTTTATATTTTATCCCTGCGTCCAATCCACAAAGGTATTTTATCAATTTGTGGCACAAAGATTCGGCTACGTAATAACTGGCTTTATTTCTATTTAGGGGTGTCTTTTGTACTAACCCAAGTTGACAGCGTGAAGAAACGCGGGGAAGTCAAAGGGGTCAAACTTGTTGAGTGCGATGAGATGCTGGAATGAGATATGTAGCTATTATGCTTATATGTACTACTTTTACATACTAAATTATAGTTTATGAGGAACCAAAAGTTGGTTTTAAAAGAAAACTAATTTGGAAATAGCAATGAAAAACATTTTTCCTGAATGGTTGATGCGTCCCGCGGATTTGCCTGCGTATAATATAATATAATAAGTATTCTATGTCCTAATTCTGTGTCTAAGTATTCTACTTTGCTGGCTATGATATTATGAGTCTGCCCTCACGCGGCTGCTTGTGTTCAGTGTGCCTTGTGCGAGTTTCTTTAGATTTATTTACTCACTCGATCACGTTAAAGTAAACGCAGATTTGTATGGAAATTACAATTTTACCTCTTATGCACACTAGATAGCGCTTTTTAATTCAGCTCATTCAGCATGCAGCTCACTCACACACTCTACTATTCCCACCGTTAGATTTAAATTATTATATATTTAGTTTTCCATCTATTTTTTCATCAAGGAGAAAATTTGCTGTCATAACCTTCGCTGTGCTGGTAGCACAGCACTCGAGAGACAGACCATTCCTGGCCTATCGCGTGCATCACTTATATAATCCCACTTATGGCTGGTTTCTAAGGTAAATTTATTAAGAGTTTATCTGCGCAATAAATCGGTTCGATAACTTCTAGAAACGGGTTTCTGAACACGCATCATAAAGGTAAACTTAGTAAAATCCTAGCTTAACTTTTAGTAATCCACATACAATGTATTATGTTTGAAAATGGGAATTTAACGTGATTTACGCGATGTCGATACAGTGATTCACATAATGTTACCTGACACATACAATTTACTAGTGATTTTTTTTTTATTAAAAAAAAAGATTACTCGCAATGTGGGTTGCACATTACTAGTATTCTTGTTAACCCCTCCAACTAATCTAAATATGGTTGAGTCTGGAGTGGGTTCACGTCAATAGTGCAATGGGTGGGGTGGGATTCGAACTCACGAGCTCTCGATTGCCAGTCCGACACCCTATCCATTGGGCTATTACCGCCTTTTTTAATTTGCCGCTATCTTACCTTCTATAGTACGTGTAACAATACGTTTTAAAATATGTACAAACGTGCCTGTCTCCAAATTAAAGATGGCAGTAAAGACGAGGCCCTGATCAACCGACCAGTGTCTAATCCACTCAGTGATGCCAGTTCCATCCTACCGAAACGCCTAGCACCGAGCCTAAACCCGGTAAAATAAAAACAAAATAACCACTTATCCCATCCAGGCAAAACGTTCACCCAGACATGTACGTATTTAATTCATGGCTTTACGTGACCACTGCCTGAGCTCGTGGCTTGAACCATGTTAAAATCGATCTAATAGATAGAATCTCAAAGAATATCTGAAATAGGATCACAGGCATAAGCTTGTAAAATTGGTTAGATTAAAGCACATTTGAATAGTGACAGTAGAGTAAGAAATATGCGAGTAGTACTGAATCTATGAGTATGAGTATAGTGAGTATGAGTATGCGAGTAATACTATACATAATAATATAGCTATGCGTTAGAGTGTACGAACATTGTCTAACTTCAAACAGTGGGCTACATTTTCAACCGATTTACAAAAAGGAATACGGTCTGAATTTCGTCTATATGTTTTTTAACTTGACTCGACTTCACAAAAAAGGAGGAGGTTCTCAATTCGACTGCATTAAAAAAAAAAATAAGAAAATTATGTTTGTTACCTCAGAGCTTCGTCAAATCTTAACTGATTTGAAAAATTCTATTTTGTTTGAGAGTTTATGCCTTCCGTTGGGTCCCATATACATTTTATCGAGATGTGACAATTATCTCTGGAGATAAACAATATAAGCTAATTTGAATACTGTGATGACATGATTATAACTAGCCAGTACTTTGACTATCGCGGCATGTGAAGTCGTTTTTTCGTGTTTTACGATATTTGTTTGTTTGTTTGTTACGCAATTACTCCGCCAATTGTGAACCGATTTCAATGTTTTTTTATGGAATGGATACATTTTCGCGGTGGTCACATATACAATTAATTGAGATCCGATTAGTATCTCCAGAGATGTGGAGATAAAAACCTCAAACTTGTCACTAAAAATTAACCGATTTTAATGATTTCTTGAGTTGGTGTGGTGTGGTTTTTTAGTAAATTTTATTAACTACCGTATTGCAAAACTATCTGTTATATCATCCTCATCATCATCATCATCATCATCAGCCGGTGTCAGTCCACAGCTGGACGTAGGCCTCTCCCAAGATGCGCCACTGAGCCCGATCTTCGGCTCTTTGTTTGCAGCTAACTATCTCATCACTCATATAATTAATTCCTTCTACCCCCTTAATTAACAAACATACATGGTGGGTATTCTAGCAATTGTTTAATTTCGTTCGTCGTATATCATCCGAACCGCAAAAAAAAAAAAACAATGCTGACTGACTTGTTTCCGAGTAGCTATAACTTTGGTCTTTTTAAGTCAAGGGCGAACAGGCGGCTCTTTTTTTCCAGTCACTGCCCACTGCTTTGCGTATGTCGTCGCTCTGTTATATATAACTTCTTATTATCCCATTCCATCCTTTGATTATATACTCGATATGTATTATCAAAGATTCTATCTAATCGGTCCAATCGGTTCAGCCGTTTAACCACGACAAGATTAAAGTTACTTTATAATTTGGATGCGTAAACAATATCCATGTGTTTACCGTCGGACCCTTGTTGTCCCTTTAACTTTTACTTGTCATAAAGTTTGGAAACAAACAAAACGTGATATTCCGAACATTCCGAAATGAACAAACTTTTATACATCAACATACCTCTTTGGGGAATGTTCAAATGTATTAGAGCCTTTACAGTTAGCGTTTATTTTAAAAAGAAGCTGAAATAAAATTTTAAACTTCAGGAAACGTCATCTGATTATTTTTTTAATGATTCAAAATGTATCATTTTACCATTTATGAATTTATGTTTTTCATAGTCATATAAATATATAATAATAAAAACAATTTCGAAAAAAAATTTTTATGTTCACTTAATTTTACATTAAAAACGAAACAACAACACTTCTGAAGATGCGTCTATGTTAAATTCATTAATATATGATTAAAATTCAAGTTACTATTTTATTATACTCGCTTCACGCTGAAACCAAATACCAGCTGCAGACACTGGAAGCTATTGAGAGGAGCGCCAAGAAGCTCATCAACGACGATCAACTAGTAAGCAAAAGACTCCAGAGTCTCGAGCATCGTCGCAAGGTCGCTTGTTTGTCGGTTTTCTATCGGATTCATTTCGGAGAGTGTGCATCGGAACTTCATAACTTGATTCCGCCATCCCCTTTTTATAATCGGACTAGCAGGGATACTAAGAGGCGCCACCGCTACATGGTGGATATACCATTTACGCGTACAAAGCGATTCCCTTCTTCCTTCATCATACGTACTGCCAAGGAATGGAATTCCCTGCCCGAGTCTGTGTTTCCGATTAGATACAACATAGGGGTCTTCAATTCGCGAGTGAATAGGTATCTTTTGGGTAAGCGCGATACATCATCGACCGCATCGTCACTTAACATCAGGTGAGATAGTGGTCAAGCAATACCCATTTTCACATAAAAAAACCGTTAGAGTTTTTGTTTTCATATGAATGAATATTGCAATGAAGATAGCTTTATCTTATTTTAATGTAAAAATAAACAATCTTGAACTACACAATCTAATTCCTTCATCATCATTATCAGCCGGTATCAGTCCACTGCTGGACGTAGGCCTCCCCCAAGACTCGCAACTGAGCCCGATCTTCGGCTCTTTGTTTGCAGTAATCTATCTCATCACTCATCTAATTCCTTCTACCCCCTTAATTAACAAAAATACATGGTATGTGGTATTCTAGCAATTGTTTTATTTCGTTCGTCGTATATCATCTGAACCGCAAAAAAAAAACACATTGCTGACTGACTTGTTTCCGAGTAGCTATAACTTTGGTCTCTTTAAGTCAAGGGCGAACAGGTATCTTCTAAGTAATCACGCTACAACCCTTGATCACATCGTCACTTTCCATCAGCTGAGATGGTGTTCAAATGAATGCCTAAAAAATAGGTTAACTATATCCCAAAACACCGCAAGCAACATCATGGGCAGCTTGTTGGGAAATAATAATTATAAATAATCTTGCTGACTGTAACAATAGGTATCTCTCCCTCCTCAGTTTTCAGAAACGGTACGTGTAAAGGCACTCAAATTAACATACCAGGTAGGTAAAATAAGGTAGGTAAGTAACTGCGTGCGTGTGAGGGTCACACCTAATGAAGTAGAACATTTACGTGTATTTTGGGGTTAATTTTTTTAAATATTCGCTATAGAGCCAAAATGTAAGCTGCCCTTGAGGAATAGCGCGGAGGAAAGAATTATCATCCGTGGAGAATAGTAACAACGAGAAAAGTTTTGAGCACTAACCTAATTTTTAACCGATATCCAATAGGCGGAGGTTATCAATCCGTCTGTATGTTTTTTTTTGTTGGTATGTTTGTTACGCGATTACTCCGTCAATTGTAAACTGATTTGAATGAATATTTTTGTCATAAGTAGGGTTCAGCTTCAAGGTGTTTTCACTTAAATTTGACATGATCAATGATCAATCAAGATCTGATAAGTATCTCCAAAGATATGTTAGTATGTATTAACGACCCAAACATTTTTTCTCAGAACAGCTCCTCTCTCTAATACAAAGTACATATTACCGCGATGTTTAAGGTCATATTTGAGTCTTCAAGAGTTTATTCTTCATGCAACCTCCATTGACTAAGCACAATAATCTTCTTGGTAACTACCTATGCACCATCAAGACGATGACATTAACACATCTATAAAATTTACAACAGAAATCCGTAGTCCAACCCGCCGCCCGCCGGACTCTCACCTCACAACTCGCAGCACCACACCAACATTCCATTTCATACATTCCGAACGCATCGATTTTGCTCGGCGAACCGGACGACCGCGCACAACAATCAAGAAGGGAAGGGAAGGCGGGGAGCGGGGGGCGAGCAACGCGCCGCCATTTGCATTGCCCGAGCTAGTTCGACTGACTCGCTCAGTGACTTGCGCGCGGCGCTTGCTATAAAACGTGTCCGACTACAATCACGTCGTCTTTCCTCGGAAACTAGTCAAGAAATTCATCGCTATGTACAAAGAATTGAACTGCTTATGGGACCGTGAAGTGCCAGAGTATAGAATGAAGATGAAAAAACATGCGGCGTGGACTAAATTGACACAGTTAGTGCAGGAATATGATCCGAACGCGACTCGCGTACATGTGTTGAGGAAGATCGACAGTTTGCGTGCCTGTGTGCGTCGCGAGTATAAACGCGTGCAGGTATGTGTCAGAATAATGTATATGATACTTGAAGGTAAGAAGGTACTATTACTTATACTGTGGTTATGGGTAGATAATAATGTACATATAAATGCATTATTGAAGTATACTTTATACTACTTAATATACTTAATAGGTATTGGATGGTATATTGCCCATTAGTAGACTTGGTAAAGAGGAGTTTAAAAAATATATATATTTCCTGGAGATCCAACAAAATAGGTACCTACATACATTTACATACATAAAATCACCCCTTTATCCCGTTGAGGTTGGCAGAGACTATTTCTTTCCACAAGACTCAATAAATTACTTTAATAATTTAAAAACTAAAACAATCGACTTCCATGCCACGCGAGTCAGTTTCAGTTGCAAGTTTCAGACGTTTATCGACATATCTCTGGATACTTATCAGATCTCGATGAAATTACAATGGTACCACACTTGGGGTATCTCTTTTCCAACAAAAAAATAATTATAAAAGTCGGTTCATAAACAAAGAAGTTATAATAATAATAAATAAGTTCATAAGCAAACACACAAAGAAAAAATTCGGAAGTCGGTTCAAAATGAACGCTATGATCTGACATTCTGTTGAAAAATCTGCCAAACTTTATGTTTACTTTTGTTTTTGATTGAAATATCTATACCGTTTTCATTCATTTTATTTCTACGTAACATTTGTAATTTTCAACAATCTTTGTTTCAGCAAATAATAAATATTTTCGCAAAAACTATAAAGATATGTGTATAGTTTTTTAACCCTCTATTGGTGGACAAAATTACCCTCAACATTTTTATAATATACCTAAAATAAATACCCACCAGTGGAGGCAGTGGAATAACACTAGAATAACTGCCAACCTTGGCAGTTCTTTTGGATGTAAATTAATACAAAAGGTATTTTCTTTGATTTTGTTTTAAATAAACATACAGAACTATCAACCCTAAGCTAGAGATCAGTAAGTAAACTACTTATGGAGTTACAAACATAAGTTCAACATTGTTAAAAAGGTCGAATTCAAGCTAGAACTTACTAATGACTGTTTAAGCTAAGTCTAAACGACCTTTGTAGACTTAAATATAATGTTTCTTTGAAGTGTCACACACTTTATATATTTTTTGTAAATTGTTAAACACAATCCAAAATTTCATCGTACCGACGGGACCCAAACCCGCACCCCCCGGATTACACGTCCAGGTGCTCTGCCAATTAAGCCACGGTTCGATCCATCGATACGATGAAATTAGTGGATTGCATTTGTTTTTACACCCAATTATGCATTGGTGGCGCCATCTATGATTACTTATTACGTAAGTTAATCATTCGGAAGAAATCATTACAGTTTTCAAATCCGACGAGAGATGTTGCACTGCGTAAATCAAATATTATGTTTCTTTGAAGTGTCACACACTTTGTAGACTTGTTTTTAACCGACTTAAAAAAAAAACGATGAGGTTTCTCAATTCGACCGTATATATTTAGACTTGCCACTAGAAGCGCTAGTGTAGTACAAGGTTTAGAAAATGTCAATGTCATTTTTAAGGTTCCGTACCCAAAGGGTACCAACGAAACCCTATTAGTGAGACTTTGTTGTTCGTCCGTCCGTCCATCTGTCCGTCTGTCAGAGGGCTGTATCTGATTACCCTAAAAAGGTAGACACTTGACATTTTTACAAAGTTTGTACAACTGTTTTTAGCCGCTATAGGTAAGAACAAGTACTAAAAACAGAATGAAGTTAAAAATTAAAGGGGATACATACAAGAAACATGTTTCTTCGACGTTTTTTGTTTGATCTGATGAATCGTGAAGGACGCACGGACAGTTAGCGTGTCTTTGTTGGGTGGGCGGTTCGAGCCACGTTCCTATTATTAAAGACAGTAAGTCACTACTTATTACTAACTTATTAAATCTTAATTTGTTGTAGGACAGCCGACGCCAAGCAAGTTGCGAGGAGGAGTTATACACGCCCAACTTGTGGTATTTTGACTTGATGTCCTTTGTGTTCAAGGATTACGATGCAACTGCAAAGCCTTTACTAGACCACACCACTTCAGTTGTAAGTATTTATTACATACGGAAAAGATAAAAAATTCTAGGCGGCCCAGTCTTTTTTCAACTCACAGATGGTAGGAGATAACGATATTCCACCTGATATCGATGTACCTGTCTAGCTATAAAAGGTAGCCTACGACCATCAACGAGAAAATCTGCCTGCATAACCTTACGATGTTCCGGCAAATTCGGCAGCACAAATCTCTTGAGAGTCAGACCATTCTAGGCCTAGCGTGTTCACTATCCTGGACCACATCTTCGCTTACCACCAGGCGAGATAGTGGTCAAACGCTAGCCTGTCAGATATAAGAATAATAAAACCCCTGGCGTCCTCAAACCATTTGGAGTCAGGACAGCATATATGACAGCGGTATGGATAAAGTTCAATTCATAAATTCTGTAAAACGAGGTCTGTGGTCTAATTACTGAAATAGGACCTTATAGATTCCAACTTTCTAAATATACTAAATCTACATCAGAAAATAGCAGGGTCACAACTAACTAGTCATGGATAGTTATTTAAACTCTTTGGGACTAGTATACAGTTATCTGTGGTCACAACCAAAATCTGTTGTATTCTACATTAATACAAACGGTCCATGCGACAAGTTAATTTAGGAGAGCTCCCGTAAAAGGCGAGGTTGTGAAACGTTAACATTTGATTACTGAAAGGGGTACAGGTGAAAACAATAAAAGCTTGTATAACTGGCCATATAGTTTTATCTCTACTTTTAGCACAGCTTCGTTTATCCCAGTAGATTCACAGTAAATAATGTCCATAGCTTTACATACGATAAAACTGTCCGGTTAAAACATGAATCATGACCATCCTATCTTAAAAATAGTTCGCAAATATAAACTGTTGCTGTTCAGCAGCAAATTGGATCAGATTCATACTTGGACCATACTTGCTTGGGCTGTTCACATGCTCGCTAAGGAAGGTTTTTGTTTGTAAGCTCTGTCAACGATCTACTTACTTGTATTAGAATTATTAAAAACTAGCAGCCCGCCCCGGCTTCGCACGGGTAGAACATATATGCCTACAAAATTTGCATCAGTTTGTTGCATCGAATATAAAATATGAACATATTTAACAACCATCGTCATATTTCATCCAATTTACACAAAACCTTAACGAATTATGCACCTAAACCTTCCTCATAAACACTCTGGCTATTGGTGAAAACCGCATGATAATCCGTTCAGTAGCTATTGAGATTATTGCGAACAGACAGACAGACGCAGTGATGAACTTTGTTTTATAATACTTACGTATTGATATTGGACGGCCCTTTGGCGTAAAGGATAGTTACCCTGATTCTGACCCGACAGTCGTTGGTTCTAATCCTAGCTATATACCTACCAATGAAAGTTTTATATGCATTCATGAATCATGAGTTTTCGTACAGTGGTAGTGGAATCATTAAATCTACCAAAAAGTAGCTTACCACCAAGGAGTACATCTGCCGCAGTAACCTTACGGCGTTCCCCGACGCAAAATGTAGGGGTAATATACGTTTAACGTGTGTATCTGTGTGTTTGTCTGTAGCATCTTAGCACTTAACCGGATGAACCGATTTTGTTTTTATTATTAATAGTTTTTTTTTGTTTGATAGATGTCTTCATCGAGAGTTTTCTTAGCTTTGATTCATGAAAATTCGTTCAATCATTATAAAATTATGAGCTTTTTTCTAGTTAATTGCGCTATGAAATCAACTTTCATAGGTCTGATCAATTCGAAAATCTTCTTCTTCAACGATATTGTAAGAACATGGAAGCCTCCTGGACTCTACAGAATACTCAAATCCTCACCAACTTACAGCTAAGATATTAAATGTCGTGTTTAGAGTCATTGGAAAAAACTATTATACATAGATCAGTCGGGGTGGTTTAAAATATTATATTATATTATTATATATATAGATGAATATTATTTTATACAATAGATCATATTATTATACTATATTGACTTCAAATTGATTGTGATCGGTGGGGATCTACAGCATAGCTAAGCTTATAATAATATTTTCGTAGTAACTATGACCTAATCTGTGGTTTCACTGCAAATATTTTATTAATTTTGCGATGCGTGTTTGTGAAATTCGTGATATCTTCTAGAGTTTTCATTTGAATTATATACTGTAAAGGACAACTTTAATCTATAATATGTGGCCAAGCTAATTAACGTAATTATTTGGATAAGGATTAATACTATATACTTGAAAATAGCCTTGGAAGTTATGTAATATTTTTTAACAAAAATTTTAAGATTAAAATGGTTACTGTGAGTCAACCTTAAGAGATAGACATATGCTGTCGCGGACTTTTTTGTAGGTCTTATTAAGTTGTACAACTCTTGCATAGAAAATATTCTTCTATCTATTTTCAATTAAGCAGCGTTCGTCAGAAACGTGTTTTTTCGACCGTTTATTTGCCGACTTAGGTTGCAAATTAGGTCTCCACGAATGTACCTTTGATTTAGACGGGATAATATATAGCCTATTTTCATTCCGAAAGTCCATTCTATGTATTAGTGAAAGAATTTTTCAAATCGGTTCAGTAGTTTTTGAGCTTACTCATTACAAACATACAAAAATACAAAAATACTAAAATACAAATGTTCTCTCTTTATAATATTAGTATAGATAAACCGCTCGTCTGATGTTAAGAAGCCCGAAATTTCACTGGACTCGTTGCCGTTCAAATCGATAACAATATTATCAGCTCAACAGCCCGCTTTACTAGCTAGCCAGACTAGCAAATTCCTAACTCTAAAGCGATAACTTGATAAGGGACATCGCAGAAACATCGTAAACTAATCGCCTCGCCTCGGGAAAAGCGCGATCAACTCGTCATAGCCGCGCTTGCGGCCCGTGGACGATCACACGATATTGAGGAGCTGTACAAACTTATTAACTTATATCATAAGGTTGAAATTACGTTGCCATTACCCCACATAATTGCCTTGAAGAAATCGCGGCGTCACCTAGCCGTAGCCGCGGCGATTTGACAGTGCTGCGGTGACGTTCCTTTTTCGTATAGTGTGCGATAACGCTAAGGTACTTACGATGCGGACTACGACACAAGTGATAGATTGTCATACAATTGTTTGGAAACAGGTAGGTATTGTTAGATTCTACTCACATGGATGTAACTTCTGCGCTGCGATGTATTTCTCCAGCTTTCTCCTAAGCACGATCTCGGCTCCGTACCTTCCGACCGAACCGTTGTCTACCAGCAGGAAGTACGCGTGACGGTTGTTCAGCACGGCCAACTTAGATCTGTAACATCATTTTACAATTGTACAGTCAGAAGAGTATCAGGCGTCGCTGTCGTCTTAATACAACACGATGCTGGGTTGCGTTCACGACCTACGTAGGAGTGCAACCAAACGCTCTAACCCCGTTCACGACCTCGGATGTTTCACTCCAGTTGCAACTTATTAACCAGCAAATTAGATGTTTAAAAAACGCTCTGACGTTTGTGACAGTAAAATTCGCGGGTAAAACTGTAATTTCTATTACAGATTAAGTAAATGGGAATACATTTGTATTATTGAGACCGAGACGTGACATGACGAGCCATTAGGGTCAGTTCACACCGCAACGCGATGCGACGCGACGTGACGATGCTTTTGGTTTCGCGCGGCGCCGCGCGGCGCAGCCCGACGCCGCACGGCGCAGCATAACGCGCGACACCACCAAATTATCTCAATGCAATGTATTTTCGAGGGCCCGGTGGCGTAATCGGGAGAACGGTTGGCTTTAATGCCGTGGTACCGAGTTCAAACCGCCGTGCACCAATGGATTTTTCTATCGAAAAACGTATGTGCGCGTCTCACAGTGGCCCTCCGGTGAAGGAAAAACATCGTTAAGAAACCAACAACCCCCGCATGGTGGTAGGACACTATCTAGTGTCCGCCTGGCCAGCTACCACCCTCAAGTCAGAAAATCTGTCCCCAAACATCTAATGTGTTCCGGCAGCTATCCTTGAGAGCCAGTTCCCATTCTAGGCCTAGCGTGCTTACCATCTTCGACCGCATCATCACTTACCAACAGGTGAGATAGTGGTCAAACGCTAGCCCATAACGTATAAAAAAAAAAAAATACACACTTATTGTGTAGTTCATAAAGTTCAATTGTTTATCACGCGGCTTCCCGCAGCGAGACGCCGCGCGGCGCAGCCTAAAGCCGCCGAACTTGCTGAATGAAATATGTATCTTTTTGTGAAGTAAATAAAGTTCTTTTTTGTATCACTGTCTTAATAAGTGCGCGCCGCGTTGCGTTGCGTCACGTCGCGCACTTATTAAGAGAGTGATACAAATAAGACTGCCCCTTAATCGTAAAAACAGGCGGAAAATATTCAGAAATAAAAAATAATAATAAAAGTAAATAAACATAACCTCGTATTTTGAGTATGCGCAAAACGTCAAAGTAAAAATTTATGTAAAAAACACCCGTGGTCCTTCCGGACCTTCGAGCGATTTGCAAAACAACCAAACATCCGTCTCCAGAGGACGTGAACGCAGCCCTGTGATCATTGCAAGTTCGCGTTATTTAAGCTCTACTGGCGAAACAAAATATCGTCGGTGTTTAATGGTTCTGTACCTAGTATTCTCTTCAAGTATTCTTTAACTATGATTTTTCGCAACCAAAAAATTAACTTTGATTTTCATAGTGTTTGTATAAAAAACTAAGTTATAGTTGCGGTCGCTATATCTTAAAAACTGCTTTGAGAAAAAATGATTTTAGGAACCTCAATGTCATTTTTAAAAACCTATCCATAGACAACCCCCCCCACCCACACGTATAGGTTTCAAGAAACATTTTTTTTTGTTTAAGTTCCATATGGGATGCCCCCCTTAAACTTTTATACTTTTTATTTTTGTATAAAAATCGGAGAGCGGTTCACAGAATACATCTACCTACCAAGTTTCAACTCTGTAGACCTAATCGTTTCGGAATAAAATGGCTGTGACATACGAACGGACAGACTGACCGACACACATACATGATCTATAACGGAACCCTTATTTTTTGCCATTCGACTACGGAACCCTAAAAACCGACTTCACATGCCGCGATAGTCAAATTAGCCATTAGTCAGTATCATGTCATCAAGGTATACAAATGCATCGATTTCGAGTTCAAAATGTTTACCTCCATATCTCCAGAGATTATTATCAGATCTCAATAAAATTTAAATGGGACCAAACGGGGCATAACCTCTCAAAAAAATTTTTCAAATCGGTTATGATTTGACGGAGTTCTGAGGTAACAAACATTAAAAAAATACAGTCGAATTGATAACCTCCTTTTTTGTGAAGTCGACTAAAAAGAATATTCAACAAAAAGACCATAATTTTTTTTTTGTTCTTGTTTTAATGAAGCGAGCCTGACTCAGCATTGGAGGGGAAGGGGAGATGTAAGTGAGGGAAGGGGAGTGGGGGAAGAGAGGGGGAGGGGAGGGGAGGGGTGAGGGGCAGGGGGAGGGATTACCGTGGCGTGGTACGGTGCGGTGTAGGTGGGATACGCATGTGTCTTATTTGTAAAATAATTCGCCTAAATATTTAAAAATGCTACCCAAAGACACTATTCCACGCGGACGAAGTCGCGGGTACAGCTAGTATAGCTATATAAATATATATATATATAGCTACAGCAGACCTTGATATTTTGTAGAAACAAATTTTGCTCTAGAAGCATTTTCCAGGGAGAAAACGGGGGAATATTTGTATGGAGAAGTGTTCGCGTTCCCTCTTAAAGGCCCGATACCTCAAAAACTGATAATGTACTAACCGCAAATAATAAGTTTGTAATAGTAAACGCGTTTTTTATTTATTAAACTACATATTTATATTGTTTCCTGTAAGTGCTGCAAGACCTTGCTTCTTGCCAATTTAAAACTTACAAAAACTTAATTTTAGTAAAAAAAAAGTAAAAGTTACAAAACTTAATGATACTAAGTCATCGAGAAGTATCTACCCTATAGGTTTTGATTCCCTTGTAAATATCGTTCAGAATATGCAATACGATCACATTACCAAAACAAACAAGGAATAACACTAACAACAGCAAACAATATACAAGTAAACAATTATCTAATATAATTGCACTGAACTCCACCAGATGTTGGGTCCAATCATCTAATTGAACAAACAAACGGACGCCCTTTAAAGGGCAAGTAGTTTGGAGCCCGGAGTTTTCACAAGCTCAGAAAAGAAATACGACTGTTTTTGCCGGATGTATTTAAATGTCCGGCAACATTTATTAACTCTGTGATCTCTGTGGCTTAAAAATTATTGAACTATTTCTCAATGTACCTACGTTCGTTAAAAAAATCATGTCTGAAATTTATTACTTTTATACTTTACTAGCTGTGCCGCGCAGCTTCGCCCGCGTTAAAAAGTAGCCTAATCCATAATACTGGCTATACAAAAGCAAAGTTTCAGCTAAATCGGTTCGGCGAATTGACCGTAAAGAATTTGTTAAACACAATCCAAAATTTCATCGTACCGACGGGACTCGAACCCGCACCCCCCGGATTACACGTTCAGGTGCTCTGCCAATTAAGCCACGGTTCGATACATCGATACGACTAAATTAGTGGATTGCATTTTGTTAACCCAATTATGCATTGGTGGCGCCATCTATGACTACTTATTACGTAAGTTAATCATTCGGAAGAAATCATTAGTTTTCAAATCCGACGAGAGATGTTGCACTGCTTAAATCAAATATTATGTTTCTTTGAAGTGTCTCACACTTAATATGTTTGTAAAATTGTTAAACACAATCCAAAATTTCATCGTACCGACGGGACTCGAACCCGCACCCCCCGGATTACACGTCCAGGTGCTCTGCCAATTAAGCCACGGTTCGATACATCGATACGACGAAATTAGTGGATTGCATTTTGTTAACCCAATTATGCATTGGTGGCGCCATCTATGACTACTTATTACGTAAGTTAATCATTCGGAAGAAATCATTACAGTTTTCAAATCCGACGAGAGATGTTGCACTGCGTAAATCAAATATTATGTTTCTTTGAAGTGTCTCACACTTAATATTTTTGTAAAATTGTTAAACACAATCCAAAATTTCATCGTACCGACGGGACTCGAACCCGCACCCCCCGGATTACACGTCCAGGTGCTCTGCCAATTAAGCCACGGTTCGATACATCGATACGACGAAATTAGTGGATTGCATTTTGTTAACCCAATTATGCATTGGTGGCGCCATCTATGACTACTTATTACGTAAGTTAATCATTCGGAAGAAATCATTACAGTTTTCAAATCCGACGAGAGATGTTGCACTGCGTAAATCAAATATTATGTTTCTTTGAAGTGTCTCACACTTAATATTTTTGTAAAATTGTTAAACACAATCCAAAATTTCATCGTACCGACGGGACTCGACACAGATGTATTTAAAATTTTTTTTTTTTGAGATAACTTTTTGGTGCCAAAAATCCTTAACTTTGTTTTTTATTTTTTATTTTGATGTCTCCAGTGTAATTTTCACGACTAAGACGAATCTATTGACATCACTCACATAAAAATACGACAAGCCGTTTAGGCTCTAAGGCGTGTCAAAGAAATATACATAAATACATACATACACTCGAAAATAACCCTCCTTCCTTCGCAGTCGGGTAAAAAAAAATCATGATTGAAAATAAAATTGCTTTCATTATTTCGTATTAATTATTCCTTGACATCAGACAGAAGTACAATTATTGACATTTGCCAATAGTAAATAATACAGTTTGCCGGACCAAAAATGCAGCTCTAAAATGATCCTTAGACCAGGGTTCAAGTAAATAAACTTAGGTTTAAAGCAAGTTGGGACCACTTGCGGAAAGTAGATTTTTAGAGATCAAGCAACCAGAGAACTATGTTTGCGACGAACGATTTGTCGCAGACAAAGACATACAAATGTAATACCAACATTAACTTTCAAATTGAAATATTTAGTTATTTGGTTAGTTATATATTTGTATCTCCTATTATTTTATGCTGTTACTCGGACTTAGGCAGTACTACACATTTTTTGCCCATACAGGTTACATTACTTAAACGTATATTCGATTTTTATCATTTTTTTTACAATATGGCGTCTGGTTTTGATGTGGTGAATTTTGATTATTGTCTTGTTTTATAGTAACACTCGCAACTATTTATGTAAGAATCATCAAAATCAACCTTCAAGTTTGTTCTCTATAACACCACACAGGAACAGACATAATAGTATACATAGTCTAATAAACACATTACTCTCCTTTGCCACGCGCAGTCGGGTAAAAATAATTAAGTTTAAAAACAAAAACAACCGACTTCCATGCCCCACGAGACGCGAGTCAATTTCAGTAGCAAGTTTGAGACGTTTATCGTCATATTTCTGGAGATACTTATCAGATTTCGATGAAATTACAATGAGACCACCTCGGAAACGTGCCCTACCGATTAAAAGAATAATCATTCGAATTGGTTCACAATTGAGGGAGTAATCGCGTTACATACATACAAAAAATAAAACTGGCCAAGTGCGAGTCAGACTTTTGTCCCGCACACGGAGGGTTCCGAACGCCATCTAACGAATATCTAACGAACTTCTAACACCAACTAAGTAAAATAACACTAAAGCTACTTTTACTCGCCAATAGATGTCGGGAAGAGTCATATTTTAAGTTGATTATCGATAAAGTTGATTATTGAAAACACGAATAATACAACATTTCCTGAAAATGAATCCTAGCTAGATCGATTTATCGCCCCCGAAATCCCCTGTATACTAAATTTTATTTAATCGTTGACCATTTCCAAGATTCAGATTCAGATTCCGAGATTAAGGTAAACACGATAGCGCCCGCCATCTATGAAGATTCATAGATGGCGCTATCGTAAAAAACACGTTTTTTTTGTTTTAAACCCTTTAATTTTTAACATTGTTCTGTTCTTAGTATTTGTTGTTATAGCGGCAACAGAAATACATAATCTGTGAAAATTTCAACCGTCTAACTATCACGGTTCATGAGATACAGTCTGGTGACAGACGGACGGACAGACAGACAAACAGACAGACGGACAGCGGAGTCTCAGTAATAGGGTCCCGTTGGTACCCTTTGGGTTCGGAACCCTAAAAACATACAGACAAACATACAACAAACATGAGAACCTCCTTATTTTTGGAAGTCGGTTGAAAATAAACATCCAAATAGATAACCTCCTGGAAGTCGGTAAATAAATGCTAGTAGGTAAGCTCTTTAGATCGTTTCAAAACAAGTTCAGGTCACGTGTGAGCAACATTATTGGGGAGGACATTAGATTTTCATGAGACATGTATCATGGAAACTCAATTACGCCTACCAGGAAATAACAATGTGAGACGGTACATAAATATAATGGAAAATATATTTTGGATGGCGACAAAGCCCGGCAACCAGGTCAGGTCACTGTTTTGCAACCTAACCATTGTGGTTGGACAACAACTTTATTTGGATTTAACCTCTTGCATGTACGTGGTCAATTAAAAATAAAAACATAAAAAAACAATTTTACTGCTTTCAAACTTTATTTCATTCATTAATGTTTGTATATTACTATTTAATTTGTACCTTTTTATATTGAAAATTTTGCACTAACAATACCAACGGACTTTTAACATCCAAGTGATAAACAATATCCCATCAGCATGAACCTAGAGTCTGTGCAAAAAGAGAACCGTCGTAGAAATCGAGGTCGCGCATTCTAATTTACTGTTTTGTTGCGATCACAAGGGCCCGGTGGCGTAATCGGGAGAACGTTCGGCTTTGATGCCGTGGTACCGAGTTCAAACCGCCGTGCACCAATGGATTTTTCTATCGAAAAATTTATGTGCGCTTCTCACAGTGGCCCTCCGGTGAAGGAAAAACATCGTTAAGAAACCAACAAAACCCCCGCATGGTGGTAGGACACTACCTAGTGTCCGCCTGGCCAGCTACCACCCTCAAGCTGGAAAATCTGTCACCAAACATCTAATGTGTTCCGGCAGCTGTCCTTGAGAGCCAGTTCCCATTCTAGGCCTAGCGTGCTTACCATCTTCGACCGCATCATCACTTACCAACAGGTGAGATAGTGGTCAAACGCTAGCCTATAACGTATAAAAAAAAAAAAAAAACAACACTGCTCTGTCATTGCTAGTACGACTAAAAATGTTTAATACTTAGTAGGTACCTACTCTTATCAGTGCTACTAGGTACGTAGGTATACCTTCCTTCCTTACCTTCCTTCTATATACCTTATTTCCTTACCTTTGAATGTTAGTGCATCTAATGCAAGATATTTGTATTAAAATTTAGAGAAAAATAACAATTCCTATCAAAATGGACATTTCTCTCATTGTCTGTTGCTCTGCAAAATGAACACAGAACAAAACCAAATGGATAGCCCTAACGATCACTCGCAGTTTCCAACTTTTTCTTATAACTTGGAATCACAATCATAGACATGGTTTAAACTAGGTATCGCAAATCGTATAATATTTGGTGTTGATACATTATTATGTTAAGTTTTAAGTTAAAGTTTTTAGGTTTTTATGGTCAATAACATATGTTTCATGTTTGAAACTCATAGATAATAAAAAACATGATAAATCCCGTTAATAGTTTTAATATTAATGAAAAAGTCAGTTTGTCGGTTTTTGACCTTGTATGTAATAAAAAAGTTGTTTACATATTATACTCTAGCGTTTGATCACTATCTCACCTGTTGGTGGGTGATGATGCGGTCGAGGATGGTAAAGTACGCTAGGCCTAGAATAGGAACTGGCTTTCAAGAACAGCTGCCAGAACACGTAAGATGTTTGGCAACAGATTTTCCAACCTGAGGGTGGTAGCTGGCCAGGCGGACACTTCAAAGTGTCCTATCATTATGCAGGGGCCGTTACTAGATTGATACAAAATTTTCTAACACCTGCATCCTGCCAGCCACTAAGCTGGGTGTTGCATAACGAGTTATTAGTTTTTATGTTTTAATGGACACTGACACTATTATATTATGTATTATTTATTTTCGCGATGAACGACCTAAACGAGTACGAAAGCGGGTAAGATCGCTTCGTTTACTCGTGATACCCTCTTCACCCGCAATATACAGTTCGCCCGTGGACATGGCGCTTGTAACAGCACCGAAATATCGAAACCCAAATTAAATAAAAAACATAGTAAATATCCCGTAAATAATACTATTAATAATGGGTATCACTCTACTCAAATCTATGTCTGTGACCACAATGCTACGTAGTACACGGGGCACGTAGCTTAACTTGCCCTGATGGCCAATTACAAGGGATAATCTCCTGAAGGAAAGTTGTTATCATTTAGGCTCACCTACTTTTAATGTCACTTTACCATGCTACCTGAATTAGCAATTAGAATTGTGACAAGATGGTCACGCTACTTGAATAATTGAAATTTAGGTATTATTTACAATTTTAATTGAATTCTAGCATTGTCAGCTTTTTCTTTCGGTTAAACGAGATGAAAAGTAGTGTAAGACGAAGTCTGTTTACAATTTTAATTTTTTTACAGATAACTTTTTTATAATATTAAAAAAGTTATCTATGTCACGAAAAGTTATGTATGTGTATTGTTATGTTATTCTTATTTTATATTTTTTACCGTTTTACAAAAAAAGGAGGAGGTTCTCAATTCAATATTAATCTCGAATCAATATTAAAATCGCCTAATATAATGCATTTTTTATTTAAGTCATTAAACTTATTGATTACCCTTTCAAAGCTACAGCATATAAAATCAAATTTGTCCGATATATACATACTATTAATAAGTCAAAATCAATTAATTCTACTGCAGAAACTTCGCAATTTCGCTCAACAGAAAGATTAACAAGGTCTAAATTCTCCACACATTTAATATTTTGTTTCATAAAGATACCTCCAAGCCTCCATGAACACTATTATTTCTACAATAGCTCGAGGCAAGTTTATATCCATATAACGTAACACTTTGAACGTATCGGTAGGATCGTACCGTCGCTGAGTTAGTACAGCGCCGGGCTAGTTTCCTTGGAGGCGTGGGTTATAGTCCATGGGTACGGTAAAATTTTAAATTGTATTTTACGACGTTTTTAATATTCCAGGAATCAGAGCAAGAAGAAGAAGAAGATGACGATGAACCCATACAAGAGGTGAACCACGATTCATACGACAGTGAACCGTACCCGGCAGACACCACAGAATACAATATCCCTATGAACGTGGTCGAGGTCAACGACCGACCTTCCAGCAGTAAGAAACAAAGCCCTGCCGAAGACCCATTCAAAACCAAGAGATGTAAAGCAAGCACTGAAGTTGATGATGAATATGATGCCATAGGTAAGATTATTTTTGACCGATTTCAAAAAAGGAGGAGGTTGTTAACTCGTCTGTATGTATTTTTCTCTGACAAGTGTGAAACCGATTTGAATAAGTGTTATCTCCGCAGTGGCCACGTTATACAAGTCATCGAGATCTGATAAATATCTTCAGAGATATGGACAACTGAAACTTTTCTCTGAATATGCACCGATTTTAATTATTCTTGAGTAGATGTCGTCGTTTAGTAATTTTTATCTTAATCTGATTAGTATTTCCAGAGATATGGAGATAGACATTTCAAACTTTCTACTAAAAATTACTTGTGCGGCATGTGAAATAGGTAATTCTTTATCCTTTCATAAGATTTTTGAAGTGAAAACTTCTTTAGCGGCGTTGTGAACTTTTTTAGGATGGGATGATGGTAAACTCGCGTCAGGACACGTGACCTGATCGAAAATTCGTTAGACGGAGGGAGAGTAGATACTTTTTATGAGATGGGTAAACAATTTTAAACACGCGACAGGACACGTGACCTGACCAAAAATTCGTAAGACGAAGGAAGTGTAGACAAAATCTTCATCATCATCATCATCAGCCGGTATCAGTCCACTGCTGGACGTAGGCCTCCCCCAAGACACGCCACTGAGCCCGGTCTTCGGCTCTTTGTTTCCAGTCACTGCCCACCGCTTTGAGAATGTCGTCGCTCCACCTAGCCACAGGGCGTCCTACTCTACGTTTGCCGATTCGCGGTCTCTACTCTAGAACCAGTCTGCCCCAACGGTTATGGGTCCTACGGCAGATATGACCAGCCCACTGCCACTTCAGTTTGCTAATCCGATGAGCTATGTCGATCAATTTAGTTCTCTGGCGAAATACTTCGTTCCGGATTCGATCCCGCAGAGAAAAACCGAGCATAGCTCTCTCCATAGCTCGCTGAGCGACTTTAAACTGGTGGACTAATCGAACAGTGAGTGTCCACGTCTCGGCTCCGTATGTCATGACAGGTAGGACGCACTGATTAAAGACTTTTGTCTTTAGGCACTGTGGTATAGGCGACGAAAAGACGCGACGGAGTTTCCCAAATGCTGCCCAGCCCAGCTGAATTCTTGTCTAGATTTCCGATTTTAAGTTGTATTTGCCTAGTTGGAGCGTTTGCCCTAGGTAAACATACTGCGTGACAACTTCGAGTGGGATTCCATCTACGGCAATCGGTTCCGGAACAACGTGCTCGTTGTACATGACTTTGGTTTTATCCAAATTCATCCGGAGACCGATGCGACGAGAAGAATCAGCTAGGTCATTCAACATCCTTTGTAGGTCCTGCAGCGTCTTCGCCATAATGACGATGTCATCTGCGAATCATAAGTGAGAGATGTACTTGCCGTAAATGTTGATGCCGCAATCTTTCCAGTCCAGCGTCTTAAACATATCCTCTAAGGCGTTAGTGAACAGTTTCGGGGATATGACGTCCCCCAGTCTCACTCCTCGACGCAGGTGAATATGATTAGTACGCTGGTTCTGTACTTGTACTGTCAGCTGTCTCCTTAGACAGCTCAAAAATGGAATCGTGATGGCCCTTGCCATCACGATCTCATCTCGGCTGACTTCTGCCAGGTCTTCTGTGAAGTTGCGGGTTAAGTTGGCTATGCAATCCTCAGTATCGCGTTCGATGCCGATGCATGCGATGCATGCGATGCGTAGAGCTTGCTGTAGAAGTCTTCAACTTCCGACAGAATCTCCGGCTTGGATGCGACGACGTTCCCGGTTGATGTTGTCAGCTTTGTGAGGTGGCTTCTACCCAGAGGCTGGACGAACACTTTCGACCCCCGATTCTGCTCCATTGATTCTTTAATCAAGAGCGTGTTAGAGGATCGGAGGTCGCGTCGTACCAGCTTTTTAATGGTTTTGTTGCGCACCTGGTTAATTGACAAAGCTGACAAAGGGTCTGTTCGTCTCTCTACCATTAGTCGAAGTGTTTCTGCCGAAAGTTTGGACTTTTTGCCCGTACGCTTGCTCTCGCAAAACTTCTTCCCTGAGGATTTTCACCACTTCTTCGAGTTTCTGGTCTACGTCATCTGTGGTTTCCAAGGCAGCGAATCGATTTTCCAATTTTAATTGGAATTTTTCAGACCCAGCAACGGTTTGGAGTAGGTTTGGTCGGAGCGTGGACTTTATCAATCGGAATCTCTTTTGAATCTCTTTTTCGGGCTTTGAAGTCGATATCCAGAGAGCCTCGTACAAGTCGGTGATCACTTCCAGTATTGAACCTAGTGATCACAGAGACGTCTCTGAATATGCGCCGTTTGTCAGTAATGATGAAGTCAATCTCGTTTTTAGTCACAGTGTCGGGGCTTTGCCACGTCCACTTCCTTTGGGGCGGTTTCTTAAAGAACGAGTTCATCAAGAAAAGCCCCTCTTTCTCGAGGAAATTGACGAGCATTTGCCCCCTATGATTCCTACTCCCAAATCCGTGTGGTCCTATAGTCGATTTACTGCAGGTCTGTACTCCCACTTTGGCGTTAAAGTCTCCCATGACAACGTTGTAGTGAGCCTTAGCGGTGGTATGTAAGGCTCTGGAGATGTCTTCAAACATACTTTCCACCTCTTCATCCAAGTGTGCCGAGGTCGGTGCGTAGACCTGGATAACCTTAAGGCTGTAACCTCTTGGTTAACCTTATTATAAAGTACGCAGCCCTGGTCGACACACTGGAGATTTCTACAACGTTGTCACTGAGAGCCTTGTTGACCAGAAACCCGACGCTGCCTTGGGATGGCTGGTCACCTTCTCTGTAATACATAAGATGGCCTGATTCTAGAGTTATGATGTCCTCTCCCTGTCTTCGGAATTCACATAACCCCAGAATGTGCCATCTTATGTGTCCCAGCTCCTCCTCCAGCTGCGCCAGATGCTCATCCAGCTGAATCGTGCGTCCATTAAACGTTGCGAGGGTCAGTTTGTTTTGGCGGCCTACCGTAGCCCGGGGATTCTTAGCACCCCCTGCCCTGCCGTTACCGTGACAAAATGCACTGTGTTAATGTTCAAGTTTTCACTTCTGCCTGCACTCCTGGAGTGCAACCCGTTGTTTTTTTTTATATCTGATAGGCTAGCGTTTGACCACTATCTTGACTGGTGGTAAGTGAATTATCTCACTGTGTCACTGGAAAATCAAAATCTTATTTACAAATCTAAGAAGAGAGGAGATGTGTGCAAATAGCAAACATCTACTCTCAGTTTTGGTCTACCATAGCTATGTGCCTAATAAAAGCTTTAATTTCCAGGAATAAACGTAGCAGCGAAGCTCCGCTCACTGCCTTCCAACATGCGGATTCTGGCCGAGAAATTAGTCAACGATGTCCTTTTCCAAGCTCAAATAAACGGACTCAACTCTTCCACTAGAATCGTCACCCCAGACCCTTTCAAACAAGAAAATGTTTGTGCACCACCTTGATGAATGAGATCATAAATTAACTATTATTGTTTAACTATAGTCTGTGCAACCCACAGACCTAGAATTCAAACGTAGTAAATCCTAGGTCTGTGGTGTAACAATATCTGTAATTTAAACTGACTTCCAAAAAGGAGGAGCTTTCAATTCGTCTATAGGTTTTCTATTTTGTATATTGTTGTATGTTACCAATTAAGTATTCTGTGATGTTACGCGATTTCTCCGTCAATTGTGAACCGATTCGAATGATTCTTGTTTTAATTGGTAGGGCATATTACTAAAGTGGTTCCATTGTAATTTCATCGAGATTTGATAAGTATCTCCACAGATATGACGATAAATATCAAAATCATTCAAATTTGCTACTGAAACTGACTCACGCGGCATGGAAGTCGGTTGTTTTAGTTTTTAAACTATTTTAATTATTGACAGCTAGAAGTACAGATCGATGAGACTTTTAGCCAAAATTTTATAATGAGAACCAAATAAGATTTTGTTTTATAAAATGTTTGTAGTATATCCACATAATTTCGAGTAAAATATTTTATCCATTCCATCAGATCCATTTTGCCGAAATACTATCCTTTTTAGTTCGTCTAGATGACACTTGGGGCTGATTTACGATGCTAGAGCTGGCATGCTTATAATATATGGCGACCGGAGGCAGACTGGCACGAACAATAATTTTACACGTTGCCAGTCGCTGGCGCCCGTCTAGCTGGCAAGCCTGTCATTGTATAAATTAGGCTTTATGCATTGCCTAGTATAATTGTTCTCAATAAAATTTATTCATAGTTTTGTGCAATCAGTACTCATAATATCTCAATTGTTATCAGATTTGTTGGTCAACTTACCATAATTGCCACTGCCCTACATTGTTGACGAATTATGAACGTACTTTGTAGCCAACCTAACATAACGGAAAGTATTGCTTATAGATTTCATAGAAACTTTTTTTGCAGTGTTGGTTGGTACAAAGTACGAACAAAATTATGAGTTATTTAATTATGTATGCAATGTCGCGGATCCGGCAGTATCCAGTACGCACACATGCGTGGTGGTGCGTTGTAAATACTTTCACAAATACTCTCAAACGTTTGACGTTTGACTATGACCCGCCCCGGGTGATGTTATCGTAGAAGATCTCTAAGTTCATTTGGCTCCTTACACTTCAAGTCAATCAAATAAATATTGTATAATTCAGTCATACATTTAAATAAATAATAAATAGTTTTACTACTATTAAAGCAAGTATTTTATTTATAAGGAATAATAATATATGATTAAGAGTGATTCAGAAAGTTTGCATTTATATTCCCTTTCCCATAATGGTATATATAGATCTAAGAGTTATAAGTTATATTTTTTAATTTTTTACCGACTTCAAAGAGGGAGAGGTTCTCAATTCATCAGAATTTTCTTTTTTTTATGTATGTTCATCGATTACTTAAAGACGCCTGGGTTGATTTAGAAAATTCTTTTTTTGTTTTCCAAGTTATACTTTCCGGGTAGTTTCATTTTAATGTCATCGAGATATGTTCAGTATTTTTTTTGTATCATATAGGCTAGCGTTTGACCACTATTTCACATGTTGGTAAGTGGTGATGCGGTCGAGGATGGAAGCACGCTAGGTCTAGAATGGGAACTGGCTCTCAAGGATAGCTGTCGGAACACATTAGATGTTTGGCGACAGATTTTCTAACTTGAGGGTGGTAGCTGGCCAGGCGGATACTAGATAGTGTCCTACCACCATGCGGGGGTTGGGGGTTTCAGAAAACTTTTCCTTCACCGGAGGGCCACTGTGAAAAGCGCTCATACTTTTTCTATAGTAAAATACATTGGTGCACGGCGGGGATCGAACTCCGTACCTCTGGCGTCAAAGCCGACCATTCTCCCACTACACCTCTGGGCCCTCAAAATCTCCAGAGATATGAAGATAAACACTTCAAACTTAACACTGAAAACTACTAGTGCGGCATTTGTACTCGGTTCTTTATAGTTTTTTAAACGGTCTTAAATTATATCCTGAGCTTTCATTTGAAAGCATTTACGAAGTATTTACTTTAATACATTTTAAGTTAAATATTATGTTTCTTTGAAGTGTCTCACACTTTATATTTTTGTAAATTGTTAAACACAATCCAAAATTTCATCGTACCGACGGGACTCGAACCCGCACCCCCCGGATTACACGTCCAGGTGCTGTGCCAATTAAGCCACGGTTCGATACATCGATACGACGAAATTAGTGGATTGCATTTGTTAACCCAATTATGCATTGGTGGCGCCATCTATGACTACTTATTACGTAAGTTAATCATTCGGAAGAAATCATTACAGTTTTCAAATCCGACGAGAGATGTTGCACTGCGTAAATTAAATATTATGTTTCTTTGAAGTGTCTCACACTTAATATTTTTGTAAATTGTTAAACACAATCCAAAATTTCATCGTACCGACGGGACTTGAACCCGCACCCCCCGGATTACACGTCCAGGTGCTCTGCCAATTAATCCACGGTTCGATACATCGATACGACGAAATTAGTGGATTGCATTTGTTAACCCAATTATGCATTAGTGACGCCATCTATGACTACTTATTACGTAAGTTAATCATTCGGAAGAAATCATTACAGTTTTCAAATCTGACGAGAGATGTTGCACTGCGTAAATCAAATATTATGTTTCTTTGAAGTGTCTCACACTTTATATTTTTGTAAATTGTTAAACACAATCCAAAATTTCATCGTACCGACGGGACTCGAACCCGCACCCCCCGGATTACACGTCCAGGTGCTCTGCCAATTAAGCCACGGTTCGATACATCGATACGACGAAATTAGTGGATTGCATTTGATAACCCAATTATGCATTGGTGGCGCCATCTATGACTACTTATTACGTAAGTTAATCATTCGGAAGAAATCATTACAGTTTTCAAATCCGACGAGAGATGTTGCACTGCGTAAATAAAATATTATGTTTCTTTGAAGTGTCTCACACTTTATATTTTTCTAAATTGTTCAACACAATCCAAAATTTCATCGTACCGACGGGACTCGAACCCGCACCCCCCGGATTACACGTCCAGGTGCTCTGCTAATTAAGCCACGGTTCGATACATCGATACGACGAAATTAATAAATATAAAGTGTGAGAACCGTAATTGGGTTAACAAATGCAATCCACTAATTTCGTCGTATCGATGTATCGAACCGTGGCTTAATTGGCAGAGCACCTGGACGTGTAATCCGGGGGGTGCGGGTTCGAGTCCCGTCGGTACGATGAAATTTTGGATTGTGTTTAACAATTTACATTTTAAGTTGTTAAAATATATCATCATTATCAGCCAACTTCCGTCCACTGTTGGACATAGGCCTCTCCCATGTTAAAATATTTAATAGTTGTGAAACGTAACGCTGCATATAGAGTTACTTCTGAAGCCTGAACGCCTTTATACTCATACCTTACATTATGTTTCATTAAAAAAGACCTTACCTTGGCGAGGCCATAGCATGGTAGGGCACATCTCTGCCTTTCCCGATGAGGTCATTAGCGCCCTCTACGATGCCCCAGGGAGCTATACCGATGCTGACCACTCTGCCTGCTCGCTGTGACCTCTCCAGTTGTAAAGCGTCTCCCACTTGTCGTGTCACACCTGGGGAAGACACATTTTTATACACTAAGTTCCTTTATTTTTACAAATCTCATCTTTTGTAAACCGTTACGCGTAGTTGCCACACCGTGCCTCTCGCGGTTGCCGTCCCGTATATATTTAGCATATTTAGAGTAAGGCCGTGTATCTATTAGACCTGGGAGAGGTAGTGAAGCGGCGCGCGAGGTAATAATCAACCAATAGTATTACTTGTTTGTAAATAATGTATTTCACAAAAAAAAAGATAACTTCATGCTAAAAGCATTTTCTATCAGTCATCCAGCAGCAGTGGGGAACATATTGAATCGCACTACGTGAATAGTACATCACTTCTTTATTTCCTACCCAGTAATATTACATATTGGTTAATTATTTCCTCGCGCGCTGCTCTGCTTACTCTACTGACTTGATCTGATGGACAAGCAGCTTAATATTACTGTTTTTTTTTAAAATATATTGAGATATTTGTTACCTAATTATCTAGCTAGTGGATCCACGAGCTGTAGACCTCGCGAGTCTGTCTTTACATAACTTAATACTGAATAAATATTCCAAAACCTTAAAACAATAAGTTATGATCGTATAAAACGAAAATAAAACTGGCCAAGTGCGAGTCAGACTTTGTCCCGCACACGGAGGGTTCCGAACGCCATCTGTCGAATTTCTAACGAACTTCTAACACCAACTAAGTAAACGTTAACTTTTTAACGTTAAAAGGTAGAATAGTATTATATAATAGTAATAGTGGTAAAAGTAATTGTAGTAATTAATATTATTACATATCTGGTTGACCGAGCTTTGCTCGGTATTTTTTGCCACTTAAATAGACAAATATGACTCTTCCCGACATCTATGGACGAATAATAATACTATTTTTTTAAAATTGTGAGCAACTAACTGCTTTACTGATACAGTACTTCTACTCGCCAATAGATGTCGGGAAGAGTATATTTTAAGTTGATTATCAATAAAGTTGATTATTGAAAACACGAATAAAACAACATTTTCTGAAAATGACTCCTAGCTAGATCGATTTATCGCCCCCGAAATCCCCTGTAGGTACGAGTATACTAAATTTTATTTAATCGTTGGAGCCGCTTCCGAGATTCAGATTAAGGTAAAGACGATAGCGCCATCTTAGCAACTAGATAGGTAGCGCTGCGCTATCGTAAAAAACTTTTTAAAACTTTTCTTTCATTTTTTAACTTTGTTCTGTTCTTAGTATTTGTTGTTATAGCGGCAACAGAAATACATCATCTGTGAAAATTTCAACCGTCTAACTATCACGGTTCATGAGATACAGCCTGGTGACAGACGGACAGACGGACAGACAGACAGACAGACAGACGGACTTAGTAATAGGGTTCCGTTGGTACCCTTTGGGTTCGGAACCCTAAAAACGACTTCACTTGCCGCGATAATAAAGTACTGACTAGTTATAATCATGTCATCTAAGTATACAAATTTGCTTATATTGTTTATCTCTATATCTCCGGAGATAATTGTCATAGCTGAAAAAAATTGAATGCGACCAAACGAGAGGCATAATCTCTCAAACAAAAAAATATTTTTTCAAATCGGTTAAGATTTGACGGCGTTCTGAGGTAATAAACATTAAAAAAAATACAGTCTAATTGAGAAGCTCCTCCTTTTTGTGAAGTCGGTTAAAAATATACTATCGTCCTAATAGTTAATCGGATGAAAAAGATGTTAGGACAAAGAATTGGCGATTACAAAAAAGTTTAGTGACTTTTTCCAAATAGCAGAACTACTAATGATTTCAGAATGCGACCTGTCGATATAGGAAAACAATCTGACATACGCAAGGATTTTCGCCCAAGCTGAAACGTAGACCTTTGCTTCGCTCGTTCCATAACACACATAATTATGGGTACATATGAACCGTCGCAGTTACTTATGACCAAGATTTCTTTACACTGAAAAACTTTAACTCGTACTAGCTAGACAGCTAAGAACTTCACACATTCACCTTTGAATTGCAACTTGTTTAGGCGCACTGGGTTAAATTTTACAGAAGTAACGTAGCGTCACGTTCTTAATCAACGGAAATGACGTAAGCGTCATGTTAAAATTTAAATTTATTAAAGCCCTCTATTGTAGAACGGCGTAACTACTAAGACTTATTCGGGCATACCTACCCATATAGTAATCTGTGATTTGGGCATTCGTCCCGCTAAGTTCAACAGATGAAGTTGTACAAAAATATCTATATTTTTGAAGGAAGTTTTAATTCTACGCGCAGCTTTTCTGTTTACGCACCCTGTTTTTTTAATCCAGCTATAAAGTTCTCTCAGAAAGGTAAAAAAGCCTTGCAAACTCATCATACTATTCGCAAAAGTACGTTAAACTAGGTTTATCGCAGTTGCAATAATTCCGTTACTTAGTACACAGGCTTGCACTCTCGTGTTAATTGGATCTAAGGTGTTTGGAGTACCGTTTGCAGAAGTGGGAGTGATAGGTCGTTGGTGTAACTTGTTTAGGATGGAATTGGGATTATAATAATATATTGGGCTTTGTAAAGCAAGATGGCAAGAAGCGGCCACATCTCGTTTTTTTTTTTAATTTCTGCTAGAGTTTTAACAAGCAATCGCGGAACGAGCCGGCATTTTACGCAGTTCTTAGAGAAAAGAACTGGTCAACAGGTTATTTACGACTGAATGTCGAAACAACGATCAGGCGGAGATTGCGCCGAGAGTGTTCGCAAGTTGTTACGCCCCTACGCCATATAGCCATATCCTAGCTAGATATCTGTGTACAGTGATGTCAGCCAACTTTTCTATAGTTGTGATTATTGTGCTATGTCAAATGGAGTCAGTCCCTTAGTGCCTTCTGTTATTGCCATTTTATTGCTTAACAAGTAAGATTCTATATAAAACTGTATAAGTTAAGAGAGAGGTAAAATCATTTTTTTTAAATATACCGTTTCGTGAAGACCTTATCGTGTTTAATGAAAAATACTAATGATAACAATACATACATACTACCCTAAATCTGACTGTCTTACCATTTGTAATAACAAAGTTCTAGTTCCTTCAGCCCGGTTCCATCATCAAGCCGGCTAGATGGTGCCATATTATTGCGTTGTCACTGAAGATACGCAAGAATACTAACTTTGAGTACAATCGAAGATCAGGAAGTGGTTCTCATTTAGCTTCCGAGATTTTACCCACATAAACATACCTATATATAACAGTAACACGACAAGTTAAATAAAAGCTTGTAATAACACCCCCGGTTCCAAATAGTTTGTGTATTCCCCTTAAAAATACCTTTGTTTGGGAACAGTAACCCTTCTCCCCAGCTAAAGGGGGAAACACTTTACACGGTTGTTTACGTAGGCCTCACCTTTGGCTTTCAGGGGGCAATTAGTTACTTTGAGTAAACCAATTTAGTAGGCTTAATTCTAGGAATATGAGATGGTAAATTTTCTTGGTAACAGAGTATATTCAAACATACATGCTTTCATACTGTTAGAACACATAATAGCACCTTCAAACGATTCAGCAACGAAAAGTTAGAACAATTATGTTACTCTTTGAGTGAGAATGTAAAAATAGGTTTTGCTGCAACTGGATATTTTGCAGGCTAAAATAATGCATTGCAAAGTTACGCTACTACGCTGAGCAACGTAAAGTACTTTTACATTAAAAGTATATTCATCGTAGTGAGCGGTTTATTATATCTTATAGGCTAGCGTTTGACTACTATCTCGCCTGGTGGTAAGCGATGATGTGGCTGAAGATGGTGAAGACACGCAAGGCCTTGGAATGGACTCTCAATGGCTGTGTGCTGCCAAAACACCGTAAGGTTATAGCGGCACATTTTATCGATTAGGTAAGCAAGGTAAGCTACTTTTTTGGCAGCAAGTCAGGCGGAACACCGATATAATGCTTACCAGTATTAGTGCCTCCAGTGAATATCCAGGCGCCGGTGGTCTTGGCAGCCTTCAGGAGTCCTTTCCTCAACACTTTCTTCAGCTTGGGTTGCAGGTCGAAGTTCGCCTTGCCTCCCTGGATGGTGATGAGCAGCTTCGGTCTCTCTAACTGCCATTCTCTGGTGAGGAGCTGGACTATCAGCTCTGGTCGAGTGTCGTGCGATAGTCGGACGTACTAGAAAACAATACACATTTTATTTATTTAGAAGACATGGGTTTATATGTTTATGAGCTGGACAAGCTTGACGCCTTAACAGTTTTATTGGATACAGAACGGGAGCTACCGTTTTTTCGGTACCAGGTGGCGCCATTGAGTAAAAGAGTCCTGATGACACCTGTCAAACCATAAAAATGTCAAACGTAAATTATATTATGTCAATGTCAGTTTGGGATAAATCGCAACAAAACATGACATTTGACATTTCGCGCACCTTGTAGACCACTAGCACCCCTAGTGGCAAATACACACGTGATAAGTCATGTGATGCAAAGTGACAAAGATGGAAGTGCTCTACTGGAAATGACATACGGTTACAAAATAACTATTATATTATCTGTGATACGGCTGTGGAACGAGGTACTGGATAACTGACTTCGGAAAAGTTCAAGTAGTATGAATCCCAACAGGACCACATCTTACAGACTTGCCTATCTCGCACTACCCGTTTAAATCAGGGATTTAGATTACCACGTAACCTATCTGTAAGATGTGGTATGAACTTCTCTCCGCGATCTTTCCATAGCTGCCATAGATAAAGATGTTTTTAAAAGATTATATCCAAATTTTTAATTTTATATTTTTTTAAATATTATATAGGCTAGCATTTGACCTCTATGTCACCTGTTGATTAGTGATGATGTAGTCGACAATGGTAGCACGCTAGGCCTAGAATGGGAACTGGCTCTCAATGATAGCTGCCGGAACACATTTAGATGTTTGGCCGTAGTACTATTAATTATTCTGTAATTTAGCGACAGATTTTCTAACTTGAGGGTGGTAGCTGGCCAGGCGGACACTGGATAGTGTCCTACCATCATGCGGAGGGTTGGTTGGGGTTTCTTAACAATGTTTTTCCTTCACCGCAGGGCCACTGTGTAAAGCATACATAAATGTTTCTGCACGGTGGGGATTAAACTCTGTACCTCTGGTGTCAAAACCGACCATTCTCCCGCGACACAAATAGGCTGTCTCCATATTCCTCAAAGGTCGGCAAAACAGCAACAGCACTCATATTTTTGCAAATGTTTATAGACTACGGTACGGTACGGTACATATATATTTACTTAGGACAGACAATATCCCCTTCAGATGAAATGACAAAGATAAATATAAACAGCCGAAGACAACAGCGAATAGCCAAAGGATGGAGAAAATACTGGTCACTGAAAGAAATAGTGAAAAGTAAGGATCTAGGCAACCACATAAAAAAGAAAACATTCGAGACCTGTATTCTACCAGTTCTAACTTATTGCTGTGAAACTTGGTCAATAACACTTCACCACAGGGAAAGGCTGACAAAATGCCAACGTGCCATGGAAAAAAGCATGCCAGGGTTAAAAATCAAAGACAGAGTCAGGAATGTAGACATAAGAACAAGAACAAAACTCACAGACATTCTTACCCGAATAGACGTCCAAAAATGGAGATGGGCTGGACATATGTTACGCCACCCCATTAACAAATGGAGCAAGAAAGTCACCCTCTGGCAACCAAGAGACGGCAAAAGAGGCAGGGGTCGTCAAGTCAGGAGAGATGAGAAGATGACTTGAAACAGACAGCGGGACCATTCTGGTTGAGAGTAGCAAGGGACAGGACCCATTTGAAGGATTTGGAGGAGGCCTATGCCAAAAGGCACACTGAACTTTGGGACCTCTTGTAACCCTATGTTTAGGAATAAAAGGCTTTTATTATTATTATTATATAGACTACGGTGACCGCTTACCACCAGACTGACTGTCTGCTAATTTGCAGACTAAAAGGAAAACTCACTTGCGCTTTAGTAGGGTGTGGCCCTCCTTGAAACTCCACGGTTCCATAGGCGTCGGTGGGGGCTGCATGGGTGTGCCGCGCTGGTACCCAGGCTTCGCCTGGAGTCCCAGTAGCCGTGTTTGACCCATGGGCAGTCTTACTAAGCCCACACCAGCATCTGGACACAAAAGTAGCAGATGTTAACAGCTGAAACATGTAATATTTTATAGCATTGTGCTATTTCCCTACACTCGCACACATTCACCGGCACTTAATAGTTAATAATCCACATTTATTACACATTAACTCGTGGAAAAACAGAAGTTGTAGGAAAAATACAACAAGAACACACACTTTTTCACGTTCCCGCCAAAACTCCCCTTGAAGTTTATCGGATGATAATTAAGATAGTTTAAAAACTAAAACAACCGACTTCAATGCCCCGCGAGTCAATTTCCGTAGCAAGTTTGAGACGTTTATCGTTATATCTCTAGAGATACTAATCAGATCTCGATTAAATTACAATGGGACCACCTCGGAAACGTATTCTACCAATAGCAAAAAGAATCATTCGAATCGGTTTAGAATTGACGGAGTAATGGCGTAACATACACGAAAAAAAAACATACAGACGAAGTGAGAACCTCCTTTGTTAGGGTTTCGAACCCAAAGGGTACCAACGGAACCCTATTACTGAGACTCCGCTGTCCGTCTGTCTGTCTATCTGTCTGTCCGTCTGTCACCAGGCTGTATCTCATGAACCGTGATAGTTGGACGGTTGAAATTTTCACAGATGATGTATATCAGCTGTTGCCGCTATAACAACAAATACTAAGAACAGAACAAAATTAAAAATTAAAGAAAAGTTTAAAAAAAGTTTTTTACGATAGCGCCGCGCCATCTAGCATCAAAGATGCTATATATAGCGCTATCGTCTTTACCTTAATCTGAATCTCGGAAGCGGCTCCAACGATTAAATAAAATTTAGTATACAGGGGATTTCGGGGGCGATAAATCGATCTAGCTAGGAGTCATTTTCAGAAAATGTTGTTTTATTTGTGTTTTCAATAATCAATTTTATTGATAATCAACTTAAAATATGACTCTTCCCGACATCTATTGGCGAGTAGAAGTAGCTTTAGTGTTACTGTGTCGGTAAAGCAGTTAGTTGCTCTCAATTTAAAAAAATAGTTTTATTATTCGTCAATAGATGTCGGGAAGAGTCATATTTGTCTGTTTAAGTGGCAAAAAATACTGAGCAAAGCTCGGTCAACCAGGTATTTAATAATATTAATTACTACAATTACTATTATAACTATATAATACTATTCTACCTTTGTGTTAACGTTTACTTAGTTGGTGTTAGAAGTTCGTTAGAAATTCGTTATATGGCGTTCGGAACCCTCCGTGTGCGGGACAAAAGTCTGACTCGCACTTGGCCAGTTTTATTTTTGGAAGACGGTTGAAAATGAGGGTAACAAAACGTATTGTAACATTTATGAAAATTTTACAAAATGGCTGAAATATGACTTTTTTTACGTGTTTAATCTCCATCTCCGTGATCCCCATATTTTCGCCATTTTGTAAAAACCTCCAGACACTGAATCGACAAAAAAAAAACTAAGTTTACAATTATCTTCTCAACCGATTTTCGTGAAACACCAGGTTCGATATTTATATAGAAAAAAGGCTTTCGGACAAACATACGAAAGCATTTTTGTGTTCAGTGGCTAGTTTTATGTAAAAAAAGTGTTATCAATTTGTTTGCCAAGGGTGCATTAAGGTGATGCAATGGGGGATGAAAGTTGACGTTGAAAGTTTTTTTATTTAAGAAATTATATAGATGATAATTGATATTTGAGTAGTTCATTTGATATTAAAATTAAGGTATCAATATTTTTTGCCGCGGGTGCATTAATGTGGTGCAATGGGGGATGAAAGTTCATGTCGGAACTTCTTTATTTATGAAGTTACACTGATGAAAATTGCTTCGATTTCTGATGAAAACTTGAGAACTCAAGTTATGGCGTAACCAAGGGATATGGTGGACCGATTTGGCTAATTCTTTTTATGTTGTATTTGTAATTGTCAGGACAAGATTCTTATTAAAGAAAAGTTTTAAATGAATTAAAGTTGTTTTAACGCTGGTGAAGCCGCGGGGCACTGCTAGTTCTCCTTATATTATTTCTGACAAATCTGACATACTTATGTACAATCTCTTTGATTCTGACCAGAGAGCTCACCAAAGAGTAATTACACATAAATTGAACAGTCTGACCAAAGAGTGTAATAACTGTCCATAAAGATTCTGACTACTACTGAATATGTCACAATTCGATATTTACTCCATTGTTTATTCCTCTATATTTTAGGAAAATTTATTACAATTTATGCTTTTTATAAATTATACCGTATGAAAATTTTATACCCATCTAAAATTTTAAGAAACTAGCGATGGAGGACAAATTGGAAAAAACTGAAGAGATGGATAGGGAGGGGTCTCAAATTGATACCGAGTCTAAGTCTAGTTCGGAGTCTTTTGTCAGTAAAGTTGATGTGGCAAAGGCAAAACCGAGCCAAGCGCTACAAAAGCAGTCTACAAAAATATTGCCAAAGAAGAAAGATAAAGTGTCGCGCGGTCGCATAAAAAAGCGTCGCGTGCTTAAACGTCGGGTAAATAAAGCTGCAAAAAGGAACGCCAATTTGAAAACACTCCAGCTTAAAAGAAAACGGAACGTATCCGTATCAACTATTCTTACAATGTCCTCGAACTCAGATCGAAGCCGTGTCTGCAAACACTGTGGTCACAGATCTTACCGAAGGTAGCCATTCAAATAGCTTTCCCGCTTTGTATTACCATTTTAAAGTTAAATAGGATCTAACGCATTATAAATGTAGCAGATCTAAAGGCATTGCAAAGTGTACAATCTTTATATGTGTTATCTTAAATTATTATGTGACTTTTACATTAAACATTTGTATGCTATATTTTGGGTGTTTTATATTTTATTAACTAGTTCAACAGCAGCATTGCTTGCATTGATTCTTTAGGTAGTAAGTAGTGTGAAGAGTCAGTATATATTATGTTACTCTTTGGTGTGAAGCGGGCTGGACGACGTGCTTTTGACCAGTTCATAGAAACATATAGATAGAGACAAACTGTTACTTCCTTTTTCCTCTTCCGCATCTTGAATGCTAGAATTCGGCTAACAAACTTTTGTTTTTGGTGGATCAACCAACCATTGCATTCTGCCAGTTACCATTCAAAACCACGTTTCAAGTAGTTGTCAGTTTGGTTTTTACAATTTTACTCCAGGTAAGAAATTAATACGATAGGCATTTTACACCGACTTTATGAAAGTTGGATATATGACATTTTTTATGTATGTTACCTCAACATTTAGGCACAAGTTGCCTGATTTGAATATATTTTTGGTTCGATAGAGTGTATCTGCAGAATCTTTATATATGATTAAATAAAATCTTTTAAAAATGACTCCCAATTGCCCTTGGTCACGGCATCACGCGTGAACGGCTGGACCGATTTCGCTAATTCTTTTTTTGTCGTGTTTTTTATAGTCAGGATTCTTATGAAAAAAAAAATTAAAATAAATAAAAGTTGTTTTTAACGCAGGCGAATCCGCGGGGCACAGCTAGTTTTCTCATATAAATGTTATCAAAATTCAATGCCAATCTGCAGAGATGTAGAACGAAACGCATCAGAGCACTTACTGATCACCTATCTTTAATATCTATTTGTTATTCCTCTCCTTAAATCCAGTTACAAGCGATCACTTCCAGACAACCGGGTGGTTGTCTAAAAGAGATCGCTTTTATCTATATGACCGCCATTTGTACTAGCTTGCAAATATATTTCTGTCATAGTGGGCAAATAGAGAGTTGTATTGAATTGTATTGTACTGTATTGTTGAATTGTAATGTATTGTATTGTATTGATAATATGCCGTGCTTGGTAAGGCATATCGGTACTTTTTTATTAAAGTTTGTATACGATATTATTTTCAGGTACCCTGCTAATATAAAGAGAACATACGGAAGCAGGAAACCTAGGAAGACTGGACAGAAGCGAAAGCCGCGTCTTATGGCAAAAAGTAACGTATTCAAATTGAACTTCAATTTTGTAAGCTAGTGAGCAAAAACCTTCCTACACCGCATCATCACTTACCAATAGGTTAGATAGTGGTCCGTACGATACAAACAAAAGAAAAAACTAACCTAGAGCAATGTCATTTCACTCTTGTGATTCATTATCCGACTTCACAAAAAAGGACGAGGTTCTCAATTCGTCGGAATCTTTTTTTAATTTATTTATATTTACCGATTACTCCAAGATGCCTGATTTGGCGTCCGAGCGCTTTTTAATATATTAACATTTGTACTACGATACATTTATATACCTCGACGACATACTACTTACTGCTGACTACTTTGACTAACGCAACGTTTGAAGTCTGTTCTTTTGGTTTTTTAAGCGATCTTAAATTGTTTCTTTAAGTAATGAAACATAATAGACAAAGGCATGGAATTAAAAACTTGATTGCTAACATTTTACACTTATGCACAGATACAATTATTCTGAGAAATCTGCATGTATGTATATATCCTACACACATGTCCTGTAATTTGTCTGGGCCTACCATTAGCTAGATCATTCTAGTGGAGAATGTTACAGACATGCTGGCCAGTTAAAAGAGACATAATCTGAGGCGGGGGTGCAGACGTGACAACATTTAAAATGACTTTCCATAAAAAAATTAAGGAAATATTGCGATGCAAAACATATAGTAGTAACAGTAGAGAGGGTGAGACGGAGATGCATCTTCGTCTTAAATCTTACATATCTTCTGTTTGGGCCACAGAATAATGAATAGTACAAGTACAGATGATGCACTTTCTGCGAGCAAAATGCGAGATTAAACCTGTTACAAAGTTCAAAATCCGATACACGCCTCGGATGCAAACTTGAATTTGCGTCACACAATAAACTAAATAGTAACTTGGAACCGCGTGTTGCGCACCGTAAAATGCACCATAAGTCCACATGGCGAGAGTCTGTATCACTCGGTCAGCTCGCGGGCCGTCAGCTGTCTCTTTACTGTAAGGTTGAGTGTTGTGAGAAAATAGAATGAATGGTAAGTAAAGGCGCGCGTCCGATTGAGAGCGCGCGTGACACTACTGACTGAACTTGTAGCCGGCTAGCTGCCGCGTATGTACTAATATTTTCATAGCTACAACACGGAGTGCGACAGGCCTGGTTTGGCTTGCCCCTAACTATTATACTGCAGTGACGGAGGTTTGCACAAAATATAACATCAATAAAAATATCCAGGGTCGCGACGTCTCCAGGTCGGGTCAACATGTCAGATGCTGTCACCACTGTGTGTGAAGACGAATGCGACCCCGGCAGAACAGAAGATGGAGGAGGCTCCGGGATGCAACGTAAGTTAACGGTCAGTCACATGAACACAATGTCGAATAGCTCTTTTATAATTACTCATACAATAATATAAAATAATACATTAGTCTACTGCTGGACATAGGCCTGTTTAGCACGCCGCTGAGCTCTGTCTCCAGCTTTTCTACCTTCCAGTAACAACCAGCTACAGTGTCGATATCATTGCTGCGTCTTTCCACAAGGCCTGCTTTATACGTGTGCCAATTTTAAGTGTTCGAGCCAAAATACATCTACCCCAACGTTTATTGGTTCCTTATAATTCATTATTATCATCATCATTATTATCCGATTTCTGTCCACTGCTTACCTATTATAGTTATAATTGTCCAGAAAAAATACCAACGATGTTTTGTTTTGATGAGCTAAATGTTTATTGGAGGCATAAAGTAATTTTTAACCGACAAAAAACTCTGTCGTTTATGAACCGATTTTGATGATTATTTTTTTGTTGGATAGGAGATATTCTAGTGGTAGTACCATAGTAATTTCATCGAGATCTGATTGGTATCTCCAGAGATATGGAGATATACACCTCAAACTTGGTACTGAAAATTAATAGCGCGGCATTTGAAATCGGTTATTTAAGTTTTTTAAACGATCTTATTAGGAATCTCGTACAAAACTCGAACGAAACTTTTCATGTTTTGTCCAGCTATTTGTACCCATTGCAGAGGTACTAATAGCTAAGCTTGCGATATTTATTTATGTGCAAACTACGTCAATATTTAGTAAGGCCAGTGATATCACTGGCCTTACACTTTATATACCTGTCTATATAGACAGGTATATAAAGTGTAATTTTTGGAAGTAAAAAAAATATTTGTATTAAGACTCTAAGCTGATTATTTCAATCTGCTGCTTGCGCCTGACTCTGCCTATGATGACATCGAGATCTTGACAGCCTGGAGGCCAGATTTCTAGAGGTGGTAGGTGCATATTATATTGAAGTTCGACCTGACTTGCTACCAAAAAGTATATAACCTTACGGTGTGCCGGCAGCACACAGCCCTTGAGAGTCAGAGTATTCTAGGCCTAGCGTGTTTCACCATCTTCGACCACATCATTGCTTACTTACCAGGCAAGATAGTGGTCAAACGCTACGCTATTAGATATAGAAAATACTATAGTAAATATATTTTGAAAATAGATATCCTTTCACAATGAACCATGAAGTTAGCTTATCAATATCCCTTTAGATTTATCGACTAACTGCATGTCGAAGTTCATTCATATCATGTCGTAAATCCAGAACGCGCGCCAATGTCTTTCCTCTTAAGGTGTGTACAGATTGGTGCAATGCAACATGTAATGTAATATTCTGCCTTACATTGCATGTTCCCTGTTGCCTTGGACGTGTGGCGCGCGCGGTACGCGCATTGACTACGAATCAGAACGAGAACATCTGTTCCCGCACCGCGCGCCCCTTTGTGTTCGTACTAAAAACCGACAAATCTCGGATCGAGCCGCGCACGAGTTGTAACGCTCGGAGCGTGCGCGACCCAGGTGCAGTTCGTGCGCGCGAGGCGTCCACACTATGGGAATTCTGTTACATTACATGATACATTGCAGCAATGTGGACCTCAAATTCTTGCATTGCATGTTGCATTACATGTTGCATTGCACCAATCTGTACCCACCTTTAATGAGCGAACTCGATACGCGGCTTTAGCGGCCTTAGGAAGTATAACTTCAAAAACTAAATTATATTCGTGAATCTCACAGATAACGCCGGAAATGATCTACGATACGCTGCGAATACTTACAATGTGGAAACAGGAAGCTACTACTATTAGTATCCTGGAATACATAAAGGTAAATAAACACTGTCCTAATAACATTATCACCACCAATAACCCGTTCTAAGATTTTGAACCTAAACGGGATAAAACCTAGATATATAATTAAGGTCGCTCTCAATATTTAACCTATCTGGATTTCACAATTGCGAATAATACATAATGTAAGCACGATCTATAATGCTCCGACCGCTGATGGATGATTGGTAGAAAATGCTTTTAGCATTAGGTTCTCTTTTTGTACATTTGTCAACAGACTTCCAAAAAGAAGGAGGTTCTCAATTCGTCTGTATATATTTTTTTGTGTGTATGTTACGCGGTTACTCCATCAATTGTGAACCGATTCGAATGATTATTTTTTTAGTCGGAAACATTTCCGAGGTGGTCACATTGTAATTTCATCGAGATCTGATAAGTATCTCCAGAGACATGACGATAAACGTCTCAAACTTGCTACTGAAATTGACTCGCGGGGCATTGAAGTCGGTTGTTTTAGTTTTTATACTATCTTAATTTATTGTGCAATAAAGTATAAATATAAACAAACTACCAGTGTTCCTAGACATTGTTCTATCTGTTAGATAGCACACGAGGCACCTGTAACGTAGTTCAGTTGATTTTGACGCAATTTCATGAAAGTTGCCAGGACCACCGTTGCCTGCGTACGCAGTTTCTGGTTTCAGTGGTAAGCGCTAACAAGCGACACTAACAAGCGAACGCTAAAGACAAGATTTTGTTAAATACACCCTTAAATTGTACATAGTAAGGTGGAGTATTGTTTGTCTAGATGAGGAAGCCGTTTTACGAAATATCTTTGAAGGTTGGAAATTACATAGGTAGTACATAGTATAAGTCAGTCAGGAAATTACAATGTTCCTTGTAGTAAAGTCGGAACGTAAGGCAAGTTATCATAGTTTGTTTAGGTAAAAAATATATTTACGTCAAATCTAGAATCTCCTCCTTTTTAACCGACTTTAAAAAAAAGGAGGAGGTTTCTCAATTCGACCATATATATATATATATATATATATATACATATATATATATATTTATATATATATCTATATATTTATGTTTGTTCGTCGATGACTTCGTCGTTAATGAACTGATTTTGGTTATTATTTTTTTTTAGAAAGGAGATATCCCGGAGGAGATTTTCTGATGTACCTAAAAATCTTAATGTAATACACATAAACGCCCAAAGTATTCCGGCACACTATTCCGATATGCAGGCATCATTTTATTCTAAACATATTCACGCTATTTTAGTCTCCGAATCCTGGCTTAAACCGTCTCTCCCTTCCTCCCTTTATCCACTTCCCGGTTTCCGTCTCATCCGCAATGATCGTACCAGCAGCGGTGGTGGTGGTGTTGCTATTTACCTACGTGCTCACATTCCCTTCTCGGTAATTAGTATGTCTGCACAGCCGCCACCGTCTAACGCTGGTGAACACCTTTTCATTGAACTTACCCTTTCCCATACTAAAACACTTCTCGGAGTCTACTATAGCCCTTCACTACGCATAAACTTCTTCTCTTCTTTTGATAAACTCTTGGAAGACTTTGTTCCCTCTTATCAACATTCTATTATAATGGGAGATTTTAACGCATGTCTCATAAAAAAGGATTTTAGGTCTTCAACTCTTGAAACTATTTTATCTTCTAACAATATGAACATTCTTCCACTTAATGCTACACACCATTTTCCGAACTCGACTCCTTCTCTTCTAGACCTCATCTTTGTCTCCTCTTCTCATCATGTCGCCAAGCACGGCCAATTTCCCGCTGATGCATTCTCTTGTCATGACTTAATCTTCCTGTCTTACAAAATTCGTCCTCCAAAAGCTAAACCCAAAGTAATTCTCCAACGCAACTTTAGTGGTATTAATCATGACTTATTTCAGACTGATGCTCAAAATATTGACTGGACCCCGGTAGTAACTGCCCAGTTAATAGATGAAAAAGTTTCAATCTTCAACTCAATAATTACTCAACTTTATGACACCCATGCTCCTTTGAGAAATATTAAAATTAAGCATTTACCTGCCCCATAGCTTACACCAGAATTAAAAACTTTAATGAACAAAAAAGCGATCGCGAAAAGCAAAAAGAATCGTAATCCTAGCGACGAAAACAAAGACAAATATGCTCGCATAAGAAACCGTTGCAATACCATATTTAGAGATGCCCAACGCCGGCATATCCATAAGTCGGTTGAAAATGGTGATCCGGCTAAAGTGTGGCAATTTCTGCGGTCGCTCGGCATTGGCAAGGCTCGCCAAGATTCTATCTCTAACAATTTAGATATTAACTCTCTTAACAAGCACTTCTCTTTTCCGTGTGACTTTGACGATTCTATCAAAATAAAAACTTTACAGCACCTTTCTAATCTGCCACTTCCAGAATATGACTCTTTCACATTTCGACAAGTCTCTGCTGGTGAGGTGAAGAAGGCTGTATTGTCGATCACTTCTAATGCTATCGGCAGTGATGCCGAAACATGCTTGCCCCTATCCTAGATACTATTCTTCCTATCCTTTGTCATATTTTTAACACTTGTCTCTCCGACAGTGTGTTTCCTTCCCTGTGGAAGGAAGCCCAAGTTATCCCTATACCTAAGAAATCGAATCCCCAATCCTTTACCGAATTTCGTCCTATTTCCATTCTTCCTTTTCTTTCAAAAGTGTTCGAACGCCTTGTTTATATTCTTTTTCGTTTATATTCCAATTCAACTTTTACCTCAACCGACATGATCTCTTTAATCCCATGCTGTCTGGTTTTCGTGCTGGACACAGCACGGTAACCGCTCTTCTTAAAATTACTGATGACGTATAACGTTTAGGGATGGAGGAAGGCAAGCTTACTGTTCTCACATTACTTGATTTCAGTAATGCTTTTAATGCCGTTAACTTTGACATTCTTCTCGCAATACTTCAATCTCTCAACACCTCTCCAGCAGTAATTGATTGGTTTCAGAGCTACCTTCGGGGCCGTCGTCAGAGGGTTCACCTAGAGACTCACACTCTTCATGGTGCAACACAACGGCGGGGGTTCCGTAAGGGGGCGTTCTCTCACCTCTCTTATTTTCCATTTTTATTAATTCTATCTCCTGTGACATTTCCTCTTCTTACCACCTGTATGCCGACGATCTGCAGATTTATTCACAAGCCCCACTTGTTGATCTCCGAAGTGCTATAGACACCACTAACGCGAACCTACGTAACATTACCGAATGGAGCAAAGCTTATGGACTAAAAGTTAATCCAACAAAGACGCAGGTCATGATAGTTAGCAGTTCTAGGATGTTATCCAAGGTAGACTGATCGTCAGTGCCTCAAGTTACGTTCGATGGTGTACCTATACCTTTCAGTAAAACTGTCAAAAATCTTGGATTAATAATGGATCAGTGTTTATCTTGGGGTCCTCAGCTGGAACATGTTAGTCGCAAATTGTTTGCGTCTGCAGGTTCTATTAGAAGACTTCGAAATTTTCTACCTACAGCCACTAAAGTTGCTCTGGCGCAGTCTCTTCTGCTTCCTGTTCTCGACTATGCTGATGCCTGCTATCTTGATCTCACAGAGGACCAGCTAAATAAACTTGAGCGTCTCCAAAACTTCTGCATAAGATTTATTTTTGGCTTACGTAAATTCGATCATATTTCACAATATCGTACTAAACTCAAGTGGCTTCCTATACGTCTTCGCCGGGATACTCACATACTTTTCCTTCTGTACAACATACTTTTCTGTCCTTCTACACCACCATATCTTAAAGAACGCTTCAATTTCCTATATTGCACTCACACTCACTCACTCAGGTCATCAGAAAATCTTGCTTTGTTAATACCACAACATAGTAGCTCATTTTATGATTGTTCTTTTACTGTAGAAGCAATTCGCCTGTGGAATAATCTCCCCTCTACTGTTCGCCATGCACAGTCTCTTTCAATATTCAAAGATCAGGTGAAAAAGTTTTATCTAACTGAACTACGAGACTAAAATGTTTTATGGTTTTACAATCTTCTTGTCTGTTCTTATCTCTAGATATCAATTATTATTATTATGTTTTTTTTTTTTAAATACATGCCAAATATGTATATAGTATGTATTTGTGTATGATCTATATGATATAAGTATGATGTATGAATATATATGTATGTCTTTATTTATATATATAATGACGATGAAGTGTGGTATCATGGTAATTTTATTGAGGTCTGGTAAGTATCTCCAGAGATATGAAGATAAACACTTCAAAATTGGTACTGAAAATTAATAACGCGGCATTGAAGTCGGTTCTTTTTGTTTTTTAAACGATCCTATTAAATGCTTTGGTTAAAAAAAATCAGTGCCTTCGACTATTTATCTACTCTTCTCGACCTCACTCGTGCGTTTTGGTACTCTTACTACATCCACGATAGCGCTAAAATACGTAAACGACGTAGCAATGTTTTGCTAATTTTCATCGCGATATATCGCGATATATCGCGATTCCGAAGCTATGCCGTCTATAGACGGCATAGCTTCGGAACCCACTCCAACTCTTCGTAAAACATTTAAATTCATTTGCTTTATAACAAAAGAAAAAAAATGAAGGAGCAACTTCCTTGAATATTCTACGTCTTTATAGCTGCCGCATCCATTTAAAATGCCCACTTTCTTTCTCTACCATTTGTCTTTGAGAACAGCAATTGGATTTATATATCGCGTTTTATTAAAGCTCTGTTTTCATAGCTTATCGACTGTAAATAAATAATTTGAACAATATAATTAAAAATGTACACGAAATATAACTGTAGCGGACGCGAAGTAAAAAAAAATTACTGCCTCTATTTTCGAAGGAACAAATGAATGCGAAAATCAGTTTGTGTATGTTTCTTTTATTAACCGATGTCAAAAAAAGGACGAATTTTCCCAATTCGCGTGTATATATAAAAATATATATTAATAAATAATATAATATAAATAAATATATATAATATATATATATATATATTTGTTAGCGGATAACTTCGTCGTTTATGAACCGATTTTTAATATTATTTTTTTTGTTGGAAAGGAGATATCTCAAGTGTGGTACCATGGTAATTTCATCAAGGTCTGATAAGTATCTCCAGATATATGTCGATAAACACCTCAAAATTTGTTACTGAAAATTAATTGCGCGGCATTTGAAGTCGGTTGTTTTAGTTTTTAAACGCTTCTTATCTGATAGCCTCCCGTTTGTCCATTATCTCGCCTGGCGATAAGCGATTATGTACAAGGGAGGCCTAGAATAGACTGACTCTCAAGGAACACTTAAGGGTATGTGTGAAAGTTTGTATGACTGTTATTCAATTATGTAAAAACGGCTGAGTGGGTTTTGATGAAATTTGGCAGACAGATAATTTATCCGGTATATGACACATGGCTGATATGGCTTGCTTTAGATGTTTTTTAATTCGGAGGAAGCTACGGGGCACAAGTAGTTATCATATTATGAAACAAAAATAGGACGACCAGATCGGAGACGATAAAAAGAAAGGCCAAGTCAAAAGTACCTAGAGCCGGCGAGCATGTCTGAAAGCGCTCATGAAAGTGGAACAAGCGAAAAAGGTATGTCAGGATCGTAGATCGTGTCGACGATCAGATCGTAGATTCATGTGGAAAGAAGTAGTCGCTGCCTACCCCAACGGGAAAATGGCGTGATTTTTAGACATGTATGAATGTAAAAATAGGACGAGCAAATTCCCGCTAAGTGTAAGGACCTTTCGGCGTCGGCACCCTATTCAATTTTAAAAGTTCCAGAGATTTCAGGTCCTCCCGAGGTTTGTTTGCACAAAGGATAAATATGACGGAGGCCTTTAATACCCTCTTCGAGTCTTTTTCTCGACTATCCAATAGGAATGAATAATTTTAAACTCTTGTTGGTTAAATAATAAAAATGATAGTTTCAATTTAATGACGACCAATAAGGACTAAAAATGATTAAGATAGTTTAAAAACTAAAACAACTGACTTCCATGCCCCGAGAGTCAATTTCAGAAGCAAGTTTGAGACGTTTATCGTCATATCTCTGAAGATACCTATCAAATCTCGATGAAATTACAATGGGACCACCTCGGAAGTGTATTTTACCGATTAAAAAAAACAATCATTCGAGTCGGTTTACAATTGACGGAGTTTTAATTTTAATTGTGAACATCGCGATCTCACCGCGTGACCTCACTCCCGAGGAAGAGCGACTGACTCGCTCGAAACCTAGGTCGAGAAAATTCGACTAAAGGTACGTGAATTACAGCCGGTATATAACAATAACAATAATTAAATTGACGGAGTAACTAATTGCGTAACATACATACAAAAAAATTAAAAAAAACATACAGATGAATTGAGAACCTCCTTTGTTTTTGAAGTCGGTTGATCAATAAATCCTGTGGCTATTTCGAAAAAATAATATTTATTTATAGTTTGTATTGCGGTTAGTCTTGCTCTTGACCAACTATCTTACATGTAAGTATGTGAGTCCATGACATATGGAAGAGATGTATGGAAGCGAAATTAGCAGTGAGACGAGGCATTGGGTGAGCCAAACACACACACCCACACACACACACACACACCCACACACACACACACACACACAAAGAGAGAAAGAGAGATACAGACACACACGCAGCGACACAAATAGACACACACACACACAGGCCCACATATGCACATTTCTAAAGAAGCACGATTCCATCTACGATCGCATCGTCGTTTCCCAAGTATTACCAGCAGGGTCATTCTTAATTCTCAGTCATTCGAAAAGCAAATTCAGATTCGGAAACTGCCTTTACTTCGATTTGGATCTTTACAATTCACAATCTCCGACCGGTTACTTTTGATATTCCAATTTGAAAAAATCAGTGATTCTAATTTGAAAGGTTTCCGTGACAAAATATCTCACGTATTTATCAATATTCGACATTCAAAATGAAGCTTCCGAATCCGAAAGGTTTTCGAATGATTGAGAATCAGGGGGCAGGTGAGTCATGTGCTTGTCTGTCTAAAATAAGTAATTTAAGCAAATTCGGTTCAATTACTTAGATAATTTAAATTTTTGGTAATATTTATTTCCAGAGAAATTACCCCGTGGTCCAGGACATCCCCAAACTTTTTGAGGAGCTGTTGGATAAACTTACCGTCGCTCAACATGTTGGTAAATAGAATATAATTAAGAAATATATATGTAATCCGGCTCGAAAGACCAAATGAATGCCACGCTACGTATGGCAGGTCCCATAAGCCTCGAAATAAGATCCCCGAAATCAAACACGCATGGACTCCAGATCGATGTATTTCCAACAGAACTTACAATTCATAAAAATAAGAAATATCGAACTACGTACTTAGGTACGACATTGCAAATAATAGATAATTAGATTGCTTTTCGGGACTAATGGCGACATCTCTTAAAATATTCATGAAATGATTGATAAGCAGCTCCAAGACGTTTCAAATACATATTATTTTTTATATAAGATTGTCGACTCGACTGTTATTTTTTTTTTTTTTTGTTATTGTAAAAGGTAACAGGACAAGCACGACGCTCATCTCATGGGTAAGCGATGACGTCTACCTATTACAAATACAGCGGCATGCAAAATTCTGGCAGTCCAGAATTTTGCATGTCACTGCACTGCGCCTGTTACCTTGAGACATAAGGATGTTGAGTCTCACATGCCCTGTTATTTCACTGGACACCTTGCCATTTCAGCCGAAAAACATTCCTATTTCACGGCTGAAAATTAATGGTCAAAGTGGTACCACCGCCCCAGGCGGACTAGCAGAAGTCCTACCACTACAAAACTTTTAACAAACTTTTTAACGCTCTTCGCTTACTTAAGTTATGATTTTGTTTAGGTATCGTAACCTGTCGGGAATCAAATCTCTGGTCTATCTCCGCTGAGCTACAACCGGCACAGAATCTTCCCCTAAGTCATGTCACCTTGTTCTGGATGACTTATGGAGACACTATGAGGCCCGTCACTAAGAATAATTTCATTGTAAGTCTTAGGCCGCTCTACGGTTTTTAACAGCGGGCTGTTATTTTTGCAACCGCAAAACCGCTCAACTTACACACATTGCGGTTTATAACCTCTCACATTTTTAACCGAGATCCGAAAAAAACCGTAGTGAATCAGCAGCACCTGCAAATTGTTACGGCTGGGCAACGCTGCGGTTACTGCTGGGCAACGCAATTTGGATAGCATTAATTTATCATTTAAAAAAACTGCAGGCTGGTATGATCGTCTATATGACTATTATATCTTCAGAGATATGAGAGAAACGTCACTAACAAACTACAACTGAAAGTTGCTTGGGCTGCGCGTGATTTCACTCCTTTTCAATTAACTTCCAAAAAGGAGGAGGTTCTCAATTTCTCTGTACGTTTTTTTCTTCTTTTTTATATGTATGTTAGGCGATTACTCCGTCAATTGTGAACCGACTCGAGTTATTATTTTTTAATCGGTAGGTACATTTCCAAGTTGGTTCCATTGTAATTTCATCGAGATCTGATAAGTATATCCAGAGATATGAAGATAAACGTCTCAAACTTGCTACTGAATCTGACTCGCGCGGCATGGAAGTCGGTTGTTTTTAAACTATCTTAATTATTATATTTTTTTACAGACCGAGACAATAGAAAAAGAAGACGACCAAACTAATACAAACACAGGCCCTGGCCCTTCCAACAATACAAATATGAATTTTAATGAAGATTACATTTAATATTTGAAATTTTAAGAACGTTGCAGTCCGTAACTTATTGAATATTGATATACTTAATCTCAAAATTAACGACTTCCAATTAAATTTTCATAACATACTGAGTTTATTGAGGATTTATCCAATACTGACATTTTTTTTCAGTTTTATTATGGTTCCACACCATTAGTGTGTGCCAGTGTCAAGAATTAAAATTCAAATTTTTGTGAGTTTAAGTCATAAAGATCGGTCAACGTCACATTTCAAGTCAACTTGAATTTGTAATCTAATCCAAGTCATCATACCCTCAGTAAAGATTTGGACTTTACTGAAGATTTTCATTGGATTTTGGTGAGAACGCAAATAGCATGTTTTCAACATTGTGCTGTTTCCCTACACTCGCACACATTCACCGGCACTTAGTGGTTATTTATCTACATTAATTACATTCTAGCTGTGCCCCGCGGCTTCGCCCGCGTTAAAAAGTATTCTATAGCCTAATCGATAATACTGGCTATCCCTGTGCTAAATTTCAGTTAAATCGGTCCAGCCGTTTGACCTTGAAGAAGTCCCAAACAAACAAACAAATAAACAAACTGAATTTCGCATTTATAAAATTGGTGTTGATTAACTCGCGGAAGAATACAAGTTTTAGGAAAAACTACAATAAAAGAACACACTTTTCCACGTTCCCGCCAAAACTGACATAACATGAATTTTGACATTCAATTCTGTGATCACAGATATTTCAAGTGATCAGAACCATTCTACTCAGCGGTCCAGTCATCGCAAACGTCTAATAGAAGGAGATGTAGCTAGACAGTTATATATTGGCATCTCTTTTCTTCGCGGCAATCATCGCTCGAAATCCATTGCTGTTCATGTAAAGACTACTTACTGGCCCAGGCAAGCACAACTCTATCTTAGACCGCACTTAATGTCAGATGAGGTATGGATCTCACCAGACCTTAAGTGACAGTGCGGTCGGTCCACTCTAATGTTTAAAACAATATTTAATACTGGAAAAAAACTGGGCATAGTTTCATAATAACAGTTTTTCTAAATAAGTACCATGAATAGCACTTCAAAAAGCTAAGTTGTTGACATAATTTATTATGAAAAGGCGCTGGTTTCAAATAGTCGTTTAGCTCCGTCGACAATGAGTGTTTGAAACACATGAAACACCTATTGAACCAAGCTGATAGCACGGTGAGAGGAACAGCGAGAAAAATAAAGCTTATGAGAGTCCGGTTGGCGTGAGGGACTTACATGCTTGACTTCTAAACGGGAGATCGCCAGTAGGTAGTATTATTACCTGTTATGTGTTGCTAGTTCTAATCCTAGCACAGGTTTTTGTCTACAGGTGGTAGGACTATTATATTGATGTTCCGCCTGACTTGCCACCGATAAAGTATCTTAATATCAAGGAAAAAATCTCCCACCACAACCTTATGGTGTTACCACACAGCCCTTGAGTGTCAGACCATTCTAACATGTTCATCATCTTCGACCATATCATCGTTTACCACCAGGCAAGATAGTGGTCAAAAACGCAGTTCATATCAGATATTAAAAATAAATTGTCGTGTTATTCCCCGTAGGCCTAATTCACATACATGCATTTAGGTCTATATATCTTAATATTAATGTCTCTGTCTAAGCATTCAGGCAGACAGACGGACAACTGAGTTAGTTTTCAAGGGCTTTTGTCTTTTGAGGTTCGGAACTTTTAAAAACAAACTCTACATGCAGTCTTGTGGATATATAAGGCCATCGGTATTCTACTAAGGAAACCGACATTCATAGTTCTTGCCATCGCTTATCCACAGTGATACTACCCAGTCTCGCATGTCAGCGCAGTAGATTGTTATTGCAGTGGCGGCTGAGAGTTTATATACCAGTGCAGGGAACATTGTGTTGTAGCTAATGCAACTTGCCATTCGCCAGCTTGCTTTGAGAGGGTTTGATGCATTTCATTTTCAATCGACTTCAAAAAGGAGGTAAAGGGGGGATGTTCTCAATTCGTCTGTATTTTTTTTGTATCTATGTTACGCTATTACTCCGTCAATTATGAACCGATTCGAATTATTCTTTTTATAATTGGTAGGGTACATTTTCAAGGTGGTTCCATTGTAATTTTATCTTGATCTGATAAGTGTCTTCAGAGATATGACGATAAACGTCTCAAACTTTCTCCTGAAACTGACTCGTGCGGTATGGAAGTCGGTTGTTTTAGTTTTTTAAACGATCTTAAATTATATTTTCATATTTTCGGTACTTAATATATCGACATCTTGTAAGTACAAGATCATCAAGATCGTTTAAAAAATACATTTTCAGTACAACGTTTGAGGCGTTTATCTCTATATCTCTAGAGATACTGATTATATCTCGATAAAATTACAATTCGACCAAACGGGTCGCATTTACTTTAAACAAAAAAATATTCCAAATAGGATAATGAATGACGGAGTTCTGAGGTAACAAACATGAGAAAATAAAAAAAAATACAGGCGTATTGAGAACCTCCTTATTTGTGAAGTTAGTTACAAATATTGAAACATATATTGCTTCTTCCCAGCTAAATTAGCTGCACTAACTTTCTAACTTTAATTCAGAGAAGCCGAGGCTCTAAGTAAGAAACAAGTTATCGACTTGTACTTAATAATAGTGCGATGTAACGTTGCAGACTACCACCTGCTGCAACTTGGTTCTAATTGAGTTCAACTTAGTTGTAACTTAACTGTAACTTAAGTTAACTTGCGGTGTAAGCTACTCGACAAGTTTAAGTTAGAGTTTAATAGCTGTAACGTTATTAAGATCTCAAAATAGAATAGACTAGAACTTTCTTTATTCAAGCGTTACATTTACCGATAAAGTAGCTTACCACTGCTAACCACCATCAAGAAGAATATCTTGCCGCTATAACCTTACGGTATTTTAGTAGCACACAGCCCTTGAGAGTCAGGCCTGCATTCTAGGCTCAGCGTGTTTACCATCTTCGACCAAATTTAATTTTTTTTTAAAAACAGTGGCAGTAAAACCTCTAGCGTTTTTACACCCTTAACAATTTTCACAAATGCCTTATAATAATAATGTGGTACTAGTGATAACAAAATCCAAATATAGTTCCATTAATTTCAGATTATTTTAAAATATAACTAGTGATTTAAAAAAACATCAGTAGCTCCATATTTGAACTCTTGATGGTACTAGTGGCAACGAAGGCCGCTTACCACTAGGTGAGATAGTGATCAAAGGCTAAGCCTATCAGATATAGTAATTAAGATAGTTTAAAAACTAAAACAACCGACTTCCATGCCCCGCGAGTCAGTTTCAGTGGCAAGTTTGAGACGTTAATCGTCATATCTCTGGAGATACTTATCAGATCTCAAAGATATTACAATGGGACCACCTCTAAAATATACCCTACAGATGAAAAAAAAAATCAATTGAATCGGTTTACAATTGACGGAGTAATCACGTAACATACGTAGAAAAATAATAATAATAAAAAACTTACAGACGAATTGAGAACCTCCTTCTTTCTTGAAATCGGTTGATAAAGTTCAAGTAAATTGTCTGTAAATCTTTAAAAATCGTCGGTAATAAAATTGCAAAAGATTCCGTATGCTAAATGGCGCGGTAGTGAATCCTAGGTTTGTGGACTAAATAGAACCTACGTCATCACGATAAAATATCACCCGATAGTTTATTATCTCACAGACCGCAATAACAATACAGCCTGAAACCTATAAATATTTCACAATATAATGTTAAACTCACAAAATTCATATTAATGGAATTGGTCCAGCGCGCAGAGCAGAACTTTATCCGCTATCATGAAACTATGGCTAGGTATAGTATACCTACTAGAAGTGGCACTGTTGGTCTATAAATCTGAGTCGACCTTAATAAGTTACTCGAAACAATGTTTCATAAAGTTTCAATAATGTTAAACGTCTGTTTTTAGTGCTAGGACTTCTGCTTTTGTGGTAAAACTTCTGATTTAGTGGTGAGACTTATATTAATTAGTACGCTAGTGCAGTATCTTTTGTCAGTTATTGAAGTGTGAAAGTGTAATTACAGGGTATATCAGTCATCAATATTTACTTAGATGTCTTTGTAACAAGCAGAGTGCAAAATCTGGCAGTCAAAAGAGTAGTATCATAAAGATAGAGCATAGAGGCAAAGAGTTTTTCGTGTAATCTCACCTGATGTTAAGTGACGATTTAGTACGAGTAGATTCAGAGTATTCTAGACCTAGCATGTTCATCATCTTGTACCACATCATCACTAACCAGGCAAGGTAGTGGTCAAACGCTAGCTTGCCAGATATTAAAAAAAAGTCTGCTACCATTTCAATTTAGACCATTGTTTTGGACTACTGCTGTTTTGCAACGGCCCTGCTGCGGGATATACGTAGCAAGCGGCACAGTAAACGGGCGACAGCGGTCCAATACAAAACTTCCAAATTCAAAGAACTCTTATGGTTACTCAAATACCACCTCTAGTACCTATACGATTCGGAAAGTACTCAAAGCAATTTCCGGCATTGCTGTCTATACGAAGTATTTATTTATATGGACATTACACAGGAAATAGCTCCTGAACTATGCGCATTGCACATTGTGTAGATTTTACATTTGATGTTTGCACGTGAATGTTACATTAAGAAAGTGAATGCTTGCTTGCACAAAGCTGTCTAGCTGAGGAAATAAAAGATTATAGGTGTAGCTAGATATAAATACCTAAGGTTGAGTTGCTCCTTCTTACTTTAACTATGATAAACGTCAAAAATCAGTCAAACTCGATACAAAAACACTGGTTATAGTTACGGTTAAAGTAAGATGGTGCAACTTGGCCTAAGACTCCTTATGTCACATAAAATGGCTGCTATTGTTAGGGCTGTGTCCACGGAGAATAGACTAGAAGGTATCTATCTACTAGAGTGATATTAGTGATAACAGATGAACAAAAAAGCCCGGCCAGATAAGTTGGAAAATCGGTAAGAATAAGACCAGTCACATATACGTACATGTAAATACATAATTCCGCTTCGAAATTCTGAATCGAAATTTCGTTGCCGGCCACATACATTCGGAATTCCGTTTCGAAGAGAACACTCCGAACGGAAAACTACCGTATTTATAGGATTGGATGGATTTACTGCGTTCGAAATTTCGAAACAAAATTCCGTTTAAATATTTCGTATGTATGTGGTGGACCTAAGAGTAATTTCTGTTTTCTGGTTCACGATATTTGTAAATCAAGAGGCCAAAAGACCAAAAGGTATACTTACACATGCTCATCTTTAGCGCTGGCCACGAAACACCTGCACTCTCGCTTCTGGAACGAGGTCTCTATCCAGCTCCGAGTGGTTTTCTGTAACAAGAAAAAATTGTATTTTAGTAAAAGGTCTGCCTTCTCTTTCTCTCGCCTTCCAGCTAATATCAGTTACCTCTAGATATTGGCGTAGATTAAACGAACTAGTTTAAAAAAACCGTCAATCGACTGTCAACGTTTCGACTGTTAACCGTTCACCGATCAACTACAATACTACGATAACTGTTGAATTCCTACGAGCACTGCGAAATCGACTATGGTTGAAGCATTAACTAGTTAATCAATTCAAATGGTGAATCGACTAGTTTACGGAGGTTAATTTAACGGTCTAGTTGCGTTAACGAAAAATACGTCAACAACCCATCGCTAGTTACCTCTACTCTTATCTTACAATAAGACATCGTAGTTTCTGCCCCAATGTTCATTACTTAAAATACTATACAACATATTAAATAATTTATTATTTACTTCCTACTTCCTGCTAATATAATTAAGGCGAAATTTTGTAGGTATGTTAATTACTTTTTCGCGGGTAAAACCGCGGTGCACAGCTAGTAATAACATACAACAAACAAACATACAACAAACGAACCTAAATACATATTGGAAGGCTATATTGGTAATTACCATTATGAGATAACATGTCTTTTTTTTAAATAACTTATAGGCTAGCGTGTGACCACTATCTCACCTGTTGGTAAGTGATGATGCTTAATGATGATAAGTCTTAGTAATAACCATTAGGTAATTAATAAATACCTGCTATAGAACGAAACAAAAAGAGTCCCATCTGAGTAAATTATAAATGGCTTCACTTCTAAGTGAGAGGTCACCGGATCAAATCCCAGCATGGGTGTTCTTCCACAGGTGGTAAGAACATATTATATATATTCCACCTGACTTGCTACCAAAAAGTAGCTTAATACCACCATCGAGGAAAACTCTGCCGCCATAAACTTATTACGGTGTTCCGGTAGCACACTTTGAGAGTCGAGAGTATTCTATAGTCCCCGTCACGAGAAGCTATAAATTATGTAAACAAACATCTTTTACTAAGTAAACATTTTATATTGCGAGATAATAATAAATTGACCATATTCAATCGACATGAAATATAGACGGGTTATATGAAAGTAACAACCTATTTAATTTAGTCGGATCATATTTTAACGACGCAAAGCGCTATCGTTTGTGTTTCTTGGTACCGGACGCAGGGATTGTAAACTATCGGGATGCCATTTTGAAATAAACGCGTCATTCGAGTTTCGAATGCGTACGAGTACGAAATTCATTTTTTTTTGTTGGTCCAAATGTTGTGAACTCCTGAACACTTGTTTACATATTTTATAGCTTCTCGTGACGGGGACTTTAGGCCTAGCGTGCTCACCATTTTCAACCACATGATTGCTTACTACGAGGCGAGATAGGGGTCAAACGCTAAAGTTTTTAAATACAAGTAATATTTTTAAAAACCTTTTAAAACACAAGCTTTTACATAACCTAGGACCCGAGTAAGTCAAGGACAAATCTAGCGAGCCCATACACGACGGGTATAGCATGTGTAGTTTAGGATTTCCTTTGGCCACCTTCCAGATCCATCATCAGATCAGCACCATGTCATCATAATATTGCATTGTCACGCGATTTACACATGTGTGCAAAATTTCAGCTCAATCGGTAACCGGGAAGTGGATCAAATTTAATTAGCAAAATCTGATTACAAACATCGGAACAGGCGAAACTAAATAAAAACTTGTAAATAAAAGAAAAATATTCTGCTTCAAATACACTCGAAGAATGAAACAATACAATTATTTATTTATACAGTTTATTTGGTGAAAAATAAGACCAATCAAAGCATAATAGTCAAGGCTGTCATGACCAACACTGGTCTATACATAGCATAGTTATTATTGTAATTAGGTACATCTATGTCCTAGTTGTAGTGGTAGGACTTCTGCTAGTCCACCTAAGGTGGTACTACCACTTTGCCAATTAATTTTCAGCCGTGAAATAGGATTTTTTGCGGTTGAAATGGCAAGGTGTCCAGTGAAATTACAGGGCATGTGAGACTCAACATTTTATGTCTCAAGGTAACAGGCGCAGTGCAGTGACATGCAAAATTCTGGCAGTCCAGAATTTTGTATAACGCTGCATCTGAAATAGGTAGACGTCATCGTTTACCATCAGGCCAGCGTCGTACTTGTCCTGTTACCTTATAAAATACAGTAAAAAATACAAAAAATCTATAATAAGTACCTATACTATCAATTGCCCTACATTTCAAGCAAGGACTTCTAATGCAGGGCAATAAATAAAGTTATATGTTTCAGAACAATTGTTTCCGAGTAATTGAGTAAACTAATAAAATGTATTTATTGTTGCTCCTACGGGAGCCCTCAAGGGTTGAGCCAATCGCAAACTAATATCTGAAGTCTTTTTCTTGTAGAAAATGTCAAGAGTTAATCGAAACACTTATTTGTAAGGCTGCTGCTACTTTACGAAGGTTTTTTTAAACATAATTTAGCTTTATTATTTAGTGCCCTTACGATCCCATTTAAAAAATCCACTCTGTATAATGTTTTATGTCCGATAAACAGGCACTTGACCGCAACCTCACGAGCTACGCCCGAGCCCAGGCCTGTCTCACTCCATGTACTTGCCACGTTATTTACCTACCGGCTCCAGGGGCCTTATTCAGTGCGATTGCCGCAATTGCCGCTAGCCGCGCAAGCGGTCGCATGCATAAAATGTATTACCTATTATTAATTATGCTGTGCTAAAACTTTAGTAAATTTTAATAAAAAGTAACGCATTACAGTGACGGGCTGAGTAATTCAGACTCTCGCTGCGTGGACTTAAGGTGCATTTCGACTCAACACGACCGCCGCAACTATTACACAATATATAACAAGCTACTATTTTCAAGGTTGCATCCAAAGCGTGTAGCGTATTTGAACGTTACCGACATTGTAATTAGGTTTAATATCGCATATTTGCCATGAAAGAGTGAGCTTTCTGTACGTAGTACTATTAAGTATTCTGTGCCGAGGCCTACCACCAGTTGTTACACATTTAGCACCACCCCAGGATCACGTGTAGGCACAGAATAAATAATAGTAGATACAAAGTGTAGGGAAAGTCTAAGCCTACGAACGCAGAAAGGCAACAATGACCTTCCCGTGAATGGTAATGATCCCCAGACCAATGATCTCTTGGGTAAGCTGCCCATAATAATCAAATTATTATCGTTCGTTCGTTTATCGTTTAAGAAATTAAAAGAACCGACTTCAAATGCCACGCTAGTCATTTTCATTACCAAGTTTGAATGTAGATGAATATAAACACCTGTTTATATCTATATCTCTGGAGATACTGAACATATTTTGATAGAATTTTAAACGGGACAATCTAGGAAGTTTCACTTACCTTTACACTATCCTTTCAAACAAAAAAATAATTTTCTCATTCGGTTCAGGCGTATTATAGTAATCGGGGAACGTACATAAAAATAAAAGATTCCGACGAGATGAGAACCTCATCCTTTTTGAAAGCCGGTTGAAAAAACATTTCTAATAACCGATCAAACAGTTTACTATATAAACAGAACAATATGATACTCGTTGCGTGTCCATTGGGTCGTAAAAGTATAATCCTACCCAAATGATCAGCGTATTGTCCCTCCCAGGATTATCCCAGTTATGTCTCTATACCCCCACGGTGGAATGGGCACGGATATGTTAAGGTGGACCTTCTGTTTACATAAATATTATCAACACTTACATTGAAAATCCGAATATGTATAGATGTATATATTTTATTGTTAACCCAGGTTCGATCAATTTGCCTGAAATTTTGCACGCCAATAAGATGAAGTAAGACAAAATATTACTTACGCTGAGCGGAATCCACGGGGCAGCAGGGGCATCCATTTTGAATAAAGAAGTTATAAACATGTGCTCAAAAGGCTCGCTCGAAATGCCTATTTTGCGCGCATATAACGAGTAACCAATCAGCATTTTTTGAATAGGTGGGGTGATAATTTAAGATCGTTTAAAAAAACGAAAAAAACAAACTTCAAATGCCGCGTTAGTCATTATCAATACTAATTTGAGGTGTTTACCTACATCTCTGGAGACAATAATCAGATCACGATGAAATTACAATAGAACCATCTTGGAAATGTACGCTACCAATTTAAAAAAGAATAATTTGAATCGGTTCACAATTGACGAAGTAATCACATAACATACATACGAAAAAAATACAGACAGACAAATTGAGAACCTCCTCCTTTTTGGGCGTCAGTTGAAAATAAATTAAAAAGTATGTGCAATTGATTTATTTTCATGGCTTATCCCTGTTATGTCTTTACATCTTGGGCGGATCGGGCACGGGCTATTGTGGTGGATTTTCTATACGAGTAATATCCATATTAAACTTGTGTGAGGTAATTTGAAGTCCGTTGGTCTTACTATTTTCTTTTTATTGACCGACTGCACAAAAGGTGAATGCTATCAATTTTTGTTATTGTTGATTTTTTCTTAAAATTCCGGCAATCGCGACCTATTTCGTTATTTGTTTTGTTTTCCGTCGTTTAGGATATAGCTTATAAAGGTAGTTATAATATGGAGATAGGAAGCATCTTATGGTAACCTCCAGAGATATTGAGTCAAACACCTCAAATCACTTACTGATTGAATATGGCACTTGCGCTGCATATGCATTATGTGTTCCGGTAGCTGTCCTTGAGAGTCAGTTCCCAATCAAGGTCTAGCGTGCTACTATTCTCGACCGCAACATCACTTAACTATTGTTGTACCATGACATATCCAAAATTATGTTTAGTTATTTCTTCACCTTTCATTTAAAACTGTCTGAAACTTTGACCAAACGTTTACCTACCCAGAAATATTTGAACAGATATATAAATAAAGGGACATGTAAATAAACCCTAACCCTCAAAGAGGACAGCGTTGATTACAATATCAAATACCTTCGGACCTTTGTAAGTTCCTAAACTGACCAAAATATAGTTATTTGGATGGAAATTCGCAATTTACCTTACAATACCGTTTAATTACTATTTGCATCAGGTAAACATGTTGCTAATTAGTAAAATGTTTTAAGGCTTGCGTTTGACCACTATCTCGCCTGGTGGTAAGCTATCATTTGGTCGACGATTGTGAACACGTTAGGCCTGCAATACTCTGACTCTCAAGAGCTGTGTGCTGCTGGAACACCGTAAGGTTAGGGTAGAACAACACTCGTATTCGCAAAGAATATATGTGGTCTCATAGTTCTTTCAAACGCATAGATTTATTCAAACCAATACTCTAGTGGCTCTATGAGATGTAGACCTCACGAGTTGACAAAAAAGTAGTCTTTATGATTTTTTTTACATTTTGGCCCCCCATATCTCCGCAATTTTTAGAAAATTTGCAAAAACTGAATCGACGAAAAAATTCCATGTGATAATGGAACCTCACAAAATTTTACGATAATCGGTTGAGAAATGCGACCTGCAGGAACAACAGACATTCGGACATCCCGACTTACGAAGCATTTTTAGCCAAGCGGAAACGAAGACCTTCGCTTCGCAGTTCGCTCGATCAATTAATACACTTCAACGGTCCACCACTATACGTTCTGAATACTTATAAGTCAATTGGCTGCACTATGTTCGTAATGTAATGTGATATGTGTACGTAATTACGTACACAGTGCAGTGCAACAAACAATCACAAAAATCCGAAAATTGAACTAAAATCAAGCAATTGACATTTTCTCTGTAAACTTTCTGCTTGTTATAAACGTTGGCTTGTTGCCAGTGACTGTTTGGCTATAAAGCTTGTATTGCCTAGTGGCTAGGCTAGGTTATAGCCCTGAGGAGTTGATTTAGGAGCCATTAAGCTTGCATCACTGCTAACCACTGAAATTTGGGCGGTTTGGGTACTTATAGAAATGGGTATGATAATAATACCTAATAGGTATAGGTATACGTGCTTTCTTTTGCTGAGTGTTGTTTCTGTGAGAATAAGTTTTTATTTTATAACCAATTTGTACACCTTATTTAAGATCTACATATTTAGAATCATTATCTGCGCATTGCGTAAGGTAGCTATTTGATGCGAAGAGAGAAGTATAAGGCAGTCATTGGATGCGAAGAGCCGAAGATTGGGCTCAGTAGCGAGCATTAGGAGAGGCCTATGTCCAGCAATGGAATAACACAGGCTGTTGATGATGATGATGATTGAGGTCCCGAACACCAACATTTTATATACACATAAAACAATCAGATGTCTGGTAGGGATGTATGAAATAAATATGAAAACTGATAATTTGTTTTTTTGTTTGTTTGTAAATACTTTATTGCACAAAAAACATGTAAAAAAGGAAAACTTAATGCTAAAAGCATTTTCTACCAGTCATCCAGCATCGGTGGGGAACATTTTGAATGGTGCTTATAGTAGTACAAAGAGATGGTTCTACAAACTAAAATAATAATAAGGGACGGCTTTGTGGCGAGCCGACGGTGAGTGGCGACACCGCGTACCCCTATCCCGTAAGGGCTAAGTGAGACCCTCTGACTCCCGGCTTGCCTTGACCAGCCGGCCGGTGGTGGGAATCGCAAGAGCTATGACCTAAGCTCCAGGGTGGAAGTGTTAAAGGCATAAAGCTGCTAGTAGCGTTTAGTGAAAGTGCAGCACACCTCCTCAACACCCTTAGCTATCCACGCCAATGTTGCCCCTCGGCGCCAATATAACGGTTCGCCTTAATGGGGGGGGCTCATTCAATGTATAGCGAGTCACCACCCGCCTTAATATTTTGAAATGAGGCATTGGCGGGTGCAGTACCTCAGGTATCCCTACTAATTTATTATATCTATTGTAAAAAATATACTTATATATTTATATATATTATATATTTCCAGTATTATCGAAAATTTAAAAAAAAATCTTTTACGATCTGCCAATGTCGAAGATAACAAAATAAACTGGCCAAGTGCAAGTCGGACTCGCACTCGTAGGGTTCCGTACCACACTACAGTATTACCACACTACTTATAAGATCGAGCAAAATATACCACTATCATTTTTCGCCAGCAAAAAATTATAATTAATAAACATTTCGTTTCTTATAACGCCATCTAACTTCTAACAAAGGTGTTAGCGATCGACATTTCAATATAACGCCATTTATGGGACGTTTACCTAACTAAGCGTTCATAGCTGGCGTGAAATGCCGAAAAAAACACTTTTCTTGTATGGGGACCCTCTATTATCTTTAACTTTATTCTGTTTTTAGTATTTGTTGTTATAGCGGCAACAGAAATACACCATCTGTGAATATTTCAACTGTCTAACTATCACGGTTCATGAGACAGACGGTGACAAACGGACAGACAGACAGACAGACAGACAGACAGACAGACAGACAGACAGACAGACAGACGGACAGCGGAGTCTTAGTAATAGGGTCCCGTTTTACCCTTTGGGTACGGAACCCTAAAAAAACAGTAGCAGATGGGACCACATTTACTTACCATTATTCTTTATTCAAACACGACAAAGAAAACACCGGTACTTCTCACGGGACTGGAAGTGTCAAGAGAATAGATTTGATTTAAAATTCGCTTTGACAATGTGAATCCGGGTCGGTCGGTTGGTAGTCCCGGCACGCGACTGCAGGTGAAAAGTGGACTTGTTCAGAGCGATTGCTCTTTGTCTCTGTGTCGGGACACAGAATAAAAAATGTATAGTACTTAGCTACAGGGGCTGGGATAACTTTTTGAATTGAAACTGGTGTAAAATTTGACCGAAGTGACGTAAGCGCCATGTTATATTGTTTATTTATTAACTCCGTCTATTGTAGAACGGCGTAACTACGAAGACGTATTTGCTATAGTTGAACAGATGGAGTTGTATATAAAAATAAATAAATAAAATAAATTGAATGTACTTAGAAGTTTAACTTCTAACGCCTGGCTTTCTACACACCCTCTTGATAGGTAAGCGTTTGAACACTGTCTCGATATTTACTAAGTGACAATGCTATCGATGACGTGACGATGTAGCACGCTTACCTAGAAGATACCTTACGATTTGAAGATCACCTGGTTGTAATGAGAGCCAGCACCCATATCACGAAAACCATTGACTGAACGAAATGAACTAAATGACGGGGACGGAGCTATACAGCCTACATAGCTGCGTCCCCGTCATATCGTTCATTTCGTTCATTCAATGGTTTTCGTGATCAGCCCCCAATTCCCATTCTAGGCCTAGCGTGCTACTATCCTCGACCGCATCATCACTTACCAACAGGTGAGATAGTGGTCAAACGCTAGCCTATATAATATAAAAAAAAGTAACTGGAAAACACAGGAATTCCATTCATCGCCGGTGTCACTGACCACTATCTCACCTGGTGGTAAGCTATGATGTAATCGAAAATGGTAAACGCGCTAGGCCTAGCCTAGAATACTCTGACTCTCAAAGGTGCGTGCTGCCGGAACACCGTAAGTTTATTGCGGCAGATTTTTCCATGACAAGCTACTTTTTGGTAGTAAGTCAGACGGAACATCGATATAATATGGAGCATATTATATCGATGTTCCGTCTGACTTACTTACTTACTTACCAACTATGAAAAACATATCGTATATTAAGCCGCATTTTCATGTCGAGGTTCCGTTTTTTGCCATTCGGCTACGGAACCCTAAAAAGCTGGCTACATTACCTCTTTGAATGGCAAGACTAATTCGTTGCCCGAGGTAAACGCATTGGTCGTGGGACACATCTATCAGACGTCTGGACAACTCCTATACAAAACCGTGTGCTTTTTGGCCCCACTGCCCCATGGTCTCGATCCCAAACGAAAGAAACGCGCAATTGTCTCTAAAAACATCAAAGTTAGACATTGTAATTCACAAGAAGACTTTAATAACGTACGACGTATCCAACAAGCATGTGAAGCAGGTTACACCATACATAAGTTAGTGGGGACGAACGAGGTAGTCATACATTTTGTATCACCCGCGTCAGGTGTTTCTGCTCTCTGTCCTCTCTAGAGTTTAAGTCAGAGATTTATTTGTAGAGTCAAATGTAGGAGGTATTTTCTCTAAACTGTTGAAATGCTTACGAACTGTAGTTTAATTAAATATTCATCACCAGCCACAAGTATGCCAGCCGCAATGCTTCCGATCCGAAGGCTAATATGAAAAGTGTGTTTATTTTTGTTTTAAAAAATACGTGAATGTTTTTTTTTATATATATCTTATAGCCTAGCGTTTGACCACTATATCACCTGTTGGTAAGTGATGATGCGGTCGAAGATCGTAAGCACACTAGGCCTACAATGGGAACTGGCTCTCAAGGATAGCTGCCGGAACACATTAGATGTTTGGTGACAGATTTTCTAACTTGAGGGTGGTAGCAAGCCAGGCAGTCACTAGATAGTGTCCTACCACCATGTTGTTGGTTTCTTAACGATGTTTTCCTTCACCGGAGGGCCACTGTGAGCAGCGCACGTAAATTTTTCTATAGAAAAATCCATTGGTGCACGGCGGGGTTTGAACTCGGTACCACAGCATCAAAGCCTACCGTTCTCCCGATTATGCCACCGGGCCCTCAAAACCGTCCTATAATAGACAAGGTATAGGTCTTTTGTTCAATAATTCTTGTATAGATGCACAAACTGCCAAAAAACAGTAGGAAATCGTACTAAAACAGAAAACAGTGTTATCGTGTTAAAAAACAGTAAATCTACTGTTAAAACAGTAGGGTTGGCAATACTGTCTGTGGATCTGTTCTTCTGATGAAATAGGGTTGGAACTTCGCCTCGTGACGTAGATATAGATTATTTGTGGAATATTAAGAGCCATAATCATAAAGACTAGAGTCAGCTCTGTTCAACAAACGCTTTTCCATCAGGTGAGTGGGATCAATTCTTAGATCACATCAAATTGTAAGTAATGAGCCAACACGCTACTAAAAGTCTGCAACAAACGATAGCGTGTTTTAACGATATACAACGCCATCTAGTGACATCACGCAGAGTTAAAAAAGGAACTGTGGAATCTATTAGCCGACTGCCAAAGAGGAGATTATAAATTCGTCTGTTTTTTTTATGTGTCTGTTATGCGATTTCTTCTCGAATTGTGAACCGCTCTGTCACATTTTGAGCTATGGAGATAAACATCTCAAACTTTACACTAAAAATGAAACAATTTTAATTATCTATACTAATAATTATCTTTATAAAAAGAGAGAACATTTGTATTTTTGTATGTTTGTAATGATTTGGCTCAAAAACTACTGAACCGATTTAAAAAATTCTTTCACTAATACATAGAATGGACTTTCGGAATGAAAATAGGCTATGTATTATCCCGTTTAAATCAAAGGAACATTCGTGGAGACCTAATTTGCAACCTAAGTCGGCAAAAAAACGGTCGAAAAAACACGTTTCTTACGAACGCTGCTTAATCGAAAATAGATAGAAGAATATTTTCTATGGAAGAGTTGTACAACTTAATAAGACCTACAAAAAAGTCCGCGACAGCATATGTCTATCTCTTAAGGTTGACTCACAGTAACCATTTAAAACTTAAAATGTTTGTTAAAAAATATTACATAACTTCCAAGGCTATTTTCAAGTATATAGTATTAATCCTTATCCAAATAATTACGCTAATAAGCTTGGCCACATAATATTGATTAAAATTGTCCTTTACAGTATATAATTCAAATGAAAACTCTAGAAGATATCACGAATTTCACAAACACGCATCGCAAAATTAATAAAATATTTGCAGTGAAACCACAGATTAGGTCATAGTTACTATGAAAATATTATTATAAGCTTAGCTATGCTGTAGATCCCCACCGATCACAATCAATTTGAAGTCAATATAGTATAATAATATGATCTATTGTATAAAATAATATTCATCTATATATATAATAATATAATATAATATTTTAAACCACCCCGTCTGATCTATGTATAATAGCTTTTTCCAATGACTCTGAACACGACATTTAAAATCTGAGCTGTAAGTTGGTGAGGATTTGAGTATTCTGTAGAGTCCAGGAGGCTTCCATGTTCTTACAATATCGTTGAAGAAGAGGATTTTCGAATTGATCAAACCTATGAAAGTTGATTTCATAGCGCAATTAACTAGAAAAAAGCTCATAATTTTATAATGATTGAACGAATTTTCATGAATCAAAGCTAAGAAAACTCTCGATGAAGACATCTATCAAACAAAAAAAAACTATCAAAAATAAAAACAAAATCGGTTCATCCGGTTAGGTGCTAAGATGCTACAGACAGACACACAGATACACACGTTAAACGTATATTACCCCTACATTTTGCGTCGGGGAACGCCGTAAGGTTACGGCGGCAGATGTACTCTTTGGTGGTAAGCTACTTTTTGGTAGATTTAATGATTCCACTACCACTGTACAAAAACTCATGATTCATGAATGCACATAAAACTTTCATTGGTAGGTATATAGCTAAGATTAGAACCAACGACTGTCGGGTCAAAATCAGGGTAACTATCCTTTACGCCAAAGAAGAGACTCTAGGCCTAGCGTGTTAAACTATCCTCGACCACATCATCGCTTACTATCAGGCGAGATAGTATTAGTAATCAAACGCGAGCTATATGATATAAAAATAAAACTGGCCAAGTGCGAGACAGCATCGCGTCTCTTATCGAACACTTAGGGAGGGTTCCGTACAATACGAAACATAACAGAATTAACAGAGTTTCAACCTCATATATTTGATTAATTGATATTACCAAGAATATTTGGTTTGGTCGCGATCTAGAAAGACGGGGGCTCGTTTACTAGCGCCATCTATGTCATTTAGCCGAAACTAATTAGATAGATGGCGTTTAAAAACACGTTTTTTGTATGGGGACCCCCTTTAATTTTTAACTTTATTTTGTTTTTAGTATTTGTTGTTCTAGCGGCAACGAAATACACCATCTGTGAAAATTTCAACTGTCTAACTATCACGGTTAATGAGCTATAGCCTGGTGACAGACGGACAGACAGACAGACAGACAGACAGACGGACAGTGGAGTCTTACTAATAGGGTCCCGTTTTACCTTTTGGGTACGGAACCCTAAAAACATCATCCAATCATAAGTTCAAGTAAGCCGAAAGTCTAATCAACTACTCGTTCAAGAACAAAAAATACCGCTTTATAAAATTTGCATGTTTGTACATCTTGTTCTGAGAATATTTCAAATACAAATTCAGAGGTGTCATGAATAAATAATGAGAACTTACAAGAAGCGGGAATTAGAGAGCGTCCCGAAGTTGTTAACCGTGTTGGGAAGCTTAAAGATTAGAGGAATTTAGTTTGTCTAGCTAAGTTTTACAAGAATTAAGGCACCTATGTACCCCGTAGAGTGGGATAGAGAACTTCAAAAGAATTATCGGTACTCTTACTGTTCCTTACTAAAAGTTGTTAAAGAATTTTCCATCTACACGTATTTATGATTAAGAAAGTTTTCCTTTTATTTATTAGAATTTTAGAATACGTTTAGAAGATACTGATAATAATCCTCCTGTGGCTATTTTCGCCAGTTTATTATTGGTTAACAGATAGTTGTGTTGTGAAAATGTGTCAAAAATCTGCTAACAGGTACCGGCCTGTTTTAGTGTATTTTTAACAGAAAGTCTGTCACCAAACATCTAATGTGTTCCGGCAGCTATTCTTGAGAGCCAGTTCCCATTCGAGGCCTAGCGTGCTTACCGTCTTCGACCGCATCATCACTTACCAACAGGTGAGATAGTGGTTAAAACGCTAGCCTATAAGAATTAAAAAAATAACTGAATGAGATACTCCCGACCCCTTGAAGTTACCCGATGAAATAGTTGCGCCATGATAAGGGTAACAAAAAATACAACCCCCATATCTATGCCATTTTTAGCCTATGCCAATTTTCCAAAAGTGACTCGACAAAGAAATCCATATTGGCGTACAGCAGGACATCCGGACATCCGCCGGACATATGAAAGCATTATTTTCAAGCAGAATCGGAGACACTTGCGAGTTGGAATAGATGCACTATGTGAATTACACTCAAATCAACTTGAAAATGTATATATATAACGTATAAAAAAAAATACAATCATATTTACGTCAGAAAAGGTTAAGTATTTCTGGGGTATGTTCTGTTAATATGAACGTGTTTTTTTCTTTTTTTACTGACTTCAAAAAAGGAGGAGGTTTCTCAATTCCACTGTATATATATTTTTTTTATAATGTGTGTTCGCACATAACTTCATCGTATATGAACCGATTTTAATGAATTTTTGTTTTGGAAAGGAGACATCTCAAGCGTGGTACCATTGTAATTTCATCGAGATCTGGTAAGTATAGCCGAGATATGTCGATAAATATGTCAAACTTGCAACTGAAACTGACTCGCACGGCATGGAAGTCAGTTATTTTAGTTTTAAAACTATCTTAATTATCTTTTTTTAATTCTGAATAGTAAACCACTATGCAATTCGAACAATGTACCTAGACATGTTCTACGTTGTAATGTGTGCTAATAAATATACAATTAAACCCATTGTCCCGTTCCAACGGGCAACGGTTTACAAATCGTATTTTACCTCTGCTACGACAGGCTGATTTAGACATGCGATTCCCACCAAAATCTACCAATTCAAACGATGGTTTTACGCATTAAACAAGCCCCAGTGAAACCTAGGAAACCCAAGCATTAACAACAATAATTTCAAAATGAAATAGTTTGTCTACTGGGATTCGTTATCTAGTTATATCTGGATGCCGGATGGTTTCAGGAGCAAAGCCTATGAAGCTTTGTATAAGCAGTATGAGTAAAACAGCATTGGTTATGGGTACTTTTTTAACGGACTCCATAAAAAGGAGCAGGTTTTCAATTTGTCTGTATTTTTTTAAAGTTTATTACCACTAGTTCGTTTCTCAACCAATTTGTTAAATTATATTTTGTTTGTGAGAGTATGCTTCTCGTGTGGTCCCATTAAAATCTTAAAGAGATCTGCAGGGTTATTCTCAATCATTTGAAAGAAAATTCGGAAGAATCGATTTTTTTTTATATTCGAATTTGGAAACTGCCTCTCCTTTGTCTCGGATTTTGCAATCTACAATATGCGGAATGTTGCTTTTTAAATTACAATTCTAAAAAATCAGCGCTTCTAATTGGAAAGGTCTTCGTCATAGAAAAGATAATAATACTACGTATAGAACGGACACTCTGTGCCCCCCACCAATTGGGGCTTCCTCACCACACCTCCGATTCTGGAGCTGTCGAGGAGCTAGGCTGAGCAAGGAAGCCACACGCGGACGACTACAGAACAATACTACTCACGGGGAGAAGAACATCAACTTCATACAATTTATGCTGAGACCAGAAGTAGACACCGGAGGTTCAAATTTACGTAGGTTCATAATACGTTAGGTATAATTTATTAAACACTTATATTAATATACCTACCTACATATTCGTATTTTAGAATTCAATTTCATAAATGAAATAACGATGTGTACTCGTGCGTTAATAATAACGCTTAGTTTGTCTTCGTGACAGAATAGCTCACGGATTTATCAATATCCAAATTAATAAACTGGCCAAGTGCAAGTCGGACTCGCACTCGTAGGGTTCCGTACCACACTACAGCATTTTATAAGATCGAGCAAAAAATACCACAATAATTTTTCGCTAACAAAAAATAATAATTATTAAACATTTTATTTCTTATAACGCCATCTAACGTCTAACAAAGGTGTTAGGGATCGACATTTCAATATAACGCTATCTATGGGACGTTTACCTAACTAAGCGTTCATAGATGGCGTGAAATGCCGAAAAAACACGTTTCTTGTATGGGGACCCTCTATTATTTTTAACTTTATTCTGTTTTTAGTATTTGTTGATATAGCGGCAACAGAAATACATCATCTATGAAAATTTCAACTGTCTAACTATCACGGTTCATGAGATACAGCCTGGTGACAGACGGACAGACAGACAGACAGACAGTGGAGTCTTAGTAATAGGGTCCCGTTTTACCCTTTGGGTACGGAATCCTAAAAAATGAAGCTTCCGAATCCGAATAGGTTTACGAATGATTGAGAAGGAAAATTTGAAAAAGAGAAATTGAATCAGGGGGCTGATAAGTATCTTCATAAATGATAAACACCTCAAACTTAATACTGAAAATGACTAGGTTTTTCGCTACAGCCTGTCTGGTGAAATTAAACTAATTAAAATTTATCCATAGTTTTAATCGTATTACAAAATGCCTTTGTCAGTAAATATGGTAAACGATCGAAAAAACAAAAGCATCCTTACTGGTGTCAACTAGATACGGGTTCGTGTATGGGCTGATTTCAAAACTATAAAGCCAGCTCCAATTACCTGGGCCCTAGGAGGTCTCGGCAGAGTGACACTCCAACTACGCCTGCGACATGTAATTTATCGTATATTCTAAATATTAAGGCTGATTACAACTCGAAAGGGGTCAGAAGTATGTAATTTTTTTTTTAATATCTCATAGGATAGCGTTTGACCACTATCTCGCCTGGTGGTAAGCGATGATGTGGCCAAAGATGGTGAATACGCTACACCTAAAATAATCAGCCACTCAAGGCCTTCCGGAACACCGTCTGGTTATGGCGGCAGATTTTCTGCTTGAGGGTGGTAGACTACTTTTTAGTAGCAAGTCAGGCGGAACATTAGAGTATAATATAAATATGCTCCTATATTACCACCTGTAGACGAAAACCCGTGCTGACTCTCAAGGGCTATCTTCTAGCCCTTGAGAGTCAGAGTATTCTATGCCTAGCTTGTTCACCATCCCAGGTGAGAAAGCGGTTAAATACTAGCGCACAAAAATAAAATATGAAATAATATTTAAAAAAAACCTTTTCAAACACAAGCTTTTACATAACCTAGGACCAGAGTAAGTCAAGACTGATCCAACGAGCCCAAACTCGAAGGGTATAACGTGTGTAGTTGATGAGTTCCTTTGGCCACCTTCCACCTCCATCACCAGATCAGCACAATGTCATCATAATATTGCATTATCACGCGATTTACACATATATGCAAAATTTTAGCTCATTCGAACCCCTGGAAGTCGCTCTAAAATCAATCGCAAGATTTGTAACGGACAAATAAATTCGCTGTGAAGTAGAGATAAAGCTTGTAAAAAAGCATTCTATTAAATTCGAGGCGTTAATATATTCAAATGTCATAACTATCAATTTCCTGAAATGTATTGACAGAAGATATATTTTTTTAATATCTTATAGGCTAGCGTTTGACCACTTTATTAAGTTAGTAAATTAAATTAAAAAGTAAGTGATGATGCGGTCAAAGATGATAAGCACGCTAGGGCTAGAATGGGAACTGGCTCTCAAGGATAGCTGCCGGAACACACTAGATGTTTGCCGACAGATGGTAGCTGGCCAGGCGGACAATAGATAGTGTCCTACCACTATGCGGGGGTTTTTGGTTTCTTAACGATGTTTTTCCTTCACAGAAGGGCCACTGCGAAAAGCGCACATAAATTATTCGATAGAAAAATCCATTGGTACACGGCGGGGACTCAACTCGGTACCTACCTCTGGCATCAAAGCCGACCGTTCTCCCACTTACACCACCGGGCCCTAAGGATACATTGTACGTGTAGGTAAGTAAATGTCACTTGGTATTAAATAGCTGGAGATATATGACACATATACACGGTAATATTATATAGATAATATTACCGTGTATATTGTGTGTAGTACACTCGAGGTGAGGTGGGTGAGACTTGGACTAGTTACAGACACGTAATTCTGTGCATCGGTTCCAAGGGACTGATATGTTATAAATTTAGTAAATATGTTTACGGTAAGTTGGAACGTTTAGTAAAGGTCGATTCACACATATCAGTGAACCCACAGTTCCGGCACCGTACCGTTACAGTTCCGTATCCGTGCTACAGTGGTGCGTCAGTGCTTCAATTCACACATATCAGGCACAGTACAGTTCTCTGCGGGTCTTCGTGCATGACGTTCCCTTCAGACTAGCGTTGACGTCGATTGTTTTGATGGCACTCTTCAATAACACAGAATTAGCTATGATAGCCATTGCTTTAGACGAAAGAATCGAGGAAAAAAAAAGAATTCCATTTTGTTTTCGATGCAGCGGCGTCAGTGATCCGTGATAAAATATCGTCGTCGCCGATCACGTCCGTGATGGCCAGTGCCGGCACTGACACTGACGGTACTGAGATGACACTGACACTGACAAGTGTGAATACATCCATAGAAAATGTTTGAAAGGATAATTATCACTGATGCGGTACTGTGCCGGAACTGTGGGTTCACTGATATGTGTGAATCGACCTTAAGAGTGCCATTTTATGCTGATAGTACCTGTTTCTTATGTTTTTAGGGTTCCGTAGCCAAATGGCAAAAAACGGAACCCTTATAGATTCGTCATGTCTGTCTGTCTGTCTGTCTGTCCGTCCGTATGTCACAGCCATTTATTCCGAAACTGTTAAGACTACAGAATTGAAACTTGGTAGGTAGATGTATTCTGTGAACCGCTTTCCGATTTTTATACAAAAATAAAAAATATAAAAGATTAAGGGGGGGCATCCCATACATAGAACTGAAACAAAAAAAAAATGTTTAATTCAAACCTATACGTGTGGGGTATACCTATACGTATACCTATACGTCTATGGATAGTTTTTCAAAAATAACATTGAGGTTTCTAAAATCATTTTTTCTCAAAGTCAATCATTTGAAAGATAGGCGCGTCTAAAGTGGTAAAATGTGTGTCCCCCCCCCCCCCCCCCTCCCCTCCTCTAACTTTTAAAGTATGGGAGTGAAAAATCGAAAAAAAATATATGCTGTAGATATCAATGAAAACTAACAACGAAAATTGGTTTGAACGAGATACAGTCAGCAGTTTTAGAGATATGGCGACCGCAAAGATAACTTTGTTTTTCATACAAACACTATGAAAAACAAAGTTAATTTTGTAGTTGCGAAAAATCATAGTTATGGAATACTTAACTGTGTAACGGAACCCTACGAGTGCGAGTCCGACTTGCACTTGGCCAGTTTATTTAAAGCTTACTTGCAATTTGGGTGTTGCAGGGTGTGATGTGCAACTAAGCTAAATATGCTTGTGTCTGGAGTCAGTCCACGTTAATAGTGCAATGGAGGGGGATCGAACTCACGACCTCTCGGACCCGACGCTTTAGCCAATGGGCGTTTTCACAATTGACGATAACTGTAACTACACGATAACTGCACGATATCGTCGGGCTGGTAGTTTGATACAAACTCCAGACTCCAACACTTCCAGACAAGAAGGATTTTATCTAAGACCGTATTTATTTCTGGCATCAGGTGAAATTTTGGCCAAATGATTTCCTACCGTGCGCAAAAAATAGGCATTGGAATTAGGAATTGGCAAATAGGAATTGTATAAAAGGAATTATTTCTAATACCGTTTGCCTGCTGCTAAGCCAAGTGGAGCAAAATGAGCTGTGGAGCCATACCTTTCAATATATGGCAATATTCAAATCGCTCTAATTTGCATATCACATGAAAATATATCCTGAAATAATAATAATCATTATAATAATAAATTATAATAATGTCAGTGACCATGAAAACTTAAAAACTTATACAATAATAATCGTATAAAACGTCAAAAAACCACAATGTATGAATTAATGACATCGTACCAAGGGGAGCTTATTCACGTCGGTCCCAGTCGAGTTTTCGGCAATATGAAGCTATTGCTTATTCACAGGTAGCCAGCCTGTTGAGCCTTTTCGATGAATTATTTTTATTGAAGTGAAAACTTCGTTATGCGCGCTTAGCACTTTATTTTGTGGGTATTTAATGAAACTGTAATACTAAGACTCAAAAGAATCAAACCATTTATTCAGTATGTAGGCAGTATTAATAGACACGTCAAAATCATAAAATAAATAGTAACCAATTATCAAGTAAACATATTAAAAGCAGAATTTTAACGCTATGAATTTAAAAAAAAGAAAGTAATGAACCATTCAGCTTTCATCCAATCGTTTACGTAAGACTTATAAAAAAAAATAAAGTGGGTTTAAACCAATCATACATGTAACTGTGTGTTCAGTACTTCAGACAATTTTTATATTAAATAAAATAGTGAAACACAACTTAAAGAAACGCATACCGATCACAGTACATAATATCATGATCCGAATGGAACTGATTGTCCGTCTGTCAGCTGCATAATATTGTTTAATTAAAAATAAAAATGGCAAGCCTAGAAAGAAAATCTCCGGACAAAAGGGGAAAACTGAATGGCTGTTGAATCTACCGGTGTTTCGGAAATACTCCCATCAGAGAAGAAAGTACTAGGTCCTACTAAGTACTAGGCTATGTAACGCTCGTTCTGGTCACGTTCGGGTAAAGCAGCGACGTAGGGGTAAAACCAGCTCGAGGGTTTTCTGTTGAGTTTTGTTCCCATACATTCGTGTGAGAGTATTTCATCGCCTCCACGAATCTCCAGAAAGCCACAGTCTTGTCGCTGCTTTTGCTCAGCGGTGGCGCGGTTGAGGTAACCGGCAAGGCGCTTCCGCTGCTGCCCGGCCAGACCTGTACAGCCGCCCCGTGCTCCAGCAACCGCTGTTGAGCACTGCGACTGGGGACCACCGGCAGCCAAGTGGTCGCACACTGCGTACCCCCGTTGAGCTGCTTGCCGCTGTCTGAAAAGACACCGGTGTAGCGCTCCCCCGCACCTCCTCGCCTTCCTGCAGACCGCAACACTCCGTTCGCTGTTCGTTCTCAGTTCGCTGAAATAAACACAGTGAAAAATGCAGTGGTGGAACTCTCAGCATAACATTGGGTATGAAATTTCCGGTACTCACAAACATTTAAAAAATACTCTACACATAGTTGTCAACATTGTGAATATTTTCTTCTATATTTTCAAAGGATCATTAACAAAATGAAAAAAATATTTTCTTCTATATTTTCAAAGGATCATTAACAAAACGAAAAAAATATTTTCTTCTATATTTTCAAAGGATCATTAACAAAACAAAAAAAACCGACTCCAAATGCTGCGCCAGTCAGTACCAAGTTAGAGGTGTTTATCTCCATAATATCTCTAGATATATGTTTGTCAGATCTCAATGAAATTAGGAAATAATCATTTAGCGGAGTAATCGCAAACATATAAATAAGTAATTAAGATAGTTTAAAAACTAAAACAACCGACTTCCATGTCCCGCGAGTCAATTTCAGTAGCAAGTTTGAGATGTTTATCTTCATATCTCTAGATATATTTATCAGATCTCGATGAAATTACAATGGGACTACCTCGGAAATGTACCCTACAGACTAAAAAATATTCATTTCAATTGGTTCAGAATTGACTGAGTAATCGCGTAACACACATACAAAAAAAACATACAGACGAATTGAGAACCTCTTTCTTTCGGAGGAAGTTTTTTTGTATGTATGTTACGCAATTAATGCGTCAATTGTGAACCGATTCAGATCATTCTTTTTTTAATCCGCAGGGTACATTTCCACGGTGGTTCCATTGTAATTTCATCGAGATCTGATAAGTATCTCCAGAGATATGACTACATGGATATCAACGCTTTTAGTTTAGCAAACGTCTTAGTTTAGTTTATAACATTTATTTATATATACAGCTACAGCTGTTATACGGGTAGGCATGGTCTCCACCAGATTTCCAAATTTTATTAATCGTCTTAATGTTTTATGTACTTATGGTTTTTAACACAATCATCAAAAAGAAATAAAAAGGTTTTACTTCTTCCTATATTTGAATTGAAACTGAAAACTTTTATTTAGTTGTTATTTTAAAACTATTGCTCAAATACTTTAATAGTTATTAACCTTTTTATTACCGACCCGCTTTCATTGCAGTCCAGTGTATAAATTATATTGAGAGATTTGCAGCTGGAAGGAAGGAATTATGCTGCATTTTTTTATACACTACGAACATTGCAAATTTTTTGTCACTGCTATACAAGTACGTAATGCTTGGATTGAGTTATCCAAGACACATTAGAAATGGATATGCAAGAGACACAACATATTGCTCAATGCTTTTTACTTTCTCTCATTTCAAAATGTTTAAATCTGTTCTTCTGGACATTTTTTGTACTTTCTATGTAGTTAGCAGTGTCTCAATTAAGCATAATTACGTTACTTGTAGATGTTGCTGCAGACGTTGGAATTATTTTAATTTCTCTAGTATTACAGTCTGACTTAACTTAACTACGGGAAAATTGTTTCTTTGGACCCGTATATTTTTAGTGTACAATTTCTCAATCGCTCATTACTTACATAGAAGGGGCTTAATTTAAACCGTTGTGTGTTGTTTAGCACTGACTTTGATTGACTTTTTTTTCTTCTTTTAAATAGTAATAAGATCGTTGAAAAAACTAATTTAACCGACTTCAACTGCCGCGCTATTAATTTTCAGTACCAAGTTTAAGGTGTTTATCTCCATATCTCTAGATATACTAATCAGATCTCGATTAAATAACGATGGCACCACCCCTGGGATATCTCCTTTCCAACAAAAAATATCCATCAAAATCGGTTTATAAACGACGAAGTTATCCGCGAACAAACATAAAAAAATATATACGGTCAAATTAAGAAACCTCGTCTTTGTTTTTGAAGTCTGTTAAAAAAACTTCATATTTAGTTGAGATATTTATTTCAGATTCTTAAAAACATGTCGAATATAAGCACCATTATTATCTCAAATATATATTTAAAGTAATATGTCATTTAAATTTGCGAAATAATTACCTATGAAGATTTCACAAACAGTTGGAAAATTAACGTTTAGGAAATTTTCGTTTATCCAGGGAACTAATTAAAATGTCTTTCATCCTTAGTTTACCTTATCAAAACTAGTTAGGATTGTTCTTTAGAAATTACTTCTACTAGTGTTTTCCACAAGCATTAATTAACTTCATTTAACTTTAAATTTCGTTTAAAAGAAAGAACCTTGTTAATTGTTTTGCCCGTAGCTCCTTAACTATATAGGCTCGAAGCGACATGCATTAATTAACGTTGGCTTTGCCAGCTTTTCCATATATTTTACAGTCGACTGCCCGATACAAACCCGGCTTGGGAATACTGCTATCGGTTATTTTACGCCATCTTTGCTTGAAGGTGGTGTTCTAACAACTTTAGTTGGTACTTTAGCTTACACATTTGATTGACATAAGAAAAAATATTAATTACCTCGCATACGGATCATATAAAAACTATAATGTTTCTAATTTTACCTACACCAAAAATTGAGATATTATCGATATTCAGTTTTTTTTTAATCATATAGGTAGCAAGCAAGCATAGGGCCCACCTGATGGGGAGTGGTCACCGTCGCCTATGAACACTTGCAACACTAGAGGTGTCACTCATGCGTTGCCGACCTGTCAAGATTCTTTTAATGCCCCTTGTGTAGGACTCCATGTTGTAGCTCTGCGGGAAAAATTGAAAATTAAGTTGAAATTGAGATTGACATTGAAATTGAGATATTATTGCAAAGAAATCAGGCAAAAGGTTCTTTCTAAGTGTATTGATATATAGGAATATCAAAGGATTTACAGTTCATGCTTAGATTCGCCTTTCTTCTATAGAAACGTGCTATAATCAATATTATGCCGAATTTTAGGCAGTTTCGTTATTATTAATAAAAATTTACTATTACCCCTTCATATTTGGGGGTATTTGGCATTTGTAAATGTTCATACAATGTCTGATATTTGATGTCAAAAAAAATATTTTCCGAAAATCCAGATGATCTATCAATTTAAAAAAGTAATAGATCGCCCATTATACCGCTTAATCCACAGAATTAATTCACAGAAGGGTTATTAGGTACGGACCAATCATCCGCTTCGTTTGATCCCACCAATTACGCGCCAGTTTTCCGCTTTTCCGCTTATCGGGAAAGGAAAATGCAAATTTGAGTTCGGAAGCGGAAAATGCAAATCCATGGAGGGTTGTGATTTCAACGTTAGAAATGGGATTTAAATATTGTTATCTCGACACTACCTAGTTGAACCGCTTGAAAATTTGCTCGTTAAAGAATCAAAGAATCAAGAATCAAAGGATTTATTCAGTATGTAGGCAGTATTAATATACGCACATATACACGTCAAAATCATAAAATAAATCATAACCAATTATAAAGTAAACATAGCAAAAGTAGAATTTTAACGCTTTGAATTAGAAAAAAAATAAAATGTAATGAACCATTCAGCTGTCATCCAATCGTTTACGTACGTTTAAGCTTAACAAGCTAAAAATCTGATGGGTTATTCTAAATCATTCGAAAGCAAATTCGGATACGGAAGTAAAGGCATACTTCGACTTAGATCTTTGCGGAAAATGCTCTGATCGGTTACTTATGATATTCAATTCGAAAAAATCAGTGATTCTAATTGGAATGGTTTCCACGGCAAAATGGCTCGCGGATTTATCAAATGAAGCTGCCGAATCCGAATAGGTTTTCGAATGACTGAGAATCAGGGGGATTGGTGGGTAGTGGTTACTGCATGTTGTAGCTGTATTGCTGTACAATGTAATCAAATCTTTGAAGTTAATTTTAAAATACTCGATTTAAGTTCGAATTGTCGTATTCAAAATGAAACTTTGTTTATATTTTTAGTTCATTGTATATACAATCTATTCTAGTGGCTACTAGTAAAACCTAAGTTTGGGTTCATATGTTTTGTTTTGATGTGTGCTATAGATTATTTTTTAAGAATTACTTAATAACATTGTACTTTACAATCTTTGATAATATACTAGTTTATAATCAAAGTTTATATTATTCTAAGCGCCCTTTTACAGGAATCTATGTTGTTTATGTTGTTGTGCAGCTTTCCGGGAAACCAGCGCTCGGCAGCGTATTCTACATATCACTCGTTCGCTGTTCATTTTAAAAAAATTACACTTGGAACTCGATTGTATTGTGAATGAATGAACATTTTATTTATGGCGAAAATTGCGACAAAATGTAGGTACGTTGATTTTAAATGAAAAAGTTCTCCTGGACAATTCTCGTTTATAGATATAAAGCTGAAACATCTGTGCTAACGAATCATTATGATAATTTAAATCAAAGGTAATTATTACCTTACTACTTTAATATTTGCCATTATACACATTGACGAGGGTTTTTGACACAAAATTTAATTTTTTGAAGTAAACTTTGACGGTAGTCACGTAATGTCCAAAGGGAGCGGAAGTGACGCGTCATTTTATATTTTATATTCATAAACGCCCTCTATTGTAGAGCGGCGTAACTACGATGACATATTCGCTAAAGTTTGACAGATGGAGTTGCACAAAAAAATATTAGTTATGTTGAGAAATAATTAAATTGAATACACTTGGAAGTTCACTTCTAAACACGTAGCTTTCTACGCATCCTCTTTTTTATTAATCATGTTAGAACAACACTCAATGATTGTAAAGTAAAAGTACATATTTACTAAATGAGATTATATTACTAATATAAACAAATCGGGACCCGAAGTGAACCTCAATATATCAGACCTTTGTCAGGATGCCGGACAACCAGAAAATATTTGCTGCGATCTATCTCATTTGGAGATGTGACTAGATGATAGTCAATGATACATAGAAGATGTGTCAGTGTTGAAGAGTTTTAGAGTATCTTTTCTTAACATAGTAACATTTCTTTAAGTAGTACATAGTAACAGCGGGAGCAACTTTGTTTTATACTGTGATAGTATAAAACAAAGTTGCTCCCGCTGTCTGTACATTTAGATCTTTTAAACCACGCAACAGATTTTAATGCAGTTTGAACAATAGATAGAGTGATTCAAGAGGTATATAATCAAAATTAAACGTGGGCAAAGCCGCGGGGCGCAGCTAGTATAATATAAATAAACTTTGTTTCTAAGCTCAATAAGCAAGCCATTAACCACTATCTCACCTGATGTTAAGTGATGATGTGGTCCAAGATATAATAAGCACGCTTGCCTGGAAAATATCTATTTACTCGCGACTAGATGGTAGTTATCGGGAAAAAAAACCCAGCGGCCTCGCCCGCGCCCATAAGTATAATTTATGTCTTATTTGTTTTCTGAATTACCTAATTATATTAAAAGAATTATAATTAAGATAGTTAAAAACTACAACAACCGTCTTCCATACCGCGCAAGTCACTTTCAGCAGCAAATTTGAGACGTTTATCGTCATATCTCTGAAGATACTCATCAGATCTCAATGAAATTACAATGGGGCCTCCATAGAAATATACCCTACCAATTAATAAGAATCATTCGAATCGGTTCACATTTGACAATAAATAAATAGCAAACACCCTTGCACTAATTGGTCCACGGTTAGTAATATAATCGACACAATCTTCCACCGTACATAGGTAAACCTAAGGAAGGTGACCGCCATAAAACCACCTCAATAGTCGATCCTTTTCAACCCCTACCCTAATCCCATCCTATTCTCTATGTAGGTAGAGGTATATACATAAGGGTGAAGTCAAGTCGACCGCTAAGAGGGTACAGTCCCGAAGTCTGGCAAGCGCAACAGTTTGGAAGATGGGTGGAGAATCGTGAATAAAACATTTTTCAAGCGTACGCTGCTTTTTTGCACACGTGTCATCACTACATAGTATAAAACAAACTCGCTTTCCGCTGTCTGTCCCTATGTATGCTTAGATCTTTTAAACTACGCAACGGATTTTGATGCGGTTTTGTTAAATACATAGAGTGATTCAAGAGAAAGGTTTATATGTATAATACATGCATAATATAGTAGAGAAACACTGATAATTTTAGAGATTTCTAATGTGATGTCGTAAATAAACACATTTTTGCGCTTACATTGCAAACGCTGACTGAACCCTATGAGATAGATCAAAATAATGTACCACAGTATTGTACAACTTAAAAAGTTCTACAAAAAAGTCCGCTATGATATACTCGTATGTCTAACTCTTAGGGATAACCCACAATGATCCTTTTTTATCTTTTACTTTTTAGGAGAAATAATGGCTTATTTACGAAGCGATTTTAAGCAATACAGCATTAATTCTTATTGAATAAAGTACCTTAAATACATTGTGCATTTAATACAGATCAATATAAGAGCCATATTACGTATACCATATGTAATTTAAATAAACATTTTCTAAGAAATGTATTACAGATTTAAAATGCAGAGACATAGCGGTTACGGCGGTATTAACAATAATTACTCAGCATTGCACCCGTGCGAAGCTGAGCGGTTCATTATAATATTGTCAACCAATGCGATGTGAAAACAAAGTCAACAACTTTTTTTAGGATTTTGGATCCATTTAATCATTTAATCGTTTATTTCTGCCTCTTTTTAACCGACTTCACAAAAAAGGAAAAGATTATCAATTCGTCAGAATCTTTTTTATTTATTTATGTTAACCGATTACTCGATGACGCCTGAACATAGCTGCATTTTTTTAAAGGGATTGTTTTATACTTCCCAAGTTGTCGAGTATTATGTTCAGTATTTCCAGAGAAATGGAGATAAAAACCTCAAACTTGGTACTGAAAATGACTAACGCGTCGTTTGAAGTGGTTTCTTTTAGTTTTTTATATTTTACTTCACCTCAGAATGTTTATGCAGAATGCGTGATAGAAAGGTATGCTGCTATTTTATCGTTATCTTCTCCGTGTACATTTTTATTTACGCAAAAATATATAAATCTTTACATAGTATAAAACAAAGTTGCTTCCCGCCATCTGTCCCTCCCTCTAAACGCATAGTAGATCTTTAACTAGGCAACGGATGTATACAATAAGTAGAGTAATTTAAGGTGTATAACCAGGATTAAACCCGGGTAAAGCCGCGGAGTGCAGCTTGTTTATAATATAATATTAAACAGAATTATATCTAAAATTTAAATAAATAAATTAATTTATTTGATTCATTGTATATTCAAAAGTTTTCTCAATATTTTTTTATATTGAGAAAACTTAGGTTTATCACAACATAGTAAATGGTTTACCTGGAACCTAAACTAGGCTCGAGACCCGTGTGATAGGCTCTAGGCCTCTTCCGTCTGACAACAATGGATTCCGATTGCCTATCGTTGATTGATACATTGGATGGGATTTTTATAATAAGTACTATTAATAACTATAATATTATAAAATTGAATACAATTAATTCTAAATTATTATGTTCTTATTCATGAATTATTCTAAAATACTATTGATACTTGTAGCTGCATTAATTTTAGAAACAAACTAGCTGACCCGGCAAACGTTGTTTTGCCATATAAATAAATGGCTATTAAAAAATAAGGGTTGATCGTAGAAGGGTGAAAATTGAGGATTGTATGTATTTTTGTATGTTGTATCATAAAAAAATAGAAATTAAAAATTTTGTCTAAAAAATAAATAAAAAAATTTAGGGGTGGACTACCCCTAACATTTAGGGGGATGAAAAATAGATGTTGGCCGATTCTCATAGATACCGGATAAGCACAAAAAATTTCATCAAAATCGGTCAAGCCGTTTCGGAGGAGTATGGCAACGAACACTGTGACACGAGAATTTTATATATTAGATATTGTGCATTACATTATTTTATTATTATAATTAAACAAAATAAAACCGGCTATGTCAAGTTGGTCTCGGCCACCGAGGTTTCCATACCAACTTTTCAAACTAGGTTAAAGGAGAAACTTAACTTTGTAGTTCGATCCATAGAAAATGTAAAGCACCAACTATAAATAATAAGTTTGTATTAGTAAATTAACTTTTTTTAGTTATTATTATATATATTATTACTACATTAACTTACAGGTTTGATTTTTTCACAGCCGAAAGATACCGTAGAACCAAGTATTTAGTATAAGTTTCAACTTGATACGCATTCCGGAGGTAAAAGGTGACAGATGGACAACAAAGTGATCCTATAAGGGTTCTTTTTTGAATATTGATAATGAAACTGAAAAGTAGTAGAATAAAAGCGGTATGTAAATTATAATGCATACAAAGTTCTTCTAAGGGATTGTTAGGTATTAACTAACAACTCTGTAATACAAGTGTGTTCTGACTTTAAGTGGCTTATATCACGTAACGTCCGTCGAAGCCTTCTGCGAAACTTGAGCTAATCTATTAAAGCTTAAGTGTCCGGAAGCTTGGTCTATAAGCTGACAAGATATGAAAACTTACTTAAGTCAAACTTAAGTTGAGCTTAAGCTGCCGGTAATAAGTTGTGTTGTTTGCAGGCAAAAAGTTCGTGGAAAAGGATTGTTTGAGTTTGCACTCTTATTTTTTTAAATTTTTTATATATATTTTATAGGCTAGCGTTTGAACACTATCTCACCTGTTGGTAAGTGATGATGCGGTCGAAGATGGTAAGCACACTAGGCCTAGAATGGGAACTGGCTCTCAAGGATAGCTGCCGGAACACATTAGATGTTTGGTGACAGATTTTCTAACTTGAGGGTGGTAGCTGGCCAAGCGGACACTAGATAGTGTCCTACCACCATGCGGGGGTTGTTGGTTTGAATTTTTTGAAATTGAATAACAGCTGCTAAATGGCTCATATCTTTAGATTTTTTTTAATTATGGTTTTGCTTTGTAGGGCGGGCTATGCTATATACAGTGTGGAAATTAAACTCAGGCCCTGGAGGGAAACTACTTTAAATCCTTAAGCTAGCTCATTTTACTTAAAGGAGACATTCCTTTATATTTGAAAAGAAACAAATCTGCATTAAAAGATTTTTTAAAACTCGCTTGCTTCGCCCGGGACTCGAACCAACTAAAATTTAAAAAAATAAACACTCTTTATTTTATTATACTAATCGGTAGTATTAATATTCAGGATAAAGTTTCTCTAACAAACATTAGGTCTTAAAAATAAAAAGAATCGTTAAATCTAACATCAACTTTATTTTACTATCAATTTTGTAACACTTAAATTATTTAACTGTATATTGATAACAAAGTAAGCTTCTAATAACTCGAATTGTTCTTGATACGCCATTATGAGATAATTTAATTACGTAAGGAAAGCAACACTACTTAAATAAAATCTGTTGATAAAAATCGTTCGAATTTTAAAATTATTGTCCCGCATTGCAAACAAAGTCAAACGTTCCATTTTTAAACTTCTCCACTGAACGCCTCGGATCATGTAAGAAGGAAATGTGCATAGAGGTATTACCACCATTGAACAATTTTCTTATCGAAGATTTCAACAAAGTACTTAACGATAAATTAGCAAGCGTGTACTTCATACGAAGTCTTTGAGTGTTGGAGAGATAACAAAACTGTTACGTGTCTTTTACTTGTTAAAAGTGAACAGTAACCAAACATTTTTTAGAGAAACTTTATCCTGAATATTAATACTACCGATTAGTATAATAAAATAAAGAGTGTTTATTTTTTTTAATTTTAGTTGGTTCGAGTCCCGGGCGAAGCAAGCGAGTTTAAAAAAATCTTATAATGCAGATTTGTTTCTTTTCAAATATAAAGGAATGTCTCCTTTAAGTAAAATGAGCTAGCTTAAGGATTTAAAGTAGTTTCCCTCCAGGGCCTGAGTTTAATTTCCACACTGTATATATATATGATTATATATATTAATAACCCGATTCCACAGAGCCTTAGTGGCGGATATTTCAGCTATTATGTAATGTATATACTAGTATTAGTTAGTTAGGACTACTTCCGCTATCGGATACGCCATTAAATCAGCTTACCCGTCTTGTCCCGTCAAGTTTATGACACCAGTCGGATTAATAGGTCACTTGAAATGGATCTAACTATTCAGAAGGGTGGTACTTGGTAATCAGGTTAATAGATGAGATCAGAGGCCCGCCCACAAAGTTGAATACATTGTATATACCTACCGTCTTACTACAAATAGAGAAAAGGAAACACTTTTTGTATTGTTTTACTAATATCGCACAGAAAATATTAATGTTTTTCTTAAACTAGTCATAACCTCTTCTTTCTTGAAGTTGTTGTTAAAAAATATACAACTACTATTAAGGCTCCTCACGCACTAGACGGCCATGACTCCGGCCAGTGGCCTGTGGCCGCAATTACCAGGTTAAATAAAAGGTCTCCTAGACGATCAAGTGCATTCACTTGACAAGTCTCACATATGAACGTCGCGCAGCGGCTACTAGCCGGAATCGTGGCCAGCTAGTGCGCGTAGACCCTATCCGTACTAAAATGTTTTTATATTGCGTATCGTATTTCTCTATCATTTCCAATATATTTTTCAAATCCCTTTAAGTAATTGAGGGTGAGGAGGTATAATAAAAAGCTCGACCTTACAGTAACTCACAAAATATAATTTTTCCTCGATTATATTTTTAACATTAGCTCAAGTTTTTAGAAAGGGCAAAATCATGAATATTTAAATATATTTTATTAGACATCAAAACGTCCAAATCTTAATTAGACCAAGAGGCAACTTTTCTTCAGGTTAATGATGTCTAAATCTTTGCAAACTTTGACGAACATTAATTTCCTGTTTCAAAATAATGCTGTCATCTTTTGAAATCTTATTATTTCGAGCAGATATTCATATTTATATCTCTGATAGTTCTGAGGATTTATTTTTTGGGAAGAAAACTTATCAATAGTTTGACAACTCAGAAAGGCGAAATGTCGACTCACAAGATCACAAGGCTTACGGTTGAAACCAGTTAGAATATTGTTTCTATTCTGTTTACTATTGATATGTTACATGTGATATTCGCAATAGCATCGCATTGAAATTGCATTACTCTAGCTTTTTGCCATTACTTTAGTTCTTATTTCACAATAGTATCGCATTGGAATCGCACTACACTAGCTTTTTACCATAAGTTAGTTCTCTAACAAAGCTTATTGAGACTGTTATAATTATTTAAAACGGCTTTACACTCACGGGTTAAGATGTCGAAATTACTCCGGCACGTTATTGAGACTGGTTTCAATCAGTCTCAAATTATTTTACCGTAAAATAGATATATTTTTCGGTTTGAATGGCAAAGTGACCAGTGAAATTACATTAAGGAAACTGGCGCTGTGCGTGCAAAATAAATAAAAAACTGGATTTTATTGCAATATCTCATAAATCAAAGGCAGTATCCTATTCATATCTTATGGAACACATTAGTCAAATGACAAAGCAAAGCGGGTATCCGGCTGCGGTAGAGTTCCGAGGGGATTCCGTTTCCGGTTCCTCATTTCCGTTATTACCTTTTGATGGAGAATTTAGTAACAATGATTTTTTTTAATTTCAGTTGCGTCGTAAACATGTATTATGTGAAGAACTAATAAGACATTTGAACGCGTTTTTAGGGTTCCTTAGTCCTGAAAAGGAACCCTTATAGTTTCGTCATGTCCGTCTGTCTGTCTGTCTGTCTGTCCGAGGTTTTGCTAAGAGACTATTAATACTAGAAAGCTGTAATTTTGTGGGGGTATGTAAATAAATGACGCCGACAAAGTGCTGAAATAAAATTGTGAATAAATTTTTTTTAGGGTAGCTCCCCTATATGAGAAGTGACGATGATTTTTTTTTCATCGTCTACCCCATCGTGTTGGATATCGTTGAATAGGTCCTTTAAAATGACTTAAGGGTTGCTAATACAATTTTTCGATTGAATGCTCCATTTACGAAATATTAAACTTTAAAGTGCACATTTTTGTTCCAGTAGGGTGTCCCCCCTCTAAAAGCTAAACTGCTGGCTTGAAAAATCTGGGAAAATTCGTGATAATAGCGCATTTTATGAACTTAAAAGGAAAATTATAGCGGTTAAGATAACTTTATTAGTTTAGCAGTAATAGTCGTTGAACTTGGGTGTTGGATAAATTTGTACCAAATACAAAATCCTAAGAATAAATCCTTAAGTGACAAAGACGCAGTACCTAGTTACTTGTTTATAACGGGTAAAGACTTGCATTGAATAATAGGCTACTACGGAACCCTACACTGCGCGTGGCCCGACGCGCACTTGGCCGGTTATTTTATGTTCAAATGCGTTTGTTTGTTTTAGTGAATTTTTATCGAGGCTACTGCCTTAAATAGGGTTTTTTGTATTGCAAAGGTCGTTTATTGGACACATTAAACCGCAGTCAGAAATACCTATACAAATACCTGTCCTCATCCGATTCAATATTCTAAATTCTAATCGTGCATCTTATGTAATCTTATTGGTGTACTTTTCGTTGGTGTTCAATAAATAAATAAATAAAAAATTCAAAGGTTGGCTAGAATTAATCACTTCTAGTCAGCGTACCATTTTGTAAGTTTTTAAATTGTTGTACAATAAATACTTTTGTTTTGTTATCGTATTGTATTGTTCTACGTAGCACAAATACCTGATTCAGCTTGAATTTAATCGATCGGACAAAATTCCGTGGAAGAATCGCGAAGAAATCATTTTATCTCTGAGCCTCACATTTTAGATTGCTTCTATGGAAATATCAACTCAGCAGACGGCTTAGTTTGAATTTCGAAGAAAAATGTTAAATCACTATAAGCCTGAAATGATGAGCTATATAATGAAGATAAAAATCTAAAACTTGCGCTTAACATGTTCAATTCGGACCGAGGTCTGATACGCCTCGTATGTGTCTTCTTTGCGGTGCGGCTAAGAAAAACATATAGACTTCTCTATTGTGCGGAGGCCGTAACATTTATTAACCGACTTCAAAATGGAGGATGTTTCTCAATTCGACCGTATATATGTTTTTTTTTTATGTTTGTTCGCGGACAACTTCGTCGTTTATGGACCGATTTTGATTATTATTTTTTTGTTCGAAAGGAGATATCTCAAGTCTGGTACCATAGTAATTTTATTGAGGTCTGATAAGTATCTCTAGAGATATTGACATAAATATCTCAAAATTGGTACTGAAAATGAATAGCGCGGCATTGAAGTCGGTTCTTTTTTAGTTTTTAAACGATATTATTTGATATATGTAGGATAGAAATAAATATATATTATGATCCCTATTGAAAACAGAATGCAGTAGTTACGGGGTCTAATAAGCCCGGTATCGCCATTATGATAGTTTTCATACAAAGTCTTGAACTTCAACAGAATGCAGTGGTTAGGGGGTCTAATTACCCCCGTACCGCCATTATGATAGTTTTCATACGAGGTCTTAATCGTCCCGTACTACAGGAATGGAAAAAAAAAGTTGTACCGCTTCCAATATGTCAAAACTTTTAGGCTTCCAAGTGTTTGTTTTCATATGAAAGTATGTGTTTCATGAGTACCAACGGCGTCTTATATTTAACAATAATGCAATACTAACCGGAAGCAAGCAGGGCTGTCGTTGACGTAGTGAGGACTTCCGGCTGAGCAACCTCATTTCCGGCGTATCTTGACTTGACGCCCCCGTGACATAGGAATTTATTTACTAGCTGCTTCGTGTAGAATGTGACACTTATTTTTATCTTGCATTATATTGTTATGTATACAACTGTACAACATAGACACTTATTAGTATTCCACGACTTAAACTTTTTTGTTTATATCGTACACGCGTTTAGCTAGTTAGTTAGTTTTAGCGTTGTGATGATATGTGGTCGAAGATAATAGCACACAAGGCCTAGAATCTAACTAACTCTTAAGGACAGCTGCCGGAACACATCATATGATTGGCGACGGATTTTCCGACTGTAGTATGGTAGCTGGCCAGGCGGACACCAGACTGTGTCCTACCATCATGCCGTGAGTTTCTAAATTACGATTTTCCTTCACCTGAGAGCCATTGTAAAATACGCACATATTATTACAATAGAAAATGCAATAGCGTACGGCAGGGATATGAACCCACTACCTCTGGCGTCAAAGCCGACCATTCTCTCACTGCGCCACTGGGCCCTCAAAATAGCTGTACCTACCCCTTGATAGTTGTATACATTGATATCTACAGTTTATTATATTAATCGATATTTTGAAATATTATCAGATTTCTACAAAAATATAAAGGTTTAATGGAGGTAATTATAGTAAATAAAAAACGTAATAAAACTGCTACCTCAAATAAATTAATATTGTAATACATAACTAAAGAAGGGATGTCACAAGTTGCGAGAGTCAACTTAAGTTGCAAGTTTGTGATGGTTTACATACATATCCATAACACTCCATACATGTTCAGAACACTGAAGATACTCATAAGATTTCGATAAAATGCGATAAAAGAGCACTACGAAGATATATTCTGATCATGAAAAAGGATTGTTTGGATCTAGAGAGGATGGATGAAGTAAGATTGACGAAACAGATCTATGAGACGAGTGTGAATGGGCCAGCCGGTAGTGGCCGACCTAGGCGAACGTATCACGACTTCACGACCAGAAAGGCCAAGTCAAAAGTAGCTATAAGCTTCGAGCATGTATAAAAACGGTCATGACAGTGGAAGAAGCAAAAGAGGCATGTCAGGATCGTAGCATGTGGAAAAAAGAAGTCTCTGCCTACCGCAACGGGAAAAAGGCATGATTATATGTATGTATGAATGAACGAATCATTAAAATCCGTCTACAATTATTGGCAGAAAGGCAGCATTATTCTTATAAGCGTTTAATTAAAAAAAACACGTGTTTAACTACGCTCTCACTAGATATCGAAAAAATATTCTTCAAATAAGTTCCTCACTGTTTCCTGAATTATTTATCAGAACGGACGGTTCTGCATAACGTATCTTTTTGCATAATGTAGGGTATCATAAAATATGAAAATACTAGGGTACCTCTCGAGGGTAGACAATGCTAACATTGGTCTAGAAATATGATAGACCTTTTTACATAATGTTTGTGTTGATAAAAAGGCAAAAGGTGGGCGTGATGTTGGGCTGTAATCCGCTGTTTCCATAAAAAAACAGAGTCAAAGATTCTTTATTAATAATGGTAATGGCGGTCGGGTAAAAATACCATTACGACATTTAATTATTTAAAAAAATATATAGATACTCAAAAGCAGCAATGGCCCAATGGCTAAGGCGTCGGTCTGGCGATCGAGTGATCGTGAGATCAGTGCACTATTATATACCCACCCAATGCACTAGTGACGTGAATCCACTCCAGACACAAGCATATTTAGCTTAGTTGAAAGGGTTAACAAAACTACTAGCAGACTAGTAATGTGCAACGCACATTGCTAGAAGCTTTTTAAAATGAAAAATAAACTGGCCAAGTGCGAGTCGGACTCGCACACGTAGGGTTCCGATAGAACAAAATTTGCCGGAAAAATTAAGTATCTACATTGTTTAAACATCGATATATATAAATACTGTGTCAATACCGAGTCAATAATAAACATGCTTATTTACTACAACGCCATCTAACGAATGTCGAACGAACTTCTAACACCCACCATGTGAACGTTAACACAAAGGTCAGTGACCTTTTTGTTGGTTACCATCGTTCATAGATGGCGCTATAGTAAAAACACGTTTTTTGTATGGGGACCCCCTTTAATTATTAACTTAGTTCTGTTTTTAGTATTTGTTGTTATAGCGGCAACAGAAATACATTATCTGTGAAAATGTCAACCGTCTAACTACCACGGTTCATGAGATACAGCCTGGTGACAGACGGACAGACAGACAGACAGACAGACAGACAGACAGACAGACAGACAGACGGACAGCGGAGTCTCAGTAATAGGGTTCCGTTGGTACCCTTTGGGTTCGGAACCCTAAAAAGACAAGCAGAGAAATGCGACCATGCATATCAGTAGTATTCCAAAATGAAGAGATCCCCTACTGTTGCAGAGCCTCAGTAACTGACTCTGTAACCTTATCCAGGTTGTTCTCCAGATAATGCAAAGTCAACGTCTATATTGGACACCCTTTTCATTCTGGTTCAAAGAACAGGTCAGAAAATGTTGGCATTTTACTCAGCGTGGGTAGAGTTTTGGGCGATTATTTAAGTATTTTGAAAATGTCAAGGACTGCCAGTAAGTAGAATAGTCTGACTCTCAAGAACTGTGCTGCCAGAAAACCGTTAGGTTTTGGCAGCGGGACATTATTCAAATACCTCTTACCACCTGTGAACGAGCAACCAAGAATGCACATAGAAAAATCAATAGGTGTACGGCTATAATTTGAACCGACAACCTCCGGATTCGAGCCACGATATCTATCCTCTATGCCGAAGGGCCGTGCTTGTTACATCTTCAAGGCTAAACGCATTCATCGATTCGTCAGTTGCACAGATATAGACATAACGAAAATAAGATATATTATAAAACTTAATTAAGCTCGTTGCGCGATGAGCCTGCGGTAGACGTGGCTCCCAGAAGAAGGACATCAAACATATCCAAAATTGGTCGGAGACATTCTGATTAAAAAACCCGTGAGTGTACAACTGTTTTTAATAATTATAACTTAATTTAAGTTAATAAATAAAGTAAAAAAATATATAAGAATATTGCGCATTGTTACGACAGCTAAACTTGTGTGCCAAATTTTAGCCCGATAGCTTCAGGGGAAGTGGGTGAAATATTGATTGCAAAATTCTAGAACATAGACGTGACGTAAAATAAAAGCTTTTAAAAAGGACAACGGATACTTTTTGATGTAGGTAAAGACACGTGGTAACGATTAACTAGTCTGTATAATGTTTAGTGTGGATCATGATAAGAGTTAGGTACAAAATCCTCAGCATTCTACCTACCATCTCTTTACTAAATCAACTTCATTATTTTTGTATGTGCTGTCTATAGTAGCACGTTCACCCTCAAAATGAGCTTGGTCCCTCATTAGACGGACCGGAACACAGATTAATCTTCATATTTGATGGATGGCAGGGTACACTACTCCCTAGATGGTTTTTTCTTCTGTTCCTAGAATATATTTTAGGTATATACACTCTATTTTAAGGAATATCTTGCCTAAACACTGTATCTTTGTCGTATAATATTTGTTGTTAATGTTTTTTTTCCCTTAGCCACTTACTTACATTTACAAAGCTTACATCTTAGCCAAAAAATAAACTAGTTCCAAAAATGTTGTATGTTTTTTTATATCTTATAGGCTAGCGTTTGACCACTATCTCAGCTGTTGGTAAGTGATGATGCGGTCGAAGAAGGTAAGAGCGCTAGGCCTAGAATGGGAACTGGCTCTCAAGGATATCTGCCGGAACACATTAGATGTTTGGCGACAGACTTACCAACAGGTGAGATAGTGGTCAAACGCTAGCCTATAAGATATTTAAAAAAAAAATAGTTGTATTTTCTCTTACACGTTTATACGTTTGGCCTGTATACGTAGTAGTATTATGTATTCTGTGCCTGTATACAAGCTTGTTCTTATCCCTTATCCCAGCAATATTCCAACTACTCCGCACGTGACGTGTTCATTACCATACACCCTTTCAACCTTTGTTCTGAATCGTTGAACATGCGATGCGTCGTAAATTATGGACCTTACGGATTGGCTATAAGTCTTTATTTATGTGAGAAATCAGGCAATAAGCTTTAGGCGATAAGATTTTTATTTATATACATATTAGCTATCGTTGGACTACTATCTTACCTGGAGGTAAGCGATGATTTGGTCGGGGATGGCGTGGTCAAAGATAATGGACACGCTAGGCCTAGAATACTCTGACTCTCAAAGGCTGTGTGCTGCTAGAATAACGTAAAGTTATGGCGACAGATTTCTGCTTGTTGATGGTAAGCTACTTTTTGATAGCAAGTCAGGCGGAACATCGATATAATATGCTCCTGCCACCTGCGGATAAATAGTTTACTCTATAATGTTTATGTTTAAGTTAATAACGATTAATTGTTATGTAATCAGCACCGTACAACGTCATGTTTGTTTATTTTAATGCTTATTAGCCGACTACGGTAAAATCAAACAGCAGGGTTATATTTTTATCAGTCCAATTATGTATACAAATGTATGTTTGTATTTACGTATGTTTGTACCTATTTTTATTTAACGTACCACCTAATGTAGATTTTCATCCGATATTGATATATATATATATATATATATATATATATATATATATATATATATATAATTATTATATAAATATTAATAGATAATTGTGTAATTGTATGTGAGGTATATTTCTATTTCCGGCCTATATAAACATATACGTAGGAATTAGCCACGATAAAAACCTTTACCACCAAACTGGCTTTCCCTGTGCTACATTTTTAAGAAATCAATCAAGACGTTTTGTTTATGAAGAAACCACAAACAAAAAAACAAGTAATCATTGACTTTTATCACATTAGAGATTCAGAGCAATTTCATTGCCCGTTCTATAATTATCTAGTACCCCTTTCACCTCAAACCAACCTATTCACATGTAGATCTAATATATATAACGTTACAATATCAAATCTCTTGACTAAAAAAAATACATTGAATATTTAGTATCCGAGTTGCTCTCCCTTTTTTCGATTTCCATTTTTTACTTGACTGCTCTTGTTAAATAATTCTACGTGGTATGATTGATACGGCTGTTTCACAGTTATGAAAGCTGATGTGAACTATGCCTTCTGTAAAGATACATTTATATTCAGTTCGTTTTTGCGGTTATAGCACCCAGGAGGCTCGTGTTTTCAGGTAGATTAGCTAATTTAAATAAAACTGGCCAAGTGCGAGTCACACTTTTGTCCCGCACACGGAGGGTTCCGAACGCCATCTAGAGATTATCTGAGGGGCTTCTAACACCAACTAAGTAAACATTAACACAAAGATGTTAGTAATTAATATTATTAAATATATGGTTGACCGAGCTTTGCTCCGTATTTTTTGCCACTTAAACAGAAAAATATGACTCTTCCCGACATTTATTGACGAATAAAAATACTATTTCTTTTAATTGAGAGCAACTAACTGCTTGAACTGAACGACACAATAAAATACTAAAGCTACTTCTACTCGCCAATAGATGCCAGGAAGAGTCATATTTTAAGTTGATTATCGATGAAGTTGATTATTGAAAACACGAATAAAACAACATTTTCTGAAAATGAATCCTAGCTAGATTATTTTGATTTTTCGCCCCTGAAATACTAAATTATATTTAATCGTTGAAGCCGTTTCCGAGATTCAGATTCAGATTCCGAGATTAAGGTAAACACGATAGCGCCATTTATGATAGCTAGATCGTAAAAAACACGTTTTTTATTTTAAACCCTTTAATTTTTAACTTTCTGTTTCTGTTCTTAGTATTTGTTGTTATAGCGGCAACAGAAATACATCATCTGTGAAAATTTCAACCGTCTAACTATTACAGTTCATGAGATACAGCCTGGTGACAGACGGACAGACAGACAGACAGACAGACAGACATACAGACAGACAGACAGACGGACAGCAGAGTCTCAGTAATAGGGTTCCGTTGGTACCCTTTGGCTTCGGAACCCAAAAAAACCTGCGAAGTGCGAGATGGATTCGCGCACCGACGATACTGCACAATATTGTTAAACTAGGTTAAATGACAAACTTAACTTTGCAGTTCGATCCCTAGATACGGTTATTGCACTAATCGCAAATAATAAGTTTGTAATAGTAAATAGCTTTTAGTTGTATCCGCGGCGTTATTATTTCGTATCACTCATTTTACAACCATATTGTTATCTTCCACCGCACAGGCCATCAATACTATACTTTCTTTGGTATTTTTCTCTCTATAGTCCCTTTCATGTCCATCATCCTTTGGCGACGAGATATTCATGTTTGTCTTGACATATGCAATTGTAGAGACACAAGATGCATATGCATAAGCAGTTCTTTGAAAGCATTCCAATAAGCCCTAACTCTGCTGCAAGTTGGTGAGAAGTAGAGTATTCTACAGATTCCAGGAGATGTTCCAGCATCAGGTCAATGCTTCCATTACTTACAGTATCATTAAAGTGAGAGAATATCGAATTTAGAATCTGGACGTCATCATAATCATTTAAAGACCCCTTTTAAGACCCCTTTTTTGCGTCAGGGGTTAAAAAGAGACGTACAAGTTAGTAGCAAGAAGCCCTATAGCAATAAAAAAACCCTCGCCAGCTATAAAACTCAAGTGAGAAACCAATTGAGTGTAGTACTATGTCATGAAAGTTTTACAGCCTTTTTCATTATGGGACGGTTTATTATCTGATGTTACAGTTACAGCACCTGAGGGTGGAATAGTTGCTCTCTGTGGAGTGGACTATAGTCGACTGTCCAGCGCCTCGTCTCAGGGATGTCTTTTAATTCCAGACCAGCACGATTCCATCTTAGACACCATCTTCACTTAGCATCAGGTGAAATAACGGTCAATTGCTTGTCTTTCTGAATAATTTAATATCGTTTGCAAAACAAAATGACAAAATGTAACTTCAAATGCCGCGCTACTCATTTTCAGTACTAATTTTAAAAGTGTTAATCTTTATTTCTCTGGAGATACTTATCAAATCTCTATGAAATTACAATGGGGCCTCCTTGAACTCTACCATTTAGTAGTGTATAAAAACAATAAGAAAATAATAATTAAGATAGTTTAAAAACCAAAACAACCGACTTCCATGCCTCGCGAGTCAGTTTCAGTAGCAAGTGTGAGATGTTTATCGTCATATCTCTGGAGATACTTATCAGATCTCGATGAAATAACAATGGGATTACTTTTTTTACCCTACCTAATTAATTAATCTCAACTCATAATTCAAATTGGTTCACAATTGGCGGAGTAATCGCGTAACATACATGCAAAAGAAAAAAAAAACAAAATACATACAGACGAATTGAGAACCTCCTTATTTTTGAAAGTCGGTTGATAAAGGCATCTTCATAATGGACCACACCGTCGCAGACTTGCATTGTATTTTGCAACTTTAAAAAATAGGTAACTTAACTTGACTCCCATTTATTTTTATATACGCACATACATTTTACACCATTAGGAAGTTTTACAGCGCAGTTCATTACGCCACCTAACGGCTGTACGTGGAAATAAACTGCAAGGTAAATGAGTTCGCGTTTATTCCATATTTTTTCATTCACCTGTGGAGTTATGTTTTAGCTTTGGAGTTTTTCTTTTTTAAAAATATTTAACATAAAAATGTTGAGTAATTTCGTAATTTATACTGGGAACTATCTGTGGCCCGCAGTTTCGCCCGCGTCAAAAAGTATCTAACGGTGCGTACAGACTATGTACCATAACATTTTATAACACCGTTATTTCACATGTTTTAGATAATGTGGACACGGAATGTTATAAAACATGTTATAATAACATGTTATAATATCATATTTTATAACATTCCGTGTCCACATTGTCTGAAACATGTTAAATAACAATTTTTTAACATGTTATGTTACATAGTTTGTACGCACCCTAATGGCCAAATCCATAATACCTGGGCTCTGCCTATGAAAAAATTCAGCTATATCGGTCGTAGTTTGATCGTGAAGAAGTCCCAAACAAACAAATATACAAACTGATTTTCGTATTAATAATATTTATTGCTGTTGATATATTTTAACCTATAAAAGCAGTCAATTATAAAAGGCCGATCGATCTACATAATTGCCTTCGTTTGAATAGTTGATACGATTGGGGTATGACATTCTATTTTATTTATGTATTATGGGGTTATTGGCTTTGCTTCCTATTTATTTAATACGTGTCGGGTGTATTTTTGATCGACTTCGCCAATGGAGGTAGTTACTAATTCCGCGTTAATATTTTTTTCTTTTATGTTCCTTAAATTTACGTTATTTCTAAACGATATTTGTTTTTTTTTAATTCAAAAGAGCTATAGAATATATAACATAGAAATGGTCACGCTAGCCCTAGAATGGTCTGACTCTCAAGGGCTGTGTGCTGCCGCAACACCGTAAGGTTAAAGTTATCTTCATGATGTTGGTACTCGTACCTTCTAGTAGGAAATCAGGCGGAACATCGCTATAATCCACGTAGGTACATATCATGCACGTCATCTTTTTTTTATATCTTATAGGCTAGCGTTTGACCACTATCTCACCTGTTGGTAAGTGATGATGCAGTCGAAGATGGTAAGCACGCTAGGCCTAGAATGGGAACTGGCTCTCGATGATAGCTGCTGGAACACATTGATGTTTGGCGACAGATTTTCTAACTTGAGGGTGGTCGCTGGCCAGGTGGACACTAGATAGTGCCCTACCGCTATGCGGGGGTTGTTGGTTTCTTAACGATGTTTTTCCTTCACCGGAAAAGGGCACATAAATTTTTCGATAGAAAAATGCACGGCGAGGATTGAACTCGGTACCTCTAGCATCAAAGCCCAGCGTTCTCCCGATTACGCCACCAGGCCCTCATCTTCGTAATAACATCGTATGAGGCGTACATGGTACGTTACTACACGTTTTCGTGACACGTAGCAACGTTTATTTTTAGTTCAAAGGCTGTCCGAAATAATACTCCCCGGGGTGAATATTATCGTAGCTACGAAATTTTAACGTTACCTATTGTAGAAATATTTAGAATATGTATGAACGTACCTAACTATTCGTACCTAAAGTATTTTATTTTTCCTTGGTCTGGCAAATACAAATAGAAATTTTACTTTTGTTTTAAAATTCTTGTGAACTGGTTAAATTATTGACGTTATTTATACTGGATAATTTAGTAGCATATTATATGATTGTATGAGCATATTACATTGATTTTCCGCCTGGTTTGCTACCAAAACAGTAGCTTACTTTCATCAAGGAGAAAATATGCTGCTATAATATTCCGGTGTTCTGGCAGCACTTGACCACATCATCGCCTACCACCAAGCGAGACATTAGTCAAACGCTAGAGCCTATAAGATAAAAAAAATATATACTTACAGTGTTATGTGCAATCCCCATAATAGTAATCGCATTCTTTCCAGTCGGTAAAGCAGTTGTGTACGAAACGATACAATAAGCAATATATCATGTGCGTTTATATTTTGCTTACTAGTTCACTAAGCAATCATATAAAATGTATCAAAAAGCTGTGTATAATATATTTTCCTACCAAGCTATACAATAGTATGCGTAATATACATATACATCCTAACAAACTGGTACATAATATTATTCTTTGTTAACTTAGTATCCTCAATGAATAAATTGTTTGTAGCGTCGTCGTAGCGTGTAGCACATGGACAGTCGTACGTAGTCACGTAGCCATCAACTCGTAGCTAATTTCTCGTCACCCACGCTCCGTAATGCCTACGTTTATAGCGTCGTTTATACATACCAATATGTTTTTTGTTTCTGATCTTAATATAATTAAATCTACAGAGTTTTCTCATACAAACGTAACTACATTATGTTATTATTGGTCTGAAAACAAAATTTGTTTTATCATAGAGGAAAAATCCCAAACCATATTTGAAATCATATTAAAAATCGAATGATTTCATATAATATTTTATTATTTATCCAAATGTAGCGTGAACATATTATATATGATTATTTTGTCAATCAATAAGTTAACACTTTTGTGCTTCAAAAAGATATATAATATAAGACTTGAAAATATTGCAAAACAAGTTAATCCAGACCTTTTATATATACACACACATATTGTACACATATTGTAGACACGTAGATATCGCATACGGTACGTTTTATGCGGTCGTTTCTTCCACGGACCTGCAAGATGTGGAACGAGCTCTCCCACCTGAGGTTTTTCCGCTACGGTATAACATGCAGCGATTTAAGAGAGGGGTAAAAAGAGTCCTCTATGCAAAAGGTAGGCAAAGCACGTGCAATACTACTTGTGTTGCATGTGTTTATAGGCGGCGGTGACCACTTCCGATCAAGTGGGCGCCGCTTGCATGTTTGTCAACATTGACAAACAATATTAAATAAAAATTATTGTTTTAAATTATTGTTGAAAATGACCGGTCAATACTAAAAACGTAATAATAATATAACATAAATATAACAACTAAAAAATATAAAAAATATAATAACTACAAAACGTATTCCAAACATTAGAGTTTGCTACTACAGCCATTGAAGCAATGAAACCACTTGATCCTTAACGTAGCTATAAACAGGACTATAAATAATTTTCAAAAATGTTAAGCATGTTTTAACATAAAAAGCCTCGGCACTAACAACTTAAGTTTCAACGGGTCTTAAAACATTGATCTTAATGAATTAACAGTAACTGTTCGTTTCATTATTAAGCTATTTACAAAATAACCACGTATGTTTACACCACGCCAAATAAGCATGATCCCACAAACTCCCGTGTATTAAGAAGACGAATGAGCAACGACAGAAGTGGGTCACATCTGGTTGAGAAACAACCTACTAGATAAGGCATAGCGACCTTATTGTGCAAAAGATAGCGATTCAAGCGCAATTCACAGCCACGTAGCCAATCTTTTCTAACTTGTTGCCGATCGGTTCGGTGGGTTTCGGCATGATGTTCCATGCAGTCACTTTGAAATACGTTAGTTGCGGTTAGTAGTCTGTCCAGAACACAAAAGAAACTTCTAGTATTTCATTGTTATCATCACTGTCATCAGCCTTTCTCTATCAACTGTTAGAAATAGACGTCTTATGGTTGATGATGTACTTGTATATGGATCGGATGAGTCCAGATTGTTCCAGAGATATAGATATATATAAGCTTCTCAAACTTGCTACTGAAAATGTCTTGCAAGGCATCGTCGGAAGTCAAACTTTTATAAGTTTTGTTGCTATTATTTTCAACCGACTTCCAAAAAGGAGGAGGTTCTCAATTCGTCTGTCTGTTTTTTTAAAATTTATTTTCATGTATGTATGTTACGCGATTGCTCCGTTAATTGTGAACCAATTTGAATGATTATTTTTAATCGGTAGGGTACATTTCCGAGGTAGTTTCAATGTAATTTCATCGAGATTTGATAAGTATCTCCAGAGATATGACGATAAACGTCTCAAACTTGCTACTGAAACTGACTCGCGGGGCATGGAAGTCGGTTGTTTTTGTTTTTAAACTATCTTTATTATTTTCTTATTGTTTTTATACATTAATCTTGTATACAAAGGTCAACGTTTCTTATAGCCACATCTAGCGGTTTTATAAAATGTTTGCGATGAACTAGGTAGGTGTGAAGGTTTACGAGTGCAGTTTCAGCTCATCTGCTGCCACCTGGCGAGACTAGCCGTGAGTAATTGGTCAGTGTGAAGCGCATTTCAGAATTCAGACTACGCTATACTATTCCGCTATAAAGCACATTATAAGCAAACTGGCTGCTTTATAGTATAGCTAAGTGTAAACGTGATCTAGGTAAATGTGGTGGTGAGCGATATTGTTGCGCTATAAACTATATGTTGTAAGCTATTTATTATATATATTATATTATAGCGTAGACTGAAATGAGCTTTACTGACAACACCGTACTACCTTTGTTTATATTATGTTAGTGTTATTATGTAGTAAAATATTATCTCAGCTGCTTGAACAGCAAGCCAACTACATGTTGCTTACAAACCTAGCGCTGTTTTGCGTGGAGCTTACCAACCCGTGAGAAAACGGCCTTATTTATGTATACATAATATTAAGTGTTAAAGCAATTTAGCAAAAAGCTACCAAATGACCGTCCGTTCCCCATCACACATGTGATTGAGAACGTACGTGTGCGCGCATCGACTCGGGGTGATCGTGATTTATTGCCCAATTTGGTAGATGATTCGTGAAAAGTTACTTTATTCGCAGATAAAAAACGACGTGTCTAAATTTGGATCTGTCACATGTTGATCATCTGGGCTGTTTTTAGCTTCAGCATCCTACATTCTTGTAATATGAGCATGGATTTTTGGTCCTTCTTTAGATAGCTCGCGTATCTTTAGCATAATAACACTTTGCAATCATCGCTCAATGGGAGCCATCAAGTGTTAATTTTCCGCTAGAGGCGCTAATGTGCTATAAGGTCCTCAAAATGTTAATGTAATTTTTAACCGACTTCAAAAAAGGAGGAGGTTCTTAATTCGTATGAATCCTTTTTTTAATGTATGTTCACCTGATTAGACTGATTAGACTGATTTGAAAGATTACAAAAAGACCAATAAAAAAAGTTTTAATAGTAGGTATACTTCCCAGGTAGTCCATTTAAATCTCCAAGTATCTCCAGAGATATGGAGATATTACCTCAAACTTGCTACTTAAAAATTACTAGAGTGGCATTTGAAGTCGGTTCTTTCAGTTTTTAAACGATTTAAAATTATTAGTTAAGGATTGATCCCAAAATGACTTATTAGCATCGATATAATATATAATAAACTGGCCAAGTGCAAGTCGGACTCGCACTCGTAGGGTTCCGTAACACAGTAGAGTATTCTATAACTATGATTTTTCACAACTACAAAAATAACTTTGTTTTTCATAGTGTTTGTATGAAAAACAAAGTTATACTTGCGGTCGCTATATCTCAACAACTGCTAACTGTATCTCGTTCAAACCAATTTTTGTTGTTAGTTTTTATTGAGATCTACAGAATATATTTTTTCTAGATTTTTAACTCCCTTACTTTAGAAGTTAGAGGGGGGGGACACACATTTTACCACTTTAGACGCGCCTATCTTTTGAATGATTGACTTTGAGAAAAAATGATTTTAGAAACCTCAATATCATTTTTAAAGACCTATCCATAGACACCCCATACGTGTAGGTTTGAAGAAAAAAAAAATCTTTTGTTTCAGTTCCATGTATGGGATGCCCCCCCTTTAACTTTTGTATTTTTTATTTTTGTATAAAAATCGGAAAGCGGTTTACAGAATACATCTACGTACTAAGTTTCAATTCTGTAGTCTTAACAGTTTCGGAATAAAATGGCTGTGACATACGGACGGACAGACAGACAGACAGACAGACAGACATGGCGAATCTATAAGGGTTCCGTTTTTTGCCATTCGGCTACGGAACCCTAAAAAAGGGAGATAGGGTACCCCGCTCCCCAATGTGGACAGTATGAGCTAAGTTCGCGAAACTAATTTTACCTTAGTCACAATCGAACTGGCATTTGTGTAGCACGTACAGAATTACATGTGTAATTATAGCAGATCCATTTAAATAATAAGCAACAACTCTTTCCTCTGTTCTTCATGCACATCAAGCTGGACTTAAGAAATTCGTGTTTTTATGTAGTTGTTTCTAGTTCCATTATGTTTACGAGGCATAAGAGTCAGTACCGCATCTCCCTTTTTATATCGACGCTTATTAGGTATAAATTTTGACATTTCGTTATAAAATTGTATAGCTTGACAGCTGTCAACAGGACCATTTTACTCAGTGGAGCCGTCTCGTGAGCGAGTAGCAGGCATAATCTGGTTATTTTATTGATTTTTTTATATAAAAATGCATATATGTAATGTGTTTTAATTCAATATTGTAATATTATGAATGTAGCAAAATTGGCTCATTAATGTAAATCCACATTTGTTATCTTATTAATTTACCGTATATGCTAGTATTTGACCACCATCTGACGTGTTGGTAACTTACCAATACCATCATCAGCATCATCACTTACCAAATGGTAAGAGGATGGAAGCACGCTAGGCCTTAAATGATAACTGACTCTCGAGGACAGCTACCGAAACACATTAGATGTTTGGCGACAGATTTTCTATTTTGAGGGTGGCAGCTGGCCAAGTGGACACTAGACAGTGTCCATGGTGGTACATGCAAACTATTCTTTGATAAACACTTGTTTTAGGAAAACAACCCCCAACGACAAACTCTCAAACTAAAAGCATATAAAAAATACTATTAGCCCTTTTCCCCTAGGGCCTATACAAAGAGCTATATAATAGTCTGTAACATATAAACTAACAGTACAATTTTCTCTCTACATTTGTTTTCATAGGTCATTGCCTCAAATAGCCCTTTTGTTTATTTCACCTTTGGCATAATGTTAGTATTACTTTGTCAAATATTAAAGTGAAACATTTTCAGGCGCACTGGGTCAAAAATGCAACGGAAGTGACGTAGCACCACGCACAGAGTACATTGAATATATAGGGAGAGCACCACGGTCCGAATGCAACGGTATAGGGAATATGCATGTAGCTCAGATTTATTGGATTTTTTTTTTCGAATCTTTGTTGTCCTGGAGTTATATGTAAACCTTTTTTTTTATTTAATTCCATTTTATTATAAGCTAAAAAATAATAAATGAAAAATGCAATTTAAGCGAGGGAAATTTAAGTTTGTAAAACAGATCACGGTTGTTCGAATCGAAAGTTGACGTCATAATTCACTACATTACGTGATAGAAACATTGAGCGGAATTTTAGCGGGAACATAAAAGTGAATGTATGGTGTAGTCTAATTGTATTTATTTCTAAATATTGTGTTTGCCGCGTATTATTGTGCAAAAATGTATATTACTAACCATTTAATATAGGTAAAAAAAGAGTACGAGATTAGATAAACGGCATAAGTAAAAACATGCCATTAGCTAAATACAATAATCGCGCGGAGTCTTAGTTAAAAAAAAAAGCTAGTTTGCTTCAAGTGACGTGTATCTGACGTAAGTGCGTGACGTCACAACTCACTACTAAAGAGCCCGGGAAATGATGGCGTTTGAACTGCTCAAATTTATTTGTATATATATTTTTTTTAATAATTAGACCAATTCCGGAGGTATTTTATTTTGTTACTAGAGTCTGGCCAACGAAAGCTGTCCAAGAAAAAAGGCGGGAATTAAAAAAATCAAGAGCTGTTAACCCTGGCTATACACTGCATAAACGGAGTTGATACTATTTATTTTTCAGCAAGTACATTTTTTTCGAGTTGTTAAAATTATGAATGGTTCAAGTTCGTTTTGACAGTCATTAATTATTGCCATATCAAAACTTCTGAAAATAATACGTGGACAGCTTTCGTTGGCCAGACTCTATGTTATATGGATGTAATGAGTGAAATAAAAATATTAAAAAAACACGCATATTCCCTATTAACGTACGCATATACATCTAAATTGTCAATATTTCAATGAGAAGGAAGTTTCACTTCTAATGCATAGTTTTCTACGCACTTCCTTTTTTATATTAATTTTATATTAATAATAATAATTTTATGTAACTAGAATTGGATCATCCATTTTCGTTCTACGATGCTACAGACAGATACTCAGATACACACGTTCACCCTTTTTTGCGTCGGGGGTTAAAAACACCCGCAATACCGAACACATAAACGCTATAGCGTGCTATGTCACTAGGGTTGCCACTGGCATCGTAGATATTCTATTTCTTATCATAAAATGTAACTATATGATTTCTCGTATACATTTGTCCCAACTGTGATCCTCAAATCCCGACTTTATCAAATTTTACCGCATATTTTAGTCTTCTCTTCTGGCAACCCTACAATTACTCACAGAAAACTCATACAATTTATATTTTCCACGCCAATTGTCGCAAATTGCATTGTGGCGGCGACTCATACAGGCAATTCCGCTTAATTATACAACGGAATATTAAATCAACACACTTTGTTACGTGGAATTATTAAAGAAAACACTGTGGAGCTAGGAGACAGCAATTCTACCTTAACCAGTGCTCCCTTTGCTTTACCCAGCTTTTGCATGACTGAGCTAAAGCAGCAATGTTTACACAAGCAAACGAGTTACATGCAAGCTGTTTCTTTTCGAAGCACATAGTTGGTTTTGCTCGTAACCAAAAATGACAGTGTTAGCTAAAGCCGCAATCTACTCTGCTTGTTTTTTCGTGTCGTTTGGAATATGTTTTCGGTAGTTAAAGGCCTGTTGCTCCAAGTTAAAATATTAATCAAGGTACAACCACCTCGTTGTAGTTTGATGAGGGCCTAAATTACATTCGGGAGGTTATTTTCGGTGAAGGGCTGGCCCTTTTTACGCCTAGAGATGAGGTTGAATATGTATGTTGTTTTGGAATGGCCTGTGAATTTTTTAGCGGTTTTATGAAGGAATTATGGACGTTGGGCGCGACAATATAGAACGAATTTGTAAAGTGAATGTTGAAATTAAGGCAAACGTTGAAAGTCAAAAAAATTATACCAATATTTGCAAAACTTAAAGCTACGTTAGTCAAATGAAATATTGCTATGTTCAGTATATTTTATTCACCATGTACGCATAAAACGCAATTTCTAAGTAACAAAATACCGATATACCTATGAAATTGCATTTACTGTAAAATAATTTAGTGTTATTAATAAAGCTTGTGAAACAATGTCATAATGGTAGACACCATAGAATTTTAATAAAGGTTTAAATTGAATTTCTTGTACACTCAACACCAAATATGTTATCATTCGTAATATTTGGCATTGCGGATTAAAATCCCTGTCGAGTCCTTAGTTTTTAGGGTTCCGAACCCAAAGGGTACCAACGGAACCCTATTACTGAGACTCCGCTGTCCGTCTGTCTGTCTGTCTGTCTGTCTGTCTGTCTGTCTGCCTGTCTGTTTGTCTGTCTGTCTATCTGTCCGTCTGTCACCAGGCTGTATCTCATGAACCGTGATAGTTATACGGTTGAAATTTTCACAGATGTATTTCTGTTGCCGCTATAACAACAAATACTAAGAACAGAACAAAGTTAAGAATTAAAAGGGTTTAAAACAAAAAACGTGTTTTTTACGATACGATACGATACGAAATTAATTCACCTCGACGCAGCTAGATGGCAGCACAGGAAAAATTAGCACGCGCAAGCGTTTCATTTGTTAAATTTGTGGGCCTCGGTCGATTTGTTTACTTAGTTATGGTTAATTAGCAGAAATGTAGTGAAGTATCGAATAATATATCATCAATATTAGTACTTAAAGAGCATCAATTAGCTAGAATCAGAAGAGGAAGTTAGTCGTACGAACACTCGGTCTTCCAGATATTTAATTATATTAATTACCTTTGTGTTAATATTTACTTAGTTGGTGTTAGAAGTTCGTGGCGTTCGGACTTCGGAAATTCGGAACCCTCCGTGTGCGGGACAAAAATCTGACTCGCACTTGGCCAGTTTTATTTATAATGGATAGGGTAGCGTGGCACTTGGACTATGGTACCGTGATCACAGAATAAATAATGGCACAATCGTGACAAAGCGTCCTTAAATACACCACGCTTGCCTAGAATATACTTATTTATCCACTACTTATTTATTTACATGTCATCAATCATTATATCAAAAAAAAAAAAAAGAGTTGTCCGATGTAAAAAAGGAACAGCAGAGATAGAATTATATGAAAAAAAATAGATATATATTATGTGAAAAACTGATTGGTATAAGCATAAATAACGAATCAAAGTGGAACAGAAGCACAAGGAAACAGTTACAATTATTGGAATTTCGACCGTAAAAAAATATCCATACTATACAAACTTCCATAGTTCAATAACGTTTGTAACTCTGTCACTCTATCTGTTTCATCTGTTTGTTACATAATCACGCCTAAATGGACAATCCGATCTTACTGAACGTTAGCAAACTTTATAGCATGAGGATGAACATAGGCTACTAAATTTTTGGTGTACGTGAACTAAGTCACGGGTATCAGCTTAATAACAATAAAACACAAGCTGTCTAGACATCAAAGCTAAGAATTGCAGCGCTTCGAAGTCTGGCATATCACATATAAGCACAGAAATTATTAATATTTCTGAGCATATAAGTGATTTCCGTAAAGCTCATGTGTAGCACTCGTAGACGTCTTAGCAGTGATAGTAAGGGACAGTAAAATCTAGTAGTAAGTAGGAAGTAGTAGTAGTAAGTTACATCTTGTCATAACAATTTAAGTGTAAAGGAATGGTTAGCAAGTGTAGCTGACTGTACATACAAATGAAGTTCTTGAGTTCTCGGCAAATATTAAAGTTGGAGCTTACTGGGATTAAATATTGAGACGGAGATATTGATCATGGCGAGTAGAAGTTGGATAGAACTGAACTAATAGATATCGCTCTTATTCTAGGCACTTTTGTTCATGAGAGCCTGGTACCTCATTTGAAAATCCATTACGATTTTCACTGTTTTCTATTCTAAGGGCCAGTTTTACCGGTTCCTGGTAGCGCTAATATGAAGAAATCTGACAGATTTTTGACAGCTTTATATGGCGTATGTATCAGATAACTAACAGCATTATCAGGAACCGGTGAAACTGGCCATAAACCTACTGATAATATAAATGTCAATGATGTTTGTCTGTTTGTTCCTAAATCACGCTCATACGGCTGAATTAATTTAAATGAAATTTCGCATACAGATAATTTAAAACTTATAACTTAACAACGACAGGATACTTTTCATTTCGAGCAAAGTTGTTGGGAACAGCTAATAATAAAAATAATCGTAGCTAAGACATTTTATCAAATGTACGAATTCAATCGCATACGACAGCTTAAAACTTTACCGACGAAAACACAAAATTTCCATAATGGGGACAGATTTTCAAACTACCCGCAGTTACTGAAGTTTAGATATTGCAAGCGCTGGCTGAAAAACTTCTGTAAACTTTGCTGGACTTTCTAGTGGTGGTCTGCGTTTTGTTTTATAAAAATTTGTCGTCGTTTATGTGCAGCAAAGTTCCAGGTCTGGTTTCCTGTTCTTGCAAGAGTTTTTTTAATTAGATCGGGATGTCTGAGGTAAGGCATATTTACAAGAGATTATATTTAGTAGGTACCTATTTATAAAATTACCCGGTAATTTTTTTTTGTTTGTCTTTTGTATCAGTTAAAAGATTTACATAATTATGCTTTTACTGATTACTTACCTACTGATTTAAAAAGAGTTTATCAGGGTCAGATATATCTATCTGACCCTGATGCGGTGTTTTGCTCTATATCTTATAAGATATCTCTTACAAACAAGCTGTTAAAATCACTCACGAGTACTATTTAGTAGATTCTTTATAAAAAAAATAAGCAAAATAATTTGATATTGGTAAATTAGAGTATTTGAAGCCACAGGACAGGACATGCTCTGACTCGAGATAACTATAGAAAAACGTTCTTAGGTTGTCATTGCCGTGCGCCACATTTAGACCTGCTTTTTGAAAAATATTAAATAATAAAAACTCACAAACGAAAAACATGGTAAGTAAATATCCCGTGAATAATTCTAATAATAGTAAGTATCAGTGACCATGAAAACTTTAAAACAAGTTTAGTAAATATTTTTGCTGACTGTAAACTTATTTCAGAACGAAATAAATGTGCAGTTTTCTCTTAGATCATTTACCCAAAAAAAATATTTTTGGTACCAACTAATCCTATTTGTCCAAGCATGTTCAGACCTATCCTTGCGAGTCTATCTCAAAATCCCACTCTGTATAATTCATATAACGTAACTTAATATGAGAAAAGTCTATAAAACTCTTAGAATCCAATTTTTATCTTCAATATGTCGAGCACGTCTTTTGGAGAAACATTATCTTCAGGCAAGCGGTCAGATGGACATAAGTAGGTATGCATAGAGCTATACATGTGGCTATACTTCGAGGTAACCCTGTATATGAGAATTGATGAGTCTACATTGGCACTTCGCTAAGTACGATTTTAGAAATTATATTTAAAATAAATAATTACAGACCAGCTCCAAAAAGATTTTCTACTTTACCATATTTTGCTTGTAAGTGATTATTTTTGACGTGACATTAACCTTAAATTAAATAAAATTATTAAATTTTGAACAATTTACGAGGCATGTGAGACTTAAACATCTAAATAACAAACGCAGTGCGGTGACACGCAAAATTCAAGCAATCCGAAGTTTTGTATGCCACAGTTTCTAGCATGAGCTCTGCTTGTCAATACATTTATTTGCTACAAAATGTTGGTACAAAAGCTGTAGATTTAATAGTTCGATTAACATTTTGTCGCGTCGCAACATGCAAATTGGGCACTTATAGATAAGTGCCCAATTTGCATGTTGCAACGCGACGTACGTTACATTTCAATTATTTACAATTTCATTTATCAATGTTATAAATTTTATTTTCGGAAATAACCGCACGTTCCACTCTTGCAAAACAGCAAACAATTTAACGAGTAGGATTTAACGATATGATAATATGAAGACGCGCACGCTCTTCTTATATTTTTTGCACGACAATAGTACGTTTTAAAACTGTCGTGACTATGGTTTGCGCTCAGCCTTACTTTATAAGTGCAGGTGTAGATTGTCACCTCTTTCCTCCGCTATATTTATAAACCAACTGTACATTTCATAAGAGCCTGTCAATACCACTAGCCCGTTTATAGTTTCTGTCGTGGACAACCTCCTGAAGGGATCTGATCTGTTCACCCTGTTATTGGGATAAATGTGAGGTGATATTACATTCCAGAGTTTCCCAATAACGTATTTTATTTTTGTATTATTTTTGGAATTATTTTGCTTTGACCACCATTCTACACTTCATAAGTAAACTACGTTTCATCGTGTCGAGTCTGTCTCGTATCGAGTTTAAGTATTGTATATAACTTTGTATATTTTTATTCATTTGTGACATTCATTTTCAACCGTCTTCCAAAAAGGAAAAGGTTCTCAATTCGTCTGTAAGTTTATTTTCTTTATTTTTTTGTATGTATTTTATGTCTGAAATTTCGCGTCTTGTGGCCCTAAAAATCTCTACAAAAATGCAAATTAGTGTAATAATTTGTTGTACAAAGTTTGAGATCGTCGTCCGCAACAAAATTAGTAACAAATTGCATTACCCGGCCAGATTTACGAGCAATAAAGACAACAGAGGGTAAACGACCTATAACGAATTTAATCAAGCACCAAGTGCCGACGGGTTTGATTAGTACTTAAATAACTTTCTGGATAATAATACTATTACTGGCTATTAGCTGAATATAAAATCGTATACACCTGGGATAAGAGCAAGTAATATTTAAAAAAACCTTTTTAAACACAAGCTTTTATATAACCTAGCATCAGAGTAAGTCAAGACAAATCCAACGAGACCAAACACGACGGGTATAACATGTGTAGTTTAGGAGTTCCCTTGGCTACCTTCCAGCTCCTTCACCAGATCAGCACCATGTGCATCATAATATTGCATTGTCACGTGATTAACACATGTATGCCAAATTTCAGCTTAATCGAACCCCTGGAAGTTGCTCTGAAATCAATCGCAAGATTTGTGACGGACAGATAAATTCGCAGTTAAATAGATATAAAGCTTGTAAAAAGAGCCAAGGTTGTAGACAAGGTACATTTCAGCGCCATCCGTTCAGTAGTTTGAGCTGTGTGTTGATAATATATCAGACAGTCAGTCAGTAACAAAGTCAGTCAGTCAGTAAAGTTTACCTTTTATATATATTTATATTTATGAGTGTACGCGGATAACTTCGTCGTTTATGAACCAGACCGATTTTGATGATTATTGTTTTGTTGGAAAGGATTATATCTCAAGGGTGGTACCATAGTAATTTCATCGAGATCTGATAAGTATCTTCAGAGATATGGAGATAAACACTTAGTGCTGAAATATAGTAGCGCGGCATTTGAAGTCGTTATACAGATTAAAAATCTTGTTATAATGAATATTCAATTAAAAACCATGTTACGAGATTTCAATTAAAAAATAAGCAAACAAAGAAATGTAATAAGCTTCTAGCTGGTTCTATAAGTAATGCGTTTTTATATAAATTTCATGAAAGTATTCTTTCATATACTGCGCTAAATATTTATACTGCCACAGTACAAAACCAACAGTATGAAAAAAAACTGAAATTAATTTAAGATCGTTTAAAAAACTAAAAGAACCGACTTCAAACGTCGCGCTAGTGAAAGTAGCCAGTAGACGCAGTAACTATTATATAATCTGTGCCAGTAGTTAGTAGTATGTCGTGGAGATAGTAAATGTATCGTAATAAAAATGTTGATATATTAAAAATGGCTCGGCCGATTTAGTTAAACTTTAAATGGGACCATCTGGAAAAGCTTTGAAACAAAACCCATACCCAAAACCCTTTGAAACAAAAAAAGATTTTTCCAAATCGGTTCAGGCATCTTCGAATAATCGATTCCGATGAAATGAGAACCTTCTCATTTTTTGTGAAGTCGGTTAAAAAATAAAGAAACAAAGAAAATACCACAGGTTATACATATTCCACATAAACGCAACTTGCTTATATTACACAGATTAAAAAGTAGCATAAATTAATTAATCGACCCGCAGGGTAGCGAGCCGATGGTGAGTGGCGACACCGCGTACCCCTCTCCCGTGAGAGCTAAATGAGACCCTCTGACCACCCTTGCCTTGACCGGCCGGCCGGTTGTGGGAATCGCAAGAGCTAAGAGCTAAGCTCCAGGGTGGAAGTGTTAAAGACATAAAGCCGCTAGTAGCGTTTAGTGAAAGTGCAGCACACCTTTCAACACCCTTAGCTATCCACGCCAATGTTGCCCCTCGGCGCCAATATAACGGTCCGCCTTTATGGGGCATAATTATTTTTTATTTTATTTTGTATTATTTTGTAATGAGGCATAATTGGCGGGTGCCGTACCTCATCCCATAGACCAGCAATCCGACATTAAGCAGCTCACCCAATAGTCTGATATAAATATAATGTACCATCTTTATATAATATAGTTCTCATATCTCCTCCTCATCCATTAATAATACCTAAGTAAAAATTGTAAAGGGCCTCTTGATGTTGGCTTCGGCTCCATCAATGCCCTCCAAAAGACCGGGCGTGTCGGACCCGTGATGTAAAATTGAAAAAATAAATAATCGAAATAAAATACCAGAAACTTAAGATATCTTGAGGTTTTACACTTGTAGGCTAACCTTATATGTATATGGCCAAGCGAGAAAGGTACAGAAGAGAGAGTAAGTGAGGAAAGAGAGGGAAACATTTTTTTCCAATGTAAATTACATCATATAGTTGACATTAGTAGTGTGTCGTTACGAGTTTTTCAGAAAACATAACGCAACGTTATCTGCGTTACAATAACGTTGCCAAAACCGTCTATTTCACAACGATCTATTTCGCAACCATTGTTTAATAGATGTATACGTTTTAACAATTTTAATAGATAGTTGCTAAAATGCATACATCTATTAAACGGTGTTTGCTTCGCGAAATAGATATTTGTGTAGGTAGGTACAATGTGAAAGTAAAGTTTTGTTTATATTTCACATCGTCCTAATTATTTTAGTCTTCCGTCTGACACAAATTTATTTCACCTGGCAAGGCTTGCAAACAGTAGTAGAAACTAGGAAGAGTATTCCTTTAAGTGTGACATGACGTTGCCGCCGCAACAGCCCGCAACGACAGTCTAACTCTAAATAGACTGTTTTGAGAAATAGACGGTTATGAAACTCGTCCATAACGTTTGCGTTGTCGATCTGTGAAAACGTTGTGGAAACGATCTATGCTACATAACGCCCACTCCTAGTTGACATAACAACACATTTTTTTAAAAAACAGCTTACTAGTAATGTATGTTGCACGTTACTAGTATTTTTGTAAACCCCGCCAACTAAGCTTAATATGCTTTTGTCCGGAGTGGGTTCACGTCAATAGTGCAATGGGTGGGGATCGGACTCACGACCTCTCGATCGACAGTCCGACACCTTATCCATTAGGCTATTACCGCTTTCACAGTTTTTACAGTTATCCAAATGATGATGTACATAATTGACGCTCGGTCACACACGTCAAAATTTCGTCTACTTTGCAATCTACACAGGATTGCAAAATTTTGGTGGACAAGAAGTTGTAGGTGTCGAAATAATAGAGATAAATATGTATGAAAACATCAAAGATGTACTTCTCGTTATTTTTCACTGCGTCAAGGCTATGCCAACAAAGAGGGCGGAGGGAGCATGTGTTACAGAAATTAAGTCCGCCTATTGCATTATAAGAAATACTTACAGAGTTCAAGGACTAAGAACATACTTATGCCGTTTTTAGAGACACCATTTTTTTATTTAGTAGACTAAGTGCTGAACTTGGATAAGAGTTACTCTAGAGTAAATCGTGTAATTTGTCATTTGTTCGAAGAATAACCATACATTCTTTAAGGTTTCCAAGTTTTTATAGTAACTCTAATCCGAGTTTGGTAAAATCCGCTCTAAGGAAACTAAGAGAAAATATTTTTTTATATCTTATAGGCTAGCGTTTGACCACTATCTCGCCTGGTGCTAAGCGATGATGTGCTCGAAGATGGTGGGTGCGTGTGGGTGGGACGCGCGAGGCCTAGAATACTCTGACTCTCAAGGGCTGTATGCTGCCGGAATACTGTGAAGTTATAACTTCACAGTATTCCGGCACGGCAAATCTGCCGCTATAGCGGCAGATTTCTTGATGGTGGTAAGCTACTTTTTGGTAGCAAGTTAGGCGCAACATCGATATAATATGCTTCTACTACTCGTGGAAAGTTGCGTTTTTAGATATAAAGCTACATATTTTTTTATATCTGGCTGGTATGAAAGGATTATAAGATCGTTCAAAAAACTAATATAACCGACTTCAAATGCCTCGCCATTCGTTTTCAGTACCAATATTGAGGTTAAACACCTCAATATTGGTATGGAAATGGAAATTTCATCGAGGTCTGATAAGTATCTCCAGAGATACGTCGATGAACGTCTCAAACTTGCAACTGAAACTGACTCGCGCGGCATGGAAGTCATGGAAGAAGATGGAAGAAGGTTGTCGAATCATATCGAACTAGACGCTATTGGCGTGAGAGGCCTATGCCTTGAATGGTTCGTAAGCTATCTGACGGAAAGAACCCAGAGAGTTCGAATAAACAATGACCTTAGCGATAAATATGGTATTAATTTTGGTGTACCTCAAGGAAGCATCCTGGGTCCCACATTGTTCCTAATATACATTGATCAGATATGCGACATGAAACTACAAAACAGTAGAATAATAACTTATGCGGATGATACTGTACTTCTTTTTCACGGTAAATCGTGGATGGAGACTCAGCAAACAGCAAACTGTGGATTGCAAACTGTATCAAACTGGCTAACGATCAATTTATTATCAGTCAACATATCTAAAACACAATATGTTACTTTCTCAATAAATAAATCTACCCAGCCAAAAAATGAACTAGAACTCAGGATACATGAGGCAACCTGCAGTAGCTCAAATACATGCCATTGTGACAAATTGAAGTCCACAAATTTTATTAGATATCTTGGTGTAACTCTAGATAAGAATTTAATTCGGTCTAATCATATAAAAATAATGTCAGGTAGAGTTAGAAAGTTGATATATATTTTTAAACACCTTCGGTACGTTATGGGGTTCAAATCACTGATTAATGTATATTATGCCTTAGCTCAATCAATACTAACTTACTGCTTGACCGTGTGAGGTTCTGCTGCACAAACACTAACTAAGGTGATGACATTCAGGCACAGACGTCATCCTACTTGTCAACTGTATGAATGCGGGGTGCTAACTGTCAGGCAGTTGTTCATCAAAGCCTTAATAAATAAACAACATTCTTTGGTGACAAGGGAAATAATTGACCAAAATTAGCTAAAAAGTAGGACAGATATTATCTTCAAAAAGCCTACAATGCGAACTAAATTTGGCGAAAAAAGTATCGCATCACTGGGACCTCTACTTTATAACCGAATAAGTAAACATATCGAAATAATAACCTCATCACACTACAAGTGCAACAAACTTACAAGTAAATATCTCATGACTCAAAATTACCACAATACTGAGTCATTACTAGCAACAATCGAGTAACAATCACACACACACACACACACATCAATTACAAACATACATTATAAACTGCACATCACCAAAAAAAAAAAAAAACTTAACATTGGCTTTTTGTTTGTGTTCTTTTTAAACTATTATTGTTTTTATGTTTAAAAATTATGTAGATAAAATTGTTTTTCTATTGAGTGGTAACTTAATTATTTCTGCATCTCAAGTTAGTTGATATATATAAGAATCAACTATTGTAATCTTCAAGCATTTACCAATGGAGATGTTAACGTTTTAATCCGCAAACATTATTTTCTGCCGATACTTACGGGGGACGAGGTAAACACGCATTGCACACACACAAATCACTCACTTTAGTGATCCCGCACACTAGCTTGAAACACGCAAACAGTATTAAAATTACAGCGTAGTTACGCACGCTCATATGGCCAAAAATGGCTATATGGCCAGCAGAGGGGTACGCCTTGCGTTAACATCTCCATTGGTTAATGCTCGAAGATTGTAATAGATCATAATTTGTAGTATTAGAACAGTTCTCTGAAAATATTAAAATCTCTGCATTATTTTAGGCTAAAGTCATATAGCATATTTGTGTAAATACCAATAGAAAGTAAACATTTACTAACATGTTGTTCACATCTGTGGAACCTACCGGAGAGGGTCATTGTAACCCACAATACAGGCTCCTAAGAGACCTAGTGTGGGTACAAGGATATGTCAATGGTACAATCCATATCTTGTAACATACAATTTGTAATATTGCCAATATTATGTACCAACTCTATATGTGATTGACACAATAAAGATTTTTATTTATTATTATTATTATTTTTAAACTATCTTTAATATACATACATGTATTGAATAAATACATGTATTTATTCAAAGCAAGTTACACAAGTTTTTAAACGTAGAGTACCTAACAACCTTATAAGAAACTCAGTAAATTCCTATCTTGTAAAACAAGATCTCTTACTCACTTTTTACTCACACTAATTAATATCAACCTATCTCATAAATGTATTTACCGACACTCCACCCCACAAAATTATTTGTAACACAGAACAAACCATAAAGTCTCTACGTAAGTAAGTACAATACTTCAATGCAATATTGTATTCTGTTTCATTTCCCGCTTGGCCTCTCGGAATGTTGGCAGTAAACACAGCAAGGTTCGACCGAATGATGTGTGAGTGCTTCCCAATGGACCGAGAGAATGAATTCGCAACTACCTATATATAATACCAATGTATTTATTATTCCTAAATAAGTTTTCGATAACGCTTTGACAAACATTTATATTAATGATTCACACATTAATTATTCGACAAATAGAAGGGGCATATTTTATCGATGTTCCGACTGACTTGCTTCCAAAAAGTAGCTTATTACCATCAATGAGAATCTAACGCCATAACTTTACGTTGCTCCGGCACCACACTTCCCTTGAGAGTCACAATATTCTAGGCATACCGTATTCACCATCTTAGACCACATTAACACCAGTACCCTTAGTACGAGTTTTCATACCAAACTCGATATCGTATATCGAGCAAATTTTGTATGAAAAGCAGTACAGCGCCTCTAGTGGTTACTACACTTCACTAAATTTAGACCAATCAGGGAGCCAGAATAAGTCGATAACTACGTGAGATCTGTCAAAAGCGTTTACGATAAAAACTCGTACTAAGGGTACAGGCGAGATAGTGATCAAACGCTAGCCTATCATATAAAAAAATAAATTAAAATAAACACATACTATAATTATTAACGGTATTTAGCTACTATTTGAATAAAATTTACATTTAAAACGGTATTTTTTCTACGATACCTATGTCACACTACTTCTCAGGAATCAATTACTATTTCCTATAGATTTAGCGTCATCCTATGATGACTTAGCATAGATCTAGGTCTATCTATGCTATCTCCCAAGACCATGACTTGACGGTCAGTTATTATTGATCTTGAAAATTTGCTCTTGTAAAGTAAGGAGCTACAAGAATGTCGCACTGAATTTAATTGCATAAAGAGGTTTAACGCCAAGTCAGGCAATTAATTAGTATTTAAATACAATGGTTCGATGAAGGCTAGGTTATATTATAGTTAGGTTTTAATAATTAGCTATTTAGTTTTAATTTTGGCGGTGCATTATATATTAATGCTCACAAGTAAGGGTTTGATGTCCAATAATCAAAATTTTGATAAATTATTGATATGCACATAATAATAAATCAAATAGATCTAAATAATATTAAGTTAAATGTACAATTATCGAAATACAATTATTAAATTATTAATCTAATTATTTTAATGACAGTGACATCGACTCGACGTTGTCGCGTATTACTGTCATCTGTCATTTACTTACTGACAGATAATTGGCTGTCAGGACAAGTGACATTACGGGCGGTTGAGAGACCGTTATTCGGCAACTACGGCGCGACCGCATATTGGCCTACTCAAACTTTTACCTAAATATATTAATTGTAGAAACTTTTATTAAACTACATCAGAAAGGCTGTCTAGCCTAAATAGTACACTGTGTCGTGTGTTTATATATTCCCGCTGGGGTGAGTTCGTAATATGGTTCTTTTAAAACTAGTGTTTGAGGTTAATTACTATGTAGTGGCACCTATCGCAATTAACAGTAATGACATGGCGATACGGGCGCCGTCTGCGCATAGGCCTCACTGACCCGTAACCTCGGCAATTCCAGGATCATCGTACCAGCGCCGATCCGCTGCAAGATCCTACGATCCGACCCTGACGCGCAGCTTCTGGACTGGAGACAAATTGGACGGGCCCTACAGCACTACTCCCACCGTTCAGGCCAGTCATTACTCCATCTACCTGTTCTAGTGCCCTATACTCCATATACTTGGCGGAAATAAGACTGATAAACCTAGCAATATACCAACTAAATCATTATTAAGCACCCGGATTTTTAATTCACCCACTACCCCTAGTTGTACCTAGCTACCTAGGTTACAGCACTTACAATAAAGAGAAGTAGAGTAGACGCATGAATTCTTGTCTTTTCTATTAGTTACGGTTACAATGAAGAAGTTAATGCTTATACCTTCATGACATCATATGTAATCCCTCACAGCAGTATAAATACCTCTTTTAAGGGTCCAGTTGCGCAGTAGAAGAATAATCGGCTCTGAGGCTAGAAGTTAGTGGATTCAAATCCCCAGTGGGTTCAAATTCAGCCCCAATGGATTTTCCTATCGAAATATATATATATATATACCTATATATATATATATACCTATATATATATATATATATATATATATGCATTTCACACTGGCTCTCCTCCAGTGAGGGAAAAATATCTTTAATAAACCAAACCCGTAACCACCAACATGGTAGTAGGTTACTATCTAGTGTTCAGCTACCACCCTCAAGTCGGAAAATCCATCGCCAAAACGTTTAATCTGTTCTGGCAGCTGTCCTTGAGAGCCAATTCCCATTCTAGGCCAAGCGTGCTACCATCCTAGACCCGCATCAGGGGCCTTATTCAGTATGACCAATGACATAACGCATTCCTTAACGCGCCACGTTACGTTATTGAAAAATTGTATTCTGTATGCCACAAGTTAGGTAAATTATACAAAACGCGCGCGTTACACTTCCTCATATGACACGATATTTTGACAGCTCAAAACGCGCTCATAACCTTATCCTACCGTTTTTTAATTGGCATAGAGAATACCATAACGCGGAGATAACGTAACACGGCAAGGTAAGACTTTAAAATGGTCATACTGAATAAGGCCCCAGCACTTATAACAACAGGGGCCTTATTCAGTATGATCAATGAGATAACGCGTTCCTTAACGCGCCACGTTACGTTATTGAAAAATTGTATTCTGTATGCCACACGATTGCTAAATTATACAAAACGCGCGCGTTACACGTCATCATATGTCACGATATTTTGACAGCTCAAAACGCGCTCATAACCTTACCCTACCGCGTTTTAATAGGCATAGAGAATACCATAACACGGAGATAACGTAACACGGCACGGTAAGACTTTAAAATGGTCATACCGAATAAGGGCCCTGGTGAGATATTTATCAAACGAATCAACAAATATATCTAGAATGTTCTCTAGAACAATTCACAAATCCAATGATTTTCATGAATATTCTATAATTTCAAGGATTTATCTAAAAGATGGGAAAAATCGATGTAAATGAAGAGGAAAACAATAAATAAATTTGATGAGCTAGAAAACGCGATGCGCCTTATAAAAGGAGATTTTAATTGTTTGAGGACTAGTCTGCGATCTGTTACAGTGATTAGAACAGTGGATTAAAGTTGAAGTGAGTATATTTTAAAAGTTATAACTTAACGAGGCCTAATAGACGTGACTTATGATCCAAAGAACTTCGGCCAACGAATCCACTAGTTATTCAATAAGGTAACGTCGCCACCTTTTTGGGAACGTTACCGGCAGACTGCGATCTATTTAGGCTCTGTTTTTTTATTTATAGCATTCTCATGTAGTTTATAGTTTTATCATAAGTTAAAATAGCACAATTTATTTTGTTATTGTAATTTTACCATAAAGTTAATTACTTTAGTTTTCTTGATATCACTGTAGATAGCGTTTTGATGTTGCCAACAACAAAAATGCAAATTGTGACGTGTTTGATCGAATTTTCAAGGCATTGAATAATTGTCATAAAATATTTGAACTAGATCATTACCACGTTTTTCACTATTATCAGTTACTCCGTGAACATGGTGCTTGCAACAGCGCCGAAATATCGGAATCTCATAAATAGTGAATAACATGGTAAATATCTCGTTTAATATAATATATCATAGTAAATATCTTATGAAAGTGTAATTAGTGACCATGAAAACTTAAAAACTTACATTGAGATAATGTCGTTCACGAAATCACGACGTACAGTGAAGATCCGTCTAAATACTTTTGGCAATTTGCCGAGTTTGATACACCAAAGTGTATCTAGTGTAATGAGATGTCTACTAACTATTAGCATCAAACTTAACTGTTAAGCTGTAAGTTACCACTGCCTTACCTGAAATAAAAACATAAATATGATTAGATACATCAAAAAATTGTCTGTAGTTTATGCGTCAGCTATTTGTTTTGTAACTAACATAATAAAATCTCAATCATTCTCTAAATATAATAAAATCGTAGAAACCCTGAGTCTATTCGCGGTCTGTGGTATATCCAATGTACATTCAATAGTTGAACTACAGTATGATGACTACTTCTATGATGAAATATTTAAAAAATTTGCTTTGTTTTAAAAATACACCGGTAGGGTATACCGGTAGGTTCATAGGTATTTCTGTTTGTCCCCTTAATCTGTCCCCTTAAGTGGCCAAACAGGGAAAAAAAAGTTCACGCTGTCCCAATAGGGGGTATCATTTTTAAGGTTCCGTAGTCCTGACAAGGAACCCTTATAGTTTCGTCATGTCCGTCTGTCTGTCTGTCTGTCTGTCCGAGGTTTTGCTAAGAGACCGTTAATACTAGAAAGCTGTAATTTTGTGGGGGTATGTAAATAAATGACGCCGACAAAGTGCTGAAATAAAATTTTGAAAAATATTTTTTTTTAGGGTAGCTCCCCTATATGAGAAGTGGGGATGATTTTTTTTTCATCGTCTACCCCATCGTGTGGTGTATCGTTGAATAGGTATTTTAAAATGACTTAAGGGTTGCCAATACCATTTTTCGATTGAATGCTCCATTTACGAAATATTAAACTTTAAAGTGCAAATTTTTTTTCCAGTAGGGCGTCCCCCCCCCCCCTCTAAAAGCTAAACTGCTGGCTTGAAAAATCTGGAAAAATTCGTGATAATAGCGCATTTCATGAACTTTAAAGAAAAAATATAGCGGTTAAGATAGCTTTATTAGTTTAGCAGTAATAGTCGTTGAACTTGGGTGTTGGATATTTTGTAGCAAATACAAAATCCTTAGAATAAATCCTTTAAAATGACAAAAACGGAGTACCTAGTTGCTTGTTTATAACGGGTAAAGACTTGCATTGAATAACAGGCTACTACGGAACCCTACACTGCGCGTGGCACGACACGCACTTGGCCGGTTATTATGGATATGATTTACTTCATGTTATTTGACGTGTGTAAATAACATACGATATTTAATTTGCCCATATACTGAATAAATGATTTGACTTTAGAATTTGACTTTTGACTCATCCAATTTTTTCCAGCATGAAGCTCCTCATAATCGCGGTGGTGATCTCCATATCTTGCGCATACTCTCTCGCACAGACATACGATGACAAGTATGATGGCATGAACATCGACGAGGCTATTAAGAACAAACGTCTTATGAATGCCTACATCAAATGTGTCCTAGAGAAGGGCAAATGTACGCCTGAAGGAAAGGAACTTAAAAGTAAGTCCTACTAATTGATACATTTTACACTGTATTGACAGATGATTGCACTCATCATGATTCGCAGCCTGCTTTATTTTTAACCGACTTCAAAAAAGGAGGAGGATTCGACCGTATATATATATTTTATGTTTGTTCGCGGATAACTTCGTCGTTTATTAACCGATTTTGATTATTCTTTTTTTGTTTGAAAGGAGATATCCCAAGTGTGGTACCATGGTAATTTTATCGAAATCTAATAAGTATCTCCAGACATATTGAGATAAACATTTCAAAATTGGTATTGAAAATAATAGCGCGGCATTGAAGTTGGTTCTTTTTTAGTTTTTAAACGATATTATACTCAAAGTCAAAGTCAAAGTCAAAGTCAAAGTCAAAGCATTTATTCAGTATATGGGCAAATTAAAAATTAGCACTTACACACGTCAAATAACATTAAATAGATCATATTCAACAAAAAATATAGATATAACAGAAACATAACGCTTTGAATTTACAAAAAAAAACAAAGGTATTGAGCCATTCAGCTTTCATCTAGACGTCGAACGTCACACTTAAAACACATGTTTAATTCCCCTTATTAATGTAGGGTTGCCAACCGTACCATTACGTGCACCCGAAACCCAGTGCATGTTTCAGTACTTCAGACAATTTTTATCCAAAAAATTGTGAAATAATGAAACATAATAGATAAATAAAACGCAGACTAATTGCAGTACAAATCATGTTCCGAATGGAACTGATTGTCCGACTATCAGCCGCATAATACCGTCGTAACAGGCAACTACTGCTAGGTAACATCATCATTAACAGCTAGTATTTGTCCACTGCTCTAATTTATTTCAAGAGTACTTACACTAGGCAAAAGAACAGGAGTGTTGCCGTTTTACTGACATAGCGTAACTGCTTAGTCGAAATATAATGGTAATTTGTTAGGGTGGGAAGAATCTTTTCAGCCGCTCTGTTGTCGTGATGGCTCTAAACTTGAGTTTTTGTTTTTGTTTATTGAAACTCATCATCATTCAACACTACAATGTTTTCTTCTTTTTCTATCTTGTTTAAAGTATTTATTATAAAACAACCTAGGTTTCGAATCCATTGTTTTTTTTAATAAATAAATTTAATTTTGAAATTTACTTGATACCCAAACAAAACGGTCAAATTAACAAAAAAAATGTTTTTGTTCATGACAATATGCCTTTTAACCCTTTATCGGGCATAGGGAATATTTTCACCACCAACCAATATTTTCATTGAAGACGTATATTTTAATAAAAATAAAAGTAAATAATTCAATGCAAAAAGTCATTTTTATTCTGTAGGATCCTTATGCCCGTTAAAGGGTTAAAAGTACGGCCACACCGCAGCGTCCTGCGTGCGCGATCTAGGCGGCGATCAGATAGCGCAGTAGTATTTGTACCGACTGGTTCACACCAAAACGATCTAAAGGTACCGCCACACCGCGGCGCCCTGCGATCTACGGGCGCGATCTCAGTACTTTTTAATTGTTTTCTGATCGCGTTTGGTGTGAACAAGTCGGTACAAATACTACTGCCCTATCTGATCGCCGCCTAGATCGCGCACGCAGGACGCTGCGGTGTGGTCGTACCTTTAAGGGCGCCATATTCAATTTAATCTGACACCACATAGCCTGTAACCAGCGGACTCTCCAACGATACCTCTTTAGTCAAACTATGAGGGAATAGATTACATCATACACGTCAAAATCATAACCCTTCATTAGGCAATAATAATACTTTCTTCAACAGATCACATCTCTGACGCTCTACAAACTGGCTGCACGAAATGCACTGGTAATCAACGCCATGGCATCCGTAAAGTGATCGGCCATCTCATCAACTATGAACCAGGTTATTGGCAACAACTAGTTAATAAGTATGACCCAAGACGTATTTATTACAAGAGGTATGAAAACGAACTCAGAAATATCCAAGGATAAAGAGAGATGAAAGACCCTTTGCAAGAATAAACCAGATCCAAATGCATTATTGCATGATATTTTTTAAATTATAGTACAATTACTCACATATTTTTGTTTTTGGTAAGCTGCTTTCAACTTTACTGTCAAACTGTAAAATATATAACTTACTTCACTTATTTAAAACTCCACGCAAATTATGGATGTATTGCTATCGATATTTATTTTGACATTAATTTGCGAGGTTAATTGTCATTTTAGATCGTTTAAAAAATTTAAAATTATTTACGACTACAATGCCGCGCTAGTTTTTAGTTTAGCAAGTTTAAGGTGTTTATCTCATATTTCTATATACACTAAGCCTGATCAAGATAATTTTACTTTACAATGGGACACCACCTCAGGAGTATAGTCTTTCGAATAAATAATTTTGAAAATCTGTCTACAATGGACTGAGAAATCGGTGAAGATACGTAAAAAAATACATACAGACAAACTAAGAACCTTCTTTTTTAAAGTTGGTTAAAAATCGTAGAGGATCGATTACATGACACGTGACCGATTTATTTAGTTGGAATTGTGAAGTGTTACGCTTCATATCCCTGGAGATTTTCAAAATTGATATGGGTCTTCTCTACGGCCATACTCAATCGAACATTAGAAGAACCAGCAAAATCAGCTGTTCGCTCTGAAAATAAAAATTCGTGGATAATCAAAGATGTATGCGTGTCAACACTGCAGTATCTCCTCCTCATTATATAAAGTTAATCAAAAATTTAAATGCATTGTTTTAAAAAACAAATTACAAATAGTAATTTTTTGTCCTATTTTCTACAGTAAATATTGTTGTATCTAGCCTTGAAAATCTAAAGTGATCTGGTTTATTTACATAGATATCAAAACACCTAAAGATTTTTTTTTATTTGTAAGACCTAAGGCTATAATTTTGGATTCGATTTGAGATGTTTGTTATACCTACGGGTGTATGTTTTATTCTTTATCTCACTAGGTTAATTATTATGATTTATTTGTACATAGCTGTAATTTATTTTTGCATAGAGTTCGGCATATTGGTATTAAAGCTTTATAAATACTTTGTGAATTAAAACGATGTGTTTGAAACAGTATTTACATTCTTCTTATTGATCTCTCCGCTTACATTTTTCAGTCTCTTCGCCTTCATTTCATTGATTTTATCTATTTTCTAATTATTCTACAAAATTGTGTGAAGTTGAATCTTACTGTCTTGTTTTCGTATAATTTTAAACCTGTTTTCTTTGTTTTATAAACTATAAAATGTATTTATATTTTTAAAATACTGTATATATTACGTATTTATAAAAACGATTCACTCGTCGGTAGTATATAAGAGATTTATGGTATAAGTTGTTTAATTTTTTTCAAAAATCATTTTGATAAGAAGAAGATAAAGAAAATTATACTTATCAAAGTATAATTTTCTTTATCTTCTGTGTAAATATTGCTGCATTTTTGTGTATTTATTTCTATTATGTATAAATAATTATTTCATTTGGGCCTTATAAATATTTCGAAGATTTTTTAACTTATATCTTGTTAATACATTTTTTTTGGTACCATCGGATGATAACTGCGTTGTTTTAGTTTTTAAGTGTTATTATTACTGATATAATTTATTTCAATAAAAATCCACTGTATGGACGCCCCTTTTTTATTCAATTATTTCCTACAATTATGACCAATGACTAATGGACGGTTTCTGAGTACATTTATTGAGAATTTATCTATTTAATACCGGTACAATTGAGTAGATAAACTCTCAATAAATGTACCTCAGAAACCGACCATAAGACACGTTTATTGGCATCAATGGCCAGCATTTGACCACTATCTCATCTGTTGGTAAGTGATGATGCAGTCATAAAATATAACTATTATACGGTCGTACGGAACCCTTCGTATACTAGTCTCACTCGCACTTAGCAGTTTAATTTGACTTAACCATAGCAAAAGACCCTCAAACATACCACGTAGATTTAACTGTCTTTTATTTTTAATCGACTTAAAAAACGGAGGAGCTTTCAATTCGATCGTATATATATTTTTGTATGTTTGTTCGCGGATAATTAATTTTGATGATTTTTTATGTTGGAAAGAAGATATTCCAAGGTACCTAGTAATTTCATCGACATCTGATAAGTAAATTGTTAAACACAATCCAAAATTCCTTTGTACCGACGGGACTTGAACCCGCAACCTCCGGAATAACATGAAACATAATACCTGAAGTATCTCGATCTAGATAAAAATCTCAAATTTAATAATCTGAAAATTAATAGCGCGTCATTTGAAGTCGGTTCTTTTAGTTTGTTAAACGATCTTATAAACATTATCTCAACCTATCAACTCTTATTAGAACCAACAACAACTTTCAGTGTAATCATATCGTTCAGTCAATTTATTTCCATTAACATTTTTATTGAGCCAAGTTTATAGTTTGTCTGAATGATAGCTCAACAGGCAGTAAAACTAGCTATTGTCTACCGCAGGTTTATGACGTGATAATACCAGAGTTATGGTTGAAAAGTGCCTTGAGTAGGGTGAATAGAAACTTTAATGTTTAAATAAGCTACAGAGGTTTATAACGCCACATATCGTGGATAAGTAGGTTATAGTTATGGTACATTGGTAATTTTATTTTGAAAATTGAATAGATGGTGTGGTTTGAATTGTAATCCAGTGGCTATGCTAGCGTTTGACCATTATCTCACTTGTTGGTAAGTGACATTGCGGAGGATGGTAGCACGCTAAGGCTAGAATGAGAACTGTCTCTCAAAGACAGCAGCAGAGTGCGACGGATTTTCCAACTTGGCGTGGCAGCTAGCCAGGCGGACACTAGACAGCAATGACTTATAGAAAACTAGTTGATACCCGGGACTTCGTTCACGTACACCAAGGATTTAGTAGCCTATGTTCATCCTCATGCTACAAAGTATCTCCTCGTTAAATTTCAGTAAAATCGGATCGTCCGACAGAGTGACAGAGTTACAATAGTATATTACATAATATATTATTTTATAGCTGTCAGTGCGACATAAACCCGCACTTTCCGTCAAGTATTAGATTATTGCACGGCTGCGCTCGGGTGCTCAACACCGTGCAATAATCGACTATTTAAGTCATGGAAAAGCGTGCGTAAAGTGCGGGTTTAGGTCACACTGTGCTATAAACGTTTTTATATTATTAAGATGGAAGTATGGATTGATACAAGTATGCCCAACTGTTGTATCCTGCCAGCTTATTGAACCGAAAGCTTTAATAAATACTAGGAATTTATTATTTCAAGTATTTCATTTGCACAGTCATTTATATCTGACATAGTTACAATAATAACTGTACCTCATTATGGAATGGAAATATCAGGTATTGTTCTGTGCAATATTTAAGGCCGTAGTGTCACGCGATTTCACGTGGAAAGATTCAAGGTTGGGTGTGACTTGATTTTATGGAGTTACTAACTGTGCCCCACGGTTTTACCTGCGTAGATATCGATCCCGTGGGAATATCGGCATAAAAAGGCAATAATACCCTATGTGTTATTCCAGGGTCTAGGTTATCTACATACCAAATTTCAGCTCCATCGGTTAAGTTATAGTTTTAGCGTGAAGAAGTAAAACACACATCGCAGAAATATTGGTCTTTATAATATTACTAGCAGCCCGCCCCGGCTTCGCACGGGTAGAACATATATGCCTACAAAATTTGTATCAGTTTGTGACATTGAATATAAAATATTAACATATTTAACAATCATCGTCATATTTCAACCAATTTACACAAAACCTTAACGAATTATGCACCTAAGACCTAAACCTTCCTCATAAATACTCTGGCTATTGGTGAAAACCGCATGATAATCCATTCAGAAGCTATTGAGATTATTGCGAACAGACAGACAGACGCAGTGATGGACATTGTTTTATAATACTTACGTAGTGATATTGGACGGCCCTTTGGCGTAAAGGATAGTTATTCTGATTCTGACCCGAGGGTCGTTGGTTCTAATCCTAGCTATATACCTACCAATGAAAGTTTTATGTGCATTCATGAATCATGGGTTTTCGTACAGAAGTAGTGGGATCATTAAATCTATAATAATTAAGATAGTTTAAAAACTAAAACAACTGACTTCAATGCCCCGCGAGTCAGTTTTAGTAGCAAGTTTGAGACGTTTATCGTCATATCTCTGGAGATACTTATCACATCTCAATGAAATTACAATGAGACCACCTCGAAAACGTACCCTACCGATTACAAAAATAATCATTCGAATCGGTTCACAATTGACGGAGTAATCGCGTAACATACACACACAAAAAAAAGAAAGAAAAAAAAACATACAGACGAATTGAGAACTTCCTTCTTTTCGGAAGTCGGTTGAAAAGTAGCTTACCACCAAGGAAAACATCTGCCGCCGTAACCTTACGGCGTTCCCCGACGCCAAAAGTAGGGGTATTATACGTTTAACGTGTGTATCTGTCTGTAGCATCTTAGCACCCAACCGGATGAACCATTTTTGATTTTATTTTATTATTGATAGTTTTTTTTTATAGATGTCTTCATCGAGAGTGTTCTTAGCTTTGATTCATGAAAATTCGTTCAATCGTTATAAAACTATGAGCTTTAATCAACTTTCATAGGTCTAATCAATTCGAAAATCTTCTTCAACGATATTGTAAGAACATGGAAGCATTGACCTGATGCTGAGACATCTCCTGTACTCTACAGAATACTCAAATCCTCACCAACTTACAGCTCAGATTTTAAATGTCGTGTTTAGAGTCATTGGAATGCTTTTAATTAAAAAATTATTCATAGATCAGTCGGGGTGGTTTAAAATATAATATTATATATATAGATCATTATTATTTTATACAATATACAATATTTTCGCAGTAACTATGACCTAATCTGTGGTTTCACTGCAAATATTTTATTAATTTTGCGATGCGAGTATGTGAAATCCGTGATATCTTCTAGAGTTTTCATTTGAATTATATACTGTAAAGGACAATTTTAATCTATAATATGTGGCCAAGCTAATTAACGTAATTATTTGGATAAGGATTAATACTATATACTTGAAAATAGCCTTGGAAGTTATGTAATATTTTTAACAAAAAATTATAGTTTAAAATGGTTACTGTGAGTCAACCTTAAGAGATAAACATATGCTGTCGCGGACTTTTTTGTAGGTCTTATTAAGTTGTACAACTCTTCCATAGAAAATATTCTTCCATCGGTTTTCAATAGAGCAGCGTTCGTAAGAAACGTGTTTTTCGACCGTTTTTTTGTCAACTTAGATTGCAAATTAGGTCTCCACGAATGTACCTTTGATTTAAACGGGATAATATATAGCCTATTTTCATTTCGAAAGTCCATTCTATATATTAGTAAAAGATTTTTTTAAATCGGTCCAGTAGTTTTTGAGCCAAATCATTACAAACATACAAAAATATAAAAATACAAATGTTCTCTCTTTATAATATTAGTATAGATATAGAAGTATAGATTAAGTAGGAATAAAGTCACCTTGCGGTTTTACTCGGGTTTTAAAATACGATGTGTTCTAATCGAGCTAACCTGTTCACAATCTTCGACCACATCGAGATAGTGGTTAAACGCTAGCCTATAAGACACAAAAAAATCCATGATATACATACCTATCCATAGTATACTATCTATACATTCGGCAAGGTAGCTCTGTCTTTCTGCTCTCTCTTTATGTTTAACGACTAAATGGAGCGATTTGGGTGATTTGCCCAAAAATTAAATGCGACAAGTTAGAAGGCTTTTAAAAATTCGTAGATAAGGGCAAACAGACAGACGTACATCAGACGGACGGCATGACTAAATTATAACATATTTATTTAGTCTGGCGGCCAGATTGATTTCTTTAATTCTAGAAAATACGCACGGAGGACTCTATTGAAAATATGGCTAGAATCTACCCATTGTCAAGTGATGCTTACCTATAAACTTATGAATTTTATTCCGCAGATAAGAAAATATCAAGATCTATCAAAATTAGAGACAATCATAGAGCAATTTCAAGCCAGATTTTAATATCAACAAACTTTCCACGAAAAAATAAATACAGTTAACTTTCGCCAATTGGAAACGTAAAACTGTTTCAAATACAAACAAGTAATAAACTGCAGAGTTTGAACACTCCTAAATCTCTGGTTAATTACACAACAATGATTTGTTTGTTAGCAAATTTGAGTTTTATTGCGCTTCAGCAATAAAGTTTGAATTCACTTGATTTAAAACAGTTTAAATCTTACACTTCCCGTAGGAGAGAACGGGTAATTTTGGCAATTAGAACTTTTGGAGGGAATCCCTTTTCAAAGTCTGTAACGAAATTCGAACAATTTTGGAAGTGATACATCTTTCATTGGAATTTGTACCTTAACAAATTCTTAGCTAAATTACTCTTCCAATTTCCGCAGATTTTTTGAGTTCCGTACCTTAAAAGGTAAAAAGGAACCCGTATAGGATCACTTCGTTATCTGTCTGTCTGTCCGTCTGTCCATCTGTCCTGATGTCCGTCAGTCAAGATCCTTTTTATCAGGAACGCGGTTGAACGCAGTTTGAATTTTGAAAACCGTAAAAGCGAATATACAAACTTATTAATTGCGATTGGTGCAGTAACCGTGTCTAGGCGTCGGTCTAGGGATCGAACTTCAAAGTTAAGTTTATCATTTAACCTAGTTTGAGAAAATTGTACGGAAGCCTCGGTGCGCGAGTTTAACTCGTACTTGGCCGGGTTTTTTTTAATTAGAAACTGTGTATAGACGGAAATGTGGATGTCTGGATGGTTGAATATTTTTTAGTGGTGAAATTTTTGCTAGTCTATTTTGGCAGTAGCATCACCTCTTCACCTCAAAACATTACACCTCAGAGTTCATTTTAATGTTATGTTCCTTTTCTGACAATAAACTTTTCTTTATATATTTTATTTATTTATTCAGTATAATATAACTAAAAGATTAGAAGGAGAAAGGAACAGAAAATATATTTCTCCATTTTGCAGGCAGTTGCTGTTACTTCTGACCCTGTAATTTCATTGGATACTTTGCCCTTCCGAAAGTCGACATCACCATTAGCATTCATTAATATTTGTGCACTGCTGGACATAAACTTCACTTATAGCACGCCACTGAGCTGTATCTAAAAGTATATATACCGGTAAGAGATGGCGTATTCATTATCATATCTCAAGGTAACAGGCGCCAAGCAATAATGTGCAAATAAATATCTGAATCTGAATCAAAATTCTAGCGATTCAGAGTTTTACCGTTGTATTTATTATCTGTGGTATATTCTGTGGTTGTACCTTTAACACAGAACAGATAATATTACTACGTACCTTTAATAGAGTCTGTTAACTGATGGACACTTTGTCCTTCAGAAAGTCATCACCATCAGCCTATATATTTCCACTGCTGGACAAAAACCTTACCTATGGCACGCCACTGAGCCAACTGATGCAAGGCGTTCACCTGATGGTAAGTAAATACGTCTTTTACCAGACACTATATGACTCAAAATTCTGGATTAAAATAATTTTGCGACTGACTGCACTGCACTCGTTATGCGTTTTTTTATGATATAAGATAACAAGACAAGCACGACAATCCGGTGAAGGGAAAACATCGTTAGGAAGCCCTCGACCCCCGCATGATGGTAGAACACTATCTAGTCAAGTTGCGGGGAGCGCAAAAGCACTTTTTAAAAACACTTTTTAAATTTAAAATGATTTAATTAAACATTTATAAGATACGTCTGAACAAAAGAGGATGCTCTAAACGAATGAATCAAACTTATTGCTATTAACATCATAACAACCTTATCTCTACCGGGCATCATCCCACGCAATGTGATCCGAGGAGTGTTATGACACGTTAGCAGTTTCTTAAGAAACAGTTGTTATGATTCTGCCAGGTGCGTGCATAACTCCTCCCTCATCAAGTGCGAAATTATCTGAAACCGTGGAAATTTGGATCGGGTTTCGATGATTTCGCTTACATTTATATATAAAATAATACATTACAAGAAAAATAGAAATAAAAATTAGAAACACATACAATAAAACAGTTGCTAAACTAACGCTTTTAGTGTCAATTTTCACTTTTCCACTTTCACTATAATGCCCTTCACTAAACACATCACTTTTCTTCAATTTCAAAATATACGATAAGTGTCGCATCTCCTCCAGGTTCATATTCTTGATATTCACAGATGTTAATGATTTGGGGTTTCTGGGTTTCAAGTCTGGTAATGCAATAATTGGCATTATTTTATACTGCAGATTTTCGGCAAATGTTCGTTGATGTACCAGCTTTAAATTCTTTATGAATATAACGCATTTTTCTTTTGTGGTAATAATGTAGGTTCCTTGGAGAGTCTCTTTGGTGTTCTCATTTTCACATTTCTCTGCCATTTCTGTTGGTTTTCGTGTAAAAATTATCCAACTATCCAAACCTATCCGTTGGACTTTAACATCTTCTACTTCGACGATATACTGTACACATTTGGTAGGGTTCTGGTACTCTAGAAGCTGCTCAGCACACGTTAGTGTTTGAAACTGTACGACATTGTCTTCTGCACAAAGGAATTTTTCATTGTCTATTCTCTCGCATGGCTTTGTTACAGGTAAGTATTTTGAGCTTTTTGCCAAAAGGTAAGGGAAATCGGGAAAAACAACAATAGTTTTGTTGATTGATCCATTATAAAAGGGTAATGAGTATAATTTATAATAATCAAAAATTATTTTATCAGTTAGCGGTACTTCTAGAATAAACGTTATCTGGCTTTCCTTCACATATGCTTTTACCTTAATTATACGCTCAAATTTTAGTAGATTACTTTCATTTACATCATATAATAAATTGTGAGTCTGTTCTATTGATTTAAGTAAATACAACAACTCCGTAGAGTTAACAATTGTCTGGTGTAGTACAGAGACCTTGGTGAATGCTAATGCAGTTTCGATTTCATTTAATATATCATAAATTGTTCTAAATGTATTCATAAAAGTGTTAAACATGTTTAAAACATGAGTCAGATATAAATAAGTATTTTCCTTAGTTGACGTTTCATTTATAATATTCTCAATTGCCTTTAATCTCTTATCTATTATTAAAATATTGTCATTTAAAGTTCCTGTACTGTTTACAAAATTATCTAGTACTTTTGTTACAAGAGTCATTTTCCTTTGCAGAACTATATCCTTATTACTAAGCATAGATATGTCTTTGTCGTAACGAATAGCATCATCGTTATCCAGATTTCCGGAAATTATTTTAATGAGTGAACCAAGAGGGTTAATAAGACCTCGTTTCATCCTACGAGAAGGAACCAATTGCCAGAATTTAGAAATTGTTGCATTATTCAAATGCTCTGCTTGATTTTTAATATTAACAAACTCGTTTATAAATGTTTTATTTGAATTGACTAATTTAATGAATTCCATATATTTATTCGTATTTAAAGTTAATTCATTTCCTAACTCATTTAAATCAAATCTTTTAACAATAATCCATTTATCTTCTTGCCTATAAGCTTGCCCTTCTTTAACTGGTAGCATTCCTGGGTTCTGTTTAAGTTTTTGAAGATGAAGGCCCTGGCTCTGGGGAAGAAGGGCCATTACGACCACGCACCACCTGTGGAGGACGTTTAACATTCTTTATTGCTACTTTTGTCTGTCGTTTTCCTATTTCTACCGGTAAAACGTTTCTCTCTACCTTTCCTGTTACAGTTGCCTTTTTATACCTAGCTTTGTCCTTACTACTTCTCTTGTTAATATCTTTAGTAAATACTACGTCACCTTCCCTAAATTCTACATTCTCACCTATTTGCTTTTCTCTGATTTTCTCTTTTGCTTCAAGCATCTTATCAGATATGTAATTATAAAGATATTTTGTGCGTTTAGCATGATCTTTAAGTAGTTGTTGTGTGTAACTTTTTTCAAATTCACCATCAAATGCTTTACTGGAATCTGTGTGCCCAAAAACGATTTCAAACGGAGTCAGACCAGTTGTTGTATGTATCGTATTATTGTACGCCATTATGCTGTAAGTCATGATTGAGGCCGCGTCTGTACATTTTTGGTCATATTTAGCTAGACGATATATTTCAATAAGGGTTGAATGAAAACGCTCTACAATGCCTGTAGAGTTGGGATTATTTGTAGTGCATATGTGCAAATCAATTTTGTACATTAAAGCCATTTCCCTCATAAGTTCGTTATTGAACTCTGATCCTGGGTCGCTACTGATCTTTTTTGGTATACCATAAATTGAGAAGTATTTAATTAACGCGCGAATCACTTCCGCAGTTGACTTATTGTTTATTTCAATAGCTTGTGCCAATTTGCTAAAAGCGTCTACGATGGTTAAGTATTGTCGGCTTTCTATACTAAAAGTATCGATAAAGATTTCCTGGAAGGGAGCATCCTGAGTTTGAGTTAATTGTACTGTTGGCTTTAATGGTTTTCTGTCATATTTTAATTTCCTACATGCTTCACATCCATTTATTATTGCTGATACTGACTCTTGCATATTAGGCCAATAATAGTTTCTTTTAATTCTCATTACAGTTTCTTTAATTCCCCGATGACACGTTTTTCCTTCATGATGTTTGATTGTTACAGCCTTTTGTTCCTCTTCATTCTCTACATTTACGACCCTAAGCGTACATTCATAAAACTCTACCATACCTTCCTTGAACAGTGAAATGATTACTCGGTTAAATTCCTTCCTATGATTTTCGTTTTCAAAGTATATGAAGTATTTAATTTTAGGTTTAATATATTTTTTTAAAAATTCTTTAATTAGTTCTTCTTTGTTTAGGGGCAAATGTACCTCAAGTATTTTTTGTTTATCTGTTGAGATGTCTTTAACCTGCATGTTATTTTTGAACCACGTAAATACCATAATTTGATTAGGTTTAGTGTCAATCGCCTCGTGTAGAATCGGGATTCCTTTATTTTCTAGTTCTATGGCTGAGTGGGCTGTTTCAGTGCTACTGCCTATTGATGGAACGGGATATTGTTTGTCTACTTCAGATTCGTCACTGATAGTAATAGTTTCTGAGCTATCGGATATGGTTATAGTTTCCTCGCTGTCTTTTCGTTTTGCTAGAATCTCTATCCTATCGTCTATTTCCTTTAAGTGGTCCTGTAATTTCTTTCTCTCGTTTTCATCTAAGTTTACCTGCATAGAAATGTCGTCAGTGTCACTTAAGGCGTTTAATTTTATGCGTGACAATGCGTCTGCATTTGTATTTTGCTTCCCATTTTTGTAAACTATTTTGAAGTCATATTCCTGTAAACGGAGCCTCCAGCGAGTTAACTTGCTGTTAGGCTCTTTGAGAGAATACAACCATGCTAATGGTCGGTGGTCTGTAAAAATGGTGAATGTATTACCATACAGGTAGGGTCTAAAATGTTTTACTGCCCATATAATAGCCAGTAATTCGCGCTCTATAGTACTGTAGCGCATTTCAGTGTCACTCAGCGTTCTACTTGCGTAAGCGACTGGTTTGTCGTTGCCTATAGTACCTTGGGATAATACCGCACCCAAGGCTACATTTGAAGCGTCAGTTGTCAAAATATATGGTTTAGTCTGGTCAGGATATTGTAGAAGGGGTGAATTTGTCAGAAGTTCCTTGCAGCGTTCAAATGCGTCTATGTAGTTTTGGTCGATCACAATTTTATTACGTTTTTTCAAGCAAACTGTCAATGGTTGCGTAATTTTTGCAAAGTCTTTAATAAATCGTCGGTAGTAGCCTATTAGTCCTAAAAAGCTTTTTATCTCGGTTGTTGTTTTAGGTAGGGGATAGTCTAGAACAGCTTTGATTTTTGCGTCATTAGGTTTAAGTCCTTTATCGGTAATCGTATGTCCCAAGTATAGTACCTCTTTTCGCACAAACTCGGACTTATCGAGTTGTACTTTAAGGTTCGTCTCCCTAAGTCGGTCAAATACAGCTCGTAAGTCATGAATGTGGTCTTGTAAGCTGGGGCTGTAAATTATTATGTCATCCATATAAACAAGACAGTGGTGTCCTTGTAATCCCCTAAGAACATTGTCCATTGTTCTCTGAAATGTCGCTGGGGCGGTTTTTAGCCCAAATGGCATTCTCAGAAACTCATAGTGTCCGTTCGCGCTAAATGCTGTCTTATGTCGGTCCCTCTCTTCAATTTCAATTTGGTGGTAACCATTAGCGAGATCTAGCGTCGTAAAGTATTTACTTTTGCCTAATTTGTCAAATAAGTCTGTTATGTTTGGTAATGGGTATTTGTCGTCTACAGTTATGTCGTTCAATCGTCTGTAATCTATGACCATGCGATATTTGACCTCACCTGATGCGTCCATCTTCTTAGGTACAAGATGAACTGGTGCATTCCAGGGTGAGTAGGATTCCCTAATCACTTTGTTTTTTAAAAGTTTCTCTACCTGGTTTTTTATTTCTTCGGCTTGTACTGGGGGCTGTCTGTATGGTCTTACATATATTGGGTCCTCGTTTTTAGTCCTGATACTGTGTTTCACATTGTTAGTGAATGTCAAAGGTAATTGGTCACTATAAAATATGTCCTTGTATTCTTTGCACAATTTACTTATACTTTCTTTCTCCTCCTCATTCATGTGATCAAGTCTCAGTCTAGTCAGATTTTCGTCAAGTATTATGTCCACTTCTAAATCTCTCATCTCTACATCAGTACAGTTTATGCTTTTAGCATTGTCTAAATACTTTGTAACCTTGAAAGGTGCTGTAATAGTCAAAGTCATTGGTTGTTCTAATGTATTTTGTATAATGGTAGTCGCATATCCATTCTCACAGTTAACGATGGCTGATGGCATCCTAACACCCTCACAGAATTTCGTAAAGGTGATAATAGCTGCTCCGGAAAATTGATCCGTTGGTAGCTTAACACGTTGTTCCATTCTTGAGTCTAATTCTATCTCGAAATTACCATCATTTACTATTGGAAGAGTTGTAGCCTTTGTAATTAATTTTGAATTTTTCAGGTCTATAACGGCTTCCAATTGCATTAAAAGGTCATTACCGATTAATCCATCGTATTTTTCGTCCACATCATAAACATAAAATTTGTGACACTCATAGCTATTAAAAGATGGCATTAGTGGAATTTGGACCACTTTGTCATGTGTGCTTGATGCATGTGTGCTAATAACTGTGAACGGTTCACAAATTGTATAAGGCTCGAAATATTCGCGAGCTTTGTGAGAGCTTATGAATGACCTGGTGCTACCTGTGTCAATCATAAGTTTTGAGTCTATTTCCGGTATGTATACATAAGGAAGCTTAAGTTTTACATCGCAATTTAAATGTACTATTTCCCGCTTTTCATTGAGGCCTGGATGTGAAAATTTTGGACTTTTTCAGGTGTACTTTCATCCGTCTCATTTACGCTATCGCTTTCATGCTCATTCATGTACATCTCCTGCTGTGAATCATCTACGTAATACATTCTTTCATCCTGTTGCCAGCATTCCTGACCATCATACCCGTACGCATTCTCACCATTTTCATAAAAACCTGTTTCCCCTAATTCTAGTTCATTGAGTCGAAACCCTTGAGGTTGTGGCTGTCCCTGTGGTTTCAACGGTGGTGCAGTACGCATAGACACGTCACTGTCAATGACTTTGTTATTTTGCTGAGGAGGTCGGTACCCGAACTGACCTTGGCCAAATTGTGGGCGATACCCAAATTGTTGCTGGGGTCTCGCATTGAACTGACCCGGTGGCATAAATCTCTGTTGCATGCCTGATGACTGCTGGGCTAATTGTGGTTTATATCCAAATTGTTGTTGAGGAGCATTATATTTGTAACCAAATTGTGGTTGGGGGTTAATTTGGGGTAATTTCATCTGATTATTAGGGATGCCGAAATTAAACCGCGGCGGCATTTGCATTGGTAACATTGGTTTAAAGCCACTAGGCTGCATAGGCATGCGAGGCATGTTAGCCATGCTAGACATGTTGGCCATGTTAGGCATGTTGGGCGTACTTGGCTGTACATTAGAAATGCCGAATTTAAATGGTTGCGGTGTTCCTAAAATTTGCTGTCTATTTATTTTATTTCTCATATTATACTGCTCATAAAAGTTAACTTCCTCAAGGACATACTCTAACGCCTTTTCTAAAGTTTGTGGTGACTTTAGCCTGACAATTCGAATAAGGTTTTCGGGTAAATTATATAGGAATACATTAAGTGATGTATTATTATAAATTGTAACTTTAGCTTGTTTCATATCTTCGTCTGTCAATTGGTTCACTTTTGATATCAATACTGCTCTGATGGATTGAATACGATTGCACAAGTCTATATAACTTTCCCCTTGCTTCATTTTTAAGCTTTCTAATTGTATAGCGATACACTCTTCGCTTCTAGGATCACCAAAATGCTGTATCATTAATTCTTTAAATGTTGTCCATGTCTCTATATCAGCTCTTTCACTAACTAGAGCTGCTGCCTCATCTACTAACCTACTCGTTATGGAGGCCATAACGTATACATTTTGATCATGACTCCCGCGGTAGCTGTTTATAACATATTCACACTTTCTTAAAAATAAATTTAAATGACGCTTATCCCCACCAAATATTGGGATAAGTTTAAGCATCTCGTTTGGAATAACCTTCAGGGTTATTACCTCTGGAGGTGGAGTTGCCATTTTGCACAATTTATATACATTCTAACTTAAAAATAACAAAACCTATTTGAGGTAAACCAGATCACGTTATAATAGAAGATGTTCAATTCAATATATAACACAAAAAGGATAAGAGAGGATGGCAAAAAGTTCACTCACCAGCCAATCTGGAACATGCTCCTTGTTAATCTTGACAGATTTGTTTTGTTCGAGGATCGCCACACGCGCCGAACAGTCGCGGATTGTAAGCACGCACTTTTAGAATCGCGTTTTCGATGCTCACAACTAATAACTTATTACGAAGTTTTTTCGCGAAAGACGGCGCAGCTAACGTGACAATCCTACCGGCTGCGCCAGTCAAGTTGCGGGGAGCGCAAAAGCACTTTTTAAAAACACTTTTTAAATTTAAAATGATTTAATTAAACATTTATAAGATACGTCTGAACAAAAGAGGATGCTCTAAACGAATGAATCAAACTTATTGCTATTAACATCATAACAACCTTATCTCTACCGGGCATCATCCCACGCAATGTGATCCGAGGAGTGTTATGACACGTTAGCAGTTTCTTAAGAAACAGTTGTTATGATTCTGCCAGGTGCGTGCATAACTATCTAGTATCCGTCTGGCCAGCTACCCTCAAGTTAGAAAATCTGTCGCCAAACATCTAATGTATTCCGGCAGATATCCTTGAAAGCCAGTTCCCATTCGAATTCTAGGCTAGCGTGCTACCATCCTCGACCGCATCGTCACTTACCGACATGTAAAATAGTGGTCAAACGCTAGCCTATTTAACATTAAAAAAAAATTCAACAAGTTGATATACAGAACTGGTATTCTATTAAGAAATCCTGCGTACAAGATCTCATCATTATTTAAATTGGGTAGATTTCTCAGCTAATCTTTGAATTTATTCACAAAGGACACGAGAGTAGATTCTGCTCAAAATGTGAAACTCTGAATCTGTTAAATTTCCGCTCTGGAGCCACAGTTCGAACTTTATAGTCGCTATAAATTTAAATGAAAATAGCGGGTATGGCAGTATGATAAATTCATGAAAAAAATGTTACACATAATCCTGTGCAGTACACGTAATTTTTTATGCAAATCGAGTAAAAAACATTGTGTGCTTGTGATGGTTATTCTAAATGTACTTTATGCTTTATAGTACTTTGATTTTGGCTGCGATCAAACTGCCGCAGAAGCAGTTGTGATAGCTTCCGTAGATTATTTTTTTTGTATTTACTTAGCTGTCAAATATTCATCAGTGAAATAAGTTAAGGATTTTTGAGTCCAGTAAAATTACAGGACATGTGAGATTCAACATCTAAGCAAATATCTCAGGATAATAGGCAAATATCTCAGGGTGCTAGGTAAGTCGAAATTCGTTTAAAAAATATCTTGTAGAAATTGCTAATAAATGAATATGCGACGAGTAATAGAGAAATGTGATGATGATGAATAAAGAGGCATAGATATTCAATTTTTATTTCACTAAAGTATGCTGCCTTGTAGCTTCTTTCGCTTTAAAAAGTATCATATGTGTTAATCTAAGTTATAAACTATTAATGGGAAAATGTTCATACAAACCGTTTGGTAGTTTGCGTGATTGAGGGACAAACCACCTACAATTAACTTTGACATTTTTTTAATACTGTTTAAGTAAGCGTTTGACCACTATCTTATCTGATGTGAAGTGATGATGCGGTCGACGATGTAATTTTTTATGATGTAAGGAAACAGGACAAGCACGATGCTCGCCTGATGGTAAGCGATGACGTCTACCTATTACAGACACAGCGGCATGCAAAATTCTGGACTGCCAGAACCTTCCATATCACTGCACTGCGCCTGTTATCTTGAGACATAAAGATGTTAAGTCTCACATACCCTGTAATTCACTGGAAACCATGCCTAAGAATTACCTCTTTACTCGTGATTTGAATTGGGTTATAGTTAACACATACACTGGCAAGGAATTCCAAATACTAGTAAGATGAAATAGGACACAGCTGTCAAGACTGGTCATTACTGCGGCATTATGAACTCTAAGTATTCTAATAAAATTCCTTTACAAACATTTTCCAATATAAAAACCAAGATAAAAATAAGCAAATTGAAAGAAAATAATTGAATTACTTAGTTATTCCACTTCAACAAATCAAAGAGAATTAAGCCAAGTAGAAATAAGTGGTGAGGTTTAATTGGTGCTTATTCTGGCAGTCTGGACGAGGAGAGCAAGACGTAAAAGTTGATTTGAAGGGCATATGGGTGCGATCATTTGCTGTAAATAAGTGTTTAACCATAAGAAAATTGTATAGCAATCTTATTTGATTACCAGCTACATCACGCGGCATTGCCAGCATTTAAAAGTATCATTACCCGACTTCACAAAAAAAAACTGGCCAAGTGCAAGTTGGACTCGCACTCGTAGGGTTCTGTAACACAGTAAAGTATTCTAGAACTAAAGTTAAAAATTAACTTTGTTTTTCATAGTGTTTGTATGAAAAACAAAGTTATCTTTGCGGTCGCTATATCTCAAACACTGCTGACTATATCTCATTCAAACTAATTTTCTTTAGTTTTTTTTTTTATTTTTCACTCCAATACTTTAAAAGTTAGAGGGGGAGGGGGGGGGGGGGCACCCATTTTACCACTTTAGACGCGCCTATCTTTCAAATGATTGACTTTAAGAAAAAATGATTTTAGGAACCTCAATGTCATTTTTAGAGACCTATCCATAGATGACACGTACAGGCTTGAAGAATATTTTTTTTGTTTCAGTTTCATGTATACCTTAAATTTTATATTTTTAATTTTTGTATTAAAATCGGAAAGCGGTTCACAGAATACATCTATCTTAACAGTTTCGAAATAAAATGGCTGTGACATACGGACGGACAGCCAGCCAGCCAGACAGACAGATAATAAGGGTTCCGTTTTTTGCCATTCGTCTACGGAACCCTAAAAAGGAGGGGATCTCAATTCGTCAGAATCGTTTAATTTTTTATGTATGCTCACCGATTACTCGAAGATGCCTGAACCGATTTGAAAAATTTCTTTTTTTGATTGGGTTCCGTAGTCCTGACAAGGAAACCTTATAGTTTCGTCATGTCCGTCTGTCTGTCTGTCTGTCCAAGGTTTTGCTAATAGACCGGTAATACTAGAAAACTGTAATTTTGTAGGGGTATGTATATAAATTACGCCGACAAACTGCTCAAATAAAATTTTCAAAAAATTTTTTTTTTAGCGTAGCTCCCCTATATGAGAAGTGGGGATGCATTTTTTTTCATCGTCTCCATCCATCGTGTGGCATATCGTTAAATAGGTCTTTTAAAATGACTTAATGGTTGCTAATACCATTTTTCAATTGAATGCTCCATTTACGAAATATTAAACTTTAAAGTTCAAGAACTCAACTTTCAAGTTTCAGAGGCACAATTTTAAATCTATTGAAGTCATATTTAAGTAACAGAACTCAGTATACCAAGATAGCCAAAATTAATTTAAAAACTAAAAAAGAGGAATCATATATATCATCAGAACGATCGCCTATGTACGGAGTACCGCAAGGTAGCGTCCTTGGACCACTTCTGTTTATCATGTATATAAATGACTTTCCCTTAACAATTGACCAACCCATGACACTCTTTGCAGATGACAGTACAGTAACAATAAAATGTAAAAATACTGAGACATATCAAATAGAAATTAATCAATCTTTGACATCTTTAATACTATGGCTAGAGGAAAATAATTTGAAAATAAATCTAGATAAAACACATATAATGCACTTTAAGCAAAGAGATCTCACGTCCACTAACATCATTGTTAATTATAACAATAAAACTGTTAATGAGGTTGACTCAACAAAATTCCTTGGACTTGTCATAGACAAAAAATTAAATTGGAAGGCCCACATCGAATATTTAAGTAAAAGACTCAGTACAACTTCGTATGCTCTCTATAAACTAAGCTCGGAAGTAAACACTGAAGCACTGTTAACTGCTTATCATGGCTTGGTAGCATCTATTTTGCGTTACGGTATAATCTTTTGGGGTAACGCGACGGACAAGGATAACATTTTCAAAGCCCAAAAACGATGTATACATACGAGCGATGTTTGGCTTAAAATCTACAGACAGTTGTAAAACTTATTTCAAAAATTAAAATTAAATTTGATTAATTAATAATTACGAATGCGGTTTTTAAATGTTTAATAATTTATGTCAGTTGGAAACTATGATTTTGTTATTTAAAATAAATTTTTACGCCTTAAATGGCAAAACATGCATGTTTTTCATGAATATTATTGACATATTGCATGCATTTTTATATTGTATGCATACTCATGTTTTAAGCAAATAAATGATCTTTATCTTTAAAGTGCAAATGTTTGTTCCAGTTGTTCGTCCCCCCCCCCCTTCTAAAAGCTAAACTGCTGGCTTGAAAAATCTGGAAAAATTCGTGATAATATAGCATTTCATGACCTTTAAAGGAAAATTATAGCGGTTAAGATAACTTTATTAGTTTAGCAGTAATAGTCGTTGTACTTGGGTGTTGGATAATTTTGTACCTAATACAAAATCCTTAGAATAAATCCTTTAAAGTGACAAAGACGGAGTACCTAGTTGCTTGTTTATAACGGGCAAAGACTTGCATTGAATAACAGGCTACTACGGAACCCTACACTGCGCGTGGTACTGCACCTGCCCTGACACGCACTTGGCCGGTTATTCTATTTCAAAGGGTGGTCCCGGAATCGGTCTAGCGCTTTTTAATATATCTTCTAGCAGTAAGAAGCATGATATTATTTATAATATATATCATGCTTCTTACTGCTGGCTTCTTTGACTAGCGCAACGTTTGAAGTCGGTTCTTTTAGTTCTTTTTAACGATCTTCAATTATTTAACTACCATATTAGCTATCCATGTGCAATGTGTCAGCCAAATCGTTCTAGTCGTTTAACCGTGAAGAAGCAATAAACTAACAAGTAAATTTACAAACCACCAAACACCAAACTTACTTAAATGTTTTTGATATTTTTGTTGATTAGTTTTGATATTTTATAGAGATTTGAATAAAACGGATGTTTTATTACTTTAAATCGTCATAAATTATCAATTAGTAAATTGATTTGAATAAAACAAACGTGTGATGGTAATTCATTTTTCAGCGAAGGTTTGACACGCGTATATGTAGTTAAAATATCTCATAAAACACAATATTTCATAAATATTGGAATCATTATAGAATACTTTACTGTGATACGGAACCTACGAGTGCGAGTCCGACTTGCACTTGGCCAGTTTATTTTATGCAATGTTGTGTTGTGTTGTGTTGCGATATTAATCAAAAAGATTTTAACCCTGCAAATAACAACGAGTATACCTTTTCGAGACTGGGACAATTTTTTAACCCTAACTGAACCTTTTCACCCCTTTGTTATGGACATCCCAGATTTTCCGGGTCACTTTTTACATGTGAATTGTGATTTTAGCGAAACCATGCGACACATATAAGTGGATATGCAGATTGGAGGGGTGAATCTTTATCCCCTTTTTGCGTGTTTTGTTTTGATTAACGGTTGTAATCACAAACTACGGATTCACTACGTTATGTGAACCCGAGGTCTGTGATTGTAATTTACATTTCTCTCTCAGACTATCCAGACGGAGCCGTGCCTAACACCCGTGTGAACGCAAGTTCAGTAATACTAAATGCTTGAGTAATACGCTTCCGCGTTCAGTTTGCTACCAAGCAGCAGCAGGGTCGGACGCTTCCGTGCAGTATTACTTCGCAGCGTTGCTTACGTAGTAATCATGCCGTATTGACTATGGCGGACTGAGCGCAAAAACTTATTACTCAAGCTTTTAGTATTACTGAACTTGCGTTCACACGGGTGTTAAGCACGGCTCCGTCTGGATGATAGGCTGAGCATTTCTCTATGCGCCCTGCGGCATCGCCCGCGATATTTTTGATAAGTGATAAGCTAGCGTTTGACCACTATCTCGCCTCATCGGCAAGCGATGATGTGGCCGAAGATGGTGAACACGCTAGACCTAGAATAGTCTGATTCTCATAGGTGCGTGCTGCTAGAACATTTTTGATATTGTATCCGTTATCGTGTATTATATCATCCTATTCTAGCGTTCAAGTGGTAGGAGCATTAATCAACACATTATAAAGGCTGATCATAAAGGAAGATAACAAACACATAGGTAACAGTAAATGTTGAGGGCCCAGAGAGCGGTTCAATCTCCGCCGTGCACCAATGTATTTTTTATCGAAAGATAGATGTGCGCATTTCACAGTGGTTCTTCGGCGAAGGAAAAACATCGTACAGAAACCCACAACCACGCATGGTGGTAGGACACTATCTTGTGTCCTGGCCAGCTACCACCCTCCAGTTGGGAAATCAGTCACTTAACATCTAATGTGTCAGTTCCGATTCTAGGCCTAGCGCTTGCGTGCTACAATCCTCGACCGCATCATCACTTACCATGTGAGACAGATGGTCAAACGCTAGCCTATACGATATTAAAAACCTACTAAATATTGTCGTTATTTTAAAGCAAAACAATGTAATTAAAGTATACAGTTTCATTCCATATACTGGCTGTGGGATCTCTTCTTTACGAAATTAGTCATTCATCATCGTAACAGCCAGCAAATGGAATTCTCTACCTTCGGTTTTCCTCCAAAATATAACCTGGGATTATTTAAAATCGAGAGTGAGTAGGTTATCATCATATAATCTCTATATAATCTTGCTACAACTTCGGCTGCATAGTAATTTGTATATTATAACCGCGAACTTTATAATAATACTTTTATTAGAAAAAAACTTAAAATCGGTTCATCCGTTTGGGATTGACGATGACACAGACTCACAAACATACACAGATACACACTTCAAATTTGAGGACCCCTCTTTTTGTGTCGAGTGTTAATAATATCGTTTATAAAATAAAAAAGAACCGACTTCAATGCCGCGCTATTCATTTTCAGTACCAATTTTGAGATGTTTATCTCAATATCTCTGGAGATACTTATCAAACCTCGATAAAATTACCATGGTACCACACTTGGGATATCACCTTTCGAACAAAAAAAGAATAATCAAAATCGGTTCATAAACGACGAAGTTATCCGCGAACAAACATAAAATATATATATATATATATATATATATATATATCCGGTCGAATTGAGAAACCTCCTCCTTATAATATCGTTTAAAAACTAAAAAACAACCAACTTCAATGCCGCGCTATTCATTTTCAGTACCAATTTTGAGATGTTTATCTCAATATCTCTGGAGATACTTATCATACCTCGATAAAATTACCATGGTACCACACTTGGGATATTTCCTTTCGAACAAAAAAAGAATAATCGAAATCGGTTCATAAACGACGAAGTTATCCGCGAACAAACATAAAAAAAAAAATAAAAAAAAAAAATTATACGGTCGAATTGAGAAACCTCCTCCTTTTTTTGAAGTCGGTTAAAAATACAACGCCTCCTCCAACCAAAACATCAAACCAAAAGCAACGTCAATGGAGCATGTTAAAGTGGATTCACTTTGAAATATTTACCTGTAATGGTGTTTTATTAACACATTATCAAACCCGGAAGGAATTTCTGACCTACCCTCATATAAAGCAGACCATATTTCAAGGGTTAAATACTTTTTTGCGTGTGTCTAACAGACTTCGTGAAAAATGTTAACACGAACGCTGGGAAAATTAAGGGAAATGGGGTAAATTAACTGGCTGGCAATACAGGTAGGAAAATGACAAAGGTTTATTAACCGACTTCAAGAAAGAAGGACGTTAAAAATTCGACGGTATCTTTTTTTATGTATATTCATCGATTACTCAAAGACGCCTGAACCGATTTGAAAAATTATTTTTTGTATAAAAGGGCTTCCCAGTTGGTCCAATTTAAATTTCATCGAGATTATGTTCAGTATCTCCAGAGATATGGAGATATACACCTCAAAATTGGCACTGAAAGTTAATAGCACGGCATTGAAGTCGGTTATTTTTAGTTTTTTAAACGATCTTATAGTTTTTAAATAGAGCAACTGAGCCATTTTTCTATCGGACAACCAGACGTACTGATATGCGACATTGCTACATGGTAGACATCAATACCTACAAACGCTTCTACATTCCTAATACTCACTGCCAAAGAATGGAATTCCTTGCCTGAAGTGTTTCCGATAAATCACCACCTGCGTCCTGCGGGTCTTCAAGTCGCGAGTGAATAGATATCTTCTGGGCAAGCGTGCTTACATCTACTTCTACGATAATATGAATAAAAAAGTCAAAAATATATATACCTACATAGTAGTAATCAACAAAGAACTAGCTATAACTCATCTAAATGTTTATTTTTTATTTCGTATAGGCTGCCGTATGACCACTATCTCACCTGCAGCAGGGCTAGCATGGCCTTATCCCCGGGGGAAAGACAAAATTATTTCCCTGTTTTTCGCCACTGACAGAAGATCAACATAACAATTTAAACGCTTGGTGAAGTTTAACCCCGAGTTTTGATTTTGTTTCGTGGCAAGGGGACTTTTGTCTTTCCACCTATCAGTGTTTTGTTTGGTGAAGAAGGCAAATTATAAGTAAAGTTTTTCGACAATTATAAACGCCCGCTGACTTTTAATCAATTCTTTTTTTATATTTTTTAATACGAAACAAAATCAAAACTCGAGGTTAAACTTCCCCAAGCGTTTAATTTGTTGTATTGATCTCCTGTCAGTGGCGAAAAACAGGGAAATAATTTTGTCTTTTCCCCGGGGATAAGGCCATGCTAGCCCTGCTGGTATTGCTTGATGATACGGTCGAGGATGGTAGCCTGCTAGGCTTAGACTGGGAACCACAGAACACAGATATAGTTCTATTCTGTGCTGAACTGTCTCTGAAGGACAGCTGCCAAAACACATTAGCTATTTGGCGACAGATTTTCTAACTTGAGGCACATAATTAATAATTGTACAAGTACTTGAGGTTAGTAGCTGGCCAGGCGAACACTTGAGAGTGTCCTACCACCACGCAGGTTTGGGAGGTTCTTAATAATATTTTCCTTCACCGGAGGGCCATTGTGAAATACGCACTATATTTTTTAGAAAGACAAATCAATTAGTGCACGGCGGGGATCAAACTCGCTACCTCTGGCGTGAAAGTCGACCATTCTACCACTGTGCCACTGGGCTCTCAAGCAACACTCAAGCACAAACAATTACATATTGTAATTGACATGCTCTTTAACTGACTTCACGAAAAGGAGGATGTACTCAATTCGTCGGAATACTTTTATTTTTTTTAGGAATCTGGTTAACAATTTCATTTTTAAATAGATTACTGACAATTTGAAATTCCACAGTACAATAGGAAAATAGATTATGTTATTAACAAAATTCAAACGGGAAATCCAGCAGTCCTGAATCAACAAGCAATTTAACATGTTCCAATCAATCGGTAATTTGTCTGGGATAGGGCAATCATTGAAACAAATTACCCGCCGTAGGGCACTCTGCGAAAACATTTACCCACGAATGAATTCGATATTAGCACACTTAGGTTTATGAATGGTTCAACATTCAATATCTGTCATATTTAATGCTAGTGAATAAAGTGTGATTGTCATAGTTAATTATGTGTAACTAGGTATGCCCCGTGGTTTTACCCGCGTAGACACATCGTTCCCGTGGAAATATCAGGATAAAAAGTACCCTATGTGTTATTCTAGGGCCTAGATCTTGGAATAACGCATAGAGTTACACACCTAGATTCTAGACTCTCTACGTACCAATTTCAGCTCAATCGGTTGAGTAGTTTTAGCGTGAAGAAGTAACAATCATACACACAAACATTCGCCTTTGTAACATTAGTAGGAGTAGGATAGTTTCGAAAGCACATGTTCAACTGAAACTGTAATCTAGGATCGATAAATAATAATAACCGGCCAAGTGCGTGACGGGCCACGCGCTGTGTAGGGTTCCGTAGTAGCATGTTATTCAATGCAAGTCTTTACCCGTTATAAACAAGCAACTAGGTACTCCGTCTTTGTCACTTTAAAGGATTTATTCTAAGGATTTTGTATTTGGTACAAATTTATTCAACACCCAAGTTCAACGACTATTACTGCTAAACTAATAAAGTTATCTTAACCGCTATAATTTTCATATAAAGTTCATGAAATGCGCTATTATCACGAATTTTTCCAGATTTCAGGACTACGGAACCCTAAAAAGTGGTAAGGTAATTAAATGCAATTAGCACCCTAATGTTGGGTTTCATAAATAACTCAGTGAAATAGTGGCGCATTAAACAGCTGTTCCCTTAGTACGAGTTTTCATACCAAACTCGATATCGTATTTCGAACAAATTTCGTAAGAAAAAGAGTACAGCGCCTCTAGTGGTTACACTTCACTAAATTTAGACCAATCAGGAAGCCAGAATAAGTTGAAAACTATGTGAGATCTGTCAAAAGCGTTTACAATAAAAACTCGTACTAAGGGTACTGTTAGCTTTTGTTTAAAATAAAACAGATATTAAGTTTTTGTGATAGCTGAGAAATGAGGACGACGACGATGCAGTTTAAGATGAAAGCGTGATTAAAGTGAAAAACAACATTGAAACGAGCCGAGTCAATTATTACTACTGGCTACTGGATTTATATTACAATTATTTTTCGTAATAAAATCCGGTATCTAATTCGACAGCGTGGCTTAAATGGCAATTATAAATCTTCGATGAAAAACACAACATAGAATATCATTGATTAGAATAAATAGACTGATATTTTCTTAGAGGTTGTAATCAAAAATACGCATTTCGTACAGGGTAGCTCTGTTGTTAGAGTTTATTAACCAGATAGCTGTTAAAATATTTTTGCAAATGCAAGGTTTTTTACCATCGACTAGCAGCCCGCCCCGGCTTCGCACGGGTAGAACATATATGCCTACAAAATTTGCATCAGTTTGTTGCATCGAATATAAAATATGAACATATTTAACAACCATCGTCATATTTCATCCAATTTACACAAAACCTTAACGAATTATGCACCTAAACCTTCCTCATAAACACTCTGGCTATTGGTGAAAACCGCATGATAATCCGTTCAGTAGCTATTGAGATTATTGCGAACAGACAGACAGACGCAGTGATGAACTTTGTTTTATAATACTTACGTATTGATATTGGACGGCCCTTTGGCGTAGAGGATAGTTACCCTGATTCTGACCCGACGGTCGTTGGTTCTAATCCTAGCTATATACCTACCAATGAAAGTTTTATGTGCATTCATGAATCATGAGTTTTCGTACAGTGGTAGTGGAATGATTAAATCTACCAAAAAGTAGCTTACCACCAAGGAGTACATCTGCCGCCGTAACCTTACGGCGTTCCCCGACGCAAAATGTAGGGGTAATATACGTTTAACGTGTGTATCTGTGTGTCTGTCTGTAGCATCTTAGCACCTAACCGGATGAACCGATTTTGTTTTTATTATTGATAGTTTTTTTTTGTTTGATAGATGTCTTCGTTGAGAGTTTTCTTAGCTTTGATTCATGAAAATTCGTTCAATCGTTATAAAATCATGAGCTTTTTTCTAGTTAATTGCGCTATGAAATCAACTTTCATAGGTCTGATCAATTCGAAAATCTTCTTCTTCAACGATATTGTAAGAACATGGAAGCCTCCTGGACTCTACAGAATACTCAAATCCTCACCAACTTACAGCTCAGATTTTAAATGTCGTGTTTAGAGTCATTGGAAAAAGCTTTATACATAGATCAGTCGGGGTGGTTTAAAACATTATATTATTATATATATAGATGAATATTATTATATACAATAGATCATATTATTATACTATATTGACTTCAAATTGATTGTGATCGGTGGGGATCTACAGCATAGCTAAGCTTATAATAATATTTTCCTAGTAACTATGACCTAATCTGTGGTTTCACTGCAAATATTTTATTAATTTTGCGATGCGTGTTTGTGAAATTCGTGATATCTTCTAGAGTTTTCATTTGAATTATATACTGTAAAGGACAATTTTAATCTATAATACGTGGCCAAGCTAATTAACGTAATTATTTGGATAAGGATTAATACTATATACTTGAAAATAGCCTTGGAAGTTATGTAATATGTTTTAACAAAAACTTTAAGATTAAAATGGTTACTGTGAGTCAACCTTAAGAGATAGACATATGCTGTCGCGGACTTTTTTGTAGGTCTTATTAAGTTGTACAACTCTTGCATAGAAAATATTCTTCTATCTATTTTCAATTAAGCAGCGTTCGTAAGAAACGTGTTTTTTTCGACCGTTTATTTGCCGACTTAGGTTGCAAATTAGGTCTCCACGAATGTACCTTTGATTTAAACGGGATAATATATAGCCTATTTTCATTCCGAAAGTCCATTCTATGTATTAGTGAAACAATTTTTTAAATCGGTTCAGTAGTTTTTGAGCTTACTTATTACAAACATACAAATATATAAAAATACAAATGTTCTCTCTTTATAATATTAGTATAGATAGTATAGATTTAAAAAGGGAGATGTGGTACTCACTCTTATGCCACGTAAACATAATGGAACTAGAAACAACTAAATGAATTTTTAATGTCGAGCTTGATGTGCACGAAGAACAGAGGAAGGCATCAATTGTTGCTAATTATTTAAATTTATCTGCGATAATTGCACGTGTAATTCTGTAAGTGCTACACATACGCCAGTTCGATTGTAACTAAGGCGAAATTAGGTTCGCGATGTTCGCTAAAATCGCGACATCAATCGCGAAATCGCGAATTCATGCTGTCCACATTGAGGAGCGGGGTACCTTATCTGCCCTTTTTATATATCTTGATGCTATTTATAATATTCGAAAGCAATTTCTGATTTGGAATCTGACTCTCCTTCGACTTGGATTTTTGCTATTTATACTATTTTTTATTATATTTAGTGATTATTTGTATTATTAATTGATATTTATATGATTAATTGTATTTGATGCAAAATAAACATATTTTCTTTCTTTCTTTCTCTCTATTCTATTCGAAAAAAATTGTGATTTTAAACGAATCATTATTTCGTGATTCATTAATTCAAAATGACGCTTCCTAATTTGACTGTATCTGATATAAATTAAAATATCCATGCTGAAGGCCTCTGACATGTTTTACGATTGTTGTGCTATAGAACAAACAACCGGAACTTACGATTTAATATGTCTTAGTAGATTACTACTCTTCTTCTTCTTCTATTAGCAATTCGTCGAACAAGCAATCACAGCGAGAAATATTTTATGAAATAAAATATTTTATTTTGTATGAAACATGGTACAAATTGATGACGATAATATAATGATGTTCGGCATATTTCGCCAAAATCTGGCTTGCAAAATTGTACAGCGTTATCAATCAACTGTATAAAATAGGTGATGAAACTAAATAAACACACGGTGTTTTTCATTGTTAAACTTGAAACAAACTTAGATAGGGCATTTTAAATTATTATAATAATTAAAATAACATTAAAATATAATGATCCGATGAAATTATGTCAATGCACTCGGTGCTAGAATAAAATGAAATTTAAATTAAAAATTAAATAAAATCCTTTAATATGTCAAAATAGAAATAAGTCAATAAACATTATACATAATCAGATAGCAGAAATAATTTGTATGTCAATAATAGTATAACAATCTACCCATGTCATCAATGTCATCATAACAATGCTGATCTATTTACTATTCCAAAATTCGTTGTCATAAAAACCATTATTAACTAGCCATTTGTGCAGACTATTTTTAAATAATCTTAATGGTTCCTCTTTTATATGTTTAGGTATTTTGTTATAAATATTTATTGACATGCATTTACAATTTTTTCTGCATAAAGCGGTTTGACTTTTAGTATGTTCTAATTTAGTTCGATCTACTCTTACAGAACGTGCACCTTCTTTAATATTTACTTTCTTAAACTCATCATGGTGCTCCTTCACAAACATGCCCACTTGCATTATATACAAGCCCGTCAATGTCACAATGTTTAGCCTTTTAAACAATGGCCGACATGAAACCAGTGGCCCAACACCGCATATGGCTCTGATACATTTTTTTTGTACAATAAATGCTTTCTTTATATCAGTAAAGTGAGGCGGCTCATGTTGACGGTTTGAGCTGTGGTATGATTGATTGAAAATCGCGTTTGAGCTCAGTAATTATTCAAGGCAGTTTAAACCTGTACGTGAAAACGTTTTGGAAATTGGTTCTATTGAGAGGTGTGAACTGAAGTTGACGCAATTGGGTGAAATTTCCGGATATAATTGATTGCCAAAGTTGTCCACAAAGACAAGGTACGGCAATTTGGAACTGCTTTATTATTTGTCTTTGTCTTTGTAATATATCGTCTTTAAAACTTTACAAAATAAGTGTTATTGTCAACTGTTCTCATTGTTCTACCTTAAGGCGAATTACTTAAATCCGAAGGGCTCGTCTTTCGACCTTTGATCCCGGCTGCGCAGTCCCTTTTCCCGGGACTTTAAATCAACTTGTTGATATCACGAATGGTGGGTTTTATGGGAACCGACAGCTGTCTCTCTTTTCACCTGAAAGGGATTGAATTTTCCCGGAAAATATTTACTGAGGGATACGTATTTTTGTGTCTTGTTTTATTTCAATGAAACTATGGTTTAATTTGTATGTATTATAAGGAATCTATACTCCAAATTTCAGAAGCGGCACTAACAAGGAAAACAACTTAAGTCCCTTATATTATGTAATACAGAAAAGCCTAAATCTAAACATCAAAATATTAATCGTAATTTAATTAATGTCCGCACACACGTCCGCAAAGCAAGAGGTCCCTATAACGCAGTGAAGTTGGTCATCGTCCGCTCCAGGCAGTCCAGTGATGAATGCCGCGAAGTCACGAACTGGCGCCATATTTAGATCTCCTCTTATGCCGGCTGTACACACTCGTCGAGACCCTCTCGTCGAGAGTCTCGGCCGATTATGTTCTCGGCGAGAGCATACGTGTACAGACTCGTTTTTAGGGTTCCGTACCCAAAGGGTAAAACGGGACCCTATTACTAAGACTCCGCTGTCCGTCTGTCTGTCTGTCTGTCTGTCTGTCTGTCTGTCCGTCTGTCACCAGGCTGTATCTCATGAACCGTGATAGTTAGACAGTTGAAATTTGCACAGATGATGTATATCTTTGCCGCTATAGCAACAAATTCTAAAAACAGAATAAAGTTAAAAATAATAGAGGGTCCCCATACAAGAAACGTATTTTTTTCGGCAGCTCACGCCATCTGATCGCGCCAAAATAATTCAATGTAACTTCGATAACTAATGAACTGTAAATATATGGTACGTACAAACAAAAGCGGTGAGGAGGGAAAGAAGGGAAACATGTAGCAAGTACCTTGAGCAGCGGAGCCGGCACACACGCGGGCGTCCAGAACACCAAGCACTAGGGCTTCTCCCAGAGTCCCAGAGTCCTCACTAAAACACTGAGGATGCACTCGCGAACAACGCGATCACAAGAATATTGTACAAGGCCGCAATGGCACGGGGAAACACAGAAGGAAACACTTCCGGGCGGCGCGGTTGTCATAAATCGACGAGTCCGTGTCGTAGTTGAACCGGAACTAAAGCTAGCGAAAACTGATTGACAGCTCGCCTCTTCTTTCTTCTTACGACAGGTGGCGTGCGGCGCGGGCGCATTTTAGTAATGCATACATGTTTATACAGGTATAATATAGGAAAGGGTGAAAGGATTGTACCATTGAATATTAAATTAATTTATCTTAATACTTTGGCGTCAACATCCACCCGCCCTTAATGGGTCACCTTTAATAGACTATCATAAGGTGAGAGATAAGAATATACTATGACTCTTGGATAAAGCGCTCAATGCGCGCGGTTAGATATATGAATAAACCATAGTCACGGCGAAGCGGGGATATATATATATATATATAGGTTTATAGTAATGCGAAACGATATAAAATATTACGAGCTAATTATGCGGTATTTCTATAAATTAATTAATTGCTATTTAATTTACTGCTTTGGGAGAGGACATAGACGAACGACCGGGCGAAGATACGTTCCCTTGGCGGTTCTCACGGTAGCAACGCGCACGATGCCGTCTTTAGAGGGATGGACCTCGTCAACAATCGCTTGCGGCCAGGCTAAGGTTGGAGTATTGTCGTTCATTATAACAACGACAGTCCCGGGAGTAATAGGAGTGGAAGGCGTGTTCCACTTCTGCCTAACCTGCAAACGGTGCAGATATTTCATCCTCCAGCGATCCCAAAACGACTGAACTAATTTGTCCAGTAGCGAGTGCCTGTGAAGTAAATTAAAATCATCAGCAGTCACTGCAGTAGTGCTGCGGCGGGGCAATAACTTCACAAACTTACACACGTACGCAGTTATACGAAGAAGTTTACTCCACGGGGAGATGCGGAGCGCGAGTGCGTATAAAGCGCAATGCTTTACAGGCTTGCACACAGTGTGCGTTAAAACCTTTTGTTCAGGTATGTCTGTAATAGACTGCCCGTCCAGGATCTTCAGAAGCCACTGAGACGGATCGAGTGCAGCCCATGGAGGCCCGTGGAGCCACAATGGGTGCGAAATTAATTTTTGGGGCAAAATCCCACGACTTAAAATGTCAGCAGGATTTTCAATACCCGCTACGTGGTAAAAGTTGTCAGCCGGAATATTATCCGTGATCTGAACAACGCGGTTTGCAACAAATGTTTGCCACCTGTGTAGCAAACTCTTTATCCAATATAGAGCGACTTTAGAGTCGATAAATGTGTAAGTCTTGATTGGGATGTGACGCGAATAATTATCAAGAACTGTGCGAAGCAGCTTTGCTAACAGTACCGCTCCACAGAATTCCAAGCGAGCGATCGACAGCGGCTTAGTAGGAACGACCTTAGTCTTCGCGCAGACCAGCTGGATTGTGTTACCAGTGGCTCTTCTGAAATGCAAATATACGCACGCTCCGTAAGCGAGTTCGCTCGCATCGGAGAAGACTAAGAGTGTGACGTCACAGTCTTTGGTCACGCCCACGTGACGCGGGATGCGTAAATTATTTAAGGCCGGTAGTTCGACGCAAAACTGCTTCCACATCTTAGTGATGTGGAGCGGCGGTGTATCGTCCCAATCAAGGTTAAGCTGCCAAAGTTGTTTTATTAACAACTTGGCATACACGACTGTGGGAGCAGCGAAGCCCATTATGTCCCACAGACGGGCGACGGTTGATAATATGGAGCGCTTGGTGCACGTCACATCCTCGGAAACAGAAATTTTGAAATAAAAGGCGTCATTATCTGTGGACCAATGCAGGCCCAATATTTTGTGCTGCACGGTCTTGTCAAACTCCACCTCAGTGGGGAGTTTGTGCGAGTCGGGAAGGTTATTCAAGACTTGTCGACAGTTGCTATTCCACTTAACAAGATCCCACTGTGCACCTTTGAATAAATCAATCAGCTGTTGCGCCGCGGAGGTGGCTTCTTGTTCTCCGGGAAGCGAGAAGGCAACGTCATCCATATACAACGAAGTAGATGCAATACTACTCGCAAGCGGATATTTCGCGCCGTCATCATCAATGAGCTGTCGAACCGTGCGCAGTGCATGATACGGACTCGATGATAAACCGAAACACACGCGATTGAATTGATACAAAGTGAGAGGGTCTTGTGGTCGGAAGCGGTATAAGAAGCACTGATAACGACGATCGGCTTCGCGTACGATAATTTGTAAGAACTGCTGGCGGCAGTCCGCAGTCATAGCGACTGCGTACAGGCGGAAATTTAAGATGATTTGAAACAAATCGCCTTGCAAGTTCGGCCCTGTGTGAAGTATTTCATTCAGGGAACGCCCGGCGCCACCACTAGTGTGGCGCCAGTTGTCTAACACCAGGCGGACTCTCGTCGAGGCGTTTTGATCCTCCTTCACGACGGGGTGATGAGGTAAAACAAAGATCGGAGCGAGGTCTTGAGTATTGTGCGGAGGTGCGGGGGAGATATAATCTTTCGCGAGATAATCTTTGATGACGTCGTCATATGCCGTCCGTAATGAAGACGAGGCTTCAAGCTTTCGTTCAAGACATATAAAGCGTTTGCGTGCGATTTCCATAGAATTTCCGAGAGTATATACATCCTCATTAAATGGCAGGCCAACAATGTATCTACCACTAACGGGATCGCGGGTTGTCGTATTTTTATAAAAGTTATCACATTCAACATGAGTGGGATGTTGAATGGGCGGTGAGAGGGGAAGTTCCTCGAGCTCCCAAAATCGCCTGACTAATGAGTCAATAGCGGTAGGTTCCTGAACATGGCAGCATGTCAAGACCTGGTGAGTAAGTGCGGGTATGGTGGGTGCGGAACCCATTATGACGTACCCTAATACCGTGCGTAAAGCAGCGGGCGCCGACGAGTCTCGGGAAGCGTGTACTACGTCGGGGAGAAGCAGATGTGGGAAGAGAGAAGCGCCGATTAATGCATCAATTTTATTCGGTACTCCGAAGCTCTCATCTGCAAGCGGTATTTCGCTTAAGTGTGATAGGACAGACGTATCTACCACAGCGGTCGGCAATAAGTCGGTAATTTGATCAACAACAAGCGATGTGATATTAAATTTAATGTTGTTGTCATAACGCGAACAAAACTTTAAATTAATCGTGTTAGTTTCGACGGTTTTTTCAACTCCACCGAACCCCTTAACAATAGTACGTTCGGTGTCTTGAATCTGAATACCTAATCGATCACAGCACTCTTTCGTAATGAAGTGACTTTGTGAAGCGGAATCTAACAACGCGCGGATAATATGTCGGTCGCCGTTAATATCGTAAGCGACGACTTGAGCGGTTGATAACAAAATAGTTGATGGTTTATTATTTAAAGACGCATTGAACGGCGATAAGCGAGATGAGCTATCCGTAGATATACTCGTATTATATGTAGCACACAACGCAATGTCCGAGCGCGCGCTCGAACCCGGTTGTGGCTGCGCGGCGACAGGCGCAGGCGCTGAGCCGGCCTGGAGAGATGAAGCGGCCGGCAGCGGAGCGCTAGCTGTACGCGCGGCGGCGGTTGCGGCCAAGGGGACCGCGGGGCTTAACATCTCGACACGCTTAAAGTGTAGCAACGTGTGGTGTTTGAGTTTACATACGCGGCAATTCGAATCAGACGAGCAATTAGAAACTCGGTGCTGTAAACTTAGGCAGTTCACACACGCATTTTTATCTTTCACACATTTAAAGCGTTCGTGCGGAATCATTTTATTAAAGTCAGCACATTTAAATAAATGCTGATGCGTTACATTTGTGCAAAGACATTTGCTCGCGGGGTCAACCGTTGTACTAACGTAAGTTTGATACTTCGGCGGCGAAGGGTTGTTTACCTTATTATTAGTGCGTCGAGTATTATTAGGTCGAGTGCACAATGCCTGACTTGCTGCGCCTGAGCTGGTGTTAGTGCGTTCCAAAACCTTCGCGCGGGTTGTAATAAAATCGACAAAGTCGTCGAAAGTAGGTATTTTAGAACTACAACTCAACTCGAAAGCACGAACAGTGTCAAAATCTATCTTCTTGAGCGCAATATGAAGTATTATTAAGTCAGTTAGATTGTCTAACTTAAGATTCTTTAAAGCGAGCACTGCACTTATAAAGCTATCTGTAAATGAATCAAAGTCCGTAGCAGTAGCAGTTTGCATGGGTTTGAACTCAAACATTTGATTTAAATACGCGGAAGCGAGCATTCGCTTATCTTCATACTTATCAATTAACGCTTGTAATAACAAATTATAATTATCAGCGCATGGAGCTATACCTGCACATACATTACTCGCCTTGCCCGAAAGTTTGCCTAACAAATAGTATAACTTTTCGGCATCACTGAGGGATGGATTATCATGTACAGTGGACTTAAAACTGGCATAAAATAATGGCCACGAGCGAATGTCACCCGAAAAGTCCATCAACTGAATGGGCGGCAGTGTAGGCCTAGCCTTACGCGGTGCGGTGATATCACGCGAATCCTGCGACGCACGCGGTTGCGAATATTGTGATCGTAATTGATTGATTCGACTGTATAATGACTCAAATGCAACGAGGCTTTTATAGTCGGGTTTGTCGACAGGATTTGCTGATAACAAGCGGGAATTATATTCATCGAGAATCTGTTCAAACTTATCACGCAATGAATCTATATGTGATGACTCGGCAAGGAAACGTTCTCTTGCTGCGGGGTTTGAATGAACTTCCGAAGATATGTCGTAAATATTTTGCACTATCTCAAAAATAGCTTCGCGTTTAGCTTGCAATATAGTCGAATAAATCGCGAATCCTGAGCGCAATCATCAAAGCCATCGCTATCAGCAGCGTCAGCTGCTGATGCACTAGGTTTTTTGAGAGGCATGATTTACCGTTAGCTAAGTCAAGTCAAATACACACGGCAAAATACGGAAGGTTATTTTCACGCGATCGATGTAGGGCGATGCGCGTGCGCGTGACCTTCGCTACGCGGTCGGCTTATACCGAACGATAAAATGGACAAGCGTGCCCGCCGGCGTAGGTATGAATAAGCGGTGTATTTAAAATGAGTGAGGGTAGGTATATGTGAATCGTAATATCGATTTTAACGTTTAATTATAGGTTTAAATGATTAAACTACGTAGATAATTATATATGTATGATGTATCTAGGCGGGGAAACACGTAACTTAAAGTTACGGGCGAGGATTGGGAATATTTTCGTGAAGAAAAGTAGATGACGCAATTTCTTCGATTTTAACCTATCTACGCGAAAATAATTACAATGATATTCGCAATGAATATGCTGTAACGATTCACTTATTAGGGCCTATTTAAGTATCCTGATAAGGGCGGGGAACGTATCCGGCTCGAAGGACCACCTATGATCGCGCCAAAATAATTCAATGTAACTTCGATAACTAATGAACTGTAAATATATGGTACGTACAAACAAAAGCGGTGAGGAGGGAAAGAAGGGAAACATGTAGCAAGTACCTTGAGCAGCGGAGCCGGCACACACGCGGGCGTCCAGAACACCAAGCACTAGGGCTTCTCCCAGAGTCCCAGAGTCCTCACTAAAACACTGAGGATGCACTCGCGAACAACGCGATCACAAGAATATTGTACAAGGCCGCAATGGCACGGGGAAACACAGAAGGAAACACTTCCGGGCGGCGCGGTTGTCATAAATCGACGAGTCCGTGTCGTAGTTGAACCGGAACTAAAGCTAGCGAAAACTGATTGACAGCTCGCCTCTTCTTTCTTCTTACGACAGGTGGCGTGCGGCGCGGGCGCATTTTAGTAATGCATACATGTTTATACAGGTATAATATAGGAAAGGGTGAAAGGATTGTACCATTGAATATTAAATTAATTTATCTTAATACTTTGGCGTCAACACCATCTATGAACGCTTAGTTAGGCAAACGTCACATAGATGGCGTTATATTGAAATGTCGATCCCTAACACCTTTGTTAGACGTTAGATGGCGTTATAAAAAATAAAAATGTTTATTAATTATTATTTTTTGCTGGCGAAAAATGATAGTGGTATTTTTTGCTCGATCTTATAAAATACTGTAGTGTGGTACGGAACCCTACGAGTGCGAGTCCGACTTGCACTTGGCCAGTTTATTTATTTCTCCTTTTTAACCGACTTCAAAAAAAGGAGGAGGTTTCTCAATTCGATATATTTATATTTTATATTATATATATATATATATATATATATTTTTTATGTTTGTTCGGGGATAACTTCGTCGTTTATGCACCGATTTTGATTATTCTTTTTTTGTTCGAAAGGAGATATCCCAAGTGTGGTACCATGGTAATTTTATCGACGTCTGATAAGTATCTCCAAAGATATTGAGATAAACATCTCAAAATTGGTACTGAAAATGAACATTGAAGTCTAATATTGAAATATTGAAATTTAAATATTGTACACGTTTGTACAGAGTGTAATGGTAGATTGTATCACGGGGGCGCAATTTAGTATTTTTAAATGAGGCTTTGTTTGAGGCCTAAACTCAGATGGTTATCTGATCTGTAATTAGATCTGAGTGCCTAGTGAGAGTTATTTTAGATTTATTTACTTACGCGATCACGCGCAGATTTGTGATAAAATTACAATGTTCCTATGATGCTTACTAGATGGCGCTTTTCAATTCCATACAAATTTGCGTTTACGTTAACGTGATTAAGCAAGTAAAAGAAACACGAGGCACTTTGTAACTTTTGTAGAATTAGAAAACGTCAGCGTGACGAGATTGGATCATCAACATCTGTCAAATTATCATTATGATTTTAATACATTAAAATCATAATGTTCCTATGATGCACACTAGATGGTGCTTTTCAATTCCATACTTTGCGTTTACGTTAACGGTTAACGTGACCGAGTAAGTAAAAGAAATTTACACGAGGCACTCTGGTAGTTTTTGTAGAATTATAAAACAGCGACGAGACAAGACACTGGATCATCACATCTGTCCAATTAAAATAGCGCAACTGTCTCTTCTAGTCTTGTAAAATATCGAAATCTATCATCTTGGTATTATCAGGTGTTAGGAGTATATTATGTCGATGTTCCGCCTGACTAGCTCCCAAAAAAAGTAGCTTACCACTATCAAGGAATAAATCTGCCGCCATAACCTTACGGTGTTCTGGCAGCACACAGGCCTTGACAGCCAGAGTATTTTAAAAGATTAATATAATAAGGTTTTATGTAAAACTCACTCCATCCCCAGAAGGGACTGACATTTTATACCCAAAATACAGTACAATCAAATACTAACAACAAATTAATGAATATCAAACCTGAGTAGATAGCTGAAATTACATTCCGAAAATACGAGGAACAATGAGAGTAGGCGGACAATGGGCCGACATCTTACTCTTCTCAGCAGTTGACCTGCGTAGGCAAGACGTGAGGACAATTTCTTGACCTTCTTCGATTTTATGTTCAAGGGCGAGGAAATTTCGCTAAGCGATTAATTTTAAAGGCTATTGTGAAATAACAGGACCTATTTAAGTGATGATGCGGTCGAGGATGGTAGCACGCTGCACGCTTGGCCTAGAATGAGAACTGGCTCTCAGGGATAGCTGCCTGAAGCTAATGTATTGTTCTGTTGGGTCGACAGGTGAAGGCGTCGAAATATTGTAAACGTGGTTTGAAGTAGAATAAATATATTGCAAAAATACAATAATAAAAAATCCAATAAAATAAATATAAAGTAGATAAGCGCGGCTGGGAACGAATACACTGTGTCGCGTGGAGCTCATCGGTTAGACTGCCGGGGCTGGTTAGCAGGTAGTAGCGCGTGCGTCACCGCACCGATCTTTTGTCTTAGCGATAAGAGTTTACTAGGCCCGCTGCATACTACGGGTTTCGCCCGACTATGCTTGTGAGTTTAATGAATTAATATTTGTGTTGATTTAAATGTGTAATTATTGTGTGTGTGGGTGAATGTATGATATTGAAATATGTAAATATGATGTTGTACTATAATATATATTTAATAAATATTTTATACTAGGTTAATTTAAATGTATTTTTAATAGAATGTAACTATGTAGTAACACTTTAGATGTTTCGCGATAGATTTTCTAGATTTTCTAAGTTGAGGGTTGTAGCTGGTAAGTGCCAGTGAATAGTAGGTTAATTATTAAAAACTGCCGTTACTTGCTCTCTACATGAAAACCCATAGGTGAAATAGTAGCTGCAGAACAAAGACACAAGCAAATTATTAACATCCTATACCAAATTAGGTTTAGTCTTAACCCTTTTAGTACGTATAATGCAGTAACTATAACATTATTGATAGGATTTAATTTCTTTTTCTTTTTTATTATTAATAGGCTAGCGTTTGACTACTATCTCACCTGTTGGTAAGTGACGATGCGGTCGAAGATGGTAAGCACGCTAGGCCTAGAATGAGAACTGGCTCTCAAGGTTAGCTGCCGGAACACATTAGATGTTTGGCGACAGATTTCCTAACTTGATGGTGGTAACTGGCCAAGAGGAAACTAGATAGTTTCCTACCACCATGCGGGGATTGTTGGTTTCTTAACGATGTTTTTCCTTCACCGGTGGGCCACTGCGAAGCGCACATAAATTTTTCGATAGAAAAATCCATTGGTGCACGGCGGGGTTTGCACTCGGTACCTCTGGCATCAAAGCCGACCGTTCTCCCGACTACGCCACCGGCCCCTCAAATTTCCATTTCCCATTCTATTCAAAATTTTGTTTTCAAACGAAGAAATCTAATTCCGTAAAACGGGTTAAAATTAAACTTTTTTTTTTTTTTTTTTTTTTATACCGAACTGGGTAGCACTTGATCACTATCTCACCTGATGTTAAGTGATGATGCGATCGATGATGTAGCGTGCTTACCCAGAAGATACCTATTCACTCGCGATTTGAAGACCCCCACATTGTACTTAATCGGAAACACGGACTCAGGCAGGGTATTCCATTCCTTAGCGGTTCGTATGATGAACGAAGAAGCAAATCGCTTCGTTCGGGTAGATGGTATATCCACCATAAATCGGTGGCGCCTTTTAGTGTCTCTGGATTTCCGATTATAAAATGGGGATGGTGGAATCAAATCATGCAGTTCCATTGCACACTCTCCGAAATGTATCCGATAGAAAACCGATAAACAAGCGACTTTGCGGCGATGCGCGAGACTCTGGAGTCTCTTGCTTACTAATAGGTCATCGCTGATGAGTTTTTTGGCTCTCCTCTCAATAGCTTCCAGTGTCTCCAGCTGGTATTTAGCAGAACCATCCCAAAGGTGAGAACAGTACTCCATACACGACCGGACTTGTGCTTGGTAAAGATTAAGCAACTGTCCCGGTGTGAAGTACCGTCTCACCTTAGCCAAAATGCCAAGCTTTTTTGAGGCTAGCTGGGCTCTAGACTCAATATAAGAGCCGAAATTGAGAGTTGGTGTCAAAGAGATGCCAAGAAGCTCGAGATTGTTACTTATCGGAACGGACACATCCCGGAAAGTAGGAGCCAGTAGAAATGGGCTCCGTTTAGCGGAGAAAAGACACGCCTGGGTTTTCGCAGCATTGAACTTGACCAGATTGGCATCGCCCCAATCAGAGACTGCCTTCAAAGAAAAGTTCAAGCGTTCGACCATCGCTTCTCTATGAGACTGGATTTGTAATGCACTGGTTCGTGCGTTGGATGTATAACTCTCTACAACAGTGCTGTCATCTGCGTACCCAAAGATACCGGGTTTAAGCAGGTCATTAATATGCAGCAGAAAAAGTGTTGCAGAGAGTACTGATCCTTGAGGGACTCCGGCATTTATGGCCAATTGGTCGGAAGAACAGCCATCGATGACCACTCGAATCGACCGATCCCTCAAGAAATCTGCTATCCAAACACATAAACCAGTGGGCAGGCCGTATGAAGGAAGCTTGCTAATAAGGCTATCGTGCCAAACCCTGTCGAAAGCCTTCGAGATGTCAAGAGAGACGGCCAGCGCCTCGCCGTGGTTCTCGATGGCTTCGCTCCAGATGTGCGTGGCATACGCTAGAAGATCCCCAGTAGACCGGTTTCGGCGAAACCCGTATTGTCGGTCACTGAGGAGATCGTTCACTTCTAGGTATGCCAGGAGCCTGTGGTTCAGTACACGTTCCATAGTCTTACAGAGTATGGAAGTGACTGAGATAGGCCTGTAATTGACAGGGTCTGCACGACTACCCTTTTTCGGCACGGGTTGCACGTTTGCTTGCTTCCAGGACTTAGGCACTTGACCAGTCGTCATAGACAAGCGAAAGAGGCGTGTCAAAATAGGAGCCAACTCAGGCGCACACGTCCTCAAGACTACAGCTGGTATACCGTCTGGACCACTAGCTTTGTTCACGTCTAGATTGCGCAACGCTTTGCGTACTTCAGTCTGACGAATGCGGATTTCCGACATAAACGTCCCGCAAGTCGGCAGACTAGAAGGTACAGCATTGCCAGCATCTAGACGTGAAGACTCCGCAAACAGAGTAACAAATAAATTCGCTTTCTCTTCAGCCGAGTGTGCTAGTGATCCATCGGGTTTCAGTAGTGGAGGCAGTGAGGGACGGCAGAAGTTCTCTTCGATCGACTTCGCCAGGGACCAGAACGCTTTGCTACCCGAGGGGTAAGAAGCAAGTTTGTTCCCTGTTCGGCGTATGTGATCGAAGCGAGCCTTCTTGAGAGCCTTTTTGCAGGACTTGGCGGCTAAGTTAAAGGCTTTCTTCTTATCGCGTACATCTCTAGTCTTGCGGGTTCGAGCATCAGCCCAGGCTAAGTAAGCTTCATGTTTTGATGCTTCTGCATCTCTACATTTGGCATTAAACCATGGACGAGCTTTGCTTGACACCGGAACGTCAGAAAATGGTATGAAATACTCCATACCCTGACGTAACACTTCTGTCACAGCATCCGCGCAAGCTGAGGGATCGCTCGAAGAAAAACATACCTGCCGCCAAGGATAAGACGCGAAAAAACAACGCATCTCATCCCAATCTGCTGACCTGTATCGCCACACCCGCCGGGTGCCTTTTTGGCTGGGATCGGGCGGGGAGTAGACGGATACAGACTTCACCAGACAGTGGTCGGAGCTACCTAAGGGTGATGAAACCGACACCGAGTAGCGGTCTGGTTCTGTTGTCAGCAGAAGGTCCAAGCAATTGGCTGTATGGCCGTCAACGTCCGGTATCCTTGTTGCTCCCTGGACCAACTGAGTGAGGTCTAGCGTTAAAGCAAGCTTACGCATCTCTCGACCAGCGTGGTCAGTGCTCTGGTATGGGTATAGCCAGTCTTGATGATGGGCGTTGAAATCCCCCAGAAGCACTAATTGAGCAGAAGGATACCTCTGTTGGGCCACATCAGCCGCCTCACTGAGGTGGTTTGTGAGCCTGTTTGTCTCCTCGTCTCCGTAACAAATCTCCGTAACTAATCATAACAAATCTCTCCGAGATAGCCAATAAAATTGGAAAGTATTGGAAAGCAATTTTAAATTAAGTCCCATTTAATCCTTGTTCGGAGTTTAATACTCAATTAAAGTGCCTGAGGGTTAACCGCCATTTTTGTGGTTCATCCACTAATTTGGTTGCATCTTTTGATGTTGAATCAGACACAAATCACTGTCAGATAAGTTTCTTCGCCAATCTTCGACGAGTGTTTAAATGTTTTATATCTGTGATTCGGCTGTCACCGATTCGGAGAAATCTTTATTTGTTTGAGAGGGCGCGATAGATAACATATAAGTAGACAACTAGTCGATACCCGCGACTTCGTTCACGTACACCAAGAATGTAGTACCCTATGTTCATCATCATACAATAAAGTATCTCCTTGTTAAATTTCAGTCAGAGCGGATCTTTTATTTAGGCGTGGTTAGGTTACAAACAGACAGAGTGACAGAGTTAGAAACGTTTTAACTGACATCACAAAAACGGAGGAGGTTCTTTGTTCACTGATTCCCAAAGGATGCCTGAACAGCTTTAGAAAATTATTTTTTTGTTTCAAAGGGTGGTACCCTTCTCAGGTGGACCCATTTAAATTTTAACAAAATCGGTCGAGTGGTTTTTAATAAATCAACATTTGTATTACGATGCATTTATATACCTCGATGACATGATACTTACTGCAGGCAACTTTGACTAGCGCGACGTTTGAAGTCAGTTCTTTTAGTTTTTTAAACGATTTTAAAATATTATAATTTTAGTATGGAGTATGGTTTACCTTACTAATCCATACTCCATACTATATTTCCTGTTTGGTTCCATTGTACAATTCATCGAGGCTGCATGGCCTCCCTCTCTCCAGCATAGGAAGATTAAAATAGGACTAGTGGCTCATTGAGCTGTAGTCCTTGCGAGTCATGCTTTGCATAACTTAAAACCTTGCAGTTTAAAACAAAAAGACGCCCCGACCCCTTGTAGTTTATCGGAAGAAAAAGATGATCGGACAAAAATGGTAATAAAAAAGTTATCATTCAAGGCCAAGCGTGCTAACCATCTTCAACCGCATAATCACTTACCATCAGGTGAAATAGTGGTCAAACGCTAGCCTTTAATATATAAAAAAACAACTTTTATAATTATTTTTGGAAATGGCTGAAATATGATTTATTTTTACGTTTTCAACCCGTTGACACCACTTACCTGAGATATGGCTCAGGTCCATCATCATAATCAGCCAGTGTCAGTCCGCTGCTGGACGTAGGCCCCTTCCAAGATACGCCACAGAGAGCCCGATCTTTGGCTCATTGGGAAGGATATGCCCTAATCGTCACTCTGGGCAGGCGGGTTGGCGATTAGGTTAACTCCTCAGGTTAACTCGTGTTAATTGGTTGTCAGTATCAAATAAAAATGATACAAGCTTTAGAGGTAGATGAAATGAAGATAAGGCAATCTTATGGTCCCACGTCCCACCATTAAGAATTTAAAGTAAAACTGTATCTTATAGTGGATGGGGGCAAAGTAGGTCAAATGAGTCCCGGGAGCCCGGAAGTGTAGGTATAATGCAAGACGGAAAAAGTTAGAATTACCCACTGAAAAGTTTCTATATTTCTGAGATATACGAGTACGAGGTATACGAGTGGCGAAGGAACGCTTCACATTGGTAAGGAAAACGTTGTGGTTGTTTAAGTAAATCCAGAGACTTCAGGTTTACTTGCGCATGGGTCATTTTTGAGCCTCGTTAAACTTATTTATAATTTTTAAGAAAAGTATTTAGTGAATTTTTATTTTCAGCACTTACAAACATTCTAAGGGAATTTGTATTAAAACAGATATATAATATATATAACAATTTACAAAAACAGATATAGTTGTTTAAGTCATAGACGTAATATAAATGGATGGTGCACTGCAGATGTTTTGACAAATTCAATTTAATCCATCTGCTCAAACGATAAGGTTGTAATTGCTTTGTAAAGCAAAACGGCCCAATCGAAAGGCACCAGGGTGGAAGTGTGTCCTTGTCTAACAACCTGCTATTGCCTGTTAGTGCCATAAATAATATTTTCTATCCTATATGTATAGTATATATATGCAAGGTGTCTATACAAAAGAATTATTATTAATATTTTTATAATATTTTCTTTATTCGTATTATTTAAATAATGCCAGACACTATAACTATTATTAGCGATGAGTCCTGGTGTCCTGTAATACAGGTTTTTCTGTAAAACCTACCACAGGCTCATTTTAGTAAAGAATAACTGACGTTTTTTCCTAAGGTTATTTTTTTTTAAATACGTGGTCCAACGTCTCTGGGCGTTTACATATGTCGGCAAACTTTACCTAATATGATATAATGTCAAACTACCAAACTCAGAAAATAATTCTACTACAGTTTACCTAAAAAACTGTAGGGAGTAATTAAATAAATATCCAAAGCAAAATAAAAATTAAAGTTCGTTATAATGCGAATCGTAAGCCGTTTCTGAGCAGACCAGAAATTATCAAATCACCTTGATTATTTATAAAAAAGTTAAAATTTCTCAAATTAAAACCATTTGCAACATAAAAGCTTCAATAAATCGGGAGAGAATGAACTTCCCACTTCCAACTTTTGCGTAAAAACATAACTCTAATACTTCCAAACTCATAACAAATAGCTCTTAAAAGCTAACGAAGTAATTCTTAAAATTTTACGAATGTTTTACTTTCGGTTGTTTTGCATCCGGATTTTTATTTTGTAGAACTCTTGATTGCTATATTTTAAAATCTATATACTTTGTCAAAATATATATATATTTTTATACTTTGTATAATTACATTTTAGAGATAAATTGGTCACGTCTACTCTAATCCGAGGTCGTTGAAAAGAAGATATACCTTGCTTCTTGCCAAATTTCATGATCCTAGAACAACGGGAAGTACCTTACAGGTTTTGATTCCCTTGTAAAATCGAAAAATATGCGAAAATATGCACAAACGGTCATACATTTTGATCGCGTTGACAAGTTTCATGTAAGATGTATTAAGTATTCAGTTTTTTATTGCATCTATAAAGATTTTACAAAGTTTTTCAATGAATTACTAAGTTACTAAAAATACTTTCCGTTACCACATTAAATAATAAGTCAAGTCTAACATTAAAATAAACACGGACGGCTTGCCAATCTCATGTCAAATGTGAGTAATTTTATTTTTAAATTATTAAGTAAACGGTTTGTCAAACTCAGTCTCTCACTCATAATTTTGTTTTCTTATAATATTCTTGAATACACAGCTTGAACGGATTACCGCGTATCCGCGAAAATTGGATTCCAAATTCAAATTATATGCAAGGAAATTCTAATGCAAGGGATATTTGCCTTCATTTTTAACCGACTTCAAAAAAAGGAGGAGGTTTCTCAATTCGACTGTATATATTTTTTTTTTTTTTTTTTTTTTTTTTATATTTGTTCGCGGATAACTTCGTCGTTTATGAACCGATTTCGATTATTCTTTTTTTGTTCGAAAGGAGATATCCCAAGTGTGGTACCATGGTAATTTTATCGAGGTATGATAAGTATCTCCAGAGATATTGAGATAAACATCTCAAAATTGGTACTGAAAATGAATAGCGCGGCATTGAAGTCGGTTGTTTTTTAGTTTTTAAACGATATTATTAATTCTTCCTTCCTTCCGAATAAGGAGGAGCTGTTATCAATTCGTCTGTATGGATTTGGAGTTTACTCCTTAGGAATCGATTTTTAGGGTTCCATAGCCGAATGGCAAAAAAGGGAACCCTTATAGATTCGTCATGTCTGTCTGCCTGTCCGCCCGTACGTCACTGCCACTTTACTCCGAAATTATTAAGATAACACAGTTGACACTTGGTAGATAGGTGTATTTTATGTAAACCGATTTACGATTTTAATACAAAATAAAAAAAATAAATTATTATATAATTTAATTAAAATATTCCCTATACATGTGATCCCAAATGAACAAATAATTATGATAGTTTAAAAACTAAAATAACCGACTTCCATACCGCGGCAGTCAGTTTCAGTAGCAAGTTTGAGCCGTTTATCGTCATATCTCTGGAGATACTCAACAAATCTCGATGAAATTACAATGAGACTATCTCGGAAATATAACCCACGGATTAAAACAAGAATCATTCAAATCTTCAGATCTGAATCATTCAGTTCTCAACTGACGGTGTAATCGCATAACATACATAGAAAAAAACATACAGACGAATTGAGAACTTCCTCCTTTCTCCTCTCTTTTAGAAAAAAACATACAGACGAATTGAGAACTTCCTCCTTTTTGAAAGTCGGTTGAACACCAAAATAAACTTCTCAAACCGTAGAGAGAGAAGGCAATCTCAAACCAAAGATTAGATACTTCGTTATTTGACATTTCACGTCGTCCATTAAAAGTTTCCAAGATAAATACACTTTTACTTTATAAAGTTCAAATGTGAAAGTAAAGTTTTTGAACAAAGAGGGTAGTTTCTGTGTACGAATAGGGTTGGCAAACTGCTGTTATCTTTTACTGTTTTGGTTTCGTAAAGTAGTTTTATATGTATATCATTTAACATTATTGTTGTAATAGGTATGTCCCGTTGCTTTACTCGCATTAAAAAGGCATCCTTTGCCCTATTCTGCTATACTTCTTATCTCTGTACCAAATTTCAGCTAAAGCATTGTAGCCGTTTGGCTGTGAAGAGGTAACAACATTGACGTCCACGTCGATGGGTAACAAACATACCGATGGCACAGATTATATAATAGTTACTGCGTAACCGATGGTTCCAAAAGTAGCCAATCTAACTAAGAAAACACAACATTTTTGGATAAAAATATATTTATTTCTCTACGTAGTCTCCCTCTAGCTCGATAATTTTTTTGTTTTTCCAGCGATGTTCAATTGCTTCGATACCATTTTTATAGTAAGAAATGTCAAGCTCCTCGAAGTAGCCATCGACCGCACACTCCACCTCTTCTTTGTTGGCAACTCTTTTACCCCCAAGCCATTTTTTCAAGTTTGGGAAAAGAAAATAGTCTGAAGGAGCTAGATCTGGCGAATAGGGAGCATGGGGCAGTATTTCAAAATACAGTAACTCATTGATTTTGGCCATCGCAATACAGATAGAGATTTGTGAACTGGCGCGTAGTCTTGTTGAAACAAAACTTTTTTTTTCGCTAAATGCGGTCGTTTTGTTACGCTACAGTGGTAATAACCATCGAATTTCAAAATAAAGCTGTATTACGGTTGGTACTTTCTACCACAGACAATATTTTCAGGCAGCAACGCCATCTATACGCCAGGCCGGGTACTCGTGGGACTACCAGGGCCCCTAGACAAAATCCATTTTCCTGTTTGCCTTCACGCTAACGCAAGTTCAAAATGTATGGAATGACATTCATGTTTCCGCAACAAAAATGTCATTCCCATACATTACAGGAAATTGGATTTTGTCTAGGGGCCCTGGTATATTAATTACTTTCGTATTTATGATATTGGTGTTCACGAACAGTTATTTAATATTTATTCGTAGAAAGTACATGTCTTTTTAAGGGCCAGTATCACCAGTGCCTGATAAAGCCCCTGATAGCCTAATAGAAACATACCTGCCAGATAAACTGTATTAGTTTATCTGTTTCCATTTATGCCGTGGTTATGGTTAAATATAGCGGCGTGCATTTGGAGAGGCCTATGTCCAGCTGTGGACTAGTATAGGCTGATGATGATGGCAACTGACTAGCTATGTAAGATTCTATCTGACGTATGACGTCATATAAAAATCTGACAGATAAGTCTTTAATATGGCTATCAGGAACTGATGAACCTGCCACTTAATATTGTGCTAAAAGAAGTTATATATCACTATAGAGTACTATATTTCATAATAAATCGATAAACAAACCTTTATGTACTTCAAGATCATTGCACACATTTTACCGTAAAGTTTAAATTAAAACACTCACATCACAAGCAATAAAGAAACTTTAAAAATCCACAGACTTAAAAGTACAAGGTCCTAAACTAAGAATATGTAATAACTATCATTAAAAGATTTAGTTTATGTCACACTCACGCGCATGTTTAGATGACAATAAAGACGAAATATTTCTATCCCTCTAGCTCTGGACTTACTATCTTACTTCTCTTTCCAACTCGCAAATTTAAAGCCACCACTTTATGTAGAGCTGTCAATGTTTGTGCTTTTTAAAGCTTATAGAGTCCTTATGCCTGGTCATCGTAAGCACGAATTTGACAATGAGATCTATTAAGATAGGGTACCCTTTCAAGAACTTGTACGGTGGCCAACTGAAATGGGTCTTAATTTTCTCAACGAATTCGCAGAAAAGAACTTTATTTTTAAGTAGTTAACATTCATTTTGCAACTGAAGGGTATTAAATTTGTCAGAATTGTCATTGTGAGACTCGACTGTTATGGTTATAAAATACAAGGTTGACTCTGATATTGCTAACAATATGAATGGATGATTTATTTTCCACAATAGTGCATAAATAAGCTTAAACATGACCCAAAGAAGATAAATTCAATCACTAGCTTCTATATTTAGAAGGCTACAATCATAATTATAAATACCAAAGGTACAATACTCGTGTAGTTGTTTATTTGACGGTAATGTAAAGTCAAGAGTAAACAAGTAAAGCTAAGTCTACACGAAGCCAGTGCTCTGCCGCCAGTCCTACAAACAAGCCAGCGCTGGCCCGGCCCATGTTGTTTAGACGAGGCCAGTCATTTCTGGATTTTTAGTGTGCTGAGCACACGTTCGAAACAGAAATGAATTCAGGACAAATCTGGCTGTTGAAGAAAAAATGTTTAAAAAATATCTCTGCACTATTATTAGAAGACATAATTAATATACTACTTTGGACAAGAAAATAGATAACCGATAGAAATAGTACTGGATGGAGCCTCTGCTTTGTTGCTACAACAACTAAGATTAGAAGATCCTTCTGAGTACAAGTTGGCCTTGCGAGTTTCGACTGAAAACTTTGACGAGTTACTTTCATTTATAGAATGCTCAATTCAGCGCCATAGCGAACATTGGCCAGTATGACCACAATAGTTAATTCTTAGTTCTGTGAAATTTCGCTAGTTGGGGCAACAATAGTCGACCAACCCCAATTAGTACAGTACGATGCATTCGGGCCATATTTCACGGGTCAGTAGATACGAATACCAGGTTTCTGATACTGTGGAGTATTTATTTTGTGCCTTTTCCTTGTATTTATGTTTGTAAGATAATGTTATGTTTATAAGTTAATGTCACGAAAATGGGGTTTTATATTTGTTTTGAGTTAAATAACAACAGGCTTCGTAAATCATCAGAAATAAGTAATAGTTTAAAAAAACGCTTTATTTAAAAATCACACTAAAGAGTAGAAAATAATTTTCAATAAATTTAAAATAAGAGTGGGATTAACAAAAAAATATATATTTTATTGTAAAAACGCGGATATATAATGATGTAGAATTGATGACGGCAAATATATTCCATTCAATTCAATTAAATTCGATGAAGAATATCCCTAGAGGTAAACTATTGAGTCACCTGTAATCGCAACAAGGTTTTATGATTTGTTTTTATTAGACGTAAACGTCTAATAAAAACAAATCATAAAACCTAAAAGCAAATCATTTAATTTCCAAATAATCTTTCCAGATTAAATGATTTCAGTGAATTATCCCAGTAATTGAAGTTTGTATACTTCGCTCAATCTCAGCTCGCCGAGTAAATATTAACCCGGTTGAGGCACAGACTAAATAATAGTTGGTTGAGGGGAAAATATTAACCGCCATTTTTTAATTTGTGAGAGAGAAAGCTAAAAAGAAAATAGTCTAGGAAAATGTAAAGGAAAAAAATTGTCGATGAGTACCTAAGATTACCTGTAAATATAATGAATCGGATGAAGAAAAAAGTTAATTTTGCAGTCTGCAGTGATTTAGTAAGCGTTTTATGATAAGTGACAACATAATTTAATAACTTATTCGTAAATTAAAATAAGAATCACTTGAATTTTGTTAATTCATTTGTGAAGTCGGTAAAAAAATCAGTTTGAATCCTTATGTTCCTTAAAAGGTTATAATTATGTATTCGATCAACTATTAAAGCTACAATAATTTGCCATATTATAAATATTCGCACAGCAATACACTCTCAACTCTTCCTTAAGGTGCGGACACACCGCAGCCTCCTGCGTGCACGATCTATGTGGCGTTCAGATAGTGCAGTAGTGTTTGTACCGACTGTTTCACACCAAACACGATCAGAAACAATTGAAAAATACTGAGATCGCGCCCGCAGATGCAAGACGCCGCAGTGTGGCCGTACCTTTATAAACTAAACCTTACCAAGTAGAATCTGTCCGTAGCTTACAAAGTCGGGCAACTTTGGCAATGCATTGCAATCGGCTTAAAGTTCCGCTAACGAGAAACGGACTCTGGACCGAGGACGTAGCTTGCATATAAAATTAGATGAAGTAATATGGCTGGTTGGTTGTACATATAAAGCCTAACTGCGCCCTGGCTTTGCGCGAGTCGACGGGCATGTACCTACTACGTAACATTTTGTCAATAATATATAAAACTGAGGGAATAGTGGTATCGTGGGAGAATGGTCGGCTTTGATGCCAGAGGTACCGAGTTCAATCCCCGCCGTGCACCAATGAATTTTTCAACGGAAAAATGTATGTGCGCTTTTCACTGTGGCGCTCCGGTAAAGGAAAAACATCGGTAAGAAACCTCCAACGCGCTTGGTCGCAGGACACTATCTAGTATCCGCCTGGCCAGCTACCACCCGCAAGTTAGAAAATCTGTCGCCAACACAGAAATATTAATACCTAATTATTCATGTGGTCGCCAAACATCTAATGTGTTCCGGCAGCTATCCTTAAAAGCCAGTTCCCATTCTAGAATTGGCTTACAATCCTCGACCGCATCATCACTTACTGTGCACACAATAGGTGAGATAGTGGTCAAATGCTAGCCTATTTGATATAAATAAACTGGGGCCAAGTGCAAGTCGGACTCGCACTCGTAGGGTTTCGTACCACACTACAGTATTTTATAAGATCCAGCAAAAAATACCAATATCATTTTTCGCCAGCAAAAATAATAATTAATAAACATTTTATTTCTTATAACGCCATCTAACGTCTAACAAAGGTGTTAGGGATCGACATTTCAATATAACGCCATCTATGGGACGTTTACCTAACTAAGCGTTTATAGATGGCGTTAAATGCCGAAAAAACACGTTTCTTGTATGGGGACCCTCTATTATTTTTAACTTAATTCTGTTTTTAGTATTTGTTGTTATAGCGGCAATAGAAATACATCATCTGTGAAAATTTCAACTGTCTAACTATCACGGTTCATGAGATACAGCCTGGTGACAGACGGACAGACAGACAGACAGACAGTGGAGTCTTAGTAATAGGGTCCCGTTTTACCCTTTGGGTACGGAACCCTAAATACGTACAAAATTAATCAATACATCTTACCACAGAACATGTATTCTGTGCATCTTACAATACAGTACACATAATCTATAATAGTACAAACAGTATTTAATTAAAATCGCGCAAAGATTTAAGCCTATTCCGTGCTTTGAGCATTTTACTTTATGGAAGTTTAATAACAGGTTCGTTTTGTAAATGGGTTAAGCCAGTTTCTTACAAGCGCTTTTCACAGATAACAGAATCAACAAGACAATCGCCTATTTGCTAGAACACATTTAAGACACTATATTGAATTATAGTGCTGCACAGAACTCCTTGGAACAAAGCCAACCAGAAGAGAGTTTCTTGAAATTAACTTACCTTGGCTGTCTAAGCAAAACCTAACAAGACGCATTTTCAATCGCCTTCCCATAAATAAGGAAATTCTCAATTCGTCTGTATGATTTTATTTGTATGTATGTTAGGTACGTGATTACTCTGTAAATTGTCAACCGATTTGAATGATTCTTCTTTTAATCGGTAGGGTACGTTTCCGAATAAGTCCCACTGTAATTTCATCGAGATCTGATCAGTATCTCCAGAAATATGACGATAAACGTCTCAAACTTGCTACTGAAAATGACTCGCGGGGCATGGAAGTCGGTTGTTTTAGTTTTTAAACTATCTTAAATATTATGAAAATTAGTTTTTGAAGTTATAGTACTTTTGATCGCGCACAACTGCATGGTTTTATTACCACCACGGCGTTAGATGCTAAATCTAGACTACCAGCTGTTTCCAGATGATGAACTAATGTGATCTATCAAACAAACAAAAAATTAAATAACAAGTAATATTATAACAAAACCTTTTTAAACACAAACTTTTACATGACCTAGGACCAGAATAAGTCATGACAAATCCAACAAGCCCAAACACGACGGGTAAAACATGAGTAATTTAGGAGTTCCTTTGGCCACCTTCCAGCTCCATCGTCAGATCAGCGCCATATGGCGCTGATCTGACGATGGAGCTTCTCCTTCTGGAACTCCTAAATTACTCATGTTTTACCCGTCGTGTTTGATATGTCATCAAAATATGGCATTGTGATGCGATTTACACATGCATGCAAAATTTCAGCTAAATCGGTATAGTGGATACTATTCATTATTCTGTGACGTGGATCAAATGTAATTTGCAAAATTTGATGACAAACATCGGGACAGGTGAAACTAAATAAAAGCTTAAAAAATCGGTTCATCCGTGGGCACTACGATGCCAGAGACAGACACTCTCATACACAAACACACAGATACATATGTGAAACTTATCTTCATTTCGCGTAGGGAGTTCAAAATACAAAGCTAGAATTCCGCCTTTGAATAGAAAACAAAAGCGTCCTTACTAGTTCTCCTAAGAACATACGTATGAAAATTTAACGTCCCTTAGGACTGGGGTTATTCAGCATTTCGCCTTATACCTTTACGTAAAGCTGTGTTATTATAAAGGCAGATTTACATAGAGATAGTACTTAATGACATCGGTCCACCGTTAAGTCTTTACTGCTCCAGTACTTAGCTCGATTCCATCTCAGACCGCATCATCATTTAACATCAGGTAAGAAGATAACTGTCAGATACAGACTAAGTAAAAATGCTACGCGTGGGGTCAAATGTTTATCTGTATGATAAAAATCTTAGCAGTCAGTCCATATCGTGTAATCATTTTAAAGTTCTTGTATTATCGTTACTGATAAAAAATTTAGATGAATGTAATTCTGACCATTATTTTTTGCTAAGATTGTGATGACTTTGATTATTTCGTGACGCTAATAAGCACCAGTTTAAGGACTAGTTATGATTTTTAAATTTTAAAACATTATATGTTGTGGTTTTTTGTGCCTACAATCCAAAATTTCACTGTCCCGACGGGACTAGAACTCGCGCCTTTTGAGGAGCATGTCTAGTTTAGAATTAACTAAATAATGATACAAGTGTCTATAAGTCGACAGGATTGCATTTTAACCAAATATGCATTGGTGGCGCCATCTGTAGTTACTGTGTAGAAGAAAAATGTGTGTAAGTGTTATACTTAACAATGTACAATATAAAGTGTAGTATCACTTAAAGAAACATAATAATAGTATTTTATTTTTCGATTTGTCGTTATTTAAATTGCATGCCAATAGGTAGAATCATCATAATTATCCTGCATCAGTCCACTGCTGGACATTTGCCTCTTCCAAGACACGCCACTGAGCTCGATCTTCAGCTCTTCTTTTCCAGTCACTGCCCATCGCTCTGCGTATGTCGTCGCTCCACCTGGTCATAGGACGTCCTAACGCTAAGCCCCATAAGTAGACAAACAGGAAAAAAAGTTCACACTGTCCTCTGACTCGTAGCAATCGAACAAAAGGGAAAAGTTCATGCTGTCGCGTTACTCGTACCAAGGGGACAGACAGTTCAAGCTGTCTCCTTATGTAATTCATCACCAAAACTTACCTCTGTTTCCAATAAATAAATGAATTTGATTAATTGAAATATAGTTACTTTGTAAGCTCGAGTTGTAAGTGATGTAAATGTCGAAAATGTAAATGTAAATTTACGTTACTAAAATGTACTAACACTTTCGGTAAAATTTAAAGCGGTAGAATATTCTAGGACTTCAAGACATTCATGAAGTTCAGAATGTCGTTTTACTTAGAAACTTGGCACTTGTCAAAGTTTTCGTATTATTATCTTGAAGTTTCGAGCGCTATGCTATATAGCTTTTCACCGAAGCAGTTTTATGAAATTTTCCACGTCAATTCTAGTTAATATTTTATTTTATATCCAATCCCACGCAAAATTTTAAGAGAAAAATAATATATAAAAATAAATAAAATAGGTAATTTACTCAAAGTAAAATTTAGTTTTTAACCGACTTCAAAAAAAGGAGGAGGTTTCTTAATTCGACCGTATATATATATATATTTTTTTTTTTTTTTTTTTTTATGTTTGTTCGCCGATAACTTCGTCGTTTATGAACCGATTTCGATTATTCTTTTTTTGTTCGAAAGGAGATATCCCAAGTGTGGTACCATAGTAATTTTATCGAGGTATGATAAGTATCTCCAGAGATAAAAATATATAAATAAAAAATAATATATAAATAAAAAAGAAGAAGATAGAAAATAAGATAAACATCTCAAAATTGGTACTGAAAATGAATAGCGCGGCATTGAAGTCGGTTGTTTTTTAGTTTTTAAACGATATTATTGAAAAACACAAAATTGAGTAGGTACCGAATTTATCAAATTTTAATTTAATAAATTTTTGTATAAAGATTGATGAGCTTAAAGTGTTATCATTAATTATTTATAGAAACTATAATATTTCTTCTTAAGCTTATTATTTTGAACAGATTTGACAAACCTTTCTAATTTTATGAAGCCGGTTAAAAATAAACTTCATGTCACAGGTATCCGTCTTCGGCCGAATCGTATTAATTCTAGGGTGTTTTTAAATATATAAAGATTCAATAAAGAAAATCCTTTAGTGATAAGGAAAACAAAGGGCCCAGTGGTGTCATGGAAGAAAGGTCGGCACTGAGTTTAATCCCCGCGTTCACCCATTGATTTTTCTATCGAAGAATTAATGTGCGCTTTTTACAGTGGCCCTCCGGTGAAGGAAAACATCGTTAAGAAACCCCCAACCCCCGCATGGTGGTAGGACACTACCTAGTGTCCGCCTGGCCAGCTACCACCCATGAAGAGCAAGAACGATATTTAAGTTTAATATTTGTCTCAAACTTTACCTACTTAAAGCTTACTTAAGAAAGTTACGTCAGATCGTCAAATCGTTATGTTAAAAGTCTCCAGACACGCGTCCCATTTATGAACATTTTCCTTCAGAACCTTGTCAAAATATGTAACAGTTGAATTCTTCCACAGAGGCTAAAGAAATAACAAACATTTAAGAACGACAAGGTTACGTTATGTAATTTCGGGAGGCTGGATAGGACTCTTGCCAATTTTTGCGCTATCTCGAAGAAAGTTTGCTTATTTTCTCCTACCAAATAAGGTATTTTGATAAAAATGAAACATCTGGATATTTAGCAGGCTGGAGCGAGGCCAAGTAGGTCGCAAGAATCATAAATGATGTCTTTTGAACTCTTGTGTTTTGTTTGGTCGCTAACTTACTTCAGGCTTTACCAAACAAACGTCAGGGCGATTAGGTGTAGGTTTCTTTCTGGCGCAATACATAACAATATAGAAGAAAATGCCTGATTTGTGCTGGTGTCTCTACACTTGTACAATAGTACTTGTACTGTTATTTATTATGAGTGGTTAATAATCTACATTTATTACACATGAGACCCCCGAGGAAACAAGTGTTATAAAAAAATTACAATGAGAATACGCCACAGATATCATATGTGTGCGCACACTCTTTTTCACGTTCCCTCCGGAATCTTTATTACAAGTTATGAATGGTTATAATTTTTAATCACAATGATATGAATAATTATTCATATTTGTGTGTTTTTAAGAAATCAAAATTATTTATTCGTGAGTATAGTACCACAGATAATATAATAGTTACTTTGTAAAAAGTACATGACTCTGCGTGAAATAACATAGATGCCGCTTCATTCTGCTACTTGGCGTGCAAATATAAAACCAATTGCATCCAATAACATTGTATTTAAATACTGGTTTATATACTAAAGTGCTTCCGTAATCGGATATTAAGTGAATGAACCTGCTTTCCTGTATTCAAAAGGGGTGCGTAACTCATAAGTATACATACGTTTCCACAATGGGATGTGTTTTCCTATTGTTGCGTTTATCGGGGGTAACAATGGGCGCCATTCAAAGGTTGAAAATGTGCTCTGAGCGAGGTTTGATAACAACTTGGTTTGGGTATTAGAGAATTACTTTGTAGCGCGTGTTTTGTTAGGTTTTAGGGTTCCGTACCCGAATGGCAGAAGATCCCTTCCCTTATAGATTCGTCATGGCATGGCTGTCTCTGTCTGTCCGTCCGTATGCCACTGCCACTTTATTCCGAAACTATTAGAACTACACAGTTGAAACTTGGTAGGTAGATGTATTCTGGGTTCCGCTTTACAATTTGTGTTCAGAAATAAAGAGGGAGCACCTCATACATGAAACTGAAACTAAAAAAAAATTCGGAGATTGTATTTCTTCAGTCGACGACCTACCTACCTATCATAGTCACGCAGGTAGCGAATGATAGTAGGACCAGGTAGCTTCGCCACAGCACTGGTCCTATAAGGTTAAATCATGAACATTAGCGTATACGAATGAAATAGCTATAGAGATATAACCCGACTAAAACGATGAACACGTGATACATATGCCAGCTATAAAATAAAATGAACAACGTAATGTGGTCGGGTTATACATGACAGCGGGTGAGAGCCAATGGGTGCACTAGAAACTCGCTCCATACATTGCTGGAGCCAATTTAATCGCATACGCAGAGGTAAAGGATAAAAAATTGTTGTTCATCTCGCTCTCTCATACAAGTGATTGTATAGTTTTATCCTTCTCATATTATTATTGTTATTTAAATGCCACATCCGCTTAATATTTCATCAACGGGTTAAATAATAAGTATTAAGGACTTTGTATACACGAACGGACCATTGTAATCTGGTCAACTGACTTAAGTGACTATCCCGATCCGTACTCCATAGAATTACGTTTATCGTCTACAGAGGCAATTGAAGCAATTTTCATTCGCAATTACGAGGTAAAAAGCGAATGATGGAAATATTGATTGAAGCTCATTGACAATTTCGAATGTCTCCGGGGCACTTATTGCTAGCCAATAAGTGCCCCGGAGACCGGAGACGGTTGATCACTATCTCGCCTGATGGTAAGCGATGATGTGGTCGAAGACGGTGGCCTAGAATACTCTGACGTAGCTCCTCGCATCGGTGACACTGCTGCCCGTCACCGGCCTGTAGTATTTAGCTACGCCATCTTAAAAATGGTTATACCGCCATTTGTCGTTTGCCAGAGTCTCGTTTGTTGGTCAGCAGGATGCACCACGGGCAGCTGAGGTTGGCTGGGAGCACTGAGGTAGTATTTGTCTTCCCTTACATCCCATCCTTTACGCAAACGGGGCTCAAATCAGTTAGTAGGTATATTTGTTTGTTTGGGACTTCTTCACGGTCAAACGGCTGGACCGATTTAGCTGAAATTTTGTACAGGTATAACCAGTAGGATGGATTAGGCTATAGGATTGCTTTTCAACGCGGGTGCAGCCTCGGGGCACAGCTAGTTATAGTTATATATAATTGAAATACTATATAGGCACAATAATCTACTTTCGTGTAACTGAGTGCCTATAGTCGTATTTTTAACCGGCTTCAAAAAAAGGAGGAGGTTTCTCAATTCGACCGTTTTTTTTTTTTTTTTTTTTTATGTTTGTTCGGGGATAACTTCGTCGTTTATGCACCGATTTTGATTATTCTTTTTTTGTTCGAAAGGAGATATCCCAAGTGTGGTACCATGGTAATTTTATCGAGGTCTGATAAGTATCTCCAGAGATATTGAGATAAACATCTCAAAATTGGTACTGAAAATGAACATTGAAGTCGGTTCTTTTTTAGTTTTTAAACGATATTATTAATTAGACGAAGCTGAACGACGACCTGACAGTAGCTAATGTCACTTTGTAAAATAATGTTGCCATATTTAAATTAATAGTGATGCGTTCAATTCTCTTTCAACCAGATGAATGAACAATGAGTGTGAATAGTTCATCATTTCAAACTATAAAAGAATATATTTTTATTTTACAATAAAATTGTATAAAAGTGCTCTGATATAAGTTAATAGTAGTATGTAACTACAATCAGTTTTTTTTTTATATTATAGGCTAGCGTTTGACCACTTTCTCACCTGTTGGTAAGTGATGATGCGGTCGAAGATAGTAAGCACTAACTAGGCCTAGAATGAGAACTGGCTCTCAAGGATAGCTGCCGGAACACATTAGATGTTTGGCGACAGATTTTCTAACATGCGAGGGGGGGGGGGGGGCTGTTGGTTTCTTAACAATGTTTTCCTTCATCGGAGGGCCACTGTGAGAAGCGCACTTAAATTTTTCGATGGAAAAATCCATTGGTGCACGGCGGGGTTTGAACTCGGTACCACGGCATCAGAGCCGACCGTTCTCCCGACCCGATTACGCCACCGGGCCCTAGTTTTTTGACGGCTTATTACAAAGCGCGGCGCGTCGACTAGTGCCAACACCGGTCAACGCCGCGCGCGTCGGCACGTTGTTTGTAATTCGGCTTCTAACCTCTGGTCTGATATGACGAATGTTTTTTTTTCATCCATTCAGGAGTTTTTTCAATCATTCACTTTGTCACAACACTATTTTTATTTCATCAAAAACTGACAACGATACAAGCCTGGGATGCAACCTTGAATTTGCGTCACAGAATAAACTAATAGTAACTTGGTACAGCGTGTTGCGCACCTTAAAACCGTAAGTTCACGCGCTTTAACGTAATCGAATAAGTTAGCAAATTTAAGGAAACTCGCACTAGGCACCCTGCGGTAGAGCTTATAAGCCGTCGACGGGAAGACCGTGCTATATCGTCAACCGCATCTTCAAATAAGGTGAGATAGTGGTCAAATGCTTGCCTGTCTGACATAATAAGCAACCATAACAACAATGCTGTAGACAAGTACGGTACCTACCTACTTACATTCCAAAGTAAAAAAAATATAGTCTAAAATTATAACTGGGATACCTATAAATAATATCAAATCTACAGGGGCTTCATCAGCGATAAATAAAGAAAAATTACGGTAGTGGGAACGAGAGAGCAATAATATTTGACACATTCCTTTAGCTATCGGGAAATACCCGTATGTAACAACAATGTACAAAATTATAAAGTGTGTAAGTGTAACACCTGTGGTAACACTTGAAGAAAAATAGCATGGTACCTACCTTATATTAAGGGACGCTGAGAACTTATTTTGTGGGTTTTTTTAATGTTATGGAAGGCAAACAAGCAGACAGCCCGCCTGATGAAAGCGGTTACCGTCGCATAAGGACAACTGCAACACCATGAGTGCTGTTGATGCGTTGCCGACCTTTGAGGAGTTTATGGATACCCTTTTTAAAAGATTCCATCCTGTAGGTAGGTACCTAGGTGGGAAGATCACGGCAGGCAGGTCATTCCACATCTTACAGGTACCTACGCGGTAAGAATCGGGTATTGAATAATTAATACCTACTTAATTTGATTACTCTACTTTTTTTCCTAGCCGGGATTTTACCCAGCCTCATATAAGTAATACTAGTGAGCTATGAGTAGATAGATGATTGAGTATTGAATCTTGAGGGTCAAGTGGAGCTGTGACCTTTATAACCGACCTAAAAACTAACTAAGAAACTAAGAAAAATCGCAAAGGATTCCGCAGGCAGTAACAACACAAACGACTTACCTATACTATTACCACAGTTTTACAATCATATTACATTATTAGCAGTAGCTCAACGAGTACAGGTAATCTTTACCATTAAACACGCCCTATTTGATAAAAATATCAGTGCTGAACTGCTGATAAACGCGACGCGTGAAGATAATACAACCAACCAACTGCATACAACGAAAGAGAAAGAATTCAATTTATCACCCACTTCTGACTTCACCCAGTCGTCAGGCAGGCACCGGCAATCGGCCGGAACACACGTGTCGCGTTTCGTAGAAAAATAAAATAATAATAATGTTTGTGCTAGTGTTGTTATGCGCGTTAGGAGTGACGCAAGCGCAGAATTTACAAGTGAATACTACAGAAGGAACGGTGGAAGGCCAAAAAGCAGCCGATGGAAATTATAGCGTATTTTATGGTATACCATACGCGGGAAGGACTGATGGACAAAACAGATTTAAGGTAAATGTAGAAATATTTGCGCGCCGCGGAAAGAAGTAACTATTATATAATCTGTGGCTGCGCCTTCGCTTCGATCACACTATCTCTGTTCAAAATATCAGCCAAATTGGTTCTGCTGTTTACTCGTGAAAACGTTAAAAATAGATGGAGAGAAAAGCATTATTATCGAGTTTAAATTATGTACTAGTAAACTAGAACTACCAGCAAGTACTTAGGTACTATGGATAAAAATATCTTGTAAAAATGTAAACCGGTCTAGATATCGCAAGGCACGCAAATTATTTCCATAAGAGATTTCTCTGTGGAGCGTTGAGGTAGGTAGGTACCTAATTTAATTCCATATTAAAGACTTTAAGGATGTTTATAAGATATATCGGACTATCCTTGAGATATTCCTAAAGGGCTTCACACACAGCCAGCAGCTATAATGTATATTAATGTACATTACGTCCCGGGATGTATAGCTTTAAATTATCTTAATGTATCACACACACATCTTTCCTTTGGCATACGTCCCGATTGACACACTCGTTCTTGTGAGATGTATTGAGATGTATTAAGATGTATCGAAATAGGTATGAATGTATATTTTCGTATCGCTCTGTATTTTAAGATTCGAAGATATAAAAATATACATTATAGCTGTCGTGTGTGGTCTCCTGACGATTTCTATGGAAAGATGTAATGAGATGTATCGTGCTATAATGTACATCTTTACATTATAGCTGCTGTGTGTGAAGCCCTTAAATATCCTGTCAAACCTCGGACGGAGTATTAAAAATTTAATTTTCCCTCTAAGTGTCGAACAAAATAAGCAACGCCAATATTATAAATGCATGTTATTGTTTTTTTGTTTTGGACTTCTTCGAGGGCAAACGGCTGGACCGATTTAGCTGAAATGTTTCACAGGGTTACCCAATACCAAATAGGGATTTGGCTATATATAAGATACTTTTTAAGGCGGGTGAAGAGGCGGGGCACAGATAGTAATTATCTAAATTGATCAACAAATGCCGGAGATATAATATACATAAAACAAAAGTACCAAATTAGATAGTTCTACATGGATTGAGTATATTATTGGTAGGATATTATTATTGAGACTTCTGTCATAGAACTTAAAGAAGACATTATAATGGCTTAGTCAATTGTATCTATGAGTCATGACAGCTATGACAGAGGTAATAAAATTAGCATTAATAGAGTTCGAGTCAAATATCCAATTGTCAAGACCACATTAGAAAATGACGCATACGTTTTTCATTAGACACGACCAAGGCATATTCGTATTTGCTATGCAATTCGCACTACCCATGGAAAAATGGCGTAAGATGAAAACACCAACTTTTCAGGAGCGTCAAAAAACTGATTTGTGGAGAAATGAGAAATTTTCATACACATACTTATATACTTCAATTTTTTAAATAAGCTCTGAATTCTACGAAAATCTTATATTAGGTGGTTACTCCATTAATATATGGAAAACTATATTTCATTTTCCGAAGTTGTGATATAAAGCAAAGCTTAGTCTTGGTTCGGGGTTAAATGTGGCCATACTGCAGCGCCGAATAATAATATGAAATTTAGAAACATCTAAAGTGACCGCTTTGTTGCTATGGAAATTAGGCGAACTTCGTATTTTATTTCGAGTTACGCCTTTATTCCAGCCCGCTTTTACAGAACATTTGTACGTAAACAATTATGTTGTTTTCTACCATGAGAAAATATTAAGGAAAATTATAGTAACTTGCGAAGTGCTGTTATTAAGTGGGATAAAAATAATAAAAAAAGTTGTATCACTTATAACTTACTTATTCTGTGGCTAAAACTTTACTTAAAAAGACGTATGTGGTAAACACGTAAAAAATCCTGCGTATATTTAATAACATAACTGAAGATAAGCCCATATGCTTCCACTGTTGTGGATATAAAAAAAGCCTGTGTGCAATTTGTGTTAATTAAATAGTTAGCCAGGGTGGCTATCTCTATTCTAATTTCATTCAAATTCGTTATATCTTATGCGTAATACGTTTATGACAAACACACCGGCTGGGATCTTAAAACGAGTCGCCTGAATTTGAAGATTCTGCTGCTATGGGAGGGTCAAGGGGGTTGGTCTTGATCCTTCCAAATAAATTTTAGCTGCCGGAGTTAAGTCAAAATATTTTAAATTAATATTTTAATTTTTGTTAATTCCCGTTAACAACGTGCTAATGCGTGAAATGGAACGTAAATATTAAGTAAAGTCATAGTCTGACACTAATGCAACACACTAGAGAACATTGACCACCGAGTGACGTGCGCCGACGAGCGTAGCGAGCGCGGCCGCGCGTCACCAAAACCGACGCTATAGCGATTAAATTAAGGTACAGAAAACGTTATCTGTAAAGTGTCCGTCTAACTTGATTTAATGAAAAGTCAATTAATTTACTTTAAAAAAAAATCTTTAGTTTTTGCTCGTCAACTATGTTTCCGCGTTTTTCCGCAAGAATCAGCTGCATTGCTGCCGCAGCTTAAACTAATTATTGATCTATTTATTGTACTTAACCTCAAAATATTAAAATATTCATATCTGTTAAAGGAGGGGGTTTTACAACTTTCCTTCAAAGAAGGGGGTTTTAATCCTCTCCCTTCCCCTCCCTCACCCACTCTCCCCCTCTAAATTGACGGTGTTTCAATAGAGTAGTGTTAATGAACTTCTATATATTTTTTTTAAACTATGCATTTCCGGCGGTGGAAAATCCCTAAATTCAGGTGACGCGATTTAAGATTTTACCCAACACACCAAACAGTTTGCAAATTAACGTTTGCGTGTACGGGACGACATCTGCTGTCAACGTCTCCAAAACCTTAAAGACTCTCTCAATCTATGCTTCAGATACTGATAGACACAGGCTTAGAAAAACTTCTCTACGCTTTTGTCTTTTGGACGCACAATGGAGATGGCCACACAGTCAATTACTTGGACCTCCTGCTGGAAACTGATCCAGACCACTACTCAGTGTCAGTATCATCACTGCTAGGTTGTTCCAACTACTATCGGATGAAGTTTACTCTCCGCCCAACCTTAGTTTAAGAGATACTCGATGTGAGGCAATAACAGGCAGCAGATTAGGATGAGTAGCAGTCGTTCCTTGCATTTAACCTTAAGCGGCCCATATGCTTTTCTTCCGATGACCTTATGGTTTGTGTGGACGCTGTGACGAATTTACTGCTTCAGGGAATGGAAAACTATATTTCATTTTCCGAAGTTGTGATATAAAGCAAAGCTTAGTCTTGGTTCGGGGTTAAATGTGGCCATACTGCAGCGCCGAAGCATGCAGTTAACTTCCACTGGGCTGACGCTCGAAACCGCAAAGCCAAAAATGTGTCAGCAAGGAAGAAAGCCTTTAACAACGCTGCCTGCCTAATTCTGTAAGAATGCTTTACGGGTGGCTTGATTTGACCACATAGCTTTGATTTATAAGTTGACTCAATCTTTTGTCGGCCCTCACTTCTTCCGCTGCTGAAACTCGATGGGGCGCTAGCTCATACCACTAAAGAGACAGCGAATTTGATCGCTTCTCTGTTTACGGAGTCTTTACTTCTGGACCACTGCCCGTGAGACACTTTCTCGTCTCCTTGGATGCGTGAAACAAATGTCAGATATACCTATCCGTCAGGCTAGATTGAAAAAACACTGCAAAATGTAGACGTGAACAAAGCCAGTAGCCCGGATGGTATTTCATCCATAATCCTGAGGACCTGTGTGCCTGATCTCGCTTTTGTATTGATATGTTTCTTTCGCCTTTCTATGACATATGGTCTAGTGTCAAAAACTTGGAAGCTTGCCAACGTGCAACCTGTGCCCAAAAAGGCAGTCTTGCTGACCCTGCCAACTTTTAGACACGTTAATACTCTGCAAGGCTATGCAACCTTTACTGAACAACCGGCTCCTTGCATACATAGAACTTTGTGTCAGTGACCGAAAATACGGGTTTCAACGAAAGTGGGGGGATCTTATAAGCAAGTCCATTCATCCATCCTACGAACTGCCTCTGGTTTGTGTGTCTGAGTTTTGTATTTGCTTCTGAGTGACCTGTCGTTCAGAGTAATCAATGATGGCTGCTCTTGTAACTAATTGGCGTCCTTTAGGGATTTTTTTTTTCTGCCACTCTTATCCTGCTGCATATGAACGACTTGCTAATGCTCGGTATTATTGGGAATGCAGACGACAATACCGTTGTAGAGAGCTATAAGTCCAGTGCACAGTTTAGTGTGGCACAAATTCAATTTCATAAAGTCAAGCGCATAAACTTGTCCTTGTTGTCTTCGATTGGGGCGATACCAATCTGGTCAAGTTCAATGCAGCTAAGATCTAGGTTCTAGTTCAATTTTCTGCCAAGCTAAAAAAAACTATTCGACATGTTTCCGTACATGCCGTGCCATCTGGCAGACCACCTGAGCTTCTTGGAATTTTACTGACGCCATCTCTCAACTTTGACTCTTACATGTCAGGCGATAGGAGCATATATTATTGATGTTCCGATTGACTTCCTATCAAAAAGTAGCTTACCACCATCAAAGAGAAAATTCACCGCCATGACCTTACAGTGTTCCGACACTAAAAAAAAAACACAGCTCTTTAGTCTTCTAGGCGTAGCGTGTGCACCATCTTTTCTTCAGTGATCATACGCTAGCTTATATGATGAAAAAAAACGAGTCAACAGTCCAATTAGCGTCGAAAAAGCTTAGTTTTATGGCCAAGCCAAGGCATTAGTTTGAAGGGCCCTGTGTCGTAATCGGGAGAACGGTCGGCTTTGATGCCAGTTCAATCCGCGCCGTGCACCAGCGGATTTTTCTATGGAAAAATGTATGTGCGTTTTTCACAGTGGTCCTCTGGTGAAAGAAAAATATCTACAACAAACAAAATACCCTATGGTGGTAGGACACTATGTAGTGTCCGCCTGACCAGCTACCACCCTCAAGTTAGAAAATCTGTCGCCAAACAACTAATGTGTTCCGGCAGCTATCCTTAAGAGCCAGTTCCCTTTGTAGGCCTAGCGTTCTTACCATCTTCGACCGCATCATCACTTGCCAACAGGTGAGACAGTTGCTTAATTTATCTCAAATACAAGTCCGATCACGTACTGTTCGCAACTTAGAGATGGTTCTACCAATTACATACAACCTTTGTTTGGAGAAGAACGAAATTATAGCATACAGCATGGTGCGCCTGGTTTAAGTTAAAACAAAAATAAAACAATAAAAAGTTCCATGTTTCCTATCGGGTGCATTTCGGAGAGTACCTATGCCATCCGATTGCGCAAAGTTATCCACCTTCCCTCTTCTTCGACCAGACCGGACCAGATGTGCGCCACCGCTATGTGGTCCATCTCCTCGCACCAAGCGTTATACTTCATCTTTTATCATAGGTACTGCCAATAAATGGAATTATTTGCCAGTGTCTGTGTTTCCCGATAAGTATAATCTAGGGGTCTTCAAGTCGTGAATGGTACGTGCCGCAAAGCCAAAGCGTTGCGTAGTCGCGTGCACGAGTATGTATCGCTCAGTGTGCTGGAGCAGCTCTCGCTGTTCTATTCTCCGAACACTTACTATGCTATGAATCTTTGTCATATATAAAGACAGATATCGGAAGGGAAACGAATAGTTTTGCATCACATTTTTTTTATACTGCTAACTAAGCATAGAAAAAGTAAGGATATTATGTTATTTACAAAAAAAGTTATATTTTTATCACACTTAATCATAGTTTTTATTATATTAGTCTGGTTGTAGACCATAGGTAGAAAGCTTTAAGGCTAGTTTATCTTCTAAGTTTCCATACAAGAGATACCTTATTAAATACAATCCTAAATTTTGCACTCCACCGGGACTCCAACAGGACGCCCAAGCGCTTTCTTTAACCAACACCTAACTTATAAGAGAAAATACCTACCAAAAATGTATGTGTAGTAATAAGTACCTAGTAATCAACACTAATCAACACCATCACCACCTCAACACCAATATTATAAATGTAAAAGTCAGTTTGTTTGTTTCGGATCTCTTCACGGCCAAACGGATCGACTGATGCGACTGAAATTTCGCCCACAGCTTGTACTATTCATTATTCTGTGCCCACAGATAGCCGCCAGTATAGTGGATTAGGCCATAGGCTCAGAGTAAAACGGTCCAGCCAGCCGTTTGACCTTGAAGAAGTCCCAAACAAACATAGCTCAGATGGCCTCAGAGTTACAATTACTATAGTTTAGTAATTGTTACTCTGAGGCCATAGGATACTTTCTGAACTTCGAAAGTCCGTATGTTTGTTTGGGACTTCTTCAAGGTCAAACGGCAGGCTGGACCGTTTTAGCTGAAATTTTGCACAGGAATAGCCAGTATTATGGATTAGGCTATAGGATATTGTTTAACGCGAGCGAAGCCGCGGGGTACAGCTAGTAGTCATTATAAATGCAAAAGTAACTCTTTCTGTCAGTAGGATATCTGCCTATTCATGGTCAAGTGGCTTGACTTGGCCGAAATTTTGCACTGATAAAAGTGATAAAGCCAGTGTGGTAAAATAGTATACTTTTTAGGGTTCCGTGGCCGAATGGCAAACATCGGAACCCTTATAGATTCGTCATGTCTGTATCTGTCCGTCCGTATGTCACAGCCACTTTATTTAGAAACTATTAAAACTACACAGTTAAAACTTGGTAGGGTTAGGTGTATTTACGATTACGATTTTTATACAAATATAAAATAAAAAACCGGCCAAGTCCAGTTGGACTCGCCCACCAAGGCTTTCGTACCAACTTCTCAGACTAGGTTAAAGGACAAACTCAACTTTGTAGTTCGATCCATAGAAAATGTATTTTTTGTAATTTTCTTAAACTCAATTATTTGAAAGATAGTAAAGTGGTAAAATGTGTGTCCTGTAAAACCCCCCCAGCCCCCCTCTAACTTTTTAACTTTAGTAAGGGAGTGAAAGAAAAATGCCGTAGATGAGTGTAGATCTCAATAAACACCTCACAACGAAAATTGATTTCAACGAGATATAATCAGCAGTTTTTGGGATATAGTAACCGCAAATATAACTTTGTTTTTCATACAAACACTGAAAAATAAAGTTAATTTTTGCTTGCGAAAAAACTTGTTATAGAATACTGTGTTACGGAACCCTGTAACGAAGGCGGTCAAAGAAGGTCAGCACGCTAGGCCTAGAACGTGAACTGGCTCTCTAGGATAGCTGCCGGAACAATTAGATGTTTGGCGACAGATTTTTCTAACTTGAGGGTGGTAGATGGCCAGGCGGACACTACATAGTGTCCTACCATTCGGGGGTTGTTGGTTTCTTAACAATGTTTTTTCGTTCACCTTCGCCATTGTAAAAAGCGAACATAATTTTTTCAATAGAAAATTCCATTGGTACACGGCGGGGTTGAACTTGGTACCTCTGGCATCAAAGCCAACCGTTCTCCCGATTACGCCACCGGGCCCTCAAAAGGCCACCGGCCCTCTAAGTACCTAACTAACTGAATGATTCCTCGAAGCAATGTCCACTCTCACTGATAACAGATTCAACGAACTCGATTAGATAAAAACCAACACAATAGTGCCTTACAACGAATAAGTACTTATTATTTCTACGGTGTTGTCTCTGATAATCATACCAATGGGAATGTTATTATAAGAGGATACTGTAATATTACTGGCAATATGAAAAAAAATATATACAACCATGGAAAAAATAAAATGTCGGCCTTCTCTTAGCTTAAACCGTAATTGAGTAAAAAATTTAGACCATTTGTCACCCGGACCATCGAAAGAATCCTCAGAAGAAGTAAACTGGCCAAGTGCAAGTCGGACTCGCACTCGTAGGGTTCCGTACCACACTACAGTATTTTAAAAGATGGAGCAAAAATACCACTATCATTTTTCGCCAGCAAAAAATAAGAATTAATAAACATTTCATTTCTTATAACGCCATCTAACGTCTAACAAAGGTGTAAGGGATCGGCATTTCAATATAACGCCATCTATGGACCCTTAGGTAAACGTCGAAAAAACTCGTTTCTTGTATGGGGACCCTTTACTTTTAACTTTGTTTTGTTTTTAGTATTTGTTGTTATAGCGGCAACAGAAATACATCATCAGTGAAAATTTCAACTGTCTAACTATCACGACTATCACGGTTCATGAGATACAGCCTAGTGACAGACGGACAGACAGACAGACAGACAGACAGATAGACAGACAGACAGACAGACAAACAGACAGACAGACAGACGGACAGCGGAATCTTAGTAATAGGGTCCCGTTTTACCCTATGGGTACGGAACCCTAAAAACTAGAAACCAACCGCGTCCAGCCATAATTTTAAGTGACGCTCTGTGTCCGAAAATGCCAAAACAACAATTTCGCCAAAAAATCCAAAATCATTGCGATTTTTAATAGAACATCTGTGAATAACAGTAATGTCACAATAATTATAGTTTAAAAACTAAAACAACCGACTTCAATGCCCCGCGAGTCAGTTTCAGTAGCAACTTTGAGACGTTTATCGTAATACCTCAAGAGATAATTATCAGATCTCAATGAAATTGCAATGGGACCAACTCGGAAATGTTCCCTACCGATTAAAATAAGAACCATTCGAACCGGTTCACAATTGACGGAGATATCGCGTTACATACATACAAAAAAAACATACAGACGAATAGAGAACCTCTTTCTTTTTGGAAGTACGTTGATAAAAAACAAAAGACACCAAACTCTACGAATACGTATACGTAAAATATACTACAGTCCGAACACTACGAAAAAAAATCATTCGTATTTGTCATCGATAGGAACTATACCATACCACAGATTATATAATAGTTATTTTATTTATTAGTATTTCGTTATTATTATATATATTATATATATATATATATATATATTTAGTTTATTAGTATTTGTACAATTCATTTATACAATTTTAAAATTCGCAACGTATATACAATCGCGCTCCTTACAATCTATTGTAGCCTTTAAAATTAAATAATACGACTATAATTTTCCTGCATAACTTAACAGGAGGAAACTTGAACTTAACAAACAGGATTGATAACAGTTATTTTAGCTCTGATATTCACAATAAACAGTTATTGAATGTTTAATCTTTACACGGTCACAGAATAAATAAAAGTACAAGGTACTACGGTGAAAATTTTTATATCTAGCGATTTTCACACAAGCACTTGACCGCTATCGTACCAGCGCCATGTAGTACCTAATTATAAACATTATATAGACGACTAAAAACATAAATCTAACATTTTAACCGACTTAAAAAAAAGAAGTGATGATGTTAGAAATGATTTCATTTGCTACGGTGTCTGGTCTTTGAAGGTCCAGACCAGAATCAGTACCAAGTTTTTTTCTAGCGTTTTACCACGATCTCGCATGTTGGTACGTGTCATGTGACGAAGGGGTCGAAGACGGTAGCGCGCCAGGCCTAGAATGGAAACCAAATAAGATCGTTAAAAAAACTAAAAGAACCGACTTCAAATGCCGCGCTATTTATTTTCAGTACCACGTTTGAGGTGTTGATGAAATTACTATGGTACCACGCTTGGAATACCTCCTTTCCAAAAAATAATAATTATCAAAATCGGTTAAAAAACGATGAACTTATCTGCAAATAAATATTTAAACAACATATATATACGGTCTAATTGAGAAACCTCCTCCTATTAGGGTTCCGTACCCAAAGGGTAAAACGGGACCCTATTACTAAGACTCCGCTGTCTGTCTGTCTGTCTGTCTGTCCGTCTGTCACCAGGCTATAGCTCATTAACCGTGATAGTTAGACAGTTGAAATTTTCACAGATGGTGTATTTCTGTTGCCGCTAGAACAACAAATACTAAAAACAAAATAAAGTTAAAAATTAAAGGGGGTCCCCATACAAAAAACGTTATTTTAAACGCCATCTATCTAATTAGTTGCGGCAAAATGACATAGATGGCGCTAGTAAACGAGCCCCGTTTTTCTAGATCGCGACCAAACCAAATATTCTTGGTAATATTAATTAATCAAATATATGAGGTTGAAACTCTGTTATGTTTCGTATTGTACGGAACCTTCCCTAAGTAAGAGACGCGATTCTTACTCGCACTTGGCCAGTTTTATTTTTGAATACGGTTAAAAACAGAATAAAATAAATATTTGAGTGGGCTCCCATACAAAAAACGTGATTTTTTCGCTCCTTTTTGCTCGATATTGATAACGACAACAGGTAGACGCTTAAAATATTCAGAGAATATTGAGTTACACTATTCACTTTAAAATTAAATAATTAAATTAAAATAAAACATCTGTAAATCTCCTGTACATCAGACATGATTTTTTGCCGTTTTTATAGATAATGGTACGGAACCCTTCGCGAGTCAGACTCGCACTTGGCCGGTTTCTTTCTAGCGTTTTACCACTATCTCGCATGTTGGTACGTGACGAAGTGGTCGAGGACAGTAGCACGCTAGGGCTAGAATAGAAACAAAAAAAGTATTGGAAGTAACGCTTTGTTTGAAACAATTGGTTCCTGTTTTATGTATAAATACACAAGAGCCTAAGTATCTCAAGACTGTAAAATTAATACAGGGGCGGGCACGCAATCATTTCAAAGCAGGATATTCATGCAACTTTTACTTTTTTTAATTGTACTAAGCTTATTCCTGTTAGCGAGCGAACTGTCTTTACCACCACATTATTATCATACAAAGGTATAATTCTGTATGTTTACATTTCCAGGCTCCAACGCCACCAGTTGCATACCCTGCGCTCTTACAGGCAATGGATAGCAACGTGATATGCGCACAGCCCAGCGAGAGAGGTCTCATCGGAGTTGAGAACTGCCTGACCCTGAACATCTTCACAAACAACGTCACCACTCCCAAACCAGTCATTGTGTGGCTCAACGCCGAAGAGTACACCACGAGCAGTACTACCCTACACTCCTTCAGAAGATTAGTAGAAGAAGGGATAGTCGTCGTATCCATGAACTTCAGATTATCCATCTTCGGATTCCTCTGCCTAGGTGTACCAGAAGCTCCAGGAAATGCTGGCATAAAAGACGTCATTCAAGGACTCAGATGGCTTAAAACTAACATCGCAGCATTTGGAGGAAACTCTAGCAACATAGTCTTAATGGGCCACGGCTCTGCAGCTGCTATTGTGGACTTGGTAACTATGGCTCCGCAGGCAGAAGGTCTTGTACAGAAAGCTGTTGCTCTTAGTGGATCGGCTTTAGCACCCTGGGCTGTCGCATACGATCCTATAGGTTACGCTGGAATGGTCGCAGCAAAGTTGGACTACTCGGGCAAATCAAGATCTGAATTGGGTCAGCTGCTCATCAAGACCGACATAAGCCTGCTGGGTAATGCGCTAACTGGGTTTAACTTCTTCAATAACACTCCTCTGTTTGCTCCATGCATTGAAGACAGAAGCTTCAACGACAGCGTTTTAATCGACGCCCCGATCAATTTGTTGAAAAATGGTAGCTACAGCCACATTCCTTACATCGGTAGCTTTGTGAACAGAGAGGGGACCTTGAGAGCCGACGATGCGTTGTTCAACAATTGGCTGGATAAGATGCAAGAGAACTTCTCAGATTTTCTGCAAGTTGATTTGGATTATGGCGCGAACAAAACAGCCACTGCCGATATGCTCAATAACATGTACTTCAGTGGTACTCCGATTAACATGGCGACTGTTGACGACTTCCTAGTTTACCAGGGTGATACGTTAGTGCTGGTGTCAACTATAAGAGCAGCTAGAGAAAGAGCAGCAACCTCGAAGAGCGAAGTGAGACTGATGGAGTTCACTTACTTGGGTACGCAGAATTCTGACTGGACGTTTCAACAGATACATCTGAATGGTGTGAAGCATGGAGGAATCTTGAACTATATCTTCGATTACGATCTGAGACCAGCAGAAGAACCCGTTATGAAATCTGTCGTGAAACGCTTCGCTAACTTTGCTTATACTGGGTAAGTTATCCAAATATATTGTCTTGATATTATTATACCATTTAATTATTGTTAGCAGTGATTGGTTCATTTTTGAAGTGTTAACTTTTCTTCTTTTTTGAAGAACGTTATGAATAGCTGGAATGTAAAGATCTCAGTAGTATGGCTTGGAAGAGGCCCATAATGTGCAGCAGTAGGCTGATGTATGTATGACGATGATGACCTACTTTCTACTATTTGGAAATTTCCACCGCAAATACATAATATCTCTTCCTCTCTCTCTGATCTGAAGTATATTACAAAATTTCCAGTAAATATAGAAAAGAGGAAGAAAATTGCAGGCTTTCAAAACCAACTTCCTAACTGCTTTTGTTTTGTTTTCAGAAACCCAACTTACCCTAACGCTACCGAGTGGAATGCTATCACACCAGATACTCTCTACTACCTTTACTTTGGTGGAAGCCTAACCACCGGCCTCGACAACCTGCTGTACACTGAAACCATGAAATACAACCCTCACACCATCCGGATGGTTATCTGGAATCAACTCTACGCGGAAAAATATAAAGCTCCGAATCCCGTATCAGCTGCGACGAGGATCACTGACTTTTTGAGTGCACTGTTCTTTGGTTTCGTTTTAGTTCGTTATTTAGGTTAGTAATGTTTTCATAATTGTATAACTCGCGTCACGTAAAACGAGCGCAGGAAGAGAGTGGAGGGTTATGTTTGCGCATGGGTACACTCGCGCACGAAAGGGTATACAGCGCGGGAAAGCAAAGGTCAACTGATGAACCAATAGCGCACAGGCAAGCTTACGGTGCGTGACCTCATACCACCAAATAAACCGATAAATCGCAAAATGCACAGTTTGACCGCCAGCTTTCTTTTTACGTGACGCGAGTTAAACAATTTTAGTACCTATGTTTTAAAATGTATCCTAACTTTGTAACTTTAATTATGTACCAAACTTACCATCTAAGAAAAATCGTGAAAAATCGAACAGGCTTATTCGAAAATTCGATAAAAGGTACTTGAATTACAGCCGGTACATAACTTCAATGATTAATTTGTGCCGTCCCGTAGATACGTCCATTGTTAGGTACTTTTAGTTCATATGTATTTAGATACTTATAGTATTAGATAGTATACTTAATAGCACAGTTTTACAATCCATATGTTAAACTGTGCTTAAAGTGTAAATTAGCGACCCGCCCCAACTTCGCACTGGCACAATGTAGATACTAAAGGTTTCAGTGTGGGGAGTAACAATACCATCATACATTACATTATTTTCTTGTATTTCAAAAGAATAAGACAGCGTTTTCAAAGAATTTCTTACGACATCTTGAACAGTTTACAGTTTATAGGTATTTCAACAAATTAACACAAACCTTCCTCTTAAAATACTCTACCTATTTAAGAATACCGCATTAAAATCCGTTGCATAGTTTACCTAAAAGATACCTTTTGTACACAGTTTTTAACAATAAATATATTTTGATTTAAATCTTAACGTAGATACAGAAGGACGGAGGGCGGGAAATGGGTTTGTTTTCTATGTAGAGATAAGTACTTTTGTTAATGCTTTTGTATGATACCTACCTACCATGTTCTTTTTCTGTGTCTTTGTTAGTTTTCCTAATTTGTGATGAATGATTTAACAATAACAATTGTCGTTTCAAATTATGTTTGCGTGTATAAGTTTAAACTCTAACATGGAGAATTATAAACTTGAATGAACTTGTTAAGGATAACCACAATTAAATATACTTAACCGCTCAGTCGAGAAACTCAAAATTATTGAATGCCGCCGTGCCTATTTCGGGTATGAGTAAAATTCGGAATGTTTTTTTTTTAATTGCTTTAATTAAAAAACACAATGTATTTATTTCGAAAGCTATATTTTAGTGATCACGAAAATATATAGTTATCCATTTAAAGTGTCTTTATTGCCGAAAATAATTATACTTAATCGAAGATTACAGCGCAAAGCGTGAATAAAATTGGGCCGCCATTTTGTAACCGCGGCGACTAACGAATCTATTATGAATTATTGATTATTATTAATTGTGCACGACAACTGAGAGGTTAAGTATCAAGTATGTATAATGAAAGGGAATGTATAAGGAGTATTTTAAAATTATGACGAAAATAAAAAAGTATTATTAAAGGTCCAACCAACCACAATGTAATCTTAAGTACAAAATAAGACGGGATTTATTTTTAATTGATGATTTAAATTGACGAAACAAAAATTACCAGTTAGTATTTGATAAGCAAATAAAACATGTCATTGTGAAAAAGTGGTGTTGTTTTCTCTTTATTTGTATTTAATGAATAAAATAAAATACCCTGCCTGAGTCTGCGTTTCCGGTTAAATACAATATGGGAGTCTTCAAATCGCGAGTGAATATGTATCTTATGGGTAAGCACGCTCCATCATCGATCGCATCATCACTTAACATCAGGTGAGATAGTGGTCAAGTGCTACACAGTTCGGCATAAAAAAAAATATTATGTAGGTAGGTACGAATGAACGAGATCTTACCACATGAGTATAGAAAAGGTAGTCTTACGATGAAATGTGATGTAGAAAACCAAACAAAGGAAATAAATAATTCAATTCAAAATGATTTTTGAGGCTCGGTTTTACTTTCTATAAAATAAAATTTTAGTTTATTTGATGTAAGTAATGTAGGTAGTTATCGAATTAAGAAGGTTAGATGTGTAAGGCGTAAAGAAAAGCCACCAATATTTTTACAAGCTTTATCTCTACTTCACGGCAAATTTATTGGTCCGTCAGAAATCTTGCATATTAAATTTGATCCACTTCCTGGTTACCGATTGAGCTGAAACTTTGCATTCAGGTGTAAATCGCGTGACAAGGCAATATTATGATGACATGGTGCTGGTCTGATGATACAGATGGAAAGTGGCCGAAGGAACTCCTAAACTACACATGTTATACCCGTCGTGATTGGGTTCGTTGGATTTGCCTGACTTACTCTGGTCCTAGGTTATGTAAAAGCTTGTGTTTAAAAATGTTTTTAAAAATATTACTTGTTTTAACTTCATACCACGGATTTAAATGTATCATCATAATCAGCCGGTGACAGTCCATTGCTTCACGTAGGCCTCTCCTAAGACACGCCACTGAACCTAGTCTTTAGCTCTTCTTTTCCAGACATTGCCCCCACTTTGCGTATATAGTCGCTACACCTTGTAATAGGACGTCCTACGCTTAGTTTGCCGATTCGCAGTCTTTACTCTATAACCAGTCTACCAAACAGTTATCAGTCCTGCGACAAATATGACCAGCCCACTGCCACTTCAGATTGCTAATCTGTTGAGCTATGTCGATCACTTTAGTTCTCCGGCGAATTACTTCGTTCCGGATTCGATCCCGCAGATATACACAGAGCATAGCTATCATAGCAATATACTTCATACATAATCATAATTTGCTGTATTGTCTTTGATTTGTCTATTTGCAGTATACTTACTACATACATAGATAGAATTCGATTTATTGCACTGATATAACTTAGAATTCCGTACAATAATGATTACATTTACAGTACAATTGTGCTGTATTCATTAATCATTCAATTATGATGATTTTTAAGCAAGATAATTTAATTTTTTTTTTTCGTAGTGACATCGATGACAGATTGCTTTTAATGTTTTTATTTAATCCAATGTGTTATACAGTAGAACCTCTATAAGTCGAACCTCAAGGGAAACGCCAAAAAATTTGAGTTACAGAGTTTTCGACTTATGGTGGATTTCGACTTACGCGGATTTTAATTCGACTTGTAGAGGTTAAGATTCATTCCTAATAATTTTGAGTTTTCAGTTTACGTTTCACAGTACTCATGTTTTAACAATTTTATTTGTAAACTGTTTTAAAAATTAATGTGTATGTATTGCGGTAGAACCAAACTACTTCTGACAATTTTTCAATCGACAACAAATAACTTGCTTCGGTAAAGTTCAAATAAAATCAAAAATAAATGATAATAAAAAATATTTTTAAAAACAAGCTTTTATCTGGGACAATGAACTAAAATGTTAAAAATAAATTTTAGTAAGTATTTGGCGTGTACTTGTACTTACCTATATTCTTAAAAGCTTGAAGCACTACCCATTTTTCAGGCTAGGTAATTACCATACTTCAGTGCCAAAAGCTTTTAAAAATATAGGTAAGTACCTACACGCCAAATACTTACTAGAATTTATTTTTAATATTTTAGTTCATTATCCCAGATAAAAGCTTGTTTTTAAAAATATTTTTCATGTGTAATTTATTTTTAATTTTTTAGTAGGTAGGTATAGATACCGACTACCTACCCACTACCTAAGTATTTAAGAGAAGGCATGATGATTTAAAATATTCCACGGATATTTGATGTGATTATGGGTAAAGTGCTCTTCGCGGAAAATCAATCGACTCGGTGGGGCTATGTTGCTTTATAACAGAAATGCCATGCCCCCTTTCAGCTTCATCATCAGATCCTGGCTATCATTTAAGTGTAAAGTGCTCCTCAAGACGAATCATTTGAGCCCAAAATCACTGGGGTTACGTTATTTTATCACAGAGATGCCGTGGCCACCTTCCAGCTTCATCACCAGTCGCTAAATATCATCAGGTGTAAAGTTATCTTCAAGACGAATCAATCGAGACCAAACTCGGTAGACTTACGTTGATTTATCAGAGATGCCGTGGCCACCTTCCAGCTTCATCATCAGACCCTGGATATTATCTAGGTGTAAAGTTCTCTTCAAGACGAATCAATCGAGCCCAAACTCGGTAGGGTTATGTTGATTTATGACAGATATACCGTGGCCACCTTCCAGCTTCATCATCAGACCTTGGATATCATCTAGGTATAAAGTTCTCTTCAACACGAATCAATCGAGCCCAAACTCGGTAGGGTTATGTTGATTTATCACAGAGATGCCGTGGCCACCTTCCAGCTTCATCATCAGACCCTGGATGTTATCTAGGCGTCTAGTTATCTTCAAGACAAATCAATCGAGCCCAAACTCGGTGGGGTTATGTTGTTTTATCACAGAGATACCGTGGGCACCTTCCGTCTCCATCATCAGACCAGCTCCATGGTACCATATCGTTGTATTGTCACCGAAGATACATAAGTACACCAAATTTGAGTCGAATCGGACATCGGGAAGTGGGTCTAATTTAGCTTCCAAGATTCCACCCGAACATACATAGAGTCTGGCCAACGAAAGCTGTCCACGTATTATTTTCAGAAGTTTTGATATGGCAATAATTTATGACTGTCAAAACGAACTTGAACATTTATAATTTTTACAACTCGAAAAAAATGTACTTGCTGAAAAATATATAGTATCAACTCCGTTTATGCAGTGTATAGCCAGGGTTAACAGCTCTTGATTTTTTAAAATTCCCGCCTTTTTTCTTGGACAGCTTAAAAAAATGTACTTGCTGAAAAATAAATAGTATCAACTCCGTTTATGCAGTGTATAGCCAGGGTTAACAGCTCTTGATTTTTTAAAATTCCCGCCTTTTTTCGTGGACAGCTTAAAAAAATTTACTTGCTGAAAAATAAATAGTATCAACTCCGTTTATGCAGTGTATAGCCAGGGTTAACAGCTCTTGATTTTTTTAAATTCCCGCCTTTTTTCTTGGACAGCTTTCGTTGGCCAGACTCTAGTTACATACATACATACATACATACATACATTGCAAGTTAAATTGAGTCATAAATTCCTTAAGGGTAAATCCGATTTATTGTATACTCCTAAATTGTTTTCTAAGAAACAATGGAGTACCTTACCTACTTACATTGTCGGCAATTTCTTAAAGCCGGCAACTTATTTTTCTTCGAACTATAGAAGGTAATGAGTTTCAAATAATAGAGTTGTAAAAGTTGTAAAATATAAAAAATGCTATGTTCGAGATACAGAGGCTAAATTAATTTTTTCGAGTTATAGAGGGAAAATACGTACTGAATTTGCTTATAGGGACTCACTAATTATTTCGACTTATAGAGGGTTCAGATTTCGAGAAACGGAGGTTTTGGGGCTTGAAGGGAAGGGAACACAAACTTTTTCGAGTTTGGGAGGTTTTCGACTTATCGAGGTTCGACTTAAAGAGGGTTTACTGTATTATATAATGAATTTTTCATGTTTAGATTATGAATAAAATGATTTGTTTTATGATTTATGACTTGTATTATGTGCGTATATTACTACCTACATAAAAAATAAATATATGCCATAAACTTTGAAATTAATTTAAAATATCTTGGCAGCTATAAAAAATGTGGTTTTTGGGCCTTAGTGAGGACCTGTTCATTTTGGTGTCATTCTTTGTTTATTTAAGAGACCGGTGCTTACCTGAAACAAATAAAAAAACAAATAAACATAAGTATATCTGAATATTAACCTATACCTATAGACAAAATCGTTTGCAAAACAGAAAATTCAACTTCAATTCACATCACATGCCGCGCTAGTCATAATCATAGTACCTACTAAGTTTGAGGTGTTCATCTACATATCTCTGGAGATACTTATCAGACTTCATACAGACGAATTGAGAACCTCCTACTTTTTGGAAGTCGGTTAAAAATGTATGAATAAGAAGAAATGGAACACATTGCCGGCTGACTTGTTTCCGAGTAGCTATAACTTGGGTCTCTTCAAGTCAAGAGTGAACAGATATCTTCTAGGCAAAACATGCTACACCCTCGATCACATCGTCACTTTCCACCAGGTGAGATAGTGGTAAAATGCTTGCCTATCTGCAATAAAAAATAAAAATAAGATTCAATAAGTCTCAGTCACATTCAAACACTTCAAACTTGGTACCTACTAAAATTGACAAGCGCGTCATTAGATGTCTGTTCTTTTAGTTTTCTAAACGTCCAATAAATAATAATGAGTGATATTTATGTTTTAATTTTAATAAATAATTTGAAAATGTAAAATTTCGTCATCGGATAACATCTTAGATTTGTTCATTCGGGCCAATAATTAAAACTACAAACTAAGTACAAACTTAGCATCTACATATATTTAGTTTCCAAGTTCATACATTCGTCTACTAGTAAAAGGAAAACTTAATGGCACGTAAAATCTAGACTTCTACATGTCTTTGCCAGCTGTTCTTAACTGGGACTAGGTGAGCTTAAATCTCATCCTTTAATCACTTTTTCTGTCGTACTCAGGGTAGGATAAAGTCACATACAATTACATAGGTAATTTTATTTAATGTAGGTAGTACTAAGCATTTGCTAAGTACTTACTCACATACCCACGATAGGTTAGGTATACTTACTCAATAACCGAAAGCGAGTGAAAATCAGCGAGTGGACAGCTAAAATTATAGTAGGAATGCTTTTGTTTGCATGTTGACTTTTACTCGCTTTCGAGCAAAGCTATCGAACTAATACTGAATGGATATTGCGAGTTATTTAATTTATGCACTTACTCGATGACGTTAAAGTAAACTCAGATTTGTATGGAAATTACAATGTTAGCTATTATGCATTTAAATGGAACTTTAAATGAGCAAATTCAGATTGGTCATGATTGGTTTACTTACCGATCACGATAAAGTACAGGCAGAGGTATGGAATTAGACAGCGCCATCTGGTTCTGGACATGGTTACATTTAATTCTCTTTGATGTAACCGCGAGAAGGAGTCGTGTCTGGGAATCAGATTTTCATGTCCAGGCTGAATTTGCTCATTTAAATGTAACCACGTAGTATTGAATTCTCTTTGATGTAACCGCGAGAAGGAGTCGTGTCTGGGAATCAGATTTTCATGTCCAGGCTGAATTTGCTCATTTAAATGTAACCACGTAGTATTGAATTCTCTTTGATGTAACCGCGAGAAGGAGTCGTGTCTGGGAATCAGATTTTCATGTCCAGGTTGAATTTGCTCATTTAAATGTAACCACGTAGTATTGAATTCTCTTTGATGTAACCGCGAGAAGGAGTCGTGTCTGGGAATCAGATTTTCATGTCCAGGTTGAATTTGCTCATTTAAATGTAACCACGTAGTATTGAATTCTCTTTGATGTAACCGCGAGAAGGAGTCGTGTCTGGGAATCAGATTTTCATGTCCAGGTTGAATTTGCTCATTTAAATGTAACCACGTAGTATTGAATTCTCTTTGATGTAACCGCGAGAAGGAGTCGTGTCTGGGAATCAGATTTTCATATCCAGGCACAGACACAGCCTCTAAATACCTGCATTCATTCATATGTATTGCAAGAGTTGTAAGTCTTTACGGATGCATTTTATTACCAAATAAATTATTGATTGATTGATTGAAGAAACTTGCACTAGGCACTCTGTTCAATACCTGTATATAAATAGTAAGTACGGATTACGATCGTTCGAAAAACTAAATGAACCGACTTCAACTGCCGCGCTTTTAATTTTCAGTACCAAGTTTGAGGTGTTTATCTCCATATCTGGATAAGTATCAGACTATGATGAATTTACCGTGGTGCCATACATGGGATATCTCCATTAAAAAAAAAGAATAATTAAAATCGGTTCATCATTAACGACGAAGTGATCAGTGAACAAACATTTTTAAAAAATCGGTCGAGTTTAGAAACCTCCTCCTTTTTTTGAAGTCGGTTAAAAAGCAGGCCAATTGCAAATCTGATTTGCGCGCACATTCAAAAGAACAGACAATATAAACGGTTTACCTATATCAAAATCATTATCATGGTGGTAATTGGTGGTAGGACACTACCTAGTGTCCGCCTTGCCAGCAACCAGGCTACCACCCTCAAGTTAGAAAATCTGTTGCCAAATATCTAATGTGTTCCAGCAGCTTTCCTTGAGAGCCAGTTCCCATTCTTGGCCTAGCCACAGAATAATGAATAGTACAAGGCCTAGCGTGCTACCATCCTGGACCGCATCATCACTTACCACTTAGCTTACCAACAGGTGAGATAGTGGTCAAACGCTACAAGATATTTAAAAAAAATTGTACAGATTGAGATTCAGTTAAAAAAACCATATGATTTAATTCGGCCTTATTTACCTACATGATCAAAGCCACGGAATAAATAGTACAACAAAGCAAAGAAATGTATGATCAAAGTTATAACCAAGTTTATTATTTACCTTGCTTACTAAACTCAATATAAAACATTTAATATAGTTATCAGTGAGGTAGCTACGACTGGGCAAATACATTACTTTTAACATCGACAGACACAATTATCAGTCCATTTTCGTAGCTCGTAGACCCAGCTATCTTTTAGTTTAGTCAAACTACTCTTTTTGATTGCAAGCTACTTTGAAACTACATATTTGGCTACGCTGGTGGGGTTCAAACTTTAACAGTGCCCATCACTCGCCCTAACGCCTCAGGGTAAGGACATAAAGAAGCTGGTTTCCGGTACAGAAAAACCGGTACAGGTAGGTACCGATCCGTACCTACTGGTAAAATATCAATATTGGAAACATACTAAAACAATAAAAATCTGCGTTTTACTTCAATAAGATCTAGTCACTAATCCTATAAAAAAAATTATAGGATCCGTGGATCTAGTAGTTATGTAAAAAAATCTAAAGAAATTCGCCCTAGGCACTCAGTCTGAGGTGTCACACACCCTGTAATTTTACTCGACGTTGTGCCAATATAACCTAAAAATATTTCTATTACACGGTTGAATAACTTATAAAGCAGTGTACCACTACTTTGTAAGTCTAGATATCCGTTCCAGATGAATTAGTAGAAGTAGCAAGGATACCACAAGGTAAATTCTCAGTTCAATCCTAAAACCGCAAACACCCCGATACTCTCAAGTCCAAATGTGTAATAATTGACCGTAATAACTCCTTACTGTCAGAATCAGAGACAAAAACGGCCATGAAAATAGCATAATTGGTCAGTAAACCAGCCCTTAATGGTTAAGGGGTGTTAAATGGACCAAAAACAGCCTGTGATAGAGGCCGTTTTGATGTTGAAGAAAAATTCCTTATAATACCTAATTGTTTAATTTTATGATTTTCAGTAACATTTCAGACGGTTGCCTGGTGGTAAGCGATGACGTCTGCATATAACAGATACTGAGGTACGCACAGATCTGGAATGCAATTTTTTTCAGGTCCCTACACTGCTGTTACCCTAAGAAATGTGAACGCTCTTCACATCACGTGTGTGCGTGCGTGCGTACGTGCGTGCGTGTGTGTGTGCGTGCGTGCGTGCGTGCGTGCGTGCGTGCGTGCGTGCGTGCGAGCGTGCGTAATCGCCAGCACCTCATCGCATTGCTGTCTTCCAATTTGTATAGCAAAGGACATTACGTACTTTGCGCATAGTGATTTAAAACATAGGTGAGTTTTAGTGCACGGTTGTCCATATATATATATAATAAATAAACCTTCAAACTAAATGCACAAAACAGGAGAAAGTCACTTCTGCTGTCCATGTTATCGTCTTATGTATAAAAATTAATCCCAATTTCCCTTGGTCACGGCATCACGCGTGAACGGCTGGACCGATTTCGCTAATTATTTTTTTGTCGTGTTTTTTATCGTCAGGTTCTTATGAAAAAAAATATTAAAATAAATAAAAGTTGTTTTTAACGCAGGCGAAGCCGCGGGGAACAGCTAGTAATGTATAAAACTTGCTAGAAACTACAATATCAATCATCCTCCTAGAATGTCAAAGGCCCATATTATTATTAGCTTTGAGTTATACGTACATAGATAAGAACACAACTGAAGGTTTGTGTGTTCATTTTATCAGTTTGTTATCGGAGGTAGTCATTATCACTAAAGTAACCAAGATACTGTAAAATTATGGACAATTAGGAACGCTCCGCGGCTTCGCCCAAGTTAAAAATAATCTTTTGTCCAGTCCAATAAAAAAATCATACTGGGAATCCCTGTGCATTTTTTTTTCAGCCAAATGGGTTCAGCTATACAGGTGAAATATTAATGGCACATCATTACATTATTCGTTATTTATTACTTCTGTTGTTTTTAACCGACTTCACAAAAAAGGAGGAGGTTCTCCATTCGTCTGTATGTTTTTTTTTTTTTTGTGTATGTTACGCGATTTCTCCGTCAATTGTGAACGGATTCAAATGATTCTTTTTTTAATAGGTAGGATACGTTTCCGAGGTGGTCCCATTTTAATTTTATCGAGATCTGATAAGTATCTCCAGAGATATGGAGATAAATACCTCAAACATAGGAGAATGTACTGGTTTTAGTAGAAGAGTCCCAAGAAGATTATTATACACAATGGAGGTTGCTATTGCATATATTTTTGAAGACTAAAAAATATGACCTTGAATAATGTTTTTACATCTTTTTTCTCGTTGATTTTGGTTTTTGACAGATATTCTTACGGTAACTGTGACCGAGATAGAAATAAAGGTGGGGATAATTAATATTTTTTATTTTTTTAAACATCTTATAGGCTAGCGTTTGACCACTATCTCACCTGTTGCTAAGTGATGATGCGGTCGAAGATAGAGAAGTGGACTAGAACGGGAACTGGCTCTCAAGGATAGCTGCTTGAACACATTAGATGTTTGGCGACAGATTTTCGCCAAACATCTAATGTGTTCAAGCAGCTGCGTTGCAGTTGTTGCGGACACTAGATATGTCCTACCACCATGCGGGGGTTGTTGGTTTCTTAACGATGTTTTCCTTCACCGGAGGGCAACTGTGAGAAGCGCACATATATTTTTCTATAGAAAAATTCATTGGTGCACGGCGGTTTGAACTCGGTACTACGGCATCAAAGCCGACTGTTCTCCCAATTACGCCACCGGGCCCTCAATAAATAATTATATATTAATAATTATAATAAATAATTATATATAAATATAATCTCAGGCATGTCCCGATCAGTTGATTGACTGTGTTCGAAAAATGAATGACGATCTGAGCCGTATAGCTGCGTGGAGTAAGGCGTTTGGTCTAAGAGTAAATCCCAGCAAGACTCAAATAATAATTGTGAGCAGCTCACGCATGTTGTCTAAGCTTGATCGTAATAACCTTCCTACAATTATTTTTGACGGTATTAAAATTCCTTACAGTACACAAGTGAAGAATTTAGGTATTATTATAGATCAGACATTGTCATGGGGTCCACAATTGGATGCCGTTAGGCGTAAAATGTTTGCTTCTGCAGGTGCCTTGAAACGGCTTCAAAATTTTCTCCCTACTGCTACCAAAGTTGCGTTAGCACAATCTCTTCTGCTTCCGATTCTTGATTACGCTGACGCTAGCTATCTAGATTTAACAGAGGACCAACTAAACAAATTTGAGCGGCTTCAGAATTTTTGCATAAGGTTCATATTTGGATTGCGCAAATATGACCATGTCTCATATTTTCGTCACAAGCTCAAGTGGCTTCCCATTCGACTCCGCCGGAATACTCACATTCTTTCCCTCCTATATAATATACTTTTTAATCCCGCTTCCCCGCGCTATCTTAAGGAAAGCTCTGAATTCCTACAGTCACAGCACTCACTAACGTTGAGGTCATCTGATAATCTAACGTTACAAATACCTTCTCATTCTACCACCTTTTTTGATACAAGTAAATCATTTACGGTACAGGCTGCGCGCCTGTGGAATGATATACCAGTGGAAATCAGGCAATCTCCATCTCCACACGCTTTCAAAGAACGGCTATTGAAATTATATTTATCCCGTCTCGACTGAACTATTGTTAGCCTGAACTATTTATTATTATGCTCGTATTTATTATTTTTTCTTAAGTCTAGGTTTTTTTACAATATAGATATCAAAACAACAATACAAAAATCATTATAAAATAAACAATACTATAAAAAAACCTAAACCTAGGGTGCCTCCGGTAGCGGGGCAGGGCCCAAGCTACCGGGGGTTAGGGCTGCAGAGAGAGAAACCTCCTGACGATGCGTGCCGTGTCAAGAAGCACTGCTTCTGTATCTGGCCCTTGATCCAGCCGTCTAGCGAGAGCCTCTTGAGATGTTGGTCGAGGCTCTTCGCTATTAGGCCGTTCGCAGAGACGACTATCGGTACAATGATAGTCGAGTCAACATCCCACATGGCGGTAACCTCGTGGGCCAAGTCAAGGTACTTGCTAAGCTTGTCCTTCTCGGCCTTTACGAGGTTCTCGTCATGCGGGATGGTGATGTCGACTAACACTGCCCGCCGCTGGGACCGGTCGACTATCACGATATCGGGCTTATTGGCGACAATAGTCCTGTCCGTGATAACCGATCGGTCCCAATAGAGCAAAACACGACCATTTTCAAGAACTGGTGCAGGTGCGTACTTATAGTACGGCACCTCAGACTCGACAAGGCCATATTGAAGAGCAAGTTGCTGATGGATGATCCTGGCTACGAGGTTATGTCTGTGCAAGTACTCGCCGTTAGCAAGATGAGAACAACCGGAAATAATATGCCTGAGTGATTCTCCGGGACGGCGGCATGCCCGACAAATGTCGACCGTACCGTCCTTCATGATATATTTCCGGTAGTTGTTCGTCTTGATAACTTCGTCCGCAATTGCACAAACAAAACCTTCGGTTTCCCCAAAGAGGTCTCCGAATCGTAGCCAGTTCACCGATGCGAGCAGGTCCACATCGGGTCCCGTTAAGACTCGATAGAACCTCCCGTGCAGCTCCTTGCTCTTCCAGACGTCCTTGCGATCTTCGGTGCTCAGCACTTGAGGTTTGCGCCAGTTCTCTTTGCCTAAGGAGAGAGGTGTTAAGGTCCTGTCAACCGCCACCACATCGCGATGCATCCCACACTCGTTGTTTAGGAAATATTCCCGGAGTCGGTATACCTCACGGTTATGGAGAGTCTTGGCATTTAAAAAGCCTCGACCGCCCCATTTCCGTGGAATATACAGTCTCATAACAGACGAGCGTGGGTGAAGCATGCGATGTGACGTCAGTTGCTGTCGGACCTTTCTGTCCAGAGCGTCTAATTCGGTCTGAGTCCACCTTAGTATGCCAAAGGTGTATATAAGTAGGGGCATAACCCAGCCGTTGAAGGCACGTACCTTGTTGCCTCCTGACAAAAGACTGTTAAGTACCTTCGTCAGACGACCAAAGAAACGCTCCTTCACCGACTGTTTTATCCCCCCCACTCTCGATACCTAATGACTCTGACATACCAAGGTATTTATAGGTGTCGGCTTCGGAGAGAGATCTGATAGTCATTGTGTCTGAAAGTTGAAAATTCAATGAATTCACAACTTTCCCTCACTGTACGTGCATGACCGCGCACTTATCTACACCGAACTCCATGTTGATGGCGTTGCTGAAAGTCGCAGTGACTTTCAGTAATTCCATCAAATCATGGCGCTTCGGTGCAAAAAGTTTGAGGTCATCCATGTACAGTAAGTGTGAAATGACTTCACCCTCTCTCTTAAGCCGATAGCCCAGCCCTAAATCTTCTAATAATGTGCTTAGAGGATTTAGGGCTAGACAGAACCACAACGGACTCAGACTATCACCCTGGAAGATTCCTCGCTCAATCCTTATAAAGTCCTGCGGATCAGAGGGGCAGTCTCCATCACCCGGTTGACGAAGGACTGTGGTCCACTGCCTCATACAAGAACCTAGAAAAGATCTCAGAGTTGTATCAATTTTATACAACTCCAAGATCCTCTCCAGCCAGGTATGAGGCACTGAATCATAGGCCTTCTTGTAGTCAATCCAGGCGGTGGAGAGAACCCCTCTGTTCCGCCGGACTTGTTGGCAAATGGTCGTGTCGATGAGGAGGAGCTCCTTAGTACCACGGGACCCAACCTTACATCCATTCTGAGAGGGGGCCAAAATATTGTGCGCAACAATGTGCGAATTAATTTTAAACCTCAAAATAGATGTAAGAAGTTTGTACAGCGTTGGCAAGCATGTAATGGGTCTATAGTTCTTCGGTTCCGTGGTACTACCGGACTTGTGGAGCAGGAAGGTGACACCGGTTGTCATGAATGTTGGAAAGGAACCAACCTCGAGGGCTTGTTGGAATTGCGCCGCTAAGCAGTCGTGTGAGCATCGAATCCACTTTATCCAAAAGTTGTGTAATCCGTCCGGTCCTGGACTTTTCCAGTTCTGGGCCGTACGGATTGCACAACTAACGTCTTCGGGGCTAATACTAATAGCCCCCATGGATTCGATAGGCTCACACGCGCGCTCAACGACGCTCATCCAATCGCCCTCCGTGTGTTCGACGGGCACCGACCAGATACTACGCCAGAAGTTATTATTATTATTATTATTTTTATTTTTCTATTTATTTATTATTATTATTCTTTGTTGTGTTATAGTTATTGCTAGTCCAATTCATTGAAATCTTTATCTTACAGTGTATTTTATATTATTATTATTATATATGTTTATATATGTATATGTTTTTAAGTAGTGTATGGTATGATAATATGTTATTATTATGTAAGTAAGTATATTTATTAATTTTAGAGTTTATATCGGTACACCACCGTCCTTCACAGTCTCGTAATTTTCTTCTTTACTATTTCGGTTGTCTGGAAGAAATCGCTTTAAGCGATAAGACCGCCCTTTGCATTACTTATAGTTTGATGTAAATTGTAAATTGTTTCTGTTTTTTTTTTGGTGTGCAAATAAAGAGTTTTATCTATCTATCTATAAATAATTTGTCTTCACAGGAATGTTCTACCGGGCAAAGTCTTTTAGGGTGCAAACTTTTTTAAACATACCTAAGATTTTTTGACATGACATGACGTTTGGCGAAGATGGCGGCCATTTCAGTCCCGCGACACTGCATACATTATTAAATAACTCAGAATTTTGAACGTACTTTGTACCAACCGACACTGAAAAAAATAATTTATAAGCATAATACCACAGATTATATAACAGTTACCACGTAAATAATACTTTCCGTTGTTAGGTTGGCTACACAGTGCTTTCATAATTCGGGTTTCAACAATATAGGGAAGTGCCTCTTATAACGTAGTAGAGTGATTCAGTACTCTGTTGGCCATATGACGGCAATTAATGTTAATAATCGCAAATAATACTTTTTAATATTCATTTTGGAATACAACTAGTCCGTGTTATAAAAGTATTTGGAATTATTGTAATAAAATAGACAATTAATTATCGTGTGTGTCAGATGCTTTAATTGCACAGGGCCATTTTGAACATTGTCCTTTGATACCTTGATGACATAATTATTACTAGTGAATATTTTCACTTTAGCGCGGCATTTAAAGTCAATTTTTTTAGGGTTCCGAACCCAAAGGGTACCAAATGAACACTTTCTGAGACTTTGTTGTCCTTTCGTCCGTCCGTCCGGCCGTCCGTCCGTGTGTCTATACATATGTAGATACAGATACGCGCACATATGTGCGCACTTTACAGATCTGTATCTTCTTAACCGTTATAGGTACATACTTGAAATTTTCAAAAAGTATATATCCGTCAGTGTATAACGGCTCAGACACGAAATTTAATAGATGCATGTAATTTAATTAAAACTTGTTTTGCACTAAAAAGGGTAAAATAAGTTATTTAAAAAAAAAACCGACGTCATAACCACAAACAGGCATTCAAAAGCGAAAAATAAATTACTTAAAATTATTATAAGCGCTACCCACTTATCTATTTGAAGTCGGTGCCAGCATAGTCTATTGGATAGTAGATAGATACATGCATGTAGTAGTAGTAAGTAGGTACATGTAGGTTAGTAAGTAGGTAGATACATGTAGGGATTTATCTATCTACTACCTATTACTTGGCTGGCACCGACTTCAAATAGAGAAGTGGGTAGCGCTTATAATAATTTTAAGTAATTTATTTTTCGCTTTTGTGTGCCTGTTTGTGGTTTTAGTCGGTTTTATTTATTTTTTTTTAAAAACTTGTTATCTTTTAAATTTTAATGTTTTAATTATTTTTTTTTTGGTTTTTGTATTTTTAGTTTAAACTTAATTATTATTAGTTTAAATGTACTGTTTACACGGATTTAAAATAAGTTATGTGGGTTTATCTTTTCATAATATCCTATTTTTTTATATCTGATAGGCTAGCCTTAACCACTCCATCCATCCATCTCACGTGGCCAGCGATGACGTGACGTGACGTGGATATTGAACACGTTAGGCCTCGAATGGCCAGTCTCTCAAAATCAGTGTGCTGCCGGTACCTTACATTCTTAGTGCGGGAAATTAGCATTAAATTAAAAAAAAAAGAGTGTGTGTACTTATGTACACGTGTTAGAAGTTATACATCTGTGGCGTATGGAAAAAAAAACTGAAATGCAGTAGTGATTAACGATAATAATATTATAATTAATCAAAAAGATTTTATTTAAATAAAAAAGGTTTTATTAACGTAAAAATATGACGTTAAATATGACATATACAACTTGAACATAGTCATGCCACCTAGAACTAACTTCACGGTGTAGAATTTAGGTGTCGGTGTGTGCGCGCATCGTACCAGGGAGCGTTCAAGTATTACGTAACGCAATTTTTGAAGATTTTTGACCCCCCCTCCCCCCACTGTAACGCTCCGTAACGTTTTTCTGTACCCGTCCCCCCCTCTCTAAACGTTACGTAACACTCAAGTGATCATTTTTACCCTGGTCGCAAAAAGTTATGTTATAGTTTTTATTCTTGGTATAGTTTTAATAGTTTTATACAATCGAGGGATTCCCCGTAAAACGTAAACGAAAAGGGTTGCCAATTTGGGAGTTTTAATTCCCTAATTTTTTATATAAAAAAAGAAATAATGTTACGTAACGTGTTGTAAGAAAGACCCCCTCTCGCCCCTGTAACGCATCGTAACGTTTTACGAGACCCCCCCGCCCCCCCAAATTGCGTTACGTAATACTTGAACGCTCCCCCACCTAGAACTAACTTCACGATGTTAAATTTAGGTGTCGGTGTGCGCGCACATCGTAAAAATTCACTCTCATCATTTTTCTCTATCGCGCCAAAAGAAGTATAACTTCAAAAATATTATGCTAGTTATTCATTCTGAAACGTTCGCTGGTACCGAATATAGCATTAATTTGTTTCGTATTTAGGTATATCATATTAAACAATATTTTTTTGCAATTGTACATTTAATTTTATCTGATTTAATATTTATTAAATCCGCCATACTTATTTATTTATTTATACTCGTATTCACGATTAATTCTCACACCGCAAACGTATCCCGTAAAACTTACCACCACGCGATATCTCCACGCGTAAAGTGAAAGAGAAAAAATATTGACAGACAGACCAACGAAGTACATAATTTTATAAGTGTATCTACCGTTATCCGGTTCCAGTATTGGAAGTCTCTACATTGATAGTGATGCGTATAGTCCTAGTACATCTAGAGGTGATTTTGAGTTTTTGTTCAATATTCAGAGCACGCAGAACGCATTACGGCAAACCATTCATAGCACTTACCACTTATTATGGTAATACCGGGTGCAAACACCGTGGCTCTGATGTTGCCAGATCGAGAAATGAAAATTCCACACTTTGTCCAAACATGTGTGCTCAGACGCATTTGAGTACGATAACCTTATATCTAATGCTTTATAGAACAGGTGTTATAGTAGTCAAACGCTTGCCTCTACACTTAAAAATAATCCACAATCGCAAGCTGTCTTTTGAACTGGCTGGCACCGAAAATTATGCCAGAAGTCAGTGAAACAATTCCCACCATGGTCACTATTGGGCATTATCCACGGAATGGATAACGCTCTTAAAAGTTCTGAGCAAATAACTGGGCATAGATACAAGTAAACACTCATTGTAATTTTATTGAGATTTGATAAGTAACTTCAGAGATAAGCACCGCAAACTTGTTACTGAAAGTGACTAACGCGGCATGTAAAATCGTTTTTTTTTTTTCGATTTGTACGATCATAAATTATTTGTTATAAATATATTTTGAATCTCCATTTTAAGACCTTTAATTCGATACTCGATAGGTTTTGAAAAAAAAAATTTTTTTGAACCCCAAATTTTGGCGTCTGAAATCCGCCATTTTGATTTTTCAATTTTTTATGTTATCGTTGACAGTCGCGCTAGCATGGCGAATCTATTGACGTGCCAATTATCAAAATCGGCCCACGCGTTTGGTCTCTAGTGTGCCACAAAGGAACAAACATACATACATACATATATAGAGTGATAAACACATTACCTCTCCTTTGCGTCGCGCAGTCGGGTAAAAAAAGAAACCGACTGCGTGAAAAATGAATATATTGTTGTAGGTATTTAAGCATTTCTCATTTTAAATTACTATTAAAGTAAACATATACTTAAAATATATTTTGAATACATTTATAAAACCCATGATTTTGATACTCCACTCCTCCTCCAACAAAATGTTTCGCTCAATATATATCGATAGCAAAACATTTTTGATGACGTAATATGGAACCTAAATTGCGATATATCCAGTCTCACTCTCACAAAAGTCGAATTTAGATTTTAGATCGACACCTATCAAGCTTAATTCCATCAAACTCGGCTGCGGATCATGCCGAAGAAATAAACATATTATATACATACCCTCGAAAAACATAACCCTCATTCTGGCGCAGTAGGGTAAAAACAAACGTATTTACGTTCCACAAAACCAATAAAACGGGCAAGTATCGCCTAATCTGGCAACATTAAATCTCCGATACAAGCCTATTTGCTTTGGCATAAATCTTCGGCTTTACCGAACAGGTATTCCGAGAATCGCAAGCATCATCTAATTTTACATTCGATATTGCAACAAATGTTATTTAGGATTATATGCTGACTTGAGGAGTTCAAACACGGCGATATTCCAGTGAAATTCAATCAGCCAAGTTTAAACAAGTGTGAAACTACTTTTTAACCAACTACTTTTTTTTTTGGTAAGTGATGATGCGGTTGAAGATGGTAGGACGCTAGGCCTTGTAACATTGCAACAAGTTGCAATAGCACATAATAATAAATCAAATAGATCTAAATAATATTAAGTTAAATGTACAATTATCGAAATACAATTATTAAATTATTAATCTAATTATTTTAATGACAGTGACATCGACACGACGTTGTCGCGTATTACTGTCATCTGTCATTTGCTTACTGACAGATAATCGGCTGTCAGGATAAGTGACATTACGGGCGGTTGAGAGACCGTTATTCGGCAACTGCGTACGGCGCGAACGCGTATCGGCCTACTCAAACTTTTACTTAAAAATAGTAATTGTAGAAACTTTATTAAACTACATCAGAAAGGCTGTCTAGCCTAAATAGTACACTGTGTCGTGTGTTTATATATTCCCGCTGGGGTGAGTTCCTAATATGGTTGTTCTTTTAAAACTAGTGTTTGAGCTTAATTACTATGTAGTGGCACCTATCGCAATTAACAGTAATGACATGGCGATACGGGGGCCGTCTGCGCATAGGCCTCACTGACCCGTAACCTCGGCAATTCTAGGATCACCGTACCAGCGCAGATCCGCTGCAGGATCCTACGATCTGACCCTGACGCGCAGCCTCTGGACTGGAGACACCTTGGACGGGCCCTACAGCACTACTCCCACCGTTCAGGCCAGTCATTACTCCATCTACCTGTTCTAGTGCCCTATACTCCATATACTCGCGGAAATAAGACTGGATAATCTAGAAATTATATCTACTAAATCATTATTAAATACCTGGATTTTAATTCACCCACTACCCCTAGTTGTACCTAGCTACCAAGGTTACAGCCTAGAGTGGTAAATAGCTCTCATGGATAGCTCCCGGAACACATTATAGATGTTTTGGCGACAGATTTTCTAACTTGAGGGTGGTAGCTGGCCAGGCGGATATAAGATAGCGTCCTACCACCATGCGGGGGTTGGGGGTTTCTTAACAATGTTTTTGCTTCACCGGAGGGGGCCACTGTGAAAAGCGCACATTAATATCAGTTACGTGCCGAAGCTCGTTGCGCGAGGAGCTTGTGGTAGACGTGGCTCCCAGAAGAAGGACATGAAAGATGTTCGAGACAAGTCGGAGCAATTCCGATAAAAAAACCCGTGAGTGTACAACCGTTTTTAATAATAATAATACCATTTGGAGGTCTGTCTTTATATTATTATGCCAGGGGTGCTGGCCGTAGACAAAGACTACATAGTATCACTAAATAGTAGACCTATCTTGACATTGCCTATAGGGATCACGTGTAAGGAAAACATGTGATGTTTTATCATTTGGCCTAGCTCGGCCTAGCGTGTTCAGCATCTTCAACCACATCATCGCTACCACCAAGCAAGTTAGTGGTCAACGTTAACCTAAGTATAAGATATTTAAAAAAAAACATTTATCACGCAGTTGGTTTTTTTTTGTTTATATATTTCCGGCATACTTTGTCCGGCTTACACTTTCATTTATTTTTTAAGGATTATCTATCTGCCTGCAGAGTATTCAGTTTTATTTTTATATTTTATAAGAACAAAATGCGAACTTTTAGAGATATGAAAAGAACCAAAACACCAAAACAAGTAGGTAGCAGAAAATGACTCGCAATGCAAGGGTATATGAAGTATATTTAAACATTTTAAACGATATGATCTAATGGATTAAGTGTTTTCCAAAAACAAGCTGCAATCGCCATCCACTGAAGTATGATGGATGGCGGCAGATGACAGATTGATTTACGCCGTACCATACACTTGGATACCAATACATTTTTCGTCCGTAGATCGGATATAATTTCACTGAACATAAATTATTCTCAAATTGTTTTTTACATAGAAATTATCCCACCAATATGTATTGTAAATGCAGTATAAGACAGTTTCTTTTCCTACAGCGATCCGATAGAAATAATGTATGGAAATAGCCAATATCGTGGAATTAGGACTAAATGAACGAATGTTACATGCGAACAAAGCGGCAGGGCGTATGCCATGTAACATCTTCGTCTTTACACCTACATCCATCAATATAAAAAAGGTAGATGCGGTACTCACTCTTATGTCACGTAAACATAATGGAACTATAGTAGGGTCAATTTAATAGATCACATTTGACATCTGTCACTCTTAGCTTCATAGTAAGGTGACTTGCTTATAAACATCGATTCAATTGATTAATCGATACGCATCAACACAACACAAACAAGAATGATGTTAGCTTGATGTTTTTCGAAATAACCAATTTTCCGGCAGCTCTAAATGAGAAATACAATTAGTATTTACATTATTGAGTTATTTACTTGATTGTTTTGCGTTAATATGAAATTGATAAGACACGTAATACAAATTATACAAATCGGAAATTGTACATATTTAAACGATTTTATATTTTTTTATGGATTAGAATTTAGCTTATTTGTCATAGAAAATGGCCCCATAAAAAAAAACATACCCAAATGTACCTATGGATCTAACGTTTAGTAGTTTACCGTTAGTTTTTTAACCCAAATTATTATTGATTTTAGTTCCTATTCAATTATTTTTGTATATTTTTTAGTCAATGAATAATATTATGTGTTAATTACAATCACAGTGTAGTTATTTTTATAGTTAAACATCCTTCACAAGTAATTATTGCATTCGATTCAATCTATCGACTGATCAATCTTTTGATTTTTTTGGGTAGCATCCCTAGTGTTTATAAAGTAAAAGTGTTCACTGAGGTAACCTTGTACTGACGTTTAGTTTTTTAGAACAATAATTCTTTATTATGAATATTAAATGAATTATTTGTCAAAGTAAAACGTAAAAACGCTTTCTTTTGTAATTATTAGAATAAATAAGTATTTGTAACTGAAAAATGTTAAATAATATATGTGCCCTTCATTACAAGTAGGGTTTGCAGCACCGGTACTAAAACCGGATTTGTATTTCCCGGTACTGGAGTAGACCCAGTACCGGGAAATACCGGGAAATTCGATACTTTCGGTACTGGAAAAAAATAATTGTTGTGCGTTGATTAAATTCAATTCACAGCCTTAACAGAACTGAAACACAGTTTCTTTCATATCAAAAACTCGAAATAGAATTTTAAATGTTTTATTAATTATATTATCATGCAAAGACAATAAAAAATAAAATTATTTACTTGTGGATTTTACCATAGTTAACGTTAGCAAAACATACGTAAATTTTGAAAATGACCGATCGCTACACAGTAGCGATCGGTCGTTGACGTATTTTTCGTTAACGCAACTAGACCGTTGAATTAACCTCCGTCAACTAGTCGATCAACTAGTTGAATTGATTAACTAGTGAATGCTTTAACCATTGTCCATTTCGCAGAGCTCGTATGAATTCAACCGTTATCGTAGTATTGGTTTATTCAATCGTTTATATCCAAATAGCGCTGTACGTTAATTGTATTTTTAAATATATTTTGATTTTAAGTAGGTTTGTTTTAGTGTAAAACTAAAACAAACCTATGTACCATATATCATGACGTAAATTTCTAAGAAATTTATATACTAGGTTTTTGCATATAGAGCTATTAATGTTACTAAATACGTACATTAAATACATTATTACCTACTTTTTTTTATAAAAATACCTACGACGTTGTAATTCCCTTTTTTATACTATAGAATTTAGCCGTCTAACAACGAATGCTACCGTTCGAAATCAAGTTGACAGTTAATCGCGTTGCGCGCCCCCGTTCGTTGACGTCAATCGATACGTTTCTCTATACTCTTGAATTTTGCCGTCTATGGATTCAACTAGTTGATCGGTAAACGATTAACGGTCGAAACGTTGACAGTCGATGGACGGTTATTTTAACTAGTTCGTTTAATCAACGCCCATCTCTACTACACAGGGCTTGTTTCAGCGGTTCCTGATAGGTCTACTAGGAACTATTCTGACAGATTTTTGAAAATGTTTATACTTCTGACTTTTATACTCCTGAGCTCCTGAAAGCAGCTGGACAACCTGTAATCAAGGAGCTCCAGCGTATCTTTGATATTGTCCTCTGGAGTTCGAGACACTCGAGTGTTGTCATGTTGATATTCAAAAGGGAGAAAACCTCTTCTGAAGAACTAACGACCTCAAACCGACTTGCACAAAGAATACGAATTCCAGCTACTGAAAGTAGCTTGGGTTTCAGGGAGGATACGGCACCACCTATATATATTCGGCAAATAATAAAAAGACCAGTTAGTATAATCGGCCCCTTACTTAGCATTTATGGAATTTGAGAAGAAATGCATTGGCTGATTTGTACAAGATGCTGGACTGGAGAGGACGAGCATTAATTTAAACGGCGAGTATCTCTCACATTTGCGATTTGCGGATGACATCGTCACTGTGGCAGAAATGCTGGAAGAGTTATACATATGCTGAACGGTCTAGCTGATTATTTTTAACGCATTGGGCTCCCGATGTACTTGGCTAAGTTTATGTTGAATAACTACGTAAAATCGGATCCAACCGCAGTAGTTACAGGGTAGTATTTTCGAAGTTGTTAATACATATAGCACAAAAATACATACTTTTCGCCACAAAACAAAATATACAACGAACAAAACCCACGGAAGCAGAGTTTCCGAAGATATATGAAAGCTGAAGCTTGTCAACTCACATACATGAAAATTATGCTAATTTATGTACTAAGATATAAGTTAATAGCAATAAAAAAGAAAAAAAAAATTTTTTAGAATATATTTTTGTAGTACCGGAATTCCCGGGAAATGGGTTTCATTTCCCGGTACTGAGGACGATGAAATTTCCCGGGAAATCCCGAGATTTCCAATACCAGGAATTCCCGGGAGCAAACCCTAATTACAAGGTTACGTATGGGTTCCGCGTCGATCTTTGCCGCACCAACAGTGTCTTAAGATCGCTCCGTTTCAAAAAGTGAAATAAAATAGTAAACATAGTTCTACAAAAGTGTAATATATATCAAAGTGTGCGTAATAGTGAGTACAAAACGTTAAACTTGTTGGATACCATCGCAAATTAAAATATAATAAATCAGGGATCCCAACATAATTGTAGGTTATTTTTTGTAAAAAAAAAAAAACACTTAAACGAGTGCAGTGGCCGATTTTGATTGATGACAACAATATATTTCCCTGACATCCTATGTATATACGCACAGAGTGTTTAATGCTATTTAATTTAAATTTTTTGGACTAATATTTTCGGAGTTATTAACAAAAACATAAAAACCACGTGGCCACGTGGTCTACGAAATATAAATATATTAGAACATTTTATTAGGCCATCTTAAAGAACACTAGAAAAATAGTCAAACTGTAAAAAACAAACGTGAAATTAAGTTAAAAAAAAGTAAAAAAAAAAAAAAAAAAAAAAAAAAACGAAATATAGTGCATTATGTCTACAAAATCTGCAAATAGTAACGCTTCTGTTTCGTCGTCACGTAGTAAAAAATATGGACTAGACTTACACGGCACCGAAATACAAGATAGTGGAAACTTTGTGAGCGTGCAGGCTACTGGATGTATCTCAAAACGGCTTTCTCTAGTAGACGAAATTCGTGAATCTGAATCTCGGGCTACTATGGCCAAGAAAGGAGTAAGCTCCACACCACAAATTATCCTGACGGCTCCAAATCCGTCAATTCAATCCCAAGATATGTCGGAAGCCCAGAGCCCTGCAAGCGGTTCTTCAGTAAATGCAAGTTTATCTGGTGGTCTTGACGAAGCTCGTTTACAAGCAAATAGAGCCATTCAAGAGATCAAGCATGCACTTGAAGCTCGATCAGCTGCAAAGAAAGAAGTAAGGGAACTGGTAGTTGACCGCCTTCATTTTCTCAACGAACTTATATTGCGTCTATCAGAATCAAGACAAAAACTAACTGTAGAAATTGAGCATCAGCGATTTATAGCAATGCGCGAAGCAGAATCTGCTGAAAGGAGGCACAACCGACAACTTGAAAAATCAGTCACCAACTATAATAATCTAAGTCTAGCCATTTCTGAAAAACTGGAACAATTAAACCGAGAATCTAATACCACTCGCCAGGTATTGGAACATGAAGTCGTCAGACCATTAGACGAAGTAAAATGTAATCTAAATTCAGCACACGAATTGAAAAACCTGTTGAACAAAATAAAAGAAACAACCACAGTAACAGAAATTCCCCAAAAAACTATTGAGAAGCTAAAAGATGCGGGGGCTGAAGTAGGTCTCCTCACAACAGCAGTAAATGAGCTGAAAAAAGTCATACCAGCAACATATGCACAAATACTTCATGGCTCCAGTTCCTCTCCTAACGTACCATCAGTTAATAAACCCAATATCACTCATACAATTATAGTTGCATCGAAAGACCCGCGTGATACGGCAGAAGATGTCCTAAAACGAGTCCAGTTATCAGTGGATGCACGTAATGAGGGTCTGTGTGTTGATAAATGTCGCAAAGCTAAAGATGGAAAAATTATTATAGGATGTTCCAAAAAAGAGACTGTCGCTAAAATGACGGAACGTTTTAGATTGAACAATCTTACTGTGCAGGAGGCCAAAAACCGAAATCCTTTAGTAGAAATTCGGGACGTTCTCAAAGTTAATAAAGATGAGCAAATAATCGAATCAATATGTAAACAAAATAAGCATTTGATAACAGGTCTAGAAAATGATGCTGAACAGACCCAGGTGAAATTTCGGCGACAAGCTCGGATCACATTGGAGTGTCATATAGTAATGGAGGTAGCACCTGCTTTATGGCGACGTCTTGTCGACGCTGGTTACTTATACATCGGATATCAAAAGCGATCGGTGGTGGACCGATCTCCACTTGTGCAATGTTCCCGTTGTCTGGCTTACGGTCATACAAAACGAATCTGCACCAAACAAGACGAAGTATGCAGCTACTGCAGTGGCTCACATATGGCAAGAGATTGTGAGGCAAGAGCAAAGTTAGCTCCACCTCAGTGCTGTAATTGTATTCGAGATGGGATGTCGGCCACAGAAGCTGAACACGTAGCTTTCAAGGAAGAATGTCCAATCCGTCGTAAGTGGGACAGTATAGCCCGTTCCCGTGTCGCTTATTGCTAAAGTTGCTCCAGCAATACTACCGGTTGTGGGTAGACCTGAGGATCTCTTAATTCTTCAGTCTAACCTGCAACGAGCAAAACTAGCCACATCGGAGCTTTTAGATGCAGGCATACGTAGATCAGCATCAATATTGCTAGTTCAAGAACCATATGTGGGAGCTATTGGAGAGGTAAGACTACTAGGTTCTCACAGAGTCATTCAAATGGTAAATTCTAGCAGTCCAATAAAGGCAGCCGTAATAATACTCAACAATAATCTTCAAGTAATTGTAGACCCAGCCCTCCAAACTCCAAACATAGCAAGTGCTGTTATTGGCACATCTGAAAACCGACTAGGCCTAATTTCAGTTTACTGCGAACCAGATAAACCAATCGACCCTTACTTGTCTCTCCTTAAGAACGTCATAAAACTGATTGGTACCAAACGACTTATTATCACGGGCGATTTTAATGCGCGAAGTCCTTGGTGGGGTGAAAGTCGCGAAGATGATAGAGGGGCAGCTCTTGCAGGACTGCTATGCGAATGCGGTGCCACAGTTCTAAATGAGGGTGATGAACCCACTTTTGAAGTGTATCGCGGTGGAAGAGCATGTACCAGTAGAATAGATGTTACTGCTTGCAGCGCAGAAATGATTGGAAGAATAGCTGACTGGACTGTAGAACATACAACGACTTCATCGGACCACAACACGATCTCTTTCCGAGTCCTGGCAACTGTCCAAGATATTTCTAAGCCAACCCAAGGCACAAGAATCTTCAACACAAAAAAGGCAAATTGGATGGACTTTGGGGATTGTTTATCGCAAACACTTCGAGATCTTGACCTTAACATTGAAAAAGCACAATCAATTAACACGATAAGTGAATTAGAAGACTTTGTTAGGTTATACATGGACGCTATAAAAAAGGCTTGCGAATCTCATATACCCAAAATACGTCCAAAAAATCACAATCAAAACCACCGTGGTGGAATCAGGAGTTACAAGAACGCAGTAGGAATGTAAAGACCAAAAAGAATCGCATTAAATGTGCTGCGCCAAGACGGAGGCATTATGTCATCCAACAATATCTGGAGGCCCGCACAGCTTACGTCGAAGCGGCAACAACAGCTCAGACTCTCAATTGGAAAGAATATTGTACATCAGCTGAGAAAGAGTCAATGTGGGATGGTATTTACCGGGTAATTAGAAACACGCAAAAACGAAGGCCCGAGACATTGCTAAGTAATAGTCAGGGATTAACATGCACAGCAGAGGAATCAGCTCAACTCCTAGCGGACACCTTGTATCCAAATGATGATCTGAATCTTGACACAGACGATCATAAGGAAACTCGTCGAAGAGTGATGCATGGAAATGATGGGCTACTAAGTGAAAATGATCCAATGTTCACAGTCACAGAACTTGCTCAAGCAATTAAAAGATTTGTTGCTCGTAAGGCACCTGGTGAAGATGGACTTACCTCTGATATCTGTGCTGAAGTTTTGAGACGGGATGAAGGAATTTATCTGGCTATATCCAATTCATGTCTTCGAATGGGTTATTTTCCCCAGGTATGGAAAAAAGCAGTGGCTTGCATAATCCCAAAGCCTGGTAGGGCTGATTATAGCCAAGCAAAATCTTTTAGAGCCATTGGTTTGTTGCCAGTATTGGGTAAACTACTGGAACGTCTATTAGCAGAAAGGCTTCGTTGGCATCTCTTGAAAGTTCTTAATACTAGACAATATGGGTTTATGCCCCAACGTGGCACCGAGGACTCCCTCTATGACGTCAGCTCGTTCATTAAAAACGAAGTCAATAATAAGAAATTATGTATTGTCGTATCGCTGGACATAGAGGGAGCCTTCGATAACGCCTGGTGGCCCTCAATACTGAACGGACTAGCTGAAAAGAGATGCCCACGAAACCTATACAACATGGTAACGTCCTATCTTGATCAGAGGAATGTCAAAGTGAAGTACTTAGGTTGTGATTATGAAAAAACGACAAACAGAGGTTGTGTGCAAGGTTCTATAGTGGGTCCAACTTTTTGGAACATAATAATTGACTCACTATTAATTAAATTGGAAGGATTGGGCATATATTGTCAGGCGTTTGCTGACGATATAATTTTGGTATTTACTGGGAGGGACATGACGGTCATGGCAGACGAGGCTAGTAAAACACTTGGTATTATAAGTGAATGGGGCACTGAAAATAAATTACGGTTTGCTCCACACAAATCAAATGCCATGGTGTTTAGTAGAAAAAGAAATCTTACACCACCAATAATCAAGATGAAGGGACAACCCATTGAGGTGGTGGAACAGACTCGTATTCTAGGAGTAATTTTAGATAATAAATTGGGATTTGAACCTCATGTAGAAGCAGTCTTGAAAAAAGCCATTGGCATTTATAAGAACCTTGAACGCGCCGTTAAAGTCACATGGGGCCTAAATCCTAATATTGTTAAAACAATCTACATTTCTGTCGTGGAACCTATTATATGCTATGGAGCTAGCGTTTGGGAAGAAGCTACACTGAAAAAGTCAATCCAGAAGAAACTAGGATCTGTGCAGAGAAGCTTCGCTCTTAAAATCAGTAGAGGTTATCGCACAACTTCATTAGAAGCAGCTCTCACGACAGCGGGACTAATCCCTCTAGATCTTCGAGTCAGAGAATCAGCCACCTTATTTTATATTAAAAAAGGCAAACAACTACCAATTATGGGTGACATGACAGTAGAGAACAGAGTGCCATTTGATAAATTTCCTCATCCAGCAAATTGGTCTCCTATATATTTTGAGAGCATAGAACAGTTGACAGATCGAATCATAGCTGAACATAAAATAACTGGGCCGCATATTTACACCGATGGAAGCAAAATAGATGGCAAGGTCGGAGCAGCAATCACAATTTGGCGAAACAATCATGAAATTAAATATAGGACTCAAAAACTGGCGCCCTGTTGCTCTGTCTTCCAAGCTGAACTGTTTGCACTATTGAAGGCAACAGAAATTGCAAGCGGATTGAAAGAACGGCAGATAAATGTTTTTAGTGACAGTCGATCTTCACTACAAGCGGTTGAAGATTATACATCATCCCATCCAGTTGCCTTCAATATTCGTCAAAATATAACTGAGCTGAGGTCCAAAGGTGTGGAAGTGCGGTTATTCTGGTTACGAGCGCACGTGGGGACTCCCGGGAATGAGCGTGCTGATGAGCTTGCAAAGAGAACTGCTTTATACAAGAGAACATCTCCGGATTACGATACCTTTCCGTTATCGTATGCGAAACGAATCATCAGGGAGGAAACGTTGAACAATTGGAACTTCAGGTATTGCGAAAAAACACAAGGCAAAAACATACAGCTATTCCTCCCTGATGTTCGTTCTGCGTACCGTTTTGTACATAGCACGCAGCCGGATGGCCTGCTCACCCAAGCTTTAACCGGTCATGGTGGACTGGGTCATTATTTGCACCGATTTAAAATTAAGAACGAACCTTGGTGTGTGTGTGATGGCCGTACAATAGAGGACGTCCCTCACGTGCTGGCTGACTGTCCGAGGTTTGGATCTGAGAGATTGGAAGTTGAGCAAAGGATGGGGGAAAAAGTTAATAAATCAAACATGGGGGCACTTTTACGTGGCAAAAAAACAAAAGACCACTTTGTTCTCTACTGCAGAAATATCATTAGGAAAGTCTGTAAAGGCAACGGTAGCACTGCAAAATGGGACTAGGTTAAGTTTATAACAGCATTAAAATTAAATATAGACTTATTTTTGTAACTAAAAATGATATCTATGAATTGTTATAATAATAATTGTCTTGTCATTCTATTATGTACAATAGAAATCATTATGCAAATTTCTTGAGAAATTATATTTTTGTTTTATTTGTCATTACATTATCAATGTGAATTACGTAATCATCAATTAAGATTTTTTTTGTGCAGAGATTTTACTGGTTAGCCTTTCAATATAGTAATAAGATTTTAATGGTTTATTTACAGAATGAAATTCCAGAACTCGTTTTTAAGAAGCGAATGGGTGTATATTAATGATGGAAATTATATGTTTCGAACGATTTTGCATGTTTAATTTTATAATATAGAAATAATTATTGAGATGAATAAACTTTGTATTGTATAAATTTATATGCTATGTTACTTTAAAATTAAGAAAAGAAAAAAAAAACGCATATATTAAAAAGATAATTTAAAAAAAACCAGAGATGTGAAAAAAAAGGAAAAAAATGGAAGACAAAAAAAAATGAAAAGAAAGCGAAAAAAGCAAAAATTATTAAAAAAAAAAGAATGAAAGAAAAATATATCCATTTTTCTTTTTTACTATCTATGCAATATATATATATATATATAATATGTAAGTATCTACTTCATGTACATCACTGGTCATCACACTTATGAATAAAAAACAAAGAAACTGTACATAATTATTAGCACAGCTTATAATAGCTAATTGCTACTGAGTAACATAGTATAACCCGCTCTTCAAATGTCTCTGACCTGTGTCGGAGGAAATACAAAGGGCGGAACAAAAAAAAAGGTTACGTATGTTGAATTTTGATGAAGTGTCAAATGTGATCTATTAAATTGACTCTAGTATAGAAACACTTTTCTTAGCGATATATGTATAAGATCGTATTTACCATAATTTTCATGTATTTATTTCTTTTTATGTAACAATCCATTGACGTTGAGTTAATTTGAACTAGAACAAAAATTGCTTTGAAGAGCAAAAACATCAGCAAATAAATTTAAAAAAATCGGATCCATCTATCCAATCCTAACCGTCGATAGCGGCTTTCCACCCAGATCATCCAATGATTTACCGCCAAAATCCGCCATTTTCCGGATATAAACGGGGTGGTCACCCGGTTTTATGGGACAGAGGCGGTAAATGTACCGGAAGCCGGAGTCTACGGGTCCCGGACGTCTTATTGAATTACGAGTACGTTCGAATATCCACTGTTTTGGAAAGGACACTTGAGGATATTTGGGCAGAATATAATTTAACGTATGAAACCTTTAAGATAAAGAGTGCAATGGCGCGATAAGTCGATTGTTTATAGGGGAAAAGGCGAGTAGGAGGTTTTTGTGGTGGAATTGTGAAAGTGTGTCTACTTTTCCTAAAGCGCATTTCAGATTACGCTATACTATTCCGCTGTACATCATGACAACCAAATTACAAGCAAATCGGCTCAAATATAGTATAGCTAAGTGTGTGTTCTAAATAAATTTATGGTGGGTGAGCAATATTGTTGCGCTATAAACTATATGCTATATTATGCTATTATATTATAGCGTAGTCTGGATTTTTTTTACTATATAGCGTTTGACCACTATCTCACCTGTTAGTAAGTGATGATGCGGTCGAGGATGGTAAGCACGCTAGGCCTAGAATGGGAACTAGCTCTCAAGGATAGCTGAGGTTAAGCCACAGTCCACACCGTTGCGATCTGGGGTGGCGGTAGCGGTGGCAATTGTGCGCGTTCAATCGCTGTCTGATGGCGTTTGGTTTGAACCAATCGGTACAAATACTACTGCAGTTATAGTTCGCCACCGCAGATCGCAACGATGTGCGTACTTTTTAAAACTTCTGTTCTTCCGCAAGTTCTCCAGAGATATGACGATAAACGTCTCATTACTTGCTACGGAAACTGACTCGCGCGGCATGTAAGTTGATTTTTTTAGTTTTTAAAGTATCTTAATTATTACTTAAAAACTTTTTGAATATAACACAAAAAAAAACGATTTTAAACCAGCAATCTGAGTACAAAGATGATTTTATCTGCCATTCGCAAACATACACGACCATTCACCAATTCCATAGAAAATATCTACATAAATGTACTCATGATGTAAAGAGATTTCGAGCCAAAAAAAGAACAGAAATATTTGAAATGAAATGAAATGAAATTTATTGAGCTCATGGTCCTAGGTTACAGAGATCTAAAGTAAATACAATGTATGGTTTCACTAGGGCCTGCTGTTCGAGCATACACGAACATTTATATCGTAGAGAGCTTTGAATTATAGCTGGAAATTCCCATTGCACCGTCGGGAAACTAATAATGAAATGCGACGTATTAAATGAAAAAATGTTGCACATATTCCTCTGAAGAAATCCTGGAAGAGATTTATACGTGCAGTCGTGTACTGTCAGCATAAACATTAGAAACAAAAAATGGACAAGGATTTTTTTGAACACAAACATGGATTTTTGACGTAATAACGTCTAATAAATCGATGAACGCCAGCTGCATGTACGAAAAGGTGTCCCGTTACGCCCATTGTCCCGTTACGCTCATTGTGCGCTTGCGCGGATTTCATCAGTGTTTTGTTATAACATTGTCACATTAAACTATCGTGCTTAAACCAACTTTAAGGACAACATTTTTTTTTTTGTTTCATTATTATAAGTAATGGCAAGAGTACTATATTGATGTTCCACCTGACTTGCTACCAAAGAGTACCTAGCTAACCACCATCAAGGAGATAATCTGCCGTCATAACTTTACCGTAGTTCCGGCAGCACACAGCCCTTGATTCAGACCAATCTAGGCGCCGAAGTCTAAATATTGCATTATTGTTAAGGCCTAGCCTTTTCACCACCCTTGACCCAAAAGTTTAGTAAGTAAACATGGAAAAATGTTCGTTCTTTCACTCAAAAAAGCTGAACGGATATGGATCAATTTTGGAATGAGATAGAAAAGAGTTGTATTTATTGTATTCACAACATAGATTAACACATTTATCTCTTAGGATACTGTTTAACGCGGGCAAAACCGTGGGGCGCAGATAGTTGTTAATATTTCTAAATCCAAAGTAAAGTATATAATTATATTTCAAATCTCTATGGGCTCGGAAACGTGTGCTGGATGCAAATCGCGAGAGAAATTGAATTGAACATTCAACTGGGGATAGAAAATGTAAATTCTGATACCAATTTCTTTTTTTAACCGACTTCAAAAAAAGGAGGAGGTTTCTCAATTCGACCGTATATTTTTTTTTTTTTTTTTTTTTTTATGTTTTTTCGCGGATAACTTCGTCGTTTATGAACCGATTTCGATTATTCTTTTTTTGTTCGAAAGGAGATATCCCAAGTGTGGTACCATGGTAATTTTATCGAGGTATGATAAGGATCTCCAGAGATATTGAGATAAACATCTCAAAATTGGTACTGAAAATGAATAGCGCGGCATTGAAGTCGGTTGTTTTTTAGTTTTTAAACGATATTTTTGTGAGGATTACTATAGTGCTGAATATCTCGAAATTCAAACTCGATTACTATGGGCATATTTAGTACTGAAATATTTGCGATGTAGTACCGTTTCTACCTGTAAAAATGCCAGCTAACTTTACAAGGTTTAGAAAGGAGGCGCGTGCTGATTTTCGAATCGGTTTTTAGGGTTCCGTAGCCGAATGGCAAAAAACGGAACCCTTATAGATTCGTCATGCCTGTCTGTCTGTCTGTCTGTCCGTCCGTATGTCACAGCCATTTTATTCCGAAACTGTTAGGACTACAGAATTGAAACTTGGTAGGTAGATGTATTTTGTGAACCGCTTTCCGATTTTTTTACATAAATAAAAAATATAAAAGTTTCAGTTTTTTTTTTATCCTATACATATACATATACATAGAACTGAAACAAAAAAAAAATGTTTTCTTCAAACCTATACGTGTAGGGATAGGTTTTCAAAAATGACATTGAGGTTCCTAAAATCATTTTTTCTCAAAGTCAATCATTTGAAAGATAGGCGCGTCTAAAGTGGTAAAATGTATGTCCCCCCCCCCCCTACAAACTTTTAAAGTAAAGGAGTGAAAAATCTAAAAAAAATATATGCTGTAGATCTCAATAAAACTAACAACGAAAATTGGTTTGAACGAGATACAGTCAGCATTTTTAGAGATAAGGCGACCGCAAAGATAACTTTTTTTATCATACAAACACTATGAAAAACAAAGTTATTGGTATTTAGGACTAGTTAGTACTCGTATCTCTTTTGTGATTTAGGCAAGCATCTGTTCTGTGATTTAGGTATATTTTCTTAGGTGTAATAATAGTAGGTATATATATATGATTTCTTAGGTATAATAATAGTAGGGTATACCTTTGTACGTAATTTTAATTGTAATATGGATTGGACTTGATTTGGCTGAAATCTAAGTTGGAAAGCACACATATGTAAAGTTAACTCCAAGATCTCTAGATATGTGTATGCTTTATCAGTGTTACGATCGGTATCTTCCGAAAATATTACTGTAAAAGCTTACCATGAATACGTTTTGCCTCATCTTAGTTATGGAGTCATGGTTTGGGGAAATTTAACAGAAGTCGAATCAACTTTCCTGTTACAAAAAAAATGTATTAGAAGCATGTATCATCTAGACAGTACAGGAACCCTACGAAATATTTTCAAAGAGAACAAATTTCTTACTTTAACCTGTATATTTATATATCAAATGTGTTGTTTTCCTAGAGACATAATATCGTTTAAAAACTAAAAAAGAACCGACTTCAATGCCGCGCTATTCATTTTCAGTACCAATTTTGAGATGTTTATCTCAATATCAGAGATACTCATCAGACCTCGATAAAATTACCATGGTACCACACTTGGGATATCTCCTTTCTAACAAAAAAAGAATAACCAAAATCGGTTCATAAACGACGAAGTTATCCGCGAACAAACATAAAATATATAAGGAGGAGGTTTCTCAATTCGACCGTAAGTATATATATATATATATATACTTATATATATATATATATATACTTACGGTCGAATTGAGAAACCTCCTCCTTTTTTTGAAGTCGGTTAAAAAGTAACTTCTTCTTCGAAATTAAATCTAGTCGTTCGAACATTTTACGCTCAAAATATAAACATAACATTTATCTACCCCAAGCTAGAAACATTATATCATAAAAGTTCTTATTTTACTGCAATTAAGATTTACAACCACCTACCATTAAATATTACATTGTTAACGAATCCACAATTTAACAAACAATTAAAATCTTGGTTGCTTACTAAGGGCTTTTATACCTTAAATGAGTTTTATCAAAATTAATTTTGTTACTCTAGGTGTCTATTTATCAATGTATAGTAACATAGTATTTATTACTAAGCATACCTATTTGTAAATAATATTACGTAAGTAGAACTAAAATTAAAGATACTACTTATAGTTATTAGCTTAGATTCATAAATACTATTTATAATATTGTACGCCTGAAAAGGGCAAACTGTTGATACTACCATGTAACGAATTTACCATCTACTTGTACACAGTTTCGACAATAAAGATATTTTGATTTTGATTTTATTTTGGAAATAAATTTTACTATTATTGTTATTATACCTTTGTACGTAGTTAAATACGTGAACATTTTACCCGCTTGCTTTTGCCACATTTTGCATATCCAGTTTTACCACCTTTAAAATGTTTAGCACCGTCAAGATTTATACCTGATTCTGACGGTACGTGCCAAATATCTTGGACCCGTGACATATAAGTGCAACGGAGGTATCTCGCGTTGCCGGAGGTGGTCTCCTCGTCCTTTTCCCACCACAGTATTTTATCTCGTGGGGGAAAGAGAGGGATAGCTGAGATTAGCAGGGTACCTTCAAAGTAATATTTCAAGATATGAAGCTCGATGCGGAATTCAGCGCAATAAATTACAACTCTTTTATATTGCGTTTGTTTCTGGTTTGTTTTGATGGTAATGGAAGTTTAGGAGCCATACATAGTGGAATACCTATAACCTTTTTTTTATTGTTTTACGGCCGTTCACTATAACTTAATTTTAACTGGCAGTTGCTATCTCTACATTTCAGTAAAAGTATCACTGACAGTTATTGCCATTTCAATAATCTTAACACGGAGAATAGACTACTATTGGTAGAATCTAAATATAACATAATCTTCAAATGCTTTAAATATAATTATAAAATACCGACTATTATACTCACTAAGATTTGATGTCGAATGTCTCGACCTAGGTTTCGTGCATGTCCGATGCACTTCCTCGGGAGTTTACGCTGCGAGATCGCGACGAGCACTGATGCTTTAAATATAATCTGTCATCATTGTTGCAATTTATCTCTGATATTTCTTATTTATTTAAATTCAGATAGCAATGTATAATAATATTACCGTGGCTATGAGGTAGACATTTTAACTAGACTAGAGTGGGTAAAAGTAAGTAAGTTATTGTAAGTAGCCGAGATAAAACGACTAGTCCATTTCCATGTAGGTCTGTACAAGTCATAGGTCCCATGATTTAGGGTTCTGTACCTTAAACGGAAAAAACTGGCCAAGTGCAAGTCGGACTCGCACTCTTAGGGTTCCGTAACACAGTAGAGTATTCCATAACTATGATTTTACGCAACAATAAAATTAACTTTGTTTTTCATAGTGTTTGTACGAAAAACAAAGTTATACTTGCGGGCGCTATATCTCAGCAACTGCTCACTGTATCTCATTCAAACCAATTTTCGTTGTTAGTTTTTATTGAGATCTACAGAATATATTTTTTCTAGATTTTTCACTCTCTTACTTTAGAAGTTAGAGGGGGGGCACACATTTTACCACTTTAGACGCGCCTATCTTTTAAATGATTGACTTTGAGAAAAAAATGATTTTAGGAACCTTAATGTCATTTTTGAAGACCTATCCATAAACACCCCATACGTATAGGTTTGAAGAAAAATTTTTTTTTGTTCCAGTTCCATGTATGGGATGCCCCCCCCCCCCCCCCTGATACTTTTGTATTTTTTATTTTTGTATAAAAATCGGAAAGCGGTTTACAGAATACATCTACCTACCAAGTATTAATTCTGTAGTCCTAATAGTTTCGGAATAAAATGGCTGTGACATACGGACGGACAGACAGACATGACGAATCTATAAGGATTCCGTTTTTTGCCATTCGGCTACGGAACCCTAAAAAGGAACCCTTATAGGATCACTTTGTTGCCCGTCTATTCATCTGTCAAGGCCCTTTATCTCCGGAATGCGTAGAGGTATCACGTTGAAACTTATACTAAATACTAGGGTCTACGGTATCTTTCGGCTGTGAATAAAACAAACCTGTAAGTCATCGCGATCAAAAGACATGACCGTTTATGTCGCATATTTTGCAATTTCACAAGGGAATCAAAACCTATAGGGTACTTGCCGTTGGCCTAGATCTAGAATCATGAAATTTGGCAAGAAGCAAGCAAGGTCTTGAACCACTTATATAGGAATAAATCTGAAAACCGTAAATATGTAGTTTAAAAATAAAAAAAAGGTAAACTTACTATTACAGACTTATTATTTGCGGTTGGTATAGTACATTTTCTGTGGATCGAACTACACAGTTAAGTTTGTCCTTTAACCTAGTTTGAGAAGCTGGAACGGAAGCCTCGGTGGGCGAGTCAAACTCGACTTTGACGGTTTTATTTTTTAAAATAATCAACCGACTGCCAAAAAGGAGGTTCTCAATTTGTCTGTATATTTTTTGTATGTATGTTACGCGATTACTCCGTCAGTTGTGAACCGAATATAAAGATTCCTTTTTTAATCTGTAGGGTACATTTCCGAGTCCCTTTGCAATTTTATTGAGATTGGTAAGTCTCTCCAGAGATACGACGATAAACGTCTGAAGCTTGCTACTGAAACTGACTCGCGGGGCATGGAAGTCGGTTGTTTTAGTTATTAAACTATCTTCATTATTAATGATAGAAAAGCACTTGATTGCTATCTCACCTGATGTTAAGTGAATGCAGTCTAAGATAAAATCGTCGTTGTGTGGAGTTGGAAGACGTCAGTGTGACTAGGCGCTGGATAACTGACTTAAGTCCAATCCAGAGAGCGCACCTATCCCAATCCATCTTCCATTATAATTTTAATTTCTTACAGGCTAGCGTTTGACCATTATCTCGCTTGGTGGTAAGCGATGATGTGGTCGATGATGGTGAACACGCTAGGCCTAGAGTACCTACTCTGAGTCTCAAGGGCCGTGTGCTGCCGGAACACCGTAAGGTTATGGCGGCGTTCCGGCTGGTACCGACCATTATGACACAACTCAGGTCACCTTGGTGGTCACTGGTCACCCATTTAGCACCACCCAGGGACCACAGTCATATAGAGTAGTATAATAGTCTAAGCCTACGGACGCGGGAATGTAAAGATAACCTTCCCGTAGGCACAGAATAAATAATAGTAAGATAAGGTACCGACAATGGTATGTACAATGTATTAATTTCGACCATATTTCGACATATTATATTGACATCTATTTAAAAATTGTACATAGCTTAAAAACTGTCATCAGGAACATTTTACTCAGTGGCGCCACCTGGTGAGCGAATAAACGGTAGCCCGCATTAACTGCTAATAACTCTTACAAAACAAGAAACGGCAAACTAAACATAAATTACCTTGACTTGTGTGAAATCTACGGGTTGCCGTAACACCAACTCCAACATTTTGCTTACCTATACAAAAATATAATATAACAAAATTCGTGATATTAGCGCATTTTATGAACTTAAAAGGAAAATTATAGCAGTTAAGATAACTTTATTAGTTTAGCAGTAATAGTCGTTGAACTTGGGTTTTGGATAATTTTGTACCAAATACAAAATCCTTAGAATAAATCCTTAAGTGACAAAGACGGAGTACCTAGTTGCTTGTTTATAACGGGTAAAGACTTGCATTGAATAATAGGCTACTACGGAACTCTACACTGCGCGTGGCCCGACGCGCACTTGGCCGGTTATTTTTTTTTTTTCGCAGTTTCGGCTTGTTCGCGGATAACATCGTCGTTTATGAACCGATTTTGATTATTATTTTTCTGTTGGAAAGGAGATATCCCATGGTAATTTTATCGAGGTCTGATAAGTATCTCCAGAGATAAACACCTCAAAATTGGTACTTAAAATTAACAGCGCGGCATTGAAGTCGGGTCTTTTAAGTTTTTTTTAAACGATCTTATATTAATTTTAGACACGCAAATATACTTTACTTATTACTTTATAGAGCAAAATTACTAGACCCCATATAGACATGCTCTGAGGAAGTATGGAGGAAAGTTTGTATTTAGTAACTATTGTCAAATAATATGTATATCTACCTAGACATAGGATCTATTCTACAGAAATATTCAAAGAAATACCTATAATAAATATATTAAATAAATATAATAGTATTAATAATATTATTAATAAATCTGTGGATCCATGATTATTACAAATTTATAAAACAGAGCATAAGATAAGTTAGAGATTAGTTAGTTACCTACTTCAAAACAATTGTAAAAAAAAGAGACTATATACGTAAAAAACTTTCAAGTCGGTAGGTATTTCAAGTAGCTACAAATACGTAAGGGTACTTCATATTGAGGCCACGTAAGGTGCATTTAGGTGTTTGTTCCAAACAATTTTACAGCTTGACTGAATTAACCCTGTGACTCACAAGATTGGTTATTTTGTGCCCGACTTTTTTATATAGTACGTACGTAAATATGGGCATCATGTACTATAACTTAAAAACAACACAAATAACTGTTGTTAATAATTTAAATAAAAATCAAATAAAAGACAAAAAATTACACGTTTCAAACTTCACTGTTTCTAGAAACTTATCTAAACAAACCAATTGTTAATTAATTATTAATCACATTGTACATTAACGATTTAAAAAAAAACGTGAAAATTGCTACACAGTAGCACGGCTACACGGATACTGGCTAATATTGACTTTAGTAGTAACATATTTAACATTCTAAACTCACTAATAACAAGTGTATTGAGATGTCTGTCAATCAATCAATGTTTCAATTGTGGGATAAATCAATTTGGCTTTGCTCTGGGCACTCGTGACGTGAGCAAAATAGCTGGAAATTGGTTGTTTAATCAATCAGAATACGGTATAATTTAGTAATGTTATGAAATTACCAGGATATAGAAAGAAGATTTGAAAAATATTTTATTTGGCAATATTACAACACAATAAACTTCATGATGTAATGATGTAAACCATCCAATAAAAATACTACACTAGTGTATATTCCTATACTTAATAGTAATAAAACTAAAATATTAACTATGACTAAAATTGAAATACGTAATAATAATTTTCGTGTGGCCCTGTGTGTACTGTGTACTCAGTACTACATGAGCGACATTTTCTCGATGGTGGCTGGATTTTCTGTGCAAGAGAATCCGAATGGTTTACATAGTCAAGCCACTTCATTATTAAAATAGAATCGCGGTGGTTCTAAAAAGGTGTACGCACCTAATAAATATTTAGATTCGTCTAATCTTTTCGGCAGAGGTGTAAAGCACTTTGTTATTGTATTAGACGATGTGCCAAGTCTTTGAGTTTTAAGTATTTTATCAAAAGTGCAGTTACGTAATAAAGATTTGTAATGTAATTAAATTTTGTAAAATAACTTTGAAGTTACAAATTTTAAAAAAAACAATAATATAAGAAAATACCTGTTACATTGGTAGTTATTTGGCTATAGTAATATTATTTATACTATATTTTCAATATTAATACACGCAATAAATATAGTTTGTACTTTGGACTAACTACGACTCGTCTTATAACTTGTAAATACACATATCATATTTTTTCATAGATACTATTTACTTTATTCATAGATTTTATTTACTTTATTTATTAATTCCTATTATATATTCCTACAATTTCAAAGTAACGCATATTCCTTCAACAAAATATTATCATAAACATTAATATATATGTACTATAATACCCCACTTGTTATAAAACGCTACTCAAATGTAGAGCTTTTATTATTTCACATGCAGATAGTAAAGGTATATGTTTCTCGTAATTCATACATTCATAAATCATTCGCGGTTCGTAAATGTTAGTGAGACAGGGTCGTTGTAGAAAAATCCCCAGATAAATAACCTTGCACTTGAGTTGCACCAACTATTCATTATTCTGTGGTTGTACTAACATGCTCCGATTGGTACAAGATATAGACTTGTGTGCTAATTACGTCGTCAGCCGCTTGAGGGTTAACCTTGGAGGTGGCATGCGGCCAGTTTTCGATTGTTTTGGAGACGATGCTCAAAAGCTATTCGTGAATTCGTGAAAAAATATTTCGTGATTTTATTGGTAATGATGTAAAATGGCAAAATCAAGCTATAAATTGGGAAGAAATTTGAAAACAAATTAAGCGTTTCTATGTATAACAGAATTCACAAAATAGGAGGAGGTTCAAAATTTGTTGTTTTTTATTTTGTAACCTCAGAACTCCGTCATTTATTAATTAATTTATATATTTTAAATGTATTTATTTAATAACTGATTTGGTAAATTCTTTTTTTGTTTGAGTAAGTATGCTGTTTGGTCCCATTATAATTTCGTCGAGACTGATAAGTGACTTCAGAGACATGGAGATGAACACCTCAAACTAAGTACTTAAGTCTGAAAGTGACTAGCGCGGCATTTGAAGTCAATTCTATTCGTTGTGTAAATGACCTTATATTATATTTTAGGTAAGTTGGTGTTACAAAATTCTTAGCTGTATCACAGAATACTTAATAGTATATAATACGGCTGTATATTCAAAGCAAAATATAGACACCTACTGCAAACAATTCAAACAAACATATGAAGTATACAAATACCGGCAGTTTACTTACCTAAAATAATTCTTTGATAGCGCCATCCGGCTAAGGATGAGGGCAGACCATAGTCATGACAGTCAACAAATTATATCACTTCTATCATCGTAATTGGTTCCTTAAAGTTTGTATGGGAAATGATATATGACCATCCACCTTAAGACAGGCTATTGCCTGTGCTATTGCTGTACAAAACATATGAAGACGCGCACACTTACAAAAAAACATCTCGTAGACAAAGTTGTCTACGACACGGATTTCACATGATTTTAGTAAATTTAAAGACATACTTGTCTACGAGACAAACTTGTCTTTAAGAGACAAGTCTGTCTTAAAACAATCGTGACTATAGCACAGTTTTAGAATCATTGTAAAACTGTGACTACAGTCTGCGCTCAGGCTAAAACTAACCTATGGTCCTAACGAAGCAATCTAACCATTGTTGCAATTCGGTTTAAATTTACCATCCATAGTTTCCATTTCTCTATAGAGTCATACTAGTAATATTTTCTTATCCCTCGTCCAGTCAAATCACAGAGAATAAAATCTAAAAATCCCGTGGCCTTTTCATGAAAAGGGCAGTTAAAAAACTTTATAGTCAAATTACTTACAGACTTACGTACTTACGCCTGACGATTGCGTTATGCTTCGATCAGACGTCTTGTTTTGCCCTACATTATTTTTATGTTGATATCGGCGCCCAGTAAATGTAAAAAATACATAAACTAGTGATGGGAAAAATTACAAACAATAAGGAATATAAGCGAATTTTTATTTTTAAATGATAATTATAACATTGTCTCTGCTTGATTAGTATATATCCGTAATCCCATATTAATTCTGTATATAGTATAATAGTCAGCTAAGAATATAAGTAATTATTAATATTAAACTTACTAGCTTTTCCTTTCTGAATTAATTTGTCTGAAATATTTGCTCTGCACAAAACGAGACAAACACTTGACCACTGATTTTAAGTGAAGATGCAATGTGGTGAGACAACCACCACTGGAAATGAAAGACGACAAATGATCATTTATCATATGAAATTTACTAGAAGTGCCCCGCGGCTACCCCCGCGTTATAAACTTCTTTCATTTATTTAACATTTTTCTTACGTAAAAACCTTTTTTTTTTTCATAAAAAACGTCAAAAAATGAATTAGCCAAAAGGGTCCACCCGTTTTAATGTTGTGGCGTGACCAAGGGAATAGGAATTTATTTTTGTAAAAATCATATTGATTTTCAGACTTTGTTACTCATTTCACCCTCTTATTCTAGGGGTGGAATTTCAAAAAACCCTGAAACACGTATTTACTTATTTATTTACAGAAGTACTTGTGTGAAATTTTGAATAAAAAAGACTACCTAATCGTGTTTCTCTATATATCAAACTTTGAACCCCCTTTCATCCCCTTAAGGGGTGAATTTTGGAAAATCCTTTCTTATCGGATACTTACGTCATAATAACTACCTGCATGCCAAACAGCGCAATCCTAGAGTAGAGTCTCCGTAGAGTAGAGTCTATTTTCCTTGGCAATCCGTTAAGTGGTTTGAGCTGTGTGTTAACAGGTCAGTCATTCAGTCAGTGACGTTTGACTTATATAAAAAAAATATATATAGTCTGCGTGTAAAATATTTAAGCCGGACTTGCCGGATTTTTACTACGTCTCTATTGAATCTAAACAGATATGTACTGGCAAGGCGACCTTGTTATTACATTAATTTAATGGCAACATTTATTTCCCCCTGTAACCTGGATGCGACCTCCTTGCTCAAAAGCGGTGTTTCGGCAGCACACAGCCCTTGAGAGAAGACCGTTCTAGGTCTTATCAGAAATAAATAAGATCGTTTAAAAAACTAAAACAACCGACTTCAAATGCCGCGGTATAATTTTTAGTACCAAGTTTCGAGGTGTTTATCTCCATATCTCTGGCGATACTTTTCAGATCTCGATAAAATTACAATGGTACTACCCTTTGGATATCTCCTTTACAATAAAAAAATAATAATAATAATCATCAAAATCGATTCATAAGCGACGAAGTTATACGCGAACAAACATAAATGTATATAAATTATATATACTCGTATCTATGTTCGAATTGAAAAATGTCCTTTTTTGTAGGTCGGTTAAAAAATAAATCTTATTCCGTCGTACAGCGTAAAGTTACCCGGATAGCGTAGAGTAAATCGTAGGTGTTTCTTCATAGGAGGTACACCCTCGCAAACACAATAGAATTTTTCAATTTCGTTCCTCGGACTAAAATCCTTTTTGGGGTTCCGTAGCCGAATGGCAAAAACGGAACCCTTATAAATGCGTCATGTCTGTCTGTCCTTCCGTATGTCACAGCCATTTTATTCCGAAACTGTTAGGACTACAGAATTGAAACTTAGTAGGTAGATGCATTCTGAGAACCGCTTTCCGATTTTTATACAAATATAAAAGTTTAAGGGGGGGCATCCCATACATGGAACTGAAACAAAAAAAAATTTCTTCAAACCTATACGTGTACCTATACGTCTATGAATAGGTCTTTAAAATGACATTGAAGTTCCTAAAATCATTTTTTCTCAATGTCAATCATTTGAAAGATAGACGCGTCTAAAGTGGTAAAATGTGTGTCCCCCCTCTAACTTTTAAAGTATGGGAGTGAAAAATCTAAAAAAAATATCTGCTGTAGATCTTAATAAAAACTAACAACGAAAATTGGTTTGAACGAGATACAGTCAGCAGTTTTTGAGATGTGGCGACCGCAAAGATAACTTTGTTTCTCATACAAACACTATGAAAAACAAAGTTATTTTTTTAGTTGTGAAAAATCATAATTATAGAATACTTTACTGTGTTACGGAACCCTACGAGTGCGAGTCCGACTTGCACTTGGCCAGTTTATTTAGAGTTGCGTTCCTTAAAACTACGAAACATCAATACATAGAGTCATCGATATAAATAGGGAGATAACCCCGCTCTTCGTTCGCGAACCTAATTTCACCTTAGTCACAATAGAACTGTCGTTTGTGTTGCACGTATAGAATTACATGTGCAATTATCGCAGATCCATTTAAATAATTAGCAACAATGCCTGCCTTTTTTCTTCATGCACATCAAGCTTGACATTAGAAATTCGTGTTTTCATGTAGGTAGTTGTTTCTAGGTCCATTATGTTTACCTGGCATAAGAGTGAGTACCGCATCTACCTTTTTATATCAATGGATAGAGTGATTCAAGAGGAAGGTTAGAAAGTTTATAACCAGGATTAAAACGCGGGCAAAGCCGCGGGGCACAGCTGTACAATCAATCAACAGTAGTTATAGAATAAACCCGTACCTATTGTAAGATTTCATGAGCTAATTAGGTATACCTACTCGCATTAGAGCCTACTAGGTTTAAAATTTAATGGTTTTACTGTACATTACGTAGGTAAGTACATAACGTGTTAAGATAACGAAATGAGGGAGATCTATTTACAGATTGTATCAAAAAGTACTGGTTCGAGTTTTGGCGGGAACGTGGAAGAGTGTGTGTGATCTCATTGTATTTTTTCCTAAAACTTGTGTTCTTCCACGAGTTAATGTGTAATAAATGTGGATTATTAACCATTAAGTGGCGTTGAATGTGTGCGAGTGTAGGGAAACAGCACAATGTTGAAAAACATGCTATTTGCGTTCTCACCAAAATTCCACTGTAAATCTTCAGTAAACCCCACATCTTTACTGAAGGTATGACTTAGACTAGACTTTAACTTGAAAACTGACCTGTAATGTGACTTAGACCCATCTCTTCGACTAAAATTCATAAAAACTTGAAGAATTTCAATACTTGACACTGGCTAAATACAATAATCGTGTGGAGCCATAATAAAACTTTAAAAAAAAAGTACCGGTTCGAATAACCCGGAATAGCCGCTTTTCTTTGTGGTCATAGTAACTAACATACCTACTACCTACAATTAATCTGTGGCGATTGTCCAAAGAGTATTGTAATCGTAATAATAATACTATGAAGTTTACATTCAACATGACGGCGGTGCCGTAATGCTTGCGATGCTATAATAATCCGCGATGTTTTAGCCTAATATATATAATCATTGTTCTTTATAGATTTTCTACCTTGTATTTTCAATCTGTGTGGCAATCTTAATTACCTACTGCCTTAAAGGCGGTTCAGTATTGTTTCGCATAACATTTTTATAATGTCCTAAGTAGTAATGTTAATGTGACATGTTTGTAACTAGGTAGGTACCTACTTACCTAGATTCCGATAAAATTATATCATGTTTTACTATATTAAAGTAGATTATAGTTAATTAGTGATAAATTATTATTATGACAAAACATAATAAGTACCTAGGTAGTATGCATTTATTTTTTAATGCAAACGATATTATGTGTCTTATTATTAGTAAGAATGTTAGGTAGGTATGCAAGTATATTGCATTTATGAATCCAATCCATTCACCTAGATTCACAAAAATATCGCTTATCATATCACACAATGGATCGCGGCCCTTATCCGTACCGATTCAACTAGTGGCTCGCGTCGCGAGTAAGATGGCGGGTGAGCTGGTGCGGCCGCGTTCCGCGCGCTTCTTGCGTCCCGCGTCCTTCTGGGCTCAACGCCCTCCCCTCCCGCTAGCTAGTGGCGCCAACGGTCAAACAGTGTTCGCAGCGACGCGACGCAACGCTGACGTGTAGAAGAATTTTGTGCTCTGTGTGTGTAGTCTCCGCCATCTAACCGATTACCCTGGATTACCCCATCACGGCTTTATATCTCAGTGTTTTTCTACTGATATTAAACGGTTTTACAAATGTCGAAGTTCTGTAACCTCACAAACATCGAGATCGCAACGATGCGCAAAGAATTCTACGATTATTGCAATAAGTACATCGTAGAAAATCGTGCTGACAAACCCCCCTGGACCGTCACACGGATCGCACAAGCAATACGGAAAATCGAACACCATGCTAACCGAACCACTGTTAACATGAACACTAATTACTATTATTACCATTACAAAGTCGTGCATGTCGAAGGCGAAAAAATTCTCGTGCGGAGGACCAAGATGAATGAGAATCAACAATCTTTACAGAAAATCGTACCCACGACAGATTATTTCGAAATTCTTTTCGAAGCTCACATAGACACCGGACACGGGTCTCGCAACAAAGTTTATGCACGTATCAAAAAACATGCTGATATATCCAATTACTTTATGAACGATTTTCAAATATTCTGTAAGGTATGCAATTTCAATTCTAAATTGAAAAGAAGAGTCGAGCTCTTCGGTGAATGCAATTATAAGCCTGGCTTTTTACACATTATCAATATGAGCTGGATGCCAGATAAATCAGCTAAACCGATGAGTTACAACCACATATTGTACTACCAAGACCGTGAATCGACATTTTGTTGTCTTCGTCCTCTCATCAGTACCACAGAGGTGGTGGAAGAACTGGTAAAAATATTTCTAGATATCGGCTCTCCAATTAACTTGTACTCGACGTGTAACAAAACGTTCATGGAAATGGTCGTGCAGTTGGTAAACGAAATCGTTCCTGTCTTCGAAATTAATACAGCAAAATACCCACAGGACTCGGTGAACTGTGAAGATCTCGTAAAGAACAAATTACTATGCTGGATGGGGAAAATGCAGTCAACTAAATGGTCCCTCGGACTTTCCTTTGTGGCGCACGAGTTAAACAATACATACAATGCAGAATTAGGCATGACACCATTTGAAGCCATATATGGTTTCACGCAAACAACGGGATTGGACCTCAACTTGGTAACAAACCGTGATATAAATATGCTGCGCTACGATTCTGATACTATACCGGAAGAAATACGAAGCGCGATAAAAACTGAGGAGGACCTTATAAGGTGGCAATCCAAAAACGAAGAAGTTGAAAAAGTTCTACCTCTAATGTCGATAGAAAAGATGGAAACAAAGTCAGATTGCACGGTGGAGGATCCTCATGTCTTAAGTGGGATTAGTATCAATGATACATACGCCTGGTGCTGGGTCTGCGAGAAAGAGGACGAAAATGTCGCATACTTGTGCCATATATGTGACGGAGCGATTCATGGAAAGTGTGGAGAATATAAATCTGGCCCACGTATTGTATGCAACTTGTGCTTGTCAACTGATGAAAAGGGGAACTTAAGTAGCCAGAGACGTGCAACTGGGGATAGTGGGATGTCTCCAGCTAAAAAACTTAAATCACGAAAGAAGAAAATGAAGACTGCGAAAACGCAGACGGCTCCGGCGTCCTCGATCGGAAGTACGAGTAGTGAGCCTACAAACCAGAGCAGTACCTACTTAGTGGACTGATTAAATGGAATTTCGAATTCATTTATATCACGTTTGGCTGTGGAGTTCAAGATTTCAAGTTCACAGTGTATATTTAACTTTCTTTATAAGGTTTATCAAAACTTACGTCATTGATAAATATAGTTAAGTTGGTTTAGTTCATTTTGATAATTCGTTTCTTTGAATAAATGTTATCTTTTTCAGTATTTATTTATATGAAAAAATGTACAATAGAGTCAAAAGTCGTCTACAACGCAAATTATAATTATAATATAACAATAATAATTATTGTATATGTCGCATATGTAATACTTAATTACAATAAAAATACCTATTCAATTAATATAAAACAATAGCAACCATTTTCATTAATTAAATCTTCAAATTACTTACCTATTTTTATATACATACATACATACATACAAAAAATCACGCCTTTTCCCGTTGGGGTAGGCAGAGACTACTTCTTTCCATTTAATGTATATAATAACAGTTAATATAATATATATATATATATATATATATATAATAGACAATTATTGTTATATTTAATACTAGCTTACCTTCTAGTTAACTATATATTATCCTCTACGTATTCATTTATCGTGTAATTATATGTATCTGAATAAAAATTGCCGTGATTTATTTTTCATCCTACCTACCTATTCAAAAATCAGTGATTGTTTCCTCGATAAGTGCGCGCAATACAGGTCTTTTCTCTTCAAACCTTTTGTGCGTGCGTGTGTTGGTAAAGCGTTTTTGTAACGTTCTTAAAGTGCCCTGTCTAAAGAGGTCCAAATCAAACATAATGTATTAAAAATGTTACTGTCCTAGTGTCTAAAAAATGCCTCGAACTCAACGAGAAAAGAAAAATAAAATAATAATTAAAATAGTTAAAAAAACTAAAACAACCGACTTCCATGCCCCACGAGTGAATTTCAGAAGAAAGTTTAAGACGTATATCGTCATATCTCTGGAGATACTTATCAGATCTCAATGAAATTACAATGAAACCACCGCGGAAACGTACCCTTCCGATTTAAAAAATAATCATTCGGATCAATTTACAATTAACGGAGTAATCGCGTAACATTACAAAAAAACGTACTGACAAATTGAGAACCTCCTTTTTGAAAGTCAATTGAATAGCGCGCTAAATGGCACAACACACAGAAAAGTGACCAAAAAGTTTGGTGACCAAAAAGAATACACACTTTTCCACAGATGTGAGGATCATATTGTGTCGATGTTCTGCCTGACTTGCTACCAAAAAGTTACCACCATCATGATACAATCTGCCGCCGTAGGTAACCTTGCGGTGCTGCAGCAGCACACAGCCCTTGAGAGTCAAACTATTCTAGGCCTAGCGTGTTCACCATCTTCGATCACATCATTGCTTACCACCAGGCGAGATAATGGCCTAACGCTACCTTATAAAATATAAAAAATAAGACAAATAAAACTGGCCAAGTGCGAGTCAGCATCGCGTCTCTCATCGCACACTTAGGGAGGGTTCCGTACAATACGAAACATAAAAGAGTTTCAACCTCATATATTGATTAATTGATATTACCAAGAAAATTTGGTTTGGTCGTGATCTACAAAGACGGGGCTCGTTTACTAGCGCCATCTATGTCATTTTGCCGAAACTAATTTGATAGATGGCATTTAAAAACACGTTTTTTGTATAGGGACTCCCTTTAATTTTTAACTTTATTTAGTTTTTAGTATTTGTTGTTCTAGCGGCAACAGAAATACACCATCTGTGAAAATTTCAACTGTCTAACTATCACGGTTAATGAGCTATAAGCCTGGTGACAGACGGACAGACAGACAGACGGACAGCGGAGTCTTAGTAATAGGGTCCCGTTTTATCCTTTGGGTACGGAACCCTAAAAAGGCGTGCGAATCATCATCAAAAATGTTAAACATTAACTTTAGCTTGTATGATAGAACTTAGCTCTGAAGAAAAATTAATTCACCCTTGTTTTAAACCCTACTCGTAAAAAAAGACAATCATTGAAATTGGTTGACATTTGTCGGAGGAATCTAGTGCATATGAAAATAACAGGAAAATTGAGACGTCCTTCTTTTTTGATGTCGGTTAAGATATGAAGGATGATTTTTGACTTATTAAGATTTAATTTTAACGAGTTATTGGCTTCTCATCCAGTCAATAACTAGAGGTGTCAGTCACATTCGCGTCAAAACAACATAAATTAAATAACCCATACTTTCAAACAGCATAACTACTCGAGACCAATCACACAAATATCGACTTAAAGTGCCATGAAATTGAGAAGAATATCGAATGACGATTGAGTTCAAACAGTGTTGTCAATACCAGAAAGTTTTGCATGATCAACATATCTGCGCTCGTAAAACGGTAATAAAAGACGCTTGGAAAACTCTGCTCTATTGTAAATAAAATATTTTTATAGTAAATGCGTAGAGCTTTTTAAAATTGAAATTTTGGACTGCTGTAGAGAGATACTTGTTATTGCGTCATTCGTGCGAAGTAGTTGGAAGTATTATAATACAGATTTATAACATTGATATGATATTGAAGAGTCGGACCATTCTAGCTCTAGCGTGTTCACCACCTTTGACCAACAGTATCGCTTACTTCCAGGAGAAATATGGTCAAACGCTACACTTTCAGATATACAAAATATGTTTTATTCTGGACAGGTTAAGGTGCAAATAAGTAAATGTTTTATTCCGTATATCCAGCAATAAACTTAAGTTTACGTATAGAGTAGCATTACTTAAATTAATTGAGCACCCGATTCCGAATCCGAAACTAGTAAGTGATTTTGCACTCAAAAATACCAGCGCCAGCCAATCAGATTGCGGTTATTTGTAAGCTTTCTGGCTAGCCAATCAAAGTGCGTTATGGATAGACGAAAATTGACGACATTTATTTCGAACAAGTCAACTCTGTTAGATTTAATCTCGATGGTTCTGTAGTCCCGTGCTACGTCAATTAAAAATAAACATAAAATATTTATTCAATTTAATTGCTATCAGAGCTCAAACGGTAGCTTTACGGTTTTTAAATTTAGATCTCTCTGCAAATAAATTTGGATTTAAATCACATGCTGTTACATAAGCTACGAGTGATGGAAATATTTTTTGGACTAGATTTTTAGGAATATTTCTTTTCTGTTGTTATCTTCGCTTCGTCTATGATATTTAACCAACTATTACAATTAGAAGAGGTGCTACTAGTACTATATTTATTGTAAGAATGTGCTTAAATCTTGTATATGTTGTGCTTTTTACCGACTTCCCAAAATATGGGAGGTTATCAAATCATCTGGTTCTGGATGTTTCTTCTGTGTGTACCGATGTGCCTCGCTCGATTTCTCCGCCAATTATATGCACCAGTTTTGATCTTTTTTTTCCAGTAGTGCTACTTAATATTAGGATCACTTTGCTGTCCGTCTGTCTGTCTGTTTGTCTGTCCGACTCTCTGTCTGTCTGTTTCATTATGTAAACGCTCTTAAATTATTGACATAAAAAAACAGTCGTATCATAATAGTAAGTGCATGTATGTACATACCTTAGCCTTAACAGCCTTGACAGTCTTCGGCGGGTAGACACAGGTGTGTAGTATAGTATGCACAGGCGCCTCCGTGGGTATGCCTAGTGACGTCATCTTCACCCACCAATCCACCAATCACACACCACACATTCTCAGTGTTACGCACTTACAGATTAATGCACTAGTTACTATGTAATAGTTTTGATCACCACATTTGTAGGGACCTATTATTGTTTATTCTGTGACTGCGCCACAGATTAATAAAGTAGTTTATATGGAAACTGCACTTTTCACTTTCACATCAGGTCTTGATAAAATTAACGACCTAACGATTAATTTAACGACCAAACCTACTCCAGAATAATTAAAATCGGTCAATTTTCAGTGACAATTTGAGGTGTTTATCTCTATATCTCTGGAGATACGCAGCAAATCTACCCATGAAAAAAGAATCATTCGAATCGGTTCATGAATGTCGGAGTAATCGCATAACAAACATTAAAAAAACATACAGACGAATTGAGAACCTCCTTCTTTTTGGAAGTTGGTTGAAAGCAAAGATAACAATAGGCCAAACTAGAAAGCTAACAAAAGCCGTTGATTGAGTAGGTATTTGAGAGTCTCTCAAATACTGAATCAATTTGTATGGAGTTCTAAACTAATATTTTATTAGTTTGCAAGTTCTACAATGAAACTTATTTGAATTGGCACAAATTTATTTAGCATAGCAAATGGAGAGTTTTAATTTAATTCTGGGTTATTGTTAATTACAATAGAATAACACAATTTGTAGGTAATGAAAGGATAAATAATACATACATACATACAATCACGCCTTTTTCCCGTTGGGGTAGGCAGAGACTACTTCTTTCCACATGCTACCATCCTGACAAATACTTCTTTCGCTTCTTTCACTTTCATGAGCGCCTTCATACATGCTCGCCGGTTATAGGTACTTTTGACTTGGCCTTTCTTTAAAACGTCTCCGATCTGCTAGGATATTCTGTAAGCTATCTCGACAGCGGAATCCGCGGTGAGATTTGAATTCCGTATTACGAAATTCAACCGTATTACGAACGTGATACGATTGAATTTCGTAGTACAAAATTCGAAGCTCACCGCAGATTCCGCTGTCGAGATAGCTTACAGAATAGCTTAGCTGGTCGTGATACGTTCGCCTAGGTCGGCCTCTACCAACTGGCCCATAAATGATAATTCATTAATAAATCTACACTACTGTGTAGATTTTATAAAGTGCACCTAATATTATCTACATACCCAGCTCTGAATATTTTTTAGTCGACTTCAAAAACTGGCCAAGTGCAAGTCGGACTCGCACTCGTAGGGTTCCGTAACACAGTAGAGTATTCTAAAACTTTGATTTTTCGCAACTACAAAAATAACTTTGTTTTTCATAGTGTTTGTAAGAAAAACAAAGTTATACTTGCGGTAGCTGTATCTCAACAACTGCTGACTGTATCTCGTTCAAACCAATTTTCGTTGAAAGTTTCTATTGAGATCTACAGAATATATTTTTTCTAGATTTTTCACTCCCTTACTTTAGAAGTTAGAGGGAGGGGGGGGGACACACATTTTACCACTTTAGACGCGCCTATCTTTCAAATGATTGACTTTGAGAAAAAATGATAAAGCGGTTCACAGAATACATCTACCTACCAAGTTTCAATTCTGTAATCCTAATAGTTTCGGAATAAAATGGCTGTGACATACGGACGGACAGACAGACAGACAGACAGACATGGTGAATCTATAAGGGTTCCGTTTTTTGCCATTCGGCTACGGAACCCTAAAAAGGAGATTCTCAATTCGAAGGAATGTATTTTTTTGGAAACTTTTTTTTTTGTTTTATTTCAACAAGATCTGATGAATATCTCCAGAGATATGGAGATAAACACCTCAATCAAACTTGGTAAAACTACGCGGCATTTGAAGTCGGTTTTATTTTCGTTTTCTAAATAATTAAACGATCCTAGATTATCTTAACAAATACGATTAAATGTCAAACTTGTAACAATATCTTTTTTATAGTAAAAAAAAATATCCCAGTCGGTCAATGGATATCGATGTTCTAAACTTCATACCAAATTAGTACCTTTTGTGAAGTGTGTCAACAATTTAAAAGTTCGTCGATATAAGTCAACATTTAGATTAACAACAATCTAACTATAATAATTATTATTATTTTCCTTTGTTTATTATTTATTACACATAGAAAAGCCTGTCACACTATCCCACCTGTCTTTAAATCTGTTAAGATATTTGTCTCTAGCCAGAGTCACCTCAAGCACGGGATTTAAAAATAATTTTTAACATTGCTGCATATGATGGATGGAAAAAAAATGCTGTCACAAATGATGGATAAGCTTCTTGGGATGGATCAATTTCGATTTAAATATTAAGGACAATAACAATGCATATCCAAGCACTCGCAACAAAACCGCACTAAAACCACTTGATAAAACAATGCAACCAAAAGTGAAAATGAACAAACTTGATTTACCCAAAAAATAATTAAAAAGCAACGATAAAATTCGATTTTCAAACGGAACAAAACGTCAAAATGCGCGGGAGCACACAGGAGCAAACTGAGTAGTATTTAATCTTTGCATCCTTCAGTACGACTGGATGACATAACGTTGTCGAGGCGTTATTAGACATAATTTCCTTAGCTCTTATCTTATGATAGTTATTATTTGAATTATCTCAGGGGTCGTCACACTCCCGGTTTTAGAAGGCATTGACGGTGCCGAAGCCAACGTCAAGAGGCCCTTTACAATATTAAAATACTTAAATAAACTATGGTATGTGGATGGGAGGATATGGTATTCTATGAAAATATGGTACAAAATATCATGGCTTATTGTTCTTGAGCTTATTGGTGGCGGATTGCTAGTCTATGGGATGAGGTACGGCACATAAAGGCGGACCGATTATTATTTGTATTATTACCATCATAAGTTAAGATTCTAATACCAGACATGGTAGTTTTATGTGCAATGCATTAGTTTGAAAATAAATTTAATAGAACATATATAGAATGCTACCATTATTGTTAGAGGCATAAAATAAATACCGAAATGTTCATAGGATATTTAGTATGCTGCTATAGGTCAAAATAATAAAGTCTAGCAATCTAATCACAATTTCATCGTAGTTCACGCTGCTGTCAATACATGGTGAAAAAGCAATATAGAGGCCAGATCGCCTACTAAATTATTAGCACTGTTATTATTCTATTACGGTGTAGGTACAGGCTTGAGAAATTTGCTAATCCCTTAAAAATGTCCACAAAACATAATTTTACTAGTTAAAGGACTTCATTATTATTATTAAAATTAACATTTAATGAATAATAAAGATCAATGGTACATTCGGTACGATATACGATACGTGTGACCTGAGTTACCTATTGCACGGCGTGATTATTATATGCTACGATATACTTAATAAGCTGCTTAATGTATAGTACTGCACCAACGCATCTTTGAAATCGTCAGTACGCGGTACTCGTGATTTTTTCTTTCCAATACTTAATTAAAACACTAAATAAGTCATATGAAAGGCGCCCTATTAGATAAAACCAGGTGATTCAGCCAGAGCCTAAATCGGATGGTCGATGCGCGAAAGCTAAAAACAAAGCCAAAAAGCTGTTAAAAAAGCTATTTCGTTGTACCCGGCCCTGGCTTACAAAACCTGCGGCTTCAGTTCGCTTTTGTATGTAAAAATGTTACGTATTTCAATCATACCTAATCTACAACTGAATGCTGGATTTTTTATTTGTATTGTATGCGGGGAATGGTTATTTGATGAGTAAATAAAAATGTGAATCCGGGAGAAACGGTTTCAGAGACTTTTAAAGTCTATTTATTTTTTACGTTTGGTGTCCATCATGTTTTTGAATTACAGAAATATGACACGGTAATATAATAATTATTATATTACCGGAAATAAAGCAAGTAAGCCTATGCTATATACACATACATATTACGATATAATACTTCTACCACAGGTGGTAGGATAGGAGGCACTTTATGGATGCTCCGTCTCACTTGCTGCCAAAAAGTAGCTTACCACCATCAAGGAGAAAATCTGCTGCCATAACCTTGGGGTGTTCTGTCAGAACAGGGCCCTTGAGAATTAGACCATTGTAGGCTTAGCGTGCTCAACATCTTTGACCACAACATTGCTTATTTTATTGCTGTGGCACAAAGCTGATTGAAAAGCATTAAAAATTATCTAGCATAGATGATTTTTTAGGCCTAAGGTCTCTTAAACTTGCTTCTCTCCTTATTGTATCTCTCTCTCTCTCTCTCTTTCTCTCTCCCTTTTTTTCAGACTATTTTTATTGAAATGTATCTTTAGATCTCATCCAAACTAATTAGGGGAATTAAACATGTGTTATAAGTGTGACGTTCGACGTCTAGATGAAAGCTGAATGGCTCAATACCTTTGTTTTTTTTTGTAAATTCAAAGCAATAAGTTATGTTTCTGTTATATCTATAATATTTTTTATTGAATATGATCTATTTAATGTAATTTGACGAGTGTAGGTGCAAATTTTTAATTTGCCCATATACTGAATAAATGCTTTGACTTTGACTTTGAATTAAAAAGAAAAATCTTTCAAATTTGTCATTTATATCCACCATTACACTGTACACGTGGTACACTGTATACGTATGGTCTACACGTCAAAGCAAATATAATTATATCCATCTATACCTACTGCTTAATAAATATGCAAGACAAGCGTGACTTACCTCCGTAATTAACTTAAAATATGAGCATTCAGAAACATTTCGCTGAAAATATGACATTTAATATATTACCAAGGACATGAAAGGTATGGACTTAGATTAATAACACGAGCAGCGGTGTTTGTTTCAAATTTTGCAACAATGGAGCTTTGTAAGACTAATAAATGTATGAGTGTTTAACCGTGACTCTTTTCGGTACCGTTATACGTTATATTATAACGTTATAAATATTTTATTTCAGTGCCAGTTTGTTTGTCTCCCTACTGAATAAAGAAATGTTGATAATTGTTTAGAGGTTGACATTTTGTCTTTTTGTACCTATATCGGAGGGCAATTTAAACACTTTCTCCATAGATGCATTGCATGCAAACTATTATTTAACATAATAGTATTATAGACGTAAACCTTCCGCATGACTCATAGTGTCTATTGGTGAAAACCGCATGAAAATCAGTTCTACTGAACGGATTTTCATGCGTTTTTCACCAATTGAATTTTTGAACTTATCGCGAACACACAGACAGAAAGACAAACGCGACAGATCTGACTTTTTGTAGATCTTACGGAACACCAGACAGTGCTACGAATTATGTAATAATTTAAATAAATAATATTACCTCGCATCAAGTTCACTTCGTTCAGACGTAGTTATCAAAAGCCGAGAGCAAATACTCCACAATCATACAATTTGTGTGATCGTATATGTAAGTAGGTAAATGTTGTGTAAATGTAAATGATAATGTACTCATATTCTTTCGTTTCTCTATGGAATTTTGTTCAACCCCTCGACTCCTCCTTATCTAAAAGCTCGATTCCATTTTCTTTCTTCCTCTAACTCCCTTCCCTAAGGTCATCAGAGAACATGCTTCTCGACACTCCGGCTCATAGTACGAATTTTTATGACTCATCATTCACTGTCCAAGCCGTGCGCATGTGGAATGAACTACCTATTGTTATAGGACGTGCACAATCCATAGATAGTTTCAAAGAACAAGTTCGCAAATTCTGTTCTGTCAGATAACTTTTCCTATCATTTCGCAACAAATATAATAATATATTGTTTATGTATATGTAACTTTATGATGTGCATATGTATTCGTATATAAAATTATTATATGTTACGTTTTTATGTAGTCTATAAATATAATCATTCTAAGTAAAATGTTTAAAATACACACCACCGTCCTTGTTCTATCTATAATGTAAGTCCATCCAATGGTTGACTGGAAGAAATCGCTTTTAGCGATAAGACCGCCCATTGTACCTAGTATTGAAATGAAATGAATGTTTATGAAATGAATGTTTATTCCACAAAAAATAGAGTGAACATTAGGATGGTCCGAAATATTCATAGTTATATTAGTTAGTTAAGTCCTATTCAGTATGTATTTTCTAAATTGGTGTCAATAAAGAGTATTTGTATTGTATTGTGTTGTATAATGTTCTATTTACAGGTGACTTCACTAAAATTAGCACAGCCTGAGACATGAGCTTGTTTCTGGGTCGCGCAATCTTGCAAATTGCAATTAGGTACCTATGCTACTTTTTTTTATACATATATACCATTTTAAATTAATATAAAATAATATTTTGTAAGGATAGTAGATAGCCATTCTTTCTGATAATATTAATTTTCTTTCTAATATATATTCTCCAGATCTTAATGAATGGTTTAATGAGGCCCCCGTTGAGATGTAGGTACCTACTTACCCATGAAAAAATAATCATTCGAACATCGAATGATTACCTACCTAGGTAATAATTCGATGCATTCGTATCGGTTCACAATTGGCGAAGTAATCATATAAAAACATTACAAAAAAAAAAAAAAAAAGAAACCTACAGACGAATCGAGCACGTCCTCCTTTTAGGGTGCCGCAGCCGAATGGCAAAAAACGGAACCCTTATAGATTCGTCATGAGTACGGTATTTTAAATATACTTTCCAGGTGGTCTCATTTAAATTTTACCGAGATAAATATTCAGTATATCTAGAGATATGGAGATTAACACCTCAATCTTGGTAGGTACTGAAATTGATTAGCGCGGCATTTGAAGTTGGTTCTTTTAGTTTTTAAACGGTGTTAAATTATTATTATAAATATAAAATAATTTTAAAAAGATTGCTTAGTATTTTAAAAGTTATCGGTATTTATCTTATATTTTATTCGTAGGTATTTATACCGACGCGCTTTCATTGTAGCTCACTGTCAAGTGTCAACCATCGGTTCTTTGGACCATTCTAGTCCAAAGACGTTGTACTATATTACACTCGACTGCGAACTGAACCGCAAAACCGGCCCGAAAGAGACCGACTTTGAACGAAGAGATCGTTTATAAGGACCACATGCATATAGCAATATATAGCACTAGCAGGTTGTTAGACAAGGACACACACCTACCTTGGTGCCTTTCGTTTGGGCCGTTTTGTTGTACAAAGCAATTACAATCTTATGTTAAGAGCATACGGATTAAATTGAATTTGTCAAAACATGTGCAGTGCACCATCTTTTTATAGTTCTAGTCTGAACAAGACTTGTACTATTGTATATTATGTGACAAGGCTTAAGGAAATTCGCACTTTACATTGCGTTACGCAACGTAAAAACTTAACAATGATGACTCCGAATTGTTGCCGGTAGTGTCATGTTTGGCATCAAATTTCGGCTTGTGCGAGTCTAAACATGGTTCACGTCTAGTTTTACCAGGGCTGTAATGAGTGAAAGGGTAGGGGGGTACTCGGGGGTACTCAGGGATATCTGTTGGCTCACCGTGATGGTTATATTATATTACCGTAGTGATGGGAACAACACCCAGCCACCAATCAGTTTTATTAAATAGGCAGACGGATATGTTAGAAGGAGTATCTTGAATAATTTAACCATAATAATTATGACAATTATAAGTATTAAGTTGCGAGTTTGAGACGTTTATCGTCATATCTCTGGAGGAACTTATCAGGTCTTGATGAAATTACAATGGGACCACTTTGGAATAAAGTCTACCCATTAAAAAAAGAATCATTTGAAACGGTGCACAATTGACGGAGTAATCGCGTAACATTCATACAAAAATAAAACTGGTCAAGTGTGAGTCAGACTTATGTCTCGCACACGGAGGGTTCCGAACCGCAGTAAATATATAAGTATAATATTATATTATATTACCGTGTCAATACCAAACATGCTTATTAACTACAACGCCATCTAACCAATATCTAACGAACTTTTAACACTAACTAAGTGAACGCACAGAGGTAGGTAATTAATATTAATTATTAATAAGTTAAACAATTGTTCATAGATGGCGCTATAGTAAAAACACGTTTTTTGTATGGGGACCCCCTTTAATTTTTAAATTTGATCTGTTATTAGTATTTGTTGTTATAGCGGCAACAGAAATACATCATCTGTGAATTTCAACCGTCTAACTATCATGGTTCATGAGATACAGCCTGGTGACAGACGGACAGACAGACAGACAGACAGACAGACGGACAGCGGAGTCTTAGTAAAAGGGTTCCGTTGGTACCCTTTGGGTTCGGAACCCTAAAAAACATTCTATTGAAAATTGTTAAACACAATCCAAAATTTCATCGTACCGACGGGACTTGAACCCGTCTTTTACCGACTTTCGTCGTAACGATACATCGCACTGTGGCTTAATTGGCAAAGCACCGGAACATGTTATTCCGGAGGTTGCGGGTTCAAGTCCCGTCTGTACGATGCAATTTTGGATTGTGTTTAACAATGTACAAAAATATAAAGTGTGTAACACTTCAAAGAAACATAATATAATATTGAAAAGTCTGATGAAAATACAAATGACTTTTACTGCCGCATACCACTCTGTTATTTTGTTGTTATATCTGTGACTATAGTTATCTCTTGAAAGTGTTTTGGAGATTTTACTCGTTAGTTAATTATAATGTCTAACAAAATATCACGCATGTCGATGCGCTTGTATTCTAAACAGAACCATTAGGGTCGTATCCTGCATCCTGAAGGTTCTGTTTAGAATTCGGCGTGACTTAGCTTTCTTGACTTCTTGAGCTTACCAAATTTCGAAATCCCACTTTGAAATATAATACAAACGCATTAAGAATAACTTCCTATCCTATGAGAAGTGGTTACACACTATCTGTGTGCCAAATATTATGTAAATCCCTTCAGCAGTGGGTATTTACGTGACTGAGTACAATAATTAAAACATCAAAAACATTAACATGTGATTATAATATTAATACAATAGCCCCACACGCAACAGTACTTTGACTGACCCTGGCTGGTGGTCCATAGTCCACGTGTTTCATAAACCTAATGTTCCCACGGCGCCTCGTGCGTTGACGTCGGTTATGTGATGCTGTTACTAAGGGCTGATGTAATGGAATCACAGAATATGTATAAATACAGGGGAATATACTTAATTTTTTATTTATTTATTTACTAGCTAAGCCCCGCGGCTTTGCCCGCGTTAAACACTACTCACATTCATGAATTAAAAATTTTTGTTACATAAAAATTTGTCCTATCAATTACAAACACAAAAATCGGTCCACCCATTCTAAAGTTATGGCGTGACCCAAAGCAAATAGGGATTAATTTTTATATAGATTTTGAACGACCCGTTGGCGTATAAGATAGTAGATACTTTGATTGCCTTCTAACCGGGAGGTTGCCAGTTCAAAACCTAGCCACAGTATTACTATCTTTTCTATGACCTAGCCGTGCACTAATGATTTTTTTCTATGGCCATTCATGGGTGCTCGTGAATTAGTAGTAGGAACATTATATCGATGTTCCGCCTGACTTGCTACCAAAAAAGTAGCGCACCACAAATAAGGAGAAAATCTGCCACTCGACAGTCAGACCATTCCAGGCCTAGCGTGTTTACCATCTTCGAACACATCATCACTTAGCACCATGCGAGATAATGGTCAAGCGCAAGCTTATCTGATTATTCGTGTATCGTTCTTCATTTAAATATCGCCAATATATGAGGTCCTGCATCGCGCAATCGACAATTTTCAGCAATGTACCAGTTAGTATAAAGTTATAGTACGAGTTTTTATCGTAAACGCTTTTGACAGATTCTATTTCACATAGTTTTCGACTTATTCTAGTTCTCTGATTGGTCTAAATCTAGTGAAATGTAGGTAACCACTTGAGGCGCTGTACTGTTTTTCATACAAAATTTGTTCGATATACGATATCGAGTTTGGGAAGAAAACTCGTACTAAGGGCACAGACTAGGTGTACTTGCATCGTAATTAAATATCTTGAATTTGTGACTCCTTAGAGAAACATGACGCATTTATTATAATCTGGTCATAACTGCTGTGCACTCCCTGAGGTATGCGCGCGGCGAGACGGGGGGGAAGCGCAGTATGCGCGCGGCGAGACGGGGGGGACGCGCTCCGTCAGTCTGCCGTCAACGCTCTTTTTTCCCCGGCTCCCACCTCGCCGCGCATACCTCAGGGAGTGCACAGCAGTTATGGCCAGACTATAGTAGGATGTATCACAAATTATTAAGAGCAACAGTGTAGTCAGGCGATAAATATCCGAGATAGAGGACAAAGGAGCTCCTATCTAAAATGACTTAGCAACAGTCTTATCTTAAAGTTCTGTTCTTCGTAAGGCAACTAACTCTTTCCTTGATACCTGCTTTTACCTTCGAGCATTTACCAATGGAGATGTTAACGTTTTAATCCGCAAAAATTATTTTCTGCCGATACGGGGGACGAGGTAAACACGCATTGCACACACACAAATCACTCACTTTAGAGATCCCGCACACTAGCTTGAAACACGCACACAGTATTAAAAATACAGCGTAGTTACGCACGCTCATATGGCCAAAAATGGCTATATAGCCAGCAGAGGGTTACGCCTTGCGTTAACATCTCCATTGATAAATGCTCGAAGGCTTTTACTAAACGACTTCCAATAATTTAAGATCGTTTACAAAACGAAAAAAAGCCGACTTCACATGCCGCGATAGTCAAAATAGCCAGTAGTATCATGTCGTCAAGGTATACAAATGCATATGTCGTCAAGGTATGTAATGTGTTTGAGATGTTTATCTCCATATCTCCGTCGATAACTGTCATACCTCGATAAAATTTGAATGAGACTAATCGGGAGGCATAATCTCTCAAATGAAAAAATATTTTTTGAAATCGGTCTAGATTTGACGGAGTTCTAAGGTAATAAACATAAAAAAATACAGAAATAAAACCGGCAAAGACGAGTTGGACTCGCCCACCGAGGTTTCCGTTCCGTACCAACGTTGGTAGGATACCAATTAAGCTAGACCTCTAAATTGTATGAGCGCTCATATAACTCAGAGGCCTATCTTAACTGGTTGAACTTTGTATGTATGAGGACACCCTTTAAGTTTCAACTTTTTTTATTTTTTTATTTTTTTCCTTTCTTTGTGCTATAAGAACTTTATTCTTGCCAAATTTTATGATTGCCGGAACTACCCTATAGGTTTTGGGTCGAAAACCTATAGGGTGCTTCCAGTTGACCTAGAATTGTCAATTTTGGTCACAAGCAAGGTCTTACAACGCAAGCAAAGGAAAAATTCCAAAATATAAAAAAAGTTGAAAATTAAGGTAAATTTTGGTACTTACAAGTTTTCGTGAAAATCTAAATTTGCTCGAATATCTTTTTATCGTGTTGACTCATGACCTTGATTTTTATACACCTAATAGGAACTATAGACTTCAGTATTTGGTTTAAATTTCAACTTGCTAGGTCCACCCGTTCCTGAGAAAATTGGTGGTGACACACGCACAGACGGACAGACAGACAGACAGACAGACAGACAGACAGACAGACGGACAGACAGACAGACAGACGGACAAGAAAGTGATCTTAGAAGGGTTTCTTTTTTACCTTTTGAGGTACGGAACCCTAAAAATACAGTGGAATTGAGAACCTCCTCTTTTGTGGAGTCCAAAGGAGGGAGTTATCAATTCGTCTGAATGGTTTTTGTGTGTGTGTATGTTACTCGATTTCTCCGTCAATTTTAACTCAATTTTTTTAACACTTTTCAGTTATTCGGACGTGAAGTGGGAATGTTATTCGGTTTGAATAGCAGAGTGTCCAGTCAAATTACAGGACATTTTCAAGGGCCAATTTCACCAGTTCCTGATGAGAGCCCTATTGGGAACTTATCTGACAGATTTTTGACAACTTTATGTCGTCATCGGTCAAATAACTATCTGAGACTTTATCAGGAATCGGTGAAACTGGCCCTTAATATCTTTATCTCTCAAGGTAACAGACACAGTGCAGTACAACTGTTATTTACTGGATTTAGGTTTCAGATAATTATCTTATATAGGTATAGGTATATACACACATACTACCTACACATTACGCCATAGGTTTACATAAAAGTAAAAAATTCTGTCAGATAAGTTCTTGATAGGCTTATCAGGAACCGGTGAAATTGGCCCTTAGAGTTTATTAACTTATAAATTATAATTTAACTGTGGGGATAATTTGTTAAGATAATTATAAACGGCAACGTCCGCTTGGAAAATAAATTAATTTCTCGGTGTGCGATAATAAACCAAACGAGAAATAGAGAACTGTGTGATCTGACAATATTCATGATGCTTTAAGTTTTAACCGATTGCACAAAAAAGGAGCTTTGGATGCGGATCTATAAATATAGGTAATATTAGTTTTTATGTCTTGAAGGACCACGTTTTCCATTTTTAACCGACTTCAAAAAAAAAAGGGGGTTCTCAATTCGATTGATTTTTTTTTATGTTTGTTACCTCAGAACTCCGTCAAATCTTAACTTAATTTTTTGTTTGAGATGCCTTTCGTTGGTCCCATTTAAATTTAATCGAGATCTGATAATCATCTCCGAGGATATGGAGATAAACAATATAAACAAATTTGTATACCTTGATGACATGATTATGACTATATATACTGTACCCTTAGTATGAGTTTTCATACCAAACTCGATATCGTATATCGAACAAAATTTGTATGAAAAACAGTACAGCACCTCTAGTGGTTACTACACTTCACTAAATTTAGACCAATACGGGAGCCAGAATAAGTCGAAAACTGTGTGAGATCTGTCAAATCAAAAGCGTTTACGATGAAAACTCACACTAAGTAGTAGGGTAGTATTATCTTTTCTATGCTAAGGGTACTGGATACTTTCACTATCGCGGCATGTGAAGTCGGTTTTTAGGGTTCCGTACCCAAAGGGTAAAACGGGACCCTATTACTAAGACTCCGCTGTCCGTCTGTCTGTCTGTCTGTCTGTCCGTCTGTCACCAGGCTGTATCTCATGAATCGTGATAGTTAGATAGTTGAAATTTTCACAGAAGATGTATTTCTGTTGCCGCCATAACAACAAATACTAAAAACAGAATAAAGTTAAAAATAATAGAGGGTCCCTATACAAGAAACGTGTTTTTTTCGGCATTTCTCGCCATCTATGAACGCTTAGTTAGGTAAACGTCCCATAGATAGCGTTATATTGAAATGTCGATCCCTAACACCTTTGTTAGACGATAGATGGCGTTATAAGAAATAAAATGTTTTTGCTGGCGAAAAATGATAGTGGTATTTTTTGCTCGATCTTATAAAATACTGTAGTGTGGTACGGAACCCTACTAGTGCGAGTCCGACTTGCACTTGGCCAGTTTATTTCGTTTTGTACGATCATAAGCTATTGTCATGACCTTTCGTGCATGTTTGTCTGAGAGATCATTACAAGCCATAAACCGTCCAGTGACACTTAAAAATCATATGATTTAGTTATAAGTTTTCATAATCTGCAAAAGAATCGAACATATTGCCGGCTGATTTTCGAGTAGCTATAACTTGGGTATCTTCAAGTCGAGAGTGAAAAGGCATCTTCTATATAGAAAAGCATGCTACACCCTCGATCACATCGTCACTTTACATCAGGTGAGATAGTGGTCAAATGCTTGCATTATCTGCAATAAAAAAACATTATAACTGCCTACCTGTATAAAAAGTGAGTAGTCTCCCTTTTTGCTTACTTTTCTCACAAGGAAATTTCCAAAGGAAAGGAAATTTCCAAAGGAAATGTCACTCACCAAAAAAAAATATCTCTTCAAACCACGGCTAAATATTTGGCGCCGGATGTTTCAACAAGATTATATTTACGTAGATTATACGTTGGACGCAGGCCATTACACTTTTATCTATTTGGGGTAAGTGAATGAATTTATGATAGCACAAACTTTCGAGGAAAACTGCGAAGTGGGGAAGATTGAATCCCATTTTAATCGCGGAAATGGGTTTTATTGAAGAGTAGCTGCAGTCCGCGGCTTCGCCTGCGATATAAGTTACTTCCATTTTCACATTTCTTTCATAAGAACTTTCTCCTGACAATAACAAACACAACAAAAAAAAATATTTTAAAATTATCGTGAATTTGTAACATTATTATTGTTATATACCGGCTGTAATTCACGTACCTTTAGTAGAATTTTCTCGACCTAGGTTTCGAGCGAGTCCGTCGCTCTTCCTCGGGATTGAGGTCACGCGGTGAGATCGCGATGTGCACAACAAAAAATATTTAGCGAAATCGGTCCAGCCGTCTACTGTAACGGCGTGACCAAGGAAAATAGGGATTCTTTTTCAACAGACTTCCAAAATGAAGGAGGTTCTTTTGTGAGGAGGTTTTTTGTATGTATTTTACGTGATTACTCCGTCAATTGTAAACCAATTCTAATGGTTTTTTTTTTAATCGATAGGGTACGTTTTCGAGGTGGTTATATTATAATTTCATTGAGATCTGATTAGTATCTGCAGAGATATGATGATAAACGTCTCAAACTTGCTACTGAAACTTACTCGCGCGGCTTGTACTATACATTATTCTTTGGCGCGGTTTAGTTTTTAAGCTATCTTAATTATTTAAAATTCTGGAAATCAGTTCCAATTGTAACCAAAAATAATACAATACAATACAAAAACTCTTTATTGTATACCAACATAAATAATACAAGGAACATTTAACAAACATAATAACTATTAGGTTACAATGGGCGGTCTTATTGCTAACAGCAATTTCAACCAGACAACCTTTAGATGGACAAAAATACAGGAAGTAATAGACGGTGATGAACAATAAATAAAAAATAAAAAGTTTTTAATAAAAAAATAAAAAATAATACAGTATTCTCAGAATATAGCTACTGCAAAAAAAGCACCTGCCCTCTAAGTCTTATAAGTATCATAAACCCACACTGTGTAGTGATATCTGGACGAGCAAAACAGCTCATCGTAAGGAGGTACTATGTATTGTATAGCCAATGTACAGGCTAAACATCTTAAGAAACATGCTTTTTAACCAAATTTACAAAAAGAGCCGGTACTCAATTCAATGTAAGTAAATATAATTTTTATCACCAAATTTCCACATCACGACATACAACTCCCAAAACAATGTCAAACACATGCTCATTATTCTAAAAAAAATACAAAATATAAAAATGTCCTGTACATTTTTATATGATGACATAACCTAACCTAACGTGCACGCATCTTTTCTCATGTTGGTATGTAAGTACCTATTCCACATCATTGCTTACCATCAGGCGAGATAGTGGTCAAACATTAGCCGTATCATATTAAAACAAGTGAATTATTTTAGGAACAAAAAACCCGACTACGTGATAAAAATTAAGTGATTTAACTATTCCAAACTCCAATAAAACATATCAGTTATATACATTACTCGAAATCACCGTTATAAATTCTTTATTTTGATGCCAAACTCGATGTATTTTGATACCAAACTCAAAACATTAATATTTTGTTAGTTTTATTGTTTTGCTAATCCCAATTTGCAAGTTTGTGATACAAAAGACTTCAAGGCGTGACTTGTTCTTACCCGACTGCGAAAGAAGGTGGGTTATGTTTTTTCCTTCCGAATAGTCGAACCGCAATGTTCATCGATTACTTTTTGGCGCCAAAAATCATTAATTTTGTTTTTTTTTAAATTTTGCTGTACCCAGTGTCACTCTCACGATTATGACGAATCTATTGACACCACTCACATAAAAATACGACAAGCCGTTTAGGCTCTAGGGCGTGCCAAAGAAATATACATACATACATACCTACACTTCAAAAAACATAACCCTCCTTCTGTCGCAGTCGGGTAAAAAGGAGAGGATTCTGGACTTATCAAAGTCAACGCGTTCGATATAATCTGCAAACCTACACTAAACAGAAAAATGCATTGAAATTGAGATGTTCCAGGTTCAAAAAATCCTTTCAATAATGAAATAGGTAGGTAACCAAAAGTATATCCAAACTATAGGTCCGACAAAAAAGATAAAATGAAACAAACACAACAAACCAAACTAAAAAAAGTAATCTTGCACAAAAGCAGGCATTCAAACTACTAACTTTATTGTGAGTGACGGGGACCGATAGCGATAACATCGCTAGACCAACTTTTTTGAGACCACTTTGTACTCCGTTCTGAAAAATAGGCAGAAAGCAAATAAAAAAATGGTAAACCGCACACCTTGACACAAGAAAAATGTAGGTAAAAAGAATAATTTAAGATCGTTTACAAAGCGAAAAAATAACGACTTCACATGCCGCGATAGTCAAACTAAAAATTGTATTTTTCTTATAAATCTTATAAGCGATAGCCTACAACCAAAGGGTCTTCTAATCGCGAGTGAACAGGTAGGTATCTTCTAGGTAAGCGTACTACATCGTCGATCGCAGTCTTAACTTAACTTAACATCTTAGTGGTCAAGCGCTTCCTATACATATAGTATTTAAACATAATGTATGATCGTACAAAATGAAAAAACCGACTTCACATGCCGCGATAGTCAAAGTACTGGCTAGTTATAATCATGTATACAAAATTCATTATATTGTTTATCTCCATATCTCCGCAGATAATTGTCAGACCTCGATAAAATTTGAATGGGACCAAACAGGATGCATAATCTCTCAAACAAAAAAAATAAAATCGGTCAAGATCTGAAGGAGTTCTGAGGTAACAAACATAATAAAAAAATAAAAAAGCAGTCGAATTGAGAACCTCCTTCTTTTTTGTGAAGTCGGTTTAAAAAGGCCTAGCGTGCTCCCATCCTCAACCGCATCATCACTTACCAGCTGGCGCTATACGATATAAACTATGTAATATATAGGTAGGTAATTTTAATTTCTTCAAACTGATATTCTCACATCAGCAGGGCTAGCATGGCCTTATCCCCGGGGGAAAGACAAAATTATAGCCCTGTTTTTCGCCACTGACAGGAGATCAACACAACAATTTAAACGCTTGGTGAAGTTTAACCCCGAGTTTTGATTTATTACGTATTAAAAAGTTTAAAAACAGAATTGATTAAAAGCCAGCGGGCGTTTATAATTGTCGAAAAACTTTACTTATAATTTGCCTTCTCCACCAAACAAAACACGGATAGGTGGAAAAATAAAAATAGTCCCCTTACCATGCTAGGTGCAGCCCTGCCCTGCAGGTGGAGAACTTTCTCCACCTGATATTTTTATTATGTATAAAAAATAGTATATTACGATACGTGAGACTTAAGTAGTCTATTATTGCACGCCGTGAAGTTAGCACCCGAACGCAGCGAGGGTGCTACGCCGTTAAATAATTTAATAGACATCTTAAGTCACGACTATCGTATATTATTTTATAGCTGTCAGTGTGACATAAACCCGCACTTAACGCTTGCTACGCTTTTCCGTCAAATAGAAGATTATTGCACGGCGTGAAGTTGCCGTCGGTGGCGTTGGCGTTGGTGTTAAACGTCTTGCAATAATTATATTAGTTTATTTCAATCCCGGAAAAGCGTGCGTAAAGTGCGGATTTAGGTCACACTGTGCTGTAAAATAAGATAACGTATAAAGTAAGCTTATATAATAATCACGAATCTCATCATACGAGCCAAGTAGACATCTCAGCTTACGTCTCAAGTTAACCATAAAGCAAGTAGGTAGACTTACGAGACTAATAACTATTACCTACGGTGTTAACCGGCGGCTAATAATAAAGGAGTATTATAGACGCCCACCCGCAACCAGACCGTTAAGCAACAATCAAATATGATTAGGTGAGGGTTCCGTCTGAATATATTTTGAATACGAATTCATTAGGCTTTGTCCGCACAGCGATATTTCTTAGCGATTTAAATTCCGCGACAATTTGCATCAAATCACAGATTTCCTCGTGCGATGTTTTTTCCGCCAGTGCGGATACATCTAATAGATTGAATACTTCGCAGAATTGCGAAAAAAATCGCGCTGTGAATAATCGCTCTGTGGATATAGCCTAAGGCCTAGCGCGTATCACGATTGTATTTTTAGCGACACTATTTTAAAATCGTGTTATAAAAAATCGCAAAAAGAATACTGCCTACTAATAATATAAAAAATAATGCTGTCGCGGAAATATGTGACAAATCACAATTTTAAAATCGCAAATATTTATTTGTCGTATGTGCGCGCACATACTTACTAACTCATACGTTGCATTTCTGCGACAAAATTATCGCGCGACAGAAAATCGCGGTGCGCGCAAGGCCTAAATAGTAATTTAGTAATCTAATCACTGTATATGCTAAATTATGTTATTTGATAAGTGCAATAAAGCGTATTCTATCCATATAAATCTTATAATCTTTATTTTTTATTAACAAACAATGTAAACATTTTCAACCGACTTCCAAAAAGGAGAAGTTTATCAATTCGTCTTTATTTTATATATTTTTTTTGTATGTATGTTACGCGATTACTCCGTCAATTGTGAACCGATTCGAATGATTATTTTTATTCGGTAGGGTACACTTTCGAGGTTTCGAGGTTCCATTGTAATTTCATAGAGATCTGATAAGTATATCCAGAGATATGACGATAAACGTCTCAAACTTGCTACTGAAACTGACTCGCGGGGCATGGAAGTCGGTTGTTTTAGTTTTTAAACTATCTTAATTATTATTAGTTAGTTTGGGCTCATTTGATTCGTTTTGACTAGTCCCATATATTGAGCTAAGTAACAGGGGTTCGGTGCGAGGAGTTTACTTTATAGTTCAAGAGTCTTTAATTCGTTTTTAAAAGGAACGTATTTATGTTTCAGCTTAGGTATAAGTAGCTATTGAACGAGATGACTAGCTGCGCTGGGGTGGAAGTCTCTATATGAATAGCGATGAATTTCGACCGATAATCGTCGATAAGAAAAGAGATGCAGATAACAACTGTCTAGCTGCATCTCATTCTAGCAGACGTTTGCGATGACAGGACGCATCGCTATCAATGTAGAGACTTCCACCCCTGGACTATGTTTAGTCCAAACTGTTTCGAACTCTGATACGAAATGTCTGCACCGAATCATTTCAATATTTATCAAGCCTATTGTCAAATATAATTGATTTAAGTTCGTTGACATTGTATTAGATTAGAGTTTGTCATCGATCAGAAAAAAAGCCTTGAAAAAGATGATGCAACTACAATTCACTATCAAAATTCACCAAACCTATAAACATTATACTCAAATTATAAATTTAAAACCACCCCCGACTGATTTGTATATGTATAATTTTGTTCATTGAGACCATTCCAATGAGCCTAAACACGACCTCTCAGACGAGGAGTTGAGAGTATTCTACAGATTCAAGGAGATGTCTCAAAAATTAGGTCATGTTTACCATATTTTTACAATATCATTGAAATAACAGGATACTGAATTTCAAATTAATACATTTGATTTGACTAACATAAACTACGCTAAACAGACGGCAGCAGTGTGACAGGTAAGTAGTGCGCAGAAGCGCCATTTTGATTTTTTTGACCTCCGCGGTCAAAGTACTACGAGTTTACAAAAGCACTACGACACCACAGACAGATACACATTTCAAACTTATAACACCCCTTCTTTTTGCGTCAGGGGTTAAAAATATAATTTATTATTGTGTGGTATTGGGGGATTGACAACTGGCGCTTCCAAATAATTAAAACATTTGCAAATCAAGACAAAGGTTTTCAGTGGAAGCATAATATGCATATTAAAATAATAACAGCATACGATTAACTCGGTTATGTTATAACGTTCACAACTCAAGAGTAGCTGTTCGCTTACCTCTCTGCCCAACTACCGACCATAATTTAAACTCGACCTGTCCGGCTGTGCATCACGAGCATGTTCCGTGCTAAGATCATAATGGATTTCACATGTCCTCTGCAGAACCCTAACAGCGCAGCCCGAGATGTTTATGTAACGTCATTAAACATTCATAATGTGCTGGACATTAGGCTAGGTTCGTCTGGTATCGCACCTGCTTTTAAGTAGAGTACAATTAGCAAAAGAAGTACATACCGAAGAAGGTTAAAAATAAGATCGTTTAAAAACTAAAAAAACCGACTTCAAACGTCGCGCTAGTCTAAGTTGCTAGTAGACGCAATAACTATTATATAATCTGTGGCAGTATTTAGTAGTATGTCGTCGAGATAAGTAAATGTTGTAAAATACAAATGTTGATATATTAAAAACGGCCCGGCCGATTTCGTTAGAAAAAATAAATTATTTTTCAAAAAAAATAAAACCGACTTCATAACTACAAACAGGCACTCAAAAGCGAAAAATAAATTACTTAATATAATTATTATAAGTGCTACCCACTTATCTATTTGAAGTCGGTACCAGCCAAGTCTATTGAATCATCATCATCACCATCATCATCATCATCATCAGCTTGTATAAGTCCAGTGCTGGACGTAGGCCTTTCCCAAGATGCGCCATTGAGTCTATTGGATAGTAGATAGATACTATGTATTTTTTATTATTATTTTTTTTATACGTTATAGGCTAGTGTTTGACCACTATCTCACCTGTTGGTAAGTGATGATGCGGTCGAAGATGGTAAGCACGCTATGCCTAGAATGGGAACTGGATCTCAAGGATAGCTGCCGGAACACATTAGATGTTTGGTAACAGATTTTCTAACTTGAGGGTGGTAGCTGGCCAGGCGGACACTAGATAGTGTCCTACCACCATGCGGAGGTTGTTGGTTTCTTAACGATGTTTTTCCTTCACCGGAGGGCCACTGTTAAGAGCGCACATAATTTTTTCGATAGAAAAATCCATTGGTGCACGGCGGTTTGAACTCGGTACCTCTGGCATCTAAGGCAAGCGTTCTCCCGATTGCGCCACCGGGCCCTCAACGTATGTAGTAGCAGCAGTAGTAAGTAGGTAGATACATGTAGGTATTATCTATCTACTACCTATTAGACTTGGCTGGCACCGACTTCAAATAGATAAGTGGGTAGCGCTTATAATAATCATATTAAGTAATTTATTTTTCGCTTTTGAGTGCCTGTTTGTAGTATGAAGTCGGGTTTTATTTTTTTTGAAAAATAATTTATTTTATCGTTTTTAGTGCAAAACAAGTTTTAATTAAATTATATGTATCTATAAAATTTCGTGTCTGGGCCGTTATACACTGACGGATATATACTTTGTGAAAATTTGTGTGTCAAGTATGTACCTATTATGATTAATACGATACAGATCTGTATAATGCGCACATATAGACACACACACGGACGGACGGACGGACGGACAACAAAGTCTCAAAAAGTGTTAATTTGGTACCTTTCGGGTTCGAAACCCTAAAAAATTGACTTTAAATGCCGCGCTAGTGAAAATATTCACTAGTCATAATGATGCCATCAAGGTATCAAAGGACAATGTCCAAAATGGCCCTGTGCAATAAAAGCATCTGACACACACGATAATTAATTGTCTATTTTATTACAATAATTCCAAATACTTTTATAACACGGACTAGATGTATTATAGGATAATAGGATGTAGTATATTCCAAAATGAATATTAAAAAGTATTATTTGCGATTATTAACATTAATTGCCGCCATATGGCCGACAGATACTACTGAATCACTCTATTACGTTATAAGAGTTGGCACTTCCCTACATTGTTGATACCTACCCGAATTATGAAAGCACTGTGTAGCCAACCTAACAACGGAAAGTATTATTTACCTAGTAACTATTATATAATCTGTGGTATTATACTGTCTGTTATTATTATGTCATGTCAAAAAATATTAACTAACTTTTCACCCTAACTAGACTTTGCCCGGTAGAACATTCCTGTGAGGACAAATTGATTCTCCCCACCTTTGTGTCTATCTCGCTCACAGTTACCGTAAGAATATCTGTCAAAAACCAAAATCAACGTGAAGAAAGATGTAAAATCATATTCAAGGTCATATGACCTTGAATATGATTTTACATCTTTCTTTTAGGGTTCCGTACCTCAAAAGGTAAAAAAAGGAACCCTTATAAGATCACTTCCTTGTCCGTCTGTCTGTCCGTCTGTCTGTCCGTCTGTCCGTGTTTCACCACCGATTTTCTCAGAAACGGGTGGACTTAGCAAGTTGAAATTTATATCAGATACAGAAGTCTATAGTCCCTATTAGGTGTATAAAAATCAAGGTCCTGAGTCAACACGATAAAAATATGTGGGCAAATTTAGATTTTCGCGAAAACTTGTAAGTACCAAAATTTACCTTAATTTTCAACATGTTTTATTTTTCGGAATTTTTCCTTTACTTGTGCTGTAAGACCTTGCTTTTAACTAAAATTGACAATTCTAGGTCAACCGGAAGTACCCTATAGGTTTTGGGTCAAAAACCTATAAGGTACTTTCCGTTAACCTTTTTAGAGGTCTAGCCTAATTGGTACCAACCAACGTTGGTACGGAAGCCTCGGTGGGCGAGTCCAACTCGACTTTGCCGGTCTTTATGTAGTCTTCAAAAGTATATGCAATAGCAAACTCCATTGTGTATAATCTTCTTGGGACTCTTCTTCTAAAACCAGTACATTCTCCTATGTTTGAGGTATTTATCTCCATATCTCTGGAGATACTAATCAGATCTCGATAAAATTAAAATGGGAGCACCTCGGAAACGTACTCTACCTATTAAAAAAATAATCATTTGAATCCGTTCACAATTGACGGAGTAATCGCGTAACATACACACACAAAAAAAACATACAGATGAATTGAGAACCTCCTCCTTTTTTACTTCTTACAAACCTTCTAACAAAAAAATATTTTTTCAAATCGGTTCAGGCATCTTCGAGTAATCGGTGAACATACATTAAAAAAAGATTCCGACGAATTGAGAACCTCTTCCTTTTTTGTGAAGTCGGTTAAATGATGCTATAGAAAGAACCAATAAACTCTTCTTGTAGAATGTCCCACCTAAACTACTTTTTGATGTTTGTACCAAATGTAGATATTATTTTTCGAGATGAAAACCAACTTTCACCGCCAAATACTTGGAAATTATATATGTCACGAAAATAGTATTTCAGTAAGATCGGATACATACACCAGATGTATGAGAAATGTTACAAGTAAATATTCAAAGGAGAAATGTAGCAGATGTATCATCCATGATATTTTAAATAGATTCGTGTTTTTATCGATCAATAGTAAAAGTTTGTTTATCTAAACCAGCGCGCGTCTTGGTATAAGCTCAGATATAGATATTATGTGCTGAGCTTGGCTTGGCCTTTTGAGCACCACACTTTGAGTTAATATTTAAAACTTCCTACATCATACAGAACGATGGCGATAAAGACACCGTGATAAAGAATATTTAAAAGTAGGTACAAGCCGTGATGACAATATCGATAAAATGAAAAATAAATGCGATATGGATGAAATGGTCGCAGAAAATGAAACAACTTGCGACCCGCGAATGGACAAATTTACAAAATGGCATTAGACCTGTTGTTATACATGGATCTGAGTCACATAATAATTTTGAGTATAGGGTCACTAAGAAGTTGAAGGATGAAAACGAGATTACATGTAGCGGAGATGCGAATGTTGAGATGGATGTGTGGAGTCATAAGAACTGATAAAATTTGGAATGAGAGTATGTAAGAGGAAAGCTGAAAGTGGCACCTGTAACAGAAAGGTCTAGAAGCAAATGATAGCCTAGCTATGGGCATGGGCATGAGAAGAAGTGATACCACGTGAGTAGAAACTAGAAAGGCAATGGACATGAAAGCAGATGGCTATAGGATCAAGAAGACCGAAGAAAGCGTGGATGCACTTTGAAGTGGAAGGTATTTTTGTAAAGGAGTGGACACAATATGACAACAGCAGGGCTAGCATGGTAAGGGGACTATTTTGTTTTTCCACCTATCCGTGTTTTGTTTGGTGGAGAAGGCAAATTATAAGTTAAGTTTTTCGACAATTATTAATGCCCGCTGGCTTTTAATCAATTCTTTTTTTAAACTTTTTAATACGTAATAAGTCAAAACTCGGGGTTAAACTTCACCAAGCGTTTAAATTGTTGTGTTGATCTCCTGTCAGTGGCGAAAAACAGGGATATAATTTTGTCTTTCCCCCGGGGATAAGGCCATGCTAGCCCTGCAGATAGACACAATTGAGAGAGAATGACATGTTGACGAGCTCATTACATTTATGCAATATTTCGTCCAATAATCTATTTTCAAAGCGCCCTCAAATATGCTACTTAATTGACTAGCGCGGCATTTGAAGTCGGTGTTTTTCATTTTTAAACAATCTTAAATTATTAAACAGTAGGTAAAACCTGTTTTCCTAAACAAAAACTATTTCTAGACATTTTTGCCTAGAATGGGAAATGGACACATTAGATGTTTGGTGCGGACACTTGAATTCACTAATATTTGTTTTTTTTTTCAGGTACCAATTTATAATTTCAGGTATCTTTTTAAATATTATTATCTCTGCTCCAATTTTAAATGATTAAGAGCGCAGGCCTTTCGCAGCAGGCCACTTTATGTTCAACTTTATATTTAACTTTCTTTGATAATCACAACCATAATAATCATAATAATCTTTGACACCGAGTTATCTAACATCAATAGATAATACATAATCCCATTTACGCGGCATAAATCCTGATCACATAATCTCTTCTAATACCATAATACCTACCAAAAGTTCAATACCCTTTCATCTACCCGATTCCATAGAGTAAGGGCCAATCAGGCGTTATAGTATCGTATGTACTTGGTTCAATTAATCAGAGATAATAGACTGACTCTGCCTACATGCGGTTTCAAAGGGCTTAGTTGAGGTAACTTTGAGTACAGAATCTACGCATTGCTTCTATATTATAGTTCTAGAGACCACAGAGAACATTGAAGTCTAAATTGCTAACAATTCGCAGTATAATTATTTGGAATTTAGGATTCGTTATCACAACGAAGAAATTTACTTTTTGACCGAGCAAAGCGAAAGTCGGCATTTTAGATTTTTTTTAAATATCTTATAGGCTAGCGTTTGACCACTATCTCGCCTGGTGGTAAGTGATGACTTGGTCGAATATGGTAGGTAACACGCTAGACCAAAAAAACTCTACCGCAGCACCGTAAGGTTATTGCGGCGGATTTTCTCCTTGATGGTAGTAAGCTACTTTTTGGTAGCAAGTTAGGTGGAACATCGATATAATATATGCTCCTACCACCTCTGAACATATGCTCTTCTGATTTTGTTTGTATGTGAGGTTATATCATCATCATCATCAGCCTATCTCTGTCCACTGCTGGACATAGGCCTCACCTATGGCACGCCACTGAGCTCGATCTTCAGCTCTCTGTTTCCAACTGCTGCCAGCCAACTTGCGTATATCATCGCTCCATATAATATTAAATATTATTATACCAAAAGATACTCATTATCTTCGGTGAAAATGTAATTATATGGTAAAAACCTCGGAGTAAAATTGGCTGTCAGGAAGTAGTTCTCATTTATCTTCGAAGATTTGACCCACATAAACACACTCACAATAAAAACATGTAATAAATAGAACATGCTCAGCACATTTATTCTGAGTCAGTAAGTGTCAGTACAGAGATCTATAATAAAGCTCCCTTACACGAACAGAGAGGATCCCCTGAGATTGGTTTGCGTGCCACATCATAAGGTTTCTAAACATTACAACACAGTGTGATATTCAGCCTTTAAACAATAGAATATCTACACTAGAACGTTGAAGTTAATTACTAGATTACATGCAATATTAGATAATCACTCTGATTGCAGTCACTGGCGCAAGTGATCGAGGCGTGGAACTATCGTCATCGTTAGTATTATCACAGATTATATAATAGTTAGAACGTAAGTAGTATTGTTCATTCTCTGCCATCATGACGATATGATATACAAATCAATAACTATTTATGGTATGGTACAAACTAGTTCAGCAACTAGTTATATTTGTACATTAATGGTATTCTGTGGTAGATTTAAACAACTCGGTTTAATTATCTAGAAAAAATACCGTTGGGTAAGTATGTAAAGCTTTTAATAATTTCTACATGTAACCGGACTTTTTAACCGAACAGAAAGAGGTTCTTAATTGCCTGTTTTTTTTTTGTTTGTTACCTCAGAACTTTACGTTTACGTTACTTAGATTTTTTAATGGAGAGAGAGTGAGTGTGTGTTTATGGTTCCCGTTTGGTCTCATTGTAATTTTATCGAGATATGGAAATATAGAGATAAACCCCTACTACATGGTAAGTACTGGTACTCCAAATAACTAACGCGGCATTTGAAGTCGGTTTTTTTCTTTTTGTGAACGAACCTAAATTATTTCAACAGAAATTTCGATCACGAGCAGCGGCCCGCAGTTCCAGTTTGGATTCGTCGGTGAGCGCCTCACACTAAGACTCTAATGCTGGGTTCTCAACCATTAAGACCTCCGAATGAGGCCGAAACAATTGTCGATCGTCACATCGTCATTGTTCAGTCACGTTAAATTCCCATTTATAAAATAATAAATGAAAGAGCGTAAACAGCTACGTGTTAGAAGTGGAACTTCCTTCACATTGAAATATTGACAATTTAGATTTTCGCGTACGTCGCTTCCGTTGCATTCGAACCGTGACGCTACGTCACATCCGTTGCATTTTCACCCCAGTCCGCCTAAAGAAGTTTTACTTCAAAAATCTATGAGAGATGTCCTGGCTTACAAAATAGATATCAGTTTTCACTTTGCTACGGCAAGAACTTAAGAGCGAACGCGGGGTGCACTTTTCTAAACAAATGTATTCCATCGTTTCCTCCGTGGAAAATAATTCTAGAGCAAAATTTGTTTCTATAACAAAACAAGGTCTGCTGTAGCTACGCCCCTATCATTTGCTTTTTTTTACCAACCAATTGCAAATAGAAATATGACCCTTCAAAAATCTTAAACAGGAGATAAAAAGGATTATATTTCTTTTCGCAATTGGTTGCTAGCTATAGTAGACCTCGATATTTTGTAGAAACAAATATTGCTCTAGAAGCATTTTCCAGGGAGGAAACGGGGAAAACATTTGTATGGAAAAGTGCACCCCGCGTTTCCTCTTAACCTTTCAAGATTAAACGGACCTTAGTTGCTGACATTTTGCGAAGAACAGTAGCATGAATCATACGTAAGATAGGTTATTTTTAACGCGGGTGTGGCTGCGGAGCAAAACTAGTATTAATAGCTAACGCAACAAGTAAGTATTAGTAATACTAAGTAAGTAACCTAAAATTAAAATAGTTATGAACTTACCTATATTAGTTTAAATTTTAAACTGACTGACTACATACACATTTTGACCGAGCAAAGCGAAGGTCTGCCTTTCAGATTTTTTTTATATATCTTATAGGCTAGCATTTGACCACCATCTCGCCTGGTGGTAAGCGATGATGTTGTCGAAATTAAACAATGAACACGGATAGCTACATTGGTTTAAATATAATTATGTCGAGAATCCTAACACTCCTAATTCTCTGAAAATTAGATATTTGTTTTGCAAATAAAAAAAATGAAACCGGCCAAGTGCGAGTTGGACTAGCGCACGAAGGGTTTCGTACAATTATTTATAAAAACGGCAAAAAAATCATATCTGTTGTATGGGAGCCCCCCTTGAATATTTATTTATTTTAATTTAATTATTTATTTTTAAAGTATAAAATATAACTCAATATTCTGTGACAATTTGAAGTGTCTACCAGTTGCCGTTATCAATATCGAGCAAAAACGAGCAAAATAATCACGTTAGTTGTTTGGGAGCCCCCTTAAATATTTATTTTATTCTGTTTTTTAGTATTTGTTGTTATAGCGGCAACATAAATACATCATCTGTGAAAATGTCAACTAACTATCACGGTTCATGATATACAGCCTGGTGCCATACGGACAGACGGACGGACAGCGGAGTCTTAGTAATAGGATCCCGTTTTTTACCCTTTGGGTATGGAACCCTAACAATTACACCATGCTTTAGTGTGTTAGGACTTGAAATAGCGCTTTATAGTTCTGGACACTGCAATTACGGTTGCATGCAGGATTGCTGGGTCGGTAATTTATGCATCGAATAGAACGATGACATGGCAAGGCCATAGTACTTATGTACTCTACTATTTCCACATATTTGCGCACAGAACAATAGGCACAGAATAATTAATAGTACTACGTACAATAGGTATATATACTCGTATATAACGGCATTTACAACAAAATTAGTTTACTGAAACTGAAAACTAAAACCTGAAACCGAACAAATTTTGCCAATGGTGTGTGAAGTGTCTATTAAAGGGAACCCTAAAAATCGAGCGATAAGCACCAGAATAATTAAGATACTTTAAAAACTAAAACAACCGACTTCTATGCCCCGCGAGTCAGTTTCAGTAGCAAGTTTGAGACGTTTATCGTCATATCTCTGGAGATATTTATCAGATCTCGATGAAATTGCAATGGGACCACCTCGAAAATGTACCCTGCCGATTAAAAAACGAATCATTCAAATCGGTTCACAATTGACGGAGTAATAGCGTCACATAAAAAAAACATACAGTTGAATTGAGAACCTCCTTGTTTTTGGAAGTAGGTTGAAAATACTAGTATTCCCCCTTAAATTTTAACTTTACTTCGTTTTTGGGGTTCTGTACACAAAGACTAACAACGGTACCTTATTACTGCGACTCTGCTGTCCGTGCGTCAGTCACAGGGCTAGTTCTTCTGAACCGTAATAGTGTATAGTATATTGCCGCTATAACAATAAATAATAATATAACCGGCCAATTGGCTATCAGGTAATATTTGGTATGAACGGACTATAACGAATCAATTTACACCTCATTTATCAAAATTCGAATGATTAGTGTAAGCGCTACTGTGCACATGTGTAAATTGAAATATAAGTACATATATGTATATATATACCTCAGAGTAACAATAACTAAGTAATTGTTACTCTGAGATATATACTGTTCAAATATAATTATTAAGTAATACCTCCGTAGCCGTGGAAAATCCAAAATGGATGTCTAAATGAGATTCAACAAATTACATTTTCAGGTGGATGGGATGGGCAAATCCAAGTAGATGTCTAATCTATTTGGGCAAATTCTACGGTTTATGGAATTGCAAAAAATTTAAAAATAAATTAGTCTAAGTTAATTACTCGATAGTCTAATTTGTTTTCATGTAATAAATCACATTCTAATTTCTATACTTTGCGCCATCTTATAGTGTTGCTCAAAGGATCATATTCCGGCAAGCAATGTTGAATGGCAATCTTGAGAAAAGGGTAATAGACTAAGGGCCAGTTACACCAGTTCCTGATAATGCGTTAGATAGTTATAGACACATGAGGCCATATAAAAGCTATCATAAATCTGCCAGATTACTTCATTTTCAACCGACTTCCAAAAAGAAGGAGGTTCTCAATTCACTTGATGTTTTTTTTAGGGTTCCGTAGCCGAATGGCAAAAAACGGAACCCTTATAGATTCGTCATGTCTGTCTGTCTGTCTGTCTGTCCGTCCGTATGTCACAGCCATTTTATTCCGAAACTGTTAGGACTACATAATTGAAACTTGGTAGGTTGATGTATTCTGTGAACCGCTTTCCGATTTTTATACAAAAAAAAAAAATATAAAAGTTTAAGGGGGGGCATCCTATACATTTTTTCTTCAAACCTATACGTGGTACAAACCTAACCTATACGGGTGTCTATAATGGATAGGTCTTTAAAAATGACATTGAGGTTTTTAAAATCATTTTTCCTCAAAGTCAATCATTTGAAAGATAGGCGCGTCTAAAGTGGTAAAATGTGTGCCCCCCCCCCCCCCCCCCTCTAACTTTTAAAGTACTGGAGTGAAAAATCTAAAAAAAATATATGCTGTAGATCTCAATAAAAACTAACAACAAAAATTGGTTTGAACGAGATACACTTAGCAGTTTTAGAGATATGGCGACCGCAAAGATAACTTTGTTTTTCATACAAGCACTATGAAAACCAAAGTTAATTTTGTATTTGCGTAAAATCATAGTTATGGAATACTTAACTGTGTTACGGAACCCTACGAGTGCGAGTCCGACTTGCACTTGGCCAGTTTTTGTGTGTATGTTACGCGATTACTGCGTCAATTGTGAACCGATTCGAATGATTCTTTTTGTAATCGGTAGGGTACGTTTCCAAGGTGGTCCCATTGTAATTTCATTAATATCTAATAAGTATATCTAGAGAAATGACGATAAACGTCTCAAACTTGCTACTGAAATTGACTAGCGGGGCATTGAAGTCAGTTGTTTTAGTTTTTAAACTATCCTAATTATGCGCTATCAAGAACCTGTGAAACTGGCCCTAAAAGTCCAAAGCCTAGGTGGCATAGTCGCAGTACCTATTATTTAATCTTTGGCCTAGCTTCGTCACAGGATAAATAATAGTACTGCTTCGTTTAGACGAATTTGAATAATATGAGTCTGGATGTTTGGCCCTTAGCCCTATGCAGAGCCCAAACGAAGGCGAACGAATGGCCGATGGAATACAGTAGGCATATTGCGTAAGCTATCTCAAAAGCGGAATTCGCGGTGAGATTCGAATTTTGTACCTACTACGAAATTCAATCGTAACATGATCAACAGCAATACGGTTGAATTTCGTAATACGAAATTCAAATCTCACCGCGGATTCCGCTTCCGAGATAGCTTACAGAATAGCCCTACAGTACCTACGATGTATCTCTACACTCTCGTTTCCTCCGTATGTACGTACATCTTTTAAACTACGCAATGGATTTTAACGCGGTTTTCATCAATAGATAAAGTAATTCAAGAGGCAGGTTTATAACTAGGATTTTAAATAATATAACATTACATACAACGTTGCCTCAGACAACGCAACGCTTATCGAAAAATCGATATCGACGGGAGTAAACATAAATACGGTAAGTCAAAAAACCTGATTTTACGATAGGTTTCATAAATTATTTAAAACAAATTAATCCAAAACACCGTTGTTTAGTGGAATGCTTTAAGTACACTAATTTATTTTATCTTTACAATAGAGACGTTACTGATGACATTATTCGAAATAGGATGTGATTACGTTTTGCTGTTATTACGGTAGTTATTGTTTTTTAAATAATAAATTAGAAGAATAACGCAAGAACTATAAATACAACTAAATAAGAATATTTTGAAAAAAAACCTGTATTTTTTTCAAAATATTCTTATTATTTTAATTATTTATTCCGGAGAAATTAGCACTTTCCCACTATCTAAAGGTTAGATTCTAACCTGATCTTCGAGCATTTACCAAAGGAGATGTTAACGCAAGGCGTACCCCTCTGCTGGCCATATAGCCATTTTTGGCCATATGAGCGTGCGTAACTACGCTGTATTTTTAATACTGTGTGCGTGCTTCAAGCTACTGTGCGGGATCGTTAAAGTGAGTGATTTGTGTGTATGCAATGCGTGTTTACCTCGTCCCCCGTAAGTATCGGCAGAAAAAAATGTTTGCGGATCACAACGTTAACATCTCCATTGGTAAATGCTCGAAGAACCTGATGTATGTAACGATGCGGTCTAAAATGGTATCGTGCTTGTCTGATAATGAAAGAGCGTAATGAGACAAGGCGTAGGATGATAAGGCGTTTTCTTAAAAAATATATGTTAATTACTAAGAGACTTTCAAAGACGGCTTTCAAAATGAACGCAAGATATATTTACGAGTAAAAAGGAAATATGGTCACAATTATTGTTATGTTGCTAAAAAAGCTTTTGATGACATTGGGTTCTAGATACATACATAATATATCACGCTGTTTTCCCGTCGGGGTAGGCAGATACTACTTCTTTCCCATTTAATTGGGTCTTTTTTTTTAAAGATTACTCGCAATGTGGGTTTCACATTACTAGTATTCTTGTTAATCCCTCAAACGAAGCTAAATATTCTTGTGTCTGGAGTGGATTCAAGTCAATAGTGCATTGGGTGGGGTAAGGATCGAACTCACAACCTCTCGATCGCCACTCCGACACCCTATCCATTGGGCTATTGCCGCCTTAAACAAAGGTTCTGAGAAGTATTATTTTGATTGATTGTTTGTTTTATCTGCATGTGGAAAAGAATTCACAATCTCGAAACATAACGACGTCCCCAAATTATCGTCTGTATATTACGTTATTATAGATGAAGGTCTCTTTATTATAATAAAATAACATACATTGAAAGGCAGTGTGTGTTGTTATTACAGATAAAAAATATTATGTCAATTTTTAAATATGCTACAAAACTCTGCGCCATAAACTTTGACGCTATATTTTCAAAATATTGTTCGCCCATACTCTTTGGTTAAATGAATGAATAAATGGAATGAATTCAGCCCTTTTCTTCATTCAGATTGATTAAAGTTCAAGCACAAAGTTCGTACACAAATAAATTATAATCAACAGGACAAAAGCATCTTGCTATTATCGTGAATCAAGGCGTTTTTTGACTGCGGCACTTTTTTGCATATTTTTTCATTTTTTAAATTACTTTTTTAATTATTTTTTTTTGTAGGTGTGGCATCAAATAAAAACTAAAATCCAACAGCAGAAGGTCACACGCACCCCTTGTGAAAAAATTAATTTAAAATAAACACGTATTATTATTTTTTTTTAAATAAAAATGTTGGTTTACTTTATATATACTTCACTATAATTTTACGAGTGTAGGCCAGTGATTACTAAATAACAATAATATCAAATTCCGAATAGAATTACCCACACACATGTTAGGTAAATAATGTCCGAGGTTTTCCTCATTTAGCTCAGTTTAGGATCTATTGTTTTTGAATAATTATTCGAATAATACACAATTACTTCATGTACCTTTTCGTTAATCTAACTCATTTAATGAAAATGTAAACTGATAATAATTAAACAGATTGAGCCTGCATTACGTCGAAGTTATTTATGGTTTTGTTTTTTAATGGTTTTGTTTCGATAACTGTGTAATTTAAGTCAGTTAATTAAAAGTAGGAAAGTTAAGTATACGAATCTTCTTTTGAGCACAGTAAAACTTTAACTACATATATAATTATGACCTTAAACCATAAAATCATAAAAAGTATATGTGAGTACCAGTTAATAGGAAGGAGCCCTTGAAACACCTTGTTAGCAAGAATAATGTAAAGGCAGAGAAGGCATTTTTCGCACCCCAATTATCATTAATACGTGACATTTTGACGTTTCCTTAGCAAGAATTTGCCAATCTCGAATAAGTGGAATATAAATTGTTTTATTGAATTTTATGCGTATGAACAGAAACGTGTTAAGGAATGACGCAATCATTAAGTTCATTAATTATAAAGAAATAGTGTTGTATGCTTTCAGCTCAAAGGATAATAATTATGACCTAGCACCATAAAACAACAAAAAGTATCCGTGCCTACCAGTTGAATAGGAAAGAGCCCTTGTAACACTTTGTTAGCAAGAATACTGTAAAGGCAGAGAAGTCATTTTTCGCACCCCAATTATCATTGTTACGTGATATTTAGACGTTTCCCCAGCAAGAATTTGCCAATCTCGAATAAGTGGAATATAAATTGTTTTATTGAATTTTATACGTATGAATAGAGACGTGTTAAGGAATGACGCAATTATTAAGTTCAATAATTATAAACAAATAATGGTATATGTTTTAATCTCAAAGGATACTAAATGTGAATATCCCTTGATTAGCAAATTTATAACAAATCGAAAAATAACATATATAAAATAACAACTAAATACATAGTCATAATATTGGTAGCTATAGTTATATTAGCGGAATACATAATTATAGTAACAGTTATAATAATAGTAGCGGAGTCGACTTCCTAAGGTCAATGTGTCCTAAGTCATTTTTTCAATTTTTGGGTTTGTTTATGTGCACGAGGCAGCGGCTTATAGGATAAATCTACTAAAGAGATGAATTCCAATGTGTTTTGTTGTTATAAATTCTAAAGTACCTACTTAAATTAAATAGTACTACTCAATATGAATATACTGAGATTAAATAAATTGTACGAAGCCACGCGAGTTAAGCAAGTATTCAAAACACGAGTGAAATGCACTGCACTTAATGTTATTGCTTTCCGATATCTCTGTAGTATTATATTATGAATATGCACTCCCGCAGAGAATATTACATTTATTTGTTTGGTATAACATTCAATAACCTAAAATACGCTGAACACTTTTGTAATGTGCGACAAGGTCGAAGAACAGTTTGTATCACTTATTAAGCGTTCAAAGATAAACAATTACACACAACTTACCGTTTTCACCTCGTTGTTACTCGACTTGGCGTTTGACATCGCCTTTATCATCCTGCTGGAGTTATCCAGGAGGCACTTCTGAATACTCATTGCTCCTTTTTTACAACACTTCACAATGCACTAAATATTCACATCGTTGGCACTGCCACACGTCACTGACGCAAAGGACACAAGAACCCGTACGGATCGCGGAGACACAACAAAATTACATTTTACTTGTTAAATTGTTATACGCGCGTTGTGTTAGGTTATATCCATTGATTTGACGTAAGAAAGTTTTGATAAAACGTGGCACGCGCACGTGCGTTGATGGCCTCGCGCGGGGCTAGACTGCGGCGGCTTGCCCGGTGGCTGACCGAGTACCGAGCTCCGGCCGTGAAGACAGCTGGCTGCTAGCAGCGCCCCCTAGCCCTATCCATTCCTCAAACAGAGAACAAAGGCCCGGGAACCCGCTTGCCAGCAGCCACTCCGATCCCGCCACACCTACAACAAAAACGACATAATCTGCAACAAATCATTGAACTTGGCTTTGACGGTTTGCGTTTGCGTATCAGTTTGGCTATGGGCGCCATCTACAATTTCCTGGGTTCCGCTTTATCTTGGCTATTGCGTTCTGCGAGAACAATGGTCATTGCCTAATAGCCGGTAAATTACATTACTGTTTACAGATCAGCTGTTGACTACATTCATACAATTTTACAGAAAAGTTTAAATGAAAAAATGTATACTTTGCACAAAATTGTGACGTTCTACAATATCTTCACAGACTAATAAAATAAATTCACTAATAAAATATAAATAAATGATATTCATATCCATAATGTTTTTTATATTTATTTGATAAAGCTTATTTACACGTCAAATTATGTATTTATTTTAAATCAAAAATTTGTTAAAATATCTTTTTTTCAATATTTGCAATTATGCAGTTTTTTTTCGGCCGTCGATATGCACAATCATCAAAATATTATATGATACAAAGATGTACTATGAAATATGCTTTCACAAGATACATTTTGTAGCTAAAGAAATAGCAGGAGAAAATATGAAGGTGTATGCAATATCGACATTGATAAACGCTAGTTGAGGTCGCTTCTGTCAGCGAAATATGAATTTCAATCTTGCTTGGTGCAATTTTAGAAAATAATGTGAAACATGAGAGTCCAGACCATTCTAGGTGTAGCGTGTTCACCAACTTCGATTAAATTATCGCTTACAACCTGACGATATAAAATAAATGTAATAAATGACGGAGTTCTGAGGGAACCAAACAAAAAACTCCAGTCGAATTTAGAACCTCGTCCTATTTTGAAGTTGGTTGAAAATATACATTACTAACTTATGCATTTATTTAAAACTAGCTGATACCCGCGACTTCGTTCACGAACACAAAGAATTTAGTAGCCTATATTTTTTTTTAGTAATTGAATTTAGTAGCATCCCCATGATAAAAAGTATCACCTTGTTAAATTTTAGTAAGATCGGATCGTCCGTTTAGGCGTGTTAAGGCAAAAGAGACAGAGTTACATAGCTACAAACGTGTTTATAATATTGGTATGGAATTATGGATATGGATATTGATGTTAATAGTCTGATTACTATATTTTAACCGACTTCACAAAAAAGGAGGAGGTTCTCAATTCGTCGGAACCTTTTAAATTTTTTATGTATGTTCACTGATTACTCGATGATGCCTGAACCCATTTGGAAAATTCTATTTTGGTTTCAAAGGGTACCCTTCTCAGGTGGTCCAATTAAAATTGTAACGAAATCGGCGGAGCCGTTTTTAATATATCAACATTTGTATTACGACGCATTTACTTATCTCGACGACTTACTACTTGGCTGGCACTTTACTTACTGGCACAGATGATGTAATAGTTACTACGTCTACTGGCTACTTTGACTAGCGCGATGTTTGAAGTCGGTTTTTTTAGTTTTTTAAACGATCTTAAATTATATGTAAGATAAATGTACGATGTCAGCTATATCCAACCTATACGCATTCATAAAAATTGTTAAAAAGGTGAGTCACGCTACAAAACAGAACATGTTGGGTTGACATTATTATAGGTATTTACATACAAATAGCTATAGTTTTTAACCAAATTAAGGCCACTGAGATGCGATGACAAAGTTTACTATATATATATATATATATATATATATATATATATATATTACCTTTTGATAAAAAGTTTTAATTCAATACAGATACGAGCACACCGTGGCATTGAGTCCGCGTGCGCGTTCGCGTTCTGATTTTCAATCGTTTTCTGTTCGCCGTAGATAGCGTATGGTGTGAACCAGTAAGTACAAATACTACTAGGCTATCTGATCGCCGCCTAGATCTCGCACGCAGGACGCCGCGGTGTGGTCGTACCTTAAGGTAAATTACATTTGAAGGCATCAGTGGAAAGTTTCATAAGTTACACTTGTTTTGTAAATTGTCAAATGTCAACATACAGGTCGGAAAATCACTTGAACAAATGATTTTTTCCACGACAATATCATTGCCAATGTCATTCCCATACATTTCTGTTTAAATATCCATAGAAGTCTCTACATAGATAGCGATGCGTCTTTTCATCGCAAACGTCTGCTAGGATGAGATGCAGCTAGACTGTTGTTATCTCCATCTCTTTTTGTATCGACAATTATCAGTCAAAATTCATCGCTGTTCATGTAGAGACTATAACCGGCCCTGAAGTTGTATCGCGATCGCTAAGAGAAATTGAAATTGTATTTTGCCTAAAGGAGGCTAGATAAGGATAATAGATAAGGAGGCTGATGTTTTAAGTTAAGGACTATTAAGTATTCTGTGGTGAAGGTGCGCTCTATGATGGAATTGTGCTGGTCTAAAAATGGAAGGCGGCAGCATCGATATGAATGCTACTGTTTACATGTACCTCGATGAGCGGCAGTGATATAAGGCGCTCAAGGGCAGTTCTAGGGGGGAGGGGTAATGGAGATCATGATCCCCCCTCCCCTTATTTCTCTGAAGCTTTCCACTTATCTGATTAGTGCAAAAATTTCACGCTCGCTACATTCGCGCAACTATGTTTTCCTACATTTCGATCATCAAGCGATTTAAGCGCTTAGAATTTTTATTAGAACTTTTTTCTGAACGATCTAAGACCTTCACTGAAACTTTATTTTGGGCTTATTTATGACAAAAATGTGATTGAATAAGATCGTTCAAAAAATCTTAAATAACCGACTTCAAATGCCGCGCTATTAATTTTCAGTACCAAGTTTGAGGTGTTTATCTCCATATCTCTGGAGATACCAATAAGATCTTGATGACATTACTATGGATATCTCCTGTTATCCTCCTATTACCCTAGGGATATCTCCTGTCCAACAAAAAAATAATCATCAAAATTCGGTTCTAAACGACGAAGTTATCCGCGAAAAAACATTATATATATATATATACTAGCAGCCCGCCCCGGCTTCGCACGGGTAGAACATATATACCTACAAAATTTGCATCAGTTTGTTGCATCGAATATAAAATATGAACATATTTAACAATCATCGTCATATTTCATCCAATTTACACAAAACCTTAACGAATTATGGACCTAAACCTTCCTCATCAACACTCTGGCTATTGGTGAAAACCGCATGATAATCCGTTCAGTAGCTATTGAGATTATTGCGAACAGACAGACAGACGCAGTGATGAACTTTGTTTTATAATACTTACGTAGTAATATTGGACGGCCCTTTGGCGTAAAGGATAGTTACCCTGATTCTGACCCGACGGTCGTTGGTTCTAATCCTAGCTATATACCTACCAATGAAAGTTTTATGTGCATTCATGAATCATGAGTTTTCGTACAGTGGTTGTGGGATCATTAAATCTACCAAAAAGTAGCTTACCATCAAGGAGGACATCTGCCCGTTCCCCGACACCGTTCCCCGACGCAAAATGTAGGGGTAATATACGTTTAACGTGTGTATCTGTGTGTCTGTCTGTAGCATCTTAGCACCTAACCGGATGAACCGATTTTGTTTTTATTATTGATAGTTTTTTTTTTGTTTGATAGATGTCTTCATTGAGAGTTTTCTTAGCTTTGATTCATGAAAATTCGTTCAATCGTTATAAAACTATGAGCTTTTTTCTAGTTAATTTCGCTATGAAATCAACTTTCATAGATCTGATCAATTCGAAAATCTTCTTCTTCAACGATATTGTAAGAACATGGAAGCATTGACCTGATGCTGGGACATCTCCTGGACTCTACAGAATACTCAAATCCTCACCAACTTACAGCTCAGATTTTAAATGTCGTGTTTAGAGTCATTGGAATGATTTTAATGAAAAGATTATATATAGATCAGTCGGGGTGGCTTAAATTACTATATTATTACATATATAGATGAATATTATTTTATACAATAGATCATATTATTATACTATATTGACTTCAAATTGATTGTGATCGGTGAGGATCTACAGCATAGCTAAGCTTATAATAATATTTTCGTAGTAACTATGACCTAATCTGTGGTTTCACTGCAAATATTTTATTAATTTTGCGATGCGTGTTTCTGAAATTCGTGATATCTTCTAGAGTTTTCATTTGAATTATATACTGTAAAGGACAATTTTAATCTATAATATGTGGCCAAGCTAATTAACGTAATTATTTGGATAAGGATTAATACTATATACTTGAAAATAGCCTTTGAAGTTATATCATATTTTTTAACAAAAAATTTAAGATTAAAATGGTTACTGTGAGTCAACCTTAAGAGATAGACATATGCTGTCGCGGACTTTTTTGTAGGTCTTATTAAGTTGTACAACTCTTGCATAAAAACTATTCTTCTATCTATTTTCAATTAAGCAGCGTTCGTAAGAAACGTGTTTTTTTGCCGACTTAGGTTGCAAATTAGGTCTCCACGAATGTGCCTTTGATTTAAACGGGATTATATATAGCCTATTTTCATTCCGAAAGTCCATTCTATGTATTAGTGAAAGAATGTTTTTAATCGGTTCAGTAGTTTTTGAGCCAAATCATTACAAACATACAAAAATACAAAAATACAAATGTTCTCTCTTTATAATATTAGTATAGATAGTATAGATATACATATATATATACGGTCAAATTAAGCAACTTCATTTTTTGTATGTCGGTGAAAAAGTCTAAGGACCAAATTTGTGATGAAATTAGGTATTATAGACTACTAACTGTGCCCGCGTCTTCGCCTGCGTGGAATAGTGTCTTTGGGAAGCATTTTTAATTATTTAGGCTAATTATTTTACAAATAAGACACATGCGTATTCCCACCTACACCGCACCATACTACACCGCGCTAATCCCCCCTCCCCCTCTCCCTACTCCTCCCCTATCCCCTCCCCTCCCTCTCTCTCTTCCCCCACTCCCTTCAACTCCCCTTCCCCTCACTTCCCTCTCCCCTCCCCTTTCCGTCCCCTTCCCCTTCCCCTAACCTCCCCTTCCCTACCCCTTTCCCTTCCCCTCACTTCCACCTCCCCTCCCCTTAAAAAGTAGCCTATGTCCTTTCTCAGGCTCTAGACTATCTGTGTACCAAATTTTATTCAAATCTGTTCAGTGGTTTAGGCGTGAGAATGACACAGACAGACAGATAGACAGACAGACAGAGTTACTTTCGCATTTATAATATTAGGTAGCATTAGGATAGATGTATAATAATCCAACATTTTTTTTACGAGAAGTTAGGTATTTTTACCTAAACATGAAAATCGCTTATAACTCTGTGAATTTTTCTTCAGACTGAAATACTTTCCGTATACGTTCGTATGTACTAGTTAGAATATGTATGTAAAGGAATCCAAAATTTTTTCGATTTCAGAGTACCCCAAATTTAACTTCTAACATTTTGCGCTATAACTTCTACTGAAAAATTCCTCTGTCAATTAATTATTTTTGTATATATTTTATATCGTTAAATACATACCTTGGCTCAATAATCCAAAACTGCTTCGATTTTAGAGTACCCCAAATTTAACTTTTATCATTTTGCGCTGTTACTTCTTCTGAACAATTCCTTAGTCAATCTTTTTATATGTTTTTATATAGTTAAATACATACCTTGGTTCATTAATCCAACAATTATTCGATTTCAGAGTACCCCAAATTTAATTTTTAACATTTTGCGCTATTACTTCATCTGAACAATTCCTTAGTCAATTATTTCTTTCGTATGTTTTTATATCGTTAAATTCATGCCTTGGTTCATTAATCCAACACATATTCGATTTCAGAGTATCCCAAATTTAATTTTTAACATTTTGCGCTAATACTTCTTCTGAACAATTCCTTAGTCAATAATTTCTTTCATATATTTTTATGTCGTTAAATACATACATTGGTTCAATAATCCAACACATATTCAATTTCAGAGCATGTATTCCCCAAATGTAACTTTTAAAATTTTGCGCTATAACCCTACTGAAAAATTGCTCTGCTAATATTTAGGGTTCTTTAGCCGAATGGCAAAACCTGGAGCCCTTATAGATTCGTCATGTTTGTCTGTCTATCTGTCCGTCCGTATGTCACAGCTATTTAATTCCGAAACTATTATAACTACAGAGTTGAACCTTGGTAGGTAGATGTATTCTGTAAACCGCTTTTCGATTTTCATACAAAAATTTAAAAAATAAAAGTTTAAGGAGGGCTCCCCATACATAAAAAAAAAATTAAAAATGTCATATAACCTATACGTGTAGGTTTTTAAAAATGACATTAAGGTTCCTGTAACAATTTTTTCTCAAAGTCGTTTGAAAGATAGACACTTCTGAAATGGTAAAATGAGTGCCCCCTAACTAATCTAACTTTTAAAATAGAAGAGTGAAAAATCTAAAAATGTATATGCTGTATATCGTCTTAAACACTTCCAACGAAAGTGGATTTTAACGAGATAGAATTAGTAGTTTTTGAGACAGCACAGCACATTTTCCAAACCGCAAACATAACTTTGTTTTTCATACAATTACTATGAAAAACAAAGTTAATTTTTTGCGACAAAAATGATAGTTATGAAATTCTGTACTGTGTCACGGAACCCTACTAGTGCGAGTACGACTTGCACTTGGCCAGTTTATTATTTTTATATATAAATATATTTAATAAAATAATTTTAATTTGTATTATAATATATTTAAAATATATTTAACGATATAAAAACATATCAAAGCATAATAATTGACGGAGGAATTTCTCAGTAGAAGTTATAGCGCAAAATGTTAAAAGTTAAATTTGGGGTAATCTGAAATCGAAAAAGTGTTGGATTATTGAACCAAGGTATGTATTTAACAATATAAAAACATATTAAAAAATAATAATTGACAGAGGAATTTTTCAGTAAAAGTTATAGCGCAAAATGTTAAAAGTTAAATTTGGGGTACTCTGAAATTGAAAAAATGTTGGATTCCTTTACATACTATATTTAATACTATATATACCTATTCTAACTAGTACATACAAACTTATACAGAAAGTATTTCCGTCTAGAAAATATTCACAGAGAGTTATAAGCGATTTTCATGTTTAGGTAAAAATACCTAATTTCTCGTAAAAAAAATGTTAGATTATACGTCTATAGTCTATAATACCTAATTTCATCACATGCCAACTTTCATTGACTGGAGATTTTTTAGGAAGTCTCCATACAATAAATATCCTCGTTGACCGGACCTATTCATTATTCTGTGACCGGACTGAAATGAGAATGGCGTTGCTGATCTACATGAGGAAAAACATATATAAATAGCATAGCTAGGCAATAGTAATAATAAGTACAATATGGTGGGGACTTCTAATGGCGAGTGAATATCTTCTGGGTTAGCACGCTCCATCCTCGATCGCATCATCACTTAACATCAGGTGAGATAATAGTCCAGTGCTACCCAGTTCGGTGTAAAAAAAGGTTATGCTATTTCATTAAATATAATACACTATTTGCATTTGACTACTATCTCACCTGTTGGTAAACGAGGATGCGGTCGAGGATAAATAGCACGCTTGGCCTAGAATGGGAACTGGCTCTCAAGGATAGCTGCCAGAACACATTAGATGTTTGGCGACAGATTTTCTAAATCGAGCCAGGCAGACGCTAGATAGTGTCCTTCCATCATACAATGCACCATGCCATGCTAAAATAGTTATAGTTATAATCTTAATTCTCATACACTCGTTTTTCTTATACACTTAGAATAGAATGGTACATACAACGTGTCGAATTAATGTTTTGTATTACATGATCACATTATGATAATGTTAGCAGTTTCTCAGTTGCTTCCGTTTTTAATGCCTATTTTGCTTAGTCGCTATGGAAACATACTCACTTATCTAGTAATAATATTGCTATGTGATCAACTATCAACTTCTATATTTCATAATAGTTGTAAACCGCTAAGTGTCAAAGGATTAGTAAGTTCAAGTGGCAGTGGGATGGTCACATCTGTCGTAGAACCGATAACCATTGGGGTAGACGTGTTCTAGAGTGGAGACCACGGCTCGGTAAACGTAGTTTGGGACGACCTCCAGATAGATGGAGCGATGATATACGCAGCGGTTGGAAACGGAGCTGTAGATCGAGCTCAGTGGCGTGCCATAGGACAGGCCTATGTCTAGCGGTGGACGTAAATTAGGTGATAATGAATGGTTAAGTGACCTTGGCGGAATGTAGTCAAATGAAATGTAGGCCATCGCTAATAAATTCATCGCTTAAGGCATTTGCAAGACCCTCACATCCGTATCGTATAATAGTCAATCGTTTGATAGCCACATTGGCGTTAAGGAAAGATTGTTTGAGTTGTCTTCTAAGCGAGAGGTTGCCGGTTCGAATTCTTGCACGGGTGTTTGTCAACAGCTGGTAAGTATATTTATATCGATGTTCCTCTTGATTTGCTACCAAAGAGTAGCTAACCACCATTAAGGAAAAAATCTGCTGCCACTTAATCTGACGATGTTGCACAGCCCTTCAACGTTTGAATATTCTAGGCTTAGCGTGGTCACCATCTTCAACTACATCGTCGCTTACCATCAGGCGAGATAGTGGTCAAAGCGGTAGCCTATAAAATGTCAAAAAAGTCAAGCTTAATCTTGGCCTAGAATACCTATTCTGACGGATGCATCACCGTTATTGTAATATTTTACCTGTTGTTATGTATGTATATTATTAATTACTACTTGTGCTCTTCTTGAGGGTTGTAAGGGAGTACAGGGATGTAAGGGAGCACAGGGATGTAAGGGAGCACAAATACTACCTCAGTGCCCCCAGCCAACCTCACCTGCCCGTGGTGAATCCTGCTGAACAACCAACGAGGCTCTGGCGACTGACAAATGGCGGTATAACCATTTCAAAATTATGGCGTAGCTAAATACTACAGACCGGTGACGCTTACGTCCTGGGATCGCCAATCTGCCTGCCGAGCGTGGTGATTAGAGCATATTCCTCCCAATGAGCCACAGATCGAGTGCCGTAGCTACGTCCAGCAGTGGACTGACACTGGCTGATTATGATGATGATGACTACTAGCGCTCTGCGGCTTTTCCCGAGTTCAATCCCTGGTTATAAACCTTCCTCTTAAAATTGTATAGATGAATGATAGATAGAATCAAAGAATCAAGAATCAAGAATCAAAGCATTTATTCAGTATGTAGGCAGTATTAATATACGCACATATACACGTCAAAATCATAATCAATTATCAAGTAAACATAGCAAAAGCAGAATTTACCGCTTTAAATTAAAAAAAAAAACAAAGTAATGATCCATTCAGCCGTCATCCAATCGTTGACGTCAGACTATAAAAAAAAAATTAAAGTAGGGTTGCCAACCAAACACGTAACTGTGTGTTTCAGTACTTCAGGCAATTTTTATATTTAAAATAAACTGGCCAAGTGCAAGTCGGACTTGCACTAGTAGGGTTCCGTACCACACTACAGTATTTTATAAGAACGAGCAACAAATACCACTATCACTTTTCGCCAGCAAAAAATAATAATTAATAAACATTTAATTTCTTATAACCCATCTAACGTCTAACAAAGGAGTAAGGGATCGACATTATGGGACGTATAACGCCATCTATGGGACGTTTACCTAACTAAGCGTTCATAGATGGCGTGAAATGCCGAAAAAAACACGTTTCTTGTATGGGACCCTCTATTATTTTTAGCTTTATTCTGTTTTTAGTATTTGTTGTTATAGCGGCAACAGAAATACATCATCTGTGAAAATTTCAACTGTCTAACTATCACGGTTCATGAGATACAGCCTGGTGACAGACGGAGACAGAAAGACAGACAGACAGACGGACAGCGGAGTCTTAGTAATAGGGTCCCGTTTTACCCTTTGGGTACGGAACCCTAAAAAGGGAAATAATGAAACACAACTTAAAGAAACGCACACCGATCACAGTACGTATCATGATCCGAAAAGAACTGCTAGGCTATTCTGTAAGCTATCTCGACAGCGGAATTCGCGGTGAGATTTGAATTTCGTACTACGAAATTCAATCGTATCAAGTTCTTAATACGGTTGAATTTCGTAATACGAAATTCAAATCTCACCGCAGATTCCGCTGTCAAGATAGCTTACAGAATAGCCTAGCTGATTCAATGAAGATCCGTTACGTAGTTTAAGCGTACAGATGTCGGGAAGCGACTTTTTTGTATACTATACTATACTGTATGTAAAGATTACGCACAGCTGTGTTAGCCTGTATTCACAGTGTATATGATTGTGCAACTTATGATTGTGAATTGTAAGACCCTTTTTAATTGAGGGTCAAAGTCGTTAGAACTGAAGGGGAATAAATATGCTCTCTAGCGTTGATTTAAAGTTTAAACGCATTTATCATAAAGTATATCAGTGTCATCATCACCATCATCAGCTGGTGCCAGTGCACTGCTGGACGTAGGCCTCTCCCAAGATGCGCCACTGAGCCCGATCTTTGGCCATAGAAAAGATAATAATACTACGTGCTTCGGTTCTTCTTTTCTCTTCTACACTACATTTGCCGAGCCGTAGTCTCCACTCTAGAACTCATCTATCCCAACGGTTATCGATTCTACCTGTTTTCTGTGGATTCTAAGACAGATGTGACCAGCCCACTGCCACTACAGCTTGCTAATCCTTTGAGCTATGTCGATAACTTTGGTTCTCTGACGGATGACTTTATTTCGAACTCGATCCTTCAGAGAGACTCCGGGCATAGCGCTCTCCATAGCTCGCTAAGCGACTTTGAATTGGTAAACCAGTCGCACCGTCAATGTCCACGTCCACGAGATGTGGACGCAAAGCATACTTCACAACAAAAAATTAACAATCCAAACAGGTTGAGAAATGACGGTCACGGAGTTCTGAGATAGCAAACATTAAAAAAAACATACAGGCGAAATGAGAACTTCCTTCATTTTTTAAGTTGGTTAAAAATGGAAATCATAGCAATGCCACAGTTCTAGGATGCAATGCCGCACCCTTGTGGTATCACTCTAGGTAGATGTTTTCTTTTAAGATGTATTATGGCTCTTATCATCATCATCATCATTATCAGCCGGTGTCCGTCCACTGCTGGACATAGGCCTCTCCCAAGGCGCGCCACTGAGCCCGATCTTCGGCTCTTCTGTTCCAGTCACTATCCACCGCTTAGCGAATGTCGTCGCTCCACAGGACGTCCTACGCTACGTTTGCGATTCGCGGTCTCCACTCTAGGACAAGTCTTCCAAGTCATTATGACTTTGCACGATTATAATATTTATCCACTGTCAAGTAACAATTAGGTAAGTGTTTGTTGTCAGATGTCACTACTTACCTCATAATATAAAATAACTTAACCAAGAAGATAAATGAGGCCCCATCAAAACTTTTATACCTAATCCCAACATTCCCAACGAGTTCTATTAAACTGATCTTCTTGGCTTATTCAACAAGTCGCTCAATCAAGCTTACAAGTTTTAAAAGTGCCATCGGTTTGTTTATATAAATGGGCATATCTTATTCAATTAATCTGAATTTATTCATTAATCTTTGACTGTAAACTGGGTGTACATAATTGCTTTTGTTTATATTGGGCGGTAAGCACTTGAATACTTATCTACTTTCTCACTTTCTTTCTTTCAGGTGTGGTCACAAAATAATGAATTGTCTGTGGTTCTAATTCAATATTATTTATTTTCAGATAAGGCACATCCATTTGTTAGTAATTAAAATATTAGCGTAGGAATAGGTTAGTACACATTTATACGAATAAAATTAAAAATGGAAAAAGAAGATCCATAATAAATCACCCGATACAGCGCACTTCTGACACACACTGATCGCTTTTATTCTGTCAATCAGTAAATCCTGTCAACCTATTGCTGGGTACCGGGCTCGGGGCCGAACGTATGAAGTGGAGCTATACGTATATACTATAGCTATATAGATGCGTCTTCTCTTCTTCCATTCGCCACTCGTTCTCTCTCGTTGGCTTGGTCTGGACCCGGCATAGGATAGTATAGTTTTTTGCCTGGAAGTAGAAGACGGGTCGAAGATGGTGAAGCCACAAGTGAAGCTAAGCCTAAAATAGTCTGTCTATCAAGGGCTGTGTTTCCGGAATACCGAAATGACGGCTCCACATTAGTGCCGTGAAGCTCCGTAAACAGGCGTAAACGTGAATGTGGACGGAAAGGAACGGTTTTCGCAGGATTCACGCCTGTTCCCTGATCAGAGTTGGTATTTTGTCTCGAGACAAAGGGTTTGCGCATTTATCTCAAGCCGGTTCTACACTCGCACGTGAAGTCACGCCGTTATTTCACGCCGTGAATGTATGCCGCGATCCACGCGTGAACTGTGTCCCTCCACTCTCGCAAATCTTCAGTTCATCTTCAGTCAGCGTTCAGGTTCGCGCGCCGCAAACCCTTCGTCGCGGACTAAAAAACTGACACTGATCGGGGAAAGGCGCGAAGCGCGAACGCGAAGGCGTGAACAACATCTACACTCGTGATTCGCAGTTGTCGCGGGCTTTCGCGGCCGTTCGCGTCTCGAGTGTAGAGCCGGCTTCAGTGGTTCGCTTTCGCTTCGCGCGGCGTTCACGCGTACACATCCACCCATCTATTCACGGCCCCGCACGAGTTTACTCCGGAGTCCGGACTACAAAGGCATAAGGAGCAGCAGCTGAGTGAGGGCCCGGTGGCGTGATCGGGAGAACGGTCGGCTTTAATGCCTTGGTACCGAGTTCAAACCGCCGTGCACCAATGGATTTTTTTGTCGAAAAAATTATGTGCGCTTTTCCGGTGAAGGAAAAACATCGTTAAGAAACCAACAACCTCCGCATGGAGGCAGGACATTATCTAGTGTTCGCCTGGCTAGCTACCATCTTCAAGTTAGAAAATCTGTCGTCAAAACATCTAATGTGTTCCGGCAGCTATCCTTGAGAGCCAGTTTCCATTCTAGGCCTAGCGTGCTTACCATCTTCAACCGCATCATCACTTACCAACAGGTGAGATAGTGGTCAAACGCTAGCCTATAAGATATTAAAAAAAAGCTTCTACGTCCATTTCGTAGCGGGTTTCACGAATGATTGTGAGCACCCGTGAATATGGAGAGCAGGACTTGTGCAGTGAAATCATGGCGTGAATTTACGGCTCTTATGTGGAGCCGCCAGGCTGGCGTATCCTTATAAATCCGAACCCATAACAATTCCTAATACCATGCACTTACCTAACTATGTTAGGTTATCTAATATTCAATGGATTTCAATCATTTGATGCCCTCTAATGAACCGAAGAGACGCAGTTTCTGGATCTTATCGAGCATAGTACACACCATCTACAATTTCTGGATGAAGGATAGGTTGGGATCAAAAGGACTGTTTATAGGCTGATAGATCCTACAACGTTATATCCTCTATCCATCAATATATGTATTATATACTAGCTGTGCCCGCGGTTTTACCTGCGCATACATCGTTTCCGAGGGAATATCGGGATAAAAAGTATCCTATGTGTTATTCCAGGGTCTAGGCTATCCACATACCAAAGTTCAGCTCATTCGGCTCAGTAGATTTTGCGTGAAAGAGTAACAAACATATATATATCCATACAAACTTTTGCATTTATATAATATTATAGTACTTAGGTACGGTATCAGTAGGAAGTAGGATAGGATAAGGAATTAGGTACTTACTTCTATCATACAATTATAAGTGTCAAGGTTTGTACTAATTTTAGTGTATTACTTGTATTGTAATTCCAATAAGATCGTTTTAAAAAATTAAAAGAACCGACTTCAAATGCCACGCTGTTAATTTTCAGTACCAAGTTTGAGATGTTTATTTCCATATCTCTGGAGATACTTATCAGACCTCGATGAAATTACTATGGTACTACACTTGAGATATTCCTTTTCTAACAAAATAAGAATAATTAAAATCGGTTCATAAACGACGAAGTTGTTCACGAATAAACATAAAAAATATTATATTATGTACCGTGGAATTGAGAAACCACCTCTTTATTTTTAAGTCGGTTAAAAACTGATCCTAGATAATTCAAAACGGTACATGAGATAATTTTATGAGTGCGTTTCGTGGATGTAGCGCGAGGTACCTAGTACAGCTAAAATAAAAATTGTCTGAAGTACTGAAACACACAGTTACATGTATGGTTGGTTTTAACCTACTTTAATTTTTTTTAATATTCTGACGTAAACGATTGGATGACAGCTGAATGGTTCGTTACTTTTTTTTTCTAATTCAAAGCGTTAAATTCTGCTTTTGCTATGTTTACTTGATAATTGGTTATGATTTATTTTATGATTTATGATTTTGACGTGTATATTTGCGTATATTAATACTGCCTACATACTGAATAAATGCTTTGATTCTTTGATTCTTTGAGCTATTAATTAATATTTTAGTTCTTAGTGTGACACGCGCGTAAGAGTTACAAAATAATGAATACGATTCATAGACAGGTACTTAGATAATTATTCATTACACTTATTATAAAGTAAATGCAATACTTAATGTACTCAAGTACTTAGTCTTGCATTATTTCTAGTATTGCAGTATTGTCAATAATACTCTCAAAATTCAAATAGTGCGCTTGGTGTCACCATTTCGCGTTCAGTACACCGTTCACCTTATGCCATCTATTGAAGTCTAAGTAACAGTGTTACATCTTATTGTTTTGGTTAAATGACATTTTAGTTCATAAAACAACAGCTAGATGTCAGTATTTATAATTTTAATTGTTCCTAAAATAGTCACAAGATGCCACTGTTATAATTTTCTATTTTTCTGATGCATTAGTATACCACAAACTGAATCTAGTTCTCAGGGTTACAGTAAGATGTCGCTACAAAAAGCCACGTGTTGACCGAATGATAAAACATGATTGTTATGGTTAGGCCTGAGCAAACGGTTATCGTTTTATATCAGAGAATCGTTCATATTCAATCAGTCTGAATCTCACCAAGTCTCGGAAGTGAAGTGATCGTGGTAAGAATAATATTACTTTATTGTTAAATTTATTCTCCTTCGACCGTTCTTTAATCATTCAAGCTTTTTCTAATGTTTTACTTCTTTGACAATTTTAAACCGGTTCAATGAGAGAGGGGAGTATACTGTATATAATAAATTAATAATGTCATATAGTAAATAGTACAATCACATATAATATACACATTAGCAATCATTGATAATGTGACCTCCCTAATGCAAATAAATAGAAATATGATGCAAGTCTTTAGATTTCTAATAATTTGTGTATGAAAATTATCGTGAGAATTACGGATCCTATTATATGATCCGTGGTGAGAAAATGTATTAAATATAAGTATATATAAATTTAAGTAAAATGTAATATAATACATATATAATACAAATATAATAATAGTATAATAAAACTAGTTTAAATACATATTACATATAACACCTGTAAAAAACCGCTAAAAAGTGTACTACTTTCTAGCGGTCGGTGACGTCACGAGCCCCCACTCTCAAACTTTGACGCTTTTTATCTATGTCAATTTCTATTGATTTGTAAAATAAAAAAAATACGTGTCCAATATTTTACGATAATTCAATTGACGGACTAATTAGAATTACTATTTTTTGACCAAAGCAACAACCCTATTCTTATTATACTCATGAAAAATCAAAAATATATTGGATTCGCAATAAAAAGCATGCAAATTAATATCGATTTTACCATCCTAATTATTCAACTTACATATTCGTAACAAATGTCAAAATTTAAAAGATTTCAGAAGCAATGGGTCCTCTAAAACCAAACCCTGCGAAGACCCTACTTCGCAATGAGATCGCTGCCAAGATAGCTTCTCTCACCACAGAGGAGAAGAAACGCCAATCTAAAATTGTCTTTGACAAAGTAAGTTACAAAGATTATTTTCAAAATATGCTAACTCTTTGGCAGCAGCATCATCATCATAATTAACAGCCAGTATTCGTCATAGGACATCATGATCATCATCACCATCATCAGCCTATATCTCTGGCCACTGCTGGACATAGGCCTCACCATACATATATTGCACGCCACTGAGCCTGAGCTCTATCTTCAGCTCCAACCGCTGCAAGCCAGCTTGCGTAGGTATATCATCGCTCCACCTATTATGTACCTCCTTTTATGTACCCATCTACTATTTAACCGACTTCACTAAAACACACTTCACACATTTTTTTTTTACCCACGACGGAACTGAGACTGTATATGCGTTTGGGGTGAGAGGATGTTTGTTTGTTTGTTTGTGTGTGCAAATCCATGCTGCCATTTTTCTCCAAAACTACTAGTCCGATTTTTGATGCAGTTTTCAGTTATGAGATCTGGTGTAATTGGTGCATGTTTTTAGATAGGTGTTACGGTGACAACTCGCCAGGGGGCGCTGCAGTAATTATTTGTTGGTGCAAATCGATGTTGCCACTTTTCTTCAAAACGACTAGTCCGATTTTGATGCAGTTCATGCAGTGTTCAGTTATGGGGTATTCAGTTGGTTATGTTTGATTGGTGCTGTTCTTAAATAGGTGTTACAGTGTCAACTCACTAGGGGGCGCTGCAGAAAAACATTTGTTTGTGCAAATCCATGTTGCCATTTTTCTCCTGCCATTTTGTCTTTAAACGGTTGGTAATTAATCAGTGGTGGTTCTTAGGTGTTATGACGTTAATTTTCTAAAGGACACTGTCGTGGGTGTTTATTCAACATTTTAATTTTGTTACTTGTTTATATGTTTGTTACCTCAGAACTCCGTCAAATCTTAACCCACAGTTCTTAACCGATTTGAAAAATTATTATTTTTGTTTGAGAGACTATGCCTCCCGTCTGGTCCCATTCAAATGTTATCAAGCTATGGACAATTATCTCCGGAGATATGGAGATAAACAATATAAGCAAATTATCTCCGGAGATATGGAGATAAACAATATAAGCAAATTTGTATACTTAGATGACATGCTTATAACTAGCCAGTTCTTTGAGTATCGCGGCATGTGAAGTCGGTTTATTCGTTTTTTACGATCAAAAATCATATTATTTAAGTATGAATGATTTTGATGAGTCTTTACTGTTATAGGACATAGGCCACTTGGCCACTTCTATTACTAGTGGCTTGCTTTTAGACCTTGCGAGTCTGTCTTTGTATAGCCTAAAAGTGAATAACTCATCCCCGACCCTTTGAAGTTTATCGGATAAAAAAGATGTTCCGACAAAAATTTGCGTCTTAAAATGATTGTGACTTATTGAAAAAAAAAAACAAAATGGCTGAAACATGAATTGTTGTACGTTTACAACCCACATCACCGCCGTTTTCAAAGATTTCTTCAAACTGAATCGGACAAAAATTCATATATTTTTTAACCTTCTCACAATAATTAAGATAGTTTAAAAACTAAAACAACCGACTTCCATGCCCCGCGTCAATTTAAAGTTAATTTCAGTAGCAAGTTTGAGACGTTTATCGACATTTCTCTGGAGATATTTATCAGATCTCGATGAAATTAAAATGGGACCACCTCGAAAACGTACCCTACCTATTAAAAAAAAAACATTCAAATGGGTTCATAATTGACGGACTAATCGCGTAACATAGACACAAAAAAAAGAGAAAAAAAAATTACTGACGAATTGAGAACCTCCTCCTTTTTGGAACTCGGTTGAAAATTCACGAGAATCGGTTGAAATAAATTATAAGTAAGAAATATTTTTAAAAACAAGCTTTTATCTGGGCCAATGACCAAAAATGTTAAAAATAAATTCTAGTAAGTATTTGGCGTGTAGGTATACTTACCTATATTTTTAAAAGCTTGAAGCACTACCGTTTTTCAGGCTAGGTAATTACTATACTTCAGTGCCTCAAGCTTTTAAAAATATAGGTAGGTACCTAAACGCCAAATACTTACTAGAATTTATTTTTAACATTTTAGTTCATTGTCCCAGATAAAAGCTTGCTTTTAAAAATATTTTTTACTTATAATTTATTTTTAACTTTTTAGTAGGTAGGTATAGATACCGACTACCTACCTACTACCTAAGTATTTAAGAGAAGGCATGATGTTTTAAAATATTCCACGGATATTTGATGTGATTATGGGTAAAGTGTTCTTCAAGGAAAATCAATCGACTCGGTGGGGCTATGTTGCTTTATAACAGAAATGCCATGGCCACCTTACAGCTTCATCATCAGATCCTGGCTTTCATTTAAGTGTAAAGTGCTCCTCAAGACGAATCATTTGAGCCCAAATTCACTGGGGTTACGTTAATTTATCACAAAGATGACATGGCCAGCTTTTCAGCTTCATCACCAGTCGCTAAATATCATCTACGTGTAAAGTTATCTTCAAGACGAATCAATCGAGCCCAAACTCGGTAGGGTTATGTTGATTTATCACAGAGATGCCGTAGCCACCTTCTAGCTTTATCATCAGACCCTGGATATCATCTAGGTGAAAAGTTCTCTTCAAGACGAATCAATCGAGCCCAAACTCGGTAGGGTTATGTTGATTTATCACAGAGATGCCGTGGCCACCTTCCAGCTTTATCATCAGACCCTGGATATCATCTAAGCGTAAAGTTCTCTTTAAGACAAATCAATCGAGCTCAAACTCGGTGGGGTTATGTTGTTTTATCACAGAGATGCCGTGGCCACCTTCCGTCTCCATCATCAGACCAGCTCCATGGTACCATATCATTGTATTGTCACCGAAGATACATAAGCACACCAAATTTGAGTCCAATCGGACATTGGGAATTGGGTCTAATTTAGCTTCCAAGATTCCACCCGAACATACATAGTGACATACATACATACATACATACATACATACATATATACATACATACATACATACATACATACATACATACATACATACATACATACATACATTGCAAGTTAAATAAAAGCTTGTAATAAAATGCGACCTGTAGAGGAGAACTGCAGATATCCGGATAGACATACAAAATCATATTAAATCATATTTTACCCAAGCTGAAACGGAGACCTTTGCTTCGCTCGGACAATAATTCATCTCAGACAAAAAGATAAAATAGGCATATTACATTACACCTGAAACTTACTACTGAACATGACTTGCGCGGCTTGTTAAGCCAGTTTTTATCTTCTTTTATAAGTAAATAAGATACCTACACTTAGAATATTCATCTCATGATCAATACTGATAAGCACTTATCAATAACAGTGACAATATCTTTGTAAATTGTTAAACACAATCCAAATTACATCGTACCGACGGGAGTTGAACCCGCAATCTCCGGAATAACATGGTCCGGTGCTTTGCCAATTAAGCCACGGTGCGAAGTATCGTTACGACGAAATTAGTGGATTGCATTTGTTAACCCAATTATGCATTGGTGGCGCCATCTATGACTACTTATTACGTAAGTTAATCATTCGGAAGAAATCATTACAGTTTTCAAATCCGACGAGAGATGTTGCACTGCGTAAATTAAAGTGACAATATCATCAGATAATTATATTGTTTACTTTTGAGATGAACAGCAAACACGCGGCAAGTTTTTTTTTAACCAAGGTCCTGTCACAGGACAGATAATAATACTACGGTTCGTTGAGGTTATTAATCCTTTTTTTTAACAGACTTCACAAAAAAGTAGTAGGTTCTCAATTCGTCGGAATCTTTTTTTTAATGTATGTTCACTGATTACTCGAAGATGCCTGAACCGATTTGGAAAATTCTTTTTTCGTTTCAAAGGGTACCCTTCCCAGGTGGTCCCATTTAAATTTTAACTAAATCGGCAGAGCCGTTTTTAATATATCAACATTTGTATTACGACGCATTTACTTATGTCGACGACTTACTACTTGGCTGGCACTTTACTTACTGGCACAGATTATGTAATAGTTACTACGTCATCACGTTCATGACATGACCAACTCAAAATTTAACAGAATATTCTATAATTGGCTAAGTGACAGATGTTTTTACTCTGTAGGTGACTTTTTTAAATACAAGCCATCAAAATATTTGTACGACTGATATACCAGTCGAATATAGTGATACTAATTTAACATCAAGCATCTACCAATGCACCTATATTCTAACAAACAAATGTTTCATTTTATTTCATTTCATTTCATTACGTCTACTGGCTACGTTGACTAGCGCGATGTTTGTAGTCGGTTCTTTTAGTTTTTTTAAACGATCTTAAATTATTTAATATTACAACAATAGTATTACGATGCATTTACTTATCTCGACGACCTACTACTAACTACTGGCACAGATTATATAATAGTTACTGGTCTACTGGCTACTTTGACTAGCGCGACGTTTGAAGTCTTTTTAGGGTTCCGAACCCAAAGGGTACCAACGGAACCCTATTACTGAGACTCCGCTATCCGTCTGTCTGTCTGTCTGTTGTCTGTCTGTCTGTCTGTATGTCTGTCTGTCTGTCCGTCTGTCACCAGGCTGTATCTCATGAACCGTGATAGTTAGACGGTTGAAATTTTCACAGATGATGTATTTCTGTTGCCGCTATAACAACAAATACTAAGAACAGAACAAAGTTAAAAATTAAAGAAAAGTTTTAAAAAAGATTTTTACGATAGCACCGCGCCATCTAGATGATCATTAAAGATGGCGCTATCGTCTTTACCTTAATCTGAATCTCGGAACGGCTCCAACGATTAAATAAAATGTAGTATACAGGGGATTTCAGGGGAGATAAATCGATCTAGCTAGGAATCATTTTCAGAAAATGTTGTTTTATTCGTGTTTTCAATAATCATCTTTATTGATAATCAACTTAAAATATTACTCTTCCCGACATCTATTGGCGAGTAGAAGTAGCTTTAGTGTTACTGTGTGGGTAAAGTAGTTAGTGGCTCTCAATTTAAAAAAATAGTATTATTCGTCAATAGATGTCGGGAAGAGTCATATTTGTCTGTTGAAGTGGTCAACCAGATATTTAATAATATTAATTACTACTATATAATACTATTCTACCTTTGTTTTAACGTTTACTTAGTTGGTGTTCGGTTCGAAACCCTCCGTGTGCGGGACAAAAGTCTGACTCGCACTTGGCCAGTTTTATTTTAGTTTTTTAAACGATTTAAATGATTAAGTGAAACTTTTATTTCATCGCCTCAAATTTTTTCGTCAATCTATCGCATGTCGCGACATGCATGATATACCGGTGCTGATTGATGGATATGATGAATGACATTTAGGTCTAGCTGTGATTGGCGGACGCTTCCGCTATGTCATGTCAACTGCTGTCATAGTAGCTCGCTACCCTAGCTACACTTAAACAAAAGTTTTACTTGAATCCAGCGCTAATTTTATTGTAATTTGTTGACTGAGTATTGACACAATCGGAGGCTATTTTTAACCCCCGACCACAGAATAATGAATAGTACAACCCGACGCGAAAAGAAGGGGTGTTATAAGTTTGTCGTGTATATCTGTGTGTCTGTGTATGTGTTGTATATGTCTGTCTGTGGCATCGTAGTGCCCAAACGGATAAATCGATTTTGATTTAGTTTTTTTTTTGTTTTATAGATGTCTTGTCTTCACCGAGAGCGTTTTAGCTTTGTTTCATGAAAATCCGTTCAGCCGTTTAAATATTATTAGCTCATTTTTGGTCGATAAGATTACTAAAGCAACTTTCGTAGCCCTTGACCGCGGACGTCAAAATGGCGCTTGTGCGAACTACATACCCCTGTCCTTCTACGTCCCCCTGTCTCACTCCTCGACGCAGGTGGACATGTTCAGCTCGCTGGTTCTGTACTTGTACAGTCATCGTTGCGGCATTATATAGACATCTCATCACTTCGATATATCGCCAGTCGACTTGGCAACGCTGCAAGGACTCGAGAACAGACCAGGTTTCAATTGAGTCAAATGCCTTCTCATAGTCCACAAATGCTAAGCACAGGGGCCGATTGTACTCATCGGTCTTCTGTACAATCTGCCGCACCGTGTAGATGTAGTCTATGGTGCCGTAACCGCTTCGAAACCCGGCCTGTTCCGGAGGTTGAAACTCGTCGAGTCTTCGCGCAAGACGGTTCGTGATGACCCTTGAACACAGCTTGTAGACATGGCTCAGAAGCAAAATCGGGCGGTACTTTTTCAATAGGGTTTTGTCTCCTTTTTTGAAAAACAGAACCACCATGCTTCTGTTCTATGCCTGTGGAGTTCTCCCAGTGAAAATAACGGAATTAAGAGCTGCTGAAGCTGTTGAACTGCTGGAGCTCCTCCGGCTTTTAAAAGCTCTGTTGTGATTCCGTTCCACAGTGTCGGGGCTTTGCCACGTCCACTTCCTTTGGGGCTGTTTCTTGAAGAACGAGCTTATCAAGAAAAGCCCCTCTTTTTCGAGGAAATTGACTAGCATTTGCCCCCTGTAATTTCAACTCTCAAATCCGTGTGGTCATCATCATCAGCCTGTATCAGTCCACTGCTGGACATAGGCCTCTCCCAAGATGCGCCACTGAGCCCGATCTTCGGCTCTTCTCTTCCAGTCACTGCCCACCGCTTTGCGTATGTCGTCGCTCCACCTGGTCACAGGACGTCCTACGCTACGTTTGCCGATTCGCGGTCTCCACTCTAGGACAAGTCTGCCCCAACGGTTATCAGTCCTGCGGCAGATATGACCAGCCCACTGCCACTTCAGCTTGCTAATCCGTTGAGCTATGTCGATAACTTTAGTTCTCTGGCGAATTACTTCGTTCCGGATTCGATCCCGCAGAGAAATACCGAGCATAGCTCTCTCCATAGCTCGCTGAGCGACTTTAAACTGGTGGACCAGTCGGACTGTGAGTGTCCACGTCTCGGCTCCGTATGTCATCACAGGTAGGACGCACTGGTTAAAGACTTTTGTCTTTAGACACTGTGGTATCGGCGACGAGAAGACTCGACGGAGTTTTCCGAATGCTGCCCAGCCCAGCTGAATTCTTCTCTGGATTTCCTTCTCGAAGTTATGTTTGCCTAGTTGGAGCGTTTGCCCTAGGTAAACATACTTAGCGACAACTTCGAGTGGGATTCCATCTACGGCAATCGGTTCCGGAACAACGTGCTCGTTGTACATGACTTTGGTTTTGTCCAAATTCATCCGGAGACCGATGCTACGAGAAGAATCATCTAGGCCATTCAACATCCTTTGTAGGTCCTGCAGCGTCTCTGCCATAATGACGATGTCATCTGCGAATCGTAAGTGAGAGATGTACCTGCCGTTGATGTTAATGCCACGATCTTTCCAGTCCAGCGTCTTAAACATATCCTCCAAGGCGTTAGTGAACAGTTTCGGGGATATGACGTCCCCCTGTCTCACTCCTCGACGCAGGTGGACATGTTTAGTTCGCTGGTTCTGTACTTGTACAGTCATCGTTGCGGCATTATATAGACATCTCATCACTTCGATATATCGCCAGTCGACTTGGCAACGCTGCAAGGACTCGAGAACAGACCAGGTTTCGATTGAGTCAAAGGCCTTCTCATAGTCCACAAATGCTAAGCACAGGGGCCGATTGTACTCTTCGGTCTTCTGTACAATCTGCCGCACCGTGTGGATGTGGTCTATGGTGCCGTAACCGCTTCGAAACCCGGCCTGTTCCGGAGGTTGAAACTCGTCGAGTCTTCGCGCAAGACGGTTCGTGATGACCCTTGAAAACAGCTTGTAGACATGGCTCAGAAGCGAAATTGGGCGATAGTTTTTCAATAGGGTTTTGTCTCCTTTTTTGAAAAACAAAACCACCATGCTTCTGTTCCATGCCTGTGGAGTTCTCCCAGTAAAAAGAACGGAATTAAATAGCTGCTGAAGCTGTTGAACTGCTGGAGCTCCTCCGGCTTTTAAAAGCTCCGTTGTGATTCCGTCTTCTCCTGGGGCTTTTCCATTTTTGAGTTGTTTAAGGGCCATCACGATTTCGTCTCGGCTAATTTCGGGCAGATCTTCTGTGAAGTGGCGGGTTAAGGTGGCTCTAGAATCCTCAGTATCGGGTTCGGGCCTTGAAGCATGCGATGCGTAGAGCTTGCCGTAGAAGTCTTCGACTTCCGACAGAATCTCCGGCTTGGATGCGACGACGTTCCCCGTTGACGTTGTCAGCTTTGTGAGGTGGCTTCTACCCAGAGGCTGGACGAACACTTTCGACCCCCGATTCTGCTCAATTGATTCTTTAATCAAGAGCGTGTTAGAGGATCGGAGGTCGCGTCGTACCAGCTTCTTTATGGATTTGTTGCGCACCAGGTTAGTTGACAAAGCTGACAAAGGGTCTGTTCGTCTCTCTTCCATTAGCCGAAGTGTTTCTGCCGAGAGTTTGGACTTTTTGCCCGTACGCTTGCTCTCGCAAAACTTCGTCCCTTCATCCCTGAGGATTTCCACCACTTCTTCGAGTTTCTGGTCTACGTCATCTGTGGTTTCCAAGGCAGCGAATCGATTTTCCAATTTTAATTGGAATGTTTCGGACCCAACAACGGTTTGGAGTAGGTTCGGACGGAGCGTAGACTTCATCAATCGGAATCTCTCGGCTTTAAAGTCGATATCCAGAGTGCCTCGTACCAGTCGGTGATCACTTCCAGTATTAAACCTAGTGATCACTGAGACGTCTCTGAATATGCGCCGTTTGTCCGTAATGATGAAGTCAATCTCGTTTTTAGTCACAAAGTCGGGGCTTTGCCACGTCCATTTCCTTTGGGGCTGTTTCTTGAAGAACGAGTTCATCAAGAAAAGCCCCTCCCTCTCGAGGAAATTGACGAGCATTTGTCCCCTGTGATTCCTACTCCCAAATCCGTGTGGTCCTATAGACGATTCGCCGCAAGTTTGTACTCCCACTTTGGCGTTAAAGTCTCCCATGACAACGTTGTAGTGAGCCTTGGAGGTGGTGTGTAAAGCTCTGGAGATACCTTCATACATGCTCTCCACCTCATCATCCAAGTGTGTCGAGGTCGGTGCGTAGACCTGGATAACCTTGAGGCTGTACCTCTTGGTTACTAACTATGAGGTACGCTACCCTGGTCACACACTGGAGATTTCTACAACGTTGTCACTGAGAACCTTGTTGACCAGAAACCCGACGTCGCCTTGGGATGGATGATCTCCTTCTCTGTAGTACATAAGATGGCCCGATTCTAAGGTTATGGTGTCCTTAGCCTGTCTTCGGACTTCACATAACCCCAGTATGTGCCATCTTATGTGTTTCAGCTCCTCGTCCAGTTGCGCCAGATGATCATCCAGCCGAATCGTGCATCCATTGTAGGTTGCGAGGGTCAGTTTGTTTTGGCGGCCTACCGTAGCCCGCGGATTCTTAGCACCCCCTGCCCTGCCGTTACCGTGACCGCCGCCGTGGTCAGGAATAGCAGGGCGACCGGGAACTGGGGGCTTTGGCTTTAGGTGTCCTTCCATACTGCTTTGCATCCCTTGCGAGGGATATGCCCTAATCGCCACGCTGGGCAGGCGTGTTGGCGAATGCAGGACGTAGCTTCTCGCACCGGTGACGCTGCTTGCCGTCACCGGCCTGTAGAATTTAGCTACGCCATAGATATGAAATAGTTATACCGCCATTTGTCGGTCGCCAGAGCCCCGTCTGTTGGTCAGCAGGATGCACCACGGGCAGGTGAGGTTGGTTGGGAGCACCGAGGTCGTATTTGTGCCCCCTTACATCCCCCAATTCAAATATATTAATTTGAAATTCAGTATACTGTCACTTCAATGATATTGCAAGAATATGTTAAACTTGACCTAATGCTGAGACATCTCCTTGAATCAGCAGAAATCATCTGAACTCCTCGTCTGAGATGTCGTATTTAGGCTCATTGAAATGGTCTTAATGAACAGATTATACATATTATATACAAATTAGTCGGGGTTGGTTTAACATTTTAAATTTAAGTATTATCTATGATACGGTTGCATAAATACCACGTAATTTTATTTTAACTTTAATGGCAAAGCCCGACAGCATTATAGCACAGAACAGAATGATACTACTACGGCACTAGATAAGTGGAGCTCTGCGTAGCCCGTTGCGCAGCAACGGTACTCTACGCATTTGACATACTACAGACTACACAGTGCCAGGCAGTTTCGTAGCTGCTTGTATTGCAAAAGCATGCTTAGCAATGCAAAACTGTTTATATTATCACGTGTGGCGTCTGATTAAGATAGACCTATGTTGAAGATTGAGATCTTTAGGTACTTTTTTTGTCTTTTGTCTGTGCCTTTATCAATGGGATAAAAGTTTTCAACCACCTGCCTAGACCAATCAAAGAGCTTCAAAAAATAAATTCAAGGCAGGTCTGAAAACATGTTTTTTTTTTATGGTACAAGGTAACAGGACAAGCACGACGCTCGTTGACAGATAATATATTTTATAAGCTAAGGGTCAATTTATACTACAGCAGAGTCGAAGCGCATCGACGCGTCAAATTCTTTACAACTCAACTTACAACCAATCAGCGTTGGTCACGCGCAGACGTGCGAATACGGAAAAATGCGCGCGTCTTTTTAAAATCTCAGAAGTAATGTGTGCGTTACGCTGTGGAATTAAGGTTGAATTTGTTATGTTCAGTTTTGAATCGACGCTTCGATGCGCTTCGACTCTGCTGTAGTATAAATTGACCCTTAATGAATATTTTTAAAACATCTTGACATTTATAATTTCTTTTTGACATCCATGTAAAGAACAATTCTATATTCTTTGAAATTTATATTTTAATTACTATTTTTGTGTTTATATTATTATAATTATAAATATTATTATTGAATATCTACATACAAATATAAGTCTGACTCTGTCAGGAATATTATTAATTTTTAATATGGAATTGTTTAATAATTTAATAAATTGATCAAAGTCATTAGCTAATAATATGTTAATATTGAATGCCCGGTGAGGGTGAACTAATTTCTCTACTGTGCTATAAGATCTAGCATAATCAACCATATTAGTTTTCAATAAATGATTCTGATTCCGATTCTAATTTTACTATGTCCATACGGTCTACGCATCAGCGCTCCCGGTACAAGGTAGGGTTACCTTGTACCAAGGTACTTAAGCTATACACAAAGATAAAACATAAGTACTACACTATTATTAAAATGATTTACTGAATATTTACCATGATTTTGAGTTGCGCACTGACTGCTACAGCTGTTAACATACCCTATCTATCTGTGACAATTCACATGACGAGACACCTCTCGGTCAACGCACCTTTAATATAATTGTGCTTCAATAAAGTAATATTAGATGATAATAATAATATTCATGCACTCATAATTTCCAGGTAATCAATCACCCCTACTACAGGTCCTCAAGCCGCATAGCTCTTTTCATGAGCACCGACCAAGAAATAGACACTGCACCTCTCATAGACCACATAAAAGCTCGAGGAGCATCCGCCTTCGTACCACAATATGCTGGAGGCATTATGCGAATGTTGAAGCTTGAAAACGGAGATGAAAAGAACATGCCGCTGACTAAGCATGGCATTGCACAACATAGCAAAGATCAACCGAGAGATAATGCTTTAGAAACTGGTAAGTTAACATCGTATTATCTATGTTAATCCACTTCTGGACATAGGCCTCTCCTTATAGTCGCCAATGAGCCCTATATTTGACATCCAATGATTCTCAACTATCATGCGCTGATCGTCGTAAAAAAAAATTAAAATCGTATACTGACACAATAAGCTTGAAACATTAGTGTGTGTTTCCACCAGAGATGTGCGAGGTTGCTAAGAGGTGTGCGTGAAATATCCAGTGGGATTACTCAGGCGACTGTAGCGTGCAAGCTATTAGAAAACGCATTAGTCAGTGTGCATGATAATAATATCGTTTAAAAACTAAAAAAGAACCGACTTCAATGCCGCGCTATTCATTTTCAGTACCAATTTTGAGATGTTTGTCTCAATATCTCTGGAGATACTTATCAGACCTCGATAAAATTATCATGGTACCACACTTGGGAGATCTCCTTTCGAACAAAAAAAGAATAATCAAAATCGGTTCATAAACGACGAAGCTATACGCGAACAAACATAAAAAAAAATAAAAAAAAATATATATATATACGGTCGAATTGAGAAACCTCCTCCTTTTTTTGAAGTCGGTTAAAAGAACACGGCGTCTCGCTACGCATCCTCTTACCGCTCAGCTTCTTCGCACATCTCTGATATAAATGCAAACTGTATCTCTTCCTTGCGCCATACTAGCTAAGTCAAGCACTTATATGAATCTCTGCTTATATCAATTTTATTTCTGCTTGACCCATTGAACAATTGTTAAACACAATCCAAAATTTCATCGTGCCGACGGGACTTGAACCCGCAACCTCCGGAATAACATGTTCCGGTGCTTTGCCAATTAAGCCACGGTGCGAAGTATCGTTACGACGAAATTAGTGGATTGCATTTTGTTAACCCAATTATGCATTGGTGGCGCCATCTATGACTACTTATTACGTAAGTTAATCATTCGGAAGAATACATTACAGTTTTCAAATCCGACGAGAGATGTTTGCACTGCGTAAATCAAATATTATGTTTCTTTTAAGTGTTTCACACTTTATATTTTTGTAAATTGTTAAACACAATCCAAAATTTCATAGTACCGACGGGACTTGAACCCGCAACCTCCGGAATAACATGTTCCTTACGTAATAAGTAGTCATAGATGGCGCCACCAATGCATAATTGGGTTAACAAAATGCAATCCACTAATTTCGTCGTAACGATACTTCGCACCGTGGCTTAATTGGCACAGCACCGGAACATGTTATTCCGGAGGTTGCGGGTTCAAGTCCCGTCGGTACGATGAAATTTTGGATTGTGTTTAACAATTTACAAAAATATAAAGTGTGAAACACTTAAAAGAAACATAATATTCCATTGAACAATTTTTACAGAGAATCCTTACAGAGTATTAATTAACACAACACATAACGTTGTTGTTGCGTTCGGTATTTTATAGGCGTTACCAAGGGTGTTAAAAGAAAATTATAAAATATAATTAACTGAGGTATTTTTATATAAGGTAACAAAACAAATGGAGGCTGAAAAACATTTGAAAAAAAACCCTTAGACAAATTGATGTTAAGTCTCACTTGCCCAGTAATTTAACTGGACACTTTGCCATTTAAACCAAAAAACATTTCTAATAATAAGACAAAGTGGTGCTACAACCCCAGACGGACTGGCATAATTGTATTATATATGACTGGTTAATTAGTCTTACCACTACAATAAATCCTATATCTATGTTTTCCAGGTGGTCTAGACCTCATTATAGCTCCAGGCGTAGCGTTCTCGAAGTCAGGAGCCCGGCTGGGTCACGGAGGAGGCTACTATGACAAGTTCATCACCAACTTGAGGAGCACGCCAGAAACCGCACCTAAGGTAAACATTTCTAAGGTAACCATTTATTATCCTTACCACATTTTTGTCTTATGCACCAATCAAAGACAGGTCACTAATCAGTTCGTTCCGTACCAGCAAGTTATATATCCATCCAAGTCGGAAGATGGGTTAGAAAGGTCTATTTTGTTGCCCTATGTGCACCACCTCACTGCCACCTTCCAATTCCAGACAAGCACGATCCTACCTTAGACGACATCGTCACTTAACATCAGGGGAGTTATGGTACGGCCAAACTGGTGCGATCTGCGTGCGCGGGCGCGGCACGATCAGCTCGGATAGTGCAGTAACATTTGTACCGGCTGGTTCAAACCAAACACGATCTTCGGCGATTAGAAAACAATTGAAAAGAAAATCGCACACGCAGCCGTGCTCGCGCCCGCACATCGCAGCGGTGTGGCGCCTTTAGTGGTCTGGTGCTTGTATGTCCACAATAAGAAAACTGCAGGTTGCTTATCTTATCTTGCTTATCTCTACTCAAGAACTCTTTTAGTTCAACAGTTGTCAGTTCTTCTGCTTATATGACCGGCCCACTGCCACTTTGACTCTGGTGAACTATGTTGACGACTATCTCAATTTTCCCTGTCGTATTCCATCCTTCAGAATAAATCAAAGATATTATGTAACTTTAAAATATTATGTTTATTTCAGGTGGTAGCAATCGCCTTCAGCTGCCAAATGCGTGACGACGTCCCTATGGATCCACAGGACCAAAGAGTAGATGATGTTATTTTTCCTGAATAACCTAAGTAGATAATCTTTAAAAAAAAACAGACATATAATTAAGATAGTTTAAAAACTAAAACAAACGACTTCCATGCCCCGCGGGTCAATTTCAGTAGCAAGTTTATCGTCGTATCTCTGGCGATACTTATCAGATCACAATTAAATTATAATGCACAATTACAACCTCGAAAAAGTACCCTACCGATTAAATAATATCGTTTAAAAACTAAAAAACAACCGACTTCAATGCCGCGCTATTCATTTTCAGTACCAATTTTGAGATGTTTATCTCAATATCTCTGGAGATACTTATCATACCTCGATAAAATTACCATGGTACCACACTTGGGATATCTCCTTTCGAACAAAAAAAGAATAATCGAAATCGGTTCATAAACGACGAAGTTATCCGCGAACAAACATAAAAAAAAAAAAAAAAAAAATACGGTCGAATTGAGAAACCTCCTCCTTTTTTTGAAGTCGGTTAAAAAAGAATCATTTGAATCGATTCACAATTGACGGAGTAATCGCGTAACATACATACAAAAAAAACGAATTAAGAACCTCCTTCTTTTTTTGAAGTCGGTTGTAAAGTTTGGTATGCCTTATCATTAATCATAATAATCATAATCAATCATTTATTCGTCAAACACATATTACATTAATAATTAATTCCGGATCTTATGAAACATTTTGTCAATGTGTTCGGCCTGCAAGCAGACGTACAAATATTTATATATGTATTATCTATGCTTAGGTGTATAGGTATTAACATAATCATTTTTATTTTGATTTATTATCTACATATTCTTTTATGCTATAAAAACATTTGTCCAGCAGCCATCATAGATCAAAGCTGCTAAATAACTTCTTGTTAAATAGTCAGCTATAGGTAATACTCCTTATAGATGATAAGTATCCAATACATTTGGTGGTTCTTTATAATCATTTTAAAAACTGCACATTTTATAAGCTCCTTCTGTAATAGAATATTTTACCGTCACCTTGAAAGTCAATTGATGGTCTGATATACAGTGCCACAAGTATAACTTGGCGGTGGTGGTTTTTGGAACTAATTATATTAATTGAAACTGTGAGTTTGAAGTTTGAGAGATTACCGCGACATTATTGTTGATAAATCTGCTACATTAAAATAGTTCAATAATGCCAAAAGTAATTAAAAGTGGTTTAAGAGAAACTGTTATCAAAGTACAAAGTAAAAGCACAGTGGCGCACAGGCACGCCAAGTTATAATTGCCGGACTGTATATTATTAGTGAATTATTGTTAAACACAATCCAAAATTTCATCGTACCGACGGCACTTGAACCCTCCTTGCAACCTCCGGAATAACATGTTCCGGTGCTTTGCCAATTAAGCCACGGTGCGAAGTAACAAATGCAATCCACTAATTTCGTCGTAACGATACTTCGCACCGTGGCTTAATTGGCAAAGCACCGAAACTTGTTATTCCGGAGGTTGCGGGTTCAAGTCCCGTCGGTACGATGAAATTTTGGATTGTGTTTAACAATTCACAAAAATATAAAGTGTGAAACACTTCAAAGAAACATAATATTTAGTTAATTATTGTAAAAAAATAAAAAAAATATTAGCGCTGTATCTTTGTTTTATAATTATTGCATTGTAGGTGTTATATCTAATAGATAGTAAATAAAATGTTCATTTTATTATAATAACTTTATTTTATTTTATTCTAACTCTCAAATGATAGCACTTTGTGCAAATTAAAAACATGGCTATACAATTCAATTATGATAACTAAATACATTTTTTAAATATGTATATTACATAATACATTGTTAATATTATTTAAGTAAATCACATTTAAACAGATCACAAAAACGCAAATACCATTTTAAACATAGTAAGTAGATACTTAGTACTACTTGATAATAAAAAAAATACCTCTACTAGATATATATACATAATTTTTAAATCTGTTACACATAATACGTAATTGCTTACACCTACTTAGCTAAGTAAACCTGATAACATTATTGTCTTAAAGTTAACTTCATATTGGAAAGGCGATATCATTTTAGAAACTGCTAATTCGTGCAATTATATTTTAATGTAGCAACACTATACAGACTAGTTTTACTATACAGTCGCGTGGCTCAAACGACAGAATGCACATCTGAGCCAATGTCTCTACAATAATGGCTCAGGGGCCTTATTAAGTATGAACATTGAGATAACGCGTTCCTTAACTCGCCACGTTACGTTATTGAAAAATTGTATTCTGTATGCCACACGATAGGTAAATTATACAAAACGCGCGCGTTACACGTCCTCATATGTCACGATATTTTGACAGCTCAAAACGCGCTCATAACCTTACCCTACCGCGTTTTAATTGGCATAGAGAATACCATAACGCGGAGATAACGTAACACGGCACGGTAAGACTTTAAAATGGTCATACTGAATAAGGCCTCAGATGTGCATTCTGTCGACTGACCGCATGACGACATGAGGCTAATACCGGGTTCACACCAGGCGATTCTAGTCGTTGAACATCCTAGGGATGTACTTGTCTTTCGATTACAAGTACTTTTAGTATCGATACTTTAGAATCGGATACTACGTAAGTACTGGTTATAAGTACTCAATTCAACAAATTTTTTTGGAAGAACATGTAGGCTGGCATTATACAGCGATAATAATGTTTCGAATTAATTCGAATGAAACTATTTGATTTGCTAATCAAGCGTGATTTAATCGATAAAAAATATCGATTGGGTATTTTTTGTAACTCGTATCGTACATCCCTAGGATGTTGAACGACAAAAATCGCCTGGTCTGAACCTAATATAAGAGAGCTTAGCACCGATACAGTAGCGTATCGCTCAAGCTATATTGGCCAATATGCGGTCAGCCTAAAATAAATGAATTTACAAAGGATATCAAATATTGGAGCATTGCGTCTATTAAATAATTTTAGTGATATTTCGTACTTAGTATTCAATATATGTATTATTATAATAATAAAAATCAAGTCCCGTGCCAGTCTCGCAACAACTCGCAAATGGCTCGATCTATTTGAGTATATTTTTCTTCTTTTGTTCACCTCAATACTGGGGACTCAAAAAAAAAAGGAAAACTCCAAATGTTAACACAAGCGAAGCTGCGAGGCGCAGCTTGTTTATACAAAAAAAAAAACAAAATTTACAAGTACACAGTAACTCGAGGTTACGTGTATGAAATACATACATTACGTCTATGCAGTATTTTTTAAAGAATATACATGACATACATATTTATACATACCTACCTAACTATATCACAAACATTAAAATTATAATAATGTTAATTAATTTACATACAACACATCAAAAATACAGATTAAGTATGTACATGTATCAAATAGACTTAACTAACAATAAATCTAAAAAATATTGTAATTTTTTTGAATTCTTGGCCAATGTATCCTTAAATATTATTAGCGATAAATTATTATTATTTTGATAGATTCAACGACATTACAAAAGATAGACTCAATTCGTGTGCATAACTTTTTGTTATGCAGATATGCACAGGCCAGAATATTACTTTATTTTGCTATTGATTGTGTGACGTGCTATTAATATTGTTTTATTCGTTGGATTATTATTATATCTGCAAGTTACACCAAAGAAAAAATAACAGGCCAAGTGCGTGTCGGGCCACGCGCAGTGTAGGGTTCCGTAGTAGCCCGTTATTCTATGCAAGTCTTTACCCGTTATAAACAAGTAATTAAGCAACAAGGATTTATTCTAAGGATTTTGTATTTGGTACAAAATTATCTAACACCCAAGTTCAACGGTTATTACTGCTAAACTAATAAAATTATCTTAACCGCTATAATTTTCCTTTAAAGTTTATGAAATGTACTATTATCGCAAATTTTTCCAGATTTTTCAAGCCAGCAGTTTAGCTTTTAGAGGGGTGGGGGGGGGGGGGGGACGCCCTACTAAAACAAAAATTTGCACTTTAAAGTTTAATATTTCGTTAATGGAGCATTCAATCGAAAAATGGTATTAGCAAAAGTCATTTTAAAAGACCTATTCAACGATACCCCACACGATGGGGTAGACGACGAAAAAAAAATGTATCCCCACTTCTCATGTAGGGGAGCTACCCTAAAAAATATATTTTTCAAAATTTTATTTCACTACTTTGTTGACGTAATTTATATACATACCCCTACAAAATAACAGCTTTATAGTATTAACGGTATCTTAGTAAAACCTCGGACAGACAGACAGACATACAGACGGACATGACGAAACTATAAGGGTTCTTTGTCAGGACTACGGAACCCTAAAAACTTAAAAGTTCATAAAGAAATATACGACAATGTACAGTTATTATGGTACATATTAGAACAACAATTAATGTATTTATTTGGTATATATGATAACAATTGTTAATACACACGTAAATACCAAACATTTATTATTGACGGATGAAATTAAAAATTATTAGCTAGTGCTTAAATTGCATTGGCATTTCCCTATGTATAGAGAGAAACATTAAACTTTTAAAAATCAAAATTAAAATAAAAAAATTATGATTCATAAAATAAATCTAAATCAATAAATTTTCCAGGTAGGTAAAAAACCAAAACTACCCTGTGTAACACTTTTTGAGTAGGTACCTAACTACTTGTCGTTGAGATAATATAATATTTTATGTTACAAAATAAGATAAAAAAAAAGGTCTGGAACTCTAGATTTACACAAAACATTATCAAAAAGCGAATATAAAAGCCGTATAGGCATCGCTAGATCAATTGAGCATTTTCCCGGAAGACAATTTTAATCTTATATTTAATTGATTATAAAAGAACTCCCACTATGAGGGATTTTCTTTCATTTTTGTTTATGCTCTTTAAAATAAATATTTTGATGCTCACACTTACAAATGCTCAAACTTGTCATCTACAAAATTAGTTTTAAAAGTGAAAACGAGGAAAACTAAATTACCTAGATACTCCTTTTAAACGTTTTAGTAAGTAAAACCGGAAGTAATAGAAGATGTATTTCATTCTTAAGTCTTTACCTACCAGAGTTATTAAAAATTAATTGATACACCTTTCACGTACCTATGTCTTGTTTGTTCCCTAATAATTGAAGTTATTAAAATAATGAGACAATTAATAATCACTATTTTAATATTGCTCTCAACTCGCATAAGCGACTAATTTAAAGCCTTATTGAGAACACATTTCTACACAAGCAACATACTCCTGGTAGTGTAAAATCTATAAAATTTTCCTGCTAGTCCCTTCAAAATCAGCCAAAATAGAACATCCTTCGCTCATCGTATAGCAGCTCCAAAGACCCTCTGTCCTCTGCTCATGAGGAGTTCCACTGCCCCCATGGCAGCTAGCAGCAGCAGTAATACTGCGACCGCTAGGACGATACGGCACCGCCTGCGCCGGCGCTCCCCTCTCGCTAGGCGCCGAGATAGGGCTTCGCCCCGCGCTCCGTCGAGGGTGAATAGAGCGCTGGCAGCCTGGAATGGAAAAGTTATAGTTGAGTATGGGATGGTTATGGATTCAGGCAGTTAAAATATTAAAATAGGCAAGTTTAGACGCCATATTTAAGCACCAACCTAAAGACAGAATAGACCAAGTATCCGTCTTTTTGTTCCTGAGAAAACATGCAACAACTTTCGCAGAATGATTTTGCAGATTGAATTCTATAGGGGGACTAGACTTGACTGTCTACGAAGCCTTTAGTGATCATTTTTTGCCAAATAGTGTGTCGAGTTAGGGAACCCTCTAAAACTAAAACAGATCTAAGAGAACGGACAATGTCGAAATCAATTTAAATATTGAAATTAAATGAACATGATTAGATCGGTAACACCAACCTATACTGACCTATATTAATACTGACTCGGTATCAATGGCCGGTAATTAGTAATAGTTTAATAAACTGCCAAGTGCGAGTTCCACAGAATCGATCGGAAGTGCACTCGAAGGGTTCCGTTTTATTTTTCTATTCCATAATAATAAATAATTTTAAAAATATCACACATGAACTTGCTCTAAATATCAAAATGACGCCATTTATCAACGCCGTAAAAATACCCGATTCTTGAATGGTGACTTAGTTTTTAAGTTTATTTTGTTTTTATTATTTGTCGTTATAGAGGCTACGTTAATACAAACTTTGTGAAAACTTCAAGTGTCACCTCTTACAGTTCAGAAGGTACCTGTGATTTACGTCGCTGCCTGTGATAGACGGACGAATAGCAAAGTCTCAATAATAGGGTTCTGCCGGCACCCTTTGGGTAAGGAACCCAAAAAAAAAATGAGTGGGAGCCCCTTTCAATGATTAACTATTCGTGGTAAGTATTGGCCAAGTATTTTGCAATCACACTCAAGATTACATCAAATTCACACATCGCAGTATGCAACATTCAGTAATTTTGTTTATTTAATAAACAGGTACATTACATAAACCAAATTAAGAGATAATCACAAGCGTCTTCACACCTAAGGTCAAACGGACTGGTCAAGGCGATATTGCATTATCATTCAATATTTCGTAAAATAATGGTAAAATGGTCCTTGCTTCTTCACGCAATGTGCGCAGATAAAATTCCTTAAATATATGTTGAACATGTTCTTGTCATTGCGATAGAGCTATAAATATTGCATTTTACGCTTTAAATACATTAACTATGAATTTTTTTGCTGTATGTGAAACGAGTGTGAATGAGGAAATTCATGCGTTTCAACCAGATGTGCGATAAAAGCTGAGCAGTGCAAGAATGCGTACCAGCGCTATAGAAATACTTATCAGAGCTATAGAAATCCTATTTCGCATACAGAACACAGATATCTCGAACTCGTACACTTTTCGCGGGTCTTTTAATAGCTTGCTTAGCCACACCGCCTTACACGTATACTTTATATTATATGCGCTGTTCAATGATCCATATTTTTCGTCCAAATATTGTCGTAAAAGTTTTTTTCGTTGGCATTTCGTTGTCATCTACGGTGAGGCTACTATGCGAAGACTCAAACAAAGTAGCACATTATTTGCCTCTGAAATATCCTTTAATCTGCCTTACACATCACATCCTATCTGTTCTTCTAGAGATCTGGAAAATGCTTGCAGAAAGGGACCATTGGAGTCACAAGACAGAGTTTCAAATATCGAGATTCGGCGCCGATCAAAGGTGGATGGTGGGAAAAGGATCATGGATCTCAAATGGAGATAAGTGAGCCTGGGTGGGACATATAGTAAGGCGAAGTGATGATAGTGGGGTATACCTTTGACTTGACAGAGATCCCAGAAAATACTGTAAATAGTGAGACTTGGAGTCATTTAATATTATACATGCAGGTGACAACATAGAGCGATCTTAAATTATTTCTATATTGAGGTCCTCAAAGCTAAACTTGACCAAAATACGTACTCAGTAGTATCATTTATGCAGCCCTACCTAAAATAAGAAATTCTAAGAATGTACTCTAGGTCAGATCCATCAAAGGGCGCCACACAGCAATAAACAAAATTAACGGACATTCCGAAACAATCTTACATTTCATTAAAACCAAATTCAACCAGTTAATGTTGACATACTCTCGTTAAATCACTGACATTCAGGCGTTAGTGACACACTGACATCCAGTGCGACAAGCATGTCTTTGTTTTTAACACGTTTTATTTAGCTTCTAAGTAGATTCTAAGTAAGATTCTAAGTAGATTCTAAGTAGATTCTATGTAGATGAGTTATGAAGATATGAAATCTTTTAACGCAATTTTCACTCACTTCAAAACGTCAGATTATTTTGAGAGCACACATACCAAGGACCGATGGAAAATGAATATCCTAATCAGTTTTACCAATTGCGACTGCTATACCAGCTATGTATTTTATATGGTGTTGGGTTCCGGCAGCACATCCCTTGAGAGTCAGAGTATTCTAGGCCTAGCGTGTTAATCATCTTCGATCACGTCATTGCTTACCACCAGGCGAGATAGTGGTCAAACGCTAGCTTTTCAGATAAATAAATATTTAAAATAGTTAGACTAGAACGAACTAGATACAAAGTGATCATATCAATATTTTTTATCATCTCCTTCCTATATTCATAGGTTGTAAGAAATAGATCGCTACTAGCGAAGCTTGTCCATTGCAAAACATTGTATTGTAGCCTATTATCTGTTGTTTATTTTATAGTTCTGGTGTAATAATAAAAAGTAATGAGTCCCTCTTGGTAGAGGAGGCTTATTATGATTTAAGAATATATTTAACACACTTGCTCATAAAGTGGCTCTTATTTCACTGCAATTAGGCACATAATGACCCCTGTTATCAAACTGTGACTTTTTCATTACTATTATTCACAAGTGAGTTAAAGTTTCGATACAAAAAAGATCGTGTTCAATAGTACAAATAAATTAATATACCTATTGCTTACTCATTTCGTATTTAAATAGATAATTTTAACTTGTACGTGTTTAATAAACAAAACTTTCACTCAAATATAACTTTTGTTTTCTCTGTAAAAACTATAAATTCCCCATTCTGTACGTGGCTAAAAGGCTGTCTATCCGCGACAAACAAAAAAAAAGAAACCTCATTCTTTTAGTCTATGGCCGATCGCCATTGTTAGATGCGCGCGCATAGGATTCAGGAAAACTAATGAATTTTTCCCGCCATTGCGAAACATTTTTCACAACTCGTTTTCACTGATGAAATTATAGTTATTTATTAATTAAAATGTCTAAAAGTACCAGTTATGAAGAAAATGATTTATGTTGTACACCGCCCGATATAAGATGTGAAGCCCTTTGAACGTTATGGAAAGTTTACTACCTGAAAACTCCAATGTAAAATATCTATTGGCTAGAAATGATTTTTTAGTATTATTTTCTTCACAAGTGTGTTAAAAAACGTCGTATGATACACGTGTGTTATGATTACCGTCCTCGGCTCTCTTAAGACCCTCGCCTAACGGCTCGTTACCAACATTACACACTTGTACCATAATGTACTATTTTAACACCATTATTGCATTATACCCAGATTATACTGCCATTTCAGATATTATTTTACACCCCAAGGTTATCTGGAAGAGATCACTTTAAGCGATAAGACCACCTATTGTTACACTGTTGTAAACATTTTTTTTAAACTTTTAAGGTGTCCAATAAAGTGTTAATTAATCTATCTATCTAATTAGAATATGTTATTAGTAGTTTAGAAAATATGTCTTTAAAAATAACCGCTCATCAAAATAATTGCCAGTGAACAACATGGAGTCATAAAATTTATCGATTTTTAATAATAGTTTTTTAATAACGTTATAAAACGGTAGCTTTGAGTCGTAATGAGTAAATATGCGAGTTAATGCATTGGCATTACTAATTACGACAGCATTGTGAAATATTGATAATATTATGTAACTAAATTAGTTTACACGTGTTTTTGTTCATTAAATGTATATATATATATGAGAGTACAACAACTTTTCAATAAGATCATTGAAAAACCTAAAAGAATCGACTTCAAATGCCACGCTTTTAATTTTCAGTACCAAGTTTGAGGTGTTTATCTCGATATCTCTGGAGATACTTATCAAATCTCGATGAAATTACAACGGTACTACCCTTGGGATATCTACTTTTCAACAAAAAAAATATCATCAAAATTGGTTAATATACGATAAAGTTATCCGCGAACACACATAAAAAAAATATATACGGCCAAATTGACAAACCTTCTCCTTTTTTTGAATTCGGTTAAAAATACTTTTTTATAATACGAGATCGTTTAAAAAATGTAGATATCCGACACCAATTAGCGCGGTTGTCATTTTCAGTAGCAAATTTGAGATGTTTAGGTATATCCGAAGATACTCATCAGATCATGATGAATTTACAAAGGGACCACCTCAGACTCAGACCAAAATAACTTTTTTCTACTAGACACTTTGGATCTAACAAGTTTTTAGTTCGATTTTTATGATTGGTTATGGTATTTACGCAAACGACGGGCCATTTACGCCAAAGGCCCGTCAACCTACACATTAAGTTTCATACTTATACATATTTATTTACTTTGATATAAGTATGAAGTAAATTTAATAAGACGAGATCGGTTTCCCTATCATTACCGTGTCACGACATCTAACACTCATACTCTGCCTCCGTCATTTGGGGACGTATTTGGGAATGCTACAAAGGGGGCAAGGGCTAATTATTCTTCTTTAATATCCTTTGCGATGGACATGTTTGCAAGCTCTCTTTGTCACCGCGCCTGGAATGTCCTAGTGGATTCCAAATTACTCTATCACGGCTACTATCGTAATCACGATGATATTACCAAATTCTACCCGTGTAGACTTTCACTACCCCTGTAGACATTTACCTAGGCAAGCAGTTGCCCCCCTGACCCAATTTCTAGTGAAACTGTAAAGGTTGAGAACGGCCAACAGTTTTCATTTAAAAAAATATATAACTGCGAGACAAGAGTTAATAATGTTTACAATAATAATAATGATTAAGATATTTCTATTAGAGTCTCAAACATCAAAGGTGTATAATTGAACACCTGATAATATCACTCAGAAGTCCGTCCTCATAGTGTATGAAAATTAGGCATTTGAGCACAAATAAATGAAATAGATAGTTTAACATTGATTGATGCACTAGGCTCGATTTAACTAATATATAACTATAATAATATTATATTTATATTATAACTATAATAATATAGCTTTATTTCTTGCTAAGAACGGAGTGGTGCCTGAGCATCATTTTACAATACGGGGCATAGAATGACGCCCAAACCCGCCTGTCCTTAATCCGTCGACAACACTGTTACGTCAGTAACATCACGGGGACAAAGGCGTGGAACATAAATTGAGCGTTTGACGTCTCTATAGAGAAAGCGCTGCGACTAATCAAATTATATTATATTTTGTAACGCCTATTTCTACCTTTCTTGTACTTTTTAGGGTTCCGTACCCAAAGGGTAAAACGGGACCCTATTACTAAGACTCCGCTGTCCGTCTGTCTGTCTGTCTATCTGTCTGTCTGTCCGTCTGTCACCAGGCTGTATCTCATGAACCGTGATAGTTGGACAGTTGAAATTTTCACAAATTATGCATTTCTGTTGCCGCTATAACAACAAATACTAAAAACAGAATAAAGTTAAAAATAATAGAGGGTCCCCATACTAGAAACGTGTTTTTTTCGGCATTTCACGCCATGTACGCTTAGTTAGGTAAACGTCCCATAGATGGCGTTATATTGAAATGTCGATCCCTAACACCTTTGTTAGACGTTAGATGGCGTTATAAGAAATAAAATGTTTATTAAGTATTATTTTTTGCTGGCGAAAAATGATAGTGGTATTTTTTGCTCGATCTTATAAAATACTGTAGTGTGGTACGGAACCCTTCTAGTGCGAGTCCGACTTGCACTTGGCCAGTTTATTTAACAATAGGTAGGTAACAAAAAATGTCTAAAATGAAAACCATCACAACATGATAATAATAATACAAATTTATTGGTAAAAATTGTGTTTCACAGGTCAACAATGGTAAAATAATATTAATATAATACATCTCGTAATAATAATAATAATAATCCTCCCGCAGGGGCGGCTTTGTGGCGAGCCGATGGTGAGTGGCGACACCGCGTACCCCTATCCCGTGAAGCCTAAATAAGACCCTCTGACCACCAGCTTGCCTTGACCGGCCGGCCGGTGGTGGGAATCGCAAGAGTTAAGAACTAAGCTCCAGGGTTTCCACCCTGGAGCGAAGCACTACTAGCGGCTTTATGCCTTTAACACTTACGTGTTAAAGGCATAAAGCCGCTAGTAGCGTTTAGTGAAAGTGCAGCACACCTCTCAACACCCTTAGCTATCCACGCCAATGTTGCCCCTCGGCGCCGACATAACGGTCCGCCTTTATGGGGGGCCCATTCAGTGTATAGCGAGTCACCACCCGCCTTAATATTTTGAAATGAGGCATAATTGGCGGGTACCGTACCTCATCCCATAGACCAGAAAACAGACACAAAGCAGCACACATTCATAGCCATAAAAAATTAATGTACCATCTTTTTATAGTTTTTCATCTCTCCATCCACAAATCATATTTATATTTAATTTAATATTGTAAAGGGCCTCTTGACGTTGGCTTCGGCTACGTCAATGCCTTCAAAAGGACCGGGTGATTTGCAGCCCGTGATCTATTATTATATAATAATAATCCTAATTATCATATAAAATAATATCTAATAATTCATAATTTACTAATGGAATTTAGCAGTTTTCAATTTTGTCCTCTAGGTATTCGCTTACCGAGTAGTACGCTTTTTAGGGTTCCGTAGCCGAATGGCAAAAAACGGAACCCTTATAGATTCGTCATGTCTGTCTGTCTGTCTGTCCGTCCGTATGTCACAGCCATTTTATTCCGAAACTGTTAGGACTACAGAATTGAAACTTGGTAGGTAGATGTATTCTGTGAACCGCTTTCCGATTTTTATACAAAAATAAAAAATATAAAAGTTTAAGGGGGGCATCCCATACATAGAAATGAAACAAACAAAAAAAATTTTCTTCAAACCTATACGGGGTGTCTATGGATAGGTCTTCAAAAATGACATTGAGGTTTTTAAAATCATTTTTTCTCAAAGTCAATCATTTGAAAGATAGGCGCGTCTAAAGTGGTAAAATGTGTGTCCCCCCCCCCCCCCCTAACTTTTAAAGTATGGGAGTGAAAAATAAAAATAAAAAATATGCAGTAGATCTCAATAAAAACTAACAACAAAAATTGGTTTGAACGAGATATAATCAGCAGTTTTAGAGATAAAGCGACCGCAAAGATCACTTTATTTTTCATACAAACACTATGGAAAACAAAGTTAATTTTGTAGTTGCGAAAAATCATAGTTATGGAATACTTAACTGTGTTACGGAACCCTACGAGTGCGAGACCAACTTGCACTTGGCCAGTTTATTGTACTAGCAACCGTTTTAATTTACTATTAAATACGTTGTCGGAAACTGCGTCTTTCATTGTTTTTGTCAGAATATTGTAGATCCATGCTCCTTTTTAACCGACTTCACAAAAAAGGAGGAGGTTCTCAATTCGTCTGTATGTTTTTTTTTTTTTTGTGTGTATGTTACGCGATTTCTCCGTCAATAGTGAACGGATCCAAATGATTCTTTTTTTAATAGGTAGGATACGTTTCCGAGGTGGTCCCATTTTAATTTTATTGAGATCTGATAAGTATCTCCAGAGATATGGAGATAAATACCTCAAACATAGGAGAATGTACTGGTTTTAGTAGAAGAGTCCCAAGAAGATTATACACAATGGAGGTTGCTATTGGATATACTTTTGAAGAGTAAAAAATATGACCTTGAATAATGTTTTTACATCTTTCTTCTCATAGATTTAAAAACGGGAATTTAACGTGACTTACGCGATGTCGATATAGCGATCGACATATGTTTCGGCCTCATCCGGAGGCCTTCTTCAGGATCTTGATCAGATCAGATCTTTCTTCTCGTTGATTTTGGTTTTTGACAGATATTCTTACGGTAACTGTTAGCGAGATAGAAATAAAGGTGGGGATAATAATTTTTTTTTAATATCTTATAGGCTAGCGTTTGACCACTATCTCACCTGTTGCTAAGTGATGATGCGGTTGAAGATAGAGAAGTGGACTAGAATGGGAACTGGCTCTCAAGGATAGCTGCCTGAACACATAAGATGTTTGGCGACAGATTTTCTAACTTGAGGGTGGTAGCTGGCCAGGCGGACACTCGATATGTCCTACCACCATGCGGGGGTTGTTGGTTTCTTAACGATGTTTTCCTTCACCGGAGGGCAACTGTGAGAAGCGCACATATATTTTTCGATCGACCTTGAATAATGTTTTTACATCTTTCTTCTCATAGATTTAAAAACGGGAATTTAACGTGACTTACGCGATGTCGATATAGCGATCGACATATGTTTCGGCCTCATCCGGAGGCCTTCTTCAGGATCTTGATCAGATCAGATCTTTCTTCTCGTTGATTTTGGTTTTTGACAGATATTCTTACGGTAACTGTTAGCGAGATAGAAATAAAGGTGGGGATAATAATTTTTTTTTAATATCTTATAGGCTAGCGTTTGACCACTATCTCACCTGTTGCTAAGTGATGATGCGGTTGAAGATAGAGAAGTGGACTAGAATGGGAACTGGCTCTCAAGGATAGCTGCCTGAACACATAAGATGTTTGGCGACAGATTTTCTAACTTGAGGGTGGTAGCTGGCCAGGCGGACACTCGATATGTCCTACCACCATGCGGGGGTTGTTGGTTTCTTAACGATGTTTTCCTTCACCGGAGGGCAACTGTGAGAAGCGCACATATATTTTTCGATCGAAAAATTCATTGGTGCACAGCAGTTTGAACCCGGTACCACGGCATCAAAGCCGACTGTTCTCCCAATTACGCCACCGGGCCTTCAATAAATAATTATATATTAATAATTATAATAAATAATTATATATATATATATATATAAATAATTTGTCTTCACAGGAATGTTCTACCGGGCAAAGTGTTGTTAGGGTGCAAACTTTTTAAACATACCTAATATTTTTTGACATGACATGACGTTTGCCGAAGATGGCGGCCATTTCAGTCCCGCGACACTGCATACATTATTAAATAACTCAGAATTATGAACGTACTTTGTACCAACCAACACTGCAAAAAAAATTTATAATCATAATACCACAGATTATATAATAGTTACTACGTAAATAATACTTTCCGTTGTTAGGTTGGCTGCACAGTGCTTTCATAATTCGGGTTTCAACAATATAGGGAAGTGCATCTTATAACGTAGTAGAGTGATTCAGTACTCTGTTGGCCATATGGCGGCAAGTAATGTTCATAATCGCAAATAATACTTTTTTATATTCATTTTGGAATACAACTAGTCCGTGTTATAAAAGTAGTTGGAATTATTGTAATAAAATAGACAATTAATTATCGTGTGTGTCGGATGCTATGGAAAAAGGGTAAAATAAGTTATTTGTCAAAAAAAAAAAACCGACTTCATAATCACAAACAGGCACTCAAAAGCGAAAAATAAATTACTTAAAATTATTATAAGCGCTACCCACTTATCTATTTAAAGTCGGTGCCAGCCAAGTCTATTGGATAGTAGATAGATACTATATATGTAGTAGTAGTAAGTAGGTACATGTAGGTTAGAAAGTAGGTAGATACATGTAGGTATTATCTATCTACTACCTATTAGACTTGGCTGGCACCGACTTCAAATAGATAAGTGGGTAGCGCTTATAATAATTTTAAGTAATTTATTTTTAGCTTTTGAGTGCCTGTTTGTGATTATGAAGTCGGTTTTTTTTTTTTTTTAAATAACATATGAAAACAGACTTGCTTGATTTGGTCAAGCTATGTGCTGGCGTCTTCAACTTGTATTTGTTTCGTGTCTGGTAATTATGACATGCACCGGGACATTGGAATTTATTCAAATTGGCGCGCACGAATAGATAAACTTGATAGATTTGTATAGACGGGACGGTTAAAACTCCTAGTTCAACAAAGAAAGGCTTTGTTGAAACATCCCATGGTACCTGTACAATCGCGCGGATTGCCCTCTTCTGTAGGATAAAGACTCGCTCACGATCGGCTGCGTCTCCCCACAGCTCAGTACCGTACATAGGTAAGGAGTGAACTGTGGCAAAATAACAGTTACGCACAGCGTGTCTGGGTGCTGTTTTGGCGAGTCGACTTATTGCGAAGCAAGCTTGGGCTACTCTCACACACAGCTATCTATGTGGAAATCCCATTTGAGAGCATTATCCACATGGAAGCCCAGAAGTTTGATTCGCGAGACTTGAGACAGCGTTTCCGCCCACGTCCACAGACAACGCCCCCTGAGATCTGTTAGCTAAATTAAAGTGCATAAAGCAGGTTTTATCTAGATTTAAAGCCAGACCATTTATTTGGAACCATTTATGCAGTTGTCCAGCGACTGCACCAATCTTGCTTTTGAGCGCAGGTATATCGCGAGCAGTCACTACCGCCGCGACATCGTCCGCAAACATGTAGATTCTGCGACTTTTATGTATCCAGGTAAGTCGTTCATAAGGAGGGAGAAAGTGGTGTTAGAGAGGCACGATCCCTGCGGACTCCGCATGCATTTTTCATTTTGTTTAAATTCAAAAATGTTATTTTAACTTTATTGTTTTTATTGTTTTTTAACGAGAGAGCGGATGTTGCTTTTCAGACGCATTAATGAATTTAAATTCAGCAGCATGTAGAAAGATAGTAGCAGAAAAAATGCTAAATATATTTTTTTTTTATGCGAAATGAATGCTTTGCTCTTGACCACTATCTCACCTGTTGTTAAGTGACGATGCGGTCGTTGATGTAGCGCGCTTACCTAAAAGATACCTATCACTCGCTTTAATATACATTAACAGTTATACATTATTGTTAGGTACTATACCTAATGAAATGGTATTTTAAACATCTTGAAAAACATCAACATTATTAAAATGAAATTTAAACCATAACTACAATATACACTAATCCTAAAACTATTTAATCTTTACACCTATGATTTTTATTAAAATAAATGTAAGTAAACCCAAAATGGAACAAAAATTTAATCGATAAAAAGAGTATTGAATTGCCAAATTTTATAATAAGTTACTACAGATTTTTGTCAACACTTTACGCAATCCAATTTCGACAATTATTTTACATATGGACGGATGTAATCTCAATTAACACATCCGGTCTCGAGATATTTTTTTTGCATTAACATAATTTAATTATTGTAATATCTAGGTTAGCCACAAATCGTACATACAAGTACCTACTTTTAATAAATTAAATTGTTGAGGTTGGTCCATTTCTTTAAGAGGACTACCTTCACATACCAAATATTGTCCAGTGGCAAGGTAAGGGTAGGAACACATTATTTCCTACAGATGGCACTTTAACAAGATAATCGTACCGCAGTTTTAAACCACGGATTATATTATCTTTTCTATGACTACGGCAAAAAAAAGAGCAGTTTATTAGTTAAACTTGTATCTATCTGTGACATATACCTATCTATGTCCTAGCACCAAACTAGTCATCCAGCATCCTTAGGTGGAAAGAGCATATATATCATATCGATGTTCCACCTGACTTGGTACCAACAAGACGCTTCCAACGACACCTCATCTGTCAAATTATGATAAGTAGTTTAGAAGTTAAGAGGGAACAGATGAACATACATACATACATACATACCCACATACCGGTCAAAAACATAAACCTCTTTTTTGCTTCGCCGTAGTCGGGTAAAAAGTAGCTTACCACCATCAAGGAGAAAATCTGCCGCCATAACCTTACGGTGTTCTGGCAGCACACAGCCCTTGTGAGTCAGATTATTTTAAGCCCAGCGTGCTCACCATCTTCGACCACTTCATCGTTAACCACCACATCTCACCTGGTGGTTGACCACATTTCACATGGTGGTTTTTTGGTGGCATTATTTTATATGTTATAGTCTAGCGTTTGAACGCTAGACCAAGGGCAAGTCAGACTCTCGCACTCGTAGGGTTCCGTACCACACTACAGTATTTTATAAGATCGAGCAAAAAATACCACTAACTATTTTCGCCAGCAAATAACCAACTTTGTTTTTCATAATATTTGTATTAATCACAAAGTTATAATGCGGTTTTGAAAATGTGCTATACTATAACTCAAAAACTGCTGACTATATTTTATACAAACAAATTTTCGTTGAAAGTGTTTATTGTGATCTACATCATGTAATTTTTTTAGATTTTTCACTCCCTTATTTTAACAGTTAGAATGGGAGGGGGGGGGGGGGGGACACAGTTTACCACTTTAGAAGTGTCTATCTTTTAAACGATTGACTGTGAGAAAAATAGTTTAAGGAATCTCAATGTCATTTTTAAAGACCTATCTATAGACACCACGCACGTATAGGTTTGATGATTATTTTTTTACTTTCAGCTTCATGCATGGCGAGTCCGCCCTAAATCTTTTTATTTTTGTATACAAATCGTAAAGCGATAATTATATTTATATTCATTCATATTCATATATTATTCTTAAACGAATCTCCTAGGTACTTAAGAGGGAACTCGGGTGCATTTTTTCATATAAATGTATTCCCCTGTTTCCTCCCTAGAAAATGCTTCTAGAGCAAATATTTTTCTTCAAGAAATCGAGGTCTGATGTAGCTACGCCCCTGTCACTTGCTTTTTTCACCAACCAATTGAAATAATTTTGACCCATCATAAACCTGAAAAATGACCTAGTTTACTGCCTGCTTTAGACGGCTACCAGACAATTTTGAAAGGGATTTATGGCAAAAAAAATGATATTTGATTAATAGTTTTTGACGGATGCACTTAGCTTCAAAAATTTTATCGGATTAGTTATCTTATCTTAGTCTACATTTTGTAGGTAAAATGGGTCTGAGTTGTTGTTGTCCCTATCGCACTCTTGTTAGTTGTTCGGATACAACGCGACGGCAATAGTTTCTTTAATATACTAATTTGCAATTTTTTTGCACAGCGCGTTTCCGTTTAAAAGCTTCTGGAATTCATACCGATGTAATATAGGAGGTGCGCCCGCATCGTGTTTGTCCAGTGCATTTTTCTGTCGCGTGCGCGTACGACGAATTAATTGCAAAAACGTGTGATTACCGTGTCAAGATCGATGCGATGATGCAACGCATATTTTGAATTTTGTTTATCTTAGATAGGCCTTTAATGCAACCTAAAATATAAATAAATGATAAGTAAGTACCTGCTGGGATAAATATAATTTAAGATCGCTTAAAGAACTAAAAACAACCGACCTCATGTGTCATGCCAGTCATTTTCAGTAGGTACTTAGTTTATCTCTATATATCTCGATATATATATTACTTTATCAGATCCGAATATATAATGCGAAAACCCCATCCAAAGGCGATCAATAGTTATTGACTCTCAAACATACATACATACATACATACGTGCCGAATACAGTACTTTCTTTTTCAAGTCGGTCTATAACATTTGGGATAAAAGTTGCATTTTGGAATGTTTTGTTTTTTATTTATTTTATATCTTGTTTTGTTTTAACCGACTTCAAAAAAGGAGGTTTAAAAAAATGAAAGAACCAACTTCAAATGCTGCCCTAGTCATTTTCAGTGCAAATTTTGAGATGTCTATCTCCATACCTCTGGAGATACTCATCATATCACGATGAAATTTAAATGGGCCAACTTTAAGAACTTTTTGAGAAGTTATAAAACCCTTTCAAACTAAACAACATTGCTCTAAGTCGATCCAGGAGTCTTAGAGTAATCGGGGAACATGCGTAAAAAGCAAAAGATTCCGACGTATTGAGAACCTCCTTCTTTCTGAAGTCGGTTAAAAAGCTAATAAGGCTTCTCAACTATGCCAATAACCAACCAACACATTATTTTAATGTTTGTTTAACAATTGAAAAACGCAACATTTGGAAAATAATCACAGGTTTTAGGAGTTTAATTTAGTCATTTGAAGCAAATTCTTGTTTTATCGAGATGCAAATATTTGATGAGTCAGGGACAGTTGAATTTGAAGTGTTAAAATAACACTTGGTTGAAGAGATTTTAATGTCAAATTTAAATTGAAGATGATGATGATAGCATAATAAAATTGATTTGATAAGTACCTACATGATACCGAGAGATTAAATTACTGCACAAATATGCTTATAAATGTAGTTAGGTACTTAGTACGTGTACGCATTTTGGGATATTGGATAAGTGATTTGTGCTTTTAACCCTGAATTTCGGAATGAAAATACATACTTGGCAATGCCTGTTTTTTGACGGCAAAATACTTGAAAGATACGGCAGTCAATAAAAAACGTTCATTATATACTCGTTTGGTCGTTAGCTTAGTACTCATAGGATTTCCTTACATTATATTTTAAATCATTTATAATCGTAAAAAATTAAAAATCCGACTTCACATGCCGCGGTGGTCAAATTAACTAGTAGTCATGTATCATGTCATCAAGGTATACAAATGTATGGATTTCGAGTTTAAGATGTTTATTTCCATATCTCCGGAGATTATCATCAAATCTCACTAAAACTTGAATGGGACCAAACGGGAGGCATAATCATTCAAACAAAAAATATTTTTTCAAATCGGTTAAGATTTGATGGAGTTCTGAGGTAACAAACATAAAAATATATACAGGGTGTGGCGTAAACATTAGTCAAGCCGTTACCTGTGGGTGGAGGGCTTCATTAATGATCAGAAAATCAAAATTTCTGTTCAGTAAAACTATCATGGTTGTCGAGTTATTGACCATTTTCAAAATTTCGTAATAATTACACCATTGGTGACTCTTTTCGATGGCATGACCACAAATTAAAATATTTTCTCAATCTGATTTTTGAGAAATACTCTTGGATAAATGCGCTATCAAATGTAAACTGTCTTTTTCATACCGTTACCTTAATTTTTGTATTAAGATTTTAACGATTTTATTGTCATAATGTTCACAATTCCTGTGCCATAAATAAATTTAATACTAAAAGTTGAATTTCTTTATTTGGAAAAAATCGCCCTTGGTCTCTTTAACAAGCATTTTCTTTGGATTGAAAGCTGAACATACATACATGTATAATATCATTTTGAAATCTCAATGAAATACGCAAATTTTTGGTAACTTGGTCGCACATGTTTTCATACATTTTTTTTTATACCACAGGCGCTGAAACTTTTAATCCTCTTATACCTCTCAGTAAATTTTGAAATAAAATGTTAAATAATACAACAATTAAGGTCACGGCATAAAAAAGACAATTTACATTTGATAGCGCATTTATCCGTGAGCAGATTGAGAAAATATTTTAATATGTGGTCATGCCAACGAAAAAAGGGTGTAATTATTATGAGATTTTGAAAATGGTCAATAACTCGAAAACTATGATACTTTTACTGAACACACATTTTGATTTTCTGATCAGTCATGAAGTTTACGCCACACCCTGTTATATATAGTCGAATTGAGAACCTCCTTTTTTATGAAGACGGTTAGAAAAATTAGATTAAAGTCGTAGAGTCCAGTTCAAGTTAAGCACCACATGAAAATGTGAATGCTTTCCTAAGGACTTTCACGGCCCTGTTGTCTTCAACAGGGCCAAATACAAAATTTGACGTTCCTCAACATTGTACGATTTTCCAACACGCATGAACATTTAATTACTCACATAACCACACGCCAAAATACACTAGTTTTGGGGGAAAATGTCCAACATGTAGATTTTTCGTGCCTCGCCAAAACTCCTAGGCTATGATCATCATAATCAGCTTATCTCAGTCCACCGCTGGACATAGGCATCACCTATGGGCACGCCACTGAGCCCGATCGTCAGCTATTTGTATCTATATATTTTTATCTCATCTAGGCTATGCTTTTCTCATAATATGCTGCCATTCGGAAATTAAATACGGTAATAAGTATGAAGATAAAAGATAATGATTTATTTGTTCTAATTATCACAGTTCGTAATTAAAACATTTTCCTTATAAAGGCCCAAACGCATCCGTGTTCCGGAGCCGGTATTTGTATAAATTTATCAGCTCAAGTTACGTTGTGTTCGAGGAAAGTGTATCGACTTCTTGTAGCGTTAGGTAATGGCGCATCTAGATCTAGACTCTCGTGGGAATACTATGGGGAAGCGTTCATCAATTATGTGATTGAAATTTTTAGCATAAAATAAAGTAAAATTAATAAAATTTTCTATCGTTATTTTTCTATCTGAGACTTTGGTTTGATCCCCACGTTTATCGAACTTTGCTTAAAACTATATCGCTTAAAAAACTTTATTTAGTTAGAACTGCAACTAACTGACATAAAGCACATGAGTCGAAATCAAAGTCATTTTCAGTGGGAACCTGGTTTATCTCTACAGGATGTCGTCGGGTTCCATATAGCCCAAACGAAAACCATTGATGGAAGAGGTCAAGGGCACAGTCACGTGTCACCTTTTCTTATTTTTTACGGAAAAATTTAAGCATGCGTAAAAAAATAATTTAACAGAAAGAACTTTTCTCTAAGGCTCTATAAACCACGGAGAAAATGTAAAAAAATTTCAACATGGCAGTGCTGCAATTTTTTCATGAGTTTTTCTCGACAACTAGACTATTGCGGAACATTACCCCTCCATCGATGATTTTTGTTAGGACCATATAAAACCCGACACCTGTATATCTGAACATCCTATTGTTTATCAGTCAGTTGTCAGTAGCCATTCCCCGGCCTTGAGTGTTGTCAAACACATCCGTTCTCTAGAGACGGTCGATTTATTGCGCGCTCGCCATCTTAGTTTCAACACTATAATCACCGCAATTTACTTTGATTGACTGATATTTTACTGTTTTAGTATGGTTTGCAATTTGAATGAAGATACGTTATATTGCAGCATTTGCAGCTATGAAATACGCATCTATTGGCCATCAATTTGTCAGGTAATCACGCGTAAAGGTACAGACACACCGCAGCGTCCTGCGTGCGAGATCTAGTCGGCGATCGGATAGCGCAGTAGTATTTGTATCGACTGGTTCACACCAAATGTGATCAGAAAACAATTGAAAAGTACTGCGATCGAGCCCGCAGATCGCAGGACGCCGCGGTGTGGACGTACCTTTAACATTGTTTCTTGGTAATATCATATCGAGGGTTTACGGGATCATTGTATGAAGCATAAGATTAGAGCGTGATTTTTAGTAGTCAGGTTTTAATTTTTAAAATTACTGTTTGTATGTATAATATAATGTAGTGGCAGATGGTTCTTACATTGGTACGGAGCTGTGGCGGCTCAGTGACCGGCATGCTGCCTTGCCGCGGGCAATGCCGGCCATTGCGACAACACTACGTCAAGTAGGTACTGGTAGCTACCGAAGTGTTAAGCTTATTTTTTTACCCCTGATGCAAAAAGAAAGGGTGTTATAAGTTTGAAGTGTGTATCTATCTATCTGTCTGTCTGTCCGTCTGTCACCAGGCTGTATCTCATGAACCGTGATAGTTCATCATTATCATTATCAGCCGGTATCAGTCTACTGCTGGACGTAGGCCTACCCTAAGACACGCCACTGAGCCCGATCTTCGGCTCTTTGTTTCCAGTTACTACCCACCGCTTTGCGAATGTTGTCGCTCCACCTAGTCACAGGGCGTCCTAGGCTACGTTTGCCGATTCGCGGTCTCACGGTTATTAAGGGCTAATCCGCTAAGCTATGGACCACTTTAGTTCTCTGGCAAATTACTTCGTTCCAGATTCGATCCCGCAGAGTAACACCGAGCCTGAGAGAGAAACTGTTTCCATAGCTCGTTGAGCGACTTTAAATTGATGGACTAGTCGAACCATGAGTGTCCACGTCTCGGCTCCGTATGTCATGACAGACAGGACGCACTGATTAAAGTCTTTTGTCTTTAGGCACTGTGGTATAGGCGATGAGAAGACTCGACGGAGCAATTCCCAAATGCTGCCTAGCCCAGCTGAATTCTTCTCTGAATTCCGTTCTCGAATTTGTTTTTGCCTAGTTGAACCGTCTGCCCTAGGTAAACATACTGCGTGAGAACTTCGAGTGGGATTCCATTTACGGAATCCCACTCGTTGTTCCGGAACAACGTACTCGTATGTACTTTGGTTTTATCCAAATTCATCCGGAGACCGATGCGACGAGAAGAATCAGCTAGGCCATTCAACATCCTTTGTAGGTCCTATAGCGTCTCTGCCATAATGACGATGTCATCTGCGAATCGTAATTGAGAGATGTACTTGCCGTTAATGTTGATGCCGCAATCATTCCAGTCCAGCGTCTTAAACATATCCCCTAAGGCGTTAGTGAACAGTTTCCGGGATATGACGTCCCCCTGTCTCACTCCTCAACGCAGGTGAATATGTTTAGTACGCTTGTTCTGTACTGTACAGTCATCGTTGTGGCATTATATAGACATCTCATCACTTTGATATATCGCCAGTCGACTTGGCAACGCTGCAAGGACTCCAGAACCGACCAGGTTTCAATTGAGTCGAAGGCCTTCTCATAGTCCACAAATGTTTTCATAATATAAGTAACTAGTTTTATTCTTGCCTGTACAAATGCGTAACGGGCTTTGCACACTCATACATGTTGTATATATGTTGATGGCGGCGTTTTCCACTAAATATCTTTCTCTGTCGTAACTCAACTCACCGCATAATTAGTAGTTCTCATTTACTATAAAATGTGGAGGTTTACAGTTATTATGTCAACATGATTAACGTAGTTATTATTAGTATACTTATTTATGATGATAAATGTTTATGATGGTAAATTATTAATATTTGTCTGACAAGGACAGATTGGGTTTTAATTGGTCGGGTGAGATGATTTCATTAGGTGCATTGCTGATGAAGTAAATTTATTGATTTCGTCGGTTAGGTACCTACATACGTGTTTTTTTTTCAGGCAGTTCGGGATGGAAATTTGCTGATCGTTTGGCCGTAGAGGAAATAAAAGACTTTTTTTACCTAGCTACCCATTATTCAAAATTTAGCAATATTCTATATATATAAAAGAATATCGTGTTAGTTACTACACTTATAACTCAAGAACGGCTGAACCAATTTTTATGATTTTTGTATTTTTGGAATTGTCTTTATCAGGAATAGGATAATAAGTGCTAATAATATCGTTTAAAAATTAAAAAAGAACCGACTTCAATGCCGCGCTATTCATTTTCAGTACCAATTTTGAGATGTTTATCTCAATATCTCTGGAGATACTTATCAGACCTCGATAAAATTACCATGGTATCACACTTGGGATATATCCTTTCGAACAAAAAAAAAATAATCAAAATCGGTTCATAAACGACGAAGTTATCCGCGAACAAACATAAAAAAAAAATTAAAAAAAAATATATACGGTCGAATTGAGAAGCCTCCTCCTTTTTTTGAAGTCGGTTAAAAACAATTAATAATTGACCTGAAAACAATATATAAGACAAATTATTTTGCCAAAATGTTCCTGGGTTTAAAAACTGCCAATTATTTGATGTTCAATTGTTTATCCCGCCGTATTTTTTTGTATAATTAGGTACAGCTTCACACAATTAGTGTATTTAGCCAGTGTCAAGTATAAACATTCTTCCCATGTGTGGATAGCATTACAATATTCAGATTATCGCGTATTTTTTTTTGTATAATTATGTCTGCACACGATTGGTGTATTTAGCCCGTGTCAAGTAGTAAGTCAATTAAACATTCCTCAAGTTTTTGTGAATTCAAGTCATGTAGATTTTAAAAATGTCAAATATTGTCAGTAATGATAATTATTTGACATATTTATTGATTGTCAAATATGCGTGCGTTCAGAAATGTATGCTTACAAGCAACTTGAAAAAGTTTATATTTCCAAAAAACATTTATATCTGTATTGCCATTATACATTAATAAACTTAATATCTCTTCTGTATTCATTTGTTACGCTCATAAAAGCCTAAAAACAAGTTCATCTAAAAGGTAACGCGACATTCATTGTCTGTTAGGTGGTACGAAGTTCGCCGGGCCAGCTAGTTTAGAATAGGTAGACATCAACACCAATGTTATAAATGCGAAAGTCAGTTTGTATATTTGTTTGTTTGTTTGGGACTTCTTCACGGTCAAACGGCTAGACCAATTTAGCTAAAATTTAGCCAGTACCATGGGTTACGCTATAGGATACTTTTAACGCGGGCGAAGCCGCGCGACTCAGCTAGTCTAATAAATATGTCCTGCAACGTTTTTACTAAGTAACAAACTAAAATGAATCCTGCACACGAAGGGTTCCGTACCACTGTACAATATTTAATAAGTACGAGCGAAACAATACTTTTTTGTACTTATCCCTTTAATGTTTCAAACCATTTTCATTTTATAATTTGTACTCATGACATAACAACGGTTTTGTTATATAAACTCTATTAAAATATCAAATGTCCATAACGGTACATAAAATCGAGTGAAAAGCACCAGAAAAACCATATGTCTTATATGGGAACCCCCTATAATTGTTAACTTTACCTACGAGTTTTTATTATTTATGTTGTTGTAGCGGCAATAGTACCTAATGCACACTATGTGAAAATTTCAAGTGTCCTCAGGGTTCAGAAGATAATATAGACATCTGTGACAGAAGGACAGATGGACAGACGCGTACAGTGCCACAAGTATAACTTGGCGGTGGTGGTTTTTGGAACTAATTCTTTTAATTGAAACTGTGAGTTTGACGTTTGAGAGATTACCGCGACATTATTGTTGATAAATCTGCTTCATTAAAATAGTTTAATAATGTCAAAAGTAATTAGAAGTGGTTTAAGAGAAACTATTATCAAAGTACAAAGTAAAAACACAGTGGCGCACAGGCACGCCAAGTTATACTTGCCGGACTGTAGACGGACTGACAGTGGAGACTCAGTAAGTAATAGGGTCCTGTTGGCACTCTTTGGTACGGAATCCTAAAAACAACTACAACCAGAAGCCGCACAATCAATCAGAGCCAATTACACTCGCAAGCGCCTTTTAATTAAGAACAAATCATCCGCAAAATTAATGTTGTATCTTTGACGGCGGCTTTATGGCATTCAATTTTTAACCTTATTGCTATTAGAATAGAGATAAATGTTAGGGTCAGTGGTCAGTATGCAAAATCAGTGTTGCCAAAGTGGTCTTGAACTATATAGTTAGGACATTCACTCGCGATGTTCGAATTATTTTACACTAGAATTGGGCAACTTGTAATACTGGACTGAACACTCCAGTCTTAGACGGCGCATTAAACATAGAGAAATTAAATAATTGTAGAGGGAGTTTTAGTATGCTGGTCAAGTAAAAAATGTTTAATCTAAAAAACTGAAAACCGACTTCCATGGCGCGCGAGTCACTACTGAAACCAGTAGCAAGTTTGATACGGTAATCGTCTAGAGATAATTATCAGATCTTGGTAAAATTTAAATGGGACCTTGGAGATGAACACTACATGTGAAAAAAAGAATCATTCAAATTGGTTAACAATTGGCGCAGTAAAAAAAGTTAAATAAAAGCTTGTGTAATATATGTCTACGCTACCAGTGAGAGAACGCGGGGTGTACTTTTGCATACAAATGTATTCCCCCGTTTCCTCCCTAGAAAATGCTTCTACAGCAACATTTTTAGGGTTCCGTAGCCGAATGGCAAAAAACGGAACCCTTATAGATTCGCCATGTCTGTCTGTCTGTCATTTTATGCCGAAACTATTAGGACTACAGAATTGAAACTTAGTAGGTGGATGTATTCTGTGAACTGCTTTCCGATTTTTATACAAAAATAAAAAAAATATAAAAGTTTAAGGCACATACATGGAACTGAAACAAAAAAATATATTTTTGTTCAAACCTATACGTTTGGGGTGTCTATGGATAGGTCTTTAAAAATGACATTGAGGTTCCTAAAATTATTTTTTCTTAAAGTAAATCATTTAAAAGATAGGCGCGTCTTAAATGCTAAAATGTGTGTTCCCCTCCCTCTAATTTTTAAAGTAAGGGAGTGAAAAATCTGGAAAAAATATATTCTGTAGAACTTAATAAAAACTTTCAACGAAAATTTTTGAATTGAATGAAAAGCATTTTAATCTTCTCTTTAAGATTGTTGTAGGGTCATATTTCTATTTGCGATTGGTCAAAAAAGGAAGTGATAGGGGCGTAGCTACAGCAGACCTTGATTTTTTGTAGAAACAAATTTTGTTCTAGAAGCATTTTCCAAGGAGGAAACAGGGGAATACATTTGTATGGAGAAGTGCACCCCGCGTTTGCTCCTTATATAATACTAGCTGACCCGGTAAACGTTGTTTTGCTAAAACCCAAATATCTTACGGAACCCTATTTTTTTCCAAAATAAAATTTAGCCTATGTTACTCGTGGATAATGTGGCTTTCGAATGGAGAAAGAATTTTTAAAAACGGTCCAGTAGTTTTTGAGCCTATTCATTACAACCAAACAAACAAAGTTTTCCTCTTTATAATATTATATTATATATAGTGTAGAAAAGAATCGTAGAGTTAAGTTAACCTTGGAAACGCTTCAGAATATTGATGATATCCTTTAAAAAAGAAGTCACTCCTCGGAAGCAGACTCGTTCAAAGTTATTCCACGTGCATCGCAGCAATGACCGAGTTGTCAACAACGGGGTTTTTCATTAAAATGCATTGGACTGATTTTTTCTGCGCATTTGGTATTTCGAAATCATAAACGAACAATCGTGAATGTATAATAAAGGTATTTTTATTTAACTTTATTTTTGTTATTGCTATTTGTATCGGTTAGAGCCCCCACAGACCAAACGATCGACCGAAAATCTGTATGAAGATGTATGGAAGTGCGCGCAATAAAACGACAAATATCGGCCGATATCTAATCGGTCTTCATACTCATTAAGAAACAACAGACCAAAATATTGGCCGATCGAAAGTTTGGGTCTATGTCTATGTGTAGAGATCAATTTCGAGCCATAATCTTTTATTAAAGGAAAAAAGGAGGCGGTTTTTAACCGACTTCAAAAAAAGGACGAGGTTTCTCAATTCGACCGTATATATGTTTTTTCTATGTTTGTTCGCGGAAAGCTTCGTCGTTTATGAACCAATTTTGATTATTATTTTTTTGTTGGAAAGGAGATATCCCAAGTGTGGTACCATGGTAATTTTATCGAGGTCTGATTAGTATCTCCAGAGATATGAAGATAAACACCTCAAAATTGGTACTGAAAATTAATAGCGCGGCATTTAAGTCGGTTCTTTTTAGTTTTTTAAACGATCTTATTATATCATATAGGCTAGCGTTTGACCCCTATCTCACCTGTTGGTAACATGATGATGCGGTCAAGGATAGCATGTTAAGCCTAGACTGGGAAGTAGCTCTCAAGGACAGCTGCCGGAACACATTAGATGTTTGTCGACAGATTTTGTAACTTGAGGGTGGTAGCTGGCCAGGCGGACACTAAATAGTGTCCTACCACTATGCCATGGTTTGGGGGTATCTTAACGATGTTTTTCCGTCACCGAAGAACCACAGTGAAAAGTGCACATACATTTTTCGATAGAAAAATCCACTGGTGCACGGCGGGTATAGAACTCGGTACCTTTGGCGTCAAAGCCGACCGGCCCTCAAAAATCTTCAATAAGAAATGAAATGCAAATAAGTATAGAACAACTCGTATCTAGCAGCTAGATAGTTCTATACTGGGAGATACATCTAGATTCTAGCTGTATGTCCCTCTATAAGACGTTCGTATAAGCCTACTCAATTATAGATAGATAGATAGATAGACAGATGAATACTTTATTGCATACCAATCAACACATTATAATCTAAGAAAAAGAAAAAACGAATTAGGTGTGACAATGGGCGGTCTTATCGCTCAGAGCGATCTCTACCAGACAACCTTTGGATGGACAGGAGCTAGTTTTGAAAAATAAGCGGTCGGTGGCATACAATACCTTTAGTCAAAATACTAGATGATTATATCTATTATAATATATTGTCTGAAGTACTGAAACACACAGTTACATGTATGGTTGGTTTTAACCTACTTTAATTTTTTTTAAATATTCTTACGTAAACGATTGGATGACAGCTGAATGGTTCATTACTTTTTTTCTAATTCAAAGCGTTAAATTCTGCTTTTGCTATGTTTACTTGATAATTGGTTATGATTTATTTTATGATTTATGATTTTGACGTGTATATGTGCGTATATTTATACTGCCTACATACTGAATAAATGCTTTGATTCTTTGATTCTTTGATTCTATCCATATAAGTACATAAATACATATATACATATAACATTATATATATATATATACTCATTACTCATTAAAAGCTTATAAATCCACATATTTAAGTGGTACCACTAATTATGCCCTCTAGATGTAGGGCCCATATTAAATATTCATGCAAGTGCTAGCAATTAAAGGCTGTAACGTAAATTTGAAACGTATTCATATACAATAATGTTGATGCTCAAAGATAAAGTAACTGAGTCTTCATTATGGACCATAAAAATATATTTACAGTGATTGGAATTATATTGTTACTTGATAGGATTTTACTATTTACGACGCTGCTTCCATTTAATATTGGCCCACAGAACCTTTATTATATAATAAATAAGATACTCGTAGAGGTGCCTTTGCGTCTTGTTGTGTAAGGCAAGGTAAAGGATGTTTTTTTACAGGTATAGCACTTTATTAACTAGCAGCCATTTTGTCAGCTGTCAAGTGATTTACGTTTATTTTGGTTTGGCATTTCAACATGAATAGACTGACGCCTGAACAACGCTTCTAAATAGAAGTGGTAAAAACGGATCTTGGTTAAGATTGGATCATCTGTATCTGAATCAGTATGGTGAACCGGTTCAGTGGAACTGTTCATTTGGAACATCGGATCACTAAGTCTATCCACGATTGGTCGGTGGCAGTGGCATCGCGAATCTAAATTATGTAGTATTTGTATTCTCTTTGAACCTAAATTCCTAATGATAATACTGTTTACGATAACTGTTGTATGCGTAATTGCTATTTTTTTATTTTTCAATCCATATTAGCTGAAGTAAAATGATTGTTACTAATTATATAATCGATTTCTCTTCATACTTTTCAGGTTTAGAACTGACAGTTAAATGTTATCGTTAAAGTTAAAAAAACGTAAAAAAATATCAGACTAAATCCAAAATATTCCGAAGTTATCCGAAAATGCTGCACTGATATGCTATTACGTTTAGTTCGTTCAAAATGTTCAAATCAATGGCACGGTGACATCGAGTTCCGAATGATCCGTTTTTTGCCAGCAAAGTGAAACGGCTCATCGGCTCAGTTAGAAGAACCAGCTCAGTGAAACGTTTCAGTATAGAGCTACACACGTCTACTTCTAAACAAAAAAAAAACGTTAAGTAACCACATAGTTTCACGTTTCGGACCTGTGAATTTGCCTCGCAGGCCTCCAAGATCGTGCGATTTAACGCCGCTTGACTATTTTCTGTGGGGATATGTGGAGTCGCTAGTCTACGCCGATAAACCCGAAACTATTGACCACTTGGAGGACAACGTTCGCCGCGTTATTGCCGCTATAAGGCCACAAATGTTGGAAAAAGTCATTGAAAATTGGACCTCCAGTTTAGACTACGTCCGAGCCAGCCGTGGCGGTTATATTAAAATGTTCTCCAAAGCATTTTGTGCAATTATACTGAGTTCCGGTGGTGTTAATTCAAAACAACTAGGGTCGAAATTACTTATTTTGTGCAACAAACAACTAAACTCGCAAAGAAAAATTCTGAAAAATGGCGCCAACCGTAGAATATAAGCAGAGGTTTTTTTCTTCACCCATTCTGGTAGGCAAAGGGAACTATGCCCATACAGCCAAGTCTTCAGTAGAATTTTTTTATTGATATGAAATGAAAATGTAATTTAATGAGATGATATGAAATAAAACAGAACCTAACTCATTCAATCAAATAATTAAATCTGATATTGAAACAAATTAGTAGCTTCTTTTTAGAAATATACGTATTTGCATGAATCATAAAAACTTCTATGATTTTTTTTAGTAAAAACTTCATGGTTGGTTTTTCTTTTTAATAGACATTATTTTGACAGTTGGGAAAGAGAACGCACGAGTTCGGGAAAGGTAAAAAAAAGCACGAGTATGTAATAGCCCACATCCCGAACGCTATACGTCCCTGCAATACGCCACTTTTTGAGCAACTGTATTAAAAAGTAAATTTTATATCAATTGTAAAAAAAATCATCTTTGTTTTATTCCATTTCAAAGTTCTATACCTAAAAAATAACACCATTTACTTAGGCGGGTACTATTAATCTTCTGAAAAGTACTTTTTCATCCCATCTATTCTAAAAGTGATGGTTTGTTCCTCGATAAGTGCGCGCAAAATAGGTCTTTCCGCCCTAGGACGGGAAAGTATTTTTTTAATTTTTGCGTTATGACTGTTATTTTATAGTGCCATGTCTAAGGAGGTTCAATAATAATATTGTACGGGAAATGTTACTGTCCTATCAACTAGATAGCGCGCAACGCTTGATGAATAAAAAAGCTCGTGAAGCTAAACATTTAATGTTATAAAACAATACCATATATATATAATATAATTTATATAATACAGAAAAAAAAAGTTTAAAACGCGTGGCACAATACACTGATAGTTTGGTAGCCAGAATGAAAAAAAAAAGAAGCGCGCGAACTGTTGTTTATAGTCTATTGAATTTAAAAAAAGAATCGCGTATGAAGAAGAAAACAATAAGCGTGCGAATCAATACGAAGTCCTCCTCACATTAAATTTTGTTGCAGTGCTAAATAAACTATGAATTCATAAAGAAAATTAGTTCTGATAACGAAAGTATTAATTTAACGCCCGAAAGAATACAAAACGACGCAACAAATGTTATAAACAATCTGTTATCAACTAAGTCCGCGAAAAAATATTTAAAAGCCTTTACAAAATGAATCCAGTGGAAAAGTGCAAAAATGAAAAAAAAGCGAATTCATTTTCAGAAACTGTATATATTATCAACAATTGGCCAAATTCAGGCAACCTTCTTGGAGTATTTACACTTTGGAGTATTTATTCGAAGCTGAAATCGACAGTCAATACTAATATTAATATTTAAATCAGTACCTATACAAAATTGGTAGGATATCTGAAGGACATAAACCAAAGAAATCAAAACTGCTTGTGTACTCGTATGTGCTGTGTGTATATGTGTCATATATGTTTTGTTTAGTTGTGTTAGTCTCTTTTTTAGTTAATATAGTGTTAAACTTAATTTGAGCTTATTATTTCCTTTTCTCATAGAGGGGGATGACGGCAGAGTGTAAAACTCGGCAGCAATATTATTTTCTCTCGGCCGACGTATTCTAAATCCCTCGCTACGCTCAGGATTCTACTTCAGAATCCCTCGCTACGCTCGAGATTCTACTCTATAATCCTTCGCTTCGCTCTGGATTCAAAATAGCGGCCTCGTAGAAATGTACTATATTGCACCCTTGTTATACAATCTACTATTCCATCATAGACCGCATCATAAAAACGTCGTAAAAACGATACTAAATAGAAATAAAAATCCACCTTATTCCTATATCTTTTGGCATTTCAAGTAATCTAAGCTCAGTAAGTTAAAATGTTTTGATTCTTATAAGAATCAAAACATTTTATATAGTTATATAGTTACTTATAAGTAACTATACCAATTGATATAGTTACTTATAAGTAACTATATCAATTGGCATCAAAAATTATGATTATGAAAATTATTAATTTTTCCATCGCCTACAAATTGTATGTTTTTTTGCCTTTTCTGACTTTCTAACCCTAACCCCATAGAATAAAGAAAACATTGGTTTTATTCATTTATCTATGCCCCAACCTCAGTGTAAATAGCTCATTTTCTTGCTGGCTATATTTTTTGTTATTCAGTGTATGCAGCTCCAAATATTATCAAAAATAATGGTCAGTCTCCTCAAAACATTTAACTGTAGCTACAATACAAAGGTAAGTTCCCTGAAGGTCCTATCTCAAAATTACACCTATATAATAATGTGTATATGTGTGAACGGACTCTTATATCCCGTGCAGTATAAACCACATATAAATTATAGATTTCCAGACCATAAAACAGCAGACATTTAAAACTAATACTTCACAAGAAATCCAGCTTTATAGTATCATAAATAATAATTACAATAAATACACTCATCTTTTCGTAATTGATAGAATCGACAATAAGTGCCATAAGGGCTTGAGAAGTAAGGACAAATCTATTATCAACCTACTGCAATGTTTGGCCCTTCGATCCATTTAACATTTCGAAACCTAGTAAATTACTAATGGTAGTAAATTAAAATGATGTTCATAATAACATAACATCCAAATAAATAACATAATTGGACAAAATAATATCTTAAGCTGAGTTGCACCATCTTACTTTAACCGTAACTATATTTATTAACCGTTGTTTTTGAATGGAGTTTGACAGATTTTTGACGTTTATTATAGTTAAAGTAAGATGGTGCTACTCAGCCTTAGGTTACCTTTTTAGGGTTCCGTACCCAAAGGGTAAAACGGGACCCTATTACTAAGACTCCGCTGTCCGTCTGTCTGTCTGACTGTATGTCTGTCTGTCTGTCCGTCTGTCACCAGGCTATAGCTCATTAACCGTGATAGTTAGACAGTTGAAATTTTCACAGATGGTGTATTTCTGTTTCCGCTAGAACAACAAATACTAAAAACATAATGAATAATGAAGTTAAAAATTAAAGGGGGTCCCATACAAAAAACGTGTTTTTAAACGCCATCTATCTAATTAGTTTCGGCAAAATGACATAGATGGCGCTAGTAAACGAGCCCCGTCTTTCTAGATCGCGACCAAACCAAATATTCTTGGTAATATCAATTAATCAAATATATGAGGTTGAAACTCTGTTATGTTTCGTATTGTACGGAACCCTCCCTAAGTGTGCGATAAGAGACGCGATGCTGACTCGCACTTAGCCAGTTTTATTTATGTCATAGTTGGCAAACAAGAACTAAAAATAAACTGGCCAAGTGCAAGTCGGACTCGCACTAGTAGGGTTCCGTACCACACTACAGTATTTTATGAGATCGAGCAAAAAATACCACTATCATTTTTCGCCAGCAAAAAATAATAATTAATAAACATTTTATTTATTATAACAACATCTAAAGTCTAACAAAGGAGTTAGGGATCGACATTTCAATATAACGCCATCTATGGGACGTTTACCTAACTAAGCGTTCATAGATGGGAGTGAAATGCCAAAAAAAACACGTTTCTTGTATTAACCCTCTATTATTTTTAACTTTATTCTGTTTTTAGTATTTGTTGTTATAGCGGCAACAGAAATACACCATCTGTGAAAATTTCAACTGTCTAACTATCACGGTTCATGAGATACAGCCTGGTGACAGACGGACAGCGGAGTCTTAGTAATGAACCCTATTACTTTTTACCCTTTACGTTTTACCCTTTGGGTATGGAACCCTAAAAAGACGCCCTCCAGTTAGGTGAAGCGATGATAAACGCAAGCTTGAGATAAGACAGCGGTTGGAAACAAATAGCTGAAGATCGAGCTCAGTGGCGTGCAATAGAAGACGCCTATGTCCAACTGTGGACGAATACTGGTTGTTAATGGTGAAAAACTAAAAGACTGAAGGCGCAGTTTTACAACCGAAGGGCCGGCTGTCACCGTCGCCTATGAGCATTTGCAACACCGCGTGGGCGCTGGTAATGTGTTGTTACCTTACTATTTTATATTTATTATTTGTTTTTTATTTATTTTATTTTATAATTTTGGACAATAATAGCCTAAGTCTTATTTAAATAACCTATTATATCTACGTTTCAAATGTATTCTTTTTTTTCAATTATAGAGAAACGTTGTAATAAAAAATCACACACACACACACACGAGTACACTCTCAAGGGCTGTATGCTACCGGAACACCGTAAGGTTATGGCGAAAGATTTTCTCCTTGATGGTGGTAAGCTATTTTGTGTATATTGTGCGGCAGCAAGTCAGGCGGAACATCTATGTCATCACATAGATGTTTCACAGCACAGTTTCTTAGCACATCGTGCTCCTACCAACCTGTGGACGTATGTCTCGTTGTCTTTGAGTCTTTGACTCCACCTTATCGAAAGAAAATAGATATTGGAGTTAGCAGAACGAATGACAGGAAAAAACAAGCAGCAGTAATGATAGTATCAAACGATACAAAGTAAAGTAATCAAGATATCATCTTCACAGCTAAGTGCTCTGCATTTTTACATCGTAGGAAACAGTTAATTTAAATACACAGACGTTGGTGGTGATTATGTATTGCGTAATTTTACGGCGCGTAAATTATTTGGAGCAGAAGGGCCTCCGTGCCCCGAGATTAGAGTACGACCCTGTGATCTATTTGAAAGATAACGGTTGAGGTAAATTAGTAATATTTTCCAATGCTTTTAAGTGTTTTTATTTATAATTTTTAAATAAGCTTACTAGCAATGTGGGTTGTACATACTACTACTACATAATATGTTTATGTAATTTAATTGAGATCCGATAAATACCTCCGGAGATATGGAGATAAACGCCTCAAACCTACCTACCTACTGAAGGTTACTAGTGCGGCATTTGAAATCAGTTTTTTTCGTTTAGTAAACGATCTTTAATTATACTTCTTGTATTAGTCAATAAAACCATTATTTTCTTTTCTTCCTGAGTCCTGAGTCATAATAAGCCTTAGTCATATTCTGACTAATAAGAGAAAAAAATGTTTGTAATATTATCCACACGCTATGCTAATCTAAGTGCATATGAGTATAGAAAACCTAAAAATATGCATGTGGTGTTTTATAGTATGTACTACTCTTCTTATCCATACAAAACTCACCAGCAAAGACATTTCCGTATTTTTGGGCATCATGGTGACGTCACCGGGTCGCACTCCAGGGCCGCAGTAAGGCAGCGAAGGACCGCGGTTGGGCACGCGGGGCGGGGGCTCGTGTAACGCTAGCAGGGCCGCGTGTAATCTCGCGCGCGCTGCGGATATACCCCCCGCCCCTCTCACTGCAGCTTCAACCACTTCGCCTACGTCTTTCTCCCATCTAGTAACGGAAAGACTGTCTTTAAATAATATAATATTCAACGTTCCTTATACCAACAATAACTTGCACTTCTTATTTGTAGTAAAAGCCACTAAATTAAATTGTAAATATAATTAAACTCATACAGAGCGGGTATGCACCAAGCTACTGTAACTAGACTACCTAGTGCGCCCAACATAAAACACAAATCTTATTTCCTAAATATACATAAAAACAGAAATTATGAGAAGTAGGTAAAACTACGGGACCTCTAGACAAAATCCAATATCTGTTTTCATTCACGCATTTCACGCCAACGCAAGTTCTAAATGTATGGGAATGACATTTATTTTCCGCAACAAAATTGTCATTCGCATACGTTTTAATCTTGTGTTAGCGTAAATGAAAACAAAAATTGGATTTTGTCTAGGGAGCCAGCTCAACGACACGAAAAATTGTAGCAAGGCAGTAGGCAGCGTTTGGCGTGCTAGTGATATCTTATAGGCAGACTTCATTGCTTACTATCAAGCAGACTTCTCCTGTCATGTAAAAATTCATAAATTTATAGAGTGTCAATCTTACAATAAAGAATATGAAAATAAACATTAGTATTCCAAACGTTTCCTTGATGTGCTAATTATTTTTCGTTTATGAAACTTTGTTAGATAGAACATGAACTTGGAACTTCTAAACTGAATTAAGATAAGATAAACTTTAAATTTACAAATAAGATTAAGATTTAATTCTAGTTTAACAATAGATATTTGATACACATATATACTAGAACTCACCTACACACCCCTAAACAGGACCTGATGTCCTCCTTCAGGCTCCTAGAGAGAGTGCCCCCAGGACTATCTGAGTCCGACCCCTGAGATCCATCGTGCTTGTCCGCGAGCGTCTGCTCGGCAAACTGCTCGGCGAACTGCTCGCTCTTTGGTAAGTTTGGTGATACGCGACCATTGCTGCCGCCGCCGCTGCCGTAGCCTGAGAAATAGGAGTTCAGAATGTTAGTGTCCCATAGAATATTAATTACTTACTATACTTGTCCAGCTTGTAAATTGCTGCTTAGGCTACATGTGATCCCCAGGTAAATAGGCGACTACTTGTGATATTATATACTTAAAATAATATTAAAGAAACACATAAGAAATTTAATTTGTACAATATAGGTGCCTAAACGAGGGAGGAACTAGATCCCATGATAGATCTAAATCAAGTCATTCGTCAGTTCGGTCGTCAGTTTGGTGTCTAGCGACTACATTGTTAATGTGTTTATAGCACAGTGTGACCTAAACCCGCACTTTACGCACGCTTTTCCGTGACCTAAATAGTCGATTATTGCACGAAGTTTAGAACCCTCGCTGCGCTCGGGTGCCAACTTCACGCCGTGCAATAATATTATATTTTACGGAAAAGCGTAGCAAGCGTAAAGTGCGGGTTTATGTCGCACTGACAGCTATAAAATAATATACGCTAACTTTTAGCCGTGCAATAATAGACTACTTAAGTCACACGTATCGTAATATACTATATACCTAATATATCTTTGTGCAATAAAAACATTTTCAATTTGAATTGAATTTTGATATAATTTTTGAAGTGAAAACTTCTTTAGCGGCGTTGTGATTTTTTTGGGATGGGTAAAAAATGTTAAACTCTCTCCAGGACCTCGCGTCAGGACACGTGACCTGATCGAAAATTCGTAATACGGAGGGAGAGTAGACCAAATGCACAACGTTAATGTTCAAGTTTTCATTTCTGCCGGCACTCCCGGAATGCAACCCGTTGTTTTTTTAAATGTTTACTAGCGATGTGGGTTGCACATTACAAGTAGTGTTGTTAACCACTCCAACTAAGCTAAACATTCTTGTGTCTGGGGTGGGTTCACGTCAATGGTGCAATGGGTGAGGATCGAACTCATGACTCTCGATCACCAGGCCTACGCCTTAGCCATTGGGCTATTGGCGCTCTGTTGAGGTCTATCATGTTTTTGAAGTTATACTTCTTTTGGCGCGATAGAGAAAAATGATGAGAGTGAATTTTTACGATGCGCGCGCACACCGACACCTAAATTTAACATCGTGAAGTTAGTTCTAGTTGGCATGACTATGTTCAAGTTGTATATATCATATATAACGTCATATTTTATTACATTTATTTACGTTAAAAAAACCTTTTTTATTTAAATAAAATCTTTTTGATTAATTTTAATATTTATCGTTAATCACTACTGCATTTTAGTTATTTTTTTCCATACGCCACAGAAGTATAACTTCTAACGCGTGTACATAAGTACACACACTCTTTTTTTTTTGTAGTAACCAGTTAGAATACAAGTTGTGTTACATGGATTGGACTACTCTGTAATCCAGCTGCGTACCTACATCACTTGTTAAGTCATGAACGTTACTAACTGCTAAACAGTAACAAGATGGGCAAAGTGGCGGATAAAAAAAAGGGGTTAGTGTAGAAAACAAATGTCTATGTATTATGTTTCTTTGAAGTGTTTCACACTTTATATTTTTGTAAATTGTTAAACACAATCCAAAATTTCATCGTACCGACGGGACGATGAAATTGTTTGATGTGTTTAACAATTTACAAAAATGTCTATGTCTCTACAACAGCCGACATTGGGACCGGATAAATAATTAAGATAGTTTAAAAACTAAAATTTAACTATTTTATAATGGTTCCAAGCCCCGCGAGTCAATTTCAGTAGCAAGTTTGTGACTTTTATTATCATATCTCAGGAGATACTTATCAGATCTCAATGATTGTTCAATTGATTGATTATTTTATTTTACAATTTTGGCGATGCTATTGCAGATACTTTCTTTCCATCAAATGTTGTTCTCTCATAATGACATGAAAATGTTTGTGAAACTCAGGTAACGTGTCCTAAGTGCATAATATTATGTCTAAATGTATGTATAAATGAATTGAATTGAATGAAATTACAATGGAACCACGTCGAAAATGTACCCTACCGATTAAAAAAAGAATTATTGGAATCGGTTCACAGTTGACGGAGTAATCGCGTAATATACATACAAAAAAAAACAGATTAATTGAGTCTTCTCCTTTTTGGAATTCGGTTCAAAATGTCTATCATTATTGAAATTAACTCGCTCGTACAGAAATATTTTGAAATTCATGAGTTGTTCTCGTTTCAATGTTGGTTGAAAAGTAGGTAATAGTTTTGAGGTCACTGACCTGAGGACGTGGAGGGCGCTCGGCGTGGCACCCTGGGCGGGTCAGGTGCTTCGCCCTCCGTAGGTTCATCGCACTCCACTATTATCACTACCTCTTGCTCCTCTTCCTCTGTAAATATCGGGTTTGACCTGTAAGAAAAAAAATATTTCTGATATATTTGTAACGGTACCTATGAGAGTCAGAGTATTCTAGGCTTAGCGTGTTCACTATCTTCTACCACATCATCGCTTGCCACCAGGCGAGATAGTGGTCAAACGCTAGTTTAGTATTATACTAATAATGAAAAAAAAACAGTGCACAGAATAATGTACTGTGGTTACGGTACAGTTGGTTGGTAGAAAATTGTGGGTTGGGTTGTGGTTAGGTGGTTGGGTGGGTTGTTTTTAAAATAACGGTACAACAATAACAAAGAAAAAATAGCCCAGCAGAATAACAAAATGATTTAGAGTACAGTTTTTTTAATAAAATTGTAATGTTAATAATAAAAAATTATTGGTAATATTTCAATAGGTATTCGACTCGGGGATGCAAAATTGAATGCAATCAAGCCTAGACCTTCAGATGACCCACCCACACATAATAGTAATACAACAATAGGTAATCACACTCCCGATGTGACCACAGACGTACAATGGAGCAGTGCGAATTCGGTCAAGATCATGTGAGCTAAGGCATCTGTCCACCACGGAACATAATATGCACGTTATGAACGCATGCTACGACCTACAACGACAATTGAGCAATGCTACGAATTCGAAGAATCATGCCTTGGCGGTGCTACGCACATGCTACGGCTATATGATTTCGTTTTTATAGAAGAAGCTACTAAAATCACCAAAGTAGTCTAATTGGACAAAATTATAAAGCTGCGCCTGTTTGTACCTACTACCTACTGCTTTTATAGTGTAAGTGTAGTGTATAGTGTAAGTGTAGTTTAATAGCTTTTATAGAGGCGCAAGGTATGAAAGGAGCAAGGCGCAAGAAACGCAAGGACTAAATAAATCACGCATATATTAATTTCTTAGATTCGTTCATATGTTCAGATATAGCGTAGGCGTATTTATTTTTGTATATCGTATAGGCTATCGTTTGACCACTATCTCACCTGTTGGTAAGTGATGACGCGGTTGAGGATGGTAGCACTAGGTATAGAATGGAAACTGGTTCTCAGGGATAGCTGCTAGAACACATTAGATGTTTGGCGATAGATTTTCCAGCTTGTAGTAGTTGGCCAGGTGGACACTAGAGTGTCTTTACACCGTACGGGGAGTTAAGGGCTTTTTAAGTACTGCCACTGTGAAATGCGCATATAGATGGACTGATCTCGCTACCTCTGGCGTCGAAGCCGACCATTCTCTCATCATACGCATCATATGCATGCGTTAGATATTACATTTAAACTACATCTTCTATCAAAGTACAAGCAAAATAGGAAATTGATAAAATGCTGAGCATTGGTATGGTGAGGCTACATGCGTAGCCGAATTGCGTAGCCAGGACCCTTAGTACGAGTTTTCATACCAAATTCGATATCGTATATCGAGCAAATTTTGTATGAAAAACAATACAGCGCCTCTAGTGGTTACTACACTTAACTAAATTTAGACCAATCAGGGAGCCAGAATAAGTCGAAAACTATGTGAGATCTGTCAAAAGCGTTTACGATAAAAACTCGTACTAGGGGTACAGGCGTTGGTATAGACGTTTGGCTTTACTGTTACCGCAAAGCAAACTAGCATTACTTTGTGCATTAGCATGTTAGATAACCACAACACACAAAAACACAAGAGAATTAAGCACCTGCTCTTTTTTTTTAATTTGGTAAAAAAACAGTTCATTCAAGCAAAAATAAATGCAACATTGATGTTATTTAAGAGATTTTTTCACATTGTTATTCCGTTTTATCAAAATAACTTGATTATGTCACTTCAGTTAATTTCCTGTAACATGCTTCATAGATTGTTAACAATTGCCTATTGTTAAAGAAAATCAGCCACTACAAATTATGTAACTGTGTAACTAGCTTTTGTATTATTTAGGTGTTCATGTTGCAAAGATTTTGGCATTTAGAATAAAAATTATAAATGTAAGTTATGTTTAGGCTGTATGCATTACTATGGGGGATTTAACAACACAGAGTAAATGTCACCAGCTTTTTGGGTACTTTACCAGCGGAAAGGAACCTAAATTCTGTTATTTTTTTATTTGTTTATGAGTCATAGTTAATATTTTAGTTTTATTTTTATGTTAATTTGTTTTTATGAATCTTTACGAATGTAAGTAATCTAAAACAAAAGACATATTTTGTAACATGATAGATTTAATTAATTGTTTCTGCGCTCACCAAAGTTTTTTTTAACTTATAGGCTAGCGTTTGACCTCTATCTCACCTGGTAGTAAGCGATGATGCGGTCGAAGATGGTGAACACGCTAGGCCTAGAATACTCTGATTCTGGTGGTATATATTAATAATGAATAATTATTCAGACTGTGTGCTGCCAGAACACCGTAAAGCTATGACGGCATTTTTTTCCTACTGGTAAGCTACGTATACCTAATGGTAAGCTACTTAATAGTTTAATTCACTTTTTTAATAACTACAGAGGGAACGCGGGGTGCACTTTTCCATACAAATGCATTCCCCCGTTTCCTCCATGAAAAATGCTTCTAGAGCAAACATTTTTTCTACAAAAAATCAAGGTCTGCTGTACTGTACATTTATAGCGATGCGTCTTGTCATCGCAAACGTCTGCTAGAGTGAGATGCAGCTAGACAGTTGTTATCTGCATCTCTGTTCGTATCGACGATTATAGTTCGAAATTCATCGCTATGCATGTAGAGACTACCGGCCCTGGGCACTATGTGCTGTAGATTCCGTCTTTTTCGTTACTCTAAATATTTTCTTTTATTATCGGTTTTAACGTTCCCTCAATCCGTAGCATGTTTTGACATTATTTGTGAGTTAATCATCGAGGTGATAGGAAGATGTATTAGGTATTTGTTTTTAGTACGGACTACGGCACTACACAGCTTTATTTTCAACCAATTTCCAAAAAGCAGAGGGTTCCCAATTCGTCTTTATATTTGTTTTTGTTTTTGTATGTTTGTTCGCCAATTACTCTGCCAAATGTTATTCGATTAGAATGATTATTTTTTTCGTAGGTTCATCTCTGAGGTCATCTCAATTACTTCAAAAAATTAAAGACCCATTTAAATTTTATTAAGATCTGATAAGTATCTCAAGAGATATGACGGTTAAACGTCTAAAACTTAAAACTGAAATTGACTCGCGCGGCATGAAAGTCGGTTTTGTTTTGTTTTTAAACTATCTTAATAATTATGTACTTGGCCACCATTCTATAATATGTACCATATAGATTGGCACAAAAGTGCATCGACCTCTCGTCAGCCGCTAAGCAAAAATGAGTGTAACTTAAAATTTTGCCAAAATCTAAACCTAAAAATATCTATTTATCATTGATGTTTATTACAATTCTATATATTAATAGAACACATTTGATATATTTAATGTCGTATTTTCATGATCTCGATATTTATTATCCGTTTTTATTGTAAAAAGGGATTTTAACGCGCTAAGACTATGTTATACTTTTTTTAATGATTATTAACAAACATCTCTTATTGTAATTTTTCTACTTTAAATTTAAAAAAATAATAATTGCAACAGCTTTTATAATACTTACGAAACTACTTCCTGAAATTATACAAAACGCGAGTTATGGCACTTAACCTGGACCATTTTTTTACGTCAGGCAACAGAGATGCGTCACCTTCGGAAATAATAATAAATTAATTTATTTTATAAATTAATTTCGGCAAGAATTAAGTGATGGCAATTATAAATGTACCAACAATATTGTTACGTGCGGGGTGGTTGGTGGTATTAAAATGCCAATCCGATGAGATGATCGTTTATTTCCACTTGAACACTATGTTTCACAATGTTCCACAGTAGCTGTCCAAATCGTCTTGCACAATTATCAAAAGTCCGTTAACACACACTGAGGTCGTTGGTAATCACAATCACTGATTTCACTGTTCACAGTTCACAACACTAGTTCACTGATAACACTTAACGATCACTTGGTCGCTATCCGCGCTTAGATAGTTACACTGTCGCTTCCAGAGAATGACTGACTCAACGCCGCGGTGCGACGCTTTATATAGGACACAATAATTATTCTAGAAAATCCTCGATCAGTAAAGAATAAAAATAACAGACAAACAAGCAATAATTCAAAAACAAAAGGGGCGGCTTTCCTTTGAACATCTGATGTAAACAACTTTACCATACATGCTAATTTGATCTCTAACTACTTATGAATAAGGTTCAACCTTAACTACAAAACTAGGTACATTGACTAGGGTCGGTATTCCAGAAAGGTTACTTTTATGACGGTCGGGTCGGGTGTTTATAGCCCCTAATTAGTCTATTCTTTCCCACGCTATTTTTGTTCGAGAAGCTTGGCGAAACATCGCGACTCGACGACGCGATATAACAATATAAAATAAATTATATGAAATATATTTTATTTATTTATTTTCCAACACACATTATTCCTACATTAAACCCAATATATTAATGCAGACTCCAACTCAAATATGTATACATGTTTCAGAAAAAACACTTTGGATATATTAGTGGCACATAAAAATTAGAACACACCGCTACATAAAAAGAAAACCTAGTTATAATCACAGTCATAAAAGGTTTGTCACCGCTGCTAGACCACTGAAAGGTCAACGCACTTTAGTGCCAATCTATATGGCACATATTTATAGTGAAAATATGACGTAACTGACTACAGTGCACTTGACCAATGTATCTCGCTTTTTATTGAAATTTCAAATCAGTGTTTAAAATCAATTGTAGAGTCAAATCACGCAAAACAGAGTCAATAACCTTTTCGACTTGTTTAATGTACCTATACTTAGAAATCTAGACTTCATGTTGTAAGGTGTAAGACTCATTTTAAAAGGTTGTTGATGACCAGATTTTTTAATGAGTCATTTCCTGTTCATTTCTTCAAATAATAGTATTCTTTGAAGTTGGTTGAAATGTATTATTTATGATGCAACAAGCTGCTGCTTGGTTTGGGATTCTAAATACTATTATTCTGTGGTTTGGATGTAATTTACCACAAAGTGTGGTGACGAAAGGATTCAGAAGGCACGAGTACGATTTTGTGTTAATCTGGGTACGCGTTTTGACTGAGTAGGAACATAGATATTCATTCATCGATATATATATATATATATAATAAATTATAAGAAAAAAATATTTTTAAATACAAGCTTTTATCAGGGACAGTGAACTAAAATGTTAAAAATAAATTCTAGTAAGTATTTGGCGTGTAGGTACTTACATAGATTCTTAAAAGCTTGAAGCACTACCCGTATTTCAGGCTAGGTAATTACTATACTTCAGTGCCTCAAGCTTTTAAAAATATAGGTAAGTACAAGTACACGCCAAATACTTACTAGAATTTATTTTTAACATAGTTTTTAGTTCATTGTCCCAGATAAAAGCTTATTTTTAAAATTTTTTTTTCTTATAATTTATTTTTAACTTTTTAGTAGATAGGTATAGATACCGACTACCTACCTACTACCTAAGTATGTTTTAAAATATTCCACGGATATTTGATTTGATTATGGGTAAAGTGCTCTTCAAGGAAAATCAATCAACTCGGTGGGGCTATGTTGCTTTATAACAGAAATGCCATGGCCACCTTACAGCTTCATCATCAGACCCTGGCTATCCTTTAAGTGTAAAGTGGTCCTCAAGACGAATCATTTGAGCCCAAATTCACTGGGGTTACGTTATTTTATCACAGAGATGCCGTGGCCACCTTTTAGCTTCATCATCAGACCCTGGATATCATCTAGGTGAAAATTTCTCTGCAAGACGAATCAATCGAGCCCAAACTCGGTAGGGTTATGTTGTTTTATCACAGAGATGCCATGGCCACCTTCCGTCTCCATCATCAGACCAGCTCCATGGTACCATATCATTGTATTGTCACCAAAGATACATAAGTACACCAAATTTGAGTCCAATCGGACATCGGGAAGTAAATCTAATTTAGCTTCTTAGATTCCACCCGAACATACATAGTGACATACATACATACATGCATACATTTAATTTAATACATTGCAAGTTAAATAAAAGCTTGTAAAAAAGGGACCCTGCTCCTCAACGTGGACCGTATGAATTAGTCTGAATTAGGTTCGCGAACTTAATTTATCCTATCCTTCCTTAGTCACAATCGAACTGGCGTTTGTGTAGCACGTACAGACTCAGTTGTGTGGGTATGTTTTCATGTAATTGTTGGTTGTCCTATATGTTAACGTGGCATAAGAGTGAGTCTACCTGTTTATATCGATGTATTAAATACAAAAAAAAAATAAGTAGAAGATCTATGAATAGGATAAGTTTTCATGTAATACAAATCTTCAGTATCTTTGACTAGGTAGGTACTATGAACCTTATCATATTTTTACAAGTTTTTATTTAACTTACCGTGGTGTGTATGTATGCTTGTATATTTGTGTGGGACAAATCTTGTAAGCTAAATAAGAACCACTTCCTAACGTTCTATTGGACTCTCAGACTTGGTACCTCTACTTACGTACTATGCTATCGTATCTTCGGTGATGATGCTATAATATGGTACCATCAAACTGACTTGATATTGCAGTATATGGATGTTGTAAGGACAAGCATCAAGCGGCAAACAAGCAAAGCAATCAATGTAGTGCAATCAAGCGGCAAACGGGAAATAGGACGCGCGTCGCTTGATAGGTAGGTACTGATCCATTAGTAAAATTATGCTTTGCTCTGACTTGTGCCATGCCATCGGTACACTTCCTGTGATGTGGGGTAATTAGTATAAGCAGCCCCCCATCACCCTTTGACAGGTGATTATTGAATGAACAAAATTAACTAAAAGACGGAGACGCAGCTATGCAGGCTCTATCACTCCATCTCTGTAATTTCAATCCCTATCAAATTCCTGATAGGCAGACCTATGGGTCCTGTGACCTGTGACCTGATGGGGTCATTCCCCCTAGTTCAACCAGACAGTTCAACCAGACAGTTCAACCAGACAGTAAGACCAGACAGTTCAACCAGACAGTTCCACCGGACAGTTCAACCAGACAGTTAAACCAGACAGTTCAACCAGACAGTTCCACCAGACAGTTCAACCAGACAGTTCAACCAGACAGTTAAACCAGACAGTTCAACCAGACAGTTCAACCAGACAGTTCAACCAGTTGAACTAGTGGGAATATTTCCCCACTAGTTCAACTGCAGATTTCTTAAGCAGTTGAACTAGTGGGAATGTGTGAAGTGTGATGATGACCTGAGCAGAGGCGGCGGCATGTCGTCCAGGGCTCGGAGGGGGTGCGGCGCGGGGTGCGGGGGCGACGCGCGCCCGCTGCCGCACGCGCATGCCGCCTCCGGGCACTCGCCTCGCCCTCCACCCTGCAACAAACAAACATACATACATACTATAAGAACACTGAAAGATCTTTCAGCTGTAGGTAATCCACTGTACTGGGGATCATTGTCACACACGAGAAAAAAATTATGTGCGCTTTTCACAGTGTCCCTCCGGTGAAGGAAAAACATGGTGGTAGGACACAATCTTGTGTCCGCCTGGCCAGCTACCACCCTAAAGTTAGAAAATCTGTCGCCAAACATCTAATGTGTTCTTTATTGTTCGCATTATTTGATTGTGTGTTCCCATTCTAGGCCTAGCGTGCTTACCATCTTCGACCGCATCATCACTTACCAAAAGGTGAGATAGTGGTCAAACGCTAGCCTATAAGATATAAAAAAAAATTAAAAAGAAAGTAGATTTTCATTTCTTTTTATTTATTTCCACATAAAAGCACCCTTACATAAAACACAGATACACACGTCAAACTTATAATACCCCTTTTTATTGCGTCGGGGGTTAAACATATGATCAACAAAACGAAATGGAAGATCAGCACAAATGCAAATGCTTTATCTCTCAAACCAATCCAAGGCTCCATCAGATCAGATGTCCATAAAAAGCCACAGATGAAATCAAACATGCGTACGCGCACCGACCTTTTACATAAAGGCTACTAATTCGTGACCCTACGTTGCATCCAGTGATGTATTGTATTTTTATCATATTGTGATTTAAGGGTTCGTTTACATCTTTCAGTTTGTGGTCACTGTAATAAATGTTACACTAAAACGATATATTATGAAAATTAATTGCTTCATTTGGTTCGCTTAAGCTCGAGAACGGCTGGACTGATTTGGCTAATATTGGCTTTGGAAATCCAGGGAAAGTTTTAATGGTGACCAAATATGGAAAAATTGCGAGGATAGATGTAGGTGATACGAAGTTCATCGGGTCATTTAATGCAAAATAAAATTTCTCTTTCACCTTTCTTGTCCATTTTGGAAGATAGGTCCTAGTAGGATGATGACTCTGTCGAAGTTTTCTGTCATCGCAAATGTGTTCTATAAATGAAAGAGATGCAACTATACAGCTCTAGCTGCATCTTACTCGTATGGGTTACATTTTGGAGAGTGTACTATATATGTGTATGGAACTGCATAATTCGATTCCACCTTCCCCATTTTATCATCGGACATCCAGAGACACTAAAAGGCGCCACCGACTTATACCATCTACCCGAACGTGGCGATTTGCATCTTCGTTCATCATACGACCCGTCAGGGAATGGAATGCTCTGCCTGAGTCTGTGTTTCCGGTTAAGTACAATATGGGGGTCTTCAAATCGCGAGTGAATAGGTATCTTCTGGGTAAGCGCGTTCTGTCATCGACCTCATCATAACTTTACATCAGGTAAGATAGTGGTCAAGAGCTACCCAGTTCGGTGTAAAAAAAAAAAACTCGTCTAAAGTTTTCATAGGCACGTAGATTGAACTCTAGTCACTAGTCATCCTACACTGCCGCGGTTTTATCTTTGATTATTGGGTTATCAGCATTTATTTTTTCAACTGCTGGACTGATAGCCTTTTCCCTGACCACTGAAGCCAGTCTTAAAAAACTGCAAGTCTGAACAAAGCTTAAGAGAGAAGTCCTAAAAAGGACTTCATCGGATATCTCTGTACATAATGCATGTCTAATTAAACACAAGGCTGTACCCGGCCTGGGAAATCATGATAGCGTGGATTTATGGTTCTTGGATTGAATTGAAATAAACTTAAACAATTTTAATACTTGACACTGACTAAATACACAAATCGTGTGAAGCCGTAACAAAACTAAAAAATATGCTTTTAGAAAATCGCGTTATTATAATGGGGTTAAAAACTGAAAGCTCTAAGTAGGTGGCCGTATGATTCGGTACTCTGTGGGTGGCACTACTCTTTTACTGTTGAGTGTTCCTAAAAATCACCATATTGCAAATGTATGGTATTTTCACAAACTTATTTCCTTAAAAAGATATAATAATGTATTCGACCTAGACTTTCAGCCAATTATAAGAAGAATTAAGGCAAAGTGTAACATTTTAAATCCATTTTTGTAGATACAAATAATGAATAAACTGGCCTAGTGCAAGTCAGACTCGCACTTGTAGGGTTCCGTACCACACTAAAGTATTTTATAAGATCGAGCAAAAAATTTATTTCTTATAACGCCATCTAACGTCTAACAAAGGTGTTAGGGATCGACATTTCAATATTTCACCATCTATGGGACGTTTACCTAACTAAGATGGCGTGAATTGCCGAAAAAAACACGTTTCTTGTATGGAGACCCTCTATTATTATTAACTTTATTCTGTTTTTAGTATTCGTTGTTATAGCGGCAACAGAAATATATCATCTGTGAAAATTTCAACTGTCTAACTATCACGGTTCATGAGATACAGCCTGGTGACAGACGGAACCCTAAAAATTATATTTAATTATTTTTTTAAACTTTAATTTTAATTGCTTTCGGGAACACATTCATAACATTGCTTTTGCAATGATAGCTGCACATAGCGTTATAATAAGTAAATATTCCAATGGGAACTTATTTGTTTTCAAAATTACTATTGAAAATGAAAGATAGCCGTCAGATTTAAGGAACACTCAACAGTAGCGCGCCACCTGCAGTGAGCAAAAGGCAGTTTTTAACCCCATTACAGACAGAGTATTAAACTCCGTTTACGAGAAAATCGCAAGTCCTTTAAGTTTTAAAATTGTCATATTTCTTCTTGTGCGTAATTCTAAAACCAAAACCGACATTAGCATTCATGAGTTATCACCACATTAACTTTCGCAATAAAATAAGTCCATCAGCTGTCATCTGTCAATTTTATCTTGAAGAAATTCAAATGTAATTACAATACAAACTCGGTACGTATCTGTGGCATTACATAATGGACAACAAAGCCTTTGATGCTTCTTTGTGTACAATTACGAGAGGTTTCCGATAGAGATCTAACACTGATGCAGTGGGAACGGAAGTGATTAAGGTCCATTCACCATGTATCATGTTTTAGGTTATATTTTGACTCTACACTTCACTGCAGTAGTCGCTAATTAATTTGATTGTTTCTTCAAATTAAATCTCACACGCGATGTATTCTACTATAGTGTATGACCCTATCCTTATCATTATAATAGCTCCTAAGCACCTCATTTCAGTAGTTAGTTAATATACGCTTTAATGGTCAAATAGGGCAACTGTAAAGACCATTCTAAGTATTGATAAATAAATTATTTATTTCAACTAGTATTTACAAACGGTACATATATACAACTTAAAAATTAAATAAACAATTTGAACGGAGAATAAATGAAATATTATAAATAAAAATTAAAATAGTTATAAATAAAAAACAGAACCTAGGTTGCAGCTGTTTGCCGGTAACGTTCCCAAAAAGCTGGCAACGTTACCTCGTTGAATTGCTAGTATATACAAACGGTACATATATACAACTTAAAAATACGTTATATACGTTAAATACGTTAAAAAAACGTTGGCCGAGGTAAGCGCCAGCTCTTTGGTCATGAGTGACGTCTATTAAGCGTCTGGACAGCTCCTTTCCTTTTTAGTATTGATATAAATAAATAATTTTATTATCATACTAGCTGTGCCCCGCGGCTTCGCCCGCATTAGAAAGTATCCCATGTGTTAAGTAGGGACGTTTTTACCTACATTGATAGCGATGGGTCCTGTCATCACAAACGTCTTATAGAAGATGCTGCTAGACAGCTGTAGGTATATTTACATCTCTTACCGACGATTATCGCTCGAAATTAATCACCATTCATCTAGATTGCCTAATTCTGGACTTCCAGAATTTTGCGTGCCGCTGTATCTGTAATAGGTAGACGTCATCGCTTACCATCAGGCGAGCTTCGTGCTTGTCCTGTTACCTTTACCATAAAAAAATAATAAAAAAAATAATTTAGACACTAACTGGCCCAGATATAAATGAAACCGGCTTAAGGACAAATTTAACTTTGCGGTTCGATCCATTGAAAATCTACTGCACCAACCGCAAATAATAAGATTGTAATAGTAAATTCAATTTTTTTTGTTATTAAACTACATAGAAGTCATTTTTACGGTTTTCAGATTTATTCCTATGTAAGTGGTTCAAGACCTTGCTTTTTGCCAAATTTCATGATTCTAGGTCGACGGGATATAGGGTTTAATTACCTTGTGAAATCCCAAAATACACGAAAATATGCATAAAACGGTCATATCTTTTGATCGCCTTGACTTACAGGTTGGCTTCTTCCATTCTATTCATCTAACTAAATTATGTTCAATGTAAAAGTAAATTGACAACATTTTAATTTAAAGTTAGAATCTAAACTTAATTAACTTCTGTATGTTCTTGTATGTATGTAATAAATAGATACATATTACATATAATATTTACAGAATTTATTTACATAATATCTTGTATATACATTAAAAATAAATTAATAGAGACATAAATAGATACTTAAGTATTAGAATATCAGTTAGCCTAACTGGGAAGTGGTCAGACTGCAAAGTTTTGAAATGTTTTGATATTTACTGAAAATTAATAGTTGCCCTTTAGTAAACATAAGGATTTCCTAAATTCTGCTATCAGTGGCTATAAAGCAATTATGCAAATTGTTCTTGTCTTTATTTGAATAATAACGGAATGCAGATGAGCCACCGGAATTCCGCAATTTTTTCTTAATAACAGCTTATCTCATTGTTGGTACATAATGTTTAATTTCCTTTGTTATTCTATAAGATGTTTGTTTATTTGAGCCTGCCGACAAGCAAGAAAAAGAGTAACAAGTAATATTTGAAAAATCCTGTTTAACACAAGCTTTTACATAACCTAGGACCAGAGTAAGTCAAGACTAATCCAACGAGCCCAAACACGACGGGTAAAACTTGTGTATTTTAGGAGTTCTTTTCCTTTGGCCACCTTCCAGCTCCATTTTCAGATCAGCACCATGTCATAATATTGCATTGTCATGCAATTTACACATGTATGCAAAATTTCAGCTCAATCGGTATCCGGGAAGTGGATCAAATTTAATTTGCAAAATTTGATGACAAACATCGGGACAGGTGAAACTAAATAAAAGCTTGTAAAAAGTATACAGCTATTGCGGAAGAGAAGATACATTCCTCTGACAGACGGACGGACGGACGGACAGCGAATTCTCAGCAATAGGGTTCCGCTGGTACGGGTACTCTTACGCCCTTACTACCCTTTGGGTACGGACGCCTAGATAGTAGCCCTATAAAGTAACCGCTTTCCAGAGGTTACTTTAAATGCACTTTGCCTGAAAGAAATCCATGTTCCCGCCATAACCCCCTAACCTCATTCAGCTCAGCGAATATCAGGGACAGTCGCGTGCAAAACTGTTATCTCTAAATAGCAGTAACAATGTCGTTACGTTATAACGTTATTAATGTATAGTTACTGAGAGCAACAAGGCGCGTCGCCCTCGTGCTACTTGTCTCAGAGGTGTTAAGTAATGTGACGGGAATCGTTTGTTTGTTTACATGAGATTATTATTATTTCATTATTGTTAATACAAAAGCTTTCCGCTTTAAAGAACATGTAAACTACGTTTTAAATCGCGAAGTCTTCGTTGTTAGCTAATTGAATATTTTAATCATACGTGCAGTAGAGAGGGACTTTACTTGTTATTCTCATTCACTATCAGCTACGTAATGTAGGTTTTTTTTTATATCTGATAGGCTAGCGTTTGACAACTATCTCGCTTGGCTGTACCGGTACCTGACTCTTGAGAGCACAGATCTAATACTATAAGAATCTTTGTCCTGACATACTGACTGACTGACTCACTGACAGACAACGCACAGCCTAAACCGCTGGTCGTAGAGACTTGAAATTTGGAGAGTATATTTGTCTTAGTACGAAGGGGTGTACTAAGAAAGGATTTTTCAAAATTCACCCCTTAAGGGGATGAAACGGGGGTTCAAAGTTTGTATGGAGAAACAAGATTAGATAGTCTTTTCTATTCGAAACTTCACACAAGTACTTAAGTAAATAAATAATAAAATACATGTTTTAGATTTCTTCGAAATTCCACCCCAAAGAGAGTATTGTTTCGGATTGCACTGAAATTTGGCATGCAGATAGTAGTAGACTGAAGTTATTTTGACGTAGGTATCCGCTAAGAAAGGATTTTTCAAAATTCACTTTTCAAAGGGATGAAGCGGGGGTTCAAAGTTTGAATAGTCATTTTATTCGACATTTCACACAAGTACTTCTGTATATAAATAAGTAAATACGAGTTACAGACTTTTTCAAAATGCCTGAACTGGGGTAACAAAGTCTTAAAATCAATATTGTTTCGGATTGCTGAAATTTAGAATGCAGATAGTTATTATGACGTAGGTAACCGATAAGTAAGATTTTCCAAATTAACTTCTTATGGAGACGGAACGGGGATACAAAGTTGAATGTTGATGAGATAGTCTGTTTCATTCGAAACTTTACTTACTCGTAAGTACTTCTGAAATTATCTGCTTAGAAATCAAGGCATCTATCTATCCTTTACGTCAACGGGCCGTCAAAAGTAAGGTCAAAGATGAAGCCGCAAGGCACAACTAGACTAGTGAAAGTTAAAAAAAACAACGTGTTGCACTCAGGAAGTGCCGGCAGGCGTGAAATCTTGAACACGTCATTTTTGAATATTTTGGAATGACACCTCGCGCAAGTGCCCTGTGCTCCGTCATACGACTTTTCGATCAGGACACGTGGACCTGACGCGAGTTTAACATTTTTTACCCGTGCCAAGAAAAGTGCATAACGCCGCAAAAAAGTTTTCACTTCAAAAAAATCCTAATAACCCTTCCTAGAATTCACATTGACATATGGAGCATCCTGTTTCGCCTATTGCTCAACATACATAAAGACTTCAAAACCAATTAAAATTAACACAACACATCGTCGATCAGTCAATATTTAATAAATCAATATCGAATCCAATTGTGTGGAACCGCAAATAATCCTGATTGAATCCAATTTCACGCAAATCTGCGAATGACATAATTATTAAAATATAGCACAGTATTAAATAACATTCCTTGACATTATTCCTAAAAAGGAGTAATTCTTATATGTATTTATAAGGTACTTTTCGTAACAAGTTTTATTGAGTTACATTTACAATTAATTAAAGAACACTCAACACTTTAAACACTTCAAACTAATTTGAAATCTTCATAAATATAAATAGTATTAATTCTTGCTTCTCCGTTTTAGCAATAATTTAATTTATTTTTATTATTTATATGAAGTAAACTAATATAATAGCACTAATTTTAAATATTTATTTCGGATTTAAAATAAGAACGTCTATACCGTGAAAACGCCCCAAAATCTTAATATTAAAATTTAAGATTGATATTTAAAAAGTTTATTATTACTACTTATATAAATTACGACAAAAAACTCTTCGAGTTTGAGTTTATTTTATTGCAATCATCATTAATATTCGTGAGGCTCTGACTGTTCTGTGGCTCTGATCTGTAATTAATCATTTAACTTTACCTTAATGATTAAAGGTTGGGATTGCATAAATACTCTACCTCCTAATATAATTAACACGTTCCTTTCAAATTAATAAAGACATTCCATTTTTTAAACATTCTTATTAATTTTATTCACCCGAACGAGAGGTTCAATTCGATCGTGAATCGATTAACGTTATTCGATACTTAATCAATTTCAGTGTTGAATGTAAATAGTGCGTGACTTTACTTTCAGAAATACAATACGATTTGGCAATGTGGGGTTTTGTTACAATGTATCGAATTGATCCAATATCGATTAATTTAGGTGCTGATGTCAGTAAGCTGTCGAGTTGTGAATTGTTTTCGTAATGAGTTAAAAAAAAAACTTTCCGTGAATGCTTTTTGAGGTGAGAACTATAAATAAAAAAGTTGAATGTATTATCTGTTACAGTCACTTAGGAGCACTTATTCTCAGAATGACTACCAGTATACCATGTATATGCTCTGAAATAAACTTTTTTTTTACTTAATCATAGGTACATCACTTTATGACCAGATAAAAGATAAGGATTAGTTAAACACCCGTGACTGTAACACCCTATATCAACACCGCCAAATTTCATCGTTAATCACGCAAGCAAAACAGCGATCTACAGCTAGTGATTAACATTTAACATAACAGTCCACTACCATCAATTATTTCGTAATTTCAGCAAGCTATAAAACAAAATGATAAACATAATCGTGCATTCGGAACAATCGGCATTGCATTCTAATCGATTGTGATCACTCGATCAATATTTCATTGTAATGTGTCGATGTAAGGACATCTCTATCATCAGCTGTCATTATTATGTTTTATGTAGTCGTTAGATTTGAAGATTATCCATATTGGGACCGTTTGGGTCATTATGACCATTTTGTTTGAAGGCGCCGGCATTATCAAATTTACTATAGCAGCTTATTTACATTACATAAAGTACAGTACCTGGGCAACTGAGATTTGCTTGTTTTTTTTAAGTGTTAAGTTTTTTAATTTATATTATTTAAATTATTAAATAATACACTTTTTTGCAATTTCTAATTTTGCTAGGTACCTCAGTTATCTCATAGAGTGTTTTGATCCTTAAAAGTAACCGGATTGGTTGGCAAAAAAAATAAATATAATGTTTTTTTTTAAGTATAACAACTTTATATGTTTGTACATTGTTACACACAATCCAACATTTTATTGTACCGACGGGATTCGAAGCCGCAACCTCCTGGGAAACATACCCAGGTGCTATGACCAACTAAGCCACAGTACGATTCTATTAATATAACAAATTAATGGAGTTCAAATCCCGTTGGTACGATGACATTTTAGATTGTGTGTAAGAAGGTACAAAAATATTTTAGATTGTGTGAAAGAATGTACAAAAATATTTTAGATTGTGTGAAAGAATGTACAAAAATATTTTAGATTGTGTGTAAGAAGGTACAAAAATATTTTAGATTGTGTGTAAGAATGTACAAAAATATAAAGTGTGTAGCACGTCAAGAAAAATTTTAAATAAAAAAAAAATTACGAAAAATGTACTAAATTGTACGCTAAATAAAAAAATATGTATTATAAAGGCTTTTGAGAAAACAAACATTGAAATGTCACCGCCAGAAAGTATGACTTTCTGGCGGGCGCTATTGTGAAATTACGTCGTACAGCTACTGTGAAAAGCGCACATACATTTTTCGATAGAAAAATCCATTGGTGCACGGCGGTTTGAACTTGTTACCTCTGGCATCAAAGCCAACTGTTCTCCCGATTACACCACCGGGCCCTCATCACTTTCACCAACGAAGCCATAGTACGATCCTATCGATATGAACGATAGGATCGTAATGTGCCTTAGTTGTTCAGACCACCTGGGCGTGTTTCGCAGGAGATGAGGCTTCGAATCCCATCGGTAAGATGACATTTTGGATTGTGTGTAACAAAAACAAATTGTGTAAATTGAGGTAAAGTTACAAAATTGCCTTTAATAAGTCCCTAATTAAGTAATAACCTAATAACTGACGAATATTTAATAATATTTCTGTTTCGATAACACGTTATCGTTATACCTAATCTACTTACTTGCATTAATAGCTTTAATTCATTGTAAATCGATTAAGATCAATAAATCGCTTTAAGTGCGGTAAACACAAAAGTTTATTTGAAGAATTTGACATCAAGGTAATAACATAAAGAATCGATATCATAAAATATCTGCCTTGACCTAACTTAAGCGCAAAAATTTTAGTTCTAAAGATATTAATAATTCTTCAACAATTTAAATTTAAGTATTCAAGGTGAACAAAAATTGTTTATAATATTTGAGTAGGTACATGTCACTTGTTGGTTTACTTTGTTCTTTTAAAGATATTAAATACGTATGAAATAAACTGGCCAAGTGCAAGTCGGACTCACACTCGTAGGGTTCCATAATACAGTAGAGTATAACTATGATTTTTGGCATCCAAAAAATTAACTTTGTTTCTCATAGTGTTTGTATGAAAAACAAAGTTATATTTGCGGTCGCTATATCCCAAAAACTGCTGAATGTATCTCGTTCAAATCAATTTTTATTGAAAGTTTTTATTGAGATCTACAGAATATATTTTTTCTAGATTTTTCACTCCCTTACTTTAAAAGTTAGAGGGGCACACATTTTACCACTTTCGACGCGCCTATCTTTCAAACGATTAACTTTGAGAAAAAATTATTCTAGAAACTTTTTTTTGAAATTTTTTTGTTTTTGTTTTAGTTCCATGTATGGGATGCCCCGCCCCCCTTAAGATTTTAGATTTTTTATTTTTGTATAAAAATCGAAAAGCGGTTTACAGAATACGTCTACCTACCAAGTTTTAATTCTGAAGTCCTAACTGTTTCGGAACAAAATGGCATACTGTGTACAGTGACATACGGACAGACAGACAGACAGACATGACGATTCTATAACGATTCCGTTTTTGCCATTCGGCTACGGAATTCGGTTAGAAAACTAAATTTAATAATAAATTAAAGTAAGTTTCTTGTATACATACAAGAAACTTATCTTTCCGGCAAATTTTGTTCAATCGGAACCCTAGGTGTGCAAGTCCGACTCGCACTTGGTCAGTTTATTTATATGTAGTATTTACTATGTAGATATTTTATGCATTTACCAAGATTACAATCAGCTCTTCATTCATCTATTTTAACAACTTTTAATTACATCGTCGCGTGACTCTGACCATGCTATATTTTAATTTTCATCATCGCTAATTACAATACAAAGTAACAAATACTTGTAAAGAAAAGTACATAAACCATATCAACCTCACAATTAATAATTATGCACTCGACAGGTACTAAAATCAGGGATTTGTTGACATTTCGACCAACTACATATATATGTATACTAGCTGCACCATGCAGCTTTGCCCGGGCTCAAAAATAGTTTACGACTCTCAGACCTACCGAATATACACAAAAATAATTAGGATAGTTTAAAAACTAAAACAAGCGACTTCAATGAAATTGACTCGCAGGAGTCAATTTCAGTAGCAAGTTTGAGACGTTTATCGTCATATCTCTGAAGTATAAATGTTATCAGATCTCGATGAAATTACAATGGGACCACCTCGGAAACGTACCCTACCGATTACAAAAATAATCATTCGAATCGGTTCACAATTGACGGAGTAATCGCGTAACATACACAACAAAATAATATCGTTTAAAAACTAAAAAAGAACCGACTTCAATGCCGCGCTATTAATTTTCAGTACCAATTTCGAGGTGTTTATTTCCATATCTCTGGAGATACTTACCAGACCTCGATAAAATTACCATTGTACCACACTTGGGATATCTCCTTTCCAACGAAAAAAGAGTAATCAAAATCGGTTCATAAACGACAAGTTATCCGCGAACAAACATTAAAAAAAAAAACATATATACGGTCGAATTGAGAAACCTCCTCCTTTTTTGAAGTCGGTTAAAAAAAGAAAAAAAACCTACAGACGAATTAGGAATCTCCTTTTTTGGAAGTCGGTTGAAAAACATAAAAATCAAGATAAAAACAAAGGTCAAATCGTTTCGGATGAGTTTGGTGACAAACACTGTGACACGAGAATTTTATATATTAGTGAAATAATACTGCTAGAATTTTGCATGCCGCTGTATCTGTATTAGGTAGACGTCATCGCTTACCTTCAGGCGAGCGTCGTACTTGTCCTGTTTACCTTTTACCATAAAAAAATACTAAAATATAAAAATAGTATATAACGATACGATACATGTGACTTAAGTAGCCGATTATTGCACGGCGTGAAATACGCCTGAATATACGCCGTGCAATAATATACAACTAAGTCACGACTATCGTATATTATTTTATAGATAGCAGTCTGACATAAACCCACACGCTTTTCCGTCAAATACTCGATTATTAATAATAATAATCGACTTTTAAGTCACGGAAAAGCGTGCGTAAAGTGCGGGTGACCTAAGTCGCACTGTGCTATTAATGTGCTATGCCTGGTTAGGTTGTTTTGTTTTCGTCAGACAATTCTTGCGTATTTTTAAGACAAGATTATAAATTAATGACTGATCGTAATAAATGAAGATGTGGACACGGTTCATTAATTTTATTCACTACACATTACCTATTTATATTAATGATAAATTGCACTTCATAAAAATAACAGACCTCTTTCAAATTATTAAAATACTAGCAACCCGCCCCGGCTTCGCACGGGTAGAACATATATGCCTACAAAATTTGCATCAGTTTGTTGCATCGAATATAAAATATGAACATATTTAACAACCATCGTCATATTTCATCCAATTTACACAAAACCTTAACGAATTATCCACCTAAACCTTCCTCATAAACACTCTGGCTATTGGTGAAAACCGCATGATAATCCGTTCAGTAGCTATTGAGATTATTGCGAACAGACAGACAGACGCAGTGATGAACTTTGTTTTATAATACTTACGTATTGATATTGGACGGCCCTTTGGCGTAGAGGATAGTTACCCTGATTCTGACCCGACGGTCGTTGGTTCTAATCCTAGCTATATATCTACCAATGAAAGTTTTATGTGCATTCATGAATCATGAGTTTTCGTACAGTGGTAGTGGAATCATTAAATCTACCAAAAAGTAGCTTACCACCAAGGAGTACATCTGCCGCCGTAACCTTACGGCGTTCCCCGACGCAAAATGTAGGGGTAATATACGTTTAACGTGTGTATCTGTGTGTCTGTCTGTAGCATCTTAGCACCTAATCGGATGAACCGATTTTGTTTTTATTATTGATAGTTTTTTTTTGTTTGATAGATGTCTTCATCGAGAGTTTTCTTAGCTTTGATTCATGAAAATTCGTTCAATCGTTATAAAATTATGAGGTTTTTTCTAGTCAATTGCGCTATGAAATCAACTTTCATAGGTCTGATCAATTCGAAAATCTTCTTCTTCAACGATATTGTAAGAACATGGAAGCCTCCTGGACTCTACAGAATACTCAAATCCTCACCAACTTACAGCTCAGATTTTAAATGTCGTGTTTAGAGTCATTGGAAAAAGCTATTATACATAGATCAGTCGGGGTGGTTTAAAATATTATATAATATTATTATATATATAGATGAATATTATTTTATACAATAGATCATATTATTATACTATATTGACTTCAAATTGATTGTGATCGGTGGGGATCTACAGCATAGCTAAGCTTATAATAATATGTTCGTAGTAACTATGACCTAAACTGTGGTTTCACTGCAAATATTTTATTAATTTTGCGATGCGTGTTTGTGAAATTCGTGATATCTTCTAGAGTTTTCATTTGAATTATATACTGTAAAGGACAATTTTAATCTATAATGTGTGGCCAAGCTAATTAACGTAATTATTTGGATAAGGATTAATACTATATACTTAAAAATAGCCTTGAAAGTTATGTAATATTTTTTAACAAAAATTTTAAGATTAAAATGGTTACTGTGAGGCAACCTTAAGAGATAGACATATGCTGTCGCGGACATTTTTGTAGGTCTTATTAAGTTGTACAACTCTTGCATAGAAAATATTCTTCTATCTATTTTCAATTAAGCAGCGTTCGTCAGAAACGTGTTTTTTCGACCGTTTATTTGCCGACTTAGGTTACTCATTACAAATATACAAAAATACAAAAATACAAATGTTCTCTCTTTATAATATTAGTATAGACTAGTATAGAGTATAGATAGTATAGATTAAGTATCTTTAACTGACACTTTGGTTTTTAGGGTTCTGAACCCAAAGGGTACCAACGGAACCCTTTTACTGAGACTTCGCTGTCCGTCCATCTGTCCGTTCGTCCGTCTGTCTGTCTGTCTGTATGTCTATAGAACACTATCTAGTGTCCACCTGGCCAGACTCCACCCTAAAGTTTGAAAATCTGTCGGCAAACATGTAATGTGTTCCGGCAGCTATACTTGAGAGCCAGTTCCCATTCTAGGCCTACCGTCCTCAAACGCATCATCACTTACCAACAGTACCCCTAGTACGAGTTTTTATCGTAAACGTTTTTGACAGATTTCACATGGTTTTCGACTTATTCTGGCTCCCTGATTGGTCTAAATTTAGTTAAGTGTAGTAACCACTAGAGGCGCTGTACTGTTTTTCATACAAAATTTGCTCGATATACGATGTCGAGTTTGGTATGAAAACTCGTACTAAGGGTACATGTGAGATTGTCAAACGCTAGCCTATCATTATCAGCCGGTATCAGTCCACTGCTGGACGTAGGCCTCCCCCAAGACACGCCACTGAGCCCGGTCTTCGGCTCTTTGTTTCCAGTCACTGCCCACCGCTTTGCGAATGTCGTCGCTCCACCTAGTCACAGGGCGTCCTACTCTACGTTTGCCGATTCGCGGTCTCCACTCTAGAACCAGTCTGCCCCAACGGTTATCGGTCCTACGGCAGATATGACCAGCCCACTGCCACTTCAGTTTGCTAATCCGCTGAGCTATGTCGATCACTTTAGTTCTCTGGCGAATTACTTCGTTCGAGAAACACCAAGCATAGCTCTCTCCATAGCTCGCTGAGCGACTTTAAACTGGTGGACTAGTCGAACCGTGAGTGTCCACGTCTCGCCTCCGTATGTCATGACAGGTAGGACGCACTGATTAAAGACTTTTGTCTTTAGGCACTGTGGTATAGGCGACGAGAAGACTCGACGGAGTTTCCCAAATGCTGCCCAGCCCAGCTGAATTCTTCTCTGGATTACCTTCTCGAAGTTGTGTTTGCCTAGTTGGAGCGTTTGCCCTAGGTAAACATACTGCGTGACAACTTCGAGTGGGATTCCATCTACGGCAATCGGTTCCGGAACAACGTGCTCGTTGTACATGACTTTGGTTTTATCCAAATTCATCCGGAGACCGATGCGACGAGAAGAATCAGCTAGGTCATTCAACATCCTTTGTAGGTCCTGCAGCGTCTCTGCCATAATGACGATGTCATCTGCGAATCGTAAGTGAGAGATGTACTTGCCGTTAATGTTGATGCCACAATCTTTCCAGTCCAGCGTCTTAAACATATCCTCTAAGGCATTAGTGAACAGTTTCGGGGATATGACGTCCCCCTGTCTCACTCCTCGACGCAGGTGAATATGTTTAGTACGCTGGTTCTGTACTTGTACTGACATCGTTGCGGCATTATATAGACATTTAGCTACAACTGACACAACTGACAACGCTAGCCTATAAGATATATAAATAAACTGGCCTAATTGTATGGGGACCCCGCAACGACGGCAGTTATTTTTCCATCAGTGGGATCTAGAAGTTCTAGGACCATGGGTTTGTCGAGGCAATACAATAATAAGTTGTTGAATTTAATGATAGCGGTAAACAGGTTTTGTCTCATCGCGTGACATTTGACCCCTACTTACGAAGCTAATTCAACCTCCGTTTACTTATTATGACTTAACTTCAAGTCAGCGCCTCAAGTAGAGATTTAAGTTACGGGCTGATAGCGTTTTGAAAAACGAGTCGCCTCGTCAGCATCGGTATAAAAAGGGAGATGCGGTAGTCACTCTTATGCCTCGTAAACATAATGGAACTAGAAATAACTACATGAAAACACGAATTTCTAATGTCGAGCTTGATGGGCATGAAGACCAGAGGAAGGCATTGTTGCTAATTATTTAAATTGATCTGCGATAATTGCACATGAAATTCTGTACGTGCTACACAAACGCCAGTTCGATTGTGACTAAGGTGAAATTAGATTCGCGAACCTAATTCATACGGTCTACGGTGAGGAGCCTTATCTCCCTTTTTTTCATATAGTAAGAGAGATACGATAAATATTTATTAAAAGTAAGTTTTTTTATATAATAAACGATACATATTGAATAGTTTGTACATAGCGATCTCAGATGAGAATATTTTCTTGCTTCATACTTTTTAGAACGTGATATTTCAGTAGTCGGGTTTTAGTTTTTGAACTTATTTTTTATTATACCAAGCGCATGTAGTTGTAGGTCTTCTGCTAGTCCGCCTGGGGCGGTACCACCACTTTGCCAATTAATTTTCGGCCGTGAAATAGGAATGTTTTTCGGTTGAAATGGCAAGGTGTCCAGTGAAATTACAGGGCATGTGAGACTCAACATCTTTATGTCTCAAGTTAACAGGTGCAGTGCAGTGACATGCAAAATTCTGGCAGTCCAGAATGTTGCATGCCGCTGTATCTGTAATAGGTAGATGTCTGCATCGCTTACCATCAGGTGAGCGTCGTGCTTGTCCTGCTACCTTATATCATTAAAAAAATACCCAGCCGGGAACCAAGACTTTGTAACTTGAACCAAACACCATATTAATTTAAACACAATCCGAGGTAGATTTATACAAATTATACAATATAAATGCCATAGATTTATTCATTTATACAATGACCCGCATATTACGCCATATTTACCTACCTACTTTAATATTTTGAATAATTTGGAAACCTTGACTCTGAATAATTAAAAAAAAATATTATATAAAGTTTGAGATTAAATTTAAATGTGTTTTTCTGACTCATTAGTTTATCTGCAAATCTAATAATAGTCATCATAATTCGCCGTATTGTATTGGAGCTGTCATAATTTGACTTTTATTTTTTGTTTTATTTTTATAATTTGTCGTTCTAACAATCATAGCAATACATAGTATGAGTAAATTTTAAGTCTCTTTCTATGACGGTTTACAACATCGAGCAATAAATACATAAAAATCACTGTATGCCCCATTAATATTTAACCTTATTTTGTTTTTACCCCGCTACATGAAGGGTTATGATTTTGGTCGAGTCGTATGTATGTAGGTATAATATAGTTCATCGAATAATGTTCGCTCATAACTTTTTAACTTCTTATCACAATTAGAGAAGATGAGGTATGGCACAGAATAATTAATAGCACAAGTATGGTTAGAAGCGTAAGTAAGCGAAAGTCTGTGCAAAAAGAGAACCATCGTAGTCGTGAAGTGGCGTTGGTCGTCGATCGTTTTAATTTACTGTTTTTGTTGCATTGACAGCACTGATGTCATTCCTATTACGACTAAAATGTTTGATACTTGGTAGGTACCTACTCTTAACATTATCGTATGCTGCTAGGTAGGTGTGTACCTTTCTTCCTCACCTTTGAATGTTAGTTCATCATAACGCCACGTCGGTTCTCTTTTTGCACCAACTCTGTATGATGTCACATCAAATTGAATATGGCGCTCTCTAGAGAACTAAATAAACTAACTAACTAACTAACTCATAGATATTGTATATATATATATATATATATATATTAGAGATATATTTATTAGAGAGCGCCATATTCAATTTGATGTGACATCATATATATTTGTGAAATAACTAGTCATGAACTTAAAAAACTGTTTTTTGATAATTTGGCCGTGTTGGGTATCAAATGAAAGGGCATTTCAAATATTATATTGTTAGCTGTTGCTCGCGGCTTTGCTTGCATGTACCCTATAATTTGGAATCATTTTTTAAATTACAGCGTGACTTCAGTAGTCTGGTTTTAGTTTTCAACTTGTTCTTTATACTTGTTACTATTTGTTGTTATAGCGGCCACAGTAGTACCACTCTGATAGTAATACATATCTATACATATACAGATAAATTAAATTAAATTGTCTGTTTGCAATTCCAAACTCACAGCTTTTCCCTTGTAATCGGGTAATCTCTGAAACGGTTGGACAGACAGAGAGTACATACATAGAATATATACATAGGCGACTTTTTCAAAAAAATAGAGTTCCACGAAAAAGAAATTGAATTATATGTTTAAATTTCACCCGTGCGAAACCGGAGCGGTCTGCTTGTTAATAATAAAAATAATAGGGTCTCCTTGGCGCCCTTTGGACGGACGTACGGAACCCTAAAAATAATACAAAGAAAGAGTAACATAAGCAATCGATTACCGCATGTATAACAATGTTGATCTCGTCTAATTGTAATGTGTTCACCTGATTACCTTATATTGGTTACCACAAGTTATGTTTTTGTAACAAGTTGATACACGCTCACGTTACAAGTTTTACGGGACTGGTCCAGATATTATGCAGTATAGTTACATAGTTAGGTAATTAATTAATTTCCCGCGAGTCAGTTTCAGTAGCAAATTTGTAACATTTATTGTCATATCTCTGGAGATACTGATTAGATCTCGATGAAATTAGAATAGGATCACCTCGGAAATGTACTCTACCGATTAAAAAAAAAGAGTGTGTGTACTTATGTACACGCGTTAGAAGTTATACTTCTGTGGCGTATGGAAAAAAATAACTAAAATGCAGTAGTGATTAACGATAAATATTAAAATTAATCAAAAAGAGTTTATTTAAATAAAAAAGGTTTTATTAACGTAAAAATATGACGTTAAATATGACATATACAACTTGAACATAGTCATGCCACCTAGAACTAACTTCACGGTGTAGAATTTAGGTGTCGGTGTGCGCGCGCATCGTACCACCTAGAACTAACTTCACGGTGTTAAATTTAGGTGTCGGTGTGCGCGCGCATCGTAAAAATTCCCTCTCATCATTTTTCTCTATCGCGCCAAAAGAAGTATAACTTCAATAATCATTCGAATCGGTTTACAATTCACGGAGTAATCTGTTAGGTAATAAATATAAATAATTATTCTCTATGAATAGCTTTGCTGCCATGTTAACGTTATATTTTATGATGTTAGGTAACAGAACAGGACAAGTACGATTGTCGCCTGATAGTAAGAGAAGAGATGATGTCTATCTATTACAGATACAGATACAGCGGAATGTAAGATTCTGGACTGCCAGAATTTTGCATGTCACTGCACTGTGCCTGTTACCTTGAAACATAAAGAAAATATGTTAAGTCTCACATGCTCTCTAATTTCACTGGACACTTTGTCATTCAAAGCGAATTTCAATTCAAAAGCGAACATTCTTAGATCAGGGCCGAATTAATTGGCTAAGTGGTACCGCCCCAGGCGGACTAGCAGAATTTCTATCACTACAAAAATGTTGTGTGCCCTAATACTTTTCCCATTACTAGATACTTAGCAAATATTTGCTAGATTTTTTTTAGTTTATTGGAGATCAGACTGTTATACTAATTAATATTATTAATCGCATCTTTTCTCATAAAAAACATAGCTCAGCTGAAGCTGTTTCCTTCAGTGCTATGCAATGTGGACCAATGAATATAATTGGTGAATATCAAACGCATCTATAGCAACGTAGCATAGCCCATCTCTCGTGGATAAACACCACAGAAATAGGAAGAATAAATTATTCCTATCTCTGTGAAAAACACCCTTAGATAATATATTGAATACATCAATACTAACTATAATTTCGGCATAGTTCCAAAGCCATAAACAATGGGGAGAAAGCCAAGCCATGTGCACACTGACCGAGACCAATAACGGGACGACGTTATGCAACAACAAGTAATTCAATAAAACAATGGGCGATCATTTTGGATGTTGCCTAAGTCCGTTTTACTACGGACTTACACCACATATATTTGTGAATTATTTTTTCTATGCTTGATAAGCAATGTCAGGTTACTTTGAAATATAATTAACCAACTTCATAAAAAAGGAGGAGGTTCTCAATTCGTCGGTTTTTTTTAATGTATATTGACCGATTACTAGTAGATGCCTGAACAGATTTGGAAAAGTCCTTTTTTTGTTTTATACTTAATAGTACCCTTCCCAGGTGGTCCCATTTAAATTTTAACGAAGTCAGTCGAGCGGTTTTTAATATATCAACAAAAAATCATCGATGCATTTATATACCCCAATGACATTATATTGGCTGCTGGCTACTTGACTAGCGCGACGTTTGAAGTCGGTTCTTTTAGTTTTTTAAACGATCTTAAATAATTTTATTTGGCTACAATGCCCAAGAAATACAATGGGCCGCAAAAAAAGCAGGTCGATAACAAGCGTCGGTAACAAAATCCTCAATAACTTCCAAAATATTAGAGCTAAGGGTAGGATCGTGAAGTTTATTTTGAACAAAACTTAGTACTTAAGTGATGTAATAAATTTTTTTACTAGATTTGTAAAATGTGCGATTGTATCAACTGTGCAATTTTTACACCTTTCAATATGTTTATTGCCACCTACGGCTGTTATATACGGTTTGACAAAGTTTCTACCAGATAAAAAAAATAAATCATCTTTTATGTTTATGGATTCTTAATACAATAACCAAAATCAACATAAAATAAAAAAGTTTATTTCATCAAAGATGAACCTTAATTTAATTTTTATTTATTTAGTAAAATTGCTTTTTATTTTTAATGTTCTCTCTTTTTATAAGCGACCCGCTTTCATAGCGGCCCAGTATTTATATATGTATAGATATAGATATGGCACCTAGCACATTCACAAAGAAAAAACTACTCCATTCGACGATCAAGTCTGAGATTAGTTATAATTGAGTAGTAAAGTAACACAAACACTAAATAACTTTCCATTTCTTCAGTTTTCCGTACGGAAAATAAATAAACTTGTGAAAAGTGAAGTGAAGTGAAAAAAAAAGTGCAGTGCGGCGCAGCTAGAACCCGCCGAATTAAAAAAGGAGGAGTTTCTCAATAAGACGGTTTTTTTACTTTTATGTTTGTTACCTCAGAACTCCGTCAAATCTTAACCGATTTGAAAAAATCTTTTTTGTTTGAGAGATTATGCCTCCCGTTTGGTCCCATTAACATTTTATCGAGATCTGATTATAATCTCCGGAGATATGGAGATAAACAATATAAACAAATTTGTATACCTTGATCACATGATACTGGCTACTGGATACTTTGACTATCGGTGTGTGAAGTTATAAATTATAACTAAGCCATTAGATTTCTGAGTGCATGTAATGTAGGTAAGTATCAACACTAACTTATTATTTAACTGTATTATTTTCTTAAACCAACACTCAACTACATATAATTTTAGATCACAGTATACTTCTCAGATCACATACAGCAAAAATGCATAATTGCCTTCACGAGACCAAATAATTACTGTTTAATTACTGAGCAGATCTCGCATGAACCATTCTGCGCTGACGCAACACCACTTTTCACTCGGTTACGTTGTCTTATACAAGTGACATTGAGGCCGAGTGACCGCAATCCCATGGTGTCCTGAATACGACTGGATTAACTTGGTAGGCTGGATGGGACAATGGCTCTTAAGGGTGAATAGACTATTACATATTGAGGTGTGGAGATTGTATTTTTCACCTTACACTACGTAGCACTATTAAGTATTCTGTGCTTACACCCACGTGAATGTAGCGAAATGGCTAAGCCACATATTTTGACTGAGGTGTAGAGAGCTTGTACAGTTAGAGCGTGCAGAGTTATAAGCTTGGCTCTACATGAGATCTGATAGATCTGACAGTGCGAGCCACACATGGTCTCCTCTTGGCAACATTTTACATAAAATGTTTAAGATTTTTTTTAAAGCTTACTAGCAAGGTGGGTTACATTTACTCTTAAACCCCTCTAACTAAGCTAAATATACTTGTGTCTGGAGTGGGTTTACGTTAATAGTGCAAGGGGTGGGGATCGAAATCACGACCTCTCGATCGCCAGGCCGACGCCTTAGACATTGGGCTATTGCCGTTTAAAGATACCTATTAGGAATGTCTCTGTAATAGCAAAGGGTAAATTAGACAGTGTGGGACTTATTTTTAATTCCTAGAAGTAAAGTGTTGAATTGTTATATTTATATCTAAATGGTGTTGCAGAGAGAGATGTAATGAGAGTTTCCAGACACTGTCCTGAGTGTCTCTAACCTAATGTCCCGAGATATGCACAACGGTGGACCAGTAAGGGTCTGCTAAGGTGTAATAGCAGTAGAAAACCAATACATTAGATATACTTTATGTAGAATAGAATAGAATAGAATGATTCTTTACTGTAAAATAAAACATACAGAATATATTTCATAACGAAACAATGGTAATACATGGGCGGTCGTATCGCTTGGAGGGATCTCTACCAGACAACCTTTGGATGGACAGAATTTCACATATAATAGTCAAATACATACATCACATAGTGTGGTAGAAGTGTGACTGTTCAGGGTTCAGCGCTAGATCTGGCTTGTTGAAAATTTGAAACATGACACTCCCGAGAGAAATAGGTATAGAGAGAAAAGGCTAAAAGCGTTCCTACTTCTTCACTGTCTCCCTCGCTGCAAATCAATTTGAAGTCGCAAATGAATAGGAAAACACAAGCTTCATCTAACGAGTAGATCACATTGTTGTGGTAAAACAATATAACCTAGTTATATTGTTTTTAGTTATTCATCATTATAAATACAGTAACAGAACCAGCTAGGTGGAACGGCACTTGGCAGTGGCATAGACTTATGTTTTACTTTGATTAAGTGTGTGCAGTTTGCAGTGATACTAGAGGGCGTGCGACACATCAATTAAAGCAATCAAAAATAAAATAAATAATCACAAGAATTAAAGCATTTATTCAGTATGTAGGCAGTATTAATATACGCACATATACACGTCAAAATCATAAATCATAAAATAAGTCATAATCAATTATCAAGTAAACATAGCAAAAGCAGAATTTAACGCTTTGAATTTAAAAAAAAAAAACAACAAAAGTTATGTGAACCATTCAGCTGTCATCCAATCGTTGACGTCAGACTATTAAAAAATTATTAAAGTAGGGTTGCCAACCATAAACGTAACTATGTGTTTCATTACTTCAGACAATTTTTATATATGAAAAAAAAGTGAAATAGTGAAACAAAACTTAAAGAAAAGCATCATCTACCTAGATGTTACAGATCTTGGATTAGATAGATGGGGACTGCGCAGTGACAGGCAAAACTATGGTCATTCAATAGGGCAATCCAGTGTTTAGCAGGCCACAAAATCTGACCTTAGGCAGGTTCAATTGCTTACCATCAGGCATTTACCACAGGTGGTAGCATTATATCGATGTTCCGTCTGACTTGCTCCCAAAAAGTAGCTTACAAGTAGCTACCAAGAACAAAATCTGCCGCCATAACCTTTATGGTGTTCCGGCATCACACAGCCCTTGAGGGTCAGAGTATTCTAGGCCTAGCGTGTCCACCAGGCGAGATAGTGGTCAAACGCTAGCCTACAAGATACAAAAAAATACGATCGTTTGCTATGCATCCATGTTTGTTGACTGAGATTGACGATCAGAATGTTGCATTTTTATGGTGGTTGGGATAAAGCTAGTCAATATTTTTACATTATTTTTCCACTTGAGCCCAACTCTCGTAATCTTTGGACACATACTCGTAAGTCATTAGGCTCAAGACAAGCCTCATGTCACTTACAAAATATTTGCACATTATGAAACATGACCTCCTTTAGTGCAGGTCAGCTAAGTACAATCTTATATCACTTTCACACAAGTATTGTGAGGAGTCGTAATTATATAGGTGGTTTGAGGCATTGGGTATTGGATATTGGTCAAAGGTTATAGGTTACAAACATTGATTTTTAACGTGATAACATCTAATACATCGATAAACGCCATTCATGCGCGAAAAAATGTCCCGTTTCTCTCATTGTCCCGTTACGCTCATTGTACGCTTGCGTCGATTTTACCAATGTTGTGTTATGACGTTTTCACGTTAAACTATCGTCTGTAAACCAACTTTACAGACAACCAATTTTTTTTAACTCCATCGTTACATAGGTGCTTCTAAAATGAGCACAGTGATAACAGAATACAACTCTCTATTTTCTATGATGACTGGTGATAGACTTGCCCTTTAAAGTTTGACGTGTACAATTGGAGATATATTTTTCTTAATAATATTATGCAAGCTCATTATCCGTCCTTTTTTATCGATATTGTTGAGTCCACCCAAAGGTTGTCTGGAACAGATCGCTGTGATAAGACCGCCCATTGAACCTAGTATTAGCTAGTTGAGTCCTATTGTATATCTTTTCTGAATTGGTGTCAATAAAGAGTATTTGTATGTATTCTATTTGTACCCGATAATCCTACACAATGGAAAAGTCATTTTTCGAATGTATGAATAGATAGATAGATTAACTCTTTATTGCGACACCTAAGATACAGACACATATAACTTTTACAGCTTAAACTTAAAGTGTTACAATGGGCGTCTTAACTATCTCTTCCAGACAAACCTTTGTATGGAGAGGATCGAAATAAAAGCTTAATGCTGGCTTAATGCAGGCTAATTTAAATTAATATGAAAATAATAACAAACTTGAACAAACTAAAATTAACTAAATAACCTAACCTAACCTAACCTAACACTATCATACCTACTTACCTATAATAATAAACACAGATTACTTACATAAATTCCTAAACTCGCATTCTTTAGATTTTAAACAGATTGGCCGAACAGACAGAAGCAGCTAGACACTATTTATAACAAGAGGTATAAAGCTGTATGAATGTATATTCATTTCTATGTCATATCAGTAGCCTTCCAACTTGATGGTTAGCCTGGCCCCACTGTCATCGTATCTCTTACACAAGCGCAATTCAATCCAAGGCGCAGGTTAGGGGTGGAAGAAGTCTCTACATTGATAGCGATGCGTCCTGTCGTTGCAAACGTCCTGTCGTCTGGTAGAAGGAGATGCAGCTAGACAGTTGTTATCTGCATCTCTTTTCTTGTCGACGATTATCGGTCGAAATTCATCGCTATTCATGTAGAGACTACCGACCCAGATAGAAGAGAAGTTGTTAGGGCTTAGCCGAATGGCAAAAAACGGAACCCTTATAGATTCGTCTTGTCTTTCTGTCTGTCCGTATGTCGCAGCGACTACACGGTTGAAAGTTAGTAGGTGGGTGTATTCTGTGACCAGCTTTACGATTTTTATAACATTTTGATAACAAAAAATTTTATCTCATCTATACGTGCGGGGGGTGTCTATAGATAAGTATTTAAAAATGACATTGAGGTTTCTAAAACCATATTTTCTCAAAGTCATTCATTTGAAAGATAAACACTTCTAAAGTGGTAAAATGTGTCTCGCAGACAGGTTGTGAGGTTTGCTGAATAAATGATTATCATTTCTTTCATAAAACATTGCCTCTCTCGAATTGTTTCTAAACATTTAATGTTAAATAAAAAATCAATAAAAAATTACCTACCTCTACAGCGATCATTACATGCAAATATAAAACCTATAATTTCACAACATAACCTTGCCAGCATATTCACGTTGCGATATGCGAGTAACATCAGAAATAGCTTAGCTTAACATTCAGATAGTTGACTTAGTCGACTCTACTACTCCTGACTATCTTACTTTTTAACCGACTTTAAAAAGGATTGGGTTCTCAATTCATCGAAATCTTTTTAACCGACTTCACAAAAAAGGAGGTTCTCAATTCGACTGTTTTTTTTTTGTTTGTTACTGAGGTAACTTTGAACTCCGTCAAATCTTGACCGATTTCAAAACAACTTTTTTGTTTGAGAGATTATGCCTCCCGTTTGGTCCCATTCAAATTTTAACAATTATCTCCGGAGATATAGAGATAAACATCTCAAACACATTACATACCTTGATGAAATGATACTAATGACTATTTTGTCTATCACGGCATGTGAAGTCGGTTTTTTTTTCGTTTTATACGATCACAAATAATTTTATCGAGATTTGACGAGTATCTCCAGTGATATGGAGATAAAGACCTCAAACGTACTATTGAAAATTTCTAACGCAAGCGACGCTTTAAATCGGTTTTTAACCGACTTCAAAAAAAAGGAGGAGGTTTCTTAATTCGACCGTATATATATATATATATTTTTTTATGTTTGTTCGCGGATAACTTCCTCGTTTATGAACCGATTTTGATTTTTTTTTTTTGTTCGAATGGAGATATCCCAAGTGTGGTACCATGGTAATTTTATCGAGGTCTGATAAGTATCTCCAGAGATAAACATCTCAAAATTGGTACTGAAAATGAATAGCGCGGCATTGAAGTCGGTTCTTTTTTAGTTTTTAAACGATATTATTTCGTTTTTCAAACGATCTAAAATTTTTCCAGTCGTAAGTAGGTAAGACTCCTGCTAGTCCGCTTAGAGCGATGCCACCACTTTGACAGCTATTCTGCTAACAACATTTTTGCGGTTAAGTGTCTAGTGAAATTATTTGGCTTTTGAGGACGGCTCTTTGGCGTAAGAGATAGGTGACTTGCCTTCTAACCAGGGGCCTTATTCAGTATGACAAATGAGATAGCGTTCCTTAACGCGCCACGTCACGTTATTGAAAAATTGTATTCCTGTATGCCACACGATAGGTAAATTATACAAAACGCGCGCGTTACACGTTCTCATATGTCACGATATTTTGACAGCTCAAAACGCGCTCATAACCTTACCCTACCGCGTTTTAATTGGCATAGAGAATACCATAACGCGGAGATAACATAACACTGCACGGTAAGACTTTAAAATGGTCATACTGAATAAGGCCCCAGGAGGATACCTCGGTTCGAATCCTAGCCATGCACCAATGCGTGTGTCAGAGTTTTCTAGGCCTAGCATGTTTACCATCTTCGACCACTCCACCCATATGCAGAGTTATTTTCTTGAGACCTCCTCCACCCGACCTTAGTCGAGGTCACCTCAAGGAATTCTTGAAAACACCCTTGAAATTAGTATGTTCAGTTACGGCTTCACCCTCCAGTGAGGAACCTCCATTCGAGACATTTATTATTGTCTTTTCTAAATCGAAATCTTCTAAGGAATTCCTCATCATCAGCTTTATGGGACGATATTTATTATGTATTAAAACTTGAAATAACCTCAGAAATAACGTAAAAAGCGCTGATAACAAGCTTTGAGGAGACCTTAAGGTAGATCGCGACGTACCTTGAGTTTGACAGTTTTTCACTCGACTCGACTGAGGAATTTGCTCAAGTCGACGATTTTTTTTTAATTCTGCATACCGATTTTATCCTTCTGAGGTCAAATCACATTCGAGTGGAGGAAATCTTGAGGAACCGACTAAACATATGGGTGTTCATCGCTTACCCGTAGTCAAACGCTAGGCTATAAGATATATAAAAAAAAAGGTATTTACTGTGGGCATAATTACCCATCAATCTAGGCTAAAATGTCGATGTCTTCACCATAAGGCGACAACATTGCTTAATTTATCACCAATAATTTCATAAAGCATTCAACAATACCACAATATTCAGTTATCAACTGGCTACATAATATTATAAAATTAGAGATACATACACAGATTGAACGTGGCTTGAACTTACAATACGTCACGATGACTGAGGACTCGACGTATAACACTATGAAATGTCACAGTGCTCGACTCATAATACTCATATGTCTATACATCAAATCAATAAAAACTGGATGATATCGTAATGATCGGCGGTCGTTGACAAGACCACGTGAAACGGTTGCAGTTACGACAGCCGGCCTTGTTTACGTACAAACTAGTATTATATTCTGCAGCCTTGCGCACAGTACGGCGCCGGCGCATGCTTGCATTCGGACGCTCACCGAATTCCGTACGTTTCCAGTTTTTGGAGGTTCTTTTGTTTTGCTTTTGTTTGATTAATTAATTGTTGCCTTTCTTGCCAAGAGTTGCTGTGAAAACCAGACTTATATTTTTATATTTTTTGTTGTTGTTGACTTTGAAGTTGTTAGAGAATAGAGACCGTGGGTGTAGTCAAGGCGACTATGATAGATATACTTAAGATATGTTAATTAAAATTCCATCAAACACCCTTGGGGACTGATAAGATAGAAGACGAGTAAGCCTTCAACATCCATCGACTATCGTATCGCAGAGTATTAGTATCAGACGATTGGTCGACTGTCAGTACCCCGCTGTCTAAAGACGTCTATATGTGTTTTGCCACAATGACTGTGAATGACTGTAGTGGTATGACTTAGCTAGTCCACCTGGGGCGGTACCACCACTTTGCCAATTAATTTTCAGCCATGAAATAAGAATGTATTTCGGTTGAAATGGCAAGGTGTCCAGTGAAATTACAGGGCATGTGGGACTCAACATCTTTATGTGTCAAGGTAATAGGCGCAGTGCAGTGACATGCAAAATTCTGGACTGCCAGAATTTTGTATGCCGCTGTATCTGTAATAGGTAGACGTCATCGCTTACCATCAGGCGAGCGTCTGTAAGTAAGACACTGATTGGTGGATAAGACAAGGTAAACGTAGCGATGGTTAATCAGCGGCAAAAGTAGCGATGGTCAATCAGCAGCATACTTAGCGATGTTAAATCAACAGAAAACGTAGAGATGGTCAATCAGCAACAAACGTAGTGATTGTCAATCAGCGCAAACGTAGCGATGGTCAATCAGCAGCAAACCTAGCGATGTTAAATCAACAGAAAACGTAGAGATGGTCAATCAGCAACAAACGTAGTGATTGTCAATCAGCGCAAACGTAGCGATGGTCAATCAGCAGCAAACCTAGCGATGTTAAATCAACAGAAAACGTAGAGATGGTCAATCAGCAACAAACGTAGTGATTGTCAATCAGCGCAAACGTAGCGATGGTCAATCAGCAGCAAACCTAACGATGTTAAATCAACAGAAAACGTAGCAATGGTCAATCCCCACCAAATGTAGCAACGCAAACGTAGTCAATCAACGCAAACGTAGTGATGGCCAATCAGCGCAAACGTAGCGATGGTCAATCAGCAGCAAAAGTAGCGATGGTCAATCAGCAGCAAAAGTAGCGATGGTCAATCAGCAGCAAACCTAGCGATGTTAAATCAACAGAAAACGTAGCAATGGTCAATCCTCACCAAATGTAGCAACGCAAACGTAGTCAATCAACGCAAACGTAGTGATGGCCAATCAGCGCAAACGTAGCGATGGTCAATCAGCAGCAAAAGTAGCGATGGTCAATCAGCAGCAAACGTAGCGATGGCCAATCAGCAGCAATGATGACTATGATAGAGATTATCTATCCCCGTAACACTTGCTCTAATATTATGCGAAGATATGTTTTATTGAATTATGTTCTATTGAAAGATAAACCGTAGCACGCAAAACTCTAAACCGGTCACAGTTTAATAAAAAGCAACTTATTGTATTTCAACTTAGAAGCATAATAAAAACATATCATGTCAGTCAAATGAAAACATCGTCTATGTTTTATAAGCCAAATTATTTATGAAGCCGAAATATCATGCTACTCGCAACTGATCCGTGTTTCTAAAACAATTTATAATTTAAATAACATCTCAGTACTAACTACTAATATTAAACATCTATCGAATTTCTCTGATATGCTAATAAATTTGTTGAAATATTAGTCTTTAGACACCTTAGAGGAAGATTGTAACTAAAGTGAAATGTAGTGTAATACACACGACGTATACGTTTACCGTATTCATGAAAATTTTGACAAACGCATAGCGGTGAATTTGGCATAAACGTAGGACACTATGTATCTTTTCTGTGGCATAAATAATGTCAATATTGTATCGGTTTGGTTAAACGAGACTGCGTTCGCGAGCGCTGTGAGACCTCATAATGTTTTTTGTGAATACGGGTGAGGGGGCCTATGTATTTGCCAAAATCTTGAATACGGGTTTAACGGCTGTATTTATGAAGATTTTGATGTTTACATTGCGGGGGCTATGACACAAGTAATGTGAATAATGCATTGGTTAGTGTGAAGTTATTATTAGTGTATTGTGGGTATTTAGAAACTGTTTAGTATGCACCCTCATATGAATGACACTATGCGTTAGCGAGCACTGTGACATCTCATAGCATTGTTTATGATTACGGGTGTTAGTCACCTCAGTATACTTGTAGTACTATTATTTATTCTGTGCCTCAGGCAGTTCCCAAACAAAGTAAAAGGCCGCAAGAGATTTCCTTGCACACAGCTTACAGTACAGTTAGTATAGAAGCTCACCGCTAACTCGTGAAGTCAAAGATCCGCGGTTTGTGCAATTTGTTACGCAACTTGGTGCATCGCAACTGTAGTTTACTGGGGAACGAGTTTTGCTATATTATATTATGTAGGTAGGTTAGTTGAATGTTTGAACTTTGAAGCTTCTGAGAAAAATTTAGAAATAATATTTTTTTTTTGCTTTATATATTTAATTCATTGACATTACATTTGCAGCCTCCTCCTTTTTTTGAAGACGCTAAATTCTCAATTACTCGGAATCTTTTTTTTATTACCGATTACTCAAAGGTGCCTGGACCGATTTGGAAAATTATTGTTTTGTTTAAAAGGGATATAACTTCCCAGGTAGTCCCATTTAAATTTCATCGAGATTTGATGAGTATCTCATGGGATATGGAGATTACCACCTCAAAATTGCTACTGAAAATAACTGGCGTGGCATTTGAAGTCGGATCTTTTAGTTTTTTAAACGATCTTAAATTAGTACGATAGAATATTATTACAAGACAAGTGATACCCTGGCCTCATGGATGGTAACTGGCAACGTCTGCCGATAACAGATACTGTGCCACGCAAAATTCTGAATTGCCAAATTCTGAATTGCCAGAATTTTGCTCATCGCCAATATCACCACACTGCGCTATATCTGATGTTATGTCCTATAGCCCTGTAATATCTCTACATCCTATTGGTTGTTGCAAAAGCCCTGTAGGTTTCAATGATAATGTAAGTGCCTCAGGAAGGAACTGGCCTCCACAACGCAGGTTATCCTAGTGTGAAAGAAGAAGTAGAATCTAAGGATCTTCTTTGTCTCAAACAATCTCCCTTTTATGTATTTATAATAGCCGTATACCACGTACTGGGACGCATGCAGGACGCCTGATTTACGAAGTAACTATTATATAATCTGTGGCCTGATCGCTTCGTCGTTTCCCTATAACTGAAACTGTAGAACGCAAAACTGTAGATAAACTCTTGTTAGTCTCTGCACAGCACCCGTTTTCTGTCATACATATAAAATTAATAACTTTGAGTTTCACGTATGCACTGTTATTTCACTTATTTCAGAACGAAATAATTAAATTATTTTTAGACACGTCGTCGTCATAAATTTATACCATTAATATTTTCCACATAAAGACTGGCCAAAAATAAAGTCTGCATTCAATACTATCTGTATAATATTCAACCTTCGAATTATCGAGCTTAAGTCGCGCTTGGCGGATGATTTCGCAACCTCTGCTAAGTTACGGTTCTCAGACCAGCTTGATATTGCTAACATTCCTTTTATCTTTATAATATACTAGCAGCCCGCCCCGGCTTCGCACGAGTAGAACATAGCCTACAAAATTTGCATCAGTTTGTTGCATCGAATATAAAATATTAACATATTTAACAATCATCGTCATATTTCAACCAATTTACACAAAACCTTAACGAATTATTTACCTAAACCTTCCTCATAAACACTCTGGCTATTGGTGAAAACCGCATGATAATCCATTCAGAAGCTATTGAGATTATTGCGAACAGACAGACAGACGCAGTGATGGACTTTGTTTTATAATAAAGGATAGTTGCCCTGATTCTGACCCGACGGTTGTAGGTTCTAATCCTAGCTATATACCTACCAATGAAGTTTATGTGCATTTATGAATCATGGGTTTTCGTACATAGGTAGTGGGATCATTAAATCTACCAATAATTAAGCTAGTTTAAAAACTAAAACAACTGACTTCAATGCCCCGCGATTCAATTTCAGTAGCAAGTTTGAGACGTTTATCGTCATATCTCTGAAGATACTTATCAGATCTCGATGAAATTACAATGGGAGCACCTCGAAAACGTACCCTACCGATTACAAAATTAATCATTCGAATCGGTTCACAATTGACGGAGTAATCGCGTAACATACACACACAAAAAAAAGAAAGAAAAAAAAACATACAGACGAATTGAGAACTTCCTTCTTTTTGGAAATCGGTTGAAAAGTAGCTTACCACCAAGGAGAATATCTGCCGCCGTAACCTTACGGCGTTCCCCGACGCAAAAAGTAGGGGTATTATACGTTTAACGTGTGTATATGTGTGTCTGTCTGTCTGTAGCATCTTAGCACCCAACCGGATGAACCGATTTTGATTTAAAGTAGGGGTATTATACGTTTAACATGTGTATCTGTGTGTCTGTCTGTAGCATCTTAGCACCCAACCGGATGAAACAATTTTGATTTTATTATTGATAGTTTTTTTTTGATAGATGTCTTCATCGAGAGTGTTCTTAGCTTTGATTCATGAAAATTCGTTCAATCGTTATAAAACTATGAGCTTTAATCAACTTTCATAGGTCTAATCATTTCGAAAATCTTCTTCAACGATATTGTAAGAACATGGAAGCATTGACCTGATGCTGGGACATCTCCTGGACTCTACAGAATACTCAAATCCTCTCCAACTTACAGCTCAGATTGTAAATGTCGTGTTTAGAGTCATATATATATATACTAGCTGAACCGGCAAACGTTGTTTTTCCATATAAATAATTTCGTAGTAATTTCTAGTGTAGACAAAAAATAGCTTACTTATTGTAAGTATGTATGGAGGAAAAATGATTAAATTACTAAAATGGCTATTAAAAAATAAGGGTTGATCGTAGAAGGGTGAAAATTGAGGATTGTATGTATTTTTGTATGTTTTATCATAAAAAAATAGAAATTAAAAATTTTGTCTAAAAAATAAAAATAAAAAATTTAGGGGTGGACACCCTAACATTTAGGGGGATGAAAAATAGATGTTGGCCGATTCTCATAGATACCGGATAAGCACAAAAAATTTCATCAAAATCGGTCAAGCCGTTTCGGAAGAGTATGGCAACGAAAACTGTGACACGAGAAATTTATATATTAGATATATATATATATATATATATATATATATATATATATATATATATAGAGATATGGCGACCTTTGCGGTCGCCATATCTCTATAACTTTGTTTTTCATACAAACACTATGAAAAACAAATTTAATTTTGTAGTTGCGAAATATCATAGTTATGGAATACTTAACTGTGTTACGGAATCCTACGAGTGCGAGTCTGACTTGTACTTGGCCAGTTTATTGGTATAGCAGATCAGGCAGAACATCGTATATCTAGTACAAAATTCTCTTTTTTACTATCTTGCTTCGCTGAATGATTAGGTAAAATTTGAGCTCAGTTGCCTGCTTGCCATGTGAACGTTTTTTTGCAAAATAGGCCATTAATGAATCAATATCTCACGTATTGGTAAGTGACGCTGCAGTCGAGGATGGTAGAACACTCGGCCAGAGATTGCATAATAGTTGCAACATGAACTCGGCAACTACAATGGGAAATGGAATGACACAAAGAAAACAGTCGAACCACACTCATACTACAGCTAGCCGTAACTAGGCTGATACTACACGGGCGTTTCTCGGCATTAGGTTAGGAGGTACCTAACCAAACGATAGATTTTCTTAAAGATCATCATAGCCAGGCTTACAGTGCTAACAGTGGTCAGTACTACCACCATTTGAGGGCCCGGTGGCGTAATCGGGAGAACGGTCGGCTTTGATGCCGTGGTACCGAGTTCAAACCTTACCGTGCACCAATGGATTTTTCTATCGAAAAATGTATGTGCGCTTCTCACAGTGGCCCTCCGGTGAATGAAAACATCGTTAAGAAACCAACAACCCCCGCATGGTGGTAGGAAACTATCTAGTGTCCGCCTGGCCAGCTACCACCCTCAACTTAGAAAATCTGTCGCCAAAAACATCTAATGTGTTCCGGCAGCTATCCTTGAGAGCCAGTTCCCATTCTAGGCCTAGCGTGCTTACCACCTTCGACCGCATCATCATTTACCAACAGGTGAGATAGTAGTCAAACGCTAGCCTATAAGTTATTTAAAAAAACCACCGACTACACCAGTAGGCGGTGCCTACCACCATGCAAGTACAGAACATATATGCTTCGTAAATCCAACTACACTTAACTTTAACCATGAGGTGCCTGAAGCGTGTCGACGCCGGCGCATCTCAGCCAAATTGGCCGAGTAAACTGTTACGCAATGAAATTAACAACGAAAGAAAGTGTTATTGTGATTTGCCCGATTTTTTTAGGTTGTTTGGTGTGGTGATTAATTTGATTGCGTGGAGTTTGATCACGTTTTTGCTTTAGTAAAGGGATTTTGTTTATACAGGGAATACGTCGACGGAGGCAAATAAATACCATGTAACTAATAAAATATTTTTAGGTCAAGGTAGAGTTTTTACTGTATGTAGTAGAGATGGGCGTTGATTAAACGTACTAGTTTAAAAAACCGTCCATCGACTGTCAACGTTTCGACCGTTAATCGTTTACCGATCAACTAGTTGAATCCATAGACAGCAAAATTCAAGAGTATAGAGAAACGTATCAGTTGACGTCAACGAACGGAGGCGCGATTAACTGTCAACTTGATTTCGAACGGTAACATTCGTTGTTAGACGGCTAAATTCGATAGTAGAAAAGGGAATTGCAACTAAATAGGTAATTTTTATTTAAAAAAAAGCAGCAAATAATGTATTTAATGTACGTATTTAGAAACATTAATAGCTCTAAATGCAAAGACTTAGTATTTAAATTTGTTTAGAAATTTACATCATGATGTAAAACTAAAACATACCTACTTAAAATCAAAATATATTTATTGCTGAAAAAATTAAAATACAATTAACGTACATCGCTATTGGGATTTAAACGATTGAATGAACCAATACTACGATAACGGTTGAATTCATACGAGCACTGCGAAATGGACTATGGTTAAGGCATTAACTAGTTAATCGATTCAACTAGTTAATCGACTAGTTGACGGAGGTTAATTCAACGGTCTAGTTGCGTTTACGAAAAATACGTCAACGACCCATCGCTAGTATGTAGGCTACGTAGGCTAGACAGTGGTCACGCCACGCTGGTACGTAAAAGTACAACAGATATCACAATATCTGTAGTACTTTTTAACACCGAAACACCCGATTGTCTGGAAGAGATCGATTTATAATCTTCCTGTACCTACATTTACCTATACCTTTGAGGTGTATACCAGAATACCAGGCCCAAAGTTTAAGAGGGAACGTGAGCACAGATTATATAATAGTTACTACGTAAACGCGAGGTGCATTTTACGTATAAATGTATACCCCTGTTTCCTCGCTGGAAAATGCCTCAAAGGCAAAATTTTTTTTACGAAAAATTAAGGTCTGCTGTAGCTCCTGTCATTTGCTTTTTTTTTGACCAACCAATTGCAATTAGAAATATGACCCTTTCAAAACCTGATTAATGGCCTATGTTATGTTACTGCCCTGATTTAGACGGCTACCAGACAAAATTGAATGGGTTTTCAGGTAAAAAAAACGATAGGGGCACGGATGCACCGAACGGATCTGCAAAACTGTTAGTTTACCTCAGTCAGAGAAATATGATAGGCTGATTAGGTATGTGCAGTAGGTAAACATTCTATCTTTCTTCTATGTCTATGTAAATAGAAAACAAATATACGAAAGAAACTGACTTTCCCATATATTTTGCTATCGTCCTAAAAAAATTCAATAGGTACACCCAGAATTTTAGTTTAAACATATCTACTCAGCCTAATTGGTATGACCTTAAGATACTGTACGTAAAAATAAAACTGGTTACTCGGCTGAACAGTTTACAAATAGTTTCATCCATTTTTGTATGTCCAGACATAATTCTGACAGCAGTTTGAGCGAGTTTTACGTATGTAGGTGTTTTGTGTGGGTTAAACAGCTTGAGAAAAACTTAATACAAAAGTGTTTATTTGAGTTGTTTTGATCGGTGACCTTTAAGGGTTTTGTAAAAATTACGTTATTATTTTCGATTTGCAATTTTTTTTCAATTGACTTCCAATCAGGAGAAGGTCTTCAAGACGTCATATTATGTTTTTTTATACGTGTGTTATATTACTTCGCCAATTGAGAAACGATTTGATTCCTTTTTGTTCATGGGTAGGTTACACCTCCACGGTGGTCCCATTATACAATTCAATGATATCTGATGAGAATCTCCATTTGGCACTAATAATTTATGATCGTACTAAAAGTAAAATAAGATCGTTTAAAAAACGAAAAAGAACCGACTTCAATGCCGCGCTATTAATTTTTAGTACCAATTTTGAGGTGTTTATCTCCATATCTCTGGAGATACTTATCAGATAAAGAGACCTCGATAAAATTACCATGGTATCACACTTGAGATATCTCCTTTGCAACAAAAAAAGAATAATCAAAATCGGTTCATAAACGACGAAGTTATCCGCGAACAAACATAAAAAAAACATATATACGGTCGAATTGAGAAACCTCCTTCTTTTTTGAAGTCGGATAAAACCGGCCAAGTCGAGTTGAACTCGCCCACCGAGGCTTCCGTACCAACGTTGGTATGTACCAATTAAGCTAGACCTCTAAATTGTATCAGCGCTCATATAACTCAGAGGTCTACCTTAATTGGCGTAAACTATGTATGTATGGGGGCACCCATTAATTTTCAACTTTTTTTATTTTTTGGAATTTTTCCTTAATTTGTACTGTACCTTGCTTCTTGCTAAATTTCATGATTCTAGGTACCCTAAGTACCCTATAGATTTTCGACCCAAAACCTATAGGGTACTTCCGGTTAACCTAGAATTGTCAATTGTGGTTAAAAGCAAGGTCTTACAGCACAAGTAAAGGAAAAATCCGAAAAATAAAAAAATGGAAAATTAAGGTACATTTTGGTACTAAGAAGTTTTCGCGAAAATCTAAATTTGCCCATATCTTTTTATTGTGTTGACTCAAGACCTTGATTTTTATAAACCCAATAGGAACTATAGATTTCAGTATCAGGTATAAATTTCAACTTGCTAGGTTCGCTTGTTCCTGAGAAAATCAGTGGTGATACACGGACAGACAGACGGACAGACAGACAGACAGATGGACAAGAAAGTGATCTTATAAGGGTTCCTTTTTTTACCTTTTGAGGTACGGAACCCTAAAAACGACTTCACATGCCGCCATAGTCAAAGTACTCGCTAGTTATAATCATGTCATCAAAGTATACAAATTTGGTTATATTGCTATCCCCATATCTCCGGAGATAATTGTCAGATCTCGATAAAATTTGAATGGGACCAAACGGGAGGCATCATCACTGAAAAGAATTTTTCAAATCGGTTAAGATTTGACGTTTAACTCCGTAAAACATTTTTAGAATAAAACAGTCGAATTGAGAAGCTCCTCCTTTTTTGTGAAGTTGGTTAAAAACGAATTGATTTTAATTATTCATCAGTAGGTGTGGTCCAAATTTGCAACTGAAACTAACTCGCGCGGTTTTTAATAACACAGTGACACAAAATAATATAAAATGTATAATACATACATACATACATACATACAATCACGCCTTTTTCCTGTTGGGGTAGGCAGAGACTACTTCTTTCCACATGCTACGATCCTGACATACCTCCTTCGCTTCTTCAACTTTCATGAGCGTCTTCATACATGCTCGCCGGTTATAGGTACTTTTGACTTGGCCTTTTTTTAAAACGTCTCCGATCTGGTCGTGATACGTTCGCCTAGGTCGGCCTCTACCAACTGGCCCATTCACACACGTCTCATAAATCTGTTTCGTCAATCTTTCTTCATCCATCCTCTCTAGATGTCCAAACCATCTAAGCATCCCTTTCTCTATCTTTGTCACTACATCTTCTACCACACCACAACATTCCCTTATCACGCTGTTCTCCAAATTATCCATCAGAGTCACTCCGATCATACTTCTCAAACTTCTCATTTCTACAGCATTAATTTTACTTTCATGTTTCTTCTGCCATGTATAATAATCTAAAATGTATAATAATATAATTAAAAATAATAATTGTATTATTTTTTAATATAAAATTGTAAAGACTTTTAACTAATAAAATTCTATGTTGGATCAAAATTTTACTGCAGTGTTTTTTAATACTAACGACAATTTTAACTTAATTTTAAATATTATGTCCATTCAAAGTTTTAAGACTCAAAGGAAGGTTATTGTATATTTTTATTGTTATTTACTTTTTACACGAACACTCTTGTGGTCAGTACATACGATTAATAATCTGTGGTACACTTAATTATGCCTTTGTGTGTCTTACGTTTAGATTTCATTTCAAAATAGTACTCATTGTTTTCACAAAAATATAAATATCGTTAAGAATTAGAATTTCATAGTTTGTACATACATTTTCTTTACAATTTTTTTTATATATCAATTGGAGTCAATGTTTTTTTTAATGTTTTGTTACATATTATATTATGTTTTTTCAATAATAAATAATGTTATTGCTTATGATTTTTCTACGATAGGTATAAGAGGCTCGCCTGGCGGTTAACTCTAAACGTAAGGTCGGTCTATAACAGATACTGTGGCATTCATAACTCTGCCAGGGCTGTTACCATGAGTCTCTGACGCTGGAGACTTGAGTATTTTCAAAGGCAAGACTCTAATATAATTGTAATAATTTACAATAATAAAATCAAAGTAACTAGAATAATAATAAATGTTATCCGAGATTTTTCTGATCGAACGTTGCGTTATATACCTTATCTATACTAAAGAAAATAAACTAGAACAGACTGTTTCATAGTTCACATAAAAATTATGAAACTCTTTAAAAGCTTGCACACATGTAAAATTACACACAAAATGTTATGTTATGTCATAAATTATGTTGACTTACTTTTCGACAGATGGTGCTATTTGTCGCAACACTTCACAGAATCAGAACATCACTATCGCACAAAAAAATACAGCACTGCGTTCTGCACATTTTTAATTCAATAAAAAAGAAAGAACGTAGTTTAAAAAATTACCGGCACTTACGCGCGAAACTTTGTAACTTTAAAAATCGAATCGAATATTTTAAAAATCACGGAATCGGGTTGTAAAAGAATATGGATTTTTTTAGTGGCGACGATTAAGTTTGGTATTTAAAAATATCGTTTGTATATTAAAAAGTGTGTCAGTAGTCGGTTTCGATGCGGGTTGCAGAGCTCGAGCGCCTATACGAGTTTGTTGCGCAATGGTTAAACGCGTGTTCGCCCGCGAACTGACGAAAAGAAACTGAAAGTGGTCTCCCCCGGGCTTGCAATGTAATATCCTCGGGCAAATGTGATCGTCCTTTGTTTTCTTTAGTTTGTTGTATAAACTTTTGATTTTGTTTCAATAATCATATCCAATGTAACTGTTCTAAATTTGATCCAGTTTGTAAATGTGGAGCGAGCGGGAAAATCAAAAACGGCAAAAGGGTTCCTGCTGTTTTTCTGTAGAGCTAAATAGCATAGAGTCATTTGAAAGTGGCATCAAAATATTCATAGGTCTGCAGCACCTAGTGACCTTAAGGGCCAGTTTCACTGGTTCCTGATAAAGTGACAGATAGTTATCTGAAAGATGATGCCATATAAAATCTGTCAAAGATCTGTCAGATATGTTACGAATATCACTATCAGGGTCCGGTGAAATTGGCCCTAAACGTCATAATAACAACTTTTTTTTGTAGGGTCCAAACAAAGTTCTGCTAGGGTACGTAGTATTGTTATCTTTTCTATGCTAAGGGCATTACCACTGCTTTGTTTTAAAACTGAAATATGAATAGGACTATTACCTTTTCTGTGCCCTTATAGGATCGCTTTGAACTGTCCGTCTGTTAAGACCCTTTTGCTCGGGAATGCGTAGAGAATTATAAACTTAAATTTTATATCAAATACTTATATCGGGCCTACGGTCTCTTTCAGCTGTGAAGAAAATCAAAAAGAAATCAAACTTAACTTAAAAAAGATGACTGTTTATGTCGCATAGTTTCGCATGTATTGCGGTTTCACAAGGGAATCAAAACCTATAGCACAGAATACTTAATAGTACTTTAGTGCTATAGGGTACTTCCCGTTGTCATATATTCATAAAATTTGCCGACAAGCAAAGTGAGCATATAAAAAATCTGAAAACAGTAATAATTATGTATTTAAAAAAAAGCTATTTTTACAAGCTTTATCTCTACTTCACGGCGAATTTACTTGTCCGTCACAAATCTTGCGATTGATTTTAGAGCGACTTCCAGATTCGATTGAGCTGAAATTTTGCATACACGTGTAAATCGCGTAACAATGCAATATTATGATGACATACTGCTGATCTGATGATGGAGCTGGAAGGTGGACAAAGGAACTCCTAAACTACACATGTTATACCCGTCGTGTTTGGGCTCGTTGGATTTGTCTTGACTTACTCTGGTCCTAGGTTATGTAAAAGCTTGTGTTTAAAAAGGTTTTTTGAAATATTACTTGTTCCATTACAAACTTATTGTTTGCGGTTGGTGCATTAACCGTGTCTAAGCATCGGTGCAGGGATCGAACTGCAAAGTTAAGTTTGTCCTTTAACCTAGTTTGACAAGTTGGTACTGAACCCTCGGTGCGCCAATTCAGCTCGCACTTGGCCGTTTTTAGGGTTCCGTACCCAAAGGGTAAAACGGGACCCTATTACTAAGACTCCGCTGTCCGTCTGTCTGTCTGTCTGTCTGTCTGTCCGTCTGTCACCAGGCTGTATCTCATGAACCGTGATAGTTAGACAGTTGAAATTTTCACAGATGATGTATTTCTGTTGCCGCTATAACAACAAATACTAAAAACAGAATAAAGTTAAAAACTATAGAGGGTCCCCATACAAGACACCTGTTTTTTCGGCATTTCACGCCATCTATGAACGCTTAGTTAGGTAAACGTCCCATAGATGGCATTATATTGAAATGTCGATCCCTAACACCTTTGTTAGACGTTAGATGGCGTTATAAGAAATAAAATGTTTATAAATTATTATTATTTTGCTGGCGTAAAATGATAGTGGTATTTTTTGCTCGATATTATAAAATATTGTAGTGTGGGCGGAACCCTACGAGTGCGAGTCCGACCTGCACTTAGCCGGTTTATTTTAATTTTTTTTTGTAAGGCAAAGTGTGAAGTAAAGTTTAGTGGCATGTTAGACTAAATCTAGATATTCAAGACGGATTCTGACTTCCAACGTTTGTTTTTAATGTATCATTTGAGGCGAGCTAAGTTGCAAAACTACGATACATAAGACGCGACGAACGCTTGCTTGGAGTGCTTGATTCAAGACTTGACTGACTTCACTGAAACTCGAATAGAACTGATTTACGAATAATTTGGCCATTGAGTACTACTTTTATATATTCTTTGGTGGAGTGGAGGATTTGGCGCTCGCATTGAGCGGATAGGCCCGCTGCGCTGACTGCTGTCACAGTTTCACAATGTGCTACTGTAGTCTGTATCTGTAACACGTTACAAATACTCGATACATTACAAACATGTTGCAAGTCAGTCTCCAGGTCTCCACCTTTATATAACAGGCACAGTACCCTAAAGGTACGGACACACACCGCGGCGTCCTGCGATCTGCGGGCGCGATCTCAGTACAATTCAATTGTTTTCTGATCGCGTTTGGTGTGAACCAGTCGATACGTTCAATTACTACTGCGCTACCTGATCGCCGCCTAGATCGCGCACGTAGGACGCCGCGATGTGTCCATACCTTAACCACAGAATAATGAATAGTACAACCTTAACGCTTATTATTGTGGTAATCCATAGCTTTGCGTGCCGCAGTATCTGTTATATAAAGACGCTTTCGCTTACATCAGGCGAGCGTCCTGCTACCTAAGCAACACCAAAATTATTATAAATGCGAAAGTCAGTTTCTTTATTTGTTAGTTTTGGACTTCTTCACGGTGAAGCGGCTCGATAGATTTGGCTGAAATGTTTGCACAGCGATAGCCAGTATTAGATTAGGCTATCTATAGGATACTTTTTAAAGTGGGAGAAGCCGCGGGGCATAGCAAGTACTAGCATAAAATAATAACTCGAGCTCTTCGTGATCCTTGCGTGGTGCAATTTAATCACTCCACCCTGGGTAAATTAAACCCGTGATCACGTAAATCAAAACCAACAGGGCTAGCATGGCCTTATCCCCGGGGGAAAGACAAAATTATTTCCCTGTTTTTCGCCACTGACAGGATATCAACACAACAATTTAAACGCTTGGTGAAGTTTAACCCCGAGTTTTGATTTTGTTTCGTATTAAAAAGTTTATAACAAGAATTGATTAAAAGTCAGCGGGCGTTTATAATTGTCGAAAAACTTTACTTATAGTTTGCCACCAAACAAAACAAGGATAGGTGGAAAGACAAAATAGTCCCCTTGCCACGCTAGCCCTGCTGGTGGGCTTGGGTGACATTTGCTCGCCAAAGGTGATTCTTACGTGTTCAAAGTCAATAGGTCATATAAATCTTTGCTGTTACTTCAGCTTCGTCATTCTGGTCATTGCAAGCCTATTAGCATGCTATTATGTGACAGGCGTTGCAAATGTTTGAATTTAAATAATTTTGAATGCGCAGTGGCGGTTGGCTTTGACGCCAGAGGTATTGGGCCAAGCCCCGCCGTGCACTAATAAATTTTTCCATCGAAAAAATGATGTGTGCATTTCAGTGGTCATCCGGTGAATGTAAAACGTCGCTAGGAAACCTCCAGTATGGTGGTAGGACACTGTCTATAGTCCGGCAATCTCGTGCGCGACCGTCCCGCGGGGTGTCAGACGGTGGCGGGGACGAGGTACCCAAGATGTCCGCGGGTAGCGGGGAAGGGAATCGTGTGCCGTGTCACAGATTATATAATAGTTACGTGCCGTGTAGCCGTGTGCTAAAACGCCCGCTACCTCGTCCCCGCCACCGTCTGTCACTCCGCAGGACGATCGCGCACGAGATTGCCGGACTATAGTATCCGCCTGGCGAGTTACCACCCTATAGTTGGATTAACCTCTATTTGTATGGTGACCCCCTTTTAATTTTTCTCTTTATTGTATTTTTAGTATTTGTTGTTGTAACGGCCATAGTAATACATGTACTTTATGAAAATTAAGAAAAGAATAGAATAAAAAATCATTTATTCAGGCAAAAACACTGTACACAACAACAATACGCATATTATGTTTCTTTGAAGTGTTTCACACTTTATATTTTTGTAAATTGTTAAACACAATCCAAAATTTTTAACAATTTACAAAAATATAAAGTGTGAAACACTTCAAAGAAACATAATATTTGATTTACGCAGTGCAACATCTCTCGTCGGATTTGAAAACTGTAATGTATTCTTCCGAATGATTAACTTACGTAATAAGTAGTCATAGATGGCGCCACCAATGCATAATTGGGTTAACAAATGCAATCCACTAATTTCGTCGTAACGATACTTCGCACCGTGGCTTAATTGGCAAAGCACCGGAACATGTTATTCCGGAGGTTGCGGGTTCAAGTCCCGTCGGTACGATGAAATTTTGGATTGTGTTTAACAATTTACAACAATACGCATATAAAGTAAGTACCTAATTAACTAACTAATAATGATAACTACTAGATACTTATACTAGATCTAAAAAGTAGGTACAACGGTGTGTATACTGTTGCTGTAGTGTTGTAAAAGAACGGATTTCGAGCTCTACGATTTATTGAGATTGGTTCAGGTTTATGCGGTTATATTTCGAATGTATATTGATTTGAATGATGTACTATATTTATATTCAAAAGAATTCGTAAATAGGATCGTTCTTATTTAGTATTTAATTAAATATTTAGGTCAAACAAAACAACGCTTGGCACTATATAGGTCAGGTGCGAAGCCACTTTGTAGAGTTAAAATGATATTAGATTGCATGAGCTGTCGGTGTCAGAAAGGGCTGTCATTGTGTCAGTGTGTTTTTGTTTATAAAAGTTTTTATTTAGTTTTCGTAGTTTATGGCTCCTTTAATAAAGATTTGCCGCGTAAAATGTGGTTGAAAAATGATTTTTACCGCTAAAATGCAGGGGACTTGACTTTTGGAGGCGTAGCTTGGCGGGATTTCTTTAAAGACTGGAGGAAAAAGAAGATAGGGAGATGTTACTGGACGTATAGTGTTATTTTAAAGTTTTATGTGCTAGAAAGTGTTGAAATTGTGCATAAACGGAGCAGTAAGAAGCAAGGGAATCAGGGAGTATCCTTTTATCTATTAATAAGAAAGCTACATTGTGGGCTTTATATATCTATCAGGGAGTATATTTTTACTGTAATTTACGTGATTGTCGGCCTTTCTGGATTGGTCGGTGGTTGTGATGCTTGCCTGTATTAACTAAAGGCAGTATTAAGATCGACGCCACAATATGTGATTGTTGATATGAATGTTTAGAGTGAAATGGAAAAAGAGATACCTGGGTGATGAACCATGGGTCTGATGGGTCTCAAATAGTACAACGGTATACCTATAGTAATAGCCAGGAGCAATTTAGCTGGAATACATCAAGCAGTCTTGCCATTTATTTAATAAATCTTGTTCCTTGAATGTCAGAATTGGTCAAACAGTGGGAACAAGTTTCTGCACTAAGATGTTTCTGTGATGATGTGAGTTTTCATCTTATTCAATTAAATTCTATCTAAACCTGTGGCAAACTTATCTGACTGATTTTTGACAACTTTTATATCAAGAGAAATGGTTAAAGGATAGATTTCTAAATATGTATAAAGAGAACTATAGAAAATGTAATTTCTAAAGATCTCTTATTATCATCAGATCTAAATTTAACAATAGTAATCATATAATCAGTTAATTGCATGTAAAATAAATAAGTACATTATTGTAGCCATCGCTAATCATTGGATATTCTGAAATTGTGGTTTAGTGCAAGAAGGACACCCAGGAACTTAATTGGAGGATTTTGTATTTGGCTTATCATTCCATTTTAATAATAGTTATTTTAATATGACTGTTAGGTGGATGTCTGACAGAACGGAACTGGAATTTAGTATTGTAAGAGCTTATGGGAACAGTAAGACTTAGCGATCATAAAAAAAGCTAACCGCTTGCCGCTTGAAGTTTTATTGTTATATAACATTTCATCCAAATTGGGGTTTTCATATTTGAGATAGATTAAAGAAAACAGTTACTTATTATAATAATAATAATTTATTTTAATATGATTAAGAAAGCTAGCTGCGTTCCGTGGCTTTGTTCACGTTGAGACAATTATGTAACATTTTATCCGAATCGGTCCAGACATTTGTGAGGAGAAGACAAGTAAATGTACGGGGTGAATTGGTGAATACATTTGTAAGTTTGGTGTTGATTTTTAAGTGTTCCTTGAACCAACCTGATATAAACTTTTCATACTTGAGATAGATTGGAGGCATTCATTAGTTTAAAATAATTATAATGATTTATTTCAGAGCATAAATTGTTTATATGTAGGTACGTGTACATTGATAATAATTTTCATTTATCAACTGTGTAACCTGATGTTGTTGATGGTGTTGATGTTGCAATTCTCTTAAGAAAACATAAATTTGTTTATAATTTTAATAATTAATATATTTCAGAGCATTAATTGTTTATGTGTACGTGAACGATGATAATAATTTTCATATACCAACTTTGCACCTGATGTTGTGAGATGATGTTTAGGTATCTACGTTGTATATTTAAAATGTAATCTCGTGAGATTCACCTTTTCGATCATATTTGGCAGTTTGTTACAATTATAGGAGGTAGTGACCCTATGGATCACTCACAAGCAGAATCAATAATTCAAGATTTCAGTACTTTCTAAATTGGTTGATTTTTCATCATTAATTAAAATAATTTATTGGAATTATCGTATTAGAATGGAGACCTCGAATCAGTAAGAGTGGCGTGGGACGCCCTGTGACCAGGTGGAGCGACAACGTTCGCGAAGCGATGGGCAGTGACTGGAGGCAAGGAGCCGAGGATCGGACTCGGTGGCGTGACTTAGGAGAGACATATGTCCAGTAGTCTGATACTGACTGATTATGATGATTGGAATTATCTATTGTGAAAACGTTTCACTTATTATTTCATTCGAGGTTTATTTATATATTGCTATGGGAAACATAGAGATTTTGATTCATACTGAGGGTAGCAGTCGTAGGATATTCGTACGCTGAAAAGATTAGTCAGAGATACACGTTTATCACCGACATAAATAATCATGCATCAATAATTTAATATAATTTTATGTACCTGCATCACCGAAGTAATTTGGTGAAAAAGATTAATTTATTATTTATGTTCGAGATTTTGTTTCCTACGGGCGTGAATATTATGTCACGTTGACTTACCTGATATCACCGACATAAATAACCGTACATCAGCATCTTTAAATTCAACGTACCTGATTCATTGGTATGACTTAGTGAGACGGATTCACTTACTAATTATGTACGAGATTTTGTTTCCTATGGGACATATGTGCTTATTGAAGCTGCTCATATGGCGTGGTTTCGCCTATTATCTGTTCGTGATTTATTTTCCCTGCGGGGATCGTAGAAGTTTGTGTCACACTACGGGTGGCCCAACCCTGGGGAGACTTGTAAGCTGAAAGAACAGCCAGAATCTCTTCTAGTTCGTGACATAGACAACCACGCAACGTGTCTTCAAATTTACATATTCTGCGGAATAATTCAGTGAGAAAAGAATCACTTTTACTACATGTTCGAGAATTACCTTCCCTGAGGGGACCGTGAGATTCTGTGTTATGCTACGGGTGGCCCAACCCTGGGGAGACTTGTAAGCTGAATGAATAGACAGTCTCTTCTAGCATTTAACATAGATGACCACGCAACGATATCATCACCGACACGACAATAAAGTGATCTTGGACCGCTGGGTCTTTCCGGAGTGGAGAAATAATTTAACTAAAATGCTGGCAAACCTAGCTTACGGGGTTGCTTCAGTAATTATCTTCATTAACCACAATATTAACTTCAATTAACCTGGCTCATTGAGTCATTCCTTTGTTGGAAATATACTTTGCGGTTCAGGATAGGTTTTAGTATAGAAGGAGTTGGATAGACCCAGTATGAGTTAGTAGGAATGATAGGATAGGTTGATAGGGGATAGATAGGAAATTTGATAGTGGGTAGTGTAGGCAGGGTAGCTCAGATACTACTCACTCTTAAGAAACTAGAGTGAGTAATATCTACATGAAACAGGTGGTGATGGATGTTGTGCTCGATTAATAGACAGAGACCTTCTAACCATCCAAGGCAACTCTGTCGTTCGAGCAAGCGAATGTTCCCAAGCTAAACTAAGCTGGAGTGGATGAGTATGTAGGCTGACTAATAGACATACATGTACTATTCTCTTTGATAAAAGATTATGCCCTCTCACTTTTAGTTGTGACTCAGTACTGACATACAAATTAAGACGTCAAATTTAATTTAATTTAATTAATACAAGATGTATCTTGTACTACTGACTTTTGACTTACTGTAGACATCACCATGAGGCTTAACCTCGTTTCTGGTTGATGATTCGATAATGAAATGCTGGTAATATTTCTAGGCTTGCTAAACCTCATTTCTCGTCGATACTTCGATTATGAAATATAGGTCATGTCTTCTCATGCGCAGTGGTGGTCCCCCATGGATGGTTGCTTGATACTAGATCAAGTAGGGGCTAACCAAGTAATTCAGGATGAATGCCATAGCTCGGTAGCGAATGGACGGCGCGCCGATCCAACCGTCCATGGTACATGCCGTGTAAGAACACCCCATAGACTGTCCTCCCTTTAAAAGTATTAAATCTGACATATTTTCGTATATACATGTATTTATTTATCACACTTTTGTTCTCATCTCTTTTGTATTGACATACTAAAATGTTTATACAACATCTATTCACATGATCAAAAACTTTGTCTATAAAAATATCAAAGAAATTGACAAAGAAAGATCATCAAGTTGAAATCTATCGAAGTCCCAAAGAAAGTATAATAAAATATAATTAAGAATGCAAGGCGTGAATGCAAGAGATTATCCAGAGAAAATACTAATTTCATTTTTTTATGTATGTTTCTAAAATGTAATATTATTAGGATCAATAGGTATAATGATGACAAAGGTTGTAAAATATTACTCAATGTTCAGTTGTATTCTATAATGTAGTGTTATAGTACTAATAATTGTACTAATACTTGAATTATTATTAATTCAACACAAATTAGTACTCATAATGGTGTATTTGTACAAATTAGTATTAGATAAATGGTTGTTACTCAGAAATTCACTAGGTAACAGTTGTACCAAAAGGTACCAACAGTAATATTTAGGTTTACAAGTACTAATAGTAATAGAATAACACAAATTAGTACTAATGATAGCATATTTGCACTGAATAGTATTAGTTAGAAATATTGGTGCAATCCCTTCACTAGGTAACAGTTGCACCAAAAGGTGTCAAATAGTACCAACATTAATATTTAGGTTTACAAGTACTAATAATAATAGAATAACACAAATTAGTACTAATGATAGCATATTTACACTGGATAGCATTACTTAGAGAAAATGGTGCAAACACTTTCACTAGGTAACAATTGCACCATAGGGTATAAAAAGCAACAGTATAGCACAAATAGTATTGTAGCAGTGGTTAGTATTACTTGCAACAATAGAAGCTTTATTTCCTATATTATAAAGTCTTTAGTTATTATATTAAGTTTGTCTTGAGATTCCCTGAAAAGAATTTAGGTTACATCAACGGTTCACAATGGGTCCTACCACTAACTAGACGATTACAAATGGCCAATATTTTATTCCAGTCTGATTAATATTTCAATATTAAATATTTTAATATATTAATATTCCAGTATTTCAGTATCATTAATAAAGCAAACAAATAATGTCGAATTCAATATAAAATAATATTTAAAAAACCAAAGTTCACCGGGGGTAGTTACAGTGTACAGTACCTACTGCTGGAATCTTCGAGCATATAACAATGGAAATGTTAACGTTGTAATCCGCAAACATTTTTTTCTGCCGATACTTACGGGGGACGAGGTAAACACGCATTGCACACATACAAATCACTCACTTTAACGATCCCGCACACTAGCTTAAAACACGCACACAGTATTAAAAATACAGCGTAGTTACGCACGCTCATATGGCCAAAAGTGGCTATATGGCCAGCAGAGGGGTACGCCTTGCGTTAACATCTCCATTGGTAAATGCTCGAAGGCCGGAATAGGTCTGAGCTCAGCTTAATGCTGCAGTCGGGACTACAGCGCTGATTTTCAGCACATACCTCGGGTGACAAAACGGATAACGTAGGTACTTGAAATTATAAATGAATATGTTGCTTTAAAATTGCAAGTATCTACCTATTAGGGTTTAGAAGATACAGCCCTCTGATAGACGGACAGAGGACGGACGGACGGACAGCAAAGTCTCAGTAATAAAGTTCCGTTGATAGGTTCTCTTTGGATACAGCACCCTAAAAAATAAGGGTGAAGATGGATGTTTTAAGTTTGACGTGTGTATTTGTCACAGACCTGCTACATATTAAACTTAATCGCGTACACCGGCCCCCATGAGACCGACCTTGAATGGAGTTTGTCCCTCTCTTTTATATGGACAACTTATTTATATATACCACACATATAGTATAGAACATATTTTATTATAGGACTAGCAGGTTGTTAGACAAGGACACACTCCCACCCTAGTGTCTCTCAATTGGGCCGTTTTGTTCTCCAAAGCAATTACAACCGTAATGTTAGAGCATACGGATTAAATTGAATTTGTCAAAACATCTGCAGTGCACCATCCTTTTATATTACGTTTATGGTATTTGTATAGGTACGTGTGTGTTTGTCTGTGGCATCGTAGCTTCTAAACGGACGATCCGATTTTAATTTAGTTTTTTTATAGGCGAATTAATAGATAGTGTTATTTATTTTTTATGTGAAAATGGGTAGCGCTTGACCACTATCTCACCTGATGTTATGTGACGATGCAGTCGATAATGTAGCGCGCTTACCTTAGTTATTAGCTTTCATTAAAGAAAATCCGTTCAAATCCGTACAGCCGTTTACAGATTATGAGCTCTTCTACTTCTACTTCTCTTCTTTTGTTTGAGGCTATGAGAGCATCTCTCATAGCTCTGATCAATTCGAAATTCTATATCCTGTTACTTCAATAATATTGCAAGATCAAGTTATGCTTGACCTGCTGCTGTGGAATCTTCTGGAATCTGCAGAATACTCAACTCCTCACCGACTAACAGCAGATATGAGATTGGAATGGTCTCAAGGATCATAGATCAGTCAGGGCCGGTTTTTTATTTTTTATTTAAGGGCGAGTCACCACTGGTTCCTGATAGCCCTATTGGGAACTTATCTAACAGATTTTTGAGCTTTTTTATGACATCATCTGCTAAATAACTATCGAAAACTTTATCAGAAACTGGTGAAACTGGGCCTTAGTATCATTATTTAGCAAGGTTAACATTTCTAGAATCCCGATAGAATAGAAACTTGTGGAATCCTACAAATCTAATAATCTGTGACCCAACCATCTACAAACACACGGAGAATAGACTAGTAGATCCGTGTACAAACATCTCGTGTCAAAAATCCACCGAGATGTGCTGGTAACCATCCATAGATCCTCATAATTTTGTTGCAACATTCATTAAATATGTATGAATGCGTTTTGTTCCGCTACGAGTTAAGACGAAACGTAGTGTGCGAAGAATTTGAAAATTTGGAATTATATGGAAACTATTGCCGTTGCGCAGTGCCCGAATAACCAACAAGAGTGGACGATCGGGACAACTGCAACTTAGACCCATTTTACCAACAAAATTTTGACTAAAATAAGTTTTCGTAATCCCGTTTTCTCCTCGAAAACTGATGCGATCAAATTATGTTTCGCACATTTTTGCAGATGAGTGCATCTGTGTTCCATTTTTTGTCTTAAAACTCTTTCAAATTTGACTGGTAGCCGTCTAGATCAGGGCAGTAATATAGGTCATTTTTCAGGTTTTTCAAGGGTCATATTTCTTTTTGCGATTGGTAGGTCAAAAGGAAAACAAATGACAGGAGCGTAGCCACAGCATTTTTCCGGGATGAAACGGGAATACACTTGTATGGAAAAATGCACCCGCGTTCCCTCTTAAGCCATTAGAGAGAGACAAGCCTGACGGTAGGTTATTTACTTAAGAATATTCAGGTAGCTACAGCTTATCTTAGTAGATAAGCTGTTAAGGCAAGTTAAGTTTAGTAACTTAACTTGCCTCAATATGGTAGCTAGTCAATTTTATAAGACTGTAAATTCAACCTTTATCGTAAATGAACTAAGATCAACGTTTGTATGTTTTGGACTTAGAAAAAGTTTCAGTATCGCTCCAGACTATAAAGTGTATTTGGTCAGTGTCAACGTATTACAACTTTGTCATGTTTTTGTAAATCACCATGTGAACGTCGAGGCTATCCAGCTCCTCGACAATATGGACATAGGTGAGAAGACTGAAAAGGATCAAACCTTTTGAGTTAGTGTAGTGAAGTGACAGTAAAATAGTGAACAGTTCTTACAAAGAACGCAATAAAATAGTTAATAGAGACACTAAGAAAAGTGCCATTGGACACATTCTTAGTTTAACAATAGTTAGCAGTTTAGGTCAACTTAAAATTACTTATTAGTCTTAAGACTACGTTGTAATTTTAATAATATACCATTATATTGGAATATCATTTGTAATAAATTTAATGTTTTTGTAAATTTAAGTCGTAAAGTCGAGTCAAAGTCATGTTTTTCAACATTGTGCTGTTTCCTGTTTCCTGTTCAAATTTATTATAACTCGCCGAAGAGCACAAGATTTGGGAAAAATATAAATGATAGCACTGTAGGTACACACTTTTCACGTTCCCGCCAAAACTCTTCATGCTGCTATTCTTATAATAATCAGATATTTCGAATTCTTCCGAATTCGATTCGCGTCGTTATGATTAGTTTTTAATCCGTGACCTATTATTGTTCATATAAATCTTTCTGATCAAAATTACTGATATCTTTTCGAATTAAAAAAAAGTAATATTACATTATTATTCATAGTATAATTAAAAAATTAAAACAAAAATGTATATGTAAAAAGTTTTCGATATGAACATTGCGAATTGCATAGATCTGAGTCGAAACAGGCAGTTTCCAAATTCAAATTGGTTTTCCAGTGATTGTTCAAAAAGCCCTGCTAGTTTTGCCAGAAATAACTAGGTCTAGCAAAAATGTTTCATGTTTTTTTTATTTTTTATTTGTTCCGCTCGTTTTATTCCTCCGACATTGGTAGGAGACCTTTTTGTTGTGTTTGTTGTTTGTTCAATGTTTCATGTTAAATACTAAGAAAATGGTAAGATTTCAATAAAGCGGAATGAACCCTAAACTTTAAAGTAAAAGCTTTATGAGGACTGCTACTCGTAGCTATACTACATAGAGCTTAGACAGATCATTAATTCAATTAATTTCAAGTAGATTTCAAAATGTTTATTGCTTTACCACAGCCTACAATGTTAAGGATTATGTTAAGTCATTGTCGAGAGTTGACTTGTCGGTGTGTGAGAGCTTGTCGGTATTTTATTAACCGACTTCAAAAAAAGGAGGAGGTTTCTCAATTCGAACTGTATATATATTATTATTTTTTATGTTTCTTCGCGGATAACTTCGTCGTTTATGAACCGATTTTGATTATTCTTTTTTTGTTGGAAAGGAGATATCCCAAGTGTGGTACCATGGGAATTTTATTGAGGTCTGATAAGTATCTAGAGAGATATGGAGATAAACACCTCAAAATTGGTACCTACTGAAAATTAATAACGCGGCATTGCAGTCGGTTCTTTTTAGTTTTTTAAACGACCTTATTTATTGTAGGTTGAGACTTAGGAGAGTTTGCACAAGTTCAATTTTTTAACAGGACAACCAGACAGACATCCATTGATGACATAGCTAAAACTAGAATGAAGCGGTACAGCTCAAATTTCATAAAAAATGTATCCTTCATAAAGGAGTAGGTAGGTACTCTACCAGAGATAGTCTTTCCTCTGAAAAGCAACCTGAGGTTGTACAACTCTTTTGGCACCAACACTTACCATCAAGTGAGAGTGCAGTTAATCAAATATTGCAACTAACTAGTAAATAATTAGGTATAATTAAACTTCATCTCGACTACGACATAAACTCCTCTAATCTATGGTGACTGACGTAACCGTACTTCCGAGCCGGCAATGATTGCAGCTAATCTACGAGATAGATAGGTACCAGGGTTCCGTATTTAGATACCGAGATCACTTTCTTGTTTATGGCTGCAATATTGACGTTTGGAATGAGCTAGTTTGCGTAGTGGAACCGGCTTTTTGAGGTAAATTGTTACGAAAGTATTAGGTTGATAAATTATATGAAAATGTATATAGGTAGGTAAGGTAAGGTGTATAAGTATACGCAAAGCGGTGGGCAGTGACTGGAAAAGAAGAGCCGAAGATTGGGCTCAGTGGCGCATTTTGGGAGAGGCCCACGTCCAGCAGTGGACTGAGACCGGCTGATGATGATGATATAGGTAGTTGATATTTAGTTATTTTTGTTAATTAGTTGTATTGTAGGCGTAGGTATTTTTTGGTGGAAAGCGATGACCTCTGCTTCTAAACTGCGCCTCTTCAGTTCAATTGCCTTTAGTTATCTAAATGTTGAGTCTCACATGCCTTAAAATACATTTCTATTTCACTTTTTATTCCAATATGTAATTCTACCACAATAATTTTATGTTCAGTAAGTACTTATCTAGGTAGTTCAAATAAATTAACTTAGTTCAGCGTAACTTTACTAAATAAATAAAATAAATAGATATAATTAAACTGACAGATTTTTGACCAATTAATTTTATATATTAGCCATAAATAGCTATGTAAACGTTTTCAAATATCTGTCTAATATATTAATATATATGTATAATATAAATATATTAAATATCCCTAATCCTAATAATAATATTACTGTAAGGCCCAGTTTCAGATATATATACTTATCTGACAGATATTTGAAAACTTTTACATAGCTATTTATGGCTAATATATATAATTAATTGGTCAAAAATCTGTCAGTTAAGTACCTAATAGTAATAATTGAGCATCTGCTCATAATTAGGTAATATACCCATAATTAGGTAATATAAATACCCCTGTAGGTACCTATGTATTTGCAATTATTCGAAAGCAAGTTCGGAATCGGAAACAGCCTCTCGTTCGACTCAGATCTTTGCAATTCACAATGCTCTTAACAATAACTTTTGATATTTCTATATAAAAAATCAGTAATTCTAATTAAAATAAAATAAGAACTTGAAATGGTAAATGCTATGCAGGAACCGACGAAATTAGCCGACGAAAGGCTCAGTCGACTTGGGGAGCGTTCAAGCACTCTTATTACGTAACGCAATTTTTGGAGAAATTTGAACCTTGCCAACCCCCCCCCCCCCCCCCCCGCCCCTCTTCCCCAAGCGTTCTGAAGGGTTAAAAAATACAATGTTACGTAACGCGTAGTACAAACAACCCCACCCGTCCCTGTAACGCATTGTAACGTTACGAGATATGTAAGTAGGTAACTACGAGTATATCTATTTTAAAACGCGGGCGATGTCGCAAAACACAGTATATCAACAGATTGCCTTATTTATAAGCATACAGAACCGTCATACATATCAGATTTGCTCCAACAGCTCGGCATTTTTTATCACAAACAATAAGTTTTTGCACATTTCACAATTCTCACGGATGCGGCATTGTTGATCCGATGCGGTCCCAACTAACGATTCATGTTAGCACTTAGCTATTTTTATAGCAATCTATCGGCGGATATTCATTTACCATATACCTATTTTTAACCGACTTCAAAAAAAGAAGGAGGTTTCTCAATTCGCCGTACATATATATATATTTTTTTTTATGTTTGTTCGCGGATAACTTCGTCGTTTATGAACCGATTTTGGTTATTCTTTTTTTGTTGGAAAGGAGATATCCCAAGTGTGGTACCATGGTAATTTTATCGAGGTCTGATAAGTATCTCCAGAGCGCGGCATTGAAGTCGTTTTTTTTTAAACGATATTATCCGACTTTAAAAAAGAAGGAGGTTCTCAATTCGTCTGTATGTTTTTTTTGTATGTATGTTACGCGATTACGCCGTCAATTGGGAACCGATTTGAATGATTCTATTTTTAATCGGTAGGGTACGTTTACGAGTTGGTCCCATTGTAATTTCATTGAGATCTGATAAGTATCTCCAGAGATATGACGATAAACGTCTCAAACTTGAAACTTGCTATTGACTCGCGGCGGGGCATGGAAGTCGGTTGTTTTAGTTATTAAACTATCTGAATTATTAATTAATTATTAATAGGGATGTTGCCTGAGTCGAAAAATCGTCATTCTAATTAATTCATCAGTTAGATTATCACAAAATATTGGACACGTATTTTTTTAATTTTTCAAATAAATAGAAATTGACAAAGATAAAGAGCGTCAAAGTTCGGGAGTGGGGGCTCGTGACGTCATTAACCGTTTGAAAGTAGTACGGTTTGTGACGTCACGCGGAATTTCAACGGTCTATATCTTTGTAATGTTTTGTCTAACTGAAAAAATAAAAAATACGTATATCCAATATTGTTTGGGATGTAAGGGGGCACACATACCATCTAAGTGCTCCCAGCCAACCTCACCTGCCCGTGGTGCATCCTGCTGACCAACGAACGGGGCTCTGGCGACCGACAAATGGCGGTATAACCATTTCAAATTATAGCGTAGCTAAATACTACAGGCCGGTGACGGGCAGCAGCGTCACCGGTGCGAGAAGCTACGTCCTGCGATCGCCAACACGCCTGCCCAGCATGGCGATTAGGGCATATCCCTCCCAAGGGATGAAAGAAGTAGTATGGAGTCACAATATGCCGCGGCGCCCAGTTCCCGGCCGCCCTGCTATTCCTGACCACGGCGGCGGTCACGGTGACGGCAGGGCAGGGGGTGCTAAGAATCTCCGGGCTACGGTAGGCCGCCAAAACAAACTGACCCTCGCAACATATAATGGACGCACGATTCGGCTGGATGATCATCTGGCACAGCTGGAGGAGGAGCTGGGACACATAAGATGGCACATTCTGGGGTTATGTGAAGTCCGAAGACAGGGACAGGACACCATAACTCTAGAATCGGGCCATCTTATGTATTACAGAGAAGGAGACCAGCCATCCCAAGGCGGCGTCGGGTTTCTGGTCAACAAGGTTCTCAGTGACAACGTTGTAGAAATCTCGAGTGTGTCGACCAGGGTAGCGTACCTCATAATTAGGTTAACCAAGAGGTACAGCCTCAAGGTTATCCAGGTTTACGCACCGACCTCGGCACACTTGGACGAAGAGGTGGAGAGCATGTATGAAGACATCTCTAGAGCTTTACATACCACCTCTAAGGCTCACTACAACGTTGTCATGGGAGACTTTAACGACAAAGTGGGAGTACAGACCTGCAGTGAATCGACAATAGGACCACACGGATTTGGCAGTGGGAATCACAGGGGGCAAATGTTTGTCAACTTTCTCGAGAAAGAGGGGCTTTTCTTGATGAACTCGTTCTTCAAGAAACAGCCCCAAAGGAAGTGGACGTGGCAAAGCCCCGATACTGTGACTAAAAATGAGATTGACTTCATCATTACGGACAAACGGCGCATATTCAGAGACGTCTCAGTGATCAGTAGGTTCAATACTGGAAGTGATCACCGACTTGTACGAGGCACTCTGGATATCGACTTCAAAGCCGAGAGATTCCGATTGATGAAGTCCACACTCCGACCAAACCTACTCCAAACCGTTGTTGGGTCTGAAACATTCCAATTAAAATTGAAATCGATTCGCTGCCTTGGAAACCACAGATGACGTAGACCAGAAACTCGAAGAAGAGGTGGAAATCCTCAGGGATGAAGGGACGAAATTTTGCGAGAGCAAGCGTACGTGCAAAAAGTCCAAACTTTCGGCAGAAACACTTCGACTAATGGAAGAGAGACGAACAGACCCTTTGTCAGCTTTGTCAATTAATCAGGTGCGCAACAAAACGCTGGTACGACAAGACCTCCGATCCTCTAACACGCTCTTGATTAAAGAATCAATTGAGCAGAATCGTGGGTCGAAAGTGTTCGCCCAGCCTCTGGGTAGAAGCCACCTCACAAAGCTGACAACGTCAACGGGGAACGTCGTCGCATCCAAGTGGGAGATTCTATCAGAAGTTGAAGACTTCTACGGCAAGCTCTACGCATCGCATGCTTCAAGGCCCGTACCCGATACTGAGGATTGTAGAGCCACCTTGACCCGCCACTTCACAGAAGACCTGCCCGAAGTCAGCCGAGATGAGATCGTGATGGCCCTTAAACAGCTCAAAAATGGAAAGGCCCCAGGTGAAGACGGAATCACAACGGAGCTTCTAAAAGCTGGAGGAGCCCCAGCTGTAAGCCAGCTGCAACAGCTCTTCAATTCTGTTCTCTTCACTGGGAGAACTCCACAGACATGGAACAGGAGCATGGTGGTGTTGTTTTTCAAAAAAGGAGACAAAACCCTCTTGAAAAACTACCGCCCGATTTCGCTTCTGAGCCATGTCTACAAACTGTTTTCAAGGGTCATCACGAACCGTCTTGCGCGAAGACTCGACGAGTTCCAACCTCCGGAACAGGCCGGATTTCGAAGCGGTTACGGCACCATGGACCACATCCACACAGTGCGGCAGATTGTACAGAAGACCGAAGAGTACAATCGGCCCCTGTGCTTAGCGTTTGTGGACTATGAGAAGGCCTTCGACTCAATCGAAACCTGGTCTGTTCTGTTGTCCTTGCAGCGTTGCCAAGTCGTCTGGCGATATATCGAAGTGATGAGATGTCTGTATAATGCCGCAACGATGAGTGTACAAGTACAGAACCAGCGTACTAATCATATCCACCTGCGTCGAGGAGTGAGACAGGGGGACGTCATATCCCCGAAACTGTTCACTAACGCCTTGGAGGATATGTTTAAAACGCTGGACTGGAAAAATTGTGGCATTAACATCAACGGCAAGTACATCTCTCACTTACGATTCGCAGATGACATCGTCATTATGGCAGAGACGCTGCAGGACGTACAGAGGATGTTGAATGGCCTAGCTGATTCTTCTCGTTGCATCGGTCTCCGGATGAATTTGGATAAAACCAAAGTCATGTACAACGACCACGTTGTTCCGGAACCGATTGCCGTAGATGGAATCCCACTCGAAGTTGTCACTAAGTATGTTTACCTAGGGCAGACGCTCCAACTAGGCAAACATAACTTCGAAAAGGAAATCCAGAGAAGAATTCAGCTGGGCTGGGCAGCATTTGGAAAACTCCGTCGAGTCTTCTCGTCGCATATACCACAGTGCCTAAAGACAAAAGTCTTTAATCAGTGCGTCCTACCCGTCTTGACATACGGAGCCGAGACGTGGACACTCACGGTTCGACTGGTCCACCAATTTGAAGTCGCTCAGCGAGCTATGGAAAGAGCTATGCTCGGTGTTTCTCTGCGGGATCGAATCCGGAACGAAGTAATTCGCCAGAGAACTAAAGTGATCGACATAGCTCATCGGATTAGCAAGCTGAAGTGGCAGTGGGCTGGTCATATCTGCCGTAGGACCGATAACCGTTGGGGTAGACTGGTTCTAGAGTGGAGACCGCGAATCGGTAAACGTAGCGTAGGACGCCCTGTTACCAGGTGGAGCGACGACATTCGCAAAGCGGTGGGCAGTGACTGAAAACAAAGAGCCGAAGATCGGGCTCAGTGGCATGGCTTGGGAGAGGCCTATGTCCAGCAGTGGACTGATACCGGCTGATTATGATGAATATTGTTTGATAATGTAAATGACGGCTAAACAATTTTTTTTAGTAAACTTGCCTATTCTAATTTATTAAGGCCTTATAATATATTGGACAAATACTTGGCTTAGATCTCACCTGATGAAAAGTGACGATGATGATAGTTTTACTTTTAGAGAGCCCCGTTAGCGTATACTTTACGCTTGAGACGGCTTAATTTCTAAGCGAGAGTTAGCCGGTGCAAATCCTAGCACGGGAGCATATTGACAATAAGATTTCTGAAATTGATTGTCATTATAGTAAAATTTAATCTAATCAAAAATATGATTATGTAAAATCTACCAATTAAAAACATTCTGTATTTTATTTTATTTCATAATTGTATAATTACTGTAATAATAAATAATGATTGTAACTCGTAGGCATCAAACTGAGTCCTCTAGACGGTAGATAACTGGTATCCTATACCACGGGCCTTTGAGCCTAGTTTACGTACCAGGGCTTCGTTACATCATGTACACTGTTATGCCTTTTCATGAATAAATTATTTCAAATTATTATTTCATTTCATAATAAGCTACTGCCACCTGTGAACGAACACCCTCTACGCTCAGCATAATATATCGATGTTTCGCCTGACTTGCTACGAAAATGTAGCTTACCACTATCAAGGAATAAATCTGCCACTATAACCTTACGGCATTCCGGCAGCACACAGCCCTTGACAGTCAGAGTATTCTATGTCTAGCGTGTTCACCACTATTGACCACTAATCGCTTACCACCAGGCGAGATAGTGGTTAAATGCTAGCATTAGCATATCTTATAAGATATAAATTAGAAAAAAAAAACTACGATGACACCTCTAAAACAGTTTTGTTATAAGCCGACAGGATACAGATTGGGCAAGCTTGTATCAACGCTAATTTGCTATAAAAGCGTGAGCCTTCTGTACGTAGTACTATTAAGTATTCTGTGCCTATATGTAAAATGATTTTTTTTAAATAAAAATGTATTTATAATATCTAACCGACAAGTACTGATTTACGATTTAATAATAAATGGTATAGCTTGACAGCTGTCATCAGGTGCATTTTACTCAGTGGCGCCACCTGGCTAATGAGAAAACGGTATTGGTTACCCCATTGGCCGGGATCAGACAATTCACTGTGGATTGGAGGAAGGTCAGCTTCCCAGCGCTTAGCTTCACTTGACAAGGAATGAAACGAATATACTTGAATATAAATAGTAGGTATCTCTTCGACCGCATCATCACTTATCTTCAGGTGAGATATTGCTCATATGCTTGTCTGTTAGAAAATAAAAAGTAAATGAGTTATACTTACCCATCCAATTATGTATCACTAGGAAAATTTGTGGTGCAAATAAAAGCAAAGTATTTATAATTTTAACATTTTATTCCTTGAATCATTGATAAAAATATCTCTATAACCGCACATAAATAACAGTAATCTTAATTACAATACATAGAGGGTACATAATTATACATATTGAAATGATACATATTGAGATATACAATTTGAAATGCATTTTGTCATTTATGTCCGATGAAAATATGGCAAAAATGGTATAGCATTAGAAAGAAACAAGAAATATTTCGCACTTAAAAAATATCAGGACAGTAGTGTTGATTTGAAGCGGTAATAGCCCAATGGTTTAGACGTCGGCCTAGCGATAGACAGATCGTGAGTTCGATCTCTACCCATTGCACTATTGATTGAACCCACTCTAGACACAAGCATATTTAGCTTAGTTAGCGAAGATTAATGAGAGTGCTCTCTAATAAGGGTAGGCAACACACCGGCAATACCTATGGTTTTGTAGATGTCAATAGGCGGCGGTCACCACTTACCATCAGGTGGGCCGCTTGCCTGTTTGCCGCTGCATATCGTAAAAAAATAAAAATATAGTTGGGAGGGGTTAACAAGACTACTAGTAATGTGCAACCCATATTGCTAATAGGTAAACTTTAAAAAAACAAAAAAAAATAGTACAATAATAAATCTATTTTTTTTAAATAATTTACCGAGGACTTTTCCTTAAATACACTTTAAGGTGGATTATATAAAAATAACTCGGCGGTGGTAGATTGCTATACAGTATACATTATAGAATATATAGATTAATGTATTGTATAATTCATTAAATAGGAATTAAAATTTTGTGTTCCACATTAATTTTCTTACATTATTTAATTTTTTATTTATTTTTGTACTCTATTTTGCTATATTGATATATTTGTGCTATATTTTCACCGAACTTTTATTGAATTTGTCATACATTGTCTAAAATCAAACCAAGTCTCATAAAAATGTGTTTTCTTATTACAGCAAAAAAAAAGCGACACATTCAACAGTAGTGTTCTGCGGGCCTTTTCCAACCGCCTAAGAAAGAAAGAGACGGCACGTTTTGGACCAATTATTTTAGACAATGTAGACCAAAACCAAGCATGTACTTAGTAAGACCATAATGCAGAAGATCACTTTGATTCATAATTCTAATAGGTGCTAATAAAAGGCTGATGAGGTCAGAAGGCATATATGAAACTATAGATTTGTTTTTGTGTAAAAGAGAATCATTGTAATCAATACTTAGGTCAAAATGATAGGTAAGAGTCGAAAATTGCCATGCCTCTTTTTAAGATGTATTGAGAGACAAGGATAGATGAGCATGCTATCTCTCTCGTAAGTCGAGCATATTTTTTGTCTCATCTAAACAGCAATATAGATTTTGTTGTCGACTTATATACATTTACTATTACAATCACATTGTATTTGAAATCAGCGAATAATATATATTTAGTTAAAAATCAAATTTGTTCTTTTTTATGTTACCATCAATATTTTAATCTCATTATAATTATTGTTTTTTTACTTTTATTGATATCAATTGATACACTACAATTTATTAGAAGCGTGCAACATATAAATTTGTTGCAGTAACAAAATTAATTAAAATCAGATAAAATATATTAAAATCAATGTTTAATTAATCGTGCAAATAAATCATGAAATAGACAATATATTTTTTTATTTTTTGTATTCACACAAGACGCAAAATAATATATTTCAAATGAAATCGTTTAATTTTTAATGTAATGTAATGATAGCAAATAAATGCAAAACATACAATAAATCGATAGTTTGCAATCCTACTTAAATATCAAAATAATTACATTAAATTCTGAAATAAATATTATAAGATAATTGCATATTTTTATCATATCTTTGATTTCCACATCTTTTTTTTTCACAAAAAGATACATCATATATTAAAAAAGACTTATTTTTAAGTATTTGTTGAGAATAGAATAGAAGTATACAAAATGTATTAGGTATTACAAAGGCAATAAAAATGATCAAATAAATTTGGCACTAGATAGAATTTTGAACACTATTTAGGTATTTTAAGCTATAGCTGCTATAGAGTATTTATTATATTTTTTCTTACATTAATATTGCTATTACATTCGATATAGAGTTGGTTTTACAATGACAGCGATGCTACGGGCAAATCGACCAGTAGACAAAACCAATTAATAACCGGCCAAGTGCGTGTCGGGCCACGCACAGTGTAGGGTTCCCTAGAAGCCTGTTATTCAATGCAAGTCTTTACCCGTTATAAACAAGCAACTAGGTACTCCGTCTTTGTCACTTTAAAGGATTTATTCTAAGGATTTTGTATTTGGTACAAAATTATCCAACACCCAAGTTCAACGACTATTACTGCTAAACTAATAAAGTTATCTTAACCGGAAAAAAATTTCCTTTTAAGTCCAGAGGGGGGATTCTATTAGAGGGGGGGGGGGACGCCCTACTGGAACAAACATTTTCACTTTAAAGTTTAATATTTCGTAAATGGGGCATTCAATCGAAAAATGGTATTAGCAACCCTTAAGTCAATTTTAAAAGACCTATTCAACGATAACCCACTCTATGGGGAAGCCTACCCTAACGAAAAAATAATTTTCAAAATTTTATTTCAGCACTTTGTCGGCGTCATTTATTTGCATACCAAATTATACAAATACCATACATACAAAATTACAGCTTTCTAGTATTAACGGTCTCTTAGCAAAACCTCGGACGGACAGACAGACAGACAGACAGACGGACATGACTAAACTATAAGTATTCCTTATCAGGACTACGGAACCCTAAAAACCAACGAATTTACAGTTAATTCAAGAAATAATTCATAATATTTAATATTTTTGTAATCTGTGATTTGTAACATATATATGAGTTTTCTATTGAGAAATAGGAAATACAATCTATGAATTACCTATATCACATATTTTAATTTAATTAAGTTATTCGTAATTTTGTTATAGCACCGCTGTCAAAGAAAAATGAACCTTAAGAACCAGGTACGCTTTGATAAGTACATTGATGTTTATAGAAAAATATCAGTTTTTATTTTTATACATAAAAAAATAAATAATATCGGTATGTATTTCCATTGGAAAATATATTATACACGTTTGAGATTTACATTATTGCATTTTGTTATTATTATGAGAATAGCAAGGCAGCTGCATTATATTTAATCTATTTTGAGGCCCCAAATAACATTAAATTGATTTGTCGTTGGTCGTCTGAAATTGTGGATAATATTTTCAATGAATAAGTTACCTTATTTTGTTGCGCTTTGGGCTAGTTTCGCCGGATCTTGTTAGAGTCCCTGATAACCTATTAAGCTTATCTGACCAATAAAGTGTAATTTTTTATTCCGTTGTGTCAGATAATTGTCTGAAATTTTATTAGGAGACGCTAAAATGTGCCCTTATGCCGGGTCCGGAGTGAACAAATGTGAAAAAAACGAACAAATGGCGAATGGAAGAATGGCATGTAGCTAGTTCATTCAACCGGTGTGTACCCGGCATTAGAGTCTAAAACATCTTGTCAAATGTCTTTGCCCCATTCAAGTCAATGAAGAGATATAGCAGTAGGTAGCAGCGATAAAATCGTCTTCAACGTTTTGTCTTTTGCTTCAATGTTTAAGAATTTCGACTCTACGCACAACAGCATAGGGATGGTAATTCAATAAATATTGTTGGTGAAGTTGGTAAGTAATTGAGAAAAACCAACATAATGTTGTTCAGGACCTCGTATTATTGAAAAAGTCTAATGTTTGTTATATTAACACTAAATACGTCTTGGCTCTACAAAGCAATCCTTCCAATGTAATGGGAGTTATTGCGTGTGAATTTCCCGAAATGTCATATGTCAATATTATTTGAAATTTATCCCCAACTGACATTGACATAACATTACATTTGACATGACAGATTATATAGCTTGACAGCTGTCATCAAGACCATTTTACAGTGGTTACTTAGCGCTACCTATTGAGAGAGGAAACAGTTGCCGCCATTACAGAGCAATTGAGAGTCAACATTTAAATAACTCAGGAGAAAACATTCTGGTAATCTTTTTGTTTTTATATTATATACGCTAGCGATTGACCACTATCTCACCAGTTGGTAAGTGATGATGCGGTCGAAGATGGTGGCATGCTAGGCTTAGAATGGGAACTGGGATCTAAAATCTAGAAATCCAGAGCTTTTGAGTGGAGTGTCACAGTTTCGTTATAGACAGTTACGATCGTCATTTTTGTCCTGTAAACTTATAACATAAAAAGTAAGTGTCATAATTAATTTAATTTTTTTTCTATTGAAATCTTACAGGTCTTGCGTTTTGTGTAGCATAAACATTTTATTTCAAAACTTAATAAAGTTTATAATTATAAAACAGTTCTTTAAAGGGATTTCAACATCTTTACAGTCCCATCTTTCACGTTCATCATCAATTGATCACTTAGTAGAGTCACGACATTGCTAACATTATTTTACATTTGCCATTAGTTTAAACCTATTTTAGCTAACAATATACATAATCGATATCTGTAAATATACCAACTATCGATATATCAGCTAATATTTTATAATGAGACATGAAAACTATCTTCCATTTAGCATGTTTACGTGTAGTACAGTTAATGAGCATTTGAGGCGGCAATAGCCCAATGGATATGGCGTCGGCCTGGCGATAGAGAGACCGTGAGTGCGATCCCCACCCATTGCACTATTGGAGGGGTTAACAAGACTACTATTAAGCTTTAAAAAATCAGCAATAATGGCATATAAATGAAACGGTTTTCATTTATATGAAACAGTATTACAGACATTTTCGCAGTTATTTTTATATCTATGTATTATATATTACTCGTGCAACGAATGTAATTTATTGCTATTATGATAGCGTAATGGTATATTTTTATTTAAGTTTTTTTTTCCAATTTTCACATCTCATTATTACCACAATAGTTTATAATGGCAGGTCTATAAATATTATGATAGAATTTTAAAATAATATATTAATTAGATCACTACAAACTAACGTTATTGACTAGAATTCAAATTAGTAACACAAAGACTATTTATTTTATAGCTGGATTTACAGCTCGTCATAAAATGATTTGCGGTAACGTCGACAGAGCGTATAAAATACGCTTTAATTTTTCAAATAACAAAAGTTTATTTGTAAAAACAAATATATTGTCATAGAGCTATTCGATATGGAAGGTAAAAGCTAAAGAAAATTCCTAAAAATTACGCCATCCTTATCTTTTATTAGAGGAAAGAAAGAGACGAGAAGCGTTTTAGAACTATTATTACCAAAACTTTTGTCTCTTTTAGAATAAATAAATCAAATAGGTCATTATTTTACTATCTGAGCTGTAAATCCAGCCTCGTAGTCTTATTCGAGATTATATCAGGTACATTTTACACAAAATGTATCCTTAAAAAATTCTAACACTAATTTTATTTGTCTATGTGTGCGTTAAATCTACGTCATGCAAACAGTGCATTCGTCGTCTCTTTCTAATCGTTATATCTCTCTTTCTACGTTTCATTTAAATTTTAGATATCATAGTTTTATAGAAGGCCTTTTTTTACTTTGAAACGAGTTTGTATTCGTTTTTATATTTTGTTTACTTTTATATTATAGAATTTTAAAAGATTTGTATTTTCTTTAATAAGTGAATACTAAATATGTTCAGCTTTTAGAATATTGATATGAATATGGCATTGACATAAAATATTAAGTTATATTTATTTTATTTAAACCTTCTACGGTAACCGTTTAGCACAAATTTGCCGCTAAATTCTGTATTTAACTATCTATGGAATCGGCATGAATATTTGTCAATATATGTATTTTTAAAGTCAATATAACATACATAAATATGCACCTAAATTTTTAAACAACATTTAATGACTTAGACAAGTCGAAAAATTTTCTCTCTTCGATCCTTAAAATTAAATCGTAAATAATTTGTTAGAATAAAATATACATTTTAAACATTGCCATGAATATTTTGCATTAGCAAAACTAGCGACGTTAAATCTATATCTATAATCAATTATATAATTACATCTATTTATCACAATACTCGCGTACTTGTCACCATTATTTTTTTATATATAGGTAGTATATTTTGAGCCATTTTGGACAAATATATGAACACATTAGACCTGCGTTCTAAAATTCTTTTATTGATGAAGTTCATTTTTTTTTTGTAATTTTTTGAATAGTCGGTAATAACTTGTAAGACAGAAGAAAGCTAGTAGAAAACTACGGCGTTGATATAATTATTTGTCTTATAATTGCGATTGAAGGTCATCACACACCATAATCTTAGTAGAGTAGACCAGAGTCATGCAGAGTATTCAATTTTCAAAATTGAAGTGAGTGAGAGTTGAGTTTTGAGGATGAAAATGTTATGACTCCGCTGGATTTCGAACGTATTTTTTATTATACCAGGACAGGCAAGCACTTAAATTTTATTCACATGGAACCTTATTTTAGACATTTCATTTTTCGCGCTTTCTAGTGAGGCTCAATACTATAGATTCATTTTTTCTTCATAATTAAATAGGCATTGTATTTTGATAATTTCTTCTTTCTTGAGACTTTATCCCACGAAACAGCAAATGTCTACAAGTGGATGAGCGAAGTAGGCACAGGCGTGGCCTGCCTGTCACAATAAAGCGTAGTTACTTCAGATTGATATTTCTTAATTTTTACTTTTTCGTCAATGAAGTCTCAATAACTTTGGATTACAAATCATCCAATTAATGTTTACACTAAAAGCAAAGTAAACTCTATTTTCAAGAAGGTGTATTTTTCATTTATTATAGATATGACTACGATACTTTCGACTGTTTTACTACCAATTGAATTATTTATTTATCAGTAGTGCAATGTATAATTACTCTTTGTCGTGTGAGTTTGGTGAATGCAGTTCCGATATAAATTTATTTTTTCCCACTTCCACTTGTAGGTAATTTGCTGTTCCTTACTTTATGCCATATACTAGTATATGTGCCTCTACTTTGCGTAGTACCTATATATTGATTGAAAAAATATTTAAAATTAAATTAAATTAGGATGCAGATTACTTTTTCTGTCTTAATAATTTATACCAATATCAATGGTGTGCTACGTACCTTTGCTAAACTGATTAAAAGAGAACTTTATCATTTATCCTTACAAGTAATCGAAGGCTAGTGTTTCGGCCTGACTCCGTGCATCAATAAGAAGGCGTGTAAGTCTCTAGGTACTGACACTGGGTTGAATGTTGACACTCGTCGAGATAAGGCTCCTGCGGCTAGACAGGACAACTTGCGGGATGATAATGCTGAACGAATTAGCGATTCTGCTGGACCTGTGGATATATACAAGGTTTTTTTTTAGCTCTAGAACCGGTATAACCCTCGTAATAAGGTCGAAAATCGATAGCGACGTAAGTACGGTTTCTGAGCGGATCGCGCTTCTTCTTAAATGGCGAGTGCGTCTGCTCTCGGCAAGCGCCACACTCGCACTCGTTACACATTAATCTTAGGCTTAGGTTTTTACAATATCATATATCAAAATAATAATAAATTACTATTAAAACATAACATTATATAAAATAATGTATGATCGTACAAAACGAAAAAACCGACTTCACATGCCGCGATAGTGAAAATATGCACTAGCCTTAATCGTCATCGAGGTATCAAATTTGTTTATATTGTTTATCTTCATATCTCTGGAGATGGTAATTAGATCTCGATAAAATTTGAATAGGACCAAACTGGAAGCATACTCTCTCAAACAAAATAAATAATTTTTAAAATACGGTTAAGATTTGACGGAGTGCTGAGGTAACAAACATAAAAAATACAGTCAAATTGAGAACCTCCTCCTTTTTTTGTGAAGTCGATTAAAAACCCTAAACCTAGGGTGCATTCAGCTGCGGGGCAAGGCCCAAGCTACGGTGGTTAAGGCAGCAGAGAGAGGAACCTCCTGACGATGCGTGCCCTTCGAGCATTTACCAATTAAGATGTTAACGCAAGGCGTACCCCTCTGCTGGCCATATGGCCATATGAGCGTGCGTAACTACGCTGTATTTTTAATACTGTGTGCGTATTTCAAGCTAGTGTGCGGTCTCTTCAGATGTTGGTCAAGACTCTTCGCTATTAGGCCGTTCTCAGAGATGAAGTTATCGGGACAATGCTAGTCGAGTCAACATCCCACACGGCGGTAACCTCGTAAGACAAGTCAAGGTATTTGCTAAGCTTGTTCTTCTCAGCCTTCACGAGGTTCTCGTCATGCGGGATGGTGATGTCAACTAACACTGCCCGCTGGGACCGGTCGACTATCACGATATCAGGCTTATTGGCGACAATAGTCCTGTCCGTGATAACAGATCGGTCCCAATAAACTTAAAGGATTATTATATTTTTATTCCATTAATTGTTATTTGTATGTTTACCTCCAATAGAAGCCAGTAGAGGCGTAATACCGTCGACATCGCAAGCGTCTTGGTGAGATCCTCTACACAACAGCTCGCAAACAACCGCACATAGCGCTTCGCCGAAATGTTCTCGCTCTTCTACTGAGACAAATAACATTTTGTTAATAATATAATTTCAGATCCTTTACAAAACGAAAATAATTTGCATGGACGGAACACTATCTAGTGTCCGCCTGGCCAGATACCACCCTCAAGTTAGTAAAACTCTGTCGCCAAACATCTAATGTATTCCGGCAGCTATCCTTGAGAGCCAGTTCCCATTGTAGGCCTAGCGTGCTTACCAACTTCGACCGCATCATCACTTACCAGCAGGTGAGATAGTGGTCAAACGCTAGCCTATATGATATACATAAAAAATTATATAATTTCAGATCGTTAGACTTCCACGCCGTGCGAGTCAGTTTCAGTAGCTAGATATAGTGGACAAACGCTAGCCTATATGATATACATAAAAAATTATATAATTTCAGATCGTTTGACTTCCACGCCGTGCGAGTCAGTTTCAGTAGCTAGATATAGTGGACAAACGCTAGCCTATATGATATACATAAAAAATTATATAATTTCAGATCGTTAGACTTCCACGCCGTGCGAGTCAGTTTCAGTAGCTAGATATAGTGGACAAACGCTAGCCTATATGATATACATAAAAAATTATATAATTTCAGATCGTTAGACTTCCACGCCGTGCGAGTCAGTTTCAGTAGCTAGATATAGTGGACAAACGCTAGCCTATATGATATACATAAAAAATTATATAATTTCAGATCGTTAGACTTCCACGCCGTGCGAGTCAGTTTCAGTAGCTAGATATAGTGGACAAACGCTAGCCTATATGATATACATAAAAAATTATATAGTTTCAGATCGTTAGACTTCCACGCCGTGCGAGTCAGTTTCAGTAGCTAGATATAGTGGACAAACGCTAGCCTATATGATATACATAAAAAATTATATAATTTCAGATCGTTTGACTTCCACGCCGTGCGAGTCAGTTTCAGTAGCTAGATATAGTGGACAAACGATAGCCTATCTGATAGGTATAAATTATATAAAACAAGATCGTTTATAGAGATAAATATATAAATTATTTTTTTTAAGATATAAAATAATAATTTTTCGTTTAAAAAACTAAAATAACCAGATTTGAGGTGTTTATCTCCATATCTCCGGAGATGATCATCAGATGCCGATAAAATTTAAATGAAACCTAACGGGAGGCATAATCTCTTACACAATAAAATATTTTTCAAGTCGGTTAATATTTGACGGAGTTCTGAGGTAACAAACCTAAAAAATAGCCGAATTGAGAACCTCCTCCTTTTTTATGAAGTTGGTTAAAAAAACAATATTTTATTGTATTTTAACTCACCAGGTACAAGCTGGTAAGATATGAGCGCCACGTGTAACGCCATCCGTCTGGAATCATCCGCTGCATTTACATCCACTCCACATTCTAGCAACAGTCGCGTTGTTCGAGGACACGGGAATCTGAGGACAAGATATTATGTGTTACAACTCCTCTCACTCTACTCCATAGCAGAAAGAGGACCCCTCCCTCCTCTTCGAAATTATATTTAAGATTTTTTTTTTCCATTCGAGGCCTAGCGAGCTGCCATCCTCAACCGCAGTATCAGTACCCTTAGCAGGCCTCCCTCACTCGCCCATAGCTACAGCGTTTTATACCTAAACTTTCGACCAGCGCCGGCGCTGGTATCGCTAATCGCTTGTCACTGCTCACGCGCGCGCAACGTCTGTTATTAATAAAATGTCTGGAGTAAAGTATTGCTCATTTGACGGATGTCAATCGAAATCAGAAGACAAGGCACTATCATTTTTAAAAGTAACTGTAGATTAGGAAAAGTAAGCTTTAATTTAATTAAAAAAACAAGAATCAAATATAGACCAAAAGTAGCTAGCTCAATTGTTTTCATTGTTATCGTAAATATGAAGTATTTTTGTGAGGTAAATAAAAGGCATTCAACACTCTCTTTATTTATATTTCATTGAGTCAACCTTACACTAATGCACATTGTATCGGGCGCGCGCCGGTACATCGGGCGCGCGCCGGTACATCGCGCGCTGAATGAAGTAATAGCAACGCTATGTCGAGCGCCTTAGACACATTTTTGCTTGTATTGTCTGAAATAAGCGTTGGTATTGTATTTCTGTAGGGGAGTGAAATATCTGTTACGTAGTAACTATTATATAATCTGTACCCTTAGTAGGAGTTTTCATACCAAACTCGATATCGTACATCGAATAAATTTTGTATGAAAAACAGTACAGCGCCTCTAGTGGTTTTCACACTTTACTAAATGTAGACCAATCAGGAAGCCAGAATAAGTCGAAAACTATGTGAGATCTGTAAAAGCGTTTTACGATAAAAACTCGTACTAAGGGTACTGCACTTACCAACAGACGTGAGATAATGGTCAAACGCTAGCCTATATTGATACTAGCTGTTCCCGCGACTTCCTCCGCGTGGAATAGTGCTTTGGGTAGCATTTTTAATTATTTAGGTTAATTATTTTACAAATAAGACACATTCGTATAAATACTTTATCGTCGTCTGTCTGCCCGTTCGGATAAGCACACTTAGGTATATTTTCCCACCTACATCGCGCCGTACCGTGCCCCTTCCTTCCTCAATTTAACTTCACATTCACATTTTGTATTGACTCCGTAAATGTTACATTATAAGCTCTAATATTTTGTCTCTTGTCGCAAACTATAAAACATTTACATAATATAAATATAAATATAATAAATATAATAATAATAATAAATATAAAACTTAAATATTTCCATACAAACTTTCATCCTCTATTCCCTTTTGTTATTTTCACCCTTGAAGGTAAAACGTATACAAACTTTGAATGTCATATTTATTTATACCGAATCAACAGCCTAAATAATAAGTTTGAAGCTTCTAGCTCTAAAAATGACAATACTACCATACAACTTTTCATCCCCCCTTTCAACCCTTTTGTCACATTGAAAAGTAGGATGTGTCCTTTCTCAGGCTCTAGACTATCTGTGTTCCAAATTTCATTTAAATCCGTTTAGTAGAACATTCACATAAACCTTACAGCGGGCAGCGGTTGGAAACAAAGAGCTTCAGCTCTTTGGGCTCAGTGCCGTAACATAGATGAGGCCTATGTCCAGCAGTGGACGAATACTGGCTGTTAATGATGATGAAGGTTTCTAAATTGACTTGATCAAAAGCGAAATCGCAGAATATATATATTAAAGACAAAAACATATATACAAACGAACTGAGAACCCCCTTCTTTTCAAAGAACGGCTTTAAAGTCGGTTAAAAAGAATCTACTGCCAAAAATTAAAAACTAGCCAAGTGCGTGTCGGGCCACGCGCATTGTAGGGTTCCGTAGTAGTATAATATTTATAATAATTATTTTTAAAATAATCCAACACCCAAGTTCAACGACTATTACTGCTATACTAATAAAGTTATTTTAACCGCTATTATATTCCTTTGAATATTAATGAAATGCAATATCATCATGATTTTTTCCAGATTTTATTAAGTGCTAAGTGATTTTATTAGCAGTTTAGCTTTCAGAGGGCGGGGGGGGGGGGGGGGGCGCCCTACTGGAACAAAAATATGCACTTTTAAGTTAGAATATATCGTAAATGGAGCAATAAATCGAAAAATAGTAGTAGCAACCCCTAAGTCATTTTAAAAGAGCTATTCAACGAAACCACATACGATGGGGTAGATGACGAAAAAAAAATATCCCCACTTAACATGTAGGGGAGCTACACTAAAAAAATTATTTTTAAAATTTTTATTTTACCACTGTGTCGGCGTAATTGATATACACACCCCTTCAAAATTTCAGCTTTCTAGTACTAACGGTCTCAGAGCACAGACAGACAGATAGACAGACGGAATGATGAAACTATAAGGGTTCCTTGTCAGGACTACGGAACCTTAAAATATTTACAAAACGTAAGACTAAAGTTGAGTACTGACTGGCAAACGTCGCTCGTGTGGAAATCATCAACCGGCGTTCTCCTATCAGCTGCCAGATGTAACAGAGTCTGTCCGCTTCTCAGCTGCACGTTTCTGAGACCGAATATCGCCCGTCGTACCGCTGTTATCGTATCCTGGACAAATTACATAAGCATTATAAAAACGTTTGCGATATCTGCAAATATAAAAGGACACATCGAGGCCAATTCTCGAGTTTTATGGCGGGAACATGGAAAAGTGTGTGTGATCTCATTGTATTTTTTCCTAAAATTTGTGTTCTTTCGCAAGTTAATGTGTAAACAATGTTGATTATAAACCATTAAGTGCCGGTTAATGTGTGTGAGTGTAGGGAAACAGCACAATATTGAAAACATGCTATTTGCGTTCTCACAAAAATTCCACTGGAAATCTTCAGTAAAGACTATATCTTTACTGAGGTTAGGGTATGACTTTGGCTAGACTATGACTTCCCACTATGACCCATGTTTATGACTTTAATTCACAAACTTAAATAATTTTAATACACTTGCTAAATACAATAATCGTTTGGAGTCATAATAGTATTCTCCTCTTTTTGTAATATAAAATCGCTAAAAAATGGTTGTCTTACCTCGTCATTTCCATCATTTTCCAACAGCCGCGCAGCAACAGCGACCAGATAAAGCGCCGTCCTGACATTCCCCTCGTATTCCTCCTGTGACAAGCACGTCCGAGCCAAACACTACGCATCAATAGTTTGTACTCTTCTAGGAGGGGCGGGTTAGTGCGTGCGTGCAAATGTCTGCGTGAGTTATACGACCTGACACGGACGGAACAGTGCGCTGTGTGGCATGATACGGATGTAACTGTGTTGTGTTATGATACGTACACGTAACTGTGTTGTGTGTCATGGTAGGGATTTAACTGTGTATTGTGGTTTGCTCCCGGGTATTCCGGTACTACAAAATTCCGGTATTTCTGTGCTTTATGTAATAACAACTTCGAAAATACTACTAAATATACTGTGACTACTGCGATTGGTTCCGCATTTACATAGTTAATTAGCATAACCTTAGTCAAGTTCATCGGGATACAATGCGTTAAAAATAATCAGCTAGGCCGTTTAGCATATGCATAACTCTTCCAGCGTTTCTGCCACGATCACGATGTCACCCGCAAATCGGATGACAAGAATAAGGGGGAGAATCACAAGGGGAGAGAAGATGTGGGGTTAGTTTATTTTTTGCTTGCACAGTGCTTAATGGACTACCTTAAACGGATGTCACTGTGTTGTGTGCTATGATACGGATATAAATGTGAGTTGTGTGAGATAAAATGGATGTCGTTGTGTGTTATACAGTATGTTTGATAGATAATAATATAAGTATGTTATAATTATAGAATTATTATAGCGTAAATGAAAATGTTCATTTATGTTAGAATTTTTAGGCATTTTCACATATAATCACAGAATTTGAAATTTACTTTTCATTTACGTTATTGTTACAATACATAATAACTACATATTATAAAACAGTCCCCCGCCGCGTCTGTCTGTCTGTTCGCGATAAAGTCAAAAACTACTGAACGGATTTTCATGCTGTTTTCACCAATAGACAGAGGAAGATTTATCTGTATAATTCATTAAAGTTTTTAGTAAATTGGTTGGCTGGGTCGCTAGTTGTAACTATAGTTTTCAAGAAGCTAAATTACATTCTAAGTAAAATCTATGGAAAGTTTTTTCTCCAGTTAATGATTTGAAGTATTGTGAAATAAGCTAATACAATTATTAATATGTCTGATGTAGTAAGCATTTAGACGTGCTTTTGGGTGTGCATGTTTGTTTTAATTTAAGCTTGAAACAAATAGTTATTAAAATGATAATTAAATATCTTTTGTAAACATTAAACTTTCGCGATTTTAACACATAGTTATAAATAATTAAATACGAGACTTATCGCGCTTAAAACATCAATTTTTATTTTTGACTTTGCGACTACTGTCGTCGTTGTCTGGTTACCACGATCAATGCAAACGATGGTCGAAACGTCGAGTTAAATAAAAATAAATGTTTTAAGCGCGATAAGTCCCGTATTTTGATATTTATAACTATAATTAAGTATCTTATTCATTACGTTAGTAGCCGAGCATGTTCTATCAAAGCAAAGTCACTTCTCATCAGGGAGATTTTGGTCCAGTCTTTCCAAGTATAATAAAGTTTCAGTAAAATAATTTTACTAAAAACTCTCGACTGTAAATGACGATTTTCCTTAGTAGGACATTTACAAATCACCGATTATATCCCTGAAATCTTAATTAAATGTATAATATTATGACATTATCGACAGTAGCACATTAAGAAGAAAAAATATGAAGTTATTTTAACCTTATAGTCAAATTCACGTTTTGTCGTATTCATACATTAAAAAAATCAAATGAATAAAATAACCTCCTCCTCAATTGATCAAGTCAATTTAGAAACCTTCATCATCATTAACAGCCAGTATTTGTCCACTGCTGGACATAGGCCTCATCTATATCACGCCACTGAGCCCAAAAAGCAGGTTGGAAACAAAGAGCTGAGCTTTTTTTTTCTAACCGCTGCCAGTCAGCTTGCGTATTTCATATTAGAAACCTTATGATGCGAGATTTACAATTAACTAATATTGAGCATAATATGACATACTACTAAAGATTCCGGGTCGTGATTGGCCTGCGGTTTCTCGAGCCGACTCGATCCTCTTCTTAATTCTTCAGCGCACGCTTCTAAAACGTAGCACACCTGAGAAGAGACCAAATCTCATAGTAATAATTAGTATAGTTTAAAAACTAAAACAACCGAGTTACATGCCGCGCGAGTCAGTTTCATCAAGTTTGAGACATTTATCGTCATATATCTTGAGATACTTATCAGATCTCGATGAAATTACAATGGGACCTCGGAAATGTACCTTACTGATTAAAAAATATTCATTCGAATTGGTTCACAATTGACGGAGTGATCGCGTAACATACATACAAAAAAAAACAATATACAGACGAATGGACAACCTTCTCTTTTTCGGGAGTCGGTTGAAAACTATAGGGTTGCGATAATACGGATGATGCCTTGGTAAAAAAATAATAATTCTAATAAGTCCGTCAGTTAGATTATCAAAAAATTATTTAAATTAATATTATTATTTAAAAAATCAATAGAAATTGACAAAGACAAAGAGCGTCAAAGTTCAGGAGTGGGGGCACGTGACGTCACGAACCTGAATTTCAACGCTCTATATCTTCCGTCGTTTTTTGTTTAATTGACTAAATAAAAAATACGTATAAACCAATATTTTTGGATAATGTAAATGACGGACTAGAAATATTTTTTAAGCCTAGGCTATTGCCTACGGATAAAAATAGTTTATTCGTATGATATATGCTCTAAGTGGATAGGACTAAAGTGTCTTGTGCCTTATGTCAGCAGTTGCGTGAAAGAGTAACAAACATCCATCCATCTATCTTACTCACCAACTTAACTTAATATAAAAGCATGTAGATGGCGCTGGAGAAGGTAGCTCAGTTCTCCTTCTAAATATTGCCTAAATGTATGAGATCCTGCATCGCGCAAACGATATTATCCGCAATGTTAGAACCATGAAGTATGAAAGTGATATTGAGCGAAGAGTTTTGGCAGGAAACCAAGTGAGTGGGGCACTGCATAACTTTATGAGAAGTCAGAACGTGTCTAAAAAAGCACGACTGGCTGTACATAGGGGAGTGTTGGTTTCCACACTCATGTATGGTAGTGAATGCTGGGTATGGCAGAAGAAACATGTAAGTAAAATTAATGCTGTAGAAATGAGAAGTTTGAGAAGTATGATCGGAGTGACTCTGATGGATAAGTTGGAGAACAGCATGATAAGGGAATGTTGTGGTGTGGCAGAAGATGTAGTGACAAAGATAGAGAAAGGGATGCTTAGATATGTTTGCACATCAAGAGAGGATGGATGAAGAAAGATTGACGAATCAGATTTATGAGACGAGTGTGAATGGGCCTGTTGGTAGAGGCCGACCTAGGCGAACGTATCACGACCAGATCGGAGACGTTTTAAAAAAAGGCCAAGTCAAAAGTACCTATAACCGGCGAGCATGTATGAAGGCGCTCATGAAAGTGGAAGAAGCGAAGGAGGTATGTCAGGATCATAGCATGTGGAAAGAAGTAGTCTCTGCCTACCCCAACGGGCCAACCCCAAAAGGCATGATTGTATGTATATATGTATGTATGTTAGAACCCAACTTGATTCGTCATCAAACATCTTAAAATTTTAACTCTTTCGTAACTTTCGCATTTTTTAGTAGAATGTTATTTGTAAATACCTGAGCTAATGGCAGCTGAATTCCTCCGATATGAATCATCTGTGAGAATACTTGAGCAAATCTGAGCAAGTCCTTTACTACTGATACCTGCAACAAAATATTATCTGTTAAATATTATGTTTCTTTGACCGTTACACACTTTATATATTTGCACATTGACAAACAATCCAAAATTTCATCGTACCTACGGAATTTGAGCCCGTACCTCCTAGGAAACACGCCCAGGTTCTCTGACTAAGTCACAGTAAGATCCTCGATACGAAGAAATCTGATTGGAGAAAGAATGGATTGCATTTTAACCAAATATGCATTGGTGGCGCCATCTATGATAGCTATTTAGAAGTTAATCATTCGAATGAAATCATTACAGTTTTCAGATCCGTCGACAGATGTTGCACTGCTTAAATCAAATATTATTTTCATATTTTATAATGTTATATTAGTGATAAAATGAATGGTAAAAAATATAGTTTTATCTTCAAGTTCCAGGTGTGGGGAGGGTCAATTATAACGATGTTCGGCTTGAGTTGCTACCAAAAAGTAGGCTACCGAATCAAGGAAGTAATCTGCCGCCATAACCTTACGGTGTTCCGGCAGCACACAGCGCTCGAGATTCAGAGTTTTCTATGGTTTTTTAATATCTTCGACCACATCATAGCTCACCACAAGGTGAGATAGTGGTCAAACGCTAGCCTATAAGATATATGAAACAAAGATCTAATGGACCTAAACAAAAAAAACAAAATTAACTTAAACTGATTATCTCATTCTTTTTTGTAAAGACAGTTTAAAGTTCGCATTTTGTCATGCGTCGTAGAACCAGTCTTCTTTGAAGACTACTTACCGAGTTCTGTTGCCTGAGTTGCAAAGCCCGCCTCCACAAAGCGAGCCATCTGTCGAAACGTGCCTCGTCAGCGAAAACTGCGCCTCGGAACACGATCAGGTAAGTAAAATTTAGGTACGCGCTGACAAGCAACTACAATCAACTTTATTTCAATAGGTTCAAGACCACTTACCGAGTTCTGTTGCCTGAGTTGCAAAGCCCGCCTCCACAAAGCGAGGCATCTGTCGAAACGTGCCTCGTCAGCGAAAACTGCGCCTCGGAACACGATGGGATGAGGCAGGTCGGGACAGGCGGTGCCGAGGACTCGCTCTCTTATCGTCAGCCCTTCCATATGGAGACCGTGGGAGTTGCCGTGGAGACGTTCTACTTCCTAAAACCAATTTTATCATATCTATCACCAATTTCCTCAATTAATAGCACATATAATAAGTGTAATAGCGTAATAGCACATAAGCACATAGTACATTATTCTGTGGTACTATTAACCACAGAATAATGAATAGTACAAATATAGAAGATGCACTCCCTGCGAGCAAACATTCGAGATTAAACCTAGTTACGTCAGTTTCGTTCAAAACACGCTAGACGCCTCGGATGCGACCTTGAATTTGCGTCGCAGAATAAACTAATAGTAACTAGGAACCGCGTGTTGCGCACCGTAAGTCTGTATCACTCGGTCAGCTCGCGGGCCGTCAGCTGTCTCTGTACTGTAAGGTTGAGTGTTGTGGGAAAACAGATTGAATAGTAAAGTAAAGGCGCGCGTCCGATTGAGAGCGCGTGACAGTACTGACTGAACTTGTAGCCCGCTGGCTGCCGGGGAGGTACTAGCATTTTCATAGCACCGCGCGGAGTGGCACAGCCCTGACAGCACTAAGATTCCTAAGACTTACACGCTTAAACTACTCAACCGATTGAGCTGAAATTTGGTATGCAGATAGCCTAGATCCTAGAATAACTCATAAGGTATTTTTATCCCGATATTGCCACAGGAACGATATCTACGTCGATGTCGCGGGGCACAGCTAGTGTACAATATTTATATATTTTTTTATTAATTTTATTTGCCCCTTACCTCTAGCGTTGTGCTTTCCTTCCAGTTGTCATAGGCAGGGATGGGCTCGGCAGGTTTCTTCAGCAACAATCCGTAGCGAGTGTCGTATCTCATCGCCATAGCTCTGTGGAGGTATTGGTACGCCATCTATTGGATAAAACGCAGGTTTACTTTTATTTAGATTCAATATAATAGTTTTTGTAGTGGTAGGACTTCTGCTAGTCCGCCTGGGGCGGCACGACAACTTTGCCTATTAATTTTCAGCCGTGAAATAGGAATACTTTTCGGTTGCAATGGCAAGGTGTCCAGTGAAATAACAGGGCATGTGAGAGTGAGGCGGGGACGCCTTTGCACTTCAATGTTTAACATTCGCATAATAGTATTAGCAACCCCTAGCTAAAAGACATATTCAACGATACCCCAAAAAAAAATTCATCCCCAATTCACACGTAGGGGAGCTACCCTAAATAAAATTTTCCAAAATTTTATTTTACCACTGTGTCGGCGTAATTGATATACATACACACCTTTTTCTTATGGTTAAAGGTAACAGGACAATCACGACGCTTGCCTGATAGCGATGACGTCTACCTATTACAGATACAGCGGCATGTCACTGCACTGCGCCTGTTACCTTGAGACATAAAAATGTTGTGTCTGTGTCACATGCCCTGTAATTTCACTCAAGAAAACCTCTGGAGCTCGGTCAGACGGTCGGCTAACGGTCTCTTACCAAAACCTCGGACAGACGGACAGACAGACAGTCATGACGAAACTATAAGGGTTCCTTTTCAGGAATACGGAAACCTAAAAAATATGTTCGGTGCCAGTAAGAAAATTGGCAACATTAGCTGCTTACCCTCAAACAATAATATTCCTTATCGTTAGCAAAGGAAGCTCCCAACAGTTCAAATGCTTCTATCTTCTGCGCTCGGCTGATGTCAGAGCGAGACGCCAATATTTCTACGACGCCTGCGCGAGCGCGTTCGGCGGCGCATTGCAGTGGTGTCATTCCTGGAAATACGGAGAATTGTGTCTTATGTACTGATAATAAGAGATGAATTCGATTGGTGTTATTACCTCTACTCTTAAGTCTACAGGTTGGTAAATTTTGACAGTCCCTGAAACAGTGGTGAATGATGCAGAAAGAGTAGGTGAAGTCACCAACTCTTTGAATGTTAATCAACAAACAAGATGGATTTTTGGGATAGGACCGAAAAGAACCTTTTCAGAAGTAGCCACGGTATAATTTAAGATCGTTTAAAAAACGAAAAGAACCGACCTCAAATGGCACACTTGTTATTTTCAGTAGGTACCAAGTTCGAGGTATTTATCTCCGTATCTATGGAGATACTGCACATATCTCAATGAAATGTAAATTAAATGGAACCACTAGGAAAGTATATAATTTGACTAAAAAAAGAATTTTCCAAATCAGTTCAGGCGTCTTCATGTTTTTTTTCATAGATATAGAAAAGCAAATAAGCATGCGGCCCACCTGATGGTAAGTGGTTTCCGCCGCCTATTAACACCTGCAATACCAGGGGCAATACTGGTGCGTTGCCTGCTCTTTTGAAAGAGGAATCTGTTAACTCTCCTTTTGAAGGAACTCAGATCAACTTTCTGCGGGAAAACATCGGAAGGAAGGTACATCGAGTAATCGGTGAACATACATAATATATATATATATATATATATATATATATATATATATATATATATATATATATTATGATTTTTTATACAACTCTTTTTAATCTAATAGGCATGACGACAGTATCAAAAAATCGAAGTTTTGATGATATTAAGGGAAAATACTTATTAAAACAATTTAAAACACTAGTTCAATTTTATATAAAAAATTGAGATTATTAAGATTTTCAATAAAATAAAACATTAAAATACTGCAATCGGCCATTTTCATTGAAATACCAATCACAGTGCATGACGTCACACCAAAGTCCTCTTATGAGGTTCTTTTGAAAATGTTATTAAATTTTGGAAAACCCATGTGTAATCATTGTCACAGATTATATAATAGTTACTCAGTTAAGTATGTCATCAACATATGCGTGACGTCACAGCCGACGCCATGACACATGTGAGCTGTTTTAGCGCACTATTGAAAAAATATTAGAACAATTGCTTTTAACTTCGTTAAACTTAACTTAATTACCGAAATATAGGTTTTTACGTGAATAGCAAATGTGTTCCCACATTACGGAGGAGGATTTCAAAGTCATTCGTCAGCCCCATTGTCCTGTGTAATTATGACCTCTCTGTAGGTAGGTACTTATTAACGTTTCCAACTTAAACATGTTTAGTATTTTAAACCGAAAAATTGAGACAGTTTTTTATAATTAGGCGACACAGTGATAAAGTATTGCTAATGTTTATATGCGGCGCCGTGGCGGCTTCCACTTACAAACACTTATAAGCAGAAATCGTACAGAAAAACAACCCTTATCAAGATAGAAATACGTACCATTTTCATTAGTAAGTATCCTCGCTTTGTGCTCCAATAAAGCGCAGACAACTTGCCCGTGTCCACATTCAGCCGCGAAATGCAGCGCTGTAGCGCCACAAAGCGCTCTTTCGTCTACCCTAGCACCGCTGTCTAAGAGGAATTGTACCTGTAATAAGGAGAAAAACAAAGAGAGGATAAAAACTATGAGAAAAGATTTTTCATGCGGTGAAATTGGAAATATTTCTGAATGTTGTCATTTATTGTAGAGTTATTTTCATTACCAAGCTAAAGTGTTCAACTTTATATCTCCGGAGATACCTGCGATATAATTACAATAAGACCAAACGGGAAGCATACTCCCTAAAACGAAACAAATATTTTTTTAAATCGATCAATAAATCACGTAGTTCTGAGGCAACAAACATAAAAAAGAGGGTGCGTAGAAAGCTACGCGTAAAGCTCATTTCAGACTACGCTATAATATAATAACAATATAATAGCACAACAATATCGCTCTCCAAACATATATTTAGAACACGTTCACACTTAGCTATACTATATAGCAGCCAATTTGCTTGTCATGCTGTGCTATATAGCGGAATAGTATAGCGTAGTCTGAAATGCGCTTAAGAAGCGAAACTTCCAAGTTTATTCAATTTGATTAACAACATCAGTACCTATTTATGGTTCAATTCCATCTGTTGAACTTTAGCGAATACGTTTTCGTAGTTACGCCGTTCTACAATAGAGGGCGCTTATATAAATATAAAATACAACATGGCGCTTATCACTTCCGCTGCCTTTGGACCGTGACGCTACGTCACTTCCGTCAAATTATACCCCAGTACGCCCAAAATAAAGTTGAATTGGGAACCTTCCTACTTTTAGGTGAAGTCGTTTGAAAATAGTAACCAGTTACTCACCACATCCAAATGTCCCTTATAAGCGGCAATCATCAAACAAGTGTTGTTATACTTGTTTGCCTTGTGTATGTCCGCTCCGTATCGCACCAAGTACTTGACGATGTCCAGTCTTCCGTCGAAGCAGGCTGCTCGCAGGGGTGTGCTGAGAGTCTTTGTGGCATGGTTCACGTTAGCGCCAGCCCTCACTAGACGCTTTACTATGCCTAGGTGGCCAGCGCCTGCAGCACACCATAATGCTGTTGCACCTGGAATAAAGATATTAGATGAGGACATTGAGGACTTAAGAAATAAACCGCCAAGTCAGCCCCGGGTCTTGGGGGCGGGGGGGCAAACCGGGCTGCAGTTTCAGGGGGCGCCAAAATCATAATACAGTATAGTTAAAAATAAAAAAACATGCCTCACAAAGCACCTAGAATACGGAAGCCTGGATAGCCGCCTACTGTCGACGTAAGAAACAGTCGCCACACAGGCCCACAACTTAGGTGAACATATGGACTTATCAACGGATTCTTAATGTCCCATTCACAAAAATTGCCAACCATTATATATTTGTAAGTTTTTTAAGTAATTTATATAAAACGCTGGAGAGAGGGGCGCCACTATCAAGTTTCTGCCCCGGTTGCGCCAAGTGCTAGTCAGGGCCCAGTGGTTCAATCCCCACGCCGCATACCAATGGATTTTTCTATCGAAAAATGTATGTGCACTATTCACAGTGGCTCTCCGGTAAAGGAAGAACATCGCTAAGAAACACCCAACCCCCGCTTGGTAGTGAGACACTATCTAGTGTCCGCTGGGCAGCTACCACCCTCAAGTTAGAAAATCTGTCGCCAAACATCTAATGTGTTCCGGTAGCTATCCTTGAGAGCCAGTTCCCATTCTAAGCCTAGCGTGCTACCACCCTCGAACCCATCATCACTACGCTACCAACAGGTGAGATAGTGCTCAAACGCTAGCCTGTATGCTAAAAATAACAAAAAAAGATTGACTCTGAGGGACCCGCAATCGAAGATTTACGTACCAACGTAATCTAACAGAAATATTAAAATAAGTGAGATAAAACTTTCCCCTCGTGGGTGACAATAGACACTACAAAATACAACAATATATTATATACTTTGTCTTTTCTATGCTCCGCCCCGGCATCGCGCGGCATAACAACACAAAGAAAAGTAGATTTGCCAAAATCGGTAACGCACTCAGTAAATAGATTACAAGAAAGGAAAGTCACCTTTATTTTTACAAATTCTCGTCATCCATGATTAAGATTTCTGTTATCTCAAAACTGTATGTGCGAGTTAATTTTATATTTCATCCATGACACAGAATTATATATAAGTGTTCAAATGACACACATACCGAAACATAAATACACAATTAATTATGAATCACGTCATATTTCTATGTGTAATCAAGCGTGAGTAAAATGTGAGGGATATTCTTATGATATCTTGACTATCTAGAAGAAATTGACTATTCGAATAAGCCGAATTAAGCCTCATTGACGTAATGGATGACTTCACTTCTAAGCGAGAGGTCACCAGTTCAAATCCTAGCACGGATGTACGTCCACAGATGGTAGGAGCATATATATCGATATAGATGTTCCGCCTGACTTGCTACCAAAAAGTAGCTTACCACCATCAAGGAGAAAATGTGCCGCCATAACCTTACGGCGTTCCGGTAGCGCACAACCCTTGAGCACAATCAGAGTATTCTAGGCCTAGCGTGTTCACCATCTTCGACCACATCATCGCTTACCACCAGGCGAATAGTGGTCAAACACTAGCTTAATGAATCGTTAATGGTCAAGTGCTAAGTCTCGGAGTACCGAAACCTAAGAAAAGTACCTCAGGCAATAAAAACAACTGTACCTATGTTGTATGGCAACAGTGAAATTCAAACCGTTATTGAATAAAGGTAGTTTATCATTATTGACAGTGTTGATTGGACTGAGTACTTTATTAAATAAACCGCCAAGTCAGCCCCGGGTCTAGGGGGCGGGGGGCAAACCGGGCTGCAGTTTTAGGGGGCGCCAAAATCATAATACAGTATAGTTAAAAATAAAAAACATGCCTCACAAAGCACCTAGAATACGGAAGCCTGGTTAGCCGTCTACTGTCGACGTAAGAAACAGTCGCCACACAGGCCCACAACTTAGGTGAACTTATGGACTTATCAACGGATTCTTAATGTCCCATTCACAAAAATTGCCAACCATTATATATTTGTAAGTTTTTTAAGTAATTTATATAAAACGCTGGAGAGAGGGGCGCCACTATCAAGTTTCTGCCCCGGTTGCGCCAAGTGCTAGTCAGGGCCCAGTGGTTCAATCCCCACGCCGCATACCAATGGATTTTTCTATCGAAAAATGTATGTGCACTATTCACAGTGGCTCTCCGGTAAAGGAAGAACATCGCTAAGAAACACCCAACCCCCGCTTGGTAGTGAGACACTATCTAGTGTCCGCTGGGCAGCTATCACCCTCAAGTTAGAAAATCTGTCGCCAAACATCTAATGTGTTCCGGTAGCTATCCTTGAGAGCCAGTTCCCATTCTAAGCCTAGCGTGCTACCACCCTCGAACCCATCATCACTACGCTACCAACAGGTGAGATAGTGCTCAAACGCTAGCCTGTATGCTAAAAATAACAAAAAAAGATTGACTCTGAGGGACCCGCAATCGAAGATTTACGTACCAACGTAATCTAACAGAAATATTAAAATAAGTGAGATAAAACTTTCCCCTCGTGGGTGACAATAGACACTACAAAATACAACAATATATTATATACTTTGTCTTTTCTATGCTCCGCCCCGGCATCGCGCGGCATAACAACACAAAGAAAAGTAGATTTGCCAAAATCGGTAACGCACTCAGTAAATAGATTAGAAGAAAGAAAAGTCACCTTTATTTTTACAAATTCTCGTCATCCATGATTAAGATTTCTGTTATCTCAAAACTGTATGAGCGAGTTAATTTTATATTTCATCCATGACACAGAATTATATATAAGTGTTCAAATGACACACATACCGAAACACTTATATATACACACACATATATATCGATATCGATGTTCCGCCTGACTTGCTACCAAAAAGTAGCTTACCACCATCAAGGAGAAAATGTGCCGCCATAACCTTACGGCGTTCCGGTAGCGCACAACCCTTGAGAGTCAGAGTATTCTAGGCCTAGCGTGTTCACCATCTTCGACCACATCATCGCTTACCACCAGGCGAATAGTGGTCAAACACTAGCTTAATGAATCGTTAATGGTCAAGTGCTAAGTCTCGGAGTACCGAAACCTAAGAAAAGTACCTCAGGCAATAAAGACAACTGTACCTATGTTGTATGGCAACAGTGAAATTCAAACCGTTATTGAATAAAGGTAGTTTATCATTATTGACAGTGTTGATTGGACTGAGTACTTTATTTAGACTGATAATTTGTCTTTGGTAACTCCATTTTTTTATTATATAAGGCAGCAGTACAGGCACGACGCTAGCCTGATAGGTAAACGTCATTGCTTACCAGCAATGACGTTTACCTATTACAGATACAGCGGCATGCGAAACTCTAGACATCCATGCATGTCACTGCACTGCGCCTGTTATCTTGAGACATAAATATGTTAAGTCTCACATGCCCTGTAATGTCACTGGACACTTGAAGACTTAAATGTCGTTGAGAGAGAGAAGTATAGATTTCAGTTGACACTTATTTAGCACAGTGACCGCCATCTAGGCACCATTGGGAAAGTTGTTGATCCTACGGGCGCAGGCAGGGCAGATAAAAATTGATGACAATGAATTGAATGAATTAAAGGTAAAATTACTCCAAGTAGTTATTAAACTATGTTCTGAAAACAAACATCTGTTTCGACTTTAAACTAAACATTACGTTTACATACAAAATTAAAACAAAAGATAAAACCCACAAAATCTACTTAACAACCGCCAAAAATGTCCATTTCATTTAAAACGCGGTAATTATTCAATTACACAGAGTGCAATATTACATCAAGTAAAAAAAGAATTTGTTTAATTATCTGGCATCATGCCTGATTGGCGTGCCATAATAAAACGGATACCTGGTCGAAACGGCCGCATGATGTACTACGGCAGTATACTCAGTTCTATTCCATGGCAGTCAAATTTATAACTTTATATGGAGCACACAACGCATCAGATTCAGCAATGCCAAATGAATGCATAAAATTCGTCCCAATCATGATAAATCATAAAGCGGGAAACAAAGAAACATTTGGAAGCGCGCCAAAATCTCATCGAGTTCCATGTAATTCCTTTGTATGTAAACTTTCGCTAAAAATACGACGCTACACTTCTGTAAGGACTAAAAAATTAAAGTCAACGCGCTGGGAACTTCTTTGTTTCGTTGCTTAGTAGCTTCAGATTTAAGGGTAGGGTCTAAGACTTCGCTTTTAGTAACTACACTAAACTAGGCCTAGATAGACGCGTCGAATCGTTAGTCGCCGCGTTAGTGGTAGAGTTGACGAATAAATGATTTGCATTAAGAAGGCCAAAATTGTCTTCTAATTTAATGACAGATATTGTCGTATACATCTAATTTCTTCAACGTTGATTCTTCAACTTCGGATTGTGATTTTTTTAATTTTTAAGTAAACGCAGGTCATATCTGCTGCAGGACCGTAACCGTTGGGGTAGACACTAGTAGACTAGTGGAGATCGCGAATCGGCAAACGTAGCGTAGGCCCTGTGACCTATGCTAAGTATGCCGATTGGTGTGGTGGAGCGACGACATACGCAAAGCGGTGGGCAGTGACTGGAAAAATAGAGCCGAAGATAGCACAGTGGCGTATCTTCAGAGACGCCTATGTCCAGCAGTGGACTGATACCGGCTGACTAAGAAGAAGATACGCAGGATGGTTCTATATACAGATTTTATGGCAAAATATGTATGAAGCGTAACTAAAAATTACTCGTGCAGCAAGTGTCGGAACTGTTTATAAGTCATGCGACGATGTTATTTATAAACACTGCAAATTGAGGGAACATCGTCTTAAGTCAATGAGCTCGTGAGAACTTCTTTGTTTTTATGCGTAATATTGATCCATACTAAAGAGAAATATATTGTCGTGCTTCCGACGACATTTTAAGGAACGTGTGAGTGGTATATATTCTACTTTGATTATGGATGAAGGTAGGTATTAGAATTTACAGTCTAAGTCAACGCAATAAAAACACAGTTGTTTATGCTGTATATTAATTTCTCAAGAAGCAATATACTCATACAAATTAGAAAGACACTGCTTTTTTGCAACAATGTTACATCGAAGCAAAAATGCAGGGCTTCAAAAATAAATTCAGAATAGACACATACATTCGCAGAGTGCCGGCAATGACTGTCAAAGAAGCGCTGATGAAGATCAAGCTTAGTCAGTCGCGTATCTTGGGGAGGCCTATGTCCATCATCATCAGCCGGTGTCAGTCCACTGCTGGATGCAGGCCTCTCCCAAGATACGCCACTGAGCCCGATCTTCGGCTCTTCTTTTCCAGTCCACTGCCTTGGGGCCTTGGCTTCGTGTGTGCATTTCCATCTTGGGAGGAATATGCCCTAATCGCCACGCTGGGCATGCGGGTTGGCCTATGTCCAGCAGTAGACTAATACAAGTTAATTATAATGGTGATATTTAATTTTTGTAAATTTTTTGTAGATATTTATTTAATTCAGAATTTTAATCTGTCTACGTACGTACAAGTAAAACGTATCCCAAAGACTGCAAATAGAGGAAACTTCGCCGTAAGCAACTTCTTTGTTTTGATGGTTAGTAGTGCTCCAAATTCAAAGGCAATATATATCCGTGTTTTCGACGACGTTGGCAAACGACGACTTGTGTTTTTATTTTAGTTGGAACTTATTGCGTTTCAAGTTCCAATTTTAACACGTAACTGATAGTTGTGCTATTTTTGAGTATTGAAGTAGGTTAAGTATACTTGTTTATTTTATTTGTTTATTTGTTTATTACTTCTTTATTATTACATTGTATAAATGTTGCGCTCCCGCTGTCTGTACGCTTAGATCTTTTAAACTACGCTACGGATTTTAATGCGGTTTTCATCAATATAATTATACAGGGATTCAAGAGAAGGTTTATAACCAAGATTAAACGCGGACAAGGCCGCGGGGCGCAGCAAGTTTCTTTTATGAAAAAACCCAGCCAAGTCAAATTATACTCGCCCACCGAGGCTTCCGTACCAACTTCTCAAACTAGGTTAAAAGAAACTTAACTTTGTAGTTCGATCCATAGAAAATGTATTGCTTCAACGCAAAGAATAAGTTTTTTTAAATTCACGTTTTTTTTTATTAAACTACATATTTACGGTTTTCAGATTTATTCCTATATAAGTGGTTCAAGACCTTGCTTCTTACCAAATTTCATGATTCTAGGTCAACGGCAAGTACCCTATAGGTTTTGATTCCCTTGTGAAATCGCGAAATATGTGACTTACGAGGGAACGTGGGGTGGCACTTTTCCATACAAATGTATTCCCTCGTTTTCTCCCTGGAAAATGCTTCTGGAGCAAAACTTGTTTCTACAAAAAATCAAGGTCTGCTGTAGCTTCGCCCCTATCATTTGCTTTTTTTGACCATACAATTGCAAAAAGAAATACGTATAAGCGTTTTAATCTCCTCTTTAAGATTTTTGAAAGGTCATATATCTATTTGTAATAGGTTGGTCAAAAAAATAAAGTGATAGGGGCGTAGCTACAGCAGACCTTGATTCTGATAGAAACATTTTTTTCTCTATAGGCATTTTCCAGGGTGGAAACGGGGGAATGAATACATTTGTATGGAAAAGTGCACCCCGCGATCCCTCTTAAACGGTGACATCTTTTGATCGCGTTGAGTTTCAGGTTTGATTTTCACAGCCGAAAGATACCGTAGACCCGAGGATTCAGTATAAGTTACTTGATACCACTACGCATTCCGGAGATAAAAGCGGGCTTGACAGACGGTTAGACGGACAGATAGACAGGCGGACAACAAAGTGATCCTATAAGGGTTCCGTACCCAAAGGGTAAAACGGGACCCTATTACTAAGACTCCGCTGTCCGTCTGTCTGTCTGTCTGTCTGTCCGTCTGTCTGTCACCAGGCTAGGTCATTAACCGTGATAGACAGTTGAAATTTTCACAGATGGTGTCTTACTGTTGCCGCTAGAACAACAAATACTAAAAACAAAATAAAGTTAAAAATTAAAGGGGGTCCCCATACAAAAAAAGTGTTTTTAAACGCCATCTATTTAATTAGTTTCGGCAAAATGACATAGATGGCGCTAGTAAACGAGCCCGTCTTTCTAGATCGCGACCAAACCACATATTCTTGGTTATGTCAATTAATCAAATATATGAGGTTGAAACTCTGTTATGTTTCGTATTTTACGGAACCCTCCCTAGGTGTGCGATAAGAAACGCGATGCTGATTCGCACTTGGCCAGTTTTATTTTCCTTTTAAGGTATGGAACCCTAAAAAACATAGGTAATGTAAATATGTAGTGATAGTTAAGGTTTATTCGGAACAAGGTACGAAGGTATTGATGATAAACTTAGTTTAGTACTACAAGATCGAATGGTCCTGAGTACGAAACCGTGCATGTGCAAGCAAGTGCCGTCGATTTATATCGGCGGGCGCTGAGGTAGCGTTTTGTTGCATACGCAACTAATATAAGATGCTATTAAAATAAAACCCTCTACTGTCCGTCCGTCCATTCGTCTGTCAGTCACAGGGCTATCTATATCTTTGGAATCCCGAAAGAGACGACTTTTGATTTTTTTACAGAATCAGTGTTACTATTATTATCAAAAATGAAGAGCGTCCTAAAAACGTGTTTTATTGTGCGTTTTCAGCTATATTTAGTTTTTGCAATTTCGTTGAAATTTTAATGAGACCACCTGGGAAGTGTAACTATTCTTTGAAACAAAAAAATAAATTTCCAAATCGGTTCTGACATTTTCGAGTAATCGGTGAACATACATAAAAAAAAAAAAGATTCCGACGAATTGAGAACCTACTCCTTTTTTGTGAAGTCGTTTAATAACATATTAAATACCAACCTTAACTTCAGTACCATATTAAATACAACTCTTACCTACAATAACATATAAAACACCAACCTTAACTTCAGTGACATATTAAATACAACTCTTACCTACAATAACATATTAAATACCAACCTTAACTACAGTAACATATTAAATACAAACCTAACCTTTAATAACATATTAAATACCAACCTTACCTTCAGTAACATATTAAATAACTCTTACCTTCAATAACATATTCGTCAAATTTGACCGTCCCCTCAGTTTCCAATCTGACTGGTGGTCGGAACTTATCCAACAGTATTCTGACGGCACCTTCTCTGCCATGCCGTGCTGCAGCGATCAGTGGAGTGCATTGCACACCTTCGAAGCGCACATCCTGGAATCAAATCAAATCATTTATTCAGTATGTAGGCAGTATTAATATACGCACATATACACGTCTAAATTAAAAATCATAAAATAAATCAAGTAAACATAGCAAAGGCAGAAATTAACGCTTTATTTAAAAAAAATAAAATTTAACCATTCAGCTGTCATCCAATCGTTGATGTCAGACTATTCAAAAAATATTAAAGTAGGATTGCCAACCATACACGTACCTGTGTGTTGCAGTACTTCAGACAATTTTTATATTAAAAAAAAGTGAATTAGTAAAACACAACTAAAAGAAACGAACGAACGTGTGGTAATATGAATTATAAGTATAGTAGTGGTAGGACTTCTGCTAATAATGGTAGGACTTCTGCTAGTAGTGGTGTAGTGGTAAAATTTTGGCTGTCCAGAATTTTGCACGCCGTTGTATCTGTAATAGGTAGACGTCATCGCTTAACATCAGGCGGGTTTCGTGCTTGTCCTGTTACGTATATCATGAAAAAAATTATAAACATCTTTATTCTAGCCTAGAACTCTACCTCTGTGAACTCTATGCGTTGCTAAATGACAACTGGCTTCTACCGTCGCTCTACAAGTTCAGTTTGCTTAAAAACAGCTGTATACATAGGACACAGGGGCGGCAACAGGTAGATTAAGGTGTTTTTTGAGTACTTAGTCTAGCCATGGCATAGATAAAATAACTAATTATTTTAGGTCAATGTAAGGTAAATAGAGAGAGCGGGTAAGCAGCAAGTTAGGGCGAAATTTTAGGATACTTAGGGCCAGTTTCACCGGTTCCTGATAGCCCTATTGTGAACTTATCTGACAGATTTTTGACAGCTTTTATATGACGACATCTGTCAAATAACTATCTGTCACTTTATCATGAACCGGTGAAACTGAGCCTTAGTATCGTCTCTGTAGTTTGATTTTGAGGAACAAAAACTTTTGACCCCTACATCACCATAAATTACTATAATTTTAATTGTCTATTTTGTGTATAAGTATTTTTTAATACAATATGTAATTTATTTCCTCAGATCATTAATTTTATTGTACGCTACCGCCAAATTTTAGTTACATTCTTATTTTCTGACATCGCTTCAAGTTGTTTGGAAGAAATTTCTCTATGCGATAAGACTGCCGATTGTATTGCCTTATTTTTCTGCTTTACTTTTGCTAAGCTGCGTACGGATAACGCGTTCTTGAGTTACGCGTAGTCGGGATACGTTAACCATGCCCACGCGTACATTGGATACGCTAAAGCTGCGTACTGATAGCGCGTTCCTGAGTTACGCGTAGTCGGGATACGTTGCCCACGCGTACGTTGGATACGCGTTTTTGGTGACCAATAAGTTATTGTATTGTATGTTTTAGTGTCAAAAACGATGAATTTACTTTGGCGGAAGTCAAGGTTCCAATCGCAGGCTGTTCGAGTGACATAGCAAAGCTTAAGCCAAGCAGCAGTAAATAATAGCCTACTACGTACAGCAATTAATCACAATTGGTTACTCAAGTTCAATTAAGCTAATTAATAAGATTCTGAAGCTGTGTTGTTGAAATAGATTGTAATTGTAATTAACGAACGAAATTACAGAGATTGCATCTCAGTCATGTTATTCATTCAATGATATTCAACACGAATTTATTGCATGGATATAGAATAGCAAATATTATTATTAATATTTTATTTATTTATTATATATTTGATTAGTATTTCGTTAACATCACGGGTCGTTGAACGCCCGGTCCTTTGGAAGGCATTGACGGAGCCAAAGCCAACGTCAAGAGGCCCTTTACAAAGATAAACTTAAATGCGGATTTTTAAATGCGGAAATTTGTGGATGGAGAGATGAAAAACTATAAAAAGATGTAATTTTTGTCATGGCTATGAATGTGTTTTGCTTGATGTCTGTTTACTGATCTATGGGATGAGGTACGGCACCCGCCAATTATGCCTCATTACAAAATATTAAGGCGGGTGGTGACTTGCCATCCACTGAATGGGCCCCCCATAAAGGAGGACCGTTATATTGGCGCCGAGGGGCAACATTGGCGTGGATAGCTGAGGGTGTTGGGAGGTGTGCTGCACTTTCACTAAACGCTACTAGCAGCTTTATGCCTTTTGATTAGTATTATTATTATTAGTACTAGTGGCAACACTTCTTGTGGCCCACTAGGGACTTTCTTTCAATGACTACAAAACATGTTTCGTCTTAGACTAAGCGGTATCGTATCGCACACTGACACGGCATGGCACCGTAGCGGATCACCAGCGCCGTCAAATCGCCGCATAATCAGTGGGCAACATCACGCCACCGGCAAGGTAACGCCACGCGACCAGCAAGGTAACGCCGCGCGACTGGCAAGGTAACGCCCCTCTAACGGCAAGGTAACGCCGCGCTAACGGTAAGGTAACGCCGCGCTAACGGCAAGGTAACGCCGCGCTAACGGCAAGGTAACGCCGCGCGACCGACAAGGTAACACCACGCGACCGGCAAAGTAATGCCGCGTGGCCGGCAAGGTAACGCCGCGCGACTAGCAAGGTAACGCCTTGCGTCTGTTAACTACAGCGAGTTCTAGAACTTATCTCGAGGCCAGGCGATTACATTACGTATGTATGTGCGTTATCCCTCATTCGTATCTTTCTTTTATTGTGTACATCTACCTAATTTACTAATAATAACAATTACAATTACAAGCATAATTTTATTTATAACTGTAAAGTCAATGGAACTCAATTAGAAACATATTATAAAATTAATTAACTATAGTAATAATTAGCAACAATAGCCACTTATCAACACATTCTTGGCAAGTCATCATTTATCTATGTAAACCAAATCATTGAAGCATGTATGATACATGATTAAAAAATAAACATTTACGCTCATTTGTGTTAGAATATTGAGAATACCGAGTTTAGAAGTCATACAATCAAAACATTTTATAGATGGTTTGAATAGTTGCACAATGGCTAAAGCCAGTAGGATTAGTAGGATTCTTGACTTTCAGAGTCCTACCTTACTTTGGATAATTTAAGATCGTTTACAAAAGGAAAAAAAACCGACTTCACATGCCGCGATAATCAAAATAGCCAGTAGTATCATGTCGTCAAGGTATACAAATGCATATGTCGTCAAGGTATGTAATGTGTTTGAGATGTTTATCTCTATATCTCCGGAGATTATCGTCATACCTCGATAAAATTTGAATGGGACCAAATGGCAGGCATAATCTCTCAAAGAAATAAATAATTTTTCAAATCGGTTAAGATTTGACGGAGTTCTGAGGTAACAAACATTATAAAAATTAAAAAAAGTCGAATTGAGAACCTTATCCTTTTTTGTAAAGTCGGTTAAAAAGACAAGCACTTGATCACTATCTAAGCTAAAGTTAAGTTTGATGTGACGTTGTAATTGTGAATCTTGAGGGTTCCATACCTCAAAAGGAAAAAGGAAGCCTTATCGGATCACTTTGTTGTACATCTGTCCATCTGCCAAAATCCTTTTTCTCAGGAATGCGTAGAGGTATCAAGTTGAAATATAACACTCAGGCCTATAGTCTCTTTCAGCTGTTAAGAAATCTAATATGTAAGTCAATAGAATCAGAATATATGAACGTTTTCGTCGCATATTTTGCGTGAAGCTGGTGGGATACGACGATATACGTAAAGCTCCATAGCTTGACTGTAAAAGAGCCGAAGATCGGGCTCCATGGCGCATCTTGGGAGAGGCCTATGTCAGATGAGTCATGAGGCAGTGGACTGACACCGGCTGATTATGATGGTGGGTTATAGCTGATATATAAACCAACCAAATAGCAAACCTTACAAAACATCACAAAGTTTACATAAATACTTATTTTCTTCAACTGCATTCAACATAATGTCCACAACTCCCAAAGGCGATCTATTTTTAGAATGTATATTTTCATACATACGTTTAATTTTATCTTTTAAAAGTGAGACAGTTCAGTGACATGTCATTCATCTTACAGGTAGGTACATAAAAAGTATGTATATGTCTTCTGAATGTATTATGGCGCTTGTATCCTCATTTGCACTCTATTTTATTTTTGTTTATTTTGTTTTGCGAATCTGTTCGTAAGTGACGATGCGGACGAGGATGGAGCACGCTTGCTCAGTAAAAACCTATTCACTCTAGACTTGAACGCTCCGAGGTTGTATTTAAGTGGAAAAACAGATGCCGGCAAGTCATTCCATTTCTTGGCAGTTCTTACAATAAAAGAAGCACCGAAATGCTTAGTAAGTAAAAGTTATATAAACTATTAAGTTGATGTATGTATATCTATTCTGGGGGTCATTGTCACCCACGTGGAGGACATTGTTGCCTTTCCTGTGTCCATAGGTTTAGACCTTAATCTACCCTACACAAGATCCCTGAGTGGTGCTAAATGGGTGACCACTGGTGGTCAGCTTTGACAGTGGTTTGAACTACCTCATGAAGATAATGTTGCCAATGGGTTCACAGAGTTCTGGTGTTGATGTCGAGTGCCTGCCAGTGTAGAAGATGGGTTGGAAAAAGTCGGTTGTCCAGAGTGTGGTCTTTAGTGTCATCTCTTATTTCCAGATAGGCACGATTCTATCATCATCTTCACTTAACATCAGGTGAGATAGTGATCAAGTGCTTGTTTAACGGTATTCTTAAATATCTACATGAACATTAGGAAATGAAATGAGTTTATTTCACATGAAATAGAGTATACAAAAGTTATATTATGAGTCCGTCTATGTGGCCATATAAATGACTTGCGAAAGAATATACTGACATAAAAAAGTTTTTAACCGACTTCAAAAAAAGGAGGAGGTTTCTCAATTCGACCGTATATTTTTTTTAATTTTTTTTTTTTAATGTTTGTTCGCGGATAACTTTGTCGTTTATGAACCGATTTCGATTATTCTTTTTTTGTTCGAAAGGAGATATCCCAAGTGTGGTACCATGGTAATTTTATCGAGGTATGATAAGTATCTCCAGAGATATTGAGATAAACATCTCAAAATTGGTACTGAAAATGAATAGCGCGGCATTGAAGTCGGTTGTTTTTTAGTTTTTAAACGTTATTATTTTTTTCACTTTTCCAAATCATGGGCTTTTGACGCCGCACATTCGATGCATTTACAAATGTTCAATTTAAATTAAAAATTATTAGTTAATATAATTTACGCATATTGCAATTGAAAATAAAATTTCAAAGTAAATATTATTACATTAGAAAATTAAAAATGTCAACATTTCATGTTACATTTTGAAAATAAATTTAAACACTTGTAATAGGACCAAATTCACACATCAAAATATGGATATTGTCAGTTAGGGTTATGAATTATGAGGGTATAACACTCCATACTTCTAGAAATTGACATTTTGACAAAATTAATATGGAATCAATCGCAGGGCATGTGAGACTCAAACAAGAAATCTCAAGGTGATGGGTTCTCACAATTATGACAATCTAGTAAGTTTCTTTGCCAATGTCTGTTCATGCTTGTTTCATAAAGCATGTGGAGAGTGTATTGGTAAAATAAGAATATAGTTTTACGACACAGTTTAAAAGTATGAATTAAAGTCGAGCTTCTGTTTACTGTCTAGTCACAATCATACATAATTGTATCTATTATTGAATTATGAATATCTTATCAAACATTTAAACAATAACTATGCAATGCTATATTCCCATTCATTATTGCATTGCTGATGTAAGCTTTCCTATCTCTTTGTAAATTTGATAACATTGTGTTTATCAATAAATTGTAAAACAGTATAATCTAATTAAACAATATGCACTATCATCTAGAGCAGAGGTTCCCAAAATTAATTTTTTCGTAGACCACTTTCAAAATTTTATGGGTTACGGTGGACCCCTTACAGCTACATTTCTATAATATTCCCAAAACTGGTTTAAAATGTGAAGATAAGCTCTGACGATAGAATAGATACCCTAAATGTGGAGTGGTAAAAATAAAAAGAAAAATAGTAAGATTTGCTGTTTATAAATTGCTGTTTATTATTTGCTTGCTTTTTATTAATATATAATTTATTATTTTGTTTGTAATGTATAATGTGTATGTATAATATATAATAATAATTTTGTAATGTCAAGCCAATTTTTGTTCTTCACTATCGAAACCAAAAAAAATTCCGTGAACCCCCACTTAAAACTTGTGAACCCCCATTTTTTTCACACTAACGTAGTCCCCGTCGAGTCTCCCATGGACCCCTGGGGGTCCACCTGGACCACTTTGGGAATCGCTGATCTAGAGTCACAGTGTTTTTATGCATCAGTGAAACAACTGACTTAAATAATTAAGTCCTAAATACCCTATCTGAGATCGTTTTATGTTCATGTATGAAGTACACCGTGTATTTAGATTAATTATATTTAATTACCATTTTCAGCCTATTTCCTTCCATTGCTGGGCATAGGCCACTCCTATGGCACGCCACTGAGCTCGATCTTCAGCTATTCATTTTTATTTTGCTATACAATTTTGCAAGCCACATTTAGGCAAAATGTGCAAACCAATTCAAGTTTTGTCAACCAATTATACCATGTGTCATGCAAAATAAACTTAGTTCCATTTCAACTTAGTGCTACTATCCTAACTTGTCTTCAATACTGGTCGGCACTAACCATGGAGGAGGGTAGCAAATAAAATGTCTGCATAGCACGTGTTACATTCAATTGTTATCAAATATGTTATATAGGTGGAATTAGAAACCCAAAGTTGAATAGGTCAGGACGATTTTGACTTCCAATGTAAAGCGCATTTCAGACTACGCTATACCAGGAGTCGGCAACCTATGGCTCGCGAGCCACATGCGGCTCTTTGGATATGAAGCTACGACTCTTTAGTTCCATACGCAAATATTGTTTATTTAAAAAAAAACATTTATATTGTTCTGAATCGATTAACGAGGATTAGGCACCATATCTATCTCTCATATACATACATGCATAAATAGATATATTTCTTATAAATATAGTAATAAAAAACTAATCTATTTATTATTAAATAAAAATTAATGTAAAAAAAATTATTTATGTAAGTACTGTTTATTGTTGGCAAGAAAAAAAATTTGTGGCTCTTTAAAACTTTGAAATTTTGTAAATTGTAATTTTTGACTCTTCCGACTCAAAAGGTTGCCGACCCCTGCACTATACTATTCTGCTATAGAACAGCAAGACAAGCAAATTACAAGCAAACCGGCTCAAATATAGTATAGCTAAGTGTGAATGTGTTCTTAGTAAATGTATGGCGTGCTATGAACTATATGCTATTATATTATAGCATAGTCTGAAATGTGCATAAGGATTGGTTGATCATGCTTTAAACTGAGAGGAATGGAGGGACAGAAGGAAGATCTTTACTCTGGAGTGGGACAGTAGTTGATATTAATGTTTTTGTAGTATATTTGTGTAGATTCTTCTTATTTAATAGCATTGCAAAAGCCTAGCTTTTGTTTTGTAGTAATTTCGCCAATATGATTTGAGTAGCACAGCATATAGTTTCAGATGAAATAATGTGTACTGAAGTTTTCTTTTAGACTGTTATTTCTTCTTCATCTTCTTCTTCTTATGGCTTGCTGCTTTCAAATTTTGTAAGTAAGTAACTTAACCTTGTAAGTTTTTGACAGATAAGAGAAAGAAGAGCACCTTTGAAATATTTCAAAGGAAGCAAAAGTAGCTCATTGAAACAAACCAAGGTTAATCTTACAATAAAACAAAGTTACGACGAATACACGAAGCGCAACGCACATAAAGCAATTAATAACTAGCGTATAACGCGCAAAAGGTAACACAGACTGATTTGCACGTTAAAAATAGATTATTATCGCGACTCCTACTAAACGATGACAGCCAAAATTGTACACAAAAACTAACGGTAATTTTCAATATAAAATTAAACTCACGCTATTTAATATGTCGTCGATTTCATCTGTGTTTTTCTCATACAATAAAGCGTAAAGAGTAAGGGACATTCCATCCCTGGCTGCAAAAAACACCCTTTCTCTGAGGTTGCTGCTCACATCGTCCAACATCAATTTGTATTCCATAGTTCCACTACAATGCTACGTTTTACAGTTTAATTGCGCACTAATTGAGCACGAATTTTTATGTTAGTAATTAATTTCACAATATTGTTCTACTGTTGCAAGACTGATTACTTTTCGTAAATGGATTTGTTGGAAGGAAAACTGAAAACTGACAAGAAGAAAGAAAATCTAAATGAAGGGAAATGAAAAGACAGACAACAATTTGACAGTCTGTTTTTTGACAGATAACTAGTGTTGTTGCGATGCACTATTATTTTAATCGAATAACAGTATCGAACAGACAGTGCATAAACCGTTAACTTCCGATTCAGTTAGACTAATGCAATGCAGCAGCACCGTTTCACAGTAGCACTGCCACGTTTGTTCCAGAGTGGAATTTTTGAGCCAATCACAAGTAAGCTGTCCATATTTCTTTTTCATTCCACACTGCACTTTTAGCAATATTTAAAGCGTGATGTTGTAACTGTCTCTTTCCAACAAATAAAATATACCATGTAGATGTCTCTTTCTCAAGCGAAATTGATAGTTGAAAATTATACAGGTACTCGCTGTTTTCGTTTGACATTTTTTTGATAACCAAATTCGAGTTTGACGTGTATCGTGTAACTTATTGCATACTTTATTTACAAAGGTTTTACTGAAAATCTATTGAATTTCCCCACAATAATGTCGAGCGGTCAATGGGAAGTTGTTGGAAAGAATAAGAAGTCTCAGAATGGAAAGGTAAAAAGTAAAGAGGATGAGAAAAAGGTGGTAAAAAACGGGCCTAAACTTGAAGACGTCGGTAAGTTGATCTACTTTCCTTCCAACAACCCTCTCTCTTCCTAATTTCGTAAACATTCACGAAATGAATAATTTTAGGTATGTATACTAAAATCCGAGAGATTTGATCTTATAATTTAGGGTTAATTATATCCAAAAGTAAATTTCATCTTGAGTAGGTAAGTAAAGTTGATACACTGAAGTTTGCAGATCTTTCAGAGGTCATCGACTCTACCTATCTAGTCTAGTGTCTGCATTTTAATTATTTAGAATGAATGTCAAAAGATTAAATAATATCATATAAATACAAATAGGTGTCTTGTTATTATTTAAATTATGACTCATACATCTTTCGTGATATGCCAACATCCATTAGCATACTTAGACAATGTGTACATATGCTATGCAATTTATCAGTAGATAAGGTTTGATGCTATTATTACAATTATCTACTAACATTTGTATTTTAAATAACCAAGCTTTAGACATAATAGACTAAATATTATGCATTTACCAACATCATTTTAACTTATACAATGTTGAAATTTATAGTAAATACAGTAGAACCTCTTTTAGTCAAACCTCGAGAAGTCGAAAACCTCCCAAACTCGAAGAAAGTTTGTGTTCCCTTCCCTTCAAACCCCAAAACCTCTGTTTCTCGAAATCTGAACCCTCTATAAGTCGAAATAATTACTGGGTCCCTATAAGCAAATTCAGTACATATTTTCCCTCTATACCTCAAAAGAAATCATTTGACCTCTGTATCGAACGTAGCAATTTTTAATTTTTTACAACCTTTACAACTCGATTATTTGAAATTTATTACCCCTTTAGTTCAAAGAAAAATAAGTTGCCGACTTTAAGAATTTGCCAAGAGTGTAAGTACACCAGTGTTTCTTAAAAAAAATGTTGGTATGTACAATAACTAGGATTGACAGAAGTAGTTTGGTTCTACAGCAATACACATTAATTTTTAGAACAGTTTTCAAATGAAATTGCTTAATCATGAGTGCTGTGAAACGTAAACTGAAAACTCAAAATTAGTAAGAATGAAACTTAAACCCCTACAAGTCGAATCAAAATCCACCTAAGTTGAAATCCTCCATAAGTCGATAACTCTACAACTCAAATTTTGTGGCATTTGCCTTGAGGTTCGACTTATAGAAGTTCTACTGTATATCAAAATTAACTGATTGAATTTATTTATTTCACAATTTTTGGATAAAAATTGTCTGTACTACAGAAACATGCATTGGGGTGTACATAAATAGTACCCGTATAGTATTTGGCAACCCTACATTAATCAGAGAATTAAACATTATTTTTTTAAGTGACGTTCGTCATTTGTGCGAGCTACATACGGCTCTTTGGATCTGAAGCTGTGGCTCTTTAGTTCCATATGTAAATATTATAAAAAAAAACATTTTTATTAAAAATCTTATTTAAAAAAAAACTTTCTGAATTGATTAACGAGGATTAGGCACCATTTTTATATTTTAAATAAATAGATAATTTTATTTATTATTTCACTTTATTTATGCAAGTACTATTTATTGTTAGCAAGAAAAATTTTTGTGGTTCTTTAAAAACATTGAAATTTTGTAAATTCTTATTTTTTACTCTTCTGACTCAAAAGGTTGCCGACCCGTGACCTACAGTGTTTTCATTTTAATCTTTTTTACATTGTTTCAGTACCTCATTCTCAAATTAAGTCCTTCTATGCTGGAATGGAAATTGATGATGACACAATACCAGCAAACAAGAAGAAAGAAGGTGACAAGAAAAATAAAAATAAACAGAAGAAGAATGAGCCGGCTAAGCCCAAACCCCCGACAACTATTGAAGGGGCTCTGCAAGCTGTAAGTATTTACGAAATATGTGGTGGGCAAACAAGCATACAGTCCGCCTGATGAAAAGTGGTTACTGTCGCCTATGGACTACTGCAACACCATGAGTGCTGTTGATGCGTTGCCGACCTTTGAGGAGTTTGTGGATACCCTTTTTAAAAAGATTCCATCCTATAGCTAGGTGGGAAGATTGCGGCGGGCAGGTCATTCCACATCTACATATGTAAATACATATAATTTTAGTAGGTTTACAAAACTTAGTTTAATCTATACTTGCTAGCTTATATTCATTCTTAGCGGCATCCGAGCACGGAAGCAAATATAGTTTAAGAAAAACATGTTTCCACCTAATACCACATTACTAACCATTAGGATATAGTAGCCAAGTGCATGTCTGTTGTGTATCTACCAAAAATAAATACAAACACTTTCTTGTAACCCAAAAATAGTTAATACATACGTACTTAAAATCACGCCTTTTTCCTGTTGGGGTAGGCAGAGACTACTTTCCACATGCTACGATCCTGACATACCTCTTTTGCCACTTTCACTTTCCTGAGCGTCTTCATACATGCTCGCCGTAAATAATATCTACAATATAATCATAGTAATATAAGTATAGTAATGTCTTTAAGCCTTACAATAGTTACAATACAATACAAAATAATTTATTGTGATTTTACACCTCTTATCCTAAAACTACATATGTATGTATGTACAATAAATAAATAATAGTTATGTGTTACAATGGGCAGCCTTATTGCTAACAGTGATTTCTTCCAGGCAACCTTTGGATAGACAGGACTTTAAAATATACTTTAGATGGAGGTGTTCCTTCAATAAATAGTGATACAAAATGTCTACTTAAACCACTACTTATTTATTTATTTATATACTAGCTGACCCGGCAAACGTTGTTTTGCCATATAAATAAATGGCTATTAAAAAATAAGGGTTGATCGTAGAAGGGTGAAAATTGAGGATTGTATGTATTTTTGTATGTTGTATCATAAAAAAATAGGAATTAAAAATTTTGTCTAAAAAATAAAATAAAAAATTTAGGGGTGGACTACCCCTAACATTTAGGGGGATGAAAAATAGATGTTGGCCGATTCTCATAGATACCGGATAAGCACAAAAAATTTCATCAAAATGGGTCAAGCCGTTTCGGAGGAGTATGGCAACGAAAACTGTGACACGAGAATTTTATATTTATACTAGCTGACCCGGCAAACGTTGTTTTGCCATATAAATAAATGGCTATTAAAAAATAAGGGTTGATCGTAGAAGGGTGAAAATTGAGGATTGTATGTATTTTTGTATGTTGTATCATAAAAAAATAGAAATTAAAAATTTTGTCTAAAAAATAAAATAAAAAATTTAGGGGTGGACTACCCCTAACATTTAGGGGGATGAAAAATAGATGTTGGCCGATTCTCATAGATACCGGATAAGCACAAAAAATTTCATCAAAATCGGTCAAGCCGTTTCGGAGGAGTATGGCAACGAAAACTGTGACACGAGAATTTTATATATTAGATATTGTGTTTCATTATTTCACAATTTTTTTGATAAAAATTGTCTGAAGTACTGAAACATGCACTGGGTTGCGGGTGCACGTAATAGTACGGTTGGCAACCCAACATTAATCAGGAGAATTAAACATGTGTTTTAAGTGTGACGTTCGATGTCTAGATGAAAGCTGAATGGCTCAATACCTTTGTTATTTTTGTTGTAAATTCAAAGTAATAAGTTATGTTTCTGTTATATCTATAATAATTGTTATTGAATATGATCTATTTAATGTAATTTGACGTGTGTAAGTGCAAATTTTTAATATGCCCATATACTGGATAAATGCTTTGACTTTTGACTACTTATACTAACCTACCACAACAATTGCATATAGATATTTTAGAAACAAAGATATTTGTAATACTAAAATTAAGCCAGAGCAATCTAAAAGACGTTTGAACATAATTTTATAAACGGATCATAACAATTGCCTTACCAACAATTTACTTAATGTACAATAGCCTGACCTAGATTTCAAGATCTTACCTGCCTACATAACACTTCATACAGAAAATGAAACCTACATTTACTGCAATTATCTTACAAAAAGTTTATAACTTTCATTAAATTAAGTAACTTATTACATTACCTACTCATATATCATTCACTTAGTTATGCATATTAATTTTGTAACCCGAATTACATAATAAGTCACAACCATATTTATGTACATAAAAATAAGTACTTACTTACCATACCAATACTACTTACCATAAATATGACAAAAATATTGAATACTGGCTGTGCCACGCGGCTTCGCCCGCGTTAAAATGTATTCTATAGCCTAATCTATAGTACTGGTTATCTCTGTACAAAATTTCACCTAAATCGGTCCAGCCGTTGGACCGTAAAGAAGTCATAAACAAACTGACTTTCGCATTTATAATATTGGTGTTGATATTATTTTACTTCAAAACTAGAGAAAACCTATTGAATTCTATATCATCAAAAATATGCCTATAATTACTTATACTATTCATTATTCTGTGCTATAATCCAAAATGTAATCGTTCTAACGGAATTCAAACCCAATTTTGGAAATTTTGTATTATGTTTAACAATAAATACAGTGCTTATCACTTAAACAACATACTATAACAATTGAACATGTTTCTTTCAGCACATACACTGTGAATTAAGTTTAAATTTTTTCTATATTAGCTGGACGAAAATATTCTTATCCTGTAGAATAAAAGTGTGTCAATATTTGGTAACCAATAGGATAAAATATTTAGTTTTTTACTAACATTCATTCACTCGCGTTTATTTCTCGGATTATGCTCCGATCGGGAGCGGCTAAGAGAGCTGGGAAGCTCGTGCGACACGCCGCGAGTCACAGCTCTCTTAGCCGTTCCCGGACGAAGTCTCTCAAATCGAGTCGAAACCGTACGGAGCATAATCCGAGAAATAAACGCGAGTGAATGCCGGTTAGAAAAAAAAACTAAATATTAATATCACTCGTGAACATTTTGTAACTCTATAGGATAGAATGTTTAATAATATCGTTTAAAAACTAAAAAACAACCGACTTCAATGCCGCGCTATTCATTTTCAGTACCAATTTTGAGATGTTTATCTCAATATCTCTGGAGATACTTATCATACCTCGATAAAATTACCATGGTACCACACTTGGGATATCTCCTTTCGAACAAAAAAAGAATAATCGAAATCGGTTCATAAACGACGAAGTTATCCGCGAACAAACATAAAAAAAAAAAAAAAAAAAAAAAAAAAAAAAAAAAAAAAAAACGGTCGAATTGAGAAACCTCCTCCTTTTTTTGAAGTCGGTTAAAAAGGAGATTGAAGTTCTATTTAATAAGGGTAGGCAACACACTAGCAACTAGTATTGCAGATCAATACCAGGCAGGCAGTAACCACTTACAATCAGGTGGGCTTGCTTACCGCTCTACATTTAAAAAAACTCTTCTTTTCACAGATTGATCCAACAGAACTAGCAAGCATAATAACGTCCAATAAGGTCCGTTTCTCCAATGCCCCACTCGTATGGTTAAAAGAAGTGGCAACGTTCCTCAACACAAAAACATTGATAGACGTTGAAGACCCCACATTCCCGCACCAGCCTCCTACGTACCCAATGTCTGCTGTACCTATAGATATAAGGACTATTTTGGATGGAGTACTACAAGATGCCGGGAAAGCGAATACACAGCTCTTCTTTGATGTCACTTTGACAGCTGTGGCTAATGATATGAGCAGAGGTATGTTTGTTTTACGTCTGTTAATAGATCTTAATAGGGACATTAAGATCTATTAGACTCTGTTAAATTTTAAGACGAATATGTCCCTGAGGGTGGTGAAGTTGGAGTCGCATCACAATGTCAACTACAATTCATTTGTGGTGCGGGTTCCGTCTAAGTCCCTCGGAACATATACGGCGGAGGAATTCTGGCCGAGGGGTGTCAAGTCTCGACGCTTTCGAGGTCGGATACCGGACACCATGAATGAACGTCACACGTCGTCGTAAAATTTACGTGTCTTATGTTTCTTTATCGCTGATTTTTATGATATATATGTTAGTCTGTAAGGTATATGTTAAATATGGGCCAATGTAGCAACAACAACATTATTTTGCCTGAAATAAATGAATTATTATATTATATTATTAAACAAGAACTGTGTGAGGGGGAGATAGGTAAATTTTGAATTGGGGAAAAAGCCAAGCCTCTATATTAGTATCCCCTATTTTTTCTAGCCTCACTTAGTTTTTTTTAATACTAGATAGGTAAGCGTTGGACCACTATCTTTTTTTAAGGGTTCCGAACCCAAAGGGTACCAACGGAACCCTATTACTGAGACTCCGCTGTCAGTCTGTCTGTCTGTCCGTCTGTCACCAGGCTGTATCTCATGAACCGTGATAGTTAGACGGTTGAAATTTTCACAGATGATGTATTTCTGTTGCCGCTATAACAACAAATACTAAAAAGAGAACAAAGTTAAGAATTAAAGGGGGTCCCCATACAAAAAACGTGTTTTTACTGTAGCTCCATCGAACGACTGTTTACCAGTGTTATTTAATCTTTTTCATGACGCGACGCGACCCCCTTAGTATGAAAAAAATTCGACCTACTTGCACTGTTTATAATCTGTATATTGTTATCTTATTCGTATTTCTAGCTTCTACCCGTGGCTTCGTTCGTGTGGCCTACAGGAAACAAATTACATATTTTTCTTTTGAAACAAATATTATAAGCACTCTCAGTCAAAACACCTACAAATGCTCTTTTATTAATATTTTCTTTAAAAGTATGTTTTACAACTTTGTTTTTTTCTTCTACTGAGGCTTCGCGACCCCCCGCGACCTCCTTATAGAGTGTCGCGACCCACACGTTGAAAAACACTGGCTTACCCTTTGTATTAACTAGAGATGCGCTGAATATTCGTTTGGTATTCGGTATTCAGCGTATTCGGCATCTTTTCCATTATATGTATTCGGCCAAATTATTCGGTTTTGTTGCCAAATATATTCGGTTAAAGCAGTGTACCACAACTTTGTTTTTTTATAGGGGCCACAAACACGGTTTAGTCATGATGTCGCGGGCCGCAAGCAAAAATAATTTAGGCGTATAAAAATTACGTTTTTCAAAATGACTTTAATAGTGGAAAAAGACAAGGTACAGGGCTCCGTTCACGTCCTCCGGAGAAGGATTTTTAGTTGTTTTGCAACTCGCTCGAAGGTCCGGAACGACCACGGGTGTTTTTCACTCAAATTGTAACTTTGACATTTTGCGCAGACTCGAATTTCGAGGTTACGTTCATTTATTTTTCTTGTTCTGAATATTTTCCGTTTGTTTTTACGATTAATGTCTTTTCATGTCACGTCTTGGTCTCGACAATGCCAATTTCTTCCGATCCCCTTCATCTATACCCTTAGTACGAGTTTTTATCGTAAACGCTTTTGACAGATCTCACATAGTTTTCGACTCATTCTGGCTCTCTGATTGGTCTAAATTTAGTGAAGTGTAGTAACCACTAGAGGCGCTGTACTGTTTTTCATACAAAATTTGTTCGATATACGATATTGAGTTTGGTATGAAAACTCGTACTAAGGGTACTGTAAAAAAATTACAGCTTTTCCCGCCAAATTTACTGTCACAAACGTCAGAGCGTTTTTTAACCATCGAATTTGATGGTTAAAAAGTTGCAACCGGAGTGAAACAACCGAGGTCGTGAACGACACAGTTGCTGCAACCGAGTGCGACGCTCTGAGGTCGTGAACGGGGTTAGAGCGTTTGGGTGCCTGCGAGCGTAGGTCGTGAACGCAGCCCTGGTTGACAAAATAGAGTAGAAATAAATAGGGGTGCCACTATTGCTATATACTAGTAACCCCGATAGCAGAGAGAATGGCGGTTAACTTTAAAATTACTTCTTTAGTGGAACTACGGATAGTCTTATTCATGTTAAAACATCTTTAAGTCGCGTAGGTTACGGAAAATATCAAAATACTACTATTAAGTTGCACAAAAAATCTTTGTTCATAAATTTTCAGTCACTGACCACAGAGATTAGATTATTGCCAGGCCAGAAAAAAATAGTTCCGTTTCAATTTTGCCAACCTGTAGTTACAATATTTTTTTTACTCGGCGCGTGCACGATTTCGCCGACGCGTCGCGAATGGGCGAAATTCAAAATAGTTTCAATTATCTCTAACTTTACGCGGGCCACTGATAAAGGCCCGTTGGGCCACATGCAGCCCGCGGGCCGCAGTTTTAGTATAGCTGGGTTAAAGCATTTCTATTTTCTTGGCTCATGTAGCCAAGGTGTAGAACTAAAAGACAAAACTTCTTATATATGATTCATGTTATATTATAAGTCAAAGAAAACATATTTACTTCTTAACCTATAGTTAGTAGGTATAGTCAACATTTATTTTAAGCCTTAAATCAACATTTAATTTAAATCTCACAACAATATTTATTTTTAAACTTTAAATCAAAATTTATTTTTAAACTAAATAAATTATAAGTAAAAAATATTTTTAAAAACAAGCTTTTATCTGAGACAATGAACTAAAATGTTAAAAATAAATTCTAGTAAGTATTTGGCGTGTAGGTACTTACCTATATTTTTAAAAGCTTGAAGCACTACCCGTTTTCAGGCTAGGTAATTAATATACTTCAGTGCTTCAAGCTTTTAAAAATATAGGTAAGTACATACACGCCAAATACTAACTAGAATTTATTTTTAACATTTTAGTTCAATGTCTCAGATAAAAGCTTGTTTTTAAAAATATTTTTTACTTATAATTTATTTTTAACTTTTTAGTAGGTAGGTATAGATACCGACTACCAAAGTCAAAGTCAAAGCATTTATTCAGTATATGGGCAAATTAAAAATGTGCACTTACACACACGTCAAATAACATTAAACAGATCATATTCAATAAAAAATATTATAGATATAACAGAAACATAACTTATTGCTTTGAATTTACAAAAAGAGCCATTCAGCTTTCATCTAGACGTCGAACGTCACACTTAAAACACATGTTTAATTCCCCTGATTAATGTAGGGTTGCCAACCATTACATGCACCCGCAACCCAGTGCATGTTTCAGTACTTCAGACAATTTTTATCCAAAAAATTGTGAAATAATGAAACATAATAAATAAATACAACGCAGACTAATTGCAGTTCAAATCATATTCCGAATGGAACCGATTGTCCGTCTATCAGCTGCATAATACCGTCTCTACAGGCAACCCTAGATCTGCAAACAAAAGATGAAAACTGATTGACTGTTGAATCTACTGGTGTTTCGGAAGTACTCCCATCAGAGAAGAAACACCAAGAAACTCTATGGGGCTTGTCACTTATTTTAATTCATTTTTTTAAATTCATATTAAATTTTTTTTTAATTTACAACAAATAATTATGTTATCATACAATTTATATTATATCTTGGAGCTTGGGGCATTCAGGCCAAGCATTTTTGTCATTCATATAGTCATTTAATGTATAGTACGATTTCTTCATTAAATTGGATTTTACAAAGGTTTTAAATCTGGTCATAGACAGTTGATCAATATCTTTAGGAAGTTTATTATAAAATCGTATACAGTTCCCCAAAAAAGAACCACTAACTTTCCACAACCTGAATTGAGGTAAAATTAATCTATTTTTGTGTCTTGTATTGAAATTATGCACATCGGACCTCTTATCATAATCATTCAAATTTTTGCGTACATACATAATATTTTCATATATATATTGACATGCCACTGTAAGAATTTTAATCTCCTTAAATTTTTCTCTCTTCGTCTCGAGACTTCATGGTATCTATATCTATATATAGATCGAATTGCTCTTTTTTGTAAAACAAATATAGATTGGATTTCGGCGGCTTTCCCCCACAATAAAATGCCATAGGACATTATACTGTGGAAGTAGCTAAAGTAAACCAATCTAGCAGTGGATTCGTCAGTCAAGTTTCTAATTTTACGTACTGCGTATGCAGCGGAGCTCAATCTACCTGCTAGAGCCGATATTTGAGAACCCCATTGTAGCTTTGAATCCAGGGTGATGCCCAAGAATGTAGCGGATTCAACAAATTCTAGTGGTACATCGTTTATTCATATCCTGCTATTAATGACACCCTTTCTTACATTTGGCAGCGAGAATTTAATACATTTAGTTTTTTTGGCGTTCAGCAATAAGTTATTGGTTGTAAACCAATTCAAATATCCGCGAACAAAACAATGTCACATAAGTTTTGCACGAAAGACGGCAAGTCATTAATATAAACTAGAAATAAAAATGGTCCTAAGATCGATCCCTGCGGAACTCCCATTTTTATGAGGGATCCAGATGACCTGACGCCATTGACCTCAACCATCTGTATTCTATTACAGAGGTAGGATGAGACCAGATCAAGTGCTTTTCCGTTAACGCCGTAGTGTTTTAATTTGCAAATTAACGTTTTGTGACAGACGCAATCAAACGCTTTAGATAAGTCACAGAAAACGCCGATAGCATCTTGTGCTTTCTCCCAGGCATCAAATATATACCTACCTACTATACTAAGTATTTAAGAGAAGGCATGATGTTTTAAAATATTCCACGGATATTTGATGTGACTATGGGTAAAGTGCTCTTCACGGAAAATAAATTGACTCGGTGGAGCTATGTTGCTTTATAATAGAAAGATGAATCAATCGAGCCCAAACTCGGTAGAGTTACGTTGATTTATCACAGAGATGCCGTGGCCACCTTCCAGCTTTATCATCAGACCCTGGATATCATCTAGGTGAAAAGTTATCTTCAAGACGAATCAATCGAGCCCAAACTCGGTAGGGCTATGTTGATTTATCACAAAGATGCCGTGGCCACCTTCCAGCTTCATCATCAGACCTTGGATATCATCTAGGTGAAAAGTTCTCTTCAAGACAAATCAATCGAGCCCAAACTCTGTAGTGTTATATTGATTTATCACAGAGATGCCGTGGCCACCTTCCAGCTTCATCATCAGACCCTGGATATCATCTAGGCGTAAAGTTCTCTTCAAGACAAATCAATCGAGCCCAAACTCGGTGGGGTTATGTTGTTTTATCACAGAGATGCCGTGGCCACCTTCCGTCTCCATCATCAGACCAGCTCCATGGTACCATATCATTGTATTGTCACCGAATATACATAAGTACAGCAAGTTTGAGTCCAATCGGACATCGGGAAGTGGGTCTAATTTAGCTTCCAAGATTCCACCCGAACATACATAGTGACATACATACATACATACATACATACATTGCAAGCTAAATAAAAGCTTGTAAAATCAACATTTTTATAAACCTCAATTAAATCCATATCTCGTTCCTCATCTAACCAGCAGCGGCACGTAGCGTACATGTTAGAACTTGTATTCGCGGCAAAACAATGTAATGGTAAACCGAATAATTCAGCCAAATATCTGGTTCGGTAAAGGTTAAACCGAATAATATTCGGTATTCGGTAATTCGGTGAAACCAATATTAAAATTAAATTAAATTAAAATTTGTTTATTTCACTTTAAAGTACTTTACAATTTAGTGCGGCCCTAGCTACTAAACTAGGTGTTTAAACACCCGTATTTCAGCAATTAGTTCCTTCCGAGTAATTGATCAATCTTGTGTACATAATAAAATATAGATATTTTTAATGATTAGGTTTAAGATTAAATTATTAATATTAAGTAAACATTAGAATTTCAATCAAGAGGAAAATTATACAGTATCAATAAATAAGATTAATTATTCAAATTATTACTCTAATAAAAAGTTACTTAACTACGTGAGATAATTTTATACAGCGACACAATATTTAAATTACATAATTATTTATAACATATGGTTTCACAAAGTCGTCTAGCTACATGACGTGATGTGTGTGTGTGTATGTGTGTATTTGTGTGTGTGTGTGTATGTGTGTGTGTGTGTGTGTGTTTGTGTGTGTAAGTTTGAGTTCATGTTGGAGAGAGTGTATCGGAGATATAAGGCTATAGAGTAGCCTTAAAAAATTCTTCTGTATCTTGGTATGACAGAGATTTAAGCCACAGTATAAGCTTCTCTTTACATTTATAAGTTGTGAGAGGATAAATAGTTATAAGCTTATTGATAGCGTTGTACAACCGACTACTGACAAATTCAGGGTGACGTGCTGCAATATCTAGTCTTCTAGGCTCTGTATCACAGACTTTATACCTTATACGCTTTCCAGCCAGTATGCTCGGGTCATAGGGAAGTTGTGAGTGTTTGTGTAGTATTATTTGTAGTAAGTATAATTGTCTCACCGTCAGCACAGAGCACTCCTGATAAAGAAGTGTTGTTGGGTACCTGAACGGTCTGTTTTGTATGACTTTCAAGACAGCTCTCTGAGCCCTCTCCAGTCGGAGCATCTTTGTGGTATGTGAGCCTCCCCAGACAGAGATGCAATATGTCAACACTGACTGAGCTAGGGCATAGTACACCGATTTGACAATGTCTGCAGAGGCAACATATCTTATTTTTTTAAAAACCGCCATTAGTTTCCTTACCCTAGGAATGAGTGCTTCTAATTGATTATTCCAGCTAAGATTACTGTCAATGACTACCCCCAGATATTTCATTTGTGCGCAACGTGACACCTCAAGGCATGTACATTTTTCTGAGGGTAAGACATCAGTAGAGCGTCTACATGTGTGTGCTTTAATTTTGTAATTCGAAGGTGGCTGATAAGTTATTGTAGGTGAGAAGGCTATATATTTTGTCTTTTCCACGTTGAGGGTGAGAATGTTATTCTCTAACCAAGACATTACAGTGCGTAGCGCTTTTTCTGCAAGATCTTTTGTTATAGCCCAGCTTTTACCGTGTACCAACAAGGCGGTGTCATCTGCATAGGTGATTATTTTGCAGTTTTGTAAGGACATTTTACAAAGATCATTTAGATAAAGAATAAAGAGAGAGGGGCCCAGGACACTACCTTGAGGCACGCCATATAAGATAGTCTCATCAGATCCAACAAATTTGTCAATTTTGACACACTGTTTCCTACCTGTGAGATAATCTTTGAAAATATCAAGTGCAATACCGCGTACTCCAACACTCTCCATTTTATGGAGTAAGAGCGGGACAGAAACTGTGTCAAAGGCTTTAGATAGATCAAGGAAGATACACACAGCCTTGCTTTTATGGTCTAGGTTATAAACAATATTTTTAGTAAGTTCAACAATGGCATCTTCCGTAGATCTACCCTTTCTAAATCCAAATTGATTTTGGGCTATTACATTGTTGGATTCAAGAAAATTAATCAATCTTGTATTGAGAATTTTTTCTAAGATTTTAGACAGGATAGTGAGAACAGAAATTGGCCTGTAATTATTGACACTGTTCCTGTCCCCACTCTTATAGATAGGATGTACGACGGCTTTTTTAAAGGAATTCGGAAAGACACCGGTGGATATGCAAAGGTTACATAAATAAGTTATCGGTGGTATGAGAGACTTACGCGCATATTTTATGACTTTCGATGGAATGTTGTCCCATCCGGTTGCACAGTCGTTTCGGAGGTTCACGATTATATTTTCGATTTCCCCAAAATCAGTCGGTATAAAAGCCATAGAATTTGTTAAGTTGTTATTTTCTAAGGGTGTAGTCGGTAAAGATTTAGCCGAACAGATTATTTTATTTGCCAGTTTTGTTCCCACGTTGACGAAAAAACGATTAACTATGTTAACAGATGCCACAGGGTCAGAAGCCGTATTAAGTAGGCTTGTTGATGCAGAGGTCCCAGATCCCAGCCCCGAAATATCTTTAATTACCTTCCAGGTGGCTTTAGGGTTTTTCCTTGCATCTTCAAGCCTTTGACGATTATAATTATGTTTTAATTTACGTAAAAGATTTTTGCAAAAATTTCTATATCGAGCATATGTCACTCTAATAACCATGTTTACTGGATTCTTTTTAACTTTCATATGTAGTTTATCTCGGTGTCTAATACACCTCAGAGCACCTTGTGTAATCCATGGCTTTAGGATACTGTTTCTCCGAGATACGCGAATAATTTTTGTGTGTAGGGTGATAATAAAAGCTATCTTCGCAATAAGATATTCAGCAGCATTGTTAGCGTTACTTATGGAAAATAATGGGGAGAAGTCGGTTTTTGACAGTTCTGCGGCTATTGTATGTAAATCTATGTGTGTCTTTTCTTTAGGGGTTTTCCTATAGGTAATTGTAGTCTTTTCAATATGAAATAGAATTGGGTAGTGATCAGTCATACCTGATTCAAGGATAAGTGTTGTCGCATTTTGAGAGTACGGTTTGAGCATAACGTGATCAATACAGCTATTTTCTCTAGTGGGGAGAACATGCGCAGGCAAGAGACCATGAGTTGCGGTGATGTTTAGGTATTCATCAGAACGGGTGTCATTACAGCTAGGTGTAATATTAATGTTTAGATCTCCTATAATTATAATAGTTTTGTAAGAGGAAAACATAATTAGAAGTGTGTTTAAGCTATCTAAAAATTTATCTGTATTGTTGAAAGATGGAGACCTGTATATTCCAAAAACGACAGTATCTAAACCGTGTTTTACTATCAAGCAGTTACAGTCCTCCATATCTGGCTCAAAAATTTCATAGGTTATGTTATTTTTAACAAATATCATAACACCGTCATTCTGAGAAGAACATTTTGATAAGTGACAAGAGTAATTTTCAATAGTTGGGGGGTTGATAATCTTACTCAGCCAGCACTCTGACAGAACAAGTAAGTCACATGGGACTTCAATTGTTGCAAGTAATACTAACAGCTCGTCAAGGTTTTTATTAATACTGCGAATATTAGCGTGAAAAATAGTAAGTGATTTCGGAGTTTTCGTTATATATTGGTGACAATCTTCTGGAGGACATATGTGAGAATTAGATACATTGAATTTTTCAATTTCTTGATTCAATTCATTTGTATTATCCATCACATGTGGTAATGGAATAAGTGATCAAATTTGGGAAACATAATATGTTGGTTACAACAGCTGTAAGCGAAAATATTTCCTCTCCAATGACTCTGATGACAATAATGTAAGTTTGTGTATGTGTGAAGCATGTAGGTGTGTAATAGTAGACGATTCCGAGTTGAATATTCAGGTTACATTTTATAAAGTTGTACATTAAATATAAATACTGTACAGTTTGCATGCAAGTCAAGAGATACAAAATAAAATAAATTAGTGTTTTAAAAACTAGTCACGCTTCCGCGCTGATGTCAGTAATATCCTGCTCTGAGTTTACCCTAATCAGTGGTGCACCGTCATTTCTCCGAATATAAATCTTCCCGTGGGCGGTCCAGCAGTATTTGTAATTGTTGGCCTTTGCGAATTCGCGCGCTGCATGGAAAAGTTTTCTCATTTTAAATGTGAGGTTCTCGGAGATAAACACTGGTCTCGCTGGTCCTTCAAACCGAAGATTACTCGTGTTCAGCTTATTATTTTTGTAAGCTTTGTTGTACGTTTTCACAGCGTGTAAAAACTTCTCCTTATATAGGACAGTGCTAAAGTCCACAATTATAGGTCTGTTGGCGGTGTTCATCTTTGTACGGAAGATATCTTTGATATCGGTAGCTTTTAATGGTAAATTAACCGCCTTGCTCACTCTCAAAACGATTTCAGATAGATCATCTTTTGTTTCTGACTTGTTTGTAGGAATATTTCTTATTTCAATGGTGCCTGAACGTTGATATCTCTCTAGATTTTCAATCTTTTCTTCCAATAATTGTATGGATGCTAAGTTACTTTTACGCTCACGCTCCAAATTTGCAATCTTGTCCATGACAGTTTCATATTGTGTTGACATGAAATCCATTGTGGCACGTAGTCCAAGGAGCTGTTGGCTGAGTTCCTTTACGTTGGCTTCTAGAGAGGAAAAGCAAAGCTCCTGTTGTTCTTTAAATTCCTTGAACATGTTTTTCATGTCCGACATGAAAGTCTTAATGTCATCGTCACAGTGATCGTTCGAGGTGTCTCTTCTCCTTTTAGCCCTGTTTGTAGCCGGTGAGTCATAGGGCACAGCTGCGGTTATTTTCAAAATGGGCTCAGAGACCGACTGGGCAGGTGACAAGGGTGGTGTTCTTTTTAAGGGCATTGTTGTTTTGTACTAATATATAAAGGACAGACAATTTCACGCTCGTAGCAATTAGAAATAATTATCAAGTTGTGGGCTTATAGCACATCAGCAATCGCGGTGGGCTGAATTATGAATTATTTGAATCCAGATTATATTAGTACAGTAAAGCTTATGCTATATCCAAAATTATGTTACGCACCATTCATTATACGGGGGCAGCAGACCTGGTAGGCGCAAATAGTTAGACCGTTGATATGAAACCGGTCGACACGACGCTTGAGCGGGGTACGTGAGTCATCGGTAGTCGGACTTCGTACTGCGAGTAGTGTACTGCGGGAACACGGCGAACTTGTGGTAGGTCAGTGATGTCGCTGCGTGGCTAATATTTTTTAAAATATTTTCGATGATATCTTTGGCATTTATTGACAGATTTTTTTCAAACAAACTTCACTAGATTGTATTTATGCTAGACTTTACGTAATAACAAGTTTTACAGCAAATATAGTACTTTAAACTGAGTTTAGAATTTTTTTATTACGGACGACGCAAATGCGATGTTGCCTCTATGAGGACCGGGCGGAAGTGATACGGCGTATCTCTAGTGTTAACGTTCACTTAGTTGGCGTTAGAAGTTCGTTAGACATTCGTTAGATGGCGTTGTAGTAACTAAGCATGTTTAGTACACGGTATTTATACTATCGATGTACTTTGTATTTTATTTTTCCGGCAAATTTTGTTTAATCGGAACCCTACTGGTGCGGGTCCGACTCGCACTTGGCCAGTTTATTTTATATATATATATCATATAAGCTAGTGTTTGAGCATTATCTCTCCTGATGTTAAGTGACGATGCTATTGATGATGTAGCACGCTTACCTAGGAGATACCTGTTCACTCGCGATTTGTACACCCTCAAAGATAACATTTGAAAATAATTGATGTTATGATATTTTAAGATAACGGGTGTAATGTAGTGACTTCCAAAATTTCCGTACATATCCAGAGTTTTATGTGCCACATTTAAATTTATAGGTAGAGATCATTTACTATACGTTTTTTTTCCGGGGGTCTTCAAATCGCGAGTGAACAGGTATCTTCTAGGCAAGCGTGCTACATCGTCGATCACATCTTCACTTAACATCAGGTGAGATAGTGGTCAAACGCTTGCTTATCGTCAGTAAAAAATTTAAAAAAAAAGGCGAGCTTGATAAGATCGATTAAAAAACTAAGAGAACCGACTTCAAATGCCACGCTATTCATTTTCAGTACAAGTTTGAGTTGTTTATTTCCATATCTCTGGAGATCAGACATTTAGCCACAATAATCAGTGATGTAGTGACATCAAAAATCTTCATTTTCTTTGCAGGTCAAAACGTAAATGGTCACAGAATTCTCCTACAAATGCTAGCACACGAATACCCTGAGTTTTGTACAGCATCCGTCCAGAAAAGTGCCAGTTTACGCAACTCCTACCAGAATAGACCGCCTATTGGTCTCACTTTACTGTGGGCATTTGGACAAGGTGGCCTTAAAGACTTCAATGTTGGTATGAGAGGTAAGGACTTGCCAATGGCTAAGGTCTGGCGATCGAGAGGTCGCGAGTTAGATTCCCACTCATTGCACTGTTCGTACAAGCATAATTATATTAAGCTTAGTTGGAGGGTGTTCAGGCTTTAGTTTACAGTCCACTTTCCTTATTCCCGCCAACGTTCCCTCCACTACCATCATCCAACTCCGCATTTAAAACTCGCAGCAAAATGCTCCTGCGCACTGATTGGCCGGCGCATCCTCAAATCGCCGCCAGTCGCCATGGAGTCGCGAAATCAATCTACAGCAATGAAAATGTAAAAAACATAATGTTGTGTGCTTAAACGTTTCCGCAGTGAATTTTCCCCGTCAAATGCTGTGTTACCATCTTAACTATCCAAAAAAAATTAAATCATAACAGACATTTACTAATGTGCGTGCATAGAACGGGCGCTGCAGTGAGTACCTACCCTTCCATCCTTTTCAAATTTTCGATTTATCTAAGCTGAAGCCTTACCAGAGGGGTTAACAAGACTACTAGTAATGTGCAACCAACATTTCTAGTAAGGTTTATTAAAGAACATACTCCACCACAGTGAAGAGGCTAGGAGATTTGTATTTAAAGATTCATAGTCATCAGTCTATCTCTGTCCTCTTTTTTTCTATCTTTTTGGCTAGCGTTAAACTCGCCTGGTGATAAGCGATGATGTGGTCGAAGATAGTAGAAGAACACCCTAAGCCTAGTCTACTTATTTATTGTATGGTAAATCTAAATCCATACTTATAAATATATACAATAAACTAGATGTGCCCCGTGGTTTTACCCGCGTAGACATCTATCCCGTGGGAATATCGGGATAAAAAGTATCCTATGTGTTATTCCAGGGTCTAGGCTATCTACATACCAAACTTCAGCTCAATCAGTTCAGTAGTATTTGCGTGAAAGAGTAACAAACATACATTCTTACAATCTCGCGTTTAGAATATTAGTAGGATAGTAGAATAGAGATGGCGCTAGCGTAGATTTTCATAGCTCTCCTTTAAACATTGCCTAAATGTATGAGATCCTGCATCGCGCAAACGATATTTTTCACAATATAGGAACTGTTGCACTTGCTTCGTGATAAAATTTCTCAAAAGTTGAACTCGATACAAAAAGTTTTCTCTTTATAATATTAGTGTGGAAGTGTGGATATGTAAGTTGCTTCACGACTGAATGGCACCATCGATTTCGCTAAAATAGAATTGTGCTAAAATAAAAAACAATAATCGCTAATTTAAGCAGCGCAATTAATATTTAATAATAACAATGTCTCCTGATAAGATAACAATAACAATACACAATTTTGTCATTACGAGACAATTTCAAGGGCAAACCGGTTGAACAAAAAATAATAATATCAAGGGTCAAAGAAAGTTCATTTTTTGTGCACATTGTAATTTATTACTAAATAAATTACATTGAGTTGATCCGATGCTTGGTTATCTTTATAATAACGCGATAACGGCCTAAGTATTGAAATTTTAATATAATAATATCGTTTAAAACACTAAAAGTACCGACTTCAAATGCCGCGCTACTAATTTTCAGTACCAAGTTTGTAGGTGTTTATCTCCATATCTCTGGAGATATTTATCAGATCTCGATGGAATTACAATGGTAACATCCTTGGGGGATATCTTCTTTCCAACAAAAAAAAGTTCATCAAAATCGGTTCATAAACGACGAAGTTATCCACGAACACACATAAAAAAAAGTATACGGTAGAATTGAGAAACCTCCTCTTTTTTTGTGAAGTCGATAAAGAAAAGAAGCATATACCCATACATTTTTGGTACTACATGTACCAGTGAAATATCATATCAGTCAAATTGACATTCCCCAAGGAGATTACCTTATCTATCATCGGTTGGTCACCTATCTGCTCCTAGGCATCTATCTATCTCTCTATCAGTCACTGAGAAAAATTGATAATAAAGAGTTGTGTTAAATTAGTGTGCCAAAAATCGGGTCAGTGCAGAAGGTACCTAATATAATTACGGTGGCCCGGTGATTTATCGGGAGAACGGTCGGCTTTAATGCCAGAAGTACCGAGTTCGAACCGCCGTGCACCAATGAATTTTCTATCGAAAAATGTATGTGTTTCATTTTTTTAAACTTATTTATTTATTTACATATTATATTAGAGAGGCATTACAGTATTTCACCAAATCGCCTTTCCAGAATCCTGTTAAAGATAAAAAAACACATAACACAGCTAAAATATCTAGAAAAAACAATACATTTCAACAAAAACGGAAAGTTCACAAAAAATACTAATAATAATAAAACTATTTGGGCAATCCAACTACCGACATAAAAATTAATATTGACTTTCGAAGGTCACTCATTGAACTGTTAAATAAATCTAGTTCTTGGTCTCGGACTCTTAGTAAGTGATGATGCGGTTGAGGATAGTTGCACGCTAGGCCTAGCATAGGAACTGGCTCTCAAAGACAGCTGCCGGAACACATTAGATGTTTGGCGACAGATTTTCCAACTTGAGGCCCTTAAGGTAGCTGGTCAGGCGGACACTAGATAGTGTCCTACCATGCGTGGCTGGAGGTTTCTTAACGATGTTTTCCTTCACCGGAGGGCCACTGTGAAACACGCACATACATTTTTCGATCGATAAATCCATTTGTGCATGGCGGGGATTGAACTAGCTACCTCTCGCGTCGAAGCCTACCATTATCCCACTGCGCCACTAGGCCCTCAAACTACGTAGTATTCTAATACAATTTTCTCTTCCAGCGTGGCAAGACTTATTCCTACCAGTGATAGAACTGAAAAGCTATTCCAAATACGTCGTCAATTACCTATCGAAGCTTCTAGACCGGCACGGCAACATGGACGCCGCTAAAGTTAGCCAGGATCAACTGTTCGCGATGTTTGATACAGTTAATAATAAGAAGAATGGATTGTCCAAAGAACTGGCCAACGATTTGATCAACCAGATGAGTAAATATAAGGTATGTTTATTTATTATTAAAGTGAAACTGTTATTACATCGCTTCAAAGGTTTTCGTCCATCTATCGCATGTCGCCGGTGCTTTAGCTTGATTGGTGGATATGATGTATGACATTTGAGTCTGAGCTGTGATTGGAGGACGCCTCCGCAGCCATATTTGTATACATATATGTGTAATGGTAGCTAGCTACCATAGCAACGAAAAGTTTCACTTGCATTGTGATTTCATAAAACCACACCACACTTTTTTCTTAAGAGATTAAAAAAGGATAAGAAATACGGTCGCTTCTTGGTAAATGATAACTAAAACTTTGGTGAGTTGTTCTGTATAAGCCCGCGAAGTTTTCTGGCGGAAAATATGGGCAATATTGTAAAATAGGTCTACTTTTTAATGCGGGCAAGGCCACGGGGCGTAGCTAGTAAATATTAAATGTGAGACTTACCATCGACAAGTAGATGTCTCAGGGTTAAGAGGGAACGCGGGGTGTACTTTACCATACATATTTACCATACATATTTATTCCCCCGTTTCCTCCCTGGAAAATGCTTCTAGAGAAAATTAGTTTCTCAAAAAATAAAGGTCTGCTGTAGCTACGCCCCTATCTTTTGCTTTTTTGACCAACCAATTGCAAAAAGAAATATAAGCATTCTAATCTCCTCCTTAAGATTTTTGAAGGGTTATATATCTATTTCATTTCTATTTTAATTAATCTTTTATTTATTTTTATTTTTGTATAAAAATCCTAAAGCGGTTCACATAATACATCTACCTACCAAGTTTCAACTGTGTTGTCTTAATAGTTTCGGAATAAAATGGATGTGACATAAGGACGGACAGACAGACAGACATGACGAATCTATAAGGGTTCCGTTTTTGCCATTCGGCTACGGAACCCTAAAACCCGACTTCACATGCCGCCATAGTGAAAATATCCACCAGTCATAATCATGTCATCGAGGTATCAAATTTGTTTTATATTGTTTATTTTCATATTTCCGGAGATTATTATCAGATCTCGATAAAATTTGAATGGGACCTAACTCTGTGAGGCATAATCTCTTTCAAAAAAAGATTTTTCATTTTTCAAATCGGTTAGGATTTGATGGAGATCTGAGGTAAAATAACATCTAAATAAACTGGCCAAGTGCAAGTCGGACTCGCACTCGTAGGGTTTCGTACCACACTATAGTATTTTATAAGATCGAGCAAAAAATACCACTATCATTTTTCGCCAGAAAAAAATAATAATTGATAAACATTTCGTTTCTTATAACGCCATCTAACGTCTAACAAAGGTGTTAGGGATCGACATTTCAATATAACGCCATCTATGGGACGTTTACCTAACTAAGCGTTCATAAATGGCGTGAAATGCCGAAAAAAACACGTTTCTTGTATAGGGACCCTCTATTATCTTTAATTTTATTCTGTTTTTAGTATTTGTTGGTATAGCGGCAACAGAAATACACCATCTGTGAAAATTTCAACCGTCTAACTATCACGGTTAATGAGCTATAGCCTGGTGACAGACGGACAGACAGACAGACGGACAGCGGAGTCTCAGTAATAGGGTTCCGTTGGTACCCTTTGGGTACGGAACCCTAAAAAAAAAAAATACAGTCGAATTGAAAACGTCCTTTTTTGGGAAGTCGTTTAAAAAGGCATCTTCATTATTCTAGCATCCACAGTGTTGGTCGACAAAGCCACAGTCAGTATATCATAGGCAGACATCATCACTTACCATCAGACATCTTACTGACGTAAAGTGAGAGAAGAAGAGAGAAAGAAGAGAGGTCGTGAGATCGATCCCGCCCATTGCACTATTGACGTGAAACCACTCCAGACACAAGCATATTTAGCTTAGTTGGAGGGGTTAACAAGACTACTAGCAAACGACATCACTAGTGAGCTTTTAGAAAAAAAAAAACCGGTCAAGGCAAGCTGGACTCGCCCACCGAGGCTTCCGTACCAACTTCGCAGACTAGGTTAAAGGACAAAATTAACTTTGTAGTTCGACCCATAGAAAATGTATTGCACCAACTACACATACTAAGTTTGTTTTAGTAAATTAACATTTTTTTAGTCATTACACTACATATTTACGGTTTACACATTTATTCCTATATAAGTGCTTCAAGACGTTGCTTCATGCCAAATTTAATGATTCTAGGACAATGGGAAGTACCCTATAGGTTATGATTGCCTTTTGAATTCTTTTGAAATCCTTCAATACACCCTATTATTTCAGGACATATTCTACAATAGATGCGGCAACAAACTCCAAGTGACCTTCAACCAGATAATGAAAAGGCTGCCGAACCAGTACCTGAGTGAATCGGGTGGTTCTTTGGATCCATACCACCGAGTGCTCGTAGACTGTCTCGTCGACTGTCTGCAAAGAGATGACTCCTGTAATGCTACTTGGAGGCAGCTCTTCAATAGATGTACCAAGCAGTCTGCTACCTTACTTGATTATATTGGTAAGTTGAACATAATAACACCCTCATATAACATGAGAAAACTTTCCGGGATGTGTCCGTTCTGATAAGTAATCATCTCAAACTTTTTGGCATCTCATTGACATCAACTCTCAATTTCGGCTCTAATATTGAGTCTAGAGCCCAGCTAGCCTCAAAAAAGCTTGGCGTTTTGGCTAAGGTGAGACAGTAGTTCACAATGGGACAGTTACTTAATCTTTACCAAGCACAAGTACAGTTGTGTATGGAGTACTGTTCTAACCCTTGGGATGGTTCTGCCAAATACCAGCTGGAGACACTGGAAGCTATTGAAAGGAGAACCAAGAAACTCATCAACGACGTCCATGACGATGCATGATTTGATTCCACTATCCCCATTTTGTAATCGGACATACAGAGATCCTAAAAGGCACCACCGATTTTATGGTGGATATACCATTTACCCAAACAAAACTATTTGCTTCTTCGTTCATCATACGAACCGCCAAGGAATGGAATACCCTGCCTGAGTCTCTGTTTTTGGTTAAGTACAATATGGGGGTCTTCAAATCACGAGTGAATAGGTATCTTCTGGGTAAGCACGCTCCATCATCGATCGCATCATCACTTAAAATCAGGTGAGATAGTGATCTAGTGCTACGCAGTTGGGTTGTAAACAAAAAAAATATCCAATATCAGTCTTCTTGTAATCTTCTGTAGATTCACTTGAAAATTTTTCTTAATAGACAGCAATTGGGAAGAAGTCAGTCCGAAGCTGAAACTGAAATCACTGAAGGCATCGGTGCTAGAATATAAAGAAGTCGGCCTTGAAGCGTTGAAAGGCAAGAAAAAGGATGAAACTGTCGAAAAAACAAACAAAATATGCCAGGTTAGTGTAATTAATTACAAATAAGTCCGATAATAATTTTCTGCCCAATACAAATTAGTATGTAATCTGTTGCCCAATTTTGTTGTTCGATAGTTGCTGCATCAATCGATTATACAATAATCGATAAACTACGCAACTTACCAGTTTTCATACGATAGTACGTCCTTATTCCTTTAGTTTTTTTTTTATACTTGCCAGGTTATTGTTACTCTTCTTTTGGTAACATTTATTCATGGAGACTTGAGTAGTACCCATAGTAGGATTTTAAGGAAAATTCAGTGACGCGTTTAACAAAGAAAAAAAAACGATTTCATTGTCATCGCATTTTCATTTTTGAGAGACTTTTTCAGGTGAAGGTTAGTACTTGGCCAGTTGTTAATAAAATATAAAATATCGGGTTTATTTTTAAATGTTTATGTTAATACAATATTATATGCTGACATTAATTCTACGTAATCTGTAATAGTCGTGTTAATAGTAGTGTTTTTTTAATTCCTTAAGCACCAGATACTGTCGCGGTCAGTTGTGAACTTGTGATGTATGCAAAACAATGAGATTGTCCTTACACCTGAGTGTGGACAATCTCAGTGTTTTCCATACATCATAACTAACCGCGGCATGACCGCAGACCACGGCAGTGTGTCTGGCGCTTTATTTAATCCAATAAATGCAATATATGTATATACAAAGTTTAATAACGCTTAGTATGTTAGTGTAAATTTGCTGATTGAAATCACAATTTAAATTTTCAATCATGAACTTCTGACCTCGACGACCTTTTGCTGACATTTAGTAGACATTCATTGGGATATATTATTCTGTCACTGGTATGGCAACACCAAAATGGCAGTTGAAAAAATCTTCTTGTCGGGGCAGTCAGCGACATTTTTTGCTAATTTTCAATAAATAATCTATCTAGCGAAATAACGACATAAATTGATAAATTATGACAAAATCTAAAAGAGCACAAAAGGTAATTACATACTTTATTGGTATAATTAGTGATTTGAGTTAAAGCTACGGATGAGTTTCTTGAGATGGGCGGAAGCTCTGAAGCGCAAATTAGAGGTACAATATTCTAATCGCTCGCTACGCTCGCTATTTGCCAGCGAACAAAACTAGAAAAACTACTTTTATACCGTGTTTAGTCGACGTTCGGGCACAGTTAACAGTACATTTTGATGTGTTACGTCCGTTACTTCGCGGGAGGCGATCGCGCATATCAATTATCGTGAAATTTTGTGAAGTGATTTTTACAGTGAGAGGTCAAAGTCAGGTAAAAGGTGTTTTCCATGTTTCCTAAAAATAGATTCAATTATCTCGTAATGAGTGCTAGCGCTTGGGCGTTTACAATGTCGTAGTTTATTTCATATTTCCTGTTGTCATTGTTTATACAAAGTCTCGATACAAAACGACCTAACGAATGCTAGAAGTGTGTCAGAAATCGTGACCTGTAAAATTCTGTTATTTTTTGATAGCTAATAAAAAGTATGTAGGCAGCTTCAATATCTGAAAAATACTTTCTCTTTTAGTCCAGTTTTTTTAACTTTACAATCTCGCGCAGTGATGACAAAAGCTGCTCCTAAATGTCATTCACGTGTACTTTTGACCCAGTAGACATATCAGTAGAAATTGGTTTGTTCAGTTATAATAGAATAAATAGTACAAACTTATTACCTTCAGTAGGTATCCTGTAGAATTTGCTGACAATAAAATGGCAAAGGATTTTAAATAACAGAGTTCAATCAGTGGCGGCGCAAGACCTAAACTTAATGTGGGCAAGGTACATTTCGCGAGGCCCACTGATGGTGCATGAAGAAGGGAATATAAAACAAAAATCACTTGAAGTTAAAAAGTTATCAGGAATATTGATTATTTCATTCACATTCATTTCATACACCAAAGAGTGGAATATATTTAACCCTTATGATAGTAACCAACTTTACCGACGTCTTTTAGCAACCGGGTACCCGGGTACCCGCAGATCTAAATATTAAAAAATTTGTTTTTGTTTAAAAAAAAAGTTCTGAACATTTTTTTCTTGAAATATGAATAGTTAGTGACAATTAAATAAAAAAATATCATTAATAACATCAATTATCAGGGTGAAAGAGTAGTGAAAGAATTGGCGGCTCCGTACCGAGGTAGTGGTAGAAACGTCTGTATGGATAACTTCTTTACTACTCTACCCGTTGCTAAACATTTGTTATCGTGGAATATTACCATTGTTGGCACGGTAAAAAAAAATAAGCCGTAACATCCCTAGTGTTCTGGGAGCAAATAAGACACGGGAGCAGTATTCAACAGTTTTTGGATTTCACGAAGAGGTTACCATGAGTTCTTATGTTCCTAAAAAAAATAAAGCTGTCATTCTGTTATCTACAATGTATTCAGATGCATCAGTTGGTGATGACGCTAAGCAAAAACCAGAAATTATAAATTTTTATAATAGATATAAAGCTGGCGTTGACACAATGGACCAAATGGTCCGGAGGTACACAAGTCACCAGCCAGTATGTGATGAGCACTCAATTAATCTCATACAATGTGTTAAATGTCAGATTTAATGTCGTTAATTATAAAAAAAAATGTAATATTTCTTGATTTTTTTTAATAAAATTTAGTTTTAACTATTTATAGAAACCATTTTCAATTCATTTTCTATACTTTCCACGGTGGGTACCCGGTACCCGGTTGCTAATGGGGTGATAGATGAAGTTTAAGCTTATTTAAAAAAAAAAAAACAATAAATAAATTAAATCCACTCTCAACTAGCTTTCTTTTGAGTTAAAAAACGACGATTCGAGAGCTTAAAATAAAATATTGAATTTTCTTTGACCCATTCATACAAATACACCGCGATGGGTACCCGGGTACCCGGTTACTAACACAAGGGTTAAGTTGAGAATTAATTTTATTGTATTTATTATAAGAAAAACTATGATATTAGACTTTTGGATATTCCTTCAGACAATATTCCATAATTTTCAATTATATTTTTAGGCTGTGAAGTGCGAGGCCATAGGTGGTGGACCACACCACCCACCCTCTATGCGGCCTATGAGTTCATTATTTAAACAAAAGCCTATAGTCATCAAGTTTGAATAAAATGTTAAATAACATTATAATATTTTTGAAGTTTGTATTTTTTTTAAATTTTATTTAGGCTAGTGTTTGACCTCTATCTCACCAAGTGATGATGTGGTGGAGGATGGTAGCCACTAAGGCCTAGAATGGGAACTTCATCATAATCAGCCGGTGTCAGTCCTCTGCTGGACGTAGGCCTTTCCCAACATATGCCACTGAGCCTCAGATTGGGAACTTACCCATAAATAAATTATAAATAACCCGTTCAAGGGTTGACAAATTTGAAATAATTAAAATTATAATGACTCTGAGATAGTGGTCAAACGCTTGCCTATACAGCATAAAAAAAATAAAAAAAACTATTTTCACCGACATGCAAAAGCAGATAGGGTGTTAATTATGTTGCTTTGAGATCTTCTTTGAAGTATATTTGAAATTAAAATTTTACTGCTTAATAAAACCATATTACTTTAATTTTTTTTTACAACTTTTTTGACATTATTTAAACTATTGGTTGATATATTCCTAGCACATTACTGGTGGAAAGGCACCGTAAATGTTATCATCTATATATAGTATATATTAATGTTTAACATAATATGGAGTTAATGTTAATAAGCAGCAATAGCTCTATGGCTAAGGCGTCGGCCTGGGGATCGAGAGGTTGTGAGTTCGATCCGCACTCATTACACTATTGAAGTGAACCCACTCCAGACACAAGCATTTTTAGCTTAGTTGGAGGGGTTAACACGACTACTAGTAATGTGCAACACACATTGCTATGTACAGGTGCTATGTTGTCAAAGTAGCTAAATTTCTTGATTAGAACCAATTAGATACCTGACCTATGCTACTGATTTTATATGGGTATTATTAGCTAGCTCAAAGACATTGCAAGACTTGTGAAACTTGTGCTATTGAATGTATTAATGTATTTGGCATCCCACTTGGGCCTTAATGTGCATTTCCCTCTGCCAGCAACTATCCAAGCCATCCTAGTTATTTATTTGAACGTGCTGTGCCTCGCGCCTTTGCCCGCGTTTAATCCGGGTAATAAACCTGTCTTTTGAATCACTTTATCTATTGATGAAAACCGCATTGAAATCTGTTGCATAGTTTAAAAGATCTAAGCATATAGAAGGAGGGAGAGATAGCGTGAATTGACTTTGTTTTATACTATATAAAGATTGACTTCTATCTCAACTGTGGTCAACATAGCATGCTTGCCTAGAAGATACAAATTCACTCGCAACTTAACAACAGTATAAATATACACAATCCCTCAAGTTATATATGGTGCAGCTTTTGTTATTCATTTATAACCAAAACATCATAAATGTACCAATGGAAAAGTGTTTTGTTTTGTTTCAAGGATGTTTACAATCACATTCCAAACTGGGATGCCTTGTATCTAAGGTGACATTGGCTTAAACATTCAATATTCTCATTATTTTAAATTACAAACTAAAGTAACTACCAACTGTTCATAGCAATATATAAATGAATAATGTTTCGCTTTGCAATTATATAATCAAATAAGGACTAGACTACTAGATAGATATATCCTACAGATTTTATTTTGTTTTATTTTTATTTACGTTGAAGCAAAGGTTTGACTACAATCTCACCTGATGTTTAGTGACGATGTAGCTGAAGATGTAGGAAGCTTGCTCAGTAAGCTAGCTTATGTTGTAGCTTCACCCACTTATGTTTATCTATCACATATGCTGCTGACTACTACTGACCTGTGAACATTTCTGTTAAAGGCATTTAACTCAGAAAACATAACAAAGTTCTTTTTTTTTTTTTTTTTCTTTTTTTTTTTTTAAAAGATTACTCGCAATGTGGTTTGCACATTACTAGTATTCTTGTTAACCCCTCCAACTAAGCTGAACATGCTTGTGACTGGAGTGGGTTCACGCCAATAGTGCAATTATATATATATAATAGTTGCTTTCACATTTGTAACATTACTTGCAAATACCCATGACTTCGTTAATGTATACCAAGAACTTAGTAGCCTATGTCCTCATGCTATTCATAAAGTATTTATTACCTTGTTAAATTTCAGTAGAATTGGATCATGCTATTCATAAAGTATTACCTTGTTAAATTTCAGTAGAATTGGATCGTCCATTTAGGCGTGATCAACAGACAGGGTAACAATGGATTCATACTAATTCCGTGTAAACAGTGTTTTTTTTTTTATATTATATGCTAGCGTTTGACCACTATCTCACCTGTTGGTAAGTGATGATGCGGTCGAAGATGTTAAGCACGCTAGAACTAACTGGCTCTCAAGGATAGCTGCCGGAACACATTAGATGTTTTTGGCGACAGATTTCTAACTTGAGGGTGGTAGCTAGCCAGGCGGACACTAGAATGCGGGAGGGTTTTTGGTTTCTTACGATGTTTTTCCTTCACCGGAGGGCCACTGTGAGAAGCGCACATACATTTTTCTATAGAAATAGAAAAATACATTGGTGCACGGCAGTTTGAACTCGGTACCACAGCATCAAAGCTGACCATTCTCCCGATTACGCCACCGGGCCCTCATAATACAAATGAGAAGTCTGATCTATGTATATATGTTGTTTACAGGACATTCTAGACAGAATGACGAGTTCTAGAAGGTTCCCGTGGCTGTGGGCCAGTTTCTTCCTGCTAATTGGTATTGCTGGATTGGTGGCATATGATGTCTCGAGGGTCAACGGCAATTTCCCCAGTAAGTTTAACCTAGTTATCTTATTATTTTAATGTATTAGAAAGATTACTTCATTTCCTTACTTAGTTGTGCCAAAAAATGTAGACATTATCCTATTAGAAAAACATTCTTATTTCACGCCTGAATTAATTGGCAAAGTGGTATTACTGTCCCAGGCGGACTAGCAGAAGTCTTACCATTACAAAAATGATATGGTAGGGGATGGTGAACACTCTAGGTATGGCAGTATGGTCTGACTTTCGGCCTCTGTGTTGCATGTACACTGTAAGGTATTGGCGGTAGATTTTCTCCTTGATGGTGGTAAGTTAATAAAACTGCATGTAACTCTATGAAAGTTAGCTATTTCAATAGCCATTCTGCATTTTACTATGTAACAGTAGATAAAGAGTGCAACGCGGGTCATTCAGTATAATAATCTTATCATGAGTATGACTTTCCTAAACAATTTCTTATCTACTTTTAATGAATGTAACACATGTTATCAGAAGTGTATGTTTGTATTACAAAAGATGTAATGTTAATGGTACGCTTTTTCTTCAGTCATTGAATTGACATTGTTTGTCCGTTTGCTATTTCAGTATTTTTATTAGTTATGATTAAAACATTTGCCTATCCAAACTTTACTTTAGTTTGTACTTTGTACTACAGTTATATTGAGTTTAAAAAAATTCTCTCAAAATAACAATTTGGTATAGGTACTTGGTAGCTTGGTGGTATAACCTAATCAAAATTATGGCGTAGCTAAATACTACAGGCCGGTGACGGGCAGCAGCGTTAACGGTGCAAGAAGCTACGTCCTGCCCAGCGTGGCGATTAAGGCATATCACTCCCAATGATGGAAAGTCTCAAGAAGAGCCGAAGAGAGGCCTACGTCCAGCTGTGGACTGACACCGACTGATTATGATGATAGCTTGCACATCACCATCCTACTTCACTAGGAGCATTATGCCAGCGACCTCAGGCTTACCTTCACTTCATAAAGGAGCTAGGATGGCTTGGTTAGTCGCTATCAGGGGGGAATGCACAATACACTCCAAACGGAACGTCAGTGCAGGACGTGTCGCCCCCACTTCAAATTAGAATGACCCAAAGCTTAACTTCTAACCGGGAGGTCGCCGGTTCAGCCATACACCAATCGATTTTCTATGTGCATCGGTGTTCGTCAAACAGGTGGCGAGAGTATCCACCAGACTTGCTAACAAAAAGTAGCTTACCATCTTCAAGGAGAAAACCTGCCGCTATAACCTTACGGTGTTCTGGTAGCTCACAGCCCTTGTCAGTCGGACCATTCGAGCCTTAGCGTGTTCACTCTCTCCGACTACATCATAACTTACCACCAGGCGAGATAGTGGTCAAACGCTAGCCTGTCAGATTTGAAAAAAAAAGGTGGGCCCCATGAGCTCAGACATAGTTATTTGTGGTTATATACCTACTTTCCTATGTTAATAATAAATCTGATGCTGATAAAGAGAGTTAAAATGTCACAATTTGTAAACAGGTTTATCAAAACTTCTAGAATCACTCTAGACACAAATAATGTGTTACCAAGCAATCTGATATCCAACACATATATTTACTTACGAAATATGTTAATACAAGTGTTTCTTATAGGTAAAGAATGTTAATAACATTATTTCTATACATGTCTCGGGTCGTCGTAACCCGCGCGGTCCTTTATAAGGCATTGACGGAGCCGGAGCTAACATCAAGTGGTCCTTTACAATTAACTTAGGTACTATATGAGGATGGCGAGATATGGAAATCTATAAAAACATGGTACATTATATCATGGCTATGAATTCGTGCTGCTAGATGTCTGATTGCTGGTCTATGGGATGAGGTACGGCACCAGCGCAATTATGCCTCATTTCAAAATATTAAGACATGGTGACTGGGCCCCCAAAAAGGCGGACCGATGTTGGCGCTTAGGGGCAACATTGGCGTGGATAGCTTAGGGTGTCAGTCCAGGAAAGGTGTGCTGCACTTTCACTAAACGCTACTAGCGGCTTTATGCCTTAAACACTTCCACCCTGGAGCTTAGGTCTTAGCTCTTGCGATTCCCACCACCGGCCGGACAAGGCAAGCCGGGGGTCAGAAGGTCTCATTTAGCCGTCACGGGATAGGATTACGCGGTGTCGCCACTCACCGTCAGCTCGCCACAAAGCCGCCCCTGCGGGAGCATTATTATAATTATTAAAATAAAAATATTGTGTGTTTCAGAGAGTGCAACGGGTCGTCTTTTCAAAGACTTAGGCATTCTGGAGCACAGTCAAAAAGCTTGGCAGAAGACACTATCCACTTCAGCTCGAGGTTATCTCTGGGTGGAAACAAATGCTCCTGTATACTACACACAGACAGCCGAAGTCATATCACCGTACTCCCAGCTATCGAAAGATGCAATAATAGTCGCTGGGAAGAAACTTGGCCTATTCTACGGTAACATCAAAGACTATGTTGTTGAAAAGACGCCTGTAGTTGTTGCTACGATAGAACAGTACGCCCCGGGCTTGGTGGATAATGTTCAAAGTTACACTTTGTCGGGATATGAAGCTGTGAAAAAGTATTCAAACAACTATTATCAGTTTACAGCCGATTATTTGAAGACTAAAGTGTTTATGTAAGTATAAATTTAATTTATTACTTAACTTTCTTATAAAGAAGATATCTTTTCATTTGTTTTATTTTGTACATAGGGGAGTGTCGGTTCCCACCCTCATTTATGGTTGTGAATGCTAGGTATGGCAGAAGAAATCTTCTCACAGTGGCCCTCCGGTGAAGCAAAACATCGTTAAGAAACCATACAACCCCTGCATGGTGGTAGGACACTATCTAGTGTCCGCCTGGCCAGCTACCACCCTCAAGTTAGAAAATCTGTCGCCAAAACATCTAATGTGTTCCGGTAGCTATCCTTGAGAGCCAGTTCCCATAGGCCAAGCTTACCATCTTCGGTAGCATCATCACTTACCAACAGGTGAGATAGTGGTCAAATGCTAGCCTATAAGATATAAAAAAAAAGAAGCATGAAACTAAAATTAATGCTGTAGAAATTAGAAGCTTGAAGTGACTCTGATGGATAAGATGGTAATGGAATGATAACGGAATGTTGTGGTGTGGCAGGAGATGTAGTGACAAAGATAGAGAAAGGGATGCGCAGATGGTTTGGAAATCTAGAGAGGATGGATGAAGAAAGATTTATGAGACGTGTATGGGCCAGCCGGTAGAGGCCGACCTAGGCGAATGTATCACGGACAGATCAAAGACATTTTAAAGAAATACCAAGTCAAAAGTACCTTTAAAAGCCGCAAGCATGTATGAAAGCATTAATGAAAGAGGTATGTCAGGGTCGTAGTATGTGGAAAGAAGTAGTCTCTGCCTATACCAACGGGAAAAAGGTGTTATTAATGTATGTATATACTTTTTTTATTTTATACAACAGAGATGGATTGCAAGGTGTTGTTCGATTTGACTTGATTGCATAGTCGCATAGTCAATTAGCCCAAAGTCAATATTATTACCAATTTTTTGCAGTTTATTAGTATTTTTTGTTATATGTTTTGTTTAATTGTAAAGCAGCAAAAACTGTGATAATATTGATATGTACATAATATCAAAGAGTGTTTACTGCTTTCTCTAGAAAAAGTAACTTCTGGAACGTAGTACTATTAAGTATTCTGTGCCTCTGGCTACATTGTTTACATAATTAGCTTTATCTTTATTTTTGTGTATGGGTATTGTCAAATACCTACATAGCATGAAATGATGTAATACATGCTACTATCTAGTTACGAAACATCTCTATGTATCTATTCTACCAGGGCATCCAGTTGCTAGATTCGATACGAAAATTCATGCATAGTTCATCCTCATAGAATTTGCAAACCAATGCCTTACAATTCCTTTCAAAATACTATTTATTATAACGACTCTCTGTTCTCACTGCTCCTTATTTTTGTGTAAATTTCTAATTTCTAACCTAAACTTGCCTGGTGATTAATGAACCTAGTCACTTTTACTCATTGAACTTAATATTATCCATGTTAATGAAATACTCTTTGAATTTTACTCTTTAGGAGAACTGCTTGAGTACATAACACTAATAACAAAAGGAACTAAAAGCATGAAATTTGTTTAGACTACATCTATATAGTATACAACAAAGTCGTTTCTCGTTATCTGTCCCTATGTAAGTGTAGATATTTTAAAGGTTTAGGCACGGAACGGCCTATTCTCAAAATGACATTTGAATCTTATTAGCATTTGATGATATACCCAAGCTGGCTGGCAGCAGTTGGATACAAAAAGCTGAAGATCGAGCTCAGTGGCGAGTGACTATCCAATAGTAGATGAATACTGGCTGTTAATGATAATTATTTATTTATTTAACCTTAATCAAAACAGTACAAAAACCAACTACATGAATTAAGGAATATTACAACTAAATTATAATAGAACATTTTAAATCATAATAAAAATAAATCAGTCAAGAATGTCATAAATAGTTATCGGTATTATAAAAATTAAATTATATCACATTAATCTAACACAGCAAATAAACGAATAAATAGTATTTAAAGTTGTTACAAGAAATTATCAAATAAAATTAAATTACATATATTAAAATTAAATTAAAATGAATGATGACGAGTAGCCGTTAGTCTAGATATCGCTAAGGCCTTTGCTCGGGTCTGGCACAGTGCTCTCTTTTCAAAGTTTCCATACTACGGCCTTCCGGGAAGCCTGTGCGCTCGGTTCGCCAGTTTTTTGTCTTCGGAATCGGAACATCAAAGTTGTAATCGACGGATCTGGCTGCACATTGATCCCTAGATACAATCCTATTAATCTTGGTGTCCCACAAGGGTTTGTGCTGTCACCGACACTTCATTCTAAATATTAATGATATGCTGAATGTCAGTTTTGAGCACTTCTATACGAATTATAGCACATGAGACCCACTACATTCGTTCAAACCTTCCCCGTTCTGTGGTTGAAGAAAGCAAGAACAGACTTGCGTCCGAAGTGAAGATATCTTTGGGTCTAATGTAACAAATAGACGTAGTATACACTTGCATTACCTATATAGGATACTTTCTAATGCAGGTGAAGCTTACGAGGCACAGCTTGTTACTCAATACATATCATAGGCATGACGACAGTATTAAAAAATCGAAGATTTGATAATTTTAGGGGAAAATACATATTAAAACAATTTAAAACACTAGTTTAGTTTTATATAAAAAATTGAGATATGGTGGGTAGACTGACATTACCAACAATTGCAATGTGACCTGGCATAATTATTATATAGTCAGCATCAATAAATGATTTCTGATTCTGATTCTGATTCTGAGAATTAAATGTTTTATTTTATCGAAAATCTTATTTAGATTTTCGATAAAATAAAACATTTAAATACTGCAATCGGCCATTTTGATTGAAACACCAATCACAGCGCATGACGTCTCGCCTACGTTCTCTTATGAGGTTTTCTTGAAAATGTTATTAAATTTTGGAAAACCCATGTGTATTCATTGCCACAGATTATATATATAGAATAGTTATTACGTTAAGTATGTCATTAACATATGCGTGACGTCACAGTCGACATGCAAATGTGAGCTGTTTTTGCGCACTATTGAAAAAATATTAGAAAAATTGCTTTAAACTTCGTTACACTTAAGTTAATTACCGAAATATAGGTTTTTTCGTGAATAGTAAATGTGTTCCCACATTAAATGAAAGAAAAGAAAAGAAAGAGGATTTCAAAATCTTTCCTCACGCCTATTGTGTGAGTATTGTTTTTATATTAACAATTTGTTTTTTTCTTGTTTCCAGCGGAGAATGGGCCCCAGAGATACTGCAAAGCAAGACACAGTCAGCTTTGAACGTGACAAGATTCCACATGTCCACATATTTCCACTGGTTCCGAGAGCAAGTCAATGTGTATTCTGAGATACCTTGAAGTGTACGGAGCCAGCGTAGTGATAGTTGTGTGTTCAGTGAACGAGGGGTGCATTTGTAGGACTTTTTTATTAACTAATATCATTTTTTTTTTATTCGCTAGCGAGTAAAATTGGCATTGAAATATTTTTTTTCTTTTTTTTAAAAAAACTGGCTAGTATATGATTTATTTTGCTCGAGAACCTATGGATTAATCCGTAGGCTTCACATCTCATTATACTTTTATTTGTGTTTGAATGGATTACTAATGTATTTGAGTATTTAAATAATTTATTGATGATTATAAATTTTTGAAATTAAATTTGTTTTAGTTGATTATTGATCGAATGTGTATTGATGTAAGTATATGTGAACATTTTAATTGTATTATTGGGAATACTTTTTACAATGAATGTTGATTTTGCACAAGAATTTTAATTTATACTACCTATTCAAAAATAATCAAGAAAAGCTGGACTTTTCACCGAACTTTTTGTCGAAGTGCACAAAAGTAATTGCTCCTCCAATTGCACCCCTTCTGTCCTTGTTTTTTTTTTAATGAAATTATTCAATTTTAATTTTATTAGTACAACATTAATTGAAATTAGTTGATAACAACGAATCTTTCTAATTTATTATTATTATCATCACAGGCAATAATTGAAATCATATCGTAGAAAATATGTATTTTTAATATCGACCATGACAATTGAAAATTAATTATTAGTTAAAAAAAGCAGTATTTTTTACATTCCTGATGCATTTAAAATTAATTAAATTGACTGAATTTCATCTTCCATATTGCTTAGTTACCGCAAAAATCATCCAAATAATCTTTTACCTCATTCAATTTTACGGGAATTATTATTAGAACTGACATTTGAGTGTGTAATGTATTTTTTTAGTTAATTTATTTAATCATGTTTTTAAAATACTTCTTTGTCTATCAGTTTTGTTCTCGAATCAAGTTAGATAAATTTTTGGATATTGCTTTATTTTCAATTATTTAAAAAGAAGGTGGTAAATTGTCTAAATTATGTAAATACACCATTACAGTGTGTTCCTCTGAATTTTAAGGTAAATGTTGTGTTGTATGATAATTTTAAGAAGCCACAATAAAATATTGTTAGTGAAATCTGTGTTTATACTTACTTTCATCCCTATAATCGTACTTCCTACTAATATTATAAAGGCGCAAGTTTGTGTGTGTGTTTGTTACTTTTTCGACTAATTGTGCTGAAATTTAGGTATGTAGATAGCCTACTAGACCAAAGAGTAACAATATAAGACTAGACCTTGCGTAGTCAGAGAAAAGAATAGACCGCGGTTAGCTCTCTCTTTCCCACATGAAATTGGTTATACTATGGAGTTATTCCATGTAACGGAAAAGGACAAAGCTATTATATTTCTCTCTCTCAGTGCGTGCCGATTTTTACAGGGTCAGTAACGTAGTTAGCTGTTTTTAGCTTAACGAACTTTGACCTTTATTGCTATGTGTCACTGGGTTCTAAATACATATATGGTTATGTCACAGATTATGTAATAGTTACTACGTGTTATGTTACAATCTTCTATCTCATGTAGCCACGCTACCCAAATCTCTATAATTCCTTACTTAATGAGACCTTGGAATAACAAACAAGTACTAACCGCCTACTGGCTCTATCATAGACCAGCTCCGAGATAAGAAATTATAGTATTGTAAGTTGTAAGCGATAGTTTCGTTTCGATACGACATTATAAAAGTTCCGTTACACTCTCTTACGTAATATTTATATTCTCTTTGACATTCTAGTGGAGTGCCGTAAGACGTAAAATTTGTAAAACCTCGGAATCCAGGGCCAGTCAATGAATCTTCATAAAAACTGTTGGACTGCATTGCTAAAAGCTTAAATAAAAAAGTTATTAGAGCAAAGATTTCAATTTCCAACCGACTTCACAAAAAAGGAGTTTTTTTTTTTTAATGTATGTGACTTCAGAACTCCGTCAAACCTTAACTGATTTGAAAAAATATTTTTTTTGTTTAACAAGCTGGGTCGAAGCCATCTGACGAAGTTGACCACATCTAACAGGAGTGTCGTCGCTTCTAAGCCGAAGATTTTTAGGGAGGTTCAAGACTTCTACGGCCATATACCTCACAATCGACCCATTTCACTCTTGAGTCACGTCTATAAGTTGTTTTCGAGAGTCATCACAAATCGTCTCGCGCGTAGACTCGACGAGTTTCAGCCCCGCTGGGTTTCGAAGAGGATATCGCACTATAGACCACATACATACAACGCAACAGGTTATACAGAAGACCGAAGAGTATAACGAGCTCCTGTGCCTTGCGTTTGTGGACTGTGAGAAAACTTTTGACTCTCTAGAAACCTGGGCTGTTCTGGAGTCTCTGCAACGGTGCCAGTTGATTGGCGATACGTCCAAGTACTGAGAGGCCTGTATGACGCCGCGACTATGACCGTCCAAGTACAAAATCAGCAGACTGACTGACCATATCCCCTTACATAGAGGAGTGAAACAAGGGAACGTTATTTCCCCCAAATTGTTCACGTAGTATTATTATCTTTTCTATGCTAACACTCTGGGGGATATGTTCAAGACGCTGAGTTGGAAAGGACGGGGCATAAATATAAACGGAGAGCACCTCTCACACTTGAGGCTTGCGGACGATATCGTCATCATGGCTAAAACCGTGCAGGACTTGCAATACATGCTGACCACCCTTGCTGATTCTTCTGCACGCATCGACCTCCGGATGAACTTGGATAATATTAAATACTCATCATCATCAGCCGGTGTCAGTCCACTGCTGGACGTAGGCCTCTCTCAAGATGCGCCACTGAGCCCGATCCTCGGCTCTTCTTTTCCAGTCACTGCCCACTGCTTTGCGTATGTCGTCGCTCCACCTGGTCACAGGACGTCCTACGCTACGTTCGCCGTTTCGTGGTCTGCACTCTAGGACAAGACTACCCCAACGGTTATCAGTCCTGCGGCAGATATGACCAGCCCACTGCCAATTATTATCTTTTCTATGCCACTGCCACTTCAGTTTACTAATCCGTTGAGCTATGTCGATAACTTTAGTTCTCTGGCGAATTACTTCGTTCCGGATTCGATCCCGCAGAGAAATACCGAGCATAGCTCTCTCCATAGCTCGCTGAGCGATTTTAAATTGATGGATCAGTCGAATTGTGAGTGTCCATGTCTCGGCTCCGTATGTCATCACTTACATTAAATATTATGAACGCAATAAATGATTGAGTATTGGATAAGACCAAGATCATGTTCAACGAACATGTTGTCCCGGAACCGATTGCCCTAAACGTATTTCTTCTCGAAGTTGTACACGTATACCTTGGGCAAATCTTGGCATTGAGTAAAAACAACTTCGAGAAGAAAGCTCGCAGAAGGATACAGCTGGGATGGGCAGCATTTGGAAAACTTCGTAGAGTATTTTCATCGCCCATACCACAAAGCCTAAAGACGAAAGACCTTAACGAGTGCGTCCTACCTGTAATTACTTATGGAGCCAAGACGTGGACACTGATAGTGCGACTGGTTCACCAATTCAAAGTTGCTCAGCGAGCTATGGAAAGGGCTATGCTCGGAGTATCTCTGAGGGATCGAATTCGAAACGAGGTCATCCGTCAGAGAACCAAAGTTATCTACGTAGCTCAAAGGATTAGCAAGCAGAAGTGGCAGTGGGCTGGTCACATCTGTCGTAGAACCGATAACCGTTGGGGTCTAGAACACGTCTGTTACGGTAAACGTAGTGTAGGGCGCGCTCCAGCTAGGTGGAGCGATGATATACGCAAGCTTGCTGGCAGCGGTTGGAAACAAAGAGCTGAAAATCGAGCTCAGTGGCGTGCCATAGGTGAGGCCTATGTCAGCATCAGCAGTGGACAGAAATGTGTCTGGGACAAAGTGTCACTATAAACAAAACAAACATTACAAAGACAAGTGTCAAAATATAACCTTAATTAAACTAATAAAAATAAAATAAAAACAAAAAAAATGAAGATCGGGTAAATGTTATTTAAAACTTTTTTTTATATATTGTTAGAAACACAATTCAAAAGTTTCTATAAAGATTCATTGACTGGCCCTGGATTCCGAGGTATAAACCTTACGGCACACTCCACTATCCTAGCAGGTGGCTTTTCATAGGTGTCGCCATCTTCTGCAAGTCGCTTACATCTTTAGGTGGCGGCTTTTTTGTGGGCAGGTAAGCTTGTAGCGTAGCGTCAAAGACCAGGGGCCTTATTCAGTATGACCAATGAGATAACGCGTTCCTTAGCGCGTCACGTTACGTTATTGAAAAATTGTATTCTGTATGCCACACGATAGGTAAATTATACAAAACGCGCGCGTTACACGCCCTCATATGTCACGATATTTTGACAGCTCAAAACGCGCTCATAACCTTACCCTACCGCGTTTTAATTGGCATAGAGAATACCATAACGCGGAGATAACGTAACACGGCACGGTAAGACTTTAAAATGGTCATACTGAATAAGGCCCCTGCTACTTAATATTAAACTTGACACCGGCGCACACCGCCCCCAATGAGACCGACCTTGTACGGAGTTTGTCCCTTTCTTTTGTATGGACAACTTATATATATATACCATACATATAGCATAGAACATATATAGCACTAGCAGGTTGTTAGACAAGGACACACTCCCACCCTGGTGTCTCTCAATTGGGCCGTTTTGTGCTACAAAGCAATTACTATCTTATAGTTAAAGCATACGGATTAAATTGAATTTCTCAAAACATCTGCAGTGCATCATACTTTTATATTACGTCTATGCGTAGCGAAATATATGCGCCATAAGAATACTCTTAAAGGTGCGAATTTCGAATAAAAGGATTTAATAATAAAATTATACGTAACGGTGCGATAGATGATTTATTTTACTAAGTACACTTATAATATGTTAAGACTTATTAAAAAACAGTTTATTGGTATTATTATAAATCGCCGCTCCAAGTTCATTGATATTTTCTTTTCGTATCGCGGCCAAAATCTCGAGCACGTGTCTGTAAATAAAAAAGATATTGTGTAATATTTTCAACTTATACTATTGATTGAAGATGTCTGCTGAAGATCGAGCTCAGTGTTGTGCCATAGGAGAGGCCTATGTCCAACAGTGGAAGAATACTGGCTGTTAATGATGATGATAATATTGATTATCAAAAGAACCTTAGGATAGAACTTTGAGCAATTCATCAAATGAAATCTTATAAAAGACCTCGTGGAAAAATAATGCGAAAATTCGTCCTTAAAATACGAAAAAAAAGAGGGTGCGTAGTAAGCTACGCGTTAGAAATGTAACTTCCTTCACAGTTTTTTGTACAACGCCATCTGTTGAACATGGCGGGACAAATGGCCGAATGAGAGCGAATACGTCATTTCGGTTAAATGTAACTCCAGTGCGCCTAGAAGTTTCACTAAAAAAATCGACGTCCTTTGTTTTGGAAGTAAGTTATAAAATAAGCCTGATCCATAGAGAAATTATATATATGTAGAGAGAACATTAGCGTATGCGAATTAAATAGCTATAGAGATATAACCCGACTAAAATGATGAACACGTGATACATATGCCAGCTATAAGATAAAATTAACAACGTAATTTGGTCGGGTCATACATGACAGCGGTTGGGTGCACAAGAACTTGGTTCCAGTGCTGGAGCCAGTTTGTAAAATCGCATACGCAGAGAAGGATAAAAAATTGTTGTTCATCTCGCTCTCTCATAGTAGTGATTGTATAGTTTTGTCCTTCTCATATTGTTATTGTTATTTAAATGCCACATCCACTTAATACTCGATCCACGGCCTGATCATAATGACTACAATTTTGTTTCGTTAAAAGTTTACCGACTACTTAGATTTGATCTGTATAAAAATACTTACACAATATTAACAGGCTCATTCCGTCCTTTGATTTGACTGTCAGGATTATGCTTCTCCTTCTTTACACTGGTAACCTTGGAGAGGACATACTGGTACCCCGGATGTGTTGGCTTCACTTCACACCAAGGGCAGTCCGTCTCGATCATCAGTCGGTCTTGTGGGATGGTTGCTGCCACTTCTAAGTTTTCTTTTGTTCTTAAGGAACTGTAAAACAAGTTTTTTTTAAATTACATATACGAAGCATAGACGTAAGATAAAGGATGGTGAACTGCAGATGTTTTGACAAATTCAATTTAATCTGTATGCTCTAACAATAAGGTTGTAATTGCTTTGTACAACAAAACGGCCCTATCGAAAGGCACCCGGGGGGGAGTGTGTCCTTGTCTAACAACCCGCTAGTGCTGTATATGTTCTATACTATATGTATAGTATATATATAAGTCGTCCATACAAAAGAAAGGGACAAACTCCGTTCAAAATCGGTCTCATCAGGGCCGTTTTGCGCAGTCGAGTAATTAAATAAGTCTTTGATACGATGATATCTCAGAATATCAATTACTTACTTTAGTAATTGTTACTCTGAGGAAGATATACATTCCGGCACAGATCTAGAAGCTCGAGCAATCTATACTGTCACGTGATAAAAGCGCGGGAAGCACGACGCAACGAATTATGACGCTCGTCTGCTAGTCTGTTCACAGAGAATCATCGTAAAAATTGAGGGCGCGCGTGACCACAATGAGCGTAACGGGACATTTTTCGTGCATGTAGCCGGCTTTCACCGATGTATTAGACTTATTAGATTTATTAGACGTTGTCATGTCAAAAATTGGTTGTCTGTAAAGTCGGTTTACAGACGATAATTTTACGTTATAACGTAATACGATCGTGCCTCTCTATAGCTTGTTCCGCGCTTTCACTTGCATGCGGAACATGACACTTTTTCGTCAAAAAAAACAATAACTGTGTAACACATCAAGATACATAATATTTGATTCTAAAATCTACCAAAACTGACCATCCATTAATACCTATATACATTCCGAGCGCCAGTATTTTGTCCAGAGCCTCCTGTGGCCCATCAAATGAGTGCACCACACCACCGACCACATCGTCTCGGTTTCTCTGAAGGATGTCCACTAAATCATCGGCTGCTGCGCGGCAATGCAAGAACAGAGGTAGGTTGAACTCCTTGCTTAATGATAGCTGGTATTCAAAGTATCTGAAATAAAGTTACTTATATTTTTCACCTGTGACTAGGTGGAGCGACGACATTCGCAAAGCGGTGGGCAGTGACTGGAAACAAAGAGCCGAAGATCGGGATCAGTGGCGTGTCTTGCGGGAGGCCTACGTCCAGCAGTGGTCTGATACCGACTGATAATGATGATATTTTTAACATAGATATATACATACATTTTAATATCCAATAGCTAGCAAGGCTAGCGTTTGACCACTGTCTCACCTTTGGTATTTATCGATGACAATGTGGTTGAGGATGGTAACAAGCTATGCCTAGAATGGAAACTGGCTCGGCTTTTTTACTTAAAAGTGGTCTGGCTGGCCAGCGTTGCCAGACGTCCCGATTTTTAAATCAAAATTAAATGTCCCGCTCGGGACAGACTCAGTCCCGCTTTTCGGAGATAACTCGACCGACCACCCACGATGCACGTAGTGTGCTGAGGAAGCGTGGGTGGGTGGCACAGACAAGTGTGTACTGCCCGGCGCGTAATGAAGATATGAGCGCGGGAGAGAGGGGTGCGTCACGCTGTCACCGCGACAGCTTCACTTTCTTTTTCGCTCTTTTCTTATTCTCATTTGTTTATTTATTTCGCGAGAATGAAAAAGATATAAATATTTGAACCCGGCAACGCTGGCTGGCCAAGCAGAGACGAGACTAGATAGTGCTCAACCACTATGCCGGGCGTTATTAATATAGATAGATAGATCGATAGATAACTCTTTATTGTACACCACAAATTGCATGAAACTCTTAAACAATAATAGGCTTAATTTAAGTTGCATAATGGGCGGTCTGATCGCTAAAAGAGCGATGTCTTCCAGACAACCTTTAATATAATACAATATACAAATATAAATATTGTATATTATTACAATATAAAAAAATTAAAATAAAAAAATCTTGCCCAATCGTATCCTGCTAGCTAACCTACCCACTGGTTTCCTAATGATGTTTTCCATGCAGAGGCAATGGTGATATCGATACAAATTTAATATAAAAAAAATTGCAGCAAATTACACCCAGAATCACAATTGTGAGTAAATGCACACCATGAATTTGAAATTGACTGCTATTTTACCACATGAGTAAAGAAGGAACAGAGACAAAGCTTCATACAACTGCGCTGTGATGATGACGTAGACGCACGTGAGTGCGTGAGCAACAGCGGTCTGTGTGCCGCCTGTCACGTACGGAGTGAAACCGGTTTATAGTGGCTCGGCTGGTGCTTTAACACAGGGCTGTCGCTCGCGACGCGTTACGTTATATTATATAATTTTTCATCCCATCTATTCGAAAAGTTATGGTTTGTTCCTCGATAAGTGCGCGCAAAGCAGGTTATTTCTGACCTAGGGCGGGAAAGTATTTTTTAATTTTTGGCTTATGAATGATCTTCTATAGTGCCCGTCTAAGGAGGTTCAATAAAATTCCTTGACATTTCATGACATTTTTTTTAAAGCTGGATAGGCAAGCATTTGACGACTGTCTCACCTGATATTAAGTGACGATGACGATTTCATGACATTTTTTTTACATTTCGTGACATTTGATGACAATTCGTTATATTTAATGACATTTCAAGATATTTCATGACATTTAATGACATTTCAAGATATTTCATGACATTTAATGCCATCTTGTAACATTTCATGACATTTCGTGACTTTTCTTGACATTTCGTGCCATTTAATGACATTTCATTACTTTTCATGACATTTCTCGTAACATTTCATGACATTTTGTGACATTTCATAACATAACATGACTTTTATTGACATTTCATGAAATTTCGAGACATATCATGACATTTCGTTTCATATTTTGACATTTCATGGCATTTCGTGACATTTTGTGACATTTAATGACATTTAGTTACTTGACATGACATTTCGTGACATTATGTAACATTTATGACATTGCATGACATAGAATAATATTTCGTGACATTTCATGACATTGAATTATATTGAATACATTTAATTATATTTCATGATATATCGTGACATTTCATGACATAAAATGCCGTTTTCATGACATTTAGTGATATTACATGACATTTAATGACATTTCAAGATATTTCATGACATTTTGTGACATTTCGTAACATTTTATGACATTTATGACATCTGGCACATCATGACATTAAATGACATTTCGTGACATTTTATGATCACGATCGACATACATCGTTGTCGACAATGATGAAGCTTGAAAAATTAAAAAGCAGGTCATGTTTACTTAAAGGAGGATTTTATTACGACGAAGATTTTTCTTGTTTTTTTTTTTGTATCAACCCTACAGGAATAGGTAAACATTTTTTCCGTTCCTAAGAAGGTTTGTCTCTGTTCCTTCTTTACTCATGTCATTTTACTAAGAATCTTTGTCCTGACATACTGACTGATTGACAGACAACGCACAGCCTAAACCGCTGGTCGTAGAGACTTGAAATTTGGAGGGTATATTTGTCTAAGTACGTAAACGTGTACTTAGACTACGTAGTAGATTTTCCAAAATTCACCCCTTAAGGGGATTAAATGGGGGTTCAAATGTTTTATGGAGAAACAAGATTAGATAGTCTTTTCTATTCGGAACCTCACACAAGGGCTTCTGTAAAAAAATAAGTAAATACGTGTTTCAGGCTTTTTCATAATTCCACCCCTAAAAGTGTGAAACGGGGTAACAAAGTCTGAAAATCAATATTGTTTCGGATTGCGCTGAACTTTGGCATGCAAATAGTTATTACGACGTTAGTTCCCTCTGAGAAATTATTTTCCAAAATTCACCCCTTAAGGGGATTAAACGGGGGTTCAAAGTTTGTATAGAGAAACAAGATTAGATAGTATTTTCTGTTCTAAACTTCATACAAGTGCTCCGGTAAAAAAATAAGTAAATACGTGTTTCAGGTTTTTTTAAATTCCACCCCTAAGAGGGTATTATTTATTATTATTACCCTAAATGGGGTAATAAATTGTATGGAGAAACAAGATTAGAGTCTTTTCTATTCGAAACCTCACAGAAGTACTCAAGTAAATAAATAATAAAATAAATGTTTCAGGTTTTATCGAAATTCCATCCCAAAGAGGGTGAAGTGGGGTAACAAAGTCTGAAATCAATATTGTTTCGGATTGCGCTTAAATTTGGCATGCAGATAGTTATTTTGACGTAAGTATCCGCTAAGAAAGGATTTTTCAAAATTCACTTTTCAAAGGTATAAAGCTTTGAAGAAAAGAAAAGAAGCAAAATTTGAAGTTTGAATGAAGTCATTTTATTCGACATTTCACACAAGTACTTCTGTATATAAATAAGTAAATACGAGTTTCCGACTTTTTCAAAATGCCACCCTAAGAGGGTGTAACAAAGTCTTAAAATCAATATTGTTTCGGATTGCGCTGAATTTTAGAATGCAGATAGTTATTATGACGTAGGTATCCGCTCAGAAAGGATTTAAAAAAAATCCTTCTGGATACGGAACGGGGATTCATTGTATGTGTATTTGTATGACAAAGTATTAAAATTTGGGTTTTTCGGGTTTTATAAATATGAATCCCGATTTTCCTTAGTGATGCGATAACATGAAAACGGGTAAACCGATTTGGCTAATTCATATTTGATGTCTTGAATGATAGATTCGTTTTTACAAAAGAAAAGTTTTAAGTAAATAAAAGGAGTTATTAACGCGGGCGAAGCCGCGGGGCACTTCTAGTAGAGAAATAAAAGTGTGGCTTATGCCACAGTAAACCTTGAAACAAACCAAGTGTCAGGCAAACACTATTAAAATATGTAAATTAAAAGTACATAAAAAAGTACATAAAAATAATATAGAATTAGAACTTACTTCAATTGCACATCTTTTTCACAAAAGTGCAGTCTTTCATAATCCAAGCCACATTCTCCTATAGCCACCACCTTGTCCTTATTTTCATTAATAAGGTCTCTCAGACCTTGTAGGTAAGTCTCCGGAGATTCCACAAATTCTGTGCACCGAGTGGGATGACAACCTACAGTGGAAAAAAGTCGAGCTGGAAAAGAAACTTCCATTAAAAATTCCATTAATATTAAAAGCTGATTGCAGCAGCTAGGCATGTTTCCCAGGAGGCGCGAGTTCAAACCCCATCGGTACAATGAAATTTTGAATTGTGTGTAAGAATGTACAAAAATATAATGTGTGTAACACTTCAAGAAATATAATAGGTAGCTTTCTGTTGCAATAATGCCAGTCAATTAGATAGTTTATTGACAACATTTAATATTTTAACTCTACATTTGATTGATAACATTAACATACCAAAGAATTTTCATATAGTTGGGCATAAGATTTATACAGGTACCGGCAACTAACTTGAACAAATATGGCGGATGCGATGCGATGCTTTGATTTGACGATTAGATACTTGCAGGGGGCGCGCAATGTGTACTGACCACATTATTAGTTGGTATTAACCTGATTGGTTGGTCATTAACCGACGAAAAAAAAACGGAGGAGATTATCAAGTCGACGCGTATATATATATATATATTTAATTATGACCACGCATAACTTTTTACAGAGTAGTCTGATTTCGATAATTATTTTTTATTGGAAAGGGAATTTTATACCCCTAAAGGGGGGGGGGGGGTCCCATTTAAATTTTAACGAAATCGGTCGAGCCGTTTTGAATAAATCAACAAACATAATGGATAATTTATTTATCATTATTTTGATGATTTTACCATCAATGTATGTCAACAAACACTGGAAAAAACAAAGAGCTGAAAATCGGGCTCAGTTGCGTGTCTTGAGAGAGGCATATGCCTCTCTCAAGACAGCAATGGGCTGATACCGGCTGATTATGAGATGATGATGATGATATTTTACAGGTGGTACCATTTAAATTTCATCGAGATATGTTCAGTATCTCCAGAGATATGAAGATAAATACCTCAAACTTAGTATTGAAATTGACTAGCGTGACGTTGAAAGTCGGTTTTTTTTTTGTTTTTTATGTGATATTAAATTATTTTTATTATTGGCATATGCCTCTCTCAAGACAGCAATGGGCTGATACCGGCTGATTATGAGATGATGATGATGATATTTTACAGGTGGTACCATTTAAATTTCATCGAGATATGTTCAGTATCTCCAGAGATATGAAGATAAACACCTCAAACTTAGTATTGAAATTGACTAGCGTGACGTTGAATGTCGGTTTTTTTAGTTTTTTATGTGATATTAAATTATTTTTATTATTATTATAGAGCATAAATGTTCTATATAACGTTTGTCTAGGCCGGGGTAAGCAATGACGCCTGCTTTTAACATAGTAGATTATGGCCACAAAAAATTATAAATTAAAACTTTATAACAAAAAATTAAACCGCCAAAAAAACTGAAAAGCAAAAAAAAATTAAACCTTTTGATTTAACCTTAATAACGAAGTTCTTAAACTACTGTTAGTATACTTAGGTATACTAACAGTATATATACTTAGGTATATATTTTTGTAATTGTTTTGAGTTTTTAATCAAACATAATAACTAAGTTCTTAAACTAATGTAAGTATGTATACCTAAGTAATTTTGAGACGGCGCCAAACAAGCAAATTATTTTATTACGTAAAGCGTGATGCGCGGCGCAGGCATGGTGCGACATGCCAGTTCGGACGAGACAACATATTTTTTTTATTTCATCCCCGTATATATTATCTTTCTTTTTAATTTAACCTGTTACATGCACTATGATAATTCTGCGCTTATGCGCTTATGACAAGAATTGTCATAATACAATTAAGAGGTTAAATCATAGAGTAAGATAATATACACGGGCATTAAATAGAAAATGTATGTTGTCTCGTCCAATACTTAATATAATATTTTAAAACATTTTTTTCAATATGTAGGAATAATATACAAACTTCTATAGGTCATACAGCAATCTCTACCAAAACAAGTTACACTTACAATCAATAATTAATTTCTTTTACTGAACCGTTAACTAAGAATCCCCGGGTTACGGTAGGCCGCCAAAAGAAACTGATTCTCGCTACGTTTAATGGACGCACGATACGGCTGGATGAGCATCTGACGCAGCTGGAGGAGGAGCTGGGACACATAAGATGGCACATTCTGGGGTTATGTGAAGTCCGAAGACAGGGAGAGGACACCATAACTCTAGAATCAGGCCATCTTATGTATTACAGAGAAGGTGACCAGCCATTCCAAGGCGGCGTCGGGTTTCTGGTCAACAAGGCCCTCAGTGACAACGTTGTAGAAATCTCCAGTGTGTCGACCTCGGTTGCGTACCTTATAATAAGGTTAACCAAAAGGTACAGCCTCAAGGTTATCCAGGTCTACGCACCGACCTCGGCACACTTGGATGAAGAGGTGGAAAGTATGTACGAAGACATCTCCAGAGCCTTACATACCACCGCTAAGGCTCACTACAACGTTGTCATGGGAGACTTTAACGCCAAAGTGGGAGTACAGACCTGCAGTGAATCGACTCTAGGACCACACGGATTTGGGAGTAGGAATCACAGGGGGCAAATGCTCGTCAATTTCCTCGAGAAAGAGGGGCTTTTCTTGATGAACTCGTTCTTCAAGAAAAAGCCCCAAAGGAAGTGGACGTGGCAAAGCCCCGACACTGTGACTAAAAACGAGATTGACTTCATCATTACGGAAAAACGGCGCATATTCAGAGACGTCTCTGTGATCACTAGGTTCAATACTGGAAGTGATCACCGACTTGTGCGAGGCTCTCTGGATATCGACTTCAAAGCCGAGAGATTCCGATTGATGAAGTCCACGCTCCGACCAAACCGTTGTTGGGTCTGAAACATTCCAATTAAAATTGGAAAATCGATTCGCTGCCTTGGAAACCACAGATGACATAGACCAGAAACTTGAAGTGGTGGAAATCCTCAGGGAAGAAGGGACGAAGTTTTGCGAGCGCAAGCGTACGGGCAAAAAGTCCAAGCTTTCGGCAGAAACACTTCAACTAATGGAAGAGAGACGAACAGACCCATTGTCTGCTTTGTCAATTAACCAGGTGCGCAACAAAACTATTAAGAAGCTGGTACGACGCGACCTCCGATCCTCTAACACGCTCTTGATTAAAGAATCAATTGAGCAGAATCGGGGGTCGAAAGTGTTCGTCCAGCCTCTAGGTAGAAGCCACCTCACAAAGCTGACAACACCAACGGGGAACGTCGTCGCATCCAAGCCGGAGATTCTGTCGGTAGTTGAAGACTTCTACAGCAAGCTCTACGCATCGCATGCTTCAAGGCCCGAACCCGATACTGAGGATTGCAGAGCCACCTTAACCCGCCACTTCACAGAAGACCTGCCCGAAGTCAGCCGAGATGAGATCGTGATGGCCCTTAGACAGCTCAAAAATGGAAAAGCCCCAGGAGAGGACGGAATCACAACAGAGCTTCTAAAAGCTGGAGGAGCTCCAGCTGTAAGCCAGCTGCATCAGCTCTTCAATTCTGTTCTCTTCACAGGTAGAACTCCACAGGCATGGAACAGAAGCATGGTGGTTTTGTTTTTCAAAAAAGGAGATAAAACCCTATTGAAAAACTACCGCCCGATTTCACTTCTGAGCCATGTCTACAAGCTGTTTTCAAGGGTCATCACGAACCGTCTTGCGCGAAGACTCGACGAGTTTCAACCTCCGGAACAGGCCGGGTTTCGAAGCGGTTACGGCACCATAGACCACATCCACACGGTGCGGCAGATTGTACAGAAAACCGAAGAGTACAATCGGCCCCTGTGCTTAGCATTTGTGGACTATGAGAAGGCCTTCGACTCAATCGAAACCTGGTCGGTTCTTGAGTCCCTGCAGCGTTGCCAAGTCGACTGGCGATATATCGAAGTGATGAAATGTCTATATAATGCCGCAACGATGTCAGTACAAGTACAGAACCAGCGTACTAAACATATTCACCTGCGTCGAGGAGTGAGACAGGGGGACGTCATATCCCCGAAACTGTTCACTAATGCCTTAGAGGATATGTTTAAGACGCTGGACTGGAAAGATTGTGGCATCAACATTAACGGCAAGTACATCTCTCACTTACGATTCGCAGATGACATCGTCATTATGGCAGAGACGCTGCAGGACCTACAAAGGATGTTGAATGACCTAGCTGATTCTTCTCGTCGCATCGGTCTCCGGATGAATTTGGATAAAACCAAAGTCATGTACAACGAGCACGTTGTTCCGGAACCGATTGCCGTAGATGGAATCCCACTCGAAGTTGTCACGCAGTATGTTTACCTAGGGCAAACGCTCCAACTAGGCAAACACAACTTCGAGAAGGAAATCCAGAGAAGAATTCAGCTGGGCTGGGCAGCATTTGGGAAACTCCGTCGAGTCTTCTCGTCGCCTATACCACAGTGCCTAAAGACAAAAGTCTTTAAACAGTGCGTCCTACCTGTCATGACATACGGAGCCGAGACGTGGACACTCACGGTTCGACTAGTCCACCAGTTTAAAGTCGCTCAGCGAGCTATGGAGAGAGCTATGCTCGGTGTTTCTCTGCGGGATCGAATCCGGAATGAAGTAATTCGCCAGAGAACTAAAGTGATAGACATAGCTCAGCGGATTAGCAAACTGAAGTGGCAGTGGGCTGGTCATATCTGCCGTAGGACCGTAGGCCCTGGCCATATACTGCAAAAGTACTCAAGAAAAATGAAGCAAGATTACTGAATGCTACCCTAGAGATGGTAACAGGAATAGAATAGAAACAAAGCTTTCCTTGCCCATAGAGATGGCAGGATGTGATAAAAAAAAACTTACAATCACTGCGAGACAAATCCAGTGCTTTTTTGCTGTCACTAAGACTGCCACCAGTTATAATCATCTTATCCATTCCACCTTCCCAGGCTCTTTTCAGCACCACATCAAGGTCAGGCGCGTGCTTCTTGGATCCATGGTACAGCCCTTGATACATATCGTCTGTTAGATTCGCGCCGATATCTGAGCAAGGAGTATTATATTATTATTTTAGTTAGGGTACCTAATAAATTAATAATACCGGCCCTACACATTGGTGATGTTGATCAAATAGACGAGTCCGTTGTTAGACAAGACAATAGCACAGCCGGCTTTTGACTATGGGATATAATGTATACATCTTGAGCTATATATTACATCCCACGATTGCTGTTCACACTAAAGCCGGCTTTTCAATATGGGATATCTAATACTATAAGAATCTTTGTCCTGACATACTGACTCACTGAAAGACGACGCACAGCCTAAACCGCTGGTCGTAGAGACTTGAAATTTGGAGGGTATATTTGTCTTAGTACGTAAGGGTGTACTAAGAAAGGATTTTCCAAAATTCACCCTTTTAGGGGATGAAATGAGGGTTCAAAGTTTGTATGGAGAAAAAAGATTAGATTGTCTTTTCTATTCAGTACGTCCCACAAGTGCTTCAGGGAGCGTTCAAGTATTACGTAACGCAATTTTTGAAGATTTTTGTATATATTGATATTTGATAGTTTTAATAGTTTTATACAATCGAGGGATTCCCCGTAAAACGTAAACGAAAAAGGTTGCCAATTTGGGAGTTTTAATTCCCTAATTTTTTATATAAAAAAAGAAATAATGTTACGTAACGTGTTGTAAGAAAGACCCCCTCTCGCCCCTGTAACGCATCGTAACGTTTTACGACTAATAATAAATGTATATATATATATGTATGTATACAGTAGAACTCCAATTACCCGAATTAATGGGGACCGGGACCCATTCGGATAATCAAATATTCGGATAATCGGATTTCTTAAAAAAAAATTGCCATTGGAGAGAATAAAAGCTACGTTTTGATATTGCACTATTTTTTTATTGAATTAAATGAAAGAAACATGAAATTTTCACATTACAGTTAAGACAAGTCAAGTCAAGACTTGACGCGCAAACACTGGCTTCGCGGGGGGAAGAATAATAGCGCACTTAGACTTTTTTTGGACAATTTTTTGTGATTCGGATAATCGGCGATTCGGATAGTCGGAGTTCGGATAATTGGAGTTCTACTGTATATATATAATAAATGCCTAAGAGGGTGAAATAGGGAAACAAGGTCTGAAAATGAAAGTTGTTTTGGATTGCGCTGAAATTTGGCATGCAGATAGTTATTACGACGTTAGTTCCCTCTGAGAAATTATTTTCTAAAATTCACCCCTAAGGGGATGTAACGGGGGTTCAACGTTTATATGGAGTAACAAGATTAGATAGTTTTTCGAAACTTCACACAAGTGCTTTAGTAAATAAATAAGTAATAACATATTTCAGGCTTTTTCTAAATTCAACTCCGAAGAGGGTGAAATGAGGTAACAGTCTGAAAATCAATATTGTTTTGGATTGCGCTGAAATTTAGCTTGCAGATAGTTATTATGACATTGGTATCCGTTAAGAAAGGATTTGCCAAAAAATCACCCCTTAAGGGGATGAAATGAGGGTTCAAAGTTTGTATGGAGAAACAAGATTAGATAGTATTTTTATTGAAACTTCACACAAGTACTTTAGTATTAGATAAGTAAAAATGTGTCTCAGGCTTTTTCAAAATTCGACCCCAAGCAGGTGAAGTGGGGTAATAAAGTCTGAAATCAATATTGTTTCGGATTGCTCTGAAATTTGGCATGCAGATAGTTGTTTTGATGTAGGTATCCGTTAAGAAAGGATTTTTCAAAATTCACTCTTTAAGGGGATGAAGTGGGGGTTCAAAGTTTGGATAGACTTTTAATTCGAAACTTCACACAAGTACTTCAGTAAATAAATAATTAAATACGAGTTTCAGGCTATTTCAAAATGCCACTTCGAAGAGGGTGAAGTGGGGTAACAAAGTCTAAAAATCAATATTGTTTCGGATTGCGCTGAAATTTGAATGCAGATAGTTATTATGACGTAGGTATCCGATAAGAAGGGATTTTCCAAATTCACCTCTTAAGGAGACGGAACGGGGATTCATAGTTTGTATAGCAAAACAAGATGAGATAGTCTGTTTTATTCGAAACTTTTGCGGGCGAAGCCGCGGGGCACTTCTAGTAATATATATTATATCTTGAGATGTAATAATTTATCGATCATTATACATTTTATACGATACCGTTCACACTGTGCTATAATATATATTACATCCCAAACTATAAATATTTTTTCCACCGACTGAGCGATATTAGAAGACCAAGAAATCATAATCATAATTTATTCATCAATTTAACTTATTACAACTTCATATGTACCTACCTTTACAATTTTAAACTAGTTTTATATTAATGTAAACAAATAATGAGGGTACATCTTGCCATTGTCAGCCGTGCTAGGTCGTACCTGTGGTACAGCTGACAATCACTTCCAACAGTGCGCTCACACCAATATATATAATTATAATTTAAGTAAATCTACATTTAACTGTTAGATTTGAAAATAAAAAATAGGTAAATTATAAATAAAATATAACTAGATAAGTGTTTCCCATATTGGCCAGTGTCAAAACTAGAAAATATGTATTGCTAATATAATATAAATACATTTGCTTATTTGCATAATGTGACAAGTGCAAAAACTTACTTTTTTATTTGGTAATTTAAATTGTCGTATTTTTGATTTTATTTTTGAAGAAGAACTTTTCGGACTTGTCACGTTATTGAAGCAAAGAAGCAAATGTATATTTTACCTCACGTGGACACCGCTCCTCCCCCTACCTCTCCCTCAGTTTGAATGCAACCATAAACGGCCTACACATGGCCCTAAAATCAGTGGCGATATCGGGACAGTGGTAGTGGGGATGAAATCGGCTACTCTCTACACACGTCCCTGCCAGTCAGTACGTAACTGACTGTGCAACAGACTGCTCGTTGATCCGAGATGCCACTGACATCCTCAAAACAGCAAAATCAGTCCCGATTTCGCTACACACGTGCCGCCAACACTTCGTATACGATAATCGTCCCTAAATCATGAGCTCGCTCGAATCGATTTTAGAGTTAGGGTAAACAATCAAATTCGGGTGCGATTTGCCTATACATGAGGCGATTTATGGTACTATCTAGGGTCCTCCCCACCACTGATTTTATGGCCGTGTGTAGGCCGTTGTAGATAAATAATTAAAAACCGAAGCTGAACTATATTACATTATGAACTATATTACTGATATATATTACAGTGTGGACAGCAATCGGGGGTTGTAATATATATCTCAAGATGTAATATACCATATCCCATAGTCAAAAGCCGGCTTAGGAGGCAAATACAATCCGTATCAGGTTACCAAGTTAGATGACTTACCAATATATTTTCTTAGGGAACTCATTCTTTTCATTAGCAAGAATCTTTAGATGGAGGACAACCTGCGTGTTGTGTCGTGACCACAGAATAATATATATACACGGGGTCGTGGGCGCTAATAAAATAATATTATTTTATGTTTATTTTCTTTGTTTTTAGCATTTTATTTTTATATTTGGATTATACGAAAACTAACTTAGCTAACATGATCAGTCAGGTCAGGATCAACCATAGAGTAAAGTAATTGGGATCAACGTATTTATATTCTCTTTGGTCAGGATCACACTTCACAGATTACTATATGCACAGAACACTATTACTCACGGGGAGACTATATGTGTCATCAGATCCGTATTCCGTATATAAAAGGTACTCTGTGGTCAGGATCACAGAGAACCTTTTATATACGGTCATACGGGCTTTACACTCGCGCTTCGTCCCTCGCCTCGTGGCTCGCCTCGTCCCTTGTGCGAGGCTCGTGTTGATCGATGGTAAATGAGTTGCCTGTTTACACTCGCACACACACTCGAACATCCACTCGCGTGCGACGCGAGGTCCTTTGACTCGTGCCCCAAAAACCGCTCAGGACGCGAGCGCCGCGAGTGACGAGGCGAGGGACGAGGCGAGTTACGAGCGTCTGTTCACACTCGCACCTCGCCTCGCGACTCGTACGCGAATGTAAATGGGCTTTCAGGATCTATATAGAAAAAGTTAGTTACAGTCCCACAAGTATAACTTGGCGGTGGTGGTTTTTGGAACTAATTCTTTTAATTGAAACTATGAGTTTGACGTTTGAGAGATTACCGCGACATTATTGTTGATAAATCTGCTACATTAAAATAGTTCAATAATGCCAAAAGTAATTAAAAGTGGTTTAAGAGAAACTGTTATCAAAGTACAAAGTAAAAGCACAGTGGCGCACAGGCACGCCAAGTTATACTTGCCGGACTGTAGTTAGTTTCTTAGTTTATGGCTTCTGTGGCTTGTTGTCACAATTTTGCCAATGTCCGTTCCACAGATTACTATATGTGGTCCATTCATGCTAGTTTCATACAGCATGTGGAGAGTGTCTGTAAAATTAGAATATGGTCGGTGTTCAGAATTTTACACACCATGATGATTTAATCTAAAACAAAGACAACACAACTAATATAATATACAAGCTATGTTACAGTACACATTGTCCCGTTAAGTTTGTTAAGGCCCTACCTTACCTATTTGGATATGTAAATATAAGAGGTAGGGTAAACTTAACGGTGAACAATTTAATTTTTCCAAAGGGCACAGTAGCTCAGTTGGTAGGGATATAGATGGATTTGAGCCTATACAGCAATGTGGTTCATGTCCTTTGCTCTAGACTTGCACTCCCCTGACGTCACACGCCGCTGTTGTAGGTGGGCGCTCAAGAGGTGATGGCCAGGCTTAGGCCGGAGTCGTCAATGGCGGTCAATGAAAGGGGCTCCAGCAGCTTCCTTAGCTGGACCTTGGACCCTGTAATGTGCCATAGGCGAAAGCATTACAATCGGCCATAGACCGTGAGCACCCACGGCAACGGGTGAACAGCAAAGTGCTAAGTACGTGGCTGTATTGCCGTGGATGTTCACTACCAGATGCGGAGATTACAAAGGTTTCGGTAAAAATGAGAAAAGAAATGAAATTACAAAATGTATGAAATAATGTGGGTAAGATAAAGGGCGTTGCCATGAAATGAAATTAAAATTAATAATAGCTATCAAACCCACTATTACGTGCAAAGTACGCAAATAATGAAATGAAGGCTGAAAGAAAGAAATAATCAGTCAAGCTAAGAAAACCGTTAATAATCCACACAATTAAAAATTACATTAAATTATGATTCAGTGCACCACTTACCCAGATCTGGGGAAAAATTATCCTGTCAAAAACAACAATAGTTGTGGTATTTCCAAAGGGGAACGCTAGGGACGCCTCTGACCACGATCACGCGAATAATTACAATTTCGCGTGTTAGAGACCGCGGTGCAGAGAAGCGTGCGTTCCGCCTGGAATCGATCTCGTTCAGAAGACGGTGGCCAGCGCAAGCGCAGCGGGAGCGGCCGCGCCGATGGAACAATAGGACTGGTTTTGTTTTTAATTACTTTTGGCATTATTGAACTATTTTAATATCAGCAGCATACTAGGTAGGCACCTAGTATGCTGCTGATTTAATACAAGCGTGTTGATAAAATGTACAGTGCCACAAGTATAACTTGGCGGTGGTGGTTTTTGGAACTAATTATTTTAATTGAAACTGTGAGTTTGACGTTTGAGAGATTACCGCGACATTATTGTTGATAAATCTGCTATATTAAAATAGTTCAATAATGCCAAGAGTAATTAAAAGTGGTTTAAGAGAAACTGTTATCAAAGTACAAAGTAAAAGCACAGTGGCGCACAGGCACGCCAAGTTATACTTGCCGGACTGTAGCTGTCCATAATAATAGTTTTTTTTTTAAATTTATATATTGGTTAATTTATAATCTATGTTAAATATTTTTTTAAAATTTATATTATTTTAAAATAGCATGTAACGCATAACGTTACAACATAAACTAAACTAATTACACAAATGATACACATTATTTTACTATATTAACAACCAATATAGTTTACAATATAATCTTATTTATTTTAATAAATTTACATAACAAAGGGTTAACTAAACGAGGGAAGGTTAGAGAGAGGAGGTATTTAAATGTAGTTGGACGAGGAATACTAGGAGGAAGAAGATCGTACAAGGAGCAATTAAGTCTAGGACAGGTAAAATTATGTGGTTCTCTGTGTGTTTGTTGGTGGACACTGGGTTAGGATGTCAGACCACAGAACAGAACACTATTACCAGTTACCACAGAACACTTGCGGGGAGGTGTCAGACCATTGGGTTTGGTAGTTACATGGATTAAATAATATATAATATATTATATACTTTCTCTATGGGTGGTTAGGATTTTTTTTTGTTTCATTTATGGCTCCACACGATTTGTGTATTTAGCCAATGTCAAGTATTAAAATTTTTCCAAGTTTTTTGAATTCGAGTCATAAACATGGGTCAAAGACACATTTCAGGTCAAGTTGAAGTCGTAGTCTAGCTCCAAGTCATAATGCTCAGTGAAGATGTGGTTTTCGTTAGGTACTGAAGATTTCCAGTGGAATTTTGGTGATAACTTAAATAGCATGTATATGTAATATTATGCTGTTTCCATACACTCACACTCTTTCACAGGCACTTAATGGTTAATAATCCACATTTATAATACACTTAACTCGCGGAAGAACATAAGTTTTAGGAAAAAATACAATGAGAGCACACACTTTTTCACGTTTCTTTTAAATTCATTTTAAATTTAGAGCTGTGGCGACAAACTTTTTGGAGCTAAATTTAGCCTTCATACGTTTGGCGTGATTTAAAATAAGAAGAGTTAGAATATTTAGGACATTGTCAGGCGGAAGAAAATTAAGGCTGAGTTGCACCATCATACTTTAACCGTAATTATAACTATTATCCGTTGTTTTTATATGGAGTTTGACAGATTTTTGACGTTTGTTATAGTCAAAGTAAGATGTAAAAGTTACTTGGACGAATGTTATTGTAAAATAAAATATTGGAGTCAGATAAAACGTATTACATATTATGGTTATGGTTGTTTATTTCACCACCCGAACCCAATCCTCCATAGAGCCCTTAGGCGATCTTTTCGTTGTGTTCTGAGTTCGGGACTATTCTGTGTTGGTGCCAGTGAGTTTTAGATACTAATACTTACTAATGTTGAGGGAACTGGATCCCATTTTCCCCAAAACTAGTAAGTTTTTATTTTTATTCAACGTCAAATATTAATTTAAATTTTATTTTATATATATATTACCTTTAGAATTGTATTTATACATATTTTCTTTGAATATTCACCTACTGAATACTTAAAGACATATTTTAGAATATAGTTTATATTGTATTTGATATATATTAGTATTTATAATCAAGCATTATGTCCTTATTGAACGAAAGCAATGACACTGATACCTTTTTATCTTGTTCATCTACTACGGATAGTGATGATGATAGTTTTGAAAGCATTCCTAGTTTATCTGAAAACCTCGACTCTCAATTCTCTGATGTACCAAAAAACTTCAACGTTATTCATATCAACGCTCAAAGCATTCCGGCACATTTTTCAGATATGCTAGCGTCATTTGATAGTAAAAATCTTCATGCTATACTAGTCTCCTAATCTTGGCTCAAACCTTCTCTTCCCTCTATTCTCTATCCTCTACCTGGCTTTCGACTCATTCGAAATGATCGAGCTGGTAGTGGCGGTGGTGGCGTTGCAATCTATTTACGTGTTCATATCGTCTTTTCTGTTTTAAGTCTATCTGCACAGCCACCACCAGCTAGTGCCGGGGAGCATCTTATCATCGAAGTTCTTCTTTCTCATACTAAAATACTTCTCGGAGTCTATTATAGCCCTTCTTCACGCATTAACTTCTTTTCCTCTTTTGAAAACATTTTAGAAAATCTCTTGCCTTCCTATTCTCACTCAATAGTCGTGGGGGATTTCAACACTTGCCTCTTGAAAAATGATTTCCGTTCTTCTCAACTAAAGAATGTTATAAACTCTCGTAACATGCACATTTTACCTTTAAACGCCACTCATCATTTTCCAAATTCTGCCCCTTCTCTTCTAGATCTCATTTTTGTCTCTTCTTCAGCTCATGCCGAATAGCACGGTCAGTTATCTGCCGATGCTTTTTCGTATCATGACCTCATATTCTTATCATATAAAATACGTCCCCCAAAAGCTAAACCCACTATAATTCAGCAACGCAATTTTGGTGGCATGGATGAGAAAGCTTTTATAGAAGACACTGAAAAAATAGACTGGAAACCTGTTATAGATGCTGAGACAATTGATGACCAAGTGTCAATTTTTAATTCCTTGATTACTCAGCTCTATGACATACATGCTCCACTACGTCGAATCAAAATAAAGCAACTTCCAGCACCTTGGCTCGATGATGACATTAAAGTTCTTATGCATTAGAATTCTGTTGCTAAGTCTAAATTTAAAATGAATGCTTCTGTTGCTAATAAGAAAAAGTACGCTGGGTCACGGAATCGCTGCAATAGAGTGTGTAGGGATGCACAGCGCCGCTATATCCACATATCTGTTGAAAATAAAGATCCATCCAAAGTTGGGAATTTCTAAGGTATCTTGGAGTCGGTAAATCTCGTCAAAGTAATTATTTTCCACAACATATTAATATAAATTCTCTGAACCAGCATTTCTCTTCGTCATCAATTATTGCAGACACAAATAAGATTACGACACTACATCATCTTTCTACTTTAGTGACTTCGGACCATCCTCAATTTTTTTTTACTCCATTCACCGTCTGTGATGTTAAGAAGAGCGTACTCGCTATTACCTCCAATGCAGTTGGAATCGATGGTATACGCCGGAACATGCTGATTCCCATCCTCGACATTATTCTTCCCATCCTTTGTCAAATTCTCAATTTTTCAATATCCTCTAACACCTTTCCTTCTGCATGGAAAGATGCTCAAATTATACCACTACCTAAAAAACTAACCCTAAGTCCTTAACTGAATACCGTCCCATATCTATTCTTCCATTCCTTTTCAAAGTTCTCGAGCGCCTCGTGCATAAGCAGTTACATTCCTATCTCGTCTCAAACCATCTCCTTAATCCTTTCCATTCCGGCTTTCGCCCTGGTCACAGCACAGTTACTGCCCTAGTTAAAATAACAGATGATATTCGTTTAGGTATGGAAAATGGGCAGGTAACTGTGCTGACGCTACTTGATTTCAGCAACGCCTTTAATACCATCGATTTTGACATACTCCTTGCATTGCTTCGCTCGATTAACATATCTCCAACGGTGATTGAATGGTTTCGTAGTTACCTGTTTGGACGTCGTCAGCGAGTCCGCACTGAAGACACTTTCTCTTCTTGGTGTGACACAACGGCCGGCGTGCCGCAGGGTGGCGTGCTATCTCCCCTTCTTTTTGCTGTTTTTATCAATTCTATTTCCTTTCGCCTTAATTCTTCCTACCATCTCTATGCAGACGATCTCCAAATCTACTCACAAGCTCCTCTCAGTCTTTTATCTGAGGCAGTAGATCAAATTAATAGTGATCTTTGTAATGTCTCTCAATGGAGTCAATCGTATGGTGTAAAAAATAAACCCTGCTAAAACGCAAGTTCTTATTATAGGACGTTCTAGAACCGTTGCCAAAATCGACTGGGCAACATTACCACAGATCGTATTTTAGGGGCTTACAATTCCTTACAGCCAAACTGCAAAAAATTTGGGTGTTATCAGCATTTGTCATGGGGACGTTAGCTGACAACAATCAGCAACAAAATGTTTGCCTCTGCTGCTTCACTGAGGAGGCTTCGAAATTTCTTGCCAACCGCTACTTAAAATTGCGCTTGCACAATCTATTTTTCTACCTATCCTCGACTACGCTGACGCTAGCTATCTTGACATGTCTGAAGAGCAGCTAAATATACTTGAGCGACTACAAAACCTTGCAATCAGGTTCATATTTGGACTACGCAAATATGATCATGTTTCTGAATTTCGCTCTAAGCTCAAGTGGCTGCCAATTCGCCTTCGCCGGAATGCACATATATTGTCTCTTGTTTACACCATCCTATTTAATCGATTGATTCGCGAAGGAATTGGAACATGAGCTTAAGCTCATGTTCCAATTCCTTCGCGACTCCAATACCCTGTCTTTACGGTCATCAGAGAATCATACACTTTCTATGCCCAGCCATCATAGCTCATTCTATGACAAATCATTTGCAGTACAAGCTGTCAGACTCTGGAATGCGCTTCCATTGGAAGTAAAACGCTCACAAACACTTGCTACTTTTAAAGACCGCGTCAAGGCCCACTATCTCTCCTAAACTGTTTTCTACCTTCCTCTCCTTACTGTTTTCTATCTAAGTTCTCTTATATATTTTATTATATTTATATATAATATGTATATGTATAGTATGTATATGTATAATATGTATATATGCATAGTTTTGTATATATATATTGTATTGTATACTTTTATTGTGTGTATGGTATTGTTATGTATGTGTATTGTAATGTATAAATATGTACGTACTTTTGTTATAATGTTATTATAATTACCTATTCTGATTTATTTATTTTTTTCTTTATTAACACCGATATACCGCCATGTATGTTAAGTTTTTCTTTCTCCACCCTAAGGTTGTCTGGAAGAGATCGCTTTAAGCGATAAGACCGCCTGTTGTTACACCTTTTGTTAAATGTTTATTTTTTAAGTTTAATTTGTTTGGTGTTCAATAAAGAGTTTCTATCTATCTATGATCGTCCATTTGTACCATATTAAATTAACTTTATTGCATATAGCTTACATAGCTAATAATACAGCTAAGCTAACCGGTAATCGTAGATGCTATTTGATACCTATTATATACTACTAGCTGTGCCCGCGACTTCGTCCGCGTGGTATTGTGCCTTTGGGTAGCATTTTTAATTATTTAGGTTAATTATTTTACAAATAAGACATGCGTATCCCACCTACACCGCACTGTACCACGACGCGCTAATCCTCCTCCCCCATCACCCTACCCCTCACCCCCTCTCTTCCCCCTCTCTCTTCCCCCCACTCCCCTCCCCCACGCCTTCCCCTTACTTCCCTCTCCCCCTTCCCTTTTCCCCTCCCCTCTTTCTTCCCCCCACTCCCCTCCACTCCCCTTCCCCTCACTTCCCTCTCCCCTCCCTTTCCTCCCTTCCCCTCCCCTACTTTTCACCTCTACTTGCGACAGTGCAAATTTCTTCAAATGTCCTTAATCTGGGCTGCGTTCACGACCTACGCTTCGGAATGCACCCAAACGCTCTAACGACGCTCTGAGGTCGTGAACGGGGGTTCACGACCTCAGAGCGTCGCACTCAGTTGCAGCAACTGTGTGGTTCACGACCTCGGTTGTTTCACTCCGGTTGCAACTTTTTAACCATCAAATTCGATGGTTAAAAAACGCTCTGACGTTTGTGACAGTAAATTTGGCGGGAAAAGCTGTAATTTTTTTACAGATGAAGGGGATCGGAAGAAATTGGCATTGTCGAGACCAAAACGTGACATGACAAGACATTAATCGTAAAAACAAACGGAAAATATTCAGAACAAGAAAAATAAATGAACATAACCTCGAAATTCGAGTCTGCGCAAAATGTCAAAGTCACAATTTGAGTGAAAAACACCCGTGGACATTCCGGACATTCGAGCGAGTTGCAAAACAACCAAAAATCCTTCTCCGGAGGACGTGAACGCAGCCCTGTAACAAAAATTATAGCTTTTCCCGCCAAATGTACTGTCACAAACGTCAGAGCGTTTTTTAACCATCAAATTTGATGGGTAATAAGTTGCACTTGGAGTGAAACAACAGAGGTCGTGAACGACACAGTTGCGCTAACCGAGTGCGACGCTCTGAGGTCGTGAACGGGGTTAAAGCGTTCGGTTGCATTCCGAGCGTAGGTCGTGAACGCAGCCCTGGAGTGAAACAACCGAGGTCGTGAACGACACAGTTGCTACAACCGAGTGCGACGCTCTGAGGTCGTGAACATGGTGAGAGCGTTTGGGTGCACTCCAAGTCTCCGAGCGTAGGTCGTGAACGCAGCCCTATTATTTTATTTATTAATATTTTTCTTTTGTTTTTGGCGGGAACGTGGTAACGTGGTGGTGGAACGTGTGATGCCATTTTTCCTAAAATGTGTGTTCTTCCGCGAGTTAATGTGTAATAAATGTGGATTATTAATTATTAAGTGCCGGTGAATGTGTGCGAGTGTAGGGAAACAGCACAATGTTGAAGAACATGCTATTTGCGTTCTCATCAATATTCCACTGAAAATCTTCAGTAAACACCACATCTTATGTAGTATTTATATTCTCTTTGACCACATCTTTACTTAAGGTCTGACTTAGACCACAGAGTAATCACTCTACTACGTTATAAGAGTTGGCACTTCCCTACATTGTTGATACCCGAGTTATGAAAGCACTGTGTAGCCAACCTAACAACGGAAAGTATTATATACGAAGTAACTATTATATAATCTGTGGTAATTGTGGTATTATGCTTAATTCTTTGCAGTCTTGGTTGGTACAAAGTACGTTCATAATTCTGAGTTATTTAAGTATGTATGCAGTGTCGCGGGACTGACTTAGACTAGATTTTTACTTGAAAACTGACCTGAAATGTGACTTTGACCCATCTCTTCGACTAAGATTCATAAAAACTACAAGAATTTCAATACTTGCTAAATACACTAGTCGTGTGGAGCCATAGAAAACTATTAAAAAAAAATAATTGTGACGTCAGACGTGACGTCTGCGGCCAATATTTTGTTGTCTTCGTCGTTGTTTTGTTTGTCAACAAATCAGAAATTTCCTGAGAAAGTGTTGTTAAAAGTAAAAGACTTAAATGATTTTTTCAAAGACTCTAGTAGTGTGAAAATTGTTACTTCTAGGAGTTCTAGGTAATGGACACGCTGGGACAAAATAATTGCTTGAGGTAAGTAGACTTCATTTGCGTTGCGCTCGCTCATATTTATATCAATAAGTATCGATCCTTCACTTAGCCAATAAGGAATCCTTAACCATCCCATCCATTCTTAGATTTAGATATAGTCACCGTGTTCTCTGTTGAATCTAATCTACTTACGTTCTACCTTGGAATGTAACCATTTGGATTTTCTTATATCATTTTTTTTTTCTGTAATTAATTGATAATTAAAAATCTTTGATACGTAGGTACCTGTATGAAATGTTTTTTAATTTCAAATGTTCTTACTAATCATGTACAAAGTAAATGGTGGTTTGTAGAACATTTATAAAGTTGGTGTGCCTAACTAGGTACCTACTAACATTGTAATTTCCATACAAATCTACATTTACTTTATAGTGATTGAGTTAGTAAATAAATCTAAAGAAAATCGCACTAGGCACTCGATACCTAGTCTATGAGTCATTATCACTCTTAATTTTATTATTTAATGTATTGTAAATATTTTTTATTTAATAATTAATTAATATTTCAAGTGGTGGACTAATTTTTTTAATTAATTATATTTTGAAAGAAACTTTATAAAATAAACTTAGTAATTCTTTAACATTCTTTATTTCATACATAAATATTTTTTTTAATTACACAGAGAAGATGTATATTTAATGATTATAAGTACCAGTAAACAATATTTTGTCATCATGTAAGATCAAAAACAAGAAAGGATGATCTATTTTGAAGTCCATTTTTGGGGGAGGGGTCGAGAAACTACTCATTGGAACGGCAATCAACCCTGAAAGTAAAAAAAAAATGTAATATGACAATTTAATACAAATTAGCTGGCACTGAGTACCTACGAGTATGTACCTACTCTAAAATAAAACTGGTAAAGTGCGAGTGGGACTCTTAAAGACAGAAATTTTAATTAGGTATCAAAAACAAATGCAAAAATATTATATTGGAAGCTTAGTGTGATTCAATAAATTAAAGAGGTTTGCATAAGCATAACTCAACTTTATTTAATTTTTTTTATAGACATTTTAGGCTAGCATTTGACCACTATCTCACCTGTTAAGTCACTGACGCCGGCTTTTCACTATGGGATATAATATACTGTATATTATATCTCGAGATATAAAATTTTATTGCTCGTCATACATCTTGTATGAGACCGTTTACACTATGCTATAATATCCCAAGCTTTAAATATTTTTTCGACCAACTGAGCAATGTTTAAAGTTTATCTGTATTTATATTTTACCTCATGTCCCCGGACACCGCGCCTGCCTTGACCTCAGTTTTTTTTGTTATTTTTATTTTTTTATGGCTCTATACAATTAGTGTATTTAGCCAGTGTTTGAATGAAACCATAGACAACCAAAGCTGAACTATATATCTTACAGTGTGAACAGCAATCGCGGGATGTAATATATAGCTCGAGATGTAATTTACATTATATCCCATAGTGAAAACCCAGCTTCAGTAATTAATTTCTGAAATATAAAATCCTGAATTGAACTGAATTTTTGGAAATGCAAGATTTTACTAATATTAAATGTTAATTTTATTTTTAACCGACTTCACAAAAAAGGAGGAGATTCTCAATTTGTCTGTATGTTTTTTTTTTGTGTGTATGTTACGCGATTACTCGGCCAATTGTGAACGGATTTAAATGATTTTTTTTTAATAGATAGGGTATGTTTCCGAGGTGGTCCCATTTTAATTTTATCGAGATCTGATTAGTATCTTCAGAGATATGGAGATAAATATCTCAAACATAGGAGAATGTACTGGTTATAGAAGAAGAGTCCCAAGAAGATTATACACAATGGAGGTTGCTATTGCATATACTTTTGAAGACTAAAAATATGACCTTGAATAATGTTTTTACATCTTTCTTCACGTTGAAAGTCTAATAGGTAGTAGATAGATACTACCTACATGTATCTACCTACTTACTACTACTACATACATAGTATCTATCTACTATCCAATAGACTTGGCTGGCACCGACTTCAAATAGATAAGTGGGTAGCGCTTATAATAATTACATTAATTAATTTATTTTTCGCTTTTGAGTGCCTGTTTGTGGTAATGAAGTCGGTTTTTTTTTTTTAAAAAGATTTTATATTAAAACCAACCCTATTGTTCCTTTCAGTGAGTAGTATGTAATAAAGCAAACCTACTATTATATCCTAACTATGTAATAATATTTAACAAGATATATATCTTGTTAATTTAATTAACTTTTTAATTTATATAAATTAAAAAGTTAATTTAAAAACAACATTTTATGTTATTAATGTTATATACCGGCTGTAATTCACGTACCTTTAGTCGAGTTTTCTCGACCTAAAAACCTTCACTAAAGGTATGTGAATTACAGCCGGTATACTCGTATAAAATAAATAATGTTACAAATTCACGATAATTTTAAATCTTATCAAAAAATCTCGCTTTGTTTACGAGATCTGGCGGTTTTTATGTTTTTACTAGCTGTGCCCCGCGGCTTCGACTGCGTTAAAAACTACCTTCATTCATTCGAGGCAGAGACAAATACTACAACAAATCAAAAACCATAAAAATCGGTCCAGTAGTTTAGTATTTCCTATTCTACAACCCCACGAGCTGAAAAGCCGCCTCTACAATTTTTTTCCAATGAATTCTATCCCCGGCTGCTTTTTCCTATGTCGTTTTATCCCAGGGCTTTCCAATTCTTCTCTGATCTTCGTCCACACCTTTTAGCCCGCTTGTTGGCCTTATTTGTTAAAGAGTAAATCTAAGAGAAATTAAACAAAAAATTAACAGAAATTTAAACTTTTATCCATCCTGGTCATGTCCATCTCAATATTTTCAGGATATTAGGTAATAAATAAATAAATATTTAATAAACTCTTCACAAATGTACACAGCTTGTTTTTATTTCAAGTGGTAATATAAAACACACATGTTTTAATAACTTAATTTTTTTAAACCAAAACCTTATTTAATAAAACTAATTTCTTAAACATTTTATAATCCATACACAAAATCTCATATTTTTTAAATACAAACAGATGATGTAGGTATATTTAATGAGTATAAGTGCCAGTAAACAATATTTTGTCATCATGTAAGATCAAAAACAAGAAAGGATGATCCACTTTGAAATCCATCTTTGGGGGAGGGCGCGAGAAACTGCTGATTGGAATGGCAATCAACCCTGAAAGTAGAGTAGAATCATTATTATAGTGTCGTGTCAGGTAAAAGGCAATCGTTACCGACTGACTGACTGATCTATCAAAACAATGAACAGATTGCGTTGAAATTCAGTACGCAGGTATCCGCTAAGAAAGGATTTTCCAAAATTCACCCCTTAAGGAAGTGAATTGGACTCATGTGGACTTTATTTTTAATTTTATTTTTAGTAAATTTACCTATGTAGGACCTACTTTTAAATATTTTTAAGCAGGATAAGCTATTGGGGCACAGGCTGCACAGCTAGTGTCTTGATATGTACAAAAATTAAAAAATAAATTAAAATACTCCACATTTACATTGTCTATATAACATTAAAAAAAAATACAAACATACATTTACTTCCGTAATTTTATACAAAAACGTTAAGTAGTAATATTTGAAAGAAAGAAAATTTGCATCAAAAATTGTTTATTTACTGCCTAATGTGTGTAAGTGCCAATAAACAGAATTTTATCTTGATACAGAATAGAGACGAGAAAAGGTTGATTTGCGATGAACTTCAAGGGTGTTGGGGTTGTCAAATCAAGACTCTCAGCTACGGCTATAAATCGTGTAATATATTAAAATTATTTTATAATTATAAACCACAGTAGTCATCAATTATTTATTTATTTATTATTACTGTATTAAATATAAACGTGACAGATACAGTGTTTAGGCCAGTGAACGCAAATATAACACATGCGTTAACTGGTTTAGACTGGTTGTCCCTTTAAAAACTAGCCAAGTGCAAGTCGGACTCGCACTCGTAGGGTTCCGTAACTCAGTAGAGTATTTTATAACCTTAATTTTTCGCCACCAAAGAATTAACTGTGTTTTTCATAGTGTTTGTATGAAAAACAAATTTATATTTGCGGTCGCTTTATCTCAAAAACTGCTGACTGTATCTAGTTCAAACCAATCTTCGTTGATAGTTTTTATAGAGATCTACTGCATATATTTCTTTTAGATTTTTCACTCCCTTACTTTAAAAGTTAGAGGGGGGAGGGGGGACACACATTTTGATGAACTTTTTTTTAGTTTCAGTTCCATGTATTAACATTATGGGTGTATCCCCATACATGGTATATGTGTATCCCCCTTAATATTTTTTATTTTATATATTTTTTTATAATAATCAAAAAGCGGTTCACAGAATACACCTACCTATCAAGTATCGGACGGACAGACAGACAGACATGACGAATCTATAAGGGTTCCGTTTTTTGCCATTCGGCTACGGAACCCTAAAAAGTGACATATGCACTCGTTTAGACTGGTTGTCCCTTAAAAAAGTGACAGCTATTATTGTACTAACCTAACGTTCGTCGACATTATTAACTATAGTTTTTCATCAAGTTTCGTGCGTGATCCTGGTTGACTGCGATCTGTGAATAGCCATATTCGCAGATCGCAGTCCCAGCTATATCACAGCTATCTAAGATTCACTCGTGTGAACTACTAGATGTGCCCCGCGGCTTCGCCGGCGTTAAAATCTTCTTTTTAACTTTTCTTTTTAACCGACTTCAAAAAAAGGAGGAGGTTTCTCAATTCGACCGTATATATATATATATATATATATATATATATATATATATATATATATATATATTTTATGTTTGTTCGCAGATAACTTCGTCGTTTATGAACCGATTTCGATTATTCTTTTTTGTTCGAAAGGAGATATCCCAAGTGTGCTACCATGGTAATTTTATCGAGGTATGATAAGTATCTCCAGAGATATTGAGATAAACATCTCAAAATTGGTACTGAAAATGAATAGCGCGGCATTGAAGTCGGTTGTTTTTTAGTTTTTAAACGATATTATGTAAACACGATTCTATCATTTCACCGATTTGGCTAATAAGTTTTATAATTTATAATTTTATTATAATTTTATGTTATTTAAGTTTAATTTTGGCCAATTAGCCAAATCGGTTCACCCGTTTTCATGTTATCGCGTCACTAAGGCAATTCGGGATTCATATTTATAAAACCCGAAAAACCTAAATTTACAGACTTGGTTACCTACCCGATTTCGAAAAATCTTACAACACGTACTTTATTCCATCTTGTTTCGCCATACAAACTTTGAATCCCCGTTCCGTATCCGGGAGGAATTTTTAGAAAATACTTCCTGAGCGGATATAATAATATATAATATACTAGCAGCCCGCCCCGGCTTCGCACGGGTAGAACATATATGCCTACAAAATTTGCATCAGTTTGTTGCATCAATTATAAAATATTAACATATTTAACAATCATCGTCATATTTCAACCAATTTACACAAAACCTTAACGAACTATGCACCTAAACCTTCCTCATAAACACTCTGGCTATTGGTGACAACCGCATGATAATCCGTTCAGTTGCTATTGAGATTATTGCGAACAGACAGACAGACACAGTGATGGACTTTGTTTTATAATACTTACGTAGTGATATTGGACGGCCCTTTGGCGTAAAGGATAGTTACCCTGATTCTGACCCGACGGTCGTTGGTTCTAATCCTAGCTATATACCTACCAATGAAAGTTTTATTGATTCATGAATGCACGAATCATGGGTTTTCGTACAGAGGTAGTGGGATCATGGAATCAAAATCAATCAAATCATGGGATCAAAGAAGGGGTATTTTACGTTTAACGTGTGTATCTATGTCTGTCTGTAGCATCTTAGCACCCAACCAGATGAACCAATTTTGATTTTATTATTGACCTATATTTTTTGTTTGATAGATGTCTTCATCGCGAGTGTTCTTAGCTTTAATTCATGAAAATTCGTTCAACCATTATAAAACTATGAGTTTTTTTCTACTTAATTGCGCTATGAAATCAACTTTCATAGGTCTGATCAATTCGAAAATCTTCTTCTTCAACGATATTGTAAGAACATGGAAGCATTGACCTGATGCTGGGACATCTCCTGTACTCTACAGAATACTCAAATTCACACCAACTTACAGCTCAGATTTTAAATGTCGTGTTTAGAGTCATTGGAATGCTTTTATTGAAAAGATTATACATAGATCAGTCGGGGTGGTTTATATATAGATCATAACTATATTATACAATAGAATTTTATACAGTAAAAATATATTATTATACTATATTGACTTCAAATTGATTGCGATCCGTGGGGATCTACAGCATCGCTAAGCTTATAATAATAATTTCGGAGTAACTATGACCTAATCTGTGGTTTCACTGCAGATATTTTATTAATTTTGCGATGCGTGTTTGTGAAATCCGTGATATCTTTTAACACTTCACAAAATAGTATCATAAACCTAACTCTTCGTAAACTGCTTCGGACGGACGGAACGACGGAGGTACGGACGGATGGACAGCGCAGTCTCAGTAATAGGGTTCAGATGATACCCTTTGGGTACGGAACCCTTAAAAAAGTACTTACATACAAAAGAAAACACTCTTCTTTGATAAATTGTATATATTGGTTGATTTGTACAACCACACAATAAAACGAAGACATACAAACAGAAAAAATATTAATACAAGAAGAAGATGTTTTTTAGACTTTTTTTATACTTTTTAAATATATTATGGCATACATTAATAATCAGTGTGAGAGAACTCCAGCAAATAAAATTTTGTCTTCATGTAAGATTATAAACATGAATGGGTGATCCACTGTAATCTTCATCGGTGGTGGTGGGGTCGAATTACTACTTAGAAACACGTACACAACTCCTGTCGGACAAGGAGAGTCATGTTATGAATTAAGATTTTTTTAAATCTTAAAAACGCCCTAACCGTTTCTTGTATTTGGCTTTTGTTATTGTATATTTATATGTATTTGTTGTTACAGCTTCCATAGAAACACATACTTTTTTAAAGTTTCAATTTTTAAGTACCTATTCCGGTTAAGGAGATACTCATAAATCCCTGTGAAAGGCGGACAGACAGACGGACGCACGTATAGCAAAAAAGCCTCAGTAATAGAGCTGCGTTGGACCTTGTGGGTACAGAACCCTAAAAACCAAATCCCGTTATTGGCTACATTCATTGAGTTATGTTCATTTCACTATTTGTTCCAAATCAAGGAAAATGTACTAAAATATATTATATGTTTAAAAGTAATGAAACCTCACATTAAAAATCTTAACTATGTCGTCTTCGATTACCTGGATATTAGATATTGTTTGGATAACCTGGGATAGGCAAACAATAAAACGAACTGTTATGGTATAAAGTAAAAGAGTAGAGATGTTTATTAAATTTCAGAAAATTTGTTTTTTTCTGTTAGCAAAAATTATTATTATTAGTCAAAAAGTATTGAAGCATTTTAATTAGAAACAGTGCCAGTAAACAAAATTTTGTCTTGATACAAGATTAAAAAGCCGAATGGATGGTCTATTGTAAACTTCATGGCTGGTGGTGGAGTCGAATCACTACTTTCCGTCATGATCACTAGTCCTGTCGAAGAAGTATGCCAGTGTTATGTTGAAGTATACAGAAGATAGTTTCTCGATAAAATTACAGAATACAGATGATAGTTTCTCGATAACATTACAGAATACGGAAGCTAGTTACTTGATAGCATTACATAATACATAAGATAGTTTACTTGGTAACATTACAGAATACAGAAGATAGTTACTTGATAACATTACAGAATATAGAAGATAGTTACTTGATAACATTACAGTGAGGTTCTACCAAAAAATCTTAGTTCGCAAAGGCAATGGGACGAGCCCCTTTGTAAAATTGTACAAAAAGATATTTTAGACAAAAGTGTTGATAACAACGTCCGTGCTCGTCTCCTTGCCACGCGCGAACGAGAATCTGGTTATTGGTTACAAGCACGAGTGCAACATAAAAGAGTAGAAATTAATTATTTAAGAAATAACTAGTCACTCTTACAGGCAAAACCAAAAAATTCGTATTTATTGCGCGACTACTGATTTTGATACTTGTTTTCACTCATTGAATAATGCATGTAAGAAATAAGCATATAAATAAATAAAGAAGAATTTGTATAGAAATAATATACATTTTTTTTTTTTTTAAATGTGAAAATGGGTATCGCTTGACCACTATCTCACCTGATGTTAAGTGACGATGCGGTCGATGATGTAGCGCGCTTACCCAAAAGATACCTATTCACTCGCGACTTGAAGACCCCTATGTTGTATCTAATCGGAAACACAGACTCGGGCAGGGAATTCCATTCCTTGGCAGTACGTATGATGAAAGAAGAAGCGAATCGCTTTGTACGCGTAAAAGGTATATCCACCATGTAGCGGTGGCGACTCTTAGTATCCCTGCTAGTCCGATTATAAAAAGGGGATGGCGGAATCAAGTTATGAAGTTCCGATGCACACTCTCCGAAATGAATCCGATAAAAAACCGACAAACAAGCGACCTTGCGACGATGCTCGAGACTCTGGAGTCTTTTGCTTACTAGTTGGTCGTCGTTGATGAGCTTCTTGGCTCTCCTCTCAATAGCTTCCAGTGTCTGCAGCTGGTATTTGGCAGAACCATCCCAGAGGTGAGAACAGTACTCCATACACGAACGGACTTGTGCTTGGTAGAGATTGAGCAACTGTCCCGGTGTGAAGTATTGTCGCACCTTAGACAAAATTCCAAGCTTTTTGGAGGCTATCTGGGCTTTAGACTCAATATAAGAGCCGAAATTGAGAGTTGGTGTTAATGAGATGCCAAAAAGCTCAAGTTGGTCATTTATCGGCACGGACACATCCCTGAAAGTAGGAGCCAGTAGAAATGGACTCCGTTTGGCGGAGAAAAGACACGCCTGGGTTTTACAAGCATTAAATTTAACCAGATTGGCATCGCCCCAATCGGAGACTGCCTTTAAGGAAAAGTTTAAGCGCTGAACCATCGCTTCTCTATGAGACTGGATTTATACTGTACTGGCTCGTGCACTAGACATATAACTCTCCACAACGGTGCTGCCTTCTGCATACCTTAAAATACCAGGTTTTAGCAGGTCATTAAAATGCAGCAGAAAAAGCGTTGCAGAGAGTACCGACCCTTGAGGAACACCGGCATTTATAGCCAATTGGTCGGACGAGCAGCCATCAATGACCACACGAATAGACCGTTCCCTCAAGAAATCTGATATCCAGACACAAAAACCAATGGGGAGGCCGTATGAAGGAAGCTTGCTAATAAGGCTGTCGTGCCATACCCTGTCAAAGGCCTTAGAGATATCGAGAGAGACGGCAAGCGCCTCTCCATGATTATCAATGGCCTCGCTCCAAATTTGAGTGGCATACGCTAGGAGGTCCCCAGTATACCGGTTTCGGCGGAAACCGTACTGTCGGTCACTGAGGAGATCGTTTGCTTCTAGATATGTTAGGAGCTTGTGGTTCAGTACACGTTCCATAGTCTTACAGAGTATGGAAGTGACTGAGATGGGCCTGTAATTGGCAGGGTCAGCACGACTACCCTTTTTGGGCACGGGTTGCACGTTAGCTTGCTTCCAAGACTTAGGCACTTGACCAGTCGCCATAGACAAGCGAAAGAGACGTGTCAGAATAGGAGTCAACTAAGGCGCACACGTCCTCAAAACTATAGCTGGTATACCGTCTGGTCCACTAGCTTTATTCACGTCCAGACCACGCAACGCTTTGCGCACTTCGGTTTGCCGTATGCGTATTTCCGACATAAACGTCCCGCATGACGGAAAACTAGAAGGTACAGCATTGCCAGCATCTAAACGTAAAGATTCCGCAAACAGAGTAGCAAATAGATTTGCTTTCTCTTTAGCGGAGTGAGCTAGTGATCCGTCGGGTTTCAGCAGTGGAGGCAGTGAGGGACGGCAGAAGTTCTCTTCGATCGACTTCGCCAGGGACCAGAACGCTTTACTACCCAATGGGGTAAGAAGCAAGTTTGTTCCCAGTTCGGCGTATGTGGTCGAAGCGAGCCTTCTTGAGAGCCTTTTTGCAAGACTTAGCGGCTTTGTTAAAGGCTTTCTTCTTTTCGCGAACATCTCAAGTTTTGCGGGTTCGAGCATCAGCCCAGGTTAAGTAAGCCTTATGCTTTGACGCTTCAGCATATCTACATTCGGAATTAAACAAGGGCGAGCTTTGCCGGACAGAGGGACGTCAGAAAAAGGTATGTAATACTCCATACCCTGGCGTAATACTTCTGTCACAGCATCCGCGCAAGTTGAGGGATCGCTCGAAGAAAAGCAAACTTGCCGCCAAGGGTAAGACGCAAAAAAGCTTCGCATCTCATCCCAATCTGCTGACCTGTATCGCCATACCCGCCGAGACCCTTTCGGGCTGGGATCGGGTGGGGAGTAGACTGATACAGACTTTACCAGACAGTGGTCGGAGCTACCCAAGGGTGATAAAACCGACACCGAGTAGCGGTCTGGATCTGTTGTCAGCAGAAGGTCCAAGCAATTGGCTGTATGGCCATCAACATCCGGTATCCTTGTTGCTTCCTGGACCAGCTGAGTGAGGTCTAGCGTCAAGGCAAGCTTGCGCATCTCTCGACCAGCATGGTCTGTGCTCTGGTATGGGTATAGCCAGTCTTGATGGTGGGCATTAAAATCCCCCAGAAGCACTAATTGAGCTGATGGATACCGTTGTTGGGCTACGTCGGCCGCCTCACTGAGATAGTTTGTGAGCCTAGTTGCCTCCTCGTCTCCGCTGTGCGAACGGTAGACACCAGCATAGAGAATTTTCTCCATACCAGTGTCCACCAAAACCCACATGGTGGAAAATTTGGGGTCTTCAAGATCACGGAGACGCCGAAAACAAATGTCATCGCGAGCATACATGCAGATTCCAGCACGCGCCCTGAAGCTATGCTCGAGGACGTAGCCTGGGTAAGCGAGATATGCTGCGTCAGCTGGACATTTAATCTGCGTCTCCGTGAAGAACAGAAGGGGCGGTTTTGCAGTTTCGAGGTGGTGGTGGACTGCATTGATATTTGAGTGCAAGCCTCGTATGTTAGAGAAATGCACTTGTAGAGAGAGGACGTGCTTCCGCTGTGAAACCGACTTTCTGTTATTTTTCTTTGCCATAAATAAAGGCGAGTGAAGGTAGGTTGGGAACACGGAAGTGGATTGAGACGCTCATTTACCAACACAGTGACACACAATCAGATAAATTATCTTAGTAAACCAGTTCCGGAGACCGCGGGGACGCCCGAGCCCCCCCAGAGGTGTCCATCGGGTCCTCTCGTCCGGTCGCCAACCGGCACGATGGCGCACCCCCGGGATTTTTCGCTAGATGGCGGGGCAGCCTTTCGTGATAGGCTGGCTCACTACTTGGGCCCCCAACTATCTGTGGTCGGCCAGCGGAGAACCGTGCCTCGGATCCCGCTGCTCTCCGAAACTGGTCACTCAATGAAATATCCTCCAATGTGTCACAATCTGTTATTAAAATAAGCGCAACTGTATCCGACCCGTTTTCCCAACAAATGGCTTCACCAAACATCATGCCGTAAAGGGACTGCTTGGCGGCATGGCTTTGTCTGGTGGGTGGTAACACGCCGCGGCCTAAGCCTACTACCTGAAACGTACTGCTCTTTTGGCACCACCCAGGGTACACGTGTAGCGCATCTCTAGGACGGAACCTCACAATTGTCACTGCGGCAGTGAAGTAGACAGATTAGGCCACCACGACCTGTCATGCCGCCGCAGTGCAGGGCGTCTCTCACGCCACGCCACAATAAACGACGTCATCCGTCGGGCCCTTGCCACCGTGAACGTGCCGGCCATATTAGAGCCGAACGGTATATCACGTGGCCCATGGGGTCGAGATGCCCGAGGTTTTGTTAAGGAGTTGTCCAGACGCCTAATTGACACCGTGACCGTGACCAAAGAGCTGGCGCTTACCTCGGCCAACGTATTAGCCTAGCTATAATATAACGAGGTAACGTCGCTAGCTTTTTGGGAACATTACCGGCAGGTAGCGACCTAGTTTCTATCTTTTATTTATAGTATAGATATTATTATTGTAGTTTATATAATTTTGATATTGTCATTAGGTAATTATTTATAAGTTCTTTAAATGAATTTAACTTTGTAAAGAAAAAAAAAACATTACAGAACACAGAAGATAGTTTCTCGATAACATTACAGAAAAACTTACTAAACAATTTGGCTATGAAATTGAAATCTATAGGTTTACGTGGTAAAATATTGTTCGAAAGGAACCGTCTAACTAAAATGCAAAGTTTTCATTCGCAACTTTTTTGGAACATTTTGCGAACAATTTAGAATATGTATTGTTGAATAGGACCAATATTTGACCACCACTCCTTCCCCTTCTCACCACCATAGAAAAGAAAAAGATGCTTATTTTGTACTTTTATTCCTTTAACATTGAAAGAGAAAAGCTTCAAATGCGTTTATGATCACTTACCAGTAAAAGCGCCTGCAGTTGCCCCTTCTTCGTCTACCTTCACGAATGCCTCTTGGAAAGCCTTAGACACTGCCACTGATTTATCCTTAACGATACCGGTCGCTGGTTCCGTGAATATTTTCGAAATGCCAACCTGAAGTTATTATTTGTATGCTTATTTAATGACTAAATACTCATTTCACTTGTCACTGTCAGTAGCAATGCGGTTAAAAACTGCCTTTGGCTCACTTCAGGTGGCGCTACTGTTGAATGTTCCTGAAATCTGACAGCTATCTGTCAGTATGTAAATAAATAAATAACTATTGTAATATTTATTTATAAGAACGCTATCTGCAGCTGTAAATTGCAAAATCACTGGTAATAATGTGTTCTCGAAAATCCCGAATGATGTTTACAGTTACGATAAAAATATTTTTTTTAACAGAATGTTACATTTTGCCATAGTTCTTCCATAAATTGACCTTAAAATCTAGCTCGATTACAATAGGATCTGTTTTTAAGGTAAGAACATTTATGAAAAAAAAGTTTATGAAAAAACAATAGTAAATTCGCAATATGGCTGCTTTTAGCAACACTCAACAGTAGCGACACCTACGTTCCTACCTACTTACAATTTTATCGCCATTAGTTAGGGGTTGGGAAACTTTATTAAAAATCATCATCATCATAATCAGCCGGTGTCAGTCCACTGCTGGACATAGGCCTCTCCCAAGTCATGCCACTGAGCCCGATCTTCGGCTCTTTGTTTCCAGTCACTGCCCACCGCTTTGCGAATGTCGTCGCTCCACCTGGTCACAGGGCGTCCTACGCTACGTTTACCGATTCGCGGTCTCCACTCTAGAACCAGTCTACCCCAACGGTTATCGGTCCTACGGCAGATATGACCAGCCCACTGCCACTTCAGCTTGCTAATCCGATGAGCTATGTCGATCACTTTAGTTCTCTGGCGAATTACTTCGTTGCGGATTCGATCCCGCAGAGAAACACCGAGCTTAGCTCTTTCCATAGCTCGCTGAGCGACTTTAAATTGGTGGACCAGTCGAACCGTGAGTGTCCACGTCTCGGCTCCGTATGTCAAGACGGGTAGGACGCACTGATTAAAGACTTGTCTTTAGGCACTGTGGTATATGCGACGAGAAGACTCGACGGAGTTTTCCAAATGCTGCCCAGCCCAGCTGAATTCTTCTCTGGATTTCCTTTTCGAAGTTATGTTTGCCTAGTTGGAGCGTCTGCCCTAGGTAGACATACTTAGTGACAACTTCGAGTGGGATTCCATCTACGGCAATCGGTTCCGGAACAACGTGCTCGTTGTACATGACTTTGGTTTTATTCAAATTCATCCGGAGACCGATGCGACGAGAAGAATCAGCTAAGCCATTCAACATCCTCTGTAAGTCCTGCAGCGTCTCTGCCATAATGACGATGTCATCTGCGAATCGTAAGTGAGAGATGTACTTGCCGTTGATGTTGATGCCACAATTTAAAAAAAATGTTAAATTGTTATTAAAAATGGGTAGAGATATAACCATCAATCTGATACGATTAACTAACGACAATACTCTTTGGAAATGCTTTTGATGATATAAATCTGAATGATCCAACGGTAGGTTACTCGCTAGTAGTAGTGCATCAAATTTTATTTAAATATCGTAACGGTGGAGTAATTGGTTAGGCTCGAACTGGATTTGATTATTTATTTTATAAAACTCTTCATCTCTCTCTTAGCAGAGTGGTCGTTATCATTCAGGATAAGTGGCACAATTAACAATTCCTCACCATTCTCCTTCTCACGGCCTTTAATTTTACGGCTTTAATTTTGGATTGCGTGTAACAATGTAAGTACTTTAATTTGGTCAGTACTCAGTACAACGCCTGAGTTATCTGCTGCGAGCTCTGCCCGCACGGGATGACTCAATAGACTTAGTTAATGAAAAATAGACTAACCTTTTCCAAGATGGGGTTAAAGTTCAATTTACTCTTGATTTCAAACTTGGGCATTTCGAGATCAACATCTCTTCCTGCGGGATGTAACTTGAAAACATCTTCAAGAAGACCCTTCTGTGAAGCCTTTTCCAAAACTGCAGGCAGGGCGTCTACCTCGTTAGGTAAAACCACAACCATTCGGAATCCGGACTCTTTGTAAGGCAGCTCGATCATCTGTCAAAAGTTATCACACGTGAAGCTATGTGATGATGTAAAACGAGATGTACGCACGCTTGCCTATTAAAATATTTTTACTTGCTTCTTGAAGACCCTTGGCCGTCCAAGGGTTTTCTTGCAAACTTGTTAGCTTGCTAAGTTCTTATGATATTAAGTCATTATGTTTTTATTTACCATTTTTTTACTTTTAATTTGTACGGTGTAATAAAGTGTTTATCTATCTATGATAATAAGATTTTTGAGACTAGTGTGAATGGTCCAGCCGGTAGAGGCCGACCTAGGCGAACGTATCACAACCAGATCGGAGACGTTTTAAAGAAAGGCAAGTCAAAATTATCAATAACCGGCGAGCATGGACCAGTATGAAGGCGCTCACGAAAGTGGAAGAAGCGAAAGAGGTATACAATGTACGTACTATGTAGTGAGAGGTGTGTCTGAGGTGGAAAGAAGTAGTGGCCGCCTACTCCTGCGGGAAAAAGGTGTGATTTTATGTAGGTATGTATGTATACCTACTTAATATTTTTGGTACTTATGAGGAAAGTTTAGCTTGAATATTAGCACCAACTTGCTAAGCTCTTTCTCCTACTTATTACCGACTACAAAATGATAGTGTCTCACCTTAGCTCCAAGCTCCTCGCTCTCCGTGTAGAACAGCGACTGCAGCAGCTTCATGGTGGGTTTCTTGACAGTAAATGTGCTATTTACGTGGAAGTCCTTTTCGGTGGTATCCTCAGCTTTGAAAGGTACATGCCAGTGGCCCTGGAAATATTTTACATTTCATTAAAAAGTCCATTTACACATTGGAGGAAATAAAAATCACACCAATAATTTATAAATAACTAGTTGATACCCGCGACTTTGTTCACGTACACCAAGAATTTAGTAGCCTATGATTATCCTCATACCACAGAATAAGTGATAGTACGAGCACAGATTATATAATAGTTACCACGTAAGTACGAGTACTCATGCTATAAAGTGTCTCCTTGTTAAATTTAAGTAAGATCGGATCGTCGGTTTAAGCGTGATTAGGTAACAAACAGACAAATGACAGAGTTACAAACTTTTTTATAATATTAGTGGATATTGGGTATAAAAAGGTGGTCTATTTAATTATTTATTTAAAAGCATGGATGGAGGATTAACATCAAAGAGTAAGTTAGTTATTTAAGAGTTGAACATTTTGTTAGGATTGAGAAAAAAAAGTTCGATTTCATTGCGAAGATAAAGATTTCATCAGTGGAACTATTTCAATAATAAAAACCGGCCAACTGTAAGTTGAACTCGCAACGAGGGTTCCGTACAGACTTGATATTATTGCTCTGCTAAAAGACAAACTGGGTTAAGGGGGTACGATTTCCATACAAAACTATAATGCACAAATATGAGTAAACGAAGCAAAAACCTGCATTGAAATCACATCTTTTGGTCTTGTATAAGTCTTTACATGTCGGGAATTATATTTATCTACATGATTTAAATGAATAATATAAACATATTACTCAATCAATAATTTTGGGTTTAACTTGAATTTTACTATTATTTAAAATAATTTCATCTTAATCAATCAAATCATGTAGGTAAATACGTTTCCCGACACGTAAAGACTTATAAAAGACCAGAATGTGATTACAGTGCAAGTTTTCCCTCCATTTACTTATATTTGTGCATTATAGTTTTGTATGGAAATCGTACCCCCTTAAAGGAAAAATTTACTTTGCCACCTTAACCTTAACACGGTTTTGCACAAACCGCAAATAATAAGTTTGTAATAGTAAATTCGCATTTTTTATCTTTAAACTAAACATGTTCAATGAGCATTTTGCTTTTTACTAAAATTAATGGTTCTAGGTCAACGGAAAGTACCCTATAGGTTTTGATTCCCTTGTGAAAATTAAAATATGCGACTAAACAATCATATCCTTGTATCGCGTAGCGTAAACTTTACATGTTTGATTTTTTTTCACAGCCGATAGAGACCGTAGAAAAGAGTGTTGACAGACAGATAACAATGGACAATTAAGTGTTCCTATAAGGGTCCCTTTTTTCTTCCGAGGTACGGAAACTTAAAAATGTACTGTATGTCAAAGAATACAAAACTTATTATGCTGTACTTACCTACTTCTAGTCTAGATGAAATCTATTTAAAGTTATAATTTAGGAAAGAAAATATAAATGATGTATAAAGTACGAGAAGAAGGGGATTTCAAACGAATAAAACTATATGATTGAGGAAGTACATAGTTTTGATATGTACTACAATATTTATGACTTAAAACAAAAGAAAAAAAGAACGATTTGAGTTAAAGTCAAAAAAAGTATAATCTTCTTCTTCTTCTTATATATAAAAATCAATTGCTGTTCGTTAGTCTCGCTAAAACTCGATAACGGCTGGGCCGATTTCGCTGATTTTGGTTTTGAATTGTTTGTCGTAGTCCAGGGAAGGTTTAAACGGTGAGAAAATTAGGGAAAATTGCGAGGAAGATAGTAAAAACAACAATTAAATTTTTCCCATATAAACTGTTCTACCTACTTTCCTGTCAAACATTTGACATTCCTCCCTTCAGACATTTCTGTCATTGTATTGACATATTTTGATTGTTGTCATTATGGCGTTTCTATACATGGGTATTCGCTATTTGTCTATAAAAACCGATAAAAATAAAATAAAAGAATAAAGGGGGTCTCCATACAAGAAACGTGTTTTTGAGGCTTTTTATGCTCGATCTTACAAACCTTAATAGATAGACTTGAAATTACTCACGGTGTGTATTGCAATGGCAGATAAAATAATAAAAACAATATAAAATTAAATACTAATAAAGAAAAGTGATTTAAAAAAGTAATAGGTAGATGTTATAGATGTAGTAAATGTATGTAGAAAGGATGGATTTAAGATTTAGTTACCTGGAAGAAAATGACGTTGAATAGGGCAGCTGCGGTATCGGAGTTTAGAATATCCGGGCTAACTGGCGTCTTAATGTGACCCCTGGTCTTCTCATCTGACTGTAAATATAGAAAAATATTATAAGTAAAATTAAGACAATATTTTCTTTTCAAATCAAGTTCAACAAAAAAGAGGGTTGTAAAGTACACGAGTGACGTGTGTATCTGTAATGTTTGTTTCTGTGGCATCGCGGCGCAGCGCCCAAACTATATCAATGTGAGAAAGGATAGAAAAATGAAGTGATAATACTCTCACAACCCTGGTGGTCAGATTTCAATAATCAGGTGGAAATAGAACTTTGACTATTTTACTGAGGCTTAAGTTACACTGAGTACATACCCATGCGTTGATTATATCAGCAGCTTGCTGAGGTTTCGAAAAGTCCAACTTGTCAACCTCGCTCCTGTAATCACGGCGGGCGGTGTTGGCGAATTTATCGTCCAGCACGTATTTGTCAGCTACGTACACCTTGTTAGCCAGAGTGAAGTAGCTAGGATCCATCTCAGCAAGTCTGTTGCTTAGGCTGCTGAACGATTCCGATCCCTAGAAGTGGAAGATCTAGTTCAGATAATAATTTCTTCTCATTTGTCACTTGGTGAGTCATCTTCTTGGAATTTAACGCCTCGACCACATCGTCATGTACAACAACGGTAAGATAGTGTTCAAAAGCTAGCCTATCCCTGCTTTAAAAAAATTACTAAGCTTTAAACGATAATTAACAGTAACGTAACATCCATGTATTACCACAGAATACTTAAAAGTACTACGTAGTATTACGTAATTAACCGGTCAAGTGTTTTTAGTTTTGTTCAAGTTTGAACCGAACCAATCTAGAAATCTCACTACTCATATCGAACTTAACGTTGCGGTGTGATACAAGTCTTAGACTCGTTTATCTGCGCTAGCACAGAATGAAGTCATTTGATTGGCTAGTTAACCCACATATCATCAAACATCAATTGACATCATTCTATGCTAAGATGTATCTATGGTTGTGTATCCTCCTATAAAACGGACCTTTTTTAGGTAATTCTTTACTTGTATCAGACCGCAATTTTATTTTTTACTATCTGTGCCCGGTGACGTCGCCCGCGTCATATTATTATCTTTTCTATGCCCGCGTCTAAAACTAATTTAATTTATTTAAGGTAAACTATTCTTTCATACAGCGCAGTGAGAAGTACCCTATAAATGTTTGATTTCCTTGTGAAATCGCAATATATGATATGTGACCTAAATGGTCATGTTTTGATTGCGTTAACTTACAAGTTAAATTTTTTTCGCTACCTGCGAAAAAAATTAGACCGTAGGTGTAAGTTTCAAATATTTGTTCCTGAGAAAAAGGGTCTTGACACTACTTGATAGACGGAGAGACAAACAGAAGGACAACAAAGTAATAATATGCTAAAGGTTCCTTTCTTCCTTGTGATGTACGGAAACCTAAAAAAATATTTATTTTTATGAAACAAAGCGACGATTCTTGAGGTTATCTTGCATAAGTAGCTAGGTAGATAAACTAATTTAAGTATTATTTGTTTCGTAATAAGTCGTGAACTTTTGATATGCAAGCTGAAATAAATAACATTATCTTCAATCAACAATATATTCTGCTTGAAAATTACAATAATAATGAAGCTGCAAAATACGATTTAAATAATAATAACCTTTTGTTTGAGAAAACTTTTGTAGGATTCAATTCAACCTTCTACAATCTTGAGGTTCAAAAGGTAATAAAAAACTGAAATGGTAAAAATACATTGAGATAATCTCAACACTGTCCATAAAACATTGGTTAATAATAATAAGTCTGTCGTAAATATAGTTTTTGTATATTAAATAAACATAATATTTGATTTACGCAGTGCAATATCTCTCGTCGGATTTGAAAACTGTAATGATTTCTTCCGAATGATTAACTTACGTAATAAGTAGTCATAGATGGCGCCACCAATGCATAATTGGGTTAACAAATGCAATCCACTAATTTCGTCAGATACTTCGCACCGTTGCTTAATTGGCAAAGCACCGGAATAAATAAACATAGTTTAATGATAGTTAAACATGTTACAAATGTTACAATGCAACATGCTTTGCCGGTGTTTAATCCTGGTTATGTTTTAAACCTTCCTATTAATTCACTCTATCAATTGATGAAAACCGCATTAAAATCCGTAGTTTAAAAGATCTAAGCGTACATACGGCGGGAAGAGACTTTGTTTTATACTATTTGAAGATACAATATTATGTACACATCCGTCTGGCCAAACCCCCCCCCCCATCCCCCCTCCTCCTAAACCTCTGGACTTAGACGCGCCTCTTTCAAATTATTGACTTTGAGAAAAAATGATTTTAGGAACCTCAATGTAATTTTTAAAGACCTATCCATAGACACCCCACCCCACAGCCCACACGTATAGGTTTGAAGAAAAATTATTTTTTTGTTTCAGTTCCATGTATGGGATGCCCCCCTTATTGTATAATAACCGGAAAGCGGTTCACAGAACACATCTTCCTATCAAGTTTCAATTCTGTAGTCTTAACAGTTTCGGAATAAAATGGCTGTGACATACGGGCAGACAGACAGACACGACGAATCTATAAGGGTTCCGTTTTTTGCCATTCGCCTACGGAACCCTAAAACGCACATGTCGACCCTAGACACAACAAAATACCTTGGTGTCGTAATTGACGACAAATTGTATCGAATGGCTTGACGTTGCTGTGGTCTTGAGCCGGTATTATCTAACGATGCTCAAGCATAGTCTTCTCTTAGCATAGAATTAGGCCATATGATTGGTTAAATCATATGGGCTGATTCTGTGGTAAGAGAGGATCCGCGCTTGAGCGTCGATCGATAATACCGGCTATTGTACCAAATTAAAGCAGCAACCTGAATTAAAATAAAACATACATTTCTCTGTCTCGTAGGGCAGAATTTTGATGGGATACATTTTTGTGTTAACCTACCTACCAAAATTCTGACAAATTCATTCGGTGATTGCTGGTTGTTCGCCTAGTATAGATACTAATTACAGTGGGCTTGATGTCATACATACCTTCTTAGGGTCTATTACTTCGAGGAAGCTGTCGATTTCCGCCTTGCTGAGGGAGCCCGCACCAGTTGAGTACAGAGATAGGAGGAGTTGAATTCCAAGTGGAGACGTAATCACATTCTTGTCATCACTGGAATCATATACTTCCTGGAATGAGGAGAATGACATACAACGATATCAACATAATCAGCCTTAATCCATCCACTGCTGACAATAGACCTCCTTTCGTGTTTGCCACTTGTGAAGTTGTGTTATAAACGTAAGAACGCTATAGAGCCTGTGCACACAGGCGGAAGGCACGGGAGGGCATCGAGGAAGATTTTACATCGGCCAGCGTACCTTGGAATCTGTCATCATCATCATAATCAGCCTGTGTCAGTCCACTGCTGGACGTAGGTCTCTCCCAAGACACGCCACTGAGCCGATCTTCAGCTCATTGGGAGGGATATGCCATAATCGCCACGCTGGGCAGGCGGGTTGGCGATATATATATTATATTAGACTAGAAGTCCCCCGCGGCTTCGCCCGCGTTAAAAACTCCTTTTATTTCCTTAAAACTTTTCTTTTGTAAAAACGATTCTATCATTAAATACATCAAATAAGAATTAGCCAAATCGGTTCATCTGTTTTCATGTTATCGCGTGACTAAGACAAATCAGGATTCATATTTATAAAACCCGAAAAACCCAAAAAAGCGCAATCCGAAACAATATTGATTTTCAGACTTTTTTACCCCAGTTTACTCTCTTAGGAAACTCGTATTTACTTATTTATTTACAGAAGTACTTGTGTGAAATGTCGAATAAAATGACTATCCAACCGCTTCATCCCTTGAAGAGTGAATTTTGAAAAATCCTTTCTTAGCGGATACCTACGTCAAAATTACTATCTGGATGCCAAATATCAGCGCAATCCGAAACAATATTGATTTCAGACTTTGTTACCCCACTTCACCCTTTTAGTAATAGAATTTCAAAAAGCCTGAAACACGTATTTACTTATTTATTTACTAAACTACTTGTGTGAAGTTTCGAATATAAATGACAATCTATTCTTGTTTCTCCATACAAACTTTGAACCCTCGTTTCATCCTCTTCAGGGATGAATTTTGAAAAACTTTTCTCAGAGGGAACTAACGTCGTAATTAATAACTATGTGCATGCGAAATTTCAGCGCAATCCGAAACAATATTGATTTTCACACTTTTTACCCCATTTCACCCTCTTAGGGGTGGAATTTCAAAAAAACCTGAAACACGTATTTACTTATTTTTTTACTGAAGCACTTGTGTGAAGTTTCGGATATAAAAGACTATCTAATCTTGTTTCTCCATACAAACTTTGAACCCCCGTTTCATCCCCTTTGAGGGTTAATTTTGGAAAATCCTTTCTCAGAGGGAACTAACGTCGTAATAACTATCTGCATGCCAAATTTCAGCGCAATCCGAAACAATATCGATTTTCACACTTTATTACCCCATTTCACCCTCTTAGGGGTGGAATTTCAAAAAAACCTGAAACACGTATTTACTTATTTTTTTACTGAAGCACTTGTGTGAAGTTTCGGATAGAAAAGACTATCTAATCTTGTTTCTCCATACAAACTTTGAACCCCCGTATCATCCCCTTCGAGGGTTAATTTTGGAAAATCCTTTCTCAGAGGGAACTAACGTCGTAATATTTATCTGCATGCCAAATTTCAGCGCAATCCGAAACAATATTGATTTTCACACTTTATTACCCCATTTCACCCTTTTAGGGGTGGAATTTAAAAAAAACCTGAAACACGTATTAACCTATTTTTTTACTGAAGCACTTGTGTGAAGTTTCGGATAGAAAAGACTATCTTATCTTGTTTCTCCATACAAACTTTGAACCCCTGTTTCATCCCCTTAAGGGGTGAATTTTGGAAAATCCTTTCTTAGTACACCCTTACGTACTAAGACAAATATACCCTCCAAATTTCAAGTCTCTACGACCAGCGGTTTAGGCTGTGCGTTGTCTGTCAGTCAGTCAGTCAGTCAGTATGTCAGGACAAAGGTTCTTATAGTATTAGATTTGGGACCTAATTTTTAACTAAGCTGCCGATTGCTTTTGCCGATGCTTAAGCTGACGATTCGAAAAAGTGGCAGATTTCAAGGATCTTTATGAATTTTGAAATATAAATAGAATTTTGACAATTTTCTGTTTCTATTCAAAGTATAACATTTTTATTATGCATTTATACGGTTGGAAATGTGTAAAACTTTTAATGAGAAGGTAAACTTTATTTTTATGCCTTATTTTATGCCATATATTTTTTTTAAAGATTACTCGCAATATGGTGGCAAATTTTATGCATTTATTGGAGTGGCTGGTGGCTTGGCCGATTTTTTGCCAGTGTCGGGCAGATTCGCCATTTAATATTAAAAAAACTGCCTTAAAAATTATTACCAGGCAGAAAAACTACGCGAGCCCTCACAAAGCTCGGCTTTTAGCTAGTTTAAATGGCTTACCTTAAGAATTTTCAGTGATGCCTTATCAATGGCATCTCCTACAGGAGTCCTTTCATATTCGTGTCCGAAGAATGGGAATCCATCAGCGCCCATCCATGCTAACGACACTAAAATATATATAAAAATAACAGATAAGTATAAAATATATTTATATATATTATTGAGGGCCCGGTGGCGTAATTGGGAGAACGGTCGGCTTTGATGCCGTGGTATCGAGTTCAAACCGCCGTGCACTAATGGATTTTTCTACCGAAAAATGTATGTGCGCTTCTGACAGTGGCCCTCCGGTGAAGGAAAACATCGTTAAGAAACAAAAAAAAACCCGCATGGTGGTAGGACATTATCTAGTGTCCGCCTGGCCAGCTACCACCCTCAAGTTAGAAAATCTGTCACCAAACATCTAATGTGTTCCGGCAGCTATCCTTGAGAGCCAGTTCCCATTCTAGGCCTAGTGTGCTTACCATCTTCGACCGCATCATCACTTACCAACAGGTGAGATAGTGGTCAAACGCTAGCCTATAAGATGTAATAAAATATATATTATTATTTATTAATTCATTTATTTCGACCAATTTAAGAGACCATAATGTACAATGCTTGTAGAGCATGGCTGTCTATCTCTGAAAGAGTTAATTAAACGCCAATTGACAGTATCATTAGAAATAATTTGTTTAGTCATAAGTAACCATTGTTACGTAGTACTATTAATTATTCTGTAATAATTTGTAAGTATTTCTATCATTATCTATCTATTCCCTTCTATTCCAATCTGGTTCAAAAATAGTACTTCTTACCTACCCTACCCTCCCATAGAATAATGACTTGTGCCATTATAATGTTATTCTAAGTTATAAATTATACATTTATTATTTAGTAAAGGTTCTGTTTAAAATGTTGCACAATAAACGCATCGCATGTAATCGCAATACAAAGTTAATATGTGCAGATAAAAATGAATATGTTTAAAACACACTAGGCATATAAAACTCACCCAACAAAAGTATAGAAACCTTCATGTTTGCTGTCCAACTAACTGAACTAACTAAACACCACTGCCGGCGTCCGATGATGCTCGTTATATTATGTGTGGAGTCTCTTTTTGTTTATCTTGTCCTAAGATCGATTTCAGATGAGGCAACAGTTCATTTGTTGACGAACTTAGTGGCCGAACATATTTGTATCATGGACAAGTTAAACCCTTATATAAACACTCACATTTTCATCTGGAATCTATGAAAATTTAAAATTTACACGTAAGTCCAACTAGAAAATAACTACTTTTATTATTGTATAGAAACCATATTCATTTTATATTAACATTTTAAGTTTGTTTATGGCCTGTGTATTTGATAAAGTTTGTATAATTATGAGCAAATAAAGTAATTATTATTATTATAGTTTATAAGTATTTTCGAAATTGTCCACCTAAGTTTCCATAGCTGAACATTAGTAACGTCCTCTTAATATTATTGCCTATATTTACGATTTAAATAAAATTGATATAAAAATCCTAAATACTAGACACATAAATCTGCATGAATTAAAATTAAATGCTGTTAGTAAGCGCAGCACTTGAGGAAGCCTACTTAATATATTTATATATATAAGATGTTTGTGAATAGTTTTTTATATCTTATATACTAGCGTTTGTTATTAGTTTATTTTGTAAAAGCTTCACGGTTAATTCGGAATCGGATAATATCAATGAAAATTACAATATACGACCGATAATCACTCTAGTCTAGTACATACCTAATTACAAAACAAAACTAGTTCGGTAACTTTTAATTTCAACATTGGGAAAAAAATTGTAGCGTCTGTATCGTACCTTATTTGGTGAGCGATAATGAACTTGACCTTTAAATCAAAGAGGAAAAAAGTCCCGATTTCTACAAGTTTGATACAAGCGTGTATTCTGTGCATTTTGATGAGATTTTAATTAACTAAATGTTAACATAGTATGGCACCACAGCACAGATATATATATATAAAATAGATAATGCCTAGTATCACGATTTGTATCGAAACCGAGCGTGCCAACTTTTTAACACCTACTGTGACGTCTCAGCCGAAATTTAGTGATGGGAAATCCAAACCGATTCAAAGACACCGATGCCGCCGATGCCCCTCCGTCTCGCTACGATTCAAACGATTCAAATGGAAGCGCCGCCGTGATCGTCTCGCTCATACTCATACATTTTATGTCTGTGATACCGCTCGCTGACTCCGCGCTTGCCCCCGCCGTCCACGCCTGCAATCACCAGTACAGTATAATAATATAATATAAAAATATATTAAATTTATTAATTATATTTCTTTGAAACACAAGGGATTATTAGGCATGGTAAGAAATAGTCGTGATTTTTTGGTTATCAAAACTTTTGATAACCTAAAAATCACAAATCGATTAACATGAATGACATAGATTTTCTGACAGACGAATGATATTAAACGGAATTATAAAATAAAGAATATTTTGATTGAATCCCGCTCCGGCTCATACTTACCTGGTGCAAAGGTTGGCCATTGCTATCCAACGCGGAATGGACCATTGCACACCGGGTACGGTTAGGGCTGGGTTATTTTAATTTTGATAGTGTGAATAATTTGAAATTTGTTTATTAATGAAGTTTATCTTTAAATATATATATATATATAAATATATCATTGAATTTTAAAATACTATTATTATTCTTAAAAAAATGCTTCTTATACTTTGCTTATATGCACAGGTACCTACTTATAAAGATGTAACTTGCATATGAGATGTAACTTATGAATAATCATATTTTACTTGTTGTAGGCTATCGAAACAAAAACATCGCGAAATAAAACCAGAGAAAACATTTTAGAACCCAAAAGAAGAGTAAAATTAGAACACTTATTTATTTATTTTGTTTATTTATGACCTTCTTTTTATTTATAACTAGTAAATTATATTTTTTTATAATGGTTTATATCATTCGTCTGTCCGATATCAAGTAAAATCGATTATTGATATATGTTGTAGAACGAACAACACAAGGCGCGAAATTTGACAGACGAATGAGAAATTGCCTTTACCACGAAGTCGAAGCGGTCGCGAGAGTATCGCTAGTTCCCATATTCATCCTCTCTTAACACACGTCACATCAAACGCTCAAAGCAAACAATGTAAATGTAATGTAAATATTTTTACTTAACTTTAATCTATAGTTAATTAGATAATATTCTTGGAATCATAGCTTGGAATATTTAAAAATTAGTTTTAAATTGAATTTACGCATAATATAATTTAAAATAACTTATCTGTGATAGGAAATATGACTTTGCCTTTGGGGCATCGACATTTTTGGGTTTTCGCAGTTAATTATTTCGCAACGAGGCATTTTTGTAGTTTTCGCGGCCGTCCGGCTGCAACAATAAACGCGCGCGGAGTGTAAGTAGCGGTGGCCGACCTGGACGCTTTGGCCGGGTTCTGACACGGGAAGTACATACATTTGCGTTATCTATTGTATATAATATATATATACTGTGTATGGCACCTTGTCCTAACAAAAATCTTTTTACGGTCCCATCCGGAAGAAAGCATGAAACTTTGCATGCATGTGTTCAAGCTTTCATATATGTGGTTTAATGACGATATGGAAACAAGTCGAGAAATTACAGCTTTCCCCCCTTAACTCCCTCATTCTGGTTTTCTTAATTTTGTACAAAAATAGTTAAAGCTACAAAAATACTGTCAAAAGTCATTACCTATGTTCTTTACTTAATTCTCTACAATATTGTCTTTGGATGTATGTTCATACCTTATAGTTTACAAAATATGCACATATATATGCGATGGTTCTTCAAAAATCCAAACTTTTTAAAAGCTTTCATTTAACTTTACTTCTATACAATGTCCTGGAATTTTTAACCGACTTCAAAAAAAATGGAGGAGGTTTCTCAATTCGACCGTATATATATAAAAAAAATATATCTTTTTTTTTTAAGGTTTATTCGCAGATAACTTCGTCGTTTATGAACCGATTTTGATTATTATTTTTTTGTTGGAAATGAAATATCCCAAGTGTGGTACCATGGTAATTTTATCGAGGTCTGAAAAGTATCTCCAGAGAAATTGTGATAAACACCTCAAAATTGGTACTGAAAATGAATAGCGCGGCATTGAAGTCGGTTCTTTTTTAGTTCTTAAACGATATTATGTCATTTATTTATTTATTTATTTATTTATTTCAGAAAATAGTTAACTTACAGCATTAATATTTCACCAACTTCCTGATATCTGATTGAGCTGTAATTTAGCATATTTATGAAAGTTCGGTGACAGACAATGCAATAATCTGGTACCATCGCGCTTATTCATGATGAAGCCTTGATGTAGGTAGGGACTTAGAACTCCCAGATGCAAAGTGCTAAGACAGGCGAGTTTAGGCTCATTGGTTTTGTAAATACGAATATAAATATTCTGAAAATTCCAGGAGAAGTCCCAGCACTGAGTCAACGCTACCATGTTCTTACAATATTGATGAAGTAAGGAATTACCGAATTTCGAATTGATCAGACGTACAAAAGTTGGTCTAATAGTGTCATCAACTAGAAAAAAGCTGATAGTCTAAAATCGGCTAAACGGATTTTCATTAATCGAAGCTATGAACATTGAACACTCTCGATTAGGATACCTATCAATTAAATAAATTAAATCAAATTCGGGTCATCCGTTTCGGCGCTACGACACACAGACATACAGAGATACACACGTAAAACTTACAATACCCATTTTTTTGCGTCGGGAATTAAGAATACCTACATTTACTCTACGGTGTTCCGGTAGCACACGGCCCTTCAGAGTCAGAGTCTAAACAACCAGAACATTTAATAAATTTGGGATATCGTTAGGAACGGGCAAAGCTTCACGTATTATTACTATTCACCAACTCGTACATACACTCTGTTCAGACAGATGCAGTGCCATGTTATGTATTTTCAAGCGGTGATACTGTACTATGATTTTGTGGAAAGAGAAAGAAGTTTTGCCAAGATATTTCATCCCTTACGAAACGACAAGACGCTAAACCAAGCTTTGTTTACCAGGGCACAGGCCATAGAGGCTGCCACCAACATTTGGTTCTTTTCAACATTAAGTAGTTAGTATTCTCGATTGCCGTTGATGAAATCCCACTCGAAGTTGTTACGCAGTTTGTTTTCCTTATGTAGACGCTTCAATCAGGCAAATACAACTTTGAGAAGGAAATCCAGAGAAGAATTCAGCTGGGCTGGGCAGCATTCGGAAAACTCCGTTGCGTCTTCTCGTCACCTATAACGCAGTGTATAAAGACAAAAGTCTTTTATCAGTGCGTCGTACCTGTGATGACATACAGAGCCCAAACAAGAACACTCACAGTTCAATTGGTCTACTAATTTTAAAACGTTCAGAAGACTATGCTCGGTGCTCTGCGGGATCGAATCCGGAACGAAGTAATTCGCCAGAGAACTTAAGTGATCGACATAGCTCAACGGATGAGCAAACTGAAGTGGCAGTGGGCAAGTCATATCTGTCGCAGGAGTGATAACCGTTGGGGTAGACTTGTCGTAAACCGCAAATTGGCAAACGTAGTGCTGGACGTCCTGTGACCAGGTGGAGTGACGATATACGCAAACTGATGAGCAGTGACTGGAAAAGAAGAGCTAAAGATCGAGCTCAGTGGCGTATCTTAGGAGAGGCCTACGTCTAGAAGTAGACAGACATCGGCTAGAGAAGATGTATATTTAATTATTATAAGTACCAGTAAACAATATTTTGTCATCATGTAAGATTAAAAACCAGAAAGGATGATCCACTTTGAAGTCCATCTTTGGTGGAGGGAGCAAGAAACTGCTGGGTGGAACGGCAATCAACCCTGAATGTAACAAAAAAATCACTTGAATGTAATTTTTAATACAAATAACTAGCACTGAGTAAGTACTCTAAAGTAAAACTGGTAAAGTGCGAGTTGGACTCTTAGAGACAGAAATTTTAATTAGGTATCGTAAATAATTAAGATAGTTTAAAAACTAAAACAACCGACTTCAAAGCCCCGCGAGTCAATTACAGTAGCAAGTTAGAGACGTTTATCGTCATGTCTCTGGAGATACATATCAGATCTCGATGAAATTACAATGGGACCACCTCGAAAACGTACCCTACCGATTACAACAAGAATCATTCGAATCGGTTCAGAATTGATGGAGTAATCGCGTAACATACACAAAAAAAAAACATACAGACGAATTGAGATCCTCCTCCTTTTTTGTGAAGTCGGTTAACAAATGCAGAAATATTAAAAATGATTTGCATAAGCATAAATCAACTTCATTTAATTTTAATTTTATTTTTTTTACCCTAGCATTTGACTAATATCTCACAAGTTGGTAAGTCTCTTCACTATTAATTGCTGAAATATAAAATCCTTGGGAATTAAATATATTCTCTCTGATTTCCACAAGATAAAGATGAAATTTTACCATAGCCAAGATTTTTTAATAAACAAAAATTGTAAAAAAGATTTGCTGAAATTTTGGAAATGCAAGGTTTTGCTAAACATAAATGTTCTTTTCAGTGAGTGATATGTAAATATAGCAAGCCTACTTCATCCTACGTAAATAATATTAAGAAGAAATATAAATTAAAAAAATAATTTAAAACCACATGTGATGTTATATTATTTTGGCTTTGTCTCGCTTTGTTTACGAGATCTGGCGGTTTTTATGTTTTTACTAGCTGTGCCCCGCGGTTTCGACCGCGTTAAAAACTACTTTCATCAAAAATTGCCACATCGGTCCACCTGTTCTCAAGTTATGGTGTGACCAAAGGAATTAGGGTTTCATTTTTATATATTTTAGATGAACTACTCAAATACCAATTTTCATTAGGATAAATTTATAAGTAAAGAACTTTCGACGTGAACTTTCATCCCCCACGTTATCCACCTTGCAACCCTGGCAAAAAAGTTGATAACGTAATTTTGTATATAAAATGAACTAGTCAAATACCAATTTTCGTTGCTTTACGTTCGAAAGCAGATAACTTTCAAACAAAAGCTTTTACCCCATTTAATCCATCCTCTTCGGGGTGGAAATAAAAAAAATCCGCTCTTAGTGCACCCCCTACATACTAAGGCAAATTTACCCTCCATATTTAGTATTAGATTACATATCCGAAATAAATACAACGCGATAAAAAGCCTCTACGTGCACAAATCACGTTCTAAACTATGAGAATATACACCAAATTACCTCAATACAGCTCACATAAAAATAAACTGGCCAAGTGCAGGTGTCGAACTCTCACTCGTAGGGTTCCGTACCACCCACACTACAGTATTTTATAAGATCGAGCAAAAAATACCACTATCATTTTTCGCCGGCGAAAATTAATAATTAATTAACATTTTTTTTATCAAAACAATGTTGTGAGCCTCGTGCTTATTTCTTATAACGCCATCTAACGCTACCTAAGTGTAGAAGAAGTAATTCGCCAGAGAACTAAAGTGATCGACATAGCTCAACGGATTAGCAGGTGACAACTGAAGTGGCAGTGGGCTGGTCATATCTGCCGTAGGACCGATAACCGTTGGGGTAGACTGGTTCTAGAGTGGAGACCGCGAATCGGTAAACGTAGCGTAGGACGCCTTGTGACCAGGTGGAGCGACGACATTCGCAAAGCGGTGGGCAGTGACTAGAAACAAAGATCTGAAGATCGGGCTCAGTGGCGTGACTTGGGAGAGGCCTATGCCCAGCTGTGGACTGATACCGGCTGATTATGATGATGATGGATATAAATAAACTGGCCAATTGCAAGTCGGACTCGCACTCGTAGGGTTCTGTACTACACTACAGTTATAACAATATTATAAGATCGAGCAAAAAATTAATTAATAAACATTTTATTTCTTATAAAGCCATCTAACGTCTAAAAAAAGTGTTAGGGATCGGTATTTCAATATAACGCCATCTATTGACGTTTACCTAAGCTTTCATAGATGGCGTTATATTGAAATGCCGAAAAAAACACGTTTCTTGTATGGGGACCCCCTATTATTTTTAATTTTATTCTGTTTTAGTATTTATTGTTATAGCGGCAACAGAAATACATCATCTGTGAAAATTTCAACTGTCTAACTATCACGGTTAATGAGATACAGCTTGGTGACAGACGGACAGACAGACAGACAGACAAACAGACAGACTGACGGACAGCGGAGTCTTAGTAATAGGGTCCCGTTTTACCCTTTGGGTACGGAACCCTAAAAAGGGAGATAAGGTACCCCGCTCCTCAATGTGGACCGTATGAATTAGGTTCGCGAACCCAATTTCACCTTAGTCACAATCGAACCGGCGTTTATGTAGCACTTACAGAATTATATGTGCAATCATCGCAGATCCATTTAAATAATTAGCAACAATACCTTCCTCTGATCTTCATGCACATCAAGCTCGACATTAGAAATTCGTGTTTTCATGTAGTTGTGTCTAGTTCTATCACGTTTACGTGGTATTAGAGTGAGTACCGCATCTACCTTTTTATATCGATGTTTACTACCTAATGTGTGTAATTGCCAATAAACAGCAGTTTATCTTGATACAGAATAGAGACGAGAAAAGGTTGATTTGCGATTAACTTCAAAGGTTGTGGGGTTGTCAAGTCAAGACTCTCTGCTACGGCTATAAATCCTGTTAAATATTAAAATCATTAAGTTATTTATATATAGTTACTTATTATAAACCACAGTAGTCATTATTTATTTATTTATTATTACTGTATTGAACATAAACGTGACAGATACAGTGTTTAGATCAGTGAACGCAAATATAACATATGCGTGGTAGGAAATATAACACTGGTTTAGACTGGTTGTCCCTTACAAAAGTGACATATGCGTTCACTGGTTTTATTTAGACTGTTTGTCCCTTAAAATAAAAACCGACCAAGTCGAGTTGAACTCGCCCACCGAGGCTTCCGTACCAACGTTAGTATTTACCAATTAAGCTAGACCTCTAAATTGTATCAGCGCTCATATAACTCAGAGGTCTACCTTTATTGGCGTTAACTATGTATGCACGGGGGCACCTTCAATTTTTTTAAAATTGTTGTATTTTTTCCTTAATTTGTGCTGTAAGACCTTGCTTCTTGCCAAATTTCATGATTCTAGGTCAACGGGAAGTACCCTATAGGTTTTCGACCCAAAACCTACAGGGTACTTCCGGTTGACCTAGAATTGTTAATTTTGGTTAAAAGCAAGGTCTTACAGCACAAGTAAAGGAAAAATTCAGTAAAATAAAAAAGTAGAAAATTAAGGTACATTTTGGTACTAAGAAGTTTTCGCGAAAATCTAAATTTGCCCATTTTATTGTGTTGACTCGAGACCTTGATATTTGATTTGATTTATACACCCAATAGGGACTATAGACTTCAGTATCAGGTATAAATTTCATCTTGCTAGGTCCACCTGTTCCTGAGAAAATCAGTGGTGACACACGGACAGACGGACAGACAGACGGACAGACAGAGAGACGGACAAGAAAGTGATCTTATAAGGGTTCCTTTTTTTACCTTTTGAGGTAAGGAACCCTAAAAATCACAGCTATAATTGTACTAACATAACCTAACGTTCGTCGAGCTTATTCACTAAGCTATCGTAGTAAGATTATATTAAAATAGACCTAATTATTAGATAAATATTATTGCATTAAAATAATAATAATAATATGAGAAGGATAAAACTATACCATTACTAGTATGAGAGAGCGAGATGGACAACCTTTTCTGCATATGCAATTTTATTGTTTGGAGCCAGCTCTGGCTCCCAGTTCTAGTGTGCCCATTCTCTGTTACCCGCCGTCATGTATGACCCGACCAAATTACGTTGTTTACTCTATCCTATAGCCACAGAATAATGAATGAGTGAACAAGTACAGAAAATGCACACCCTGAGAGCAAAAATGCGAGATTAAATCTAGTTACAACGCTGGTAACGTTCAAAATACGCTTCACGCCTCTGATGCGACCTTGGATTGGCGTCACAGTATAAACTAATAGTAACTATGAACCGCGTGTTGCGCACCGTAAAATGCATCGTAAGTCCGCATAGCGAGAGTCTGAATAACTCGGTCAACTCGCGGGCTCTCCTATAGGGTTGAGTGTTATGAGAAAACTTATTGAAGCCTTTAATTGCTAGAAGAATACTCTAAGGTAGAACAATGTAATGAGTACACTAATACTAAGTGCTACAGCTACATTAACATTAATAGAGGTTGGATAAAAGTACTACAAATATTATGTTTCTTTGAAGTGTTACACACTTATTATTTTTGTAAATTGTTAAACACAATCCAAAATTTAATCGTACCAACGGGACTTGAACCCGCAACCTCCGGAATAACATGTTCCGGTGCTTTGCCAATTAAGCCATGGTGCGAAGTGACGTTACGACGAAATTAGTGGATTGCATTTGATAACCCAATTATGCATTGGTGGCACCATCTATGACTACTTATTACGTAAGTTAATCATTCGGAAGAAATCATTACAGTTTTCAAATCCGACGAGAGATGTTGCACTGCGTAAATCAAATATTATGTTTCTTTGAAGTGTTACACACTTAATATTTTTGTAAATTGTTAAACACAATCCAAAATTTAATCGTACCAACGGGACTTGAACCCGAAACCTCCGGAATAACATGTTGGTACGATTAAATTTTGGATTGTGTTTAACAATTTACAAAAGTACTACAGTTATACTAAAATACGTTACGTTCAATTAAAATTGAGTAAAGTTTTAGATTGCGTAAAATTGCGGATAAAATTAAGGATCTACGTAACCTAACTATAGTAAATAATAATATAACCTACCAATTTCAAATGGTTAGAATTAATATTTTGCGAGATGTAATGTCGATAGAAATTCCCTAAAGATCGTAACGAGAATTCCCTTGAAACATGAAACTCAGCTGATTTATACCTACCTACCATTTTATGTGTAACATAAGTCACATTCTTTGCTTTTTACATAAGTACATGAGCGACGCGATGACGAAAATTGACAAATAAAATGAACGAGAGGCAAAGAAAATATTGCCATTTTCTATCCCCTTCTTTTATTGTTCAATTGATATAAGTATTAAACTAAAAATAGTATACACTGACCCTGCATTAGACGGCGGTCACTAGTACCTGGGAGGTCTACTTACACTGAACGATCTTTCAGGTCATTACTTTTACGTGAAAAAAAGTCGAAAACTGGAAGGCTGCGACCGGATCGTTAAAAAAAAGTACCTAGATAGCCTAAATACCTAGATTTGTTACTTATAAATAACATTAAGTTGTCTGTCTTGTGTCTTAGGTACCTTTCAAGATTCTTAGGAATGGCATGGAATGTAAAGTCGTCATTCCCGTCGTTGTTTAAGCACCCGTATGCTACGCAAAACCTTGTAGCCTTGCGTTTAGACATACTGGATAAAATTGTTGATAGTTAACAGTTACTATGTTAATATCGTAAGCAAAGAATATAATAATGAGGTAGGTTGAGAGCGCGCGTGACACTTTACTTACTGAATGAACTTGTAACCAGCTGGGTGGCGCTGAGGGACTTGTAGTTTCATAGCTACAGGGCGACAGGCCTGGTATAGTTTGCTTATGTATCACGTGTTCATTATTTTAGTCATATCTCTATAGCTATTTCATACGCATATGCTATTGTCTTGTCTATTTAATATTCTTTCTACGTTCATTATAGTTTTTCATCAAGTTTCGTGCGTGATCGGACGTTTTCACATTGGACGATAACTGTAACTACACGATAGCTGCACGATACCGTCCAACAATATCGGAACGATATCGTGACACGATATAACCAACAGCTAGGCTATTCTGTAAGCTATCTCGACAGCGGAATCCGCAGTGAGATTCGAATTTCGTACTACGAAATTCAATCGTATCACGTTCGTAATACGGTTGAATTTCGTAATACGAAATTCAAATCTCACTGCGGATTCCGCTTCCGAGATAGCTTACAGAATAGCCCTACAGCTTGTAATGCGGTCAGTCGCATTGCGCCAGCAAAACTAACCGCGCGATTCTAACTGCCGCACTCAGAGTCGTTTAATGATAAATTAAGCTATTACTTAGTGAACATTTGAAAAAGTCGCCTCTCAGAGTCAGTTAATCAGTCATTAGTAAGGTTAATGAACCGTTAACTTTAAGGAACCATCAACTTTGTTTCACGAACTTTGTTTCTTGAAAAGACAATTGACAATATTTTATTTTTGACAGAAGGTAGTTAATGATGCCATAGTAAAATAAGTTATTTTTCAAAAAAAAAATACCGACTTCATAACCACAAACAGGCACTCAAAAGCGAAAAATAAATTACTTAAAATTATTATAAGCGCTACCCACTTATCTATTTGAAGTCGGTGCCAGCCAAGTCTAATAGGTAGTAGATGTCATGTCAAAAAATCTTAGGTATGTTTAAAAAATTTTGCACCCTAACAAGACTTTGCCCGGTAGAACATTCCTGTGAAGACAAATTATTTATATTTATATATAATTATTTATTATAATTATTAATATATAATTATTTATTGAGGGCCCGGTGGCGTAATTGGGAGAACTGTCGGCTTTGATGCCGTGGTACCGAGTTCAAACCGCCGGCACCAATGAATTTTTCTATCGAAAAATATATGTGCGCTTCTCACAGTTGCCCTCCGGTGAAGGAAAACATCGTTAAGAAACCAACAACCCCCGCATGGTGGTAGGACATATCTAGTGTCCGCCTGGCCAGCTACCACCCTCAAGTTAGAAAATCTGTCGCCAAACATCTAATGTGTTCAAGCAGCTATCCTTGAGAGCCAGTTCCCATTCTAGTCCACTTCTCTATCTTCGACTGCATCATCACTTAGCAACAGGTGAGATAGTGGTCAAACGCTAGCCTATAAGATATAAAAAAAATAAAAAATATTAATTATCCCCACCTTTATTTCTATCTCGCTCACAGTTACCGTAAGAATATCTGTCAAAAACCAAAATCAACGAGGCGAAAGATGTAAAAACATTATTCAAGGTCATATTTTTTAGTCTTCAAAAATATATGCAATAGCAACCTTCGTTGTGTATAATCTTCTTGGGACTCTTCTACTAAAACCAGTACATTCTCCTATATTTGAGGTATTTATCTCAATATCTCTGGAGATACTTATCAGATCACATATAGATATAGATCAGATACACAAAAAAAAAAAAAAAAACATACAGACGGATTGAGAACCTCCTCCTTTTTTGTGAAGTCGGTTAAAAATAAATTAAAAACGCGAAAAGGGACATTCTTTTTCAAATTTTAATAAAAACCAGCAGTTCAAGAACTGAGGATTTTTAATTAAAAAAAAAAGAACAAATATCCATTGAAATGCTGGATTCAAATACAAAGAGTTTAAATAAATAAGATCGTTTAAAAAACTAAAAAGAACCGACTTCAATGCCGCGCTATTAATTTCAGTACCAATTTTGAGGTGTTTATCTGCATATCTCTGCAGTTCATAAAATCATAAAATTACCATGGTACCACACTTGGGATATCTTCATTCCAACAAAAAAATAATAATCAAAATCGGTTCAACAACGACGTAGTTATCCGCGAACAAACATAAAAAAAATCATATATACGGTCGAATTGAGAAACCTCCTCATTTTTTTGAAGTCTGTTAAAAAATAAAAAAGTGGCAAAAATTATGTGTTTCAGTGAGTGTAGGTGCCTGCAAACAGAATTTTATCTTCATACAAGATAGTTAAAGGGCCTCTCCACTGCAACCATAATAGGCGGTGGTGGTGCTGCTGCCGCGCTAGTTATGCCCACATTCAACCCTGTAGTGTGTGTAGGTAAAAAAAGAAAAAAATTGTAAACTTATTGGCTACATGTCTATTCATTTTTAACCGACTTCAAAAAAAGGAGGAGGTTTCTCAATTCGACCGTATATATTTTTTTTTTTTTTTTTTTTTTTTTATGTTTGTTCGCGGATAACTTCGTCGTTTATGAACCGATTTCGATTATTCTTTTTTTGTTCGAAAGGAGATATCCCAAGTGTGGTCCCATGGTAATTTTATCGAGGTATGATAAGTATCTCCAGAGATATTGAGATAAACATCTCAAAATTGGTACTGAAAATGAATATTTTTTTTATGTTTGTTCGCGGATAACTTCGTCGTTTATGAACCGATTTCGATTATTCTTTTTTTGTTCGAAAGGAGATATACCAAGTGTGGTACCATGGTAATTTTATCGAGGTATGATAAGTATCTCCAGAGATATTGAGATAAACATCTCAAAATTGGTACTGAAAATGAATAGCGCGGCATTGAAGTCGGTTGTTTTTTAGTTTTTAAACGATATTATATACACACATTTTTGATCGTGTGTAATATATGATAAGCATAGATTTTTAGAATAAAAAAAAATATATACTACCTATGTGCATCTAATGTAACACAGTATTTACAATAAATATATTTTGATTTTGCAACCAAATTCAATGCCCCTTATTCAAAGACAAGATTTTAATTTCGCTCGCTTTGCTCATAGATGATAAATAATAATATAACATTTACTTACCGATGTGGTGATTTATCAGTTTTAGCACAGCATAAATGATAGTACAGGTTTTAGTTAGCCACCATACTTAACTTATGTTTGCGTCAACGATGTACAGTAATGCCGTCATTAATATTTCGTAATTGATTATAAAACTAAAAATCCACTAATTTCGTCGTATTGATGGATCGAACCGTGGCTTAATTGGCAGAGCACCTGGACGTGTAATCCGGGGGATGCGGGTTCGAGTCCCGTCGGTACGATGAAATTTTGGATTGTGTTTAACAATTTACAAAAAATATAAAGTGTGACACTTCAAAGAAACCTAATACTGTAGTGTGGTACTAGTGCGAGTCCGACTTGCACTTGGCCAGTTTATTTTATGATGTGAGTGTTCGTTAATTTTAAGTTTAATATTTAATAAATGTATTTCCTTTCTTTCTTTCTTGTAATTTTAGTATTGTTTTTACATTAATGACTCCCTAAAATTTTTTATGTTGAAAAAACAGTGATATAATTTATTGTTTTTTTATAGTGAAAATGTTATTCTTCCATGTTTTGGACCACTCTTTTATCTAAAACAGATGCATCTGGGACTTATAATATATTTGTTTCAGTCTAGATATTGTTATTTGACTGTATAAAATTAATTTCAAAACCGTCATATTTGGGATAACCTGCCGTTAACGACACAGAGAGTTATAAGTGAACTCTTCACAAAATTGTATTTATTATAAACCTAACTCACACACAATAAAACTAAGAACATTTATACAAAAAGACGATGTTTATTAGACTTCTTTTATCTCCAGCAAACAACATTTTGTCTTCATGTAAGATTATAAACATGAATGGATGATCCACTGCGATCTTCATCGGTGGTGGTGGGGTCGAATCACTACTCAGAAACACGTACACAACTCCTATCGGATAAGGAGAGTCGTGTTATGAATTAAGAAATAAGCCAAAAGCCTTACAGTACGCAATGTGAATGACTGGGCAATTCTTCTGTTTTTTTAGGGTTCCGTACCTCAAAAGTTAAAAAAGGAACCCTTATAAGATCACTTTCTTGTCCGTGTGTCACCACCGATTTTCTCAGGGACGGGTGGACCTAGCAAGTTGAAATTTATACCAGATACTGAGGTCTTATAGTCCCTATATTATTTTTAGGTTTTGGGTCGAAAACCTATAATTAGGGTACTCTCCGTTAACCTAGAATCATGAAATTCGGCAAGAAGCAAGGTCTTGTAGCACTTATAAAGGAATAAATCTTAAAACCGTAAATGTGTAGTTTAATAAAAAAATTAATAAAAAATATTTAATAAAAAGGTTGAAAATTAAGGTAAATTTTGGTACCTACAAGTTTTCGCAAAAATTTAGATAGCATATCTTTTTATCGTGTTCACTCAGGACCTTGATTTCTATACACCTAATAGGGAGTATAGACCTCAGTATCCGGTATAAATTTCAATTTGCTAGGTCCACCCATTCCTGCGAAAATCGGTGGTGACACTCGGACAGACAGACAGACGGACAAAAAAGTGATCTTATAAGGGTTCCTTTTTCTACCTTTTTAGGTACGGAACCCTAAAAAGGTAAATTTATTATTACACACTTATGATTTGTAGTTGGTGCAATACATTTTCTTTGGATCGAACTACAAAGTTAAGTCCTTTAACCTAGTCTGAGAAGTTGGTACGGAAGCCTCGGTGGGCGAATCCAACTCGACTTTGCCGGTTTTTTTTTAAAGTGTAACTTATCATCGCCTCAAATGTTTTCGTCCGTGTATCGCATGTCGCCGGTGCTGATTAGTGGATTATAATGTATGACATTTAGGTCTAGCTGTGATTGGCGGACGCTTCCTTAGCCATATTTGTGTACATGCTAATGTGTCATATCAACTGCTTTAAAAGTAGCCTAGCTACCATAGCTACACATAAACAAAAGTTTCACTTGCATCGTGGTTTCGTAAAAAACCACACTACACTTTTTTTTAACTTTAAAACGCCGAAAAACCCCGGATTTTGTATGGGAGGGACCGTCCTCTGTTATTTTACGTTACTCTGTTTTTAGTATTTGTTATTATAGCGTTCATAGAAACCGAATAGTAGTTTTTTTAACCAAAAAAGAGCTGATAATATTTAAACGGCTGAACAGATTTTCATGAAATAAAGCTAAGAACACTCTCGACGAAGACATCTATCAAACAAAACAAACGAAATCAAAATCGGTTCATCCGTTTGGGCGCTACGATGCCACGACGACAGACATACAGATACACAGATACACACGTTAAACTTATAACACTCCTTCGTTTTGCGTCGTGGGGTTAAAAACCAAAATCAATGTGAAGAAAGATGTAAAAACATTATTCAAGGTCATATTTTTTAGTCTTCAAAAGTATATGCAGTAGCAACCTCCATTGTGTATAATTTTCTTGGGACTCTTCTTCTAAAACCAGTACATTCCTCTATGTTTGAGATATTTATCTCCATATCTCTGAAGATACTAATCAGATCTCGATAAAATTAAAATGGGACCACCTCGGAAATGTACCCTACCTATTAAAAAAAGAATCATTTGAATCCGTTCACAATTGACGAAGTAATCGCGTAACATACAAACAAAAAAAAAACATACAGACGAATTGAGAACCTCCTCCTTTTTTGTGAAGTCGGTTAAAAATCAAGGAAAATTTTGATTGAGGATTGTTTGGATAACCTGGGATAGGCAAACAATAAAACGAACTGTTATAAAGTCCAAAAATGTAGAGATGTTTATTAAAATTCAGAACATTTGTTAATTTTTGTTAGCATATTATAGTCAAAAAGTATTGAAGCATTTTAATTTGAAACAGTGCCAGTAAACAAAATTTTGTCTTTATACATGATTAAAAAGCCGAATGGATGGTCTATTGTAAACTTCATAGCTGGTGGTGGAGTCGAATTACTACTCATCGTACCGATTACTACTCCTGTCGAAGAAGGATGCCAGTGTTATGAAAGCCCATACTCAAAACAATTACCTAATATTGAAGTTTACATTGCAGAAGATACAGTCCGGCAAGTATAACGTGGCGCGGCTGTGCGCCACTGTGCTTTTACTTTGTACTTTGATAACAGTTTCTCTTAAACCACTTTTAATTACTTTTGGCTTTATTGAACTATTTTTATGTAGCAGATTTATCAACAATAATGTCGCAGTAATCTCTCAAACGTCAAACTCACAGTTTCAAGAGAGCGGAATTAGTTCCAAAAACCACCACCGCCAAGTTATACTTGTGGCACTGTAGTTTCTCGATAACATTACAGAATACAGAAGATAGTTTCTCGATAACATTACAGAAAAACTTACGAGACAATTTGGCAATGAAAATAAAATGTAATTTTTTTTATTAAATTGTAATTTAATTATAGATTTACATGGTTTATTTTGTATGAAAGTAAAGTAAACAACGTTTTCATTCGCTACTTTTCTGGAACATTTTGCGAACAATTTAGAATTTTTTTTGTCGAATAGGATAAGACCAATATTCGACCACCGCTCAACCCTTTCCCACCACCATAGAAAAGACAAAGACGCTTATTTCTTACTCTTATTTCTTTAACATTGAAAGTGATGGTAAGCTTCTAATGCCTTTATGATCACTTACCAGTAAAAGCGCCCGCTGTTGCCCCTTCTTCGTCTACCTTCACGAATGCCTCTTGGAAAGCCTTAGACACTGCCACTGATTTATCCTTAACGATACCGGTCGCTGGTTCCGTGAATATTTTCGAAATGCCAACCTGAAGTTATTATTTGTATGCTTATTTTGTACTGAATACTCATTTCTAGTCACTGTCAGCAGCAATGGGGTTAAAAACTGCCTTTAGGCGGCGCTACTGTTGAGTGTGACCACGGAGAATAGACTAATCTTGGTATAAGTGTGACCTTAAATCTGACAGCTATTTGTCATTTTCCACAGTAATTATGTATATAAATATATTAGTATGGTAATATTTATTTATTAGGACTTAATTATTAGGACGCTATCTGCACCTGTAAATTGCGAAAACACTGGTATTAATGTGTTCCCGAATGAGATTTACAGTTACGATAAAAATATATTTTTCAACAAAAATTTACATTTACTAAAATTAAATAAAACGTTACATGCCATAGACAGAACCGGTCTACTCTCCAGAACTGGAGAACTTTCGGACTTAGACTTCGTCAGCGGGTTTGTCTACCTCGGATCGTTGGTTACTGACCAGGGAGGAAGCGAGAAGGAAATCAAAAGAAGGACTCAAATAGCCAAAGCTGCAATGAGCAGCTTGACGCGCATATGGCATAACAGAAAAGTCTCCAACCTCACTAAGATGAGACTTGTCCGGACCCTAGTGTTTTCCATATTTCTCTATGGGTCAGAGTCGTGGACGATTCGGGCAACAGAACGGAAGAAAATAGAAGCCTTCGAAATGTGGTGTTAGAGGCGTATGCTCCGCATACCATGGACAGCTAAACGAACCAACAGGTCTATCCTGGAACAACTGCACATAAAGACTCGTCTGTCCACCATCTGTAACCAGAGGATACTTGGTTACTTCGGCCACATCGCCCGTCGACAACCGGACAGCCTTGATAAATTAGTTGTTGTGGGAAAGGTAGAAGGCAAGAGACCTCGCGGCCGATAATCTAGCCGCTGGTGTGACCAAGTGACCACCCTCACCGGACTCCCTATAGCAACCGCCCTGAGAGAGGCAGAGAATCGGACAAAGTGGAGAAAAAATACAGAAAGAGGCACAAAGGCCTTTCAGGGACACGACCTTCAGTAATGAAGAAACGACTAAGAAGAAGACATGCCATAGTTCTTCCATTAATTGACCTTAAACTCTAGCTCGAATTCAATAGGATCTGTTTTCAAGGAAATAAGTTTGTGAAAAACAATAGTAAATTCGCAATGTGGCGGCTTTTAGGAACACTCAACAGTAGCGACACCTACGTAGAGCTTTAGGTTTTTATCCACATTAGTTATTGAGGTTGGGAAACTTTATTTAAAATGGGTAGAGATATAACCATTTCTATGATACGATCAACTAACGACAATACTCTTTGGAAATGCTTTTGATGATATAAATCTGAATGATCCAAGGGTACTACTTGCTAGTAGTAATGCATCGAATTTTATTTAAATATCGTAATCGGTGGAGTAATTGGTTAGGCTCTAACTGGATCTGATTATTAATTTTCTTTCGGTACCTACTTCGTAAAACTCTTCATCACTCTCTTTGCAGAGTGGTCATTGTCATTCAGGATAAGTGGCACACTTAACAATTCCTCCCCATTCTCCTTCTCACTGCGGTGCTTTACTTTTGGATTGTGTGTAACAAGGTACTTTAATTTGGTCAGTACTTAGTCCAACGCCTGAATGATGTGCCGCGAGCTCTTAGCCCGCACGTTATTTAACTCAATAGACTTAGGTAATGAAAAATAAACTAACCTTTTTCAAGATGGGGTTAAAGTCCAATTTACTCTTGATTTCAAACTTGGGCATTTCGAGATCAACATCTCTTTCTGAGGGACTCAATTTGAAAACATGTTCAAGAAGACCCTTCTGTGAAGCCTTTTCCAAAACTGCAGCCAGACCGTCTACGTCGTTGGGTAAAACCACAACCATTCGGAACCCGGACTCTTTGTAAGGCAGCTCGATCATCTGTCAAAACTTATCACACGTGAGTTTATGTGACGCTGAATAACATGAGATGTAGCACGTGCACAGACCTGCTACATATTAAACTTGATCACGTACACCGGCCCCCATGAGTCCGACCTTGAACGGAGTTTGTCCTTTTCTTTTGTATGGACAACTTATATATATATACCATACAGCAGGGCTAGCATGGCGAGGGGACTATTTATCCCGGGGAATAGATAAAAATCCCCATCTGTCATATTGTCCACATTCAGAGCATAGGCGCACAGGTGGATATATTTGTCACGGTGGATATGGAGGGAATAGCCTTGTCCCCTTCATTGTTGCCATACATAGAAAATAAATTAAAATTGTATTATTATTCATAATTATTTGATTCAAGTCGTCAGTTTTGATGTTTTGTTTTTCTTTTTAGTTTCATTATGACTCCACACAGTAAGTGTATTTAGCCAGTGTTAAGTACATTATTATCTCTTCTCTATCTTTATGTATATATGTAATTCTACTGTATGTGTGTATGTCACTGAACTTCTCCCTAAACGGCTGGACCGATTTAGATGAATTTTGGTATGTGTGTTTGAGTTAGTCCGTAGATGGTTTAGATACACAATTAGACCCGATAGGTGGCGCTGCGAGACAAATTCTGCCGGATCCGCTAGTATATATATAAAATTCTTATGTCACAGTTTTAGTGTTTATACTCCTTCTAAACGGCTTGACCGATTTTGATGAAATTTATATGTATATTAAGTAGGTATGATAATAGGTTTACAACTAATTTTTAATACCCCTAAGTGTGCGGGCAAAGCCGCGGGACGCATCTAGTATATATATAAAATTGTTTGTGTTTTCGAAAATGCTCTTAATGTATTTTTTCCTCAAACTTGTGTTTTTCCGCGAGTGATAAGTGTAATGAGAAAAAATCTACTAAATTGCAATATATTTTTCAGTTACGAAAACGTTCACAAGGTTGATTAGTTAGTTTGAGAATCGTAAGATTAAGATTATTTCGATTTATTTGTTAATTTTTAGGCACTGTTCTAACTTACTCTTTGGCACTGCTTTTAAGTCAAGTTCCGTGTCTGGCAATTTATTCGGCATACCTCGCGATTAAAAGAAAAAAGTATTTAAAAGAAATGCATAGATCGAGTGGGAAAAAGTAAGTAAGTATTGTGTATATCTTTTACATGTCCATGTTACGGTAAAATCCGAAAATATGTAATTTACGTTCCATTCTGTGCGTTTCTAATAACGAAAAAATGTAGAATTAATACGCACGCGATATTTTTAGGCAAATTGCGGTAAAAGATAAACATAAACCCACCTCTTATGATAGTAGATAAATTTGTCCTCTTTAAATGACAAATATCGCAGTTATTCCCTTTCCCTCTGTCGTCCATGCTTTACAAGGTGGAAATACTTAAACGTCAAATGATATACGGGGATAAATATTGTCTTTCCACTTAGCCATGCTCTGACAGGTAGAGAAAACAATTTTATCTCTTTTCAGAGGAGAAAAACAAGGGACAAAAATGTTATCCCCTCGCCATGCTAGCCCTGCAGCTTGTTAGACAAGGACACAGTCCCACCCTGGTGTTTCTCAATTGGGCCGTTTTTTTCTACAAAGCAATTACAACCTTATATTTAAAGTATACGGATTAAATTGAATTTGTCAAAACATCTGCAGTGCCCCATCCATTTATATAACGTCTATGAGCACGTGTTAACACAGCTGTCAGTGTCACCAGCCATTCTTATATAACTCAAAGTTAATTCCTATAAAATGGCCGCAGGTGGCGCTGGCGCAAAACAATAAAAAGCTAGCCTCTTTCCATTAACATTTCTCTTCACAAATCTATTACAATAAATAGGTTTTCACCACATTGAAGTCTTATAATTATTAAACGAAAAGACAGTACGCTTGCCTAAAAAGATTTTGACTTGCGACTTGAAGACCCTTGCCCACAGAATAAATAGTATTACTACGTACCTTGGCAGTCCAGGTGTTTTCTCCCAAGTTAACTAAGTATAAGTACATAACATTTTTTGGTAGTTATGAGGATAGTTTAGCTTGAATATTAGTACCAACTTGCCAAGCTCTTTCTCCTACGTATTACTGACTACAAAATTATAGTGTCTAACTTTAGCTTTAAGCTCCTCGCTCTCCACGTAGTACAGCGGCTGCAGCAGCTTCATGGTGGGTTTCTTGACAGTAAATGTGCTATTTACGTGGAAGTCCTTTTCGGTGGTATCCTTAGCTTCGAAAGGTACATGCCAGTGGCCCTGGAAATATTTCAATTTCATTATAGAAGTCCATTTACACGTTAAGAGGAAAATGCTATCAATAATTTATAAATTATATTATGTTCTAGAAGCGCCTCGCGGTTTCACCCGCGTAGTATTTTTTATATATATAGAACTGGGCAGCACTTGACCACTATCTCACCTGATGTTAAGTGATGATGCGGTCGATGATGGAGCGAGCAAACAAAAATCAAATCTTTCCTCTTTATAGTATTTTCTTTTTTTTTCTCTTTATAGTATTAATTGTAAATTTTGTTAGGATTGAGAAAAATAGGATCAACTTCATTACGAAAGTAACGATTTCATCATTGGAACTGTTTGAACAATAAAAAACCGGCCAAGTGCGAGTTGGACTGGCGCACCGAGGGTTCCGTACAAACTTGTAGATATTATTGCTCTGCTATAAGACCCCAGGTTAAATGAAAAACTTTACTTTGCCGTTCAATCCCTAATCACCGTTATTGCACAAACCGCAAATAATATGTTTGTAATAGTAAATTCGCTTTTTTTAAACTAAATATGTACGATTTTCAGTTTGCTAAATTTAATGGTTCTAGGTCAACGGGAAGTACCCTATAGGTTTAAATTCCCTTGATAAGATTAATATATGTGACAAACAATCGTATCCTTATATCGCGTAGCCTTACATTTTTTTCACAGCTGATAGAGACCGTAGACGCGAGTATTTGATATTTACAACTTATGATCTTTACCTGTTCCTTAGATAATTAAGATAGTTTAAAAACTAAAACTTGACTTCAATGCCCCGCGAGTCAATTTCAGTATCAAGTTTGAGATGTTTATCGTCAATATCTCTGGAGATACTTATCAGATCTCGACAAAATTACAATGGGACCACCTCGGAAACGTTCCCTACCGATTACAAAATAATCATTCGAATCGGTTCAGAATATACGGAGTAATCGCGTACACATACACACAAAAAAATAAAAAAAAGACATAAATGAATTGATAACCTCCTTCTTTTTGGAAATCGGTTAAAAATGAGTCTTGACAGACAGACAGGTGGACAACAATGTGATCCTATAAGGGTTCCTTTTTTCCGAGGCACGGAAACCTAAAAATGTACTGTATGCCAAAGAATATAAAAGCTGTACCTACTTCTAGATTAAATCTATTTAAACTTTGAATGTAGGAAAGAAAATATGAATGAAGTATAAAGTGCGAGAAGAAGAGGATTTCTAACGAGTAAAACTGTAGTACGTAATTTTCATACTTACTACAACATTTGTTACTTAAAAGAAAAGAAATAAAAAGTTTAAAGTTGGAGACAAAAAGAGTAAAATTACTAATGAAGAAAAGTGATTTAAAAAAGTAATAGATGTTATAGATGTAGAAAATTGTATTTAAAGAAAGGATGGATTAACTAATTTAAGATTTAGTTACCTGGAAGAAAATGACGTTGAATAGGGCAGCTGCGGTATCAGGGGTTAGAATGTCCGGGCTAACTGGCGCCTTAATGTGACCCCTGGTCTTCTCATATGACTGTGAATATAGAAAAACATTATAAGTATTATGTTTCTTTGAAGTGTTACACACTTTATATTTTTGTAAATTGTTAAACACAATCCAAAATTTCATCGTACCCGTCGGTACGATTAACATTATAAGTAATATTTTCTTTTCAAATCAAGTTCAACAAAAAGGAGGGTTGTAAAGTACACGAGTGACGTGTGTATCTGTAATGTTTGTTTCTGTGACATCACGGCGCAGCGCCCAAACTATATCAATGTGAGAAAGGATAGAAAAATGAAGTGAAAATACTCTCACAACCCTGGTGGTCAGATTTCAATAATCAGGTGGAAATAGAACTTTGACTATTTTACTGAGGCTAAAGTTACACTGAGTACATACCCATGCGTTGATTATATCAGCAGCTTGCTGAGGTTTCGAAAAGTCCAACTTGTCAACCTCACTCCTGTAATCACGGCGGGCGGTGTTGGCGAATTTATCGTCCAGCACGTATTTGTCAGCTACGTACACCTTGTTAGCCAGAGTGAAGTAGCTAGGATCCAACTCAGCTAGTCTGTTGCTTAGGCTGCTGTACGATTCCAATCCCTAGAAGTGGAAGATCTATTTTAGATAACATTTTCTTCTCATTTGTCACTTGATGTGTCATCTTTTCGGAATTTAACTCCTCGACCACATCCTCTTGTACCAACACGGTGAGATAGTGGTCAAAAGCAAACCTATTCCTGCTTTAAAAAAAGAACTAAGCTTTAACCGACAATTAACAGTAATGTAACATCCATGTATTACCACAGAATACTTAATAGTACGTAGAGTATGTACGTAGTATTACATAATTTACCGGTCAAGTGTCTTTTTAGTTCTGTTCAAGTTTGAACCGAACCAATCTAGAAATCTTACTACTCATATCGAACTTAACGTTGTGGTGTGATTAGGGCTTGGAATATTCGTTCATTTTATCTATTCGAATATTTCGAATAGTACCATACCTACTATTCGAAGTATTTGAATAAAACGTATATTTCGATTAATCAGGGAAATACTATGTTTTCCTAACTAAAACACAATACTTGATGTTTTCTGAAAGTTTCACTTACCCGTACAACAGTATTTATACAGTAAAACACAGAATTCAAGAAAGAGAAAACAACTTCATTTATTTGGAAAGCTAAACAATTTTATTTGAAATTCCCAAAAAATGGCTTATTAATTTTTTAAATCACAAAAAAGAGACTTTTAAAACTAAATGCTTCTAAAACTTATGTTACGAGTATATTACCTACTTCATTCACTGAAAATGTGAACTTAGGATGGAACAAATGTGTCATTATATAAGGCACTTCTGCGATAGCTGAACGTTACGACGAGAATACTGACAGGCTCTACACTGGTTGGGGAATCTAAAGTAGCAAGTTATAGGTTTGCATCAAATGGAGATTCTTAGGATCAGCCTCAAAAGATGCCATCTCCACGTCATCATTATCATCATCAGCCTATATATTTAGTCCACTGCAGGACATAGGCCTATCCAATTGCACGCCACTGAGCACGATTTTCGGCTACTCTCATCCAGCTCTTTCCAGCCGCCTTGCAAAGATCATCGCTCCACCTAGTCTGAGAGTGTCCTACTCTACGTTTGCCGATCCGCGGTCTCCACTCAAGAACCCGTTTCGGTACCCCAACGGTTGTCGGCTCTTCGGCTAATATGGCCGGCCCACTGCCACTTGCCACCGTACCAACTAGGTACGTATTTTGTCGTGTGCATTAAACAGATGCGTAAAATACTCTTTGAATGTGTATTTATTTAACATTCGAATTATTCGAAATATTCGAATACTTCAGTTAACTTTATTCGAATAGTAAATAAGGCGAATATTCGAATACCAAGCCCTAGGTGTGATACAAGTCTTGGACTGGTTTATCTGGGCAAGCATAGAATGAAGTCATTTGATTTGCTATTTAACCCACAGCAGGGCTAGCATGGCCTTATCCCCGGGGGAAAGACAAAATTATTTTCATGTTTTTCGCCACTGACAGGAGATCAACACAACAATATAAATGCTTGGTGAAGTTTAACCCCGAGTTTTGATTTTGTTTCGTAATAAAAAGTTTAAAAAAAGAATTGATTAAAAGTCAGCGGGCGTTTATAATTATCGAAAAACTTTACTTATAATTTGCCTTCTCCACCAAACAAAACACGGATAGGTGGGAAGACAAAATAGTCCCCTTGCCATGCTAGCCCTGCTGATCATCAAACATCAATTGACATAATTCTATGCCAAGATGTATCTATGGTTGTGTATCCTCCTATATTACGGACCTTTTTAGGGTTCCTTAGCCGAATGGCAAAAAACGGAACCCTTATAGATTCGTCATGTCAAAACATAAAAAAATACAAAAATAAAAAAATATAAAAGTTTAAGGAGGGGGGGGGGGGGGGCATCCCATACATGGAACTGAAACAAAAAAAAAGTCAGGTAAGGTCAACTATTATTTCATACAACGCAGTAAGAAGTACCCTATATGTTTGATTTCCTTGTGAAATAGCAATATTTGATATGTGACATAAATGGTCATATCTTTTGATCGCGTTAACTTACAAGTTTAATTTTTATTTCGCAGCTAAATTAGACCGTAAGTTTAAGTTTTAAATATCTCTATTTGTTACTGAGAAAAAGGGTCTTGACACTACTTGACAGACGGAGGTTCCTTTCTTCCTTGTGATGTACGGAACCCTGAAAAAATATTTATTATTATGAAACGAATCGACGATTCTTGAGGTTATCTTGCATAAGTAGCTAGGTAGATAAACTAATTTAAGTATTATCTGTTTCGTAATAAGTCGTAAACTTTTGATATGCGAGCTGAAATAAATAACATTATCTTCAATCAACAATATATTCTGCTTGAAAATTACAATAATAATAAAGCCACAAGGCACGATTTAAATAATAATAACCTTTTGTTTGAGGAAAACTTTTATAAGATTCAATTCAACCTTCTACAATCTTGAGGTTCAAAAGGTAATAAAAAACTCAAATGGTAAACATTGGTTAATAATAATAAGTATTTCGTAAATATATTTTTGTGTATAAAATAAACATAGTTGAACTATAGTTAAACATGTTACAAATGTTACAATGCAACATGCTTTGCCGGCGTGTAATCCTGGTTATAAACCTTCCTCTTAAATCACTCTTATCTATTGATTAAAACCGCATTAAAATTCGTTGTTTAAAAGATCGAAGCGTACATACGGCGGGAAACGACTTTGTTTTATACTATGTGAAGATACAATATTATGTACATCATTTTATACCTACAGTTGGTGGTATGACACTGTTTAGTATCCGCCTGGCAAGCCTACTACAGTACCACACCACCCACCCCCCAATTTAGGTTGAAAATCTGTCGCGATTTCGGATTTCCAACGATCACCTAATCGTATCTTAGTGTGACTCGGTGGTAATTTGCCCTTAGAGTAACAATTAAGCTTGATGAAATCTTTTATCAGTAGGTTTACAACGAGTCACATCATCATAAGAACTGGTTGGTCCGATTAGGCCTTGATTTTGGTCTTTTAAGACTTGACATTTTGCGCAGACATTGCTAAGAGTTCCCTATAAAAGTATATGTAAATACTAACTACGAACTACCTCTGAACCTCTGGACTAGTTGGAAGATTATGTCACTGGACGCTGCCAAAAAGTAAAAATAGGTGAACACGAAAGTAACAGTGCCCTCTGCAACTAAGGAGTACCTCAAGGTAGTACGCTTGGTGCTATCGTATTCCTGCTACATATTAATATACTCTCTAAAACAAAACTACAAAATGCCAATATTATTATGTAAGTTTTTAAGTTTTCATGGTCACTAACATTTTTACAAGATATTTGAACGGGATATTTACCATGTTTTGCAATATTTATGAGCTTCCGATATTTCGGCGCTGTTGCAAGCACCATGTTTACGGATAAACTGTCGATTGTGGGTAAACGGATTGTTTACGAAAACACGAAGCGGTCTACCTGCTTTCGCGTTCTTTTTGCAGGTTCGCCGCCCCTACTACTTGCTTTTGCTGGAACTCGATCGCGAAACACAACACTCACAATATCTTCGCGTTTGTTATTTTTGTTCGGGCATTTATATGATCTACAAAGACCAACCACTGGATGCCAGGTATTTGAAAGTTTGAACTCGTCCTCACGATTGAAATGTTTATACTTTGTAATTTCAATCGCTTCCCTTACCAATCTTGGTGTATACTATATAGCGGCGTTGAGTCGAAATTACCTGAGGTTTGTGCAACTCTATCCAGTGGTTAGTCCCGGTCTCCATCAAATGTTTTGCGATGGCTGATTTTTGTGTGTAGTACGCGAAAGCGGGTAGACCGCTTCGTGTTTTCGTAAACAATCCGTTTACCCGCAATCGACAGTTTATCCGTGAACATGGTGCTTGCAACATCGTTTTATTATTATGTTCGCAGATAACACTGTCCTTTTGTTTCACGGCCGCACTTGGCCATCCATGTCCAATATTTTTGCTAAGGCATTTGGGTAAGGCCTATCTAATGTCATTATGTGGCCTGCAACAGAACTTATTCTCGCTAAACGCAGATAAAAATTAATAGTAATATTAAAAAAGTAACAATAATAAAATACCAACTGACTTCAATACCTATGCAGACTCTCATTTCCATGCAGTATATGTACACCCTAGACACAAAAAAAATACCTTGGTGTCGTAATTGGCGACAAATTGTATCGAATCGCTTAACGTTGCTGTGGTCTTGAGCCGGTATCACATAACGATGCTCAAGCATGCTCTCCTAGCATTGAATTAGGCCATATGATTGGTTAAATCGCGCCTAGTTAACCGATCATATGGGATAATTCTCTGCGCTTGAGCGTCGTTTGATAATACCGGCCTTATTGTACCAAATTAAAGCAACAACCTGAATTTAAAAAAAAACTTATATATATCTGTCTCGTAAGGGGCAGAATTTTGATGGGATACATTTTTGTGTTAATCAACATGTACCTACCAAAATTCTGACAAATTCATTCGGTGATTGCTGGTTGTTCGCCTAGTGTAGATGCTAATTACAGTGGGCTTGTTGTCATACATACCTCCTTAGGGTCTGTTACTTTGAGGAAGCTGTCGATTTCCGCCTTGCTGAGGGAGCCCGCAGCAGCACCAGTTGAGTACAGAGATATGAGGAGTAAAACTCCAAGTGGAGACGTAATCACATTCTTGTCATCGCTGGAATCATATACTTCCTGGAATCAACAGAAGGACATACAATGATATCAACATCATCAGCATTAATCCATCCACTGCTGACAATGGACCTCCTTTCGTGTTTGCAACTTGTGAAGTTGTGTTATAAACTTAAGAACGCTATAGAGCCTGTGCACACAGGCGGAAGGCACGGAAGGGCATCGAGGAACATTTTACATCGGCCAGCGTACCTTGAAATCTGTCATCATCATCATAGTCAGCCTGTGTCAGTCCACTGTTGGACGTAGGTCTCTCCCAAGACACGCCACTGAGCCCGATCTTCGGCTCATTGGGAGGGATATGCCATAATCGCCACGCTGGGCAGGCGGGTTGGCGATAGCAGGACGTAGCTCCTCGCACCGGTGACGCTGCTGCCCGTCATCGGCCTGTAGTATTTAGCTACGCTATAATTTTAAATGGTTATACCGTCATTTGTCGGTCGCCAAAGCCTCGTTAGTTGGTCAGCAGGATGCACCACGGGAGCACTGAGGTGGTATATGTGTCCATTGTGTCCATTACATCCTTCCCATTGGAAGCTGTATCTTATTATATTAGACTAGCAGCCCGCCCCGGCTTCGCACGGGTGAAATTGATACATAATATTGCACGGCCCGTAGGCGTAAAGAATAGTTACTTACCTTGACTTCTAACCCGACGATCACCGGTTATTATCCTAGCTATATACCAATTGATTTTCTCAAGTTTCTATGTGCATTCATTTTTTTTTCCATTTTTATCTATAATATGTGACCAAGGCAATTAACGTAATTATTTTGATGGGGATTAATACAGTATTGTAGAAAATAGTCAAAAGTCAAAGCATTTATTCAGTATATGGGCAAATTAAAAATTTGCACTTACACACGTAAAATTACATTAAATAGATCACATTAAAAAAAAAAATAGATATAACAGAAACATAACTTATTGCTTTGAATTTACAAAAAAATAAAGGTATTGAGCCATTCAGCTTTCATCTAGACGTCGAACGTCACACTTAAAACACATGTTTATTTCTCCTGATTAATGTAGGGTTGCCAATAGCCTTGGAAGTTATGTAAAGTTATGTTTTTTATTTAAAAATTAAAGATTAAAATGGTTACTGTGAGTCAACCTTAAGAGATATTATTATAGACATATACTTTCGCGGACTTTTTTATAGGTCTTATTAAGTTCTTTAAATATTTCATAGACACATTTCTTATATCTATTTCCGTTTAGGCAGCATCGCGTAAAAACGTGTTTTCTCGACCGTTTTATTGTCGACTTAGGTTGCAAAATAGGTCTCCACGAATGTACCTACGATTTAAATCATATAATATATAGCCTATTTTCATTCTGAAAGTCCATCTAATACTATAAGAATCTTTGTCCTGACATACTGACTGACTGACTGACAGACAACGCACAGCCTAAACCACTGGTCGTAGAGACTTGAAATTTGGGGGATATAATATTTGTCTTAGTACGTAAGGGTGTGTACTAAGAAAGGATTTTCCAAAATTCACCCCTTTAGGGGATGAAATGGGGGTTCAAAGTTTGTATGGAGAAACAAGATTAGACAGTCTTTTCCATTCGAAAATTCACACAAGTGCTTTAGTAAAAAAAAGTGAATTTTCAAAGTTTTTTCAAAATTCCACCCCTAAAAGGGTAAAATGGGGTAACAAAGTCTGAAAATCAATATTGTTTCGTATTGCGCTGAAATTTGGCATGCAAATAGTTATTAAGACGTTAGTTTTATCTGAGAAATGATTTTCTAAAATTCACAACAATCTGAATGAAACGGGGGTTCAAAGTTTGTATGGAGAGACAAGATTAGATAGTATTTTGTATTCGAAACTTTATAAAAGTGCTACAGTAAAAAAATAAGTAAATACGTGTTTTAGGTTGTTGAAATTCTACCTCTAAGAGGGGGAAATGGGGTAACAAAGTGTGAAAATCAATATTGTTTCGGATTGCGCTGAAATTTAGCATGAGGTGGTTATTATGACGTTAGTATCAGCTAAGAAAGGATTTTCTAAAATTCACCCCTTAAAGAGATGAAATGGGGGTTCAAAGTTTGTATGGAGAAATAAAATTAGATAGTCTTTTGTATTCGAAACTTTGGAAGAGTACTTTAGTAAATAAATAAGTAAATACATGTGTCAGGCTTTTTCGAAATGCTACCCCTAAAAGGCTGAAGTGGGATAACAAAGTCTGAAATCAATATTGTTTCGGATTGCGCTGAAATTTGGCATGCAGTTATTTTGACGTAGGTATCCGCTAAGATAGGATTTTCCAAAATTCATTCTTTAAGGGGATGAAGCGGGGGTTCAAAGTTTGGATAGTCATTTTATTCGACATTTCACACAAGTATTTCTGTAAATAAATAAGTAAATACGTGTTGCAGTATTTTTGCACAGGGGTTGGTAAAGAATTCTGAAAATCAATATGGTTTTCCGGGTTTTATAAATATGAATCCTTATTTCCCTTAGTCACGCAATAACTCGAAAACGGGTGAACCGATTTGACTAATTCATTTTTGATGTATTTTATGATAGAAAGGTTTTTACAAAATAAAAGTTGTAAGTAAATAATAGAAGTCTTTAACGCGCGCGAAGCCGCGGAGCACTTCTAGTTCTATATATTAGTGAAAGAATTTTTAAAATCGGTCCAGTAGTTTTTGAGCCAAATCAATACGAACATCCATACAAAAATACAAAAATACAAAAATCCAAAGATACATAACATAATATCGTTTAAAAACTAAAAAACAACCGACTTCAATGCCGCGCTATTCATTTTCAGTACCAATTTTGAGATGTTTATCTCAATATCTCTGGAGATACTTATCATACCTCGATAAAATTACCATGGTACCACACTTGGGATATCTCCTTTCGAACAAAAAAAGAATAATCAAAATCGGTGCATAAATGACGAAGTTATCACCGAACAAACATTAAAAAAAAAAAAAAAAAAAAAAAAAAAAAAAAAAAAAAAAAAAAACGGTCGAATTGAGAAACCTCCTCCTTTTCTCTTTTTAGTCGGTTAAAAAATACAAATGATCTCTCTTTATAATATTAGTATAGATACGGCCGAATTTATCGGACTATCATAATCATAAATTGATGGAATCGTGCTTTATCTGAACGTGGAAAACGATGGTGAGAAGAAACGAAAAAAAAATGGTAATCTAGCGCCTCGTGTTCTTGACCGTGATTGTTTTGTGAGTTACTTTGTTAAAATGACTTACCTTAAGAATTTTAAGTGATGTCTTATCAATGGCATCTCCTACAGGAGTCCTTTCATATTCGTGTCCGAAGAATGAGAATCCATCAGCGCCCATCCATGCTAACGACACTAAAATATATAAAAATAACAGATAAGTATAAAATATATGTAGTTACTTAATTGCAGTGTTCTTAACTCAAAAAATTATGATTCTTAGACTATTTATTAAATCTAGCATATACCCCATATTGACACATCTTTCTATTTTGAGGAACCATAATGTGCAATGCATGTAAAGCATAGTTCTCTGAAAGAGATCACTATGACTTAATAGAACGCAAAATTGACACTCATTAGAAATAATTTGTTTAGTCATAAGTAACCGCCTTTCCATTTGTAAGTGGTTGGCAATAATGTTACGTAGTACTATTAATTATTTTGTGATAATTTATATTTCTATCTATTCCAATCTCGTTCAAAAATGTATAAAAGTACTTCTTACCTACCCTACCACCCATAGAATAATGACTTGTGCCATTATAATGTTATTCTAAGTTATAAATGTAATAATACATTTATTCTTTAGTTTAGGTTCTGTTTAAAATGTTGCACAATAAACGCATCGCATACGCAACGTATCGCAATACAAAGTTAATATGTGCAGATAAACAGGAAAATGTTTAAAACACACTAGGTATATAAAACTTACCAAACAAAAGTATATAAATCTTCATGTTTGCTGTCCAAGTAACTGAACTAACTGAACTAACTTACCTAACACCACTGCCGGCGTCCGATGATGCTCGTAATATTATGTATGTGTCTCTTTTTGTTTATCTTGTCCTAAGATCAATTTCAGATGAGGCAACAGTTCATTTGTTGACGAACTTAGTGGCCGAACATATTTGTACTTATCATGTAAAAGTTAAACCCTTATATAAACACTCACATGTCCATCTGGAATCTATGAAAATTTAAAATTTACACGCAAGTCCAACTAGAAAATAACTAGTTTAATACTTGTATTTTCGAAATTGTCCACCTTACTTGCCATAGCTCTTCCACGACTTCATCCTCTAAGTCGAAGCTGAAAATTAGTAATAGTAACATCCTCTTAATATTATCGCCTATATTTACGATTTAAATAAAATTGATATTAAAAATCTTAAATAATAGACAAATAAATCTGCATAAATTAAAATTAAATGCTGTTCGTTGGTAAGCACAGCACTTGAGTATGCCTACTTAATATATATATCTATGAAAACTAGCTGTTCCCGCGACTTCGTCCGCGTGGAATAGTGCTTTGGGTAGCATTTTTAATTATTTAGGCTAATTATTTTACAAACAAGACACATACATATAAATTGTTGTCTGTCTGCCCGTTCGGATAAGCACACTTAGGTATATTTTCCCACCTACACCGCGCCGTACCATGCCCCCCCTACACCGCGCCGTACTGCGCCCTCCCCCCTTCCTCAAGTTAACTTCACATTCACATGATTGATGATGATTCTGTAAATGTTACATCAGGATAGCTCTGATATTTTGTCTCTAATCGCAAACTTATAAAACATTTACATAAACTTTAAATACTCCTGTACAAACTTTCATCCCCTATTCCCTTTTGTTATTTTACACCCTTGAAGTTAAAACTTTTACAAACTTTGAATGTCATATTTATTTATATCGAATCAACAGCCTACATAATAAGTTTTAAGCTTCTAACTCTAAAAATGCCGATACATTCATACAACTTTTCATCCCCCTTTCATCCCTTTACAACATTTTTTTTTACATTAATAAGAAGACTGTGTCCTTTCTCAGGCTGTAGACTATCTGTGTACCAAATTTCATTTAAATCCGTTTAGTAGAACATTCACATAAACCTTACATATTTCCAACCAAACTTTCATCCCCTATTCCCTATTGTTATTTTACACCCTTGAGGGTAACACTTTTACAAACTTTAAATGTCATATATAATTAAACTAGCTGCTGGCCCGGCGAACTTCGTACCACCTAACAGACAATGAATGTCGTGTTACCTTTTAGATTAACTTGTTTTAGGCTTTTATGAACGTAATAAATGAATACAATAGAGATATTAAGTTTATTCCTGTATTATGGCAATACAGATATAGAATAAAAATTGGTAAAAATGGTTTTTGGAAATATAAACTTTTTAAGTTGCTTGTAAGCATACATTTCTGAACGTACGCATATTTGATAATCAATAAATATGTCAAACAATTATCATTACTGACAATATTTGACATTTTTAAAATCTACATGACATGAATTCACAAAAACTTGAAGATTTTTTACTTGACTTACTACTTGACACGGGCTAAATACACTAATCGTGTAGAGCCATAATTATATCTACCAAAAAAAACGCGATAATCCGAAAATTGTAATGTGTAATGCTATCCACACATGGGAAGAATTTTTATACTTGACACTGGCTAAATACACTAACCATGTGGAGCCATAATTATACAAAAAAAAAATACGGCGGGATAAACAATTGAACATCAAATGATTGGCAGTTTTTGAAACCCAGGAACATTTTGGCAAAATATTTTTTCTTATATAATTTTTTTAGGTCAATTATTCATTGTTTTTAATACTTATTATCCTATTCCTGACAAAGACAATTCCAAAAATACAAAAATCATAAAAATTGGTTCAGCCGTTCTTGAGTTATAAGTGTAGTAACTAACACGACTTTCTTTTATATATATAGATATCGAAACAACAGCCTAAAAAATAAGTTTCAAGGTTCTAGCTCTCAAAATGATGATACTTACATACAACTTTTTATACCCTCTTTCAACTCCTTACAACCCTTTTAAAAAGTAGACTGTGACCTATCTCAGGCTTTAGACTATCTGTGTACCAAATTTAATTTAAATCGGTTCAGTAGTTTAGGCGTGAAAGCGAGACAGACAGACAGACAGAATTACTTTCGCATTTATAATATTAGTTAGGATATGACAATTGACCAGATGTTGTGCGAATAGTTTTTTTATATCTTTATATATTAGCGTTTGTTATTCGTTTATTTTGTAAAAGCTTCACGGTAAATTAGTAATCGGATAACTTCAATGAAAATTACAATATACGACCGGGAAAGTGTCATAAAAATATGAATTCGTAGTATTTATAATAACTTTAGTCTAGTACAGACCTAATTACAGAACAAAACTAATTCAGTAACTTTTAACTTCCATATTGGGAAAAAAATTGTAGCGTCTGTATCGTACCTTATATGGTTTGTGATAATGAACTTGACCTTTAAAGCAAAGAGGAAAAAAGTCCCAATTTCTATAAGGTGTATACAAGCATGTATTCTGTGCATTTTGATAAGATTTTAACTAACTAAGTGTTAACATAGTATGGTACCTTGTCCTAACAAACATCTTTTTCATCCCATCTATTCGAAAAGTGATGGTTTGTTCCTCGATAAGTGCGCGCAAAATAGGTCATTTCTGCCCTAGGGTGGGAAAGTAATTTTGTAAATTTTGGCTTATGAATGTTGTTCTATAGTGTCCGGTCTAAGGAGGTTCAATGAAATTTCTTGATATTTCACGAATTTTTTTTTAATGCTAGATAGGCAAAGCATTTGACCACTGTCTCACCTGATGTTAAGTGACGATGCGGTCGATGATGTAGCACGCTTACCTTGTAGATACCCGTTCATTCGATTTTTTTTTATTTCATAACATATGTCATTTTATGAAATTTCGGGACATACATGACATTTTGTTACATTTCTTGAGATTTTGTTACATTTCATGACATTTTGTGACATTTCATGACTGTAATGACATTTTGTTGCTTTTCATGACATTTTGTGACATATCATGACATTTTATACATTTCGTTACTTTTCATGACATTTTTGATATTTCGTGACATTTTATGAAATTTTGTTACATTTCATGGCATTTTATGACATTTCGTTACATTTCATGACATTTATGATATTTCGTGACATTTCATGACTTCTTGTTACATTTCGTGACATTTTATGACATTTCGTTACTTTTCATGACATTTTATGACATTTCGTGAAATTTTATGACATTTCGTCACTTTTCATGACATTTATGATATTTTGTGACATTTCATGACTTTTTGTTACATTTCGTGACATTTTATGACATTTTGTGACATTTCATTATATTATATGACATTTCATGACATATATGACATTTCGTGACATTCCATATTATTAAATGTCTTTTCATAAAAACAAAAAAGATATTCAATGACATGTCATGACATTACATGACATTTCGTGACATTCCATATTATTAAATGTCTTTTCATGATATTCAATGACATGTCATGACATTACATGACATTTCGTGACATTTAATGACATTTCGTGACATGTAATGACATTATATTATTATGTTATAACTCGGCCGCAAAATTATTTTCCCTCGGCCGACGTACTTTAAATTCCTCGCTACGCTCAGGATTTTACTTAAGAATCCTTCACTCCGCTCTGGATTTAAAAAAGCGGCCTCGCAGAAAAGTACTATTTTGCACCCATGATATACAATCTACTATTTTACGGTCCCATCCGGAAGAAAGCATGAATCTTTGCATGCATGTTTTCAAGCTTTCATATTATGTGGTTCAATGACGATATGGAAACAAGTCGAGAAATTACTGCTTCCCCACTCTTTCACCCCTTTTAACTCCCTCATTCTGGTTTTCTTAATTTTGTACAAAAACAGTTAAAGCTACGAAAAAACTGTCAAAATTAATTATGTTCTTTACTTAATTCTCTACAATATTGTCTTTGGATGTATGTTGATAACTTATAGTTTACAAAATATGCACATGTATATGCGATGGTTCTTCAAAAAACCAAACTTTTTAAAAGCTTTTATTTACTTTACTTCTATGTCCTGGAATTTTGTCATTAATATTTCACCAACTTCCTGATATCTGATTGAGCTGTAATTTGGCATATTTATGAAAGTTCGGTGACAATGCAATAATCTGGTACCATCGCACTTATCTCATGATGAAGCCTTGATGGATGTAGGCACAGAATAATGAATAGTACAAGTAGGGACTAGAACTCCCAGATGCAAAGTGCTTAGACAGCCGTATTTAGGCTCATTGGTTTTGTAAATATGAATATAAATATTCTGCAGATTCCAGGAGAAGTCCCAGCACTGAGTCAACGCTACCAGGTTCTTACAATATTGATGAAGTAAGAGAATACCGAATTTCGAATTGATCAGACTTATAAAAGTTGGTGTAATATATATCATACTCATAGTCTAAAATTTATAGATTTGAGACGGGAATTTAACGTGACTTACGCGATGTCGATATAGTGAACGACATATGTTTCGGCCTCATCCGGAGGCCTTCTTCAGGATCTTGAGTGCGGGGCGCTCGCCGACGCGTTCAGCCTCGCACTGCGGTGTCGATCACTATATCGACATCGCATAGGTCACGTTAAATTCCCGTCTCAAATCTATACGTTTAAAATGAACGTGAGTTTTTATAATAGTCTAATATTGGCTGAACGGATTTTCATTACTCAAAGCTATGAACATTGAACACTCTCGATTAAGACACCTATCAAATAAAATAAATTAAATCAAATTCGGGTCATCCGTTTCGGCGCTACGACACACAGACAGATACATACATACAGAGATACACACGTGAAACTTACAATACCTTTTAAAAGTTTTTGCGTAGGGGATTAAAAATACCTACATTTACCTACGGTGTTCCGGCAGCACGGCCCTTCAGAGTTAGAGTATTCTAGGCCACCAGAACATTTAATAAATTTTGGGTAGTTGGGAAAGCTTTACGTATTATTAATATTTACCAACTCCTGAATACACTCGGTCCAGACAGATGCAGTGCCATGTTATGCATTTACAAGCGGTGATACTGTACTATGATTTTGTGGAAAGGGAAAGATGTTTTGGCAAGATATTTCATCCCTTACGAAACGACAAGACGTTAAACCAAGCTTTGTTTATCAGGGCACAGGCCATGGATAGGCTGCCACCAACATTTGGTTCTTTTCAACATTTAGTAGTATTTTCAATTGCCGTAGATGAAATCCCACTCGAAGTTGTTACGCAGTTTGTTTAGGTAATGTAGACGCTATAACCAGGCAAATACAACTTCGAGAAGGAAATCCAGAGAAGAATTCAACTGGGCTGGGCAGCATTCGGAAAACTCCGTCGAGTCTTCTCGTCGCCTATACCGCAGTGTCTAAAGACAAAAATATTTAACCAGTGCGTCCTACCTGTGCTCGTACAGAGCCCAAACAAGGACACTCACAGTTCAACTGGTCTACTAATTTAAAGTCGTTCAGAGGGCTATGTTCGGTGCTCTGCAGGATCGAATGCGGAACGAAGTAATTCGCCAGAGAACTTAAGTGATCGACATAGCTCAACGGATAAGCAAACTGAAGTGGCAGTGGGCTGGTCATTTCTGTCGCAGGAGTGATAACCGTTGGAGTAGACTTGTCCTAGATCGCAAATTGGCAAACGTAGTGCTGGACGTCCTGTGACCAGGTTGAGTGACGATATACGCAAACTGATGAGCAGTGACTGGAAAAGAAGAGCTAAAGATCGGGCTCAGTGGCGTATCTTAGGAGAGGCCTACGTCTAGAAGTAGACAGACACCGGCTGATCATGATGATGATGATGATAATGACTGGAACAGTAAGAAAAAGGTGCAATTATCTCATTATCTCAAAGGTGCAATTAGCTCATTTGTGGCAGGCACACAAAGTTCAGCTTAAGCTGTGCTTTGTGTGCCTGCCACAAATGAGAGTGTTTTCAGCAGCCATAATAACCATTTCAGTAAAAAGCTCTCGTTTGAACCCAGTAAAATTATCTTATTTTACGAAAACTACCAAACATGCAAAATTAAGCATCATAATTGCGTTTAATTTAAGGTGATTGAGTTGGTAAATAAATCTAAAGAAATTCGCACTAAGCACTCGATACCAGACTAGGTATCGAGTGCCAAATGAGTTGTTGACACTTTCAATTTTTTTATTAAATGTAATTGTAAATCATTTTCATTTAAAAATTAATTATTATTTTTAGTGGCGTTGGACTCTTTTTTTTTTGTATTAATTAACTTTTTGAAACAAAACATTATTAAAATAACTGTATAATTCTGTAACATTCTTTATTTCATACACAAAATTATTTTTTTAATTACATAGAGAAAATATATATTTAATGATTATAAGTACCAGTAAACAGTATTTTGTCATCATGTAAGATTAAAAACAAGAAAGGATGATCCACTTTGAAGTCCATCTTTGGGGGAGGGAGCGAGAAACTGCTGGGTGGAACGGCAATCAATCCTGAAAGTAACAAAAATCATATGAATGTAATTTTTAATACAAATAACTGGCACTGAGTAAGTACTCTATAGTAAAACTGGTAAAGTGCGAGTTGGACTCTTAAAGACAGAAATTTTAATTAGGTATCGTAAACAAATGCAGATTTGCATAAGCATAAATCAACTTCATTTAATTTTTATTATTTTACATTAGCATTTGACTAATATCTCACAAGTTGGTAAGTCTCTTCACTATTAATTGCTGAAATATAGAATCCTTGGGAATTAAATATATTCTTTCTGATTTCCACAAGATAAAGATGAAATTTTACCATACCCAAATTTTTTTAATAAACAAAAATTGTAAAAAAGATTTGCTTAAATTTGGGATATGCAAGATTTTGCTAAACATAAATGTTTTTTTCAGTGAATGGTATGTAAATATAGCAAGCCTACTTCATCCTATGTAATAATATTCTATTAAATAGAATAAGAAATATAAATTAAAAAATTAATTTCAAAACCACATGTGATGTTATATTATTTTTGCTTTGTCTCGCTTTGTTTATGAGATCTGGCGGTTTTTATGTTTTTAGGGTTCCGTAGCCGAATGGCAAAAAACGGAACCCCTATAGATTCGTCATGTCTGTCTGTCTGTCTGTCCGTCCGTATATCACAGCCATTTTATTCCGAAACTGTTAGGACTACAGAATTGAAACTTAGTAGGTAGATGTATTCTGTAAACAGCTTTCCGATTTTTATACAAAAATATAAAATATAAAAAAATATAAAAGTTTAAGGAGGGGGGGAGCTCCCATACATAGAACTGAAACAAAAAAAAAAAATCTTCAAACCTTTACGTGTGGGGTGTCTATGGCTAGGTTTTCAAAAATGACATTGAGGTTCCTAAAATCATTTTTTCTCAAAGTCAATCATTTGAAAGATAGGCGCGTCTAAAGTGGTAAATTAATTTTTTAGTTGCGAAAAATTATAGTTATAGGATAGGTACTTTACTGTGTTACGGAACCCTACGAGTGCGAGTCCGACTTGCACGTGGCCAGTTTATTACTAGCTGTGCCCCGCGGTTCCGACCGCGTTAAAAACAACTTTCATCAAAAAAATTGCCACATCGGTCCACCTGTTCTCAAGTTATGGTGTGACCAAATTGAAATTTTCACAGATTATATATTTCTGTTGCCGCTATAACAACAAATACTATAAACAGAACAAAGTTAAAAATTAAAGGGTCCCCATACAAAAAAACGCGTTTTTACTATAGCGCCATCTATGAACGACTTATCTAATACTATAAGAATCTTTGTCCTGACATACTGACTGACTGACTGACTCACTGACAGACAACGCACAGCCTAAACCGCTGGTCGTAGAGATTTGAAATTTGGAGGGTATATTTGTCTTAGTACGTAGGGGTGTACTAAGAAAGGATTTTTCAAAATTCACCCCTTAAGGGGATGAAATGGGGGTTTAAAGTTTGTATGGAGAAACAAGATTAGATAGTCTTTTCTATCCGAAACTTTACACAAGTGCTTCAGTACAAAAACAAGTAAACACGTGTTTTAGGTTTTTTCGAAATTCCACCCCTAATAGGGTGAAATGGGGTAACAAAGTCTGAAATTCAATATTGTTTTGGATTGTGCTGAAATTTGGCATACAGGTGTTTATTATGACGTTAGTATCAGCTAAGAAAGGATTTTCTGAAATTCCCCCTTAAAGGGATGAAACGAGGGTTCAAAGTTTCTATGGAGAAACAACATTAGATAGTCTTTTCTATTCGAAACTTCACACAAGTGCTTCAGGACAAATAAGTAAACACGTGTTTTAGGTTTTTTCCAAAATCCACCCCTAAGAGGGTGAAATGGGGTAACAAAGTCTGAAAATCAATATTGTTTCAGATTGCGCTGAAATTCGGCATGCTGATAGTTATTACGACGTTAGTTCCCTCTGAGATAGGATTTTCCAAAATTCTCCCCTTAAGGGGATGAAACGGGGGTTCAAAGTTTGTATGGAAAAGCAAGATTAGATAGTCTTTTCTATCCGAAACTTCACATAAGTGCTTCAATAAAAAATAAGTAAATACGTGTTTAATTTTTTTTTTAATTTCACCCCTAAGAGGGTGAAATGGGGTAACAAAGTGTGAAAATCAATATTGTTTCGGATTGCGCTGAAATTTGGCATGCAGATAGTTATTACGACGTTAGTTCCCTCTGAGAAAGGATTTTGCAAAATTCACTTCTAAAGGGGATGAAACGGGGGTTCAAAGTTTGTATGGACAAACAATATTAGATAGTATTTTCTATCCGAAACTTCACACAAGTGCTTCAGTACAAAAATAAGTAAATACCTGTTTCAGGTTTTTTTTTTAATTCCACCCCTAAGAGGGTGAAATGGGGTAACAAAGTGTGAAAATCAATATTTTTTTGGATTGCGCTAAAACTTGGCATGCAGATAATTATTACAACGTTAGTTACCTTTGAAAAATGGATTTTTCAAATTTCATCCCTGAAGGGGATGAAACGGGGGTTCAAAGTTTCTATGGAGAAACATTATTAGATAGTCTTTTCTATTCGAAACTTCATACAAGTGCTCCAGTAAAAAAAAAGTCTTTTATATTCGAAAATTAACACAAGTACTTAAGTAAGTAAATACGTGTTTCAGGCTTTTTCAAAATTCCACCCCTGAAAGGGTGAAGTCGGGTAACAAAGTCTGAAAGAAATATTGTTTCGGATTGCACTGAAATTTGGCATGCATATAGTTATTTTGACTTAGGTATCCGCTAAGAGAGAATTTTTCAAAATACACCCTTTAAAGGGATGAAGCGGGGGTTCAAAGTTTGGATAGTCGTTTTATTCGACATTTCACACAAGTACTTCTGTAAATAAATAAGCAAATACGAGTTTCAGACTTTTTCAAAACGCCACCCTAAGAGGATAAACTAGGGTAACAAAGTCTAAAAATCAATATTGTTTGGGATTGCGCTGAAATTCAGAATGCAGATAGTAATTATGAGGTAGGTATCCGCTCAGAAAGGATTGTCTAAAAATTCCTCCCGGATACGGAACGGGGATTGAAAGTTTGTATGGCGAAACAAGATGGGATTAAGTACGTGTTGTAGGATTATTCGAAATGGGGTAGGTAACAAAGTATGTAAATTTAGGTTTTTCTGGTTTTATAAATATAAATCCCGAATTGCCTTAGTCACGCGATAACATGAAAACGGGTGAACCGATTTGGCTAAATCTTATTTGATGTGTTTAATGATAGAATCGTTTTTACAAAAGAAAAGTAAATAAAAGAAGGTTTTATCGCGGGCGAAGCCGCGGGGCACTTCTAGTTAATTAATAATATTATTGACCTACCTTTGTGTTAACGTTCACTATGTTGGTGTTAGAAGTGCGCTAGATATTCGTTAGATGGCGTTGTAGTTAATATGCATGTTTGTAGTGACACGGTAATATAATGTAACTAGAAGTGGCCCGCGGCTTCGCCCGCGTTTTAAGCTTCTTTTATTTACTTAAAACTTTTCTTTTGTAAAAACGATTCTATCATTAAAGACATCAAATAAGAATTAGCCAAATCGGCTTACCTGTATTCATGTTATCGCGTGACTAAGGCAATTTGGGATTCATATTTATAAAACCCGAAAAACCCAAATTTTCAGACCTTGTTACCTACCCCATTTCGAAAAATCCTACTACACGTACTTTATCTCATCTTGTTTCGCCATACAAACTTTCAATCCCCGTTCCGTATCCGGGAGGAATTTTTAGACAATCCTTTCTGAGCGGATACCTACGTCATAATAACTATCAGCATTCTAAATTTCAGCGCAATCCGAAACAATATTGATTTTTAGACTTTGTTACCCCAGTTCATCCTCTTAGGTTGGCATTTTGAAAAAGTCTGAAACTCGTAATTTACTTATTTATTTACAGAAGTACTTGTGTGAAATGTCGAATAAAATGACTATCCAAACTTTGAACCCCCGCTTCATCCCCTTGAAGAGTGAATTTTGAAAAATTATTTCTTAGCGGATAGGTACCTAAGTGAAAATAACTATCTGCATGCCAAATTTCATCGCAATCCGAAACAAAACTGATTTCAGACTTTGTTACCCCACTTCACCCTTTTAGGGGTGGAATTTTGAAAGAGCCTGAAACACGTATTTACTTACTTAAGTACTTGTGTTAAGTTTCGAATATAAAAGATTATCTAATCTTGTTTCTCCACACAAACTTTGAACCCCCGTTTCATCCCCTTCAGGGGTGAATTTTAGAAAACCCTTTCTCAGGGGGAACTAACGTCGTAATAACTATCTGCATGCCAAATTTCAGCGCAATCCGAAAGAATATTGATTTTAGCACTTTGTAACCGCATTTCTCCCTCTTAGGGGTAGAATTAAAAAAAAACCTGAAACACGTATTTACTTATTTATTACTGGAGCACTTGTGTGAAGTTTCGGATAGAAAAGACTATCTAATCTTGTTTGTCCAAACAAACTTTGAACCCCCATTTCATCCCCTTAGGGGTTGAATTTTGGAAAATCCTTTCTTAGTACACCCTTACGTACTTAGACAAATACACCCTCAAAATTTCAAGTCTCTACGACCAGCGGTTTAGGCTGTGCGTTGTCAGTCAGTTAGTCAGTCAGTCAGTATGTCAGGACAAAGATTCTTATAGTATTAAATATAATATTATACGTATAAAATATTATACTGCGGTTCGGAACCCTACGTGTGCGAGACAAAAGTCTGACTCCCACTTGGCCAGTTTTATTATATATTTTAGATGAACTACTCAAATACCAATTTTCATTAGGATAACTTCATAAGTAAAGAACTTTCGACGTGAACTTTCATCCCCCATTGCACCACCTCAATGTACCCCTGGCAAAAACTAGTGATAACATAATAATTATGTTAAATTTACTACTCAAATACCAATTTTCATCAGTATAACTTCATAAATAAAGATTTTTCGATTAAACTTTCATCCCCCACGCTAAACACCTTGCAACCCTGGCAAAAAAAATGTTGATAACTTAATTTTGTAAAATGAAATAGTCAAATACCAATTTTCGTTGCTTTAAGTTCCAAAGAGAACTTTCATACAAAAGCTTTCACCCCATTTAATCCTCCTCGGGGTGGAAATAAAAAAAAATCCGTTCTTAGTACACCCCCTACATACTAGGGAAAATTTACCCTCGACATTTAGTATTAGCATAGAAAAGATAATAATACTACGTATAGAACGGACACTCTGTTCCCCCCACCAATTCCGGGCTACCTCACCCCGCCACCGATTCTGATTTGTCGAGGCGCCAGTCTGAGCAAGGACGCTACACGCGTACGGCTACAGAACAATAGGTACTACTCTCGAGGAGAAGAACATCAACTTCATACATTTATGTTAAGACCAGTAGACACCGGAGGTTCAAATTTACGTAGGTTCTTATTATGTAGGTATATTATAAATACTTATATACCTACCTACATATTCGTATTTTAGAATTCATTTTCATAAATGAAACAACGATAATTACTCGTGCGTAAATAACATTTGTAAAAATAATAAACTAAATTCTTGATTCTCAACCTATAAATAATCTTATTGATCCTATACCCAGACATTTTGAAATCTGCGCGGTAAAAGTACTGCCACTTCATCTAATTGTCATCTGCATCTATAGAACTCCAGACTCAGATGTCCAGATATTCTTCGATTGTCTTCACAAATTGCTACGTAAAATCAATGCTAAAAATAATAAAACTGTTATCATATGCGGTGATTGGTATATTGATATACTAAAGAATAACAAAAACTCACAAAGTCTTAACTCCATACTTTCAAATCACAATTTTAGAAATCATATTTTAAAACCTACCAGGAAGGCATCGTGCATCGACCTGATTGCCAGTAATTTATCTAGTACACTAGCTCAAGGCAATACTCATTACTTGGCTTTATCTGACCACGAGACCGCCCAAACTATATCATTTAAAGTAAAAACAAAACGTAACTTGACTAAACCGAAAACGTGGACAGAAGAAAGACGAGACTTCAATGATGAAAACGTTAAAAAGTTTCAAGGCTGCATGTCCAAATTATCATTTAATAATGTTCTTACGCAAACTGACCTAAATAGCGCATTCAATTAATTTCATGACACAATCATGTTATTCTATAATCTCTGCTTCCCAATATTAAAGGTTAAAATAAATAAAAAACCTATTAAAACAAAAAGGTCTTAAAAAATCATGCATTCGTAAACGACAATTATACCTTAAATACCACTTGTCACCTGCGAACAAAAAAAGCAATAAAAAAAGGTATCAAACCTATTCACAGATTAAAAAAAAATGCATTTATAATGCCCAAAAAATTAACAACACAAAATTTATTAAACAATCAACAAATCGCTGTAAAGCCGGATGGCAACTAATAAATGAAAATTTCAGTAACAGTTCTAATAATAAATCAAGTGAAATTGAAGAAATAATAATTAATAATATCAAATATACTGACCCTCAAATAATAGCAAATTTATTTAATGATTATTATATTAACCTGACTAATAAAATATTACGTAATAATAAATATCCATCGATAGCAAACACCCTAAATAATACAATGTACATAACTCCAACTGACCCAGTTGCTATCCTTAAAACAATAAAAACTCTAAAGCAATCTAATTCGACAGGTAACGATGACATAAGTACCAAGATACTTAAAATATGTGCAATCCAACTGTCTATTCCGTTGAGCTATTTAATTAACCTTTCATTTACTGAAGGTACGTTTCCTCAGCGCTTAAAATATTCCATAGTAAAACCAATTTTTAAAAAAGGTAAAACATCTGATTTGAGTAATTATAGACCGATCACTTTAATACCCATTATTTCAAAAATGTTTGAAAAAATTATGTACACCAAACTAATAGGATTTATCAACTTTAATAAAATATTAAAAGATGATCAATTTGGTTTTAGAAAACAATGTTCCACAGTAGATGCCTGCTTTCATCGTATAAAATTAGTAATGGATAGCTTAGACAAGAAAAAACAGATCGTCTCTATATTCCCAGATATGAGCAAGGCCTTCGATTTCGTAAATCACAAAACTTTGCCCCAAAAACTGGAAATGTATGGCATTCGAGGAAAGGTTTATGAATGGATCGAAAGTTACCTTAGCCTTAGATATCAAAGTGTAGAGATAAGAAAAATTGTAGGGTCTACAAAACAATCATTTCGATCGGAATATAAAATAAATAATTTTGGTGTACCTCAAAGAAGCGTCTTGGGACCATTATTGTTTTTACTCTATATCAATGACTTACCTGATACCACAGAACACAAATGCCTCCTATTTGCTGACGATACAACATTCTAGTAAAATGTGAAGATAAGTTGACATTCGAGAAAGACGCAAATGAGGCGTTACATAACGTCCTACACTGGCTAAGTAACAATAACCTATCAATTAACATCAACAAAACAAAATGTATTGAATTTCAAACATATAATGGTAAATTGTTAAACACAATCCAAAATTTCATCGTACCAACGGGACTTGAACCCGCAACCTCCGGAATAACATGTTCCGGTGCTTTGCCAATTAAGCTTAATTGGCAAAGCACCGGAACATGTTATTCCGGAGGTTGCGGGTTCAAGTCCCGTTGGTACGATGAAATTTTGGATTGTGTTTAACAATTTACAAAGATATTAAGTGTGTAACACTTCAAAGAAACATAATATTTGATTTACGCAGTGCAACATCTCTCGTCGGATTTGAAAACTGTAATGATTTCTTCCGAATGATTAACTTACGTAATAAGTAGTCATAGATGGCGCCACCAATGCATAATTGGGTTAACAAATGCAATCCACTAATTTCGTCGTAACGTCACTTCGCACCATTGCTTAATTGGCAAAGCACCGGAACATGTTATTCCGGAGGTTGCGGGTTCAAGTCCCGTTGGTACGATGAAATTTTGGATTGTGTTTAACAATTTACAAAGATATTAAGTGTGTAACACTTCAAAGAAACATAATATATAATGGTAATCCTATAAAAATTGATATTTCCGATGAAGATAAATTTATAGAAAAAGTTGATGAAACTGTATTTCTGGGTATAACAATTGATAAATATTGTAACTGGAAATCTCACATCCATAATTTATGTTTAAAACTAGATAGATTCGTATATGTTTTGTACAGATTAAGACAAATTGCAACAAGAGAAGCAGCTCTGTCAGCATACCACGGATACGTATCATCTAACCTGAGATATGGCATTATACTGTGGGGGTTTTCTGTGGATGCAGAGAGAGCATTTCTTGTCCAAAACAGATGTATAAGATCAATTTGTGGAGCAGAATTTTTAGACAGCTGTAAACCGCTTTTCAAAAAATTAAAGATATTGCCGCTTCCCAGTCTATATATCTATGAAATTAGCTTATTCGTTGGGAAGCATTCTAGTTTATTCCGAAAACACAGCGAAGTAATAAAAAGAAGCTCCAGATACCCTCAAAAATTATATATTCCTCCACAAAGACTTCAATTGAACAGTAATAATGTAAACTGTATGGCTATAATAATTTTTAATAAATTACCTGACTTGTTAAAAGAATGTAATATCATTGAATTTAAATCAAAACTCTTTGATTTTCTACTTGACAAATGCTATTATACAGTAAAAGAATTTCTTAATGACGTTACAATTTAATTATTAATTTCGCGACATTCTAATATTGACATTATCTTTTTTTTTAAACATATTTGTATTTTTAAACTGAAATTTAATATTGGACAATAATATACAAGATCACAGTAAACAATTATTAAAAACTAGTAAATAATTATAAAATGTATGTACTACCTAATAATAGTTTCGAATCGCAACAAAGAATTTGTACGCCTGACGAGGCAGAATTTTGATGGAATTGATAATTGAATAACACCTTTTTATGTACCAAAATTCTAGCAAATAAATATTTTCATATTTCATATTTTCATATTAAAATAATCAAGTTACTAATTACTTATCGGAGTCTTCGGGATACCAAAAATATGATATGATAAAATTGTAATATTGGTGTTGATTGATTTTTGTTATCGATTGTGATTTTTTTTTAATAAATGGATATACAGTATTATATTTCGTCTAATTCAAGTCTATCTAGTAAAACTTACTCGTTTATACTATTTTTGCATATAATTTTAGATTCCCGATCGCAGCGCCACCTATCGGGTCCAATTGTGAATTTACACCATCTATGGACTAATTTAAACACACACACCAAAATTCATCTAAATCGTTGTGATTTAATGTTTCTGTAGACGATGGTTTACGAAATAGCGACTAATATTTTTAGTGTTAAAGGCTTTTTGGGTAAGTGTACAAAAAATATTCATACGGTCAGTACGTAGTACGTATGTACAATCGCCTTCATTTGTGCGTATCTACCTTAAGGAATAATTTCCTGTGCACTCTTATTGAATTGGCGTCTCGCTTCTGTCTATGTTGACATTGTTGACCAATGACAAGAAGGGACAAAGCCAAAAATTATGTTTTGTTTTTGGTTTTAGCTCTTCTGATTGGTAAGACATTTTTTTTTGGTTTTGGCTCTTCTGATTGGTTAGAAAAATAATCGATACTTGCAACCGAAAATGTTTTGAAATTGGATACGCACAACTGTACGCGATGGTACGTAGTAACTATTATATAGTCTGTGATACGGTGATTACGAGCGACAACCTTAGACATCACGCACGCACGCAAATGCACGTATAGAAAAACAACATGTGTGTAGTGTCTGTGTCGGTGTCACAGTGACGCTAGTTTGTATGGAGATTTAATCGAGTGTCCGGGGTGTGGTATTAGAATACATATCCGAAATAAATACATCGCGATAAAAAGCCTCTACGTGCACAAATCACGTTCTAAAATATGAGAATATACACCAAATTACCTCATTACAGCGCTCACATATAGAACAAATAAAAATTAACTGGCCAAATGCAAGTCGGACTCGCACTCTTAGGGTTCCGTACCACCCACACTACAGTATTTTATAAGATCGAGCAAAAAATACTACTATCATTTTTCGCCGGCGAAAATTAATAATTAATAAACATTTTTTTTATCAAAACAGTGTTGTGAGCCTCGTGCTTATTTCTTATAACGCCATCTAACGCTATCTTAGTGAAAGTTAACACAAAGATCTATGGAAGTTTACCTAAATGTTCATAGAAGGCGTTATATTGAAATGCCGAAACAAAAAAACACGTTTCTTGTATGGGGACCCCCTATAATTTTAAACTTTATTCTGTTTTTAGTATTTGTTGTTATAGCGGCAACAGAAATACATCATGTGTGAAAATTTCAATAACAGTTCATGAGAAACAGCCTAGTGACAGACGGACAGACAGACAGACGGACAGCGGAGTCTAAGTAATAGGGTCCCGTTTTACCCTTTGGGTACGGAACTCTAAAAATATCTTTTAAATATCTTTTGGCTATTCTGCTATTCAAGGCGGAGACAAATTCAAGAAATCAAAACCATGAAAATCGGTCCAGCAGTTAAGTACTTCCTATGCTACAACCCAATGTGAGTGTTGCCCTCCTCTACTAATTTCCTCCAATGAATTCTATTGCCGGCTGCTTCTCCCATGTCCTTTTATCTCAGGGCTTTCCAATTCTTGTCAGATCTTCCTCCAGACCTTTTAGCCAGCTTATTAGGGGTCTCCCTCGGGGTATTACTTGTTGTAGAGTTAAATCTGAGCGAATTTTAACAGCCCTGGTGTTATCCATCCTGGCCATGTGGCCTGCCCATCTCAATATTTTCAGGATATTATATCTCGTCACAAATGTACCCAACACAAGTGGTTCTATAGCTAAATTCAATTTTTTTTTATGATATAAGGTAACAGGACAAGCATGAAGCTCGCCTGATGGTAAGCGATGACGTCTACCTATTACAGATACAGCGGCATGCAAAATTCTGGACTGCCAGAATTTTGCATGTCACTGCACCGCGCCTGTTACCTTGATACATAAAGATGTTGCGACATGCCCTGTAATTTCACTGGATACTTTGCCATTTCAACCGAAAAACATTCCTATTTCACGGCTAAGAATTAATTGGCAAAGTTTTGTTACCGCCCCAGGCGGACTAGCAGAAGTCCTACCACTTCAAAATTTGAGGTAGGAGCGATAAGTCCTACAATGACGTCAAGCTTGGGGTGTATTGTGCATTCCCTCTTGACATAGACTAACCAAGCCATCCCACTATCCCATTTAAAAGTGATTATGGATTAAATATTTTGTATTTCTTAATTTTTTTAACCAAAACCATAATAAAAAAAACTATATTTCTTAAACATTCTTTATTCCACACACAAAATCACATACAAACAGAAGATGTTTATTTAATGATTATAAGTGCCAGTAAACAATATTTTGTCATCATGTAAGATTAAAAACAAGAAAGGATGATCCACTTTGAAATCCATCTTTGGGGGAGGGCGCGAGAAACTGCTGACAGCAATGGCAATCAACCCTAAAAGTAGAAACATTATATTATTGTTATCTGTACAGATAAAAGGCAAAACGTTACTGACTGACTAATTGACTGACTGATCTATCAACACACAGCTCAAAATACTGAGCGGATTGCGTTGAAATTCGGCACGCAGATATTGACGTAGGTAGGAAATAAAAAATAAGTTCAAAAACTATTCTCATCTGAGATCGCTATGTACAAACTATTCAATATGTATCATGTATTATACAAACAACTAACTTGTAATACATATTTTATTGTATTTCATATATATTCATAGTGGTGTTCAGTGGATACCCGTGGTCCTATGTTACTTTGCAGAGTGCATTGTTTTGTTACGGTAGGTGACATACGAATATTTTCTTGTTTCATACTGTTTAGAGAGTTATTTTTCAGTAGTCGGGTTTTAGTTTTTGAACTTATTTTTTATTTAAAGCATTTTGGGGTTTTAGGATAGATGTATACATGTATACATGTCCAGATAATTACATACATACACAGCGATCAACAAACAACAAACACATAACCCTCCCAACTGCTTTCTCGCGACGCCGTGAGGTAAAAATTAGTTTTCTTGACTTCGGCGGGATATATCTCGCCAACGCTACGCTCCACAAAAATATGATGTACTGAACCCTATCTTCCCTAAAATCCCTATTCAACGATACCACACACGATGGGGTGGGGCGAAATATTTTTTTTAGTTCTAGACTTGATCTCCTCTAGGGGGCGCCACATTCAATTTGTTGTGACGTCACATAGCCTATAACCAGCAGACAAATAAGACGCGTCCAACGACCCCTCATTTGTTAAATTATGATTAGAGTTTAGAAGTTATGAGGGAACAGATGAACATACATACAAACATACTTACATACATACATACATACCCACATACCGGTCAAAAACATAACCCTCCTTTTTGCTTCGCCGTAGTCGGGTAAAAAGGATTTTCCAAAATTCACCAACCAAGGAAATGAAACGGGGGTCCAAAGTTTGTATAGAGAAACAAGATTAGATAGCCTTTTTTATTCAAAACTTCATACAAGTACTTCTGTAAATAAATGAGTAAATACGTACCTATTTCAGACATTTTCAAAATTCAACCCCTAAATTCGTAAAATGGGGTAGGTAACAAAGTCTGAAAATTAATAATGTTTTTTTTTGGATTTTATAAAAATTAATTCCTATTTCCCTTGGTCTCTCCATAACATGAACGAGTGGACCGATTTGGCTAATTATGATGTAGGACCTACTTTTAAAAAAAAGTACACTAACATACATTTACTTCCGTAATTTTATACAAAAACTAGGTACTAACACCTAATATTTGAAAAAAAAGAAAATTTGCATCGAAAATTGTTCATTTACTGCGATACTGTTACTGATATGATCGATATATATATATATCGATCATATCAGAACGACATTAGTATATTTATATATATAGATATATAAATATACTAATTTCGTCGTAACGATACTTCGCACCGTGGCTTAATTAGCAAAGCACCGGAACATGTTATTCCGGAGGTTGCGGGTTCAATTCCCGTCGGTACGATGAAATTTTGGATTGTGTTTAACAATTTACAAAAATATAAAGTGTGAAACACTTCAAAGAAACATAATATTTGATTTACGCAGTGCAACATCTCTCGTCGGATTTGAAAACTGTAATGTATTCTTCCGAATGATTAACTTACGTAATAAGTAGTCATAGATGGCGCCACCAATGCATAATTGGGTTAACAAATGCAATCCACTAATTTCGTCGTAACGATACTTCGCACCGTGGCTTAATTAGCAAAGCACCGGAACATGTTATTCCGGAGGTTGCGGGTTCAAGTCCCGTCGGTACGATGAAATTTTGGATTGTGTTTAACAATTTACAAAAATATAAAGTGTGAAACACTTCAAAGAAACATAATATTAGAAAAAACCTCATAATTTTATAACGATTGAACGAATTTTCATGAATCAAAGCTAAGAAAACTCGATGAAGACATCTATCAAACAAAAAAAACTATCAATAATAAAAACAAAATCGGTTCATCCGGTTAGGTGCTAAGATGCTACAGACAGACACACAGATACACACGTTAAACGTATATTACCCCTACCTTTTGCGTCGGGGAACGCCGTAAGGTTACGGCGGCAGATGTACTCCTTGGTGGTAAGCTACTTTTTAGTAGATTTAATGATTCCACTACCACTGTACGAAAACTCGTGATTCATGAATGCACATAATACTTTCATTGGTAGGTATATAGCTAGGATTAGAACCAACGACCGTCGGGTCAGAATCAGGGTAACTATCCTTTACGCCTAAGGGCCGTCCAATATCAATACGTAAGTATTATAAAACAAAGTTCATCACTGCGTCTGTCTGTCTGTTCGCAATAATCTCAATAGCTACTGAACGGATTATCATGCGGTTTTCTCCAATAGCCAGAGTGTTTATGAGGAAGGTTTAGGTGCATAATTCGTTAAGGTTTTGTGTAAATTGGATGAAATATGACGATGGTTGTTAAATATGTTCATATTTTATATTCGATGCAACAAACTGATGCAAATTTTGTAGGCATATATGTTCTACCCGTGCGAAGCCGGGGCGGGCTGCTAGTAATTAATCAACATTTTATTCCTTATAACGCCATCTAACGTCTAATAAAGGTGTTAGGGATTGACATTTCAATATAGCGCCATCTATGGACGTTTACCTAAGCTTTCATAGATGGCGTTATATTGAAATTCCGAAAAAAACACATTTCTTGTATGGGGACCCCCCATTATTTTTAACTTTATTTTGTATTTAGTATTTGTTGTTATAGCGGCAACAGAAATACATCATCTGTGAAAATTTCAACTGTCTAACTATCGCGGTTCATGAGATACAGCCTGGTGACAGACGGACAGACATACAGACTAGACATGTGCGCCGCGTAACAATACGTCGGCGGCGGCGCGCTGCTGTTTTTCGTTCGGCGGCGTGGCCTTTTTTAGATTTTTTTAAAAATATTTATTAAATGCGTTTTAATACATCTTCCCCTTCTTCCCCTGGGCTTTTCCATTTTTGAGCTGCTAAAAGGCCATCAAGATCTCTTCTCGGCTTATCTCTCTCGGGCAGATCTTTTGTAAGTGGCGGGTTAAGGTGGTTCTAGATTCGTCGGTATCGGGCACCGGCTTTGAGCATGCGATGCGTAGAGTTTGCCCTAGAAGTCTTCAACTACCGATAAAATCTCCGACTTGGATACGACGACTTGTGCAGTTGGTTGATGTTGTCAACTTTGTGAGGTGGCTTCTACCCAGAGGCTGGACAAACAATTTTGACTACCTGCCCCAAGACACGCCATTGACCCCGATCTTCGGCTCTTTATTTCCAGTGACTGCCCACCGCTTTGCAAATGTCGTCGCTTCATCTAGTCACAGGGCATCCTACGCTACGAACAGTCTCCACTCTAGAACCAATCTGCCCCAACGGTTATCGGTCCTACGGCAGATATGACCAGCCTACTGCCATTTCAGTTTACTAAGCCGCTGCACTATGTCGACTACTTTAGTTCTCTGACAAACTACTTCATACCGCATTCGATCAGCAGAGCAGAGAAGAGCAGAGAAACACCGAGCATAGCTCTTTCCATAGCTCGCTGAGCGACTTTAAATTGATGGACTAGTCGTACCGTAAGTGTCCACGTCTCGGCTCCGTATGTCATCACAGGTAAAACGCCTATAATCAGTGGCTTTTGCCTTTACGCACTGTGGTATAGGCGACGAGAAGGTTCGATGGAGTTTCCCAAATGCTGCCTAGCCCAGCTGTATTCTTCTCTAGAATTCTTTCTTGAAGTTGTATTTGCCTAGTTGGAGCGTCTGCCCTAGGTATTTATACTGCGTGACAACTTCAAGTGGGATTCCATCTACGGCATTCGGTTCCGGAACAACGTGCTCGTTGTACATGACTTTGGTTTAATCCTTATTCATCCGGAGATCGATGCGATGAGAAGAATCAGCTACGCCATTTAGCATTTGTTGTAGATCCTACAGCGTCTTTGCCATAATGACGATGTAAGTGAGAGATATACTTGCCGTTAATGTGGATGCCGCAATCTTTCCAATCCAGCATCTTCAAAATATCCTCTAAGGCGTTAGTAAACAGTTTCGGGGATATGACGTCCCCCTGTCTTACTCCTCGACGCAGGTGGATCTGTTTAGTACGCTCGTGTACTTGTACACTTATCGTTGCGGCATTATACAGACATCTCATCACTTCGATATATCGCCAGTCGACTTGGCAGCGCTACAAGGACTTCAGAACGGACAAGGTTGCGATTGAGTCGAAGGCCTTCTCATAGTCCACATATGCTAAGCACAGGGGGCAATTTGTACTCTACGGTCTTCTGTACAATCAACCGCACCGAGAGGATGTGGTCTATGGTCCGTAACCACTTTGAAACCCGGCCTGTTCCAAAGGTTGAAACTCGTCGAGTCTTCGCGCAAGACGGTTCGTGATGAACCTTGAAAACAGCTTGAAGACATGGTTCAGAAGCGAAATCGGGCGATAATTTTTCAATAGGGCTTTATCTCCTTTTTAGAAAAACAAAACCACCATGCTTTTTAGAAAATCAAAACCACCATGCTTGTTCCATGCCTGTGGAGTTCTCCCAGTGAAGAGAACAGAATGGAGTAGCTGTTGCTGCTGGCTTACAGCGGGGCCCCTCCGGCTTTTCGATGCTCCGTTGTGATTCCGTCTTTACCTGGAGCTTTTCCATTTTTGAGCTGTTTAACCTCTGGAACGCTTTGTCAAGTATATTTGCGAACTACTCTGAGCGCTTAGTCAAGTATTACTACTTAAGTTCAGAGTAGTTCGCAAATATACTTGACAAAGCATTCCGGATGTTATGGGCCATCACGATCTCATCTCGGCTGACTTCGGATAGGTCTTCTGTGAAGCGGCGGGTTAAGGTGGCTCTACAATCCTCAGTATCGGGTACGGGCCTTAAAGCATGCGATGCGTAGTGTTTGCTGTTGAAGTCTTCAACTTCTGACAGAATCTCCGTCTTAGATGCGATGACGTTCCCCGTTGACGTTGTCAGCTTTGTGAGGTGCCTTACCGGATTAATCAGAGTTTACGTGGTACCAACTTCTTGGTTTTATTCCGCACCTGGTTATTTGACAAAGCTAACAGTGAATTTGTTCGTTTCTCCTCCATTAGTCGAAGTGTTGCTGCTGAAAGTTCGTCTTCGTAACTTCTTCTCTCTCTAGTTTCTGATCCAGGGCCGCGCCGCCCCTGTGTGCGAATTGTGCGGCGCACACAGGTGCCAAGAGAATAGAGGCGCCGCAATTACTGAATTGAATATAATTAGTTGAAACATGAAGATTCGTGAAAAAAAGAGGCGCTTCATAGGTTTCGCACACAGGCGCTGCGGGGATCGACGCGCCCCTGTTCTGATCCACGTCATCTGTGTTTTCAAAGGCAGCGAAAGGGTAGTGAAGGAAATAACTTTCTAAATAGACAGACACTAAACCAAACTCTAGATATCTATGTAATCGTGTTATCAATTCAGACGCGCGTCGCAGACTGGCGTATTTACAACTGCAAATGTTCTGCTCGCACGTCTCTGGGCTAGGTAATAATAATAATCTCACGCCGCGCAAAATTGGCGGCGGCGGCGTCAGCGCGCCGGTCATGCACGGCGGCGGTGCGCCGGCGCGGTGCTCATGTCTAATACAGACAGACAAACAGACAGACAGACGGACAGCGGAGTCTTAGTAATAGGGGTCCCGTTTTACCCTTTGGTCACGGAACCCTAAAAAGGGAGATAAGGTACCCCGCTCCTCAATGTGGACCGTATGAATTAGGTTCGCGAACCCAATTTCACCTTAGTCACAATCTGGTGTTTGTGTAGCACGTACAGAATTACATGTACAATCATCGCAGATCTATTTAAATAATTAGCAACAATGCCTTCCTCTGATCTTCATGCACATCAAGCTCGACATTAGAAATTCAAGTTTTCATGTAGTTATGTCTAGTTCCATTATGTTTACGTGGCATTAGAGTGAGTACCGCATGTACCTTTTTATATCGATGCTTACTGCCTAATGTGTGTAAGTGCCAATAAACAGCAGTTTATCTTGATACAGAATAGAGACGAGAATAGGTTGATTTGCGATGAACTTCAAAGGTGTTGGGGCTGTCAAATCAAGACTCTCAGCTACGGCTATAAATCCTGTAATATTAAAATCATTAAGTACTTATTATAAACCACAGAAGTCATTATTTATTTATTATTTAATACTAGCAGCCCGCCCCGGCTTCGCACGGGTAGAACAAATATGCCTATAAAATTTGCATCAGTTTGTTGCATCGAATATAAAATATGAACATATTTAACAATCATCGTCATATTTCAACCAATTTACACAAAACCTTAACGAATTATGCACCTAAACCTTCCTCATAAACACTCTGGCTATTGGTGAAAACCGCAGGATAATCCGTTCAGTAGCTATTGAGATTATTGCGAACAGACAGACAGACGCAGTGATGGACTTTGTTTTATAATACTTACGTAGTGATATTGGACGGCCCTTTGGCGTAAAGGATAGTTACCCTGATTCTGACCCGACGGTCGTTGGTTCTAATCCTAGCTATATACACCTCACGCATAATATTTTAATGGGTGTAGACAGAAAATATCCAACAATCGCTGTGTTTTTCGATATGTCGAAAGCTTTCGATTATGTTTCCCACGATATACTGTTAAAAAAATTGGAAAATTATGGTGTTCGTGAACCACCACACTCGAGTGGGCAAAAAGCTACCTAACAGTGTGTAGAAATCACAAACATAAATGAAAACTCAGTAGTGACATCAGAAAGGTCAACTTATTTGATAAACTATTTCGGAGTTCCGCAAGGAAGCATGTTGGGACCTTTATTCTTCCTAATTTATATAAATGACTTGCCAGAAATAACATCATATAAATGTACTTTATTCGCTGACGACATATCAATAATTTTGACTGGTAAAAACCTTATAAACTCTGACATAGAAATTAATAAAACAATTGACTCTGTTATAAAATTGTTAGACTCTAATAATTTGCAGGTTAATTTAAATAAGACAAATATTGTACAATTTATTACCCGGGGATCTAAGCCAAATCCCAGAAACATTTATTATAACGGCACAAAAATAGATGAAAGCAATAATGTGAAATTCCTTGGTCTCACTTTAGATAGATTTTGCGATTGGAAGTTACAGATTGATAGCATTTGTAAGAAAATTAATAGTTTTGTATATACTGTTTAGGTAAATTAAGGAAAACCTCGTCCATAAGTACAGTTTTATTGGCATATCACGGCTACATAGGATCAGTACTGCGATATGGACTTATACTTTGGGGTAATTCTACAGAATTTCCTAGGCATTCATAGCACAAAACAAATGTATTCGCGCAATGTTAAGGATTCCTCAATACGAGTCTTGCAGACCATATTTCAAACACTTTCAAATTTTGCCTCTGCCTTGCTTATACATCTTATGTATGTTTGTTAAAAACCATTTTGAGCTATTCCCGAAAGCTAAAGATGTATACCCTCGTAACACCCGACGTGGTGAACGACTGGTTCTAGACTTAACGCCACTAACAGCGGTACTAAGTAAAAATTGTTTTGTTATGTGTGTAAAGATATATAACAAATTGCCTGAAGATATGAAAAAGCGTTAAATTCAAGAGACAGTTAAAAGATTGGTTACTGAACAAATTGTTCTATACTGTAAAAGATATGTTCAATCAATAAAAGTTATATTTTGTAATATTAGGGTAGTCACTATTATTATGTACAATTATATTGATACTTTGTAGTTATTATAAAAATGAAATAATATTGTATTTAATTTAAATGTTGACATATAGATATATAGATTATAAATTATTATGACTGCAAATTAATAGTGCTAAATTTCACATGCTCACCCAAGAGCTGAATAGAAGGATCTTATTATTCTTGTTATACCATCTAAATTGTACTCTATTTATGGTGAATAAATATTTCATTTCATTTCATAACATAACATTTTATGTGTGACATTCTTTGGTTTTTACATAATTACATGAGCGACGCAACGACAAAAATTGACAAATAAAATGAACGAGATGCAAATAAAATATTGTAATTTTCTATCCCTTTCTTTTATTGTTCAATTTATATAAGTATTAAACTAAAACTAGTATATACGGACGTCACCGACCCTGCATTAGAAGGCGGTCACCAGTACCTGGGAGGTGTACTTACACTGAACGATCTTTCAGGTCATTAACTTTTACGCGAAAAAAAAAAGTCGAAAACTGGGAGGCTGCGACCGGATCGTTAAACAAAAAGGACCTAGATAGCCTACCTACCTAGATTTACGTTTCTTATAAATAATATTAAGTTTATTCATGTCTTAGGTACCTTTACGAGATTCTTAGGAATGACATGGAATGTAAAGTCGTCATTCCCGTCGTTGTTTAAGCACCCGTATGCTACGCAAAACCTGGTAGCCTTTCGTTTAGACATACTGGATAACATTTTTGATAGTTACTCGTTACAGTTACGATGTTATTATCGTAAGCAAAGAATATAATAATGAGGTAGGTACAAGTAATAGACCGGGAGATGATAACAGAAAATACTTGGTCATTTGTACCAGTATGGCGGTTCTTCAGGAGTCTAATTACGGAATGACAGAAAAGTAAAAGATGGTCATAGCGCTGGTACCGGCGGCCCAATCGAATGGGCGTTAATCGAATGTGTCGGATAAATAATAGTGTCGAACGATTTGTTCCACAAAAATGCTTGTATTTACTATTTGACTTGCTATATACTCATAGTAATTTGGATTCTATGATAGGATTTCTTTTAAAGCTAATAAAGCTAAAGGCTAATATTAATAAAGCTTTTTCATCCGTGGTGAAATTGGCCACTCTTTTGCGTGGTGTTTTCGCTTGTAAATCCTAAATTAAAAAATAAGTAAAGTTCGACATAATTGAGAATAGAATTTTAAGTTTATTCACTGAATTTAAAGCGATACTACTTATGGAATTTAACTTACAAAATCTTATAATACTTAAAACACAAAAAATGCATCTACCTGTGTCCGGTTATAATGATAGTATTACAAACGCAAACTTGAAACAACTCACGAGCGACAAAACTACTGACTACTCGCTATGGAGAGCGACTAACCACCTCAAAAAACCTATGGCGCATATTCCACTCATAAAACAATCTGATGGGCAATGGGCCATAAATAACGAACAAAAAGCTAAAATATTTGCTCAGCACCTGGAGCAAAAATGTCAACCTTACGAAGGAAACTTGGATGTTATATTAGAAAACATATCACACCATAAGCAAGAGATTAAACTCGTAACACCTAGAGAAGTAAATCGAGAAATAAAACTACTCAACTGAAAGAAATCCCCAGGATTGACCTTATTACTGGAGAAGTTCTACAATATATTCCACGGAAAGCTATTGTCAAACTAACTACTCTCATCAACGCTGCATTCAGACTTTAGTATGTGCCAGAAGTGTGGAAAGTTGCGGAAGTCTTAATGATAGCTAAGCCTGGAAAACCGCTTCATGAAGCTCCTTCTTACAGACCCATTTCATTACTTCCAATAATGGCGAAGTTATTTGAGAAATTGCTCTTGAGACGATTCAAGCCATAATATATTAAATTAATAATAGAAGAATGTAACCTAATTCCAGACTATCAGTTTGGGTTTAGAGAAAAACACTCTACTATATATCAAGTGCATAGAATCACAAATGTCATAGAGAGTGCGTTAGAGGAAAAGAAAGTGTGTTCTACAGTCTTCCTTGATGTAGCGCAAGCATTTGATAAAGTTTGGCATGAAGACCTCGTATACAAGCTTAGAAAAATGCTGCCTAAACAGTTAGCTGATATTTTAGAGCCCTACTTATCAAACGTTTAGAGTAAGACAAGAAGATGCTTACTCGCAGTTAACGCAAATTAAAGCTGGAGTACCACAAGGAAGTGTTTTAGGTCCGGTCCTGTACTTATTATACACTTGTGATATCCCAATATTAGAGAACAACACCATCGCAACATTCGCTGATGATACAGCTATCATGGCCACAGGAGTCAATCAAGAAACAACAGTCAAATATGTACAAACGGCTGTCAACACTATCTTTGAATGGACAAAAATATGGAGGATTAAACTGAATGAAACTAAATCTATACACATAGATTTCACTAACAAAAGACAGCACTACCACCCGGTGTTTATAAATGGCCAAGTAGTGCCATACGAAAATACAGCCAAGTACTTAGGCATGACTTAAGACGCAAAACTTCGCTGAAAGGCACACGTCAAAAAAAAACGCGATGAGTTAGAGCTTCGCTACAAAAAGATGCAGTGGCTGTTAGGAAGACACTCCACGCTGTCTGTGCAAAACAAATTACTTCTATACAAACAAGTCCTAGTGCCAGTATGGACTTATGAAATTCAGCTATGGGGCTGTACCAGTCAAAGTAACATCCGGATCATCCAGCGATTCCAAAATAAAGTACTAAGGAGTTTTGTATGTAAATGCACCATGGTACATAAGAAACGACGACCTCTATCGGGATCTATCACATTTCATATTTAAGCGTAGAAGCACATGCCGGATATCCGCTTCTCATTACTTCAATACTCATTAGTTCACTTCAAAAATCATAGGACGACTACTGGAACGAAAGTAATCTGTGTCACGAAAGTAAACTTTGTTTCACGGACTTTGTTTCACGGACTTTGTTTCACGGACTGTGTTTCACGGACTTTGTTTCTTGAAAAGACAATTGACAATATTGACATTGAAAGCAGTTAATGATGCCATAGTAAAAAATAAATTAAAAACGCGAAAAGGGACATTTCTTTTTCAATTTTTAATAAAAACCAGCAGTTCAAGAACTGAGGATTAATAATTAATACTAATTATACTTAAATTTATGTTTTTGTTATTAGTTTTAATAGGTGTTTTAAAAATTAAAAATTAATATTTTTAAATGTGGCTACACCAACACTTTATCGATAAACTTTCGACACAGGCATTTGGTGTTGCCTCGCCTTAGAGAAAATTACATCTGTCATTAACTAATGAACACTTTAATTCGGTCTCTGGGATACAGCGACAATTAACAGATTTAATGTTAATTAGTTAAGTGACAATTAAGACTAAATTAATTAAAAAAATTGAGTTCGGCAGTAAAACTGTGACCATGCCATGCCACTCCCCCCGCGATCCTGCTTCACCCCACACTTTGTCGTCTCCGATATCGGCACGACAATCTGTCGGCGACGATATCGTTGACTACAACGACACAGTGTGTTTTCAAATTTTATGCATTTGTATCAAACTGCCAGTCCGACGATATCGTGCAGTTATCGTGTAGTTACAGTTATCGTCTAATGTGAATGCGACTGCGATCTGTGAATAGCCTTATTCGCAGATCGCAGTCCCAGCTTTTGTGATATTTCACTTGTATGAAGTATGAATCAATATATACGTATAAAAATGTAAAAAACTATCACAGAAATAAGGAGTTCTTGCTACTTACTCTATTCTATGTGTATCAGAGTATTTTCGAACTACATGTCCTACATTTGCATATAAAGTTTTATATTACTTAAATACATTTAATTCACTAATTAATTCCTACCACAGAAAAGATTATAGCTACTTACGTATGTACGTGGTAAGGGAAATTTATGTACCTATATTATGTGAACTTGAAAAATTGATCAATAACAAAAGTCTTTGATAGGTATTTAATCATTTAAATAAAAAAAAAGTTTGGTTATAGTGTTTTTAATTAAAAAAAGAACAGATATCCATTGAAATGCTTGACTCAAATACAAAGACTTTAAATAAAATAAACTGGCCAAGTGCAAGTCAAACTCGCACTCGTAGGGTTCCGTACCACACTACAGTATTTTATAAGATCGAGCAAAAAATACCACTATCATTTTTCGCCAGCAAATAATAATTTATATACATTTTATTTCTTATAACGCCATCTAACGTCTAACAAAGGTGTTAAGGATCAACATTTCAATATAACGCCATCTATGGGACGTTTACCTAACTAAGCGTTCCTAGATGGCGTGAAATGACGAAAAAAACACGTTTCTTGTATGGGGACCCTCTATAGTTTTTAACTTTATTCTGTTTTTAGTATTTGTTGTTATAGCGGCAGCAGAAATACATCATCTGTGAAAATTTCAACTGTCTAACTATCACGGTTCATGAGATACAGCCTGGTGACAGACGGACAGACAGACAGACAGACAGACGGACAGCGGAGTCTTAGTAATAGGGTCCCGTTTTACCCTTTTGGTACGGAACGCTAAAATGAAAAAAAAGTGCCAAAAATTATGTGTTTCAGTGAGTGTAGGTGCCTGCAAACAGAATTTTATCTTCATTCAAGATAGTTAAAATAAAGGGCCTGTCCACTGCAACTTTAAAAGGTGGTGGTGATGGCGCTGCCGCGCTAGTTATGCCCACATTGAACCCTGTAGGTAAAAAAAGAAAACTTATTAAAATTGAAAATGTAAACTTATTGGCTACATGTTATGCACAACATGTTATACACAAATTCTTTATCGTGTGTTATAATAAGTATGGTTTCTAAAATAAAAAATAATATTCTACCTACGTACAACCAAATTCAATGCCCCTTATTCAAAGACAAGAGATAAATTTTTTCGCTCGCTCTGCTCATGGATGATAAATAATAATAAGACTTTATTTGCCAAAAAGATTACAGAGATATTGGAAATACTATAATGGGACTCAATGGTCCCAAACTAGACACGAGGTCTGTATGTTGGGTCCTCGGAATGCGATTTTTCAATGAACAGTATACTAAATAATAATAATATAACATTTACTTACCGATGTGTTGATGTGTCAGTTTTAACACATGATAAATGATAGTACAGGTTTTAGTTAGTCACTAACTAACGCTAATGCGTAACTTATGCTTGCGTCAACGATGTGTAATGCCGTCATTAATATTTCGTATTGGATTATAAAACTGGTTAATTCAAATGCAAAATTGTTTATATCATAAAATATTGATACCGGTATTACTTAATCGTTATTGACAATTTTCTTTCACCAACATTAATTATTCCGCCACCAACCCTTTCCATTAATTAAATAGTAGCAATGACTAAAAGATAGAAATATCCAACTACTCAAGTAGAAAAGAAATAAACTGGCCAAGTGCAAGTCGGAGTCGCACTAGTAGGGTTCCGTACCACACTACAGTATTTTATAAAATCGAGCAAAAAATACCACTATCATTTAATTACACTAATAACGCCATCTTACGTCTAACAAAGGAGTTAGGGATCGACAATTCAATATAACGCTATCTAAGGGACGTTTACCTAACTAAGCGTTCATAGATGACGTGAAATGCCAAATAAAACACGTTTTTTGTATGGGGACCCTCTATTATTTTAAACTTTATTCTGTTTTTAGTATTTGTTGTTATAGCGGCAACAGAAATACATTATCTGTGAAAATTTGAATTGTCTAACTATCACGGTTCATGAGATACAGCCTGGTGACAGACGGACAGACAGACAGACAGACAGACAGACAGACAGACGGACAGCGGAGTCATATTAATAGGATACCGTCTTACCCTTTGGGTACGGAACCCTAAAAAAGAGGGTCTATAAAGAACTGTACATTTATAATAAAATCTTTGTAAATACTTTTATAGATACAATAAATACTGAGTAGATACCACGGAATACTGGTCAGTTTTTCAAATACAAATTCCATGGTAGCACAGTTTTACAATCATAGTAAAACTGTGATGGTAGTATATTTTGGTACCAATTTTTTTTAATTTTGTACAAAAACAAGAAATAATAAAATGTATGTTTGCTTTTGTGTTTTTTTTTATGATGTGAGTGTTCGTTAATTTTAAGTTTAGTCACGTAGTACGTAGTATTATTATCTTTTCTATGGTTTAGTATTGAATGAATTTGTTTCCTTTCTTTCTTTCTTGTAATTTTAATATTGTTTTCATACTTTTAATGACTCCCTAAAGGTTTTTACGTTAAAAACAGTATTTTATTTATTATTTTTAACCGACTTCAAAAAATGGAGGCGGTTATATGTTATATTTATATAATAATAATAATAAAAACTTTTTTATTTCCTATAACCTTAACGTCTGTATCTGTGACTTATAATATATTTGTTTCAGTTTAGTTATTGTTATTTGACTGTATTAAATTAATTTGAAAACCGTCATATTTGGGATAACCTGCCGTTTTCGACAGAGAGAGTTAAAAGTGAACTTTTCACCAAATTGTATCTATTTTAAACCTAACTCACACAAAAAAAAAAACGAAGAACATTTATACAAAAAGAAGATGTTTATTTGACTTATTTTATACTTTTTTATATATTATGTCATACATTAATAATCAGTGTGAGAGAACTCCAGCAAACAACATTTTGTCTTCATGTAAGATTATAAACATGAATGGGTGATCCACTGCGATCTTCATCGGTGGTGGTGGAGTCGAATCGCTACTTTGATACACGTACACAACTCCTGTCGGACAAGGAGAGTCGTGTTATGAATAAAGAAATAAGCCAAAGCCTAACAGCACGCAATGTGAAAGACTAGGCAATTCTTCTATTTTTTTTAAGTTAGTCTTATTGCATCGCCTCAAATGTTTTCGTCCGTCTATCGCATGTCGCGACATGCATGTCGCCGGTGCTGATTGGTGGATATGATGTATGACATTTAGGTCTAGCTGTCATTGGCGGACGCTTCCGCAGCCATATATGTATAATGCTGATGTTCCATCTTATCTGCTGACATCATAGCTAGCTACCATAGCAACACACAAACAAAAGTTTCACTTGCATCGTGGTTTCTTAAAAAACCACATAACACATTTTATAAACATAAAAACGCCGACAGTACCCATTATTTGTATGGGGAACCCCCCCTTTTTAGAGTTCCGTAGCCGAATGGCAAAAAACGGAACCCTTATAGATTCGTCATGTCTGTCTGTCTGTCTGTCTGTCCGTCCGTATGTCACAGCCATTTTATTCCGAAACTGTTAGGACTACAGAATTGAAACTTGGTAGGTAGATGTATTCTGTGAACCGCTTTCAGATTTTAATACAAAAATAAAAAATATAAAAGTTTAAGGGGGGCATCCCATACATAGAAGTGAAACAAAAAAACAATTTTTTCTTCAAACCTATACGTGTGGGGTGGGGTGTCTATGGATAGGTTTTCAAAAATGACATTGAGGTTCCTAAAATCATTTTTTCTCAAAGTCAATCATTTGAAAGATAGGCGCGTCTAAAGTGGTAAAATGTGTGTCCCCCCCTAACTTTTAAAGTATTGGAGTGAAAAATCTAAAAAAAAAATATGCTGTAGATCTCAATAAAAACTAACAACGAAAATTGGTTTGAACGAGATACAGTCTGTAGTTTTAGAGATATGGCGACCGCAAAGATAACTTTGTTTTTCATACAAACTCTATGAAAAACAAAGAAGTAGTTGCGAAAAATCATAGTTATGGAATACTTAACTGTGTTACGGAACCCTACGAGTGCGAGTCCGACTTGCACTTTTATCTTCAACTTTATTTTGTTTTTAGTATTTTTTGTTATAGAGTCCATAGTAATACATACTTTTTGAAAGTTTCAAGTATCTACCTATTACGGTTAAGGAGATACAGCCTTGTGAAAGGCGGACAGATGGACGGACGCTCGGACGGCAAAGTCTCAGTAATAGGGTTCCGTTGGTACCCTGTGGTACGGAACCCTAAAAACTAAAACCCGTTATTAGCTATATTCATTTAGTTTAGTTCGTTCATTCCACTATTTGTTCCAATCAAGGAAAATGTTCTATTCGGATACCTGGGTATTGGATTGTTTGGATAACCTATGGGGTAGGCAAACAATAAAACGAACTGTTTAGGTTTAAAGTTAAAACATGTAGATATGTATATTCAAATTCAGAAGATTTGTTAACTTATGTTAGCATAGTCAAAAAGTATTGAAGCATTTTAATTTGAAACAGTGCCAGTAAACAAAATTTTGTCTTGATACATGATTAAAAAGCCGAATGGATGGTCTATTGTAAACTTCATGGCTGGTGGTGGAGTCGAATCACTACTCATAGTCATGATCACTAGTCCTGTCGAAGAAGGATGCCAGTGTTATGAAAGCCCACACTCAAAACAATTACCTAATATTGAAATATACAGAAGATAGATATACAGAAGATAGTTTCTCGATAAAATAACATAATACAGAAGATAGATTCTCGATAACATTAGAGAATATAGAAGATCGTTTCTCGATAACATTACAGAATACAGAAGATAGTTACGTGATAACATTACAGAATACAGAAGATAGTTTCTCGATAACATTACAGAAAAACTTATTAGACAATTTCTAAGTCTATATAAATGAAATCTATAGGTTTACATAACGTAAACAAAACGTAAAATATTGTTCGAAAGGAATTGTCTTAACTAAAATGCAAAGTTTTTAATTCGCTACTTTTTGTGAACAATTTGGAAAATGTATTGTGTATTGTTGAATAGGACCAATATTTGACCACCATTCCTTCCCTTTCCCACCACCGTAGTAAAGAAAGATGCTTATTTTTTACTTTTATTCCTTTAGCATTGAGAGAGATAGAAAGCTTCTAATGCCTTTATGATCACTTACCAGTAAAAGCGCCTGCAGTTGCCCCTTCTTCGTCTACCTTCACGAATGCTTCTTGAAAAGCCTTAGACACTGTAACTGATTTATCCTTAACGATACCGGTCGCCGGTTCCGTGAAGATTTTCGATATGCCAATCTGAAATTATTATTTGTATGCTTATTTTATGACTGAATACTCATTCCACTTGTCACTGTCAGCAGCAATGCGGTTAAAAACTGCCTTTGGCTCACTACAGGTGGCGCTACTGTTGAGTGTTCCTTAAATCTAACAGGTATCTGTCATTTTCCACAGTAATTATGTAAATAAATAAATAACTATTGTAACATTTGTTTATTAGGACGCAGCTGTAAATTGCAAAAACACTGGTAGGTATTCATGTGTTCCCGAATGAAGTTTACAGTTACGATAAACATATTTTTTGACAGAATTTAACTTTTACAAAAATGAAATAAAATGTTACATTTTGCCATAGTTTTTCCATTAATTGACCTTAAACTCTAGCTCGAATACAATAGTATGTGATTTTAAGGAAATAAGTTCGTGAAAAAACAATGTAAAATCGCAATATGGCGGCTTTCAGGAACACTCAACAGTATCCACACCTACGTAGAGCTTTCAGTTTTTATCCCCATTAGTTATTGAGGTTAGGAAACTTTACTTTATTAAAAATGGGTAGAGATATAACCATAAATCTGATACGATCAACTAACGGGAATACTCTTTGGAAATGCCTTTGATGAAGTCTGAATGATCCAAGAGTACTCGCTAGTATTCCCCCATTCTCATCTCCATTCTCCTTCTCACGGCGGTGCTTTAATTTTGGATTGTGTGTAACAATGTTCTTTAATTTAGTCAGTACTCAGTCCAACGCCTAAGTGATCTGCTGCGAGCTCTTTGTCCGCACGGGATGACTCAATAGACTTAGTTAATGAAAAATAGACTAACCTTTTCCAAGATGGGGTTAAAGTCCAATTTACTCTTGATTTCAAACTTGGGCATTTCGAGTTCAACATCTCTTCCTGAGGGATGTAACTTGAAAACATCTTCAAGAAGACCCTTCTGTGAAGCCTTTTCCAAAACTGCAGGCAGACCGTCTACTTCGTTGGGTAAAACCACAACCATTCGGAATCCGGACTCTTTGTAAGGCAGCTCGATCATCTGTCAAAAGTTATCACACGTGAAGCTATGTGATGATGTAAAACGAGATGTAGCTATGCATTCGAATACCACCGTAACTGATAAAAATGCAAGATCCGTTAATTAACCGAATATAGATGCTGAAGGCTTTACTCTTGTAGAGAATAAGGTCCGGTCACGAAAAAACCGCAACCGACGCGGTACCGCCAACGGTACAACATCCTCACTACATGTTGTACCCCCGACCACCAAAATTTACATCTCTCGCCTGGACAACGACACGAAGACCGACGATGTCCAGCGATACATCTGCGGGAAGCTACAACGGGAGGACAGCATGCGTATGTGTTTGAAGGAGCTAGAGCAGAAGCGGCCCACAGACTTCAAGTCATACGTGCTGCAGGTTCCAGCCGAGCACGAGAAGATGTTCCTCGTACCGGAGTTCTGGCCTGCAGGGGTTGTATACCGTAAATACAGGGATACTAGACCGGCAAAAATCCCTGAAACTCGTAGTGCTCCTATATTAAAATAGTTATATTTATATGTATGTAAGTATGTAAGGTATTTATAATATGGGTCTTAGAATAACATGTACTGTTTTCTTAAGTTACCTGAATTAAATATTTATTTATTTATTTTATTTATTTGCCGCTTGCCTAAAAAAATATTTTGACTTGCTACTTGAAGACCCTTGGCCGTCCAAGGGTTTTTTCGCAAGCTTATTAGTTTGCTAAGTATTATGAAATTAACATTTTTGAGACTAGTGTGAATAGGTCAGCTAGCTAGGCGTGTCATGACCAGATCGGAGACGTTTTAAAGAAAGGCAAGTCAAAAGTACCTATAACCGGCGAGTATGTATGAAAGTGGAAGAAGTGAAAGAGGTATGTAGGTACTATGTGGTGAGAGTTATGTGCGAGGTGGAAAGAAGTACCCCAAAGGGAAAAAGGCGTGATTTTATGTAGGCATGTATGTATGTTTACCTACTTAATATTTTTTGGTACTTATGAGGATAGTTTAGCTTGAATATTAGCACTAACTTGCCAAGCTCTTTCTCCTACGTATTACCGACTACAAAATGATAGTGTCTCACCTTAGCTCCAAGCTCCTCGCTCTCCGTGTAGAACAGCGACTGCAACAGCTTCATGGTGGGTTTCTTGACAGTAAATGTGCTATTCACGTGGAAGTCCTTTTCGGTGGTATCCTCAGCTTTGAAAGGTACATGCCAGTGGCCCTGGTAATATTTATTTATATAGAAGTGCATTTACATATTGAAGGAAATAAAAATCACTCTAATAATTTATAAACAATATTGGATATAAAAAGGTGGTCTATTTAATTATTTATTTAAAAGCATGGAGGTTTTACATAATAGAGTAGGTAATTGGAAATTTTGTTAGAATTGAGAAAGAAAAAGTTCAACTTCATTACAAAAGTAATGATTTCATCAGTGAAACTGTTCCAATAATAAAAACTGGCCAAGCTTGAGTTGGACTCGCGCACCCAGGGTTTACAAACTTAAAATTATTGCTCTGCTAAAAAACAAACTAGGTTAAAAGATAAACTTCACTTTGCCGTTCGACCCCTAAACGTGGTTATTGCACCAACCGCAAATAATATGTTAATAATTGTAAATTCGCTTTTTTGTCTTTAAACTAAACATGTTCGATTTTCATTTTGCTTTTTACTAAATTTCATGGTTTTTGGTCAGCGGGAAGTACCCTATAGGTTTTTATTCCCTTGTGAAAATTAAAATATGCAACAAAACAATCGTATCCTTATATCGCGTAGCGTAGACTTTACATTTTTTCCACAGCTGATAGAGACCGTAGACGCGAGTATTTGATATTTACAACTTAAGATCTACCTGTTCCTGAGAAAATGTGTCTTGACAGACAGACAGGTGGACAACAATGTGATCCTGTAAGGGTTCCTTTTTTCTTCTGAGGTACGGAAACCTAAAAATGTACTGTATGCCAAAGAATACAAAAGCTGTACCTACCTCTAGATGAAATCTATTTAAGCTTTGAATTTAGGAAAGAAAATATAAATGAAGTATAAAGTGCGAGAAGAAGAGGATTTCTAACGAGTAAAACTATATGATTGAGGAAGTACGTAATTTTGATACTTACTTCAACATTTATTACTCAAAAGAAAAAACAGGGAGAACATTTTTAGTTGATGACAAAGTAAAATTACTAATGAGGAAAAGTGATTTAAAAAAGTAATAGATGTTATAGATGTAGAAAATGTATGTAGAAAGGATGGATTTAAGATTTAGTTACCTGGAAAAAAATGACGTTGAATAGGGCAGCTGCGGTATCGGGGGTTAGAATGTCCGGGCTAACTGGCGTCTTAATGTGACCCCTGGTCTTTTCATCTGACTGTAATTATAAAAAAACATTTTAAGTAATTTTCGGTCAATATTTTCTTTTCAAATCAAGTTCAACAAAAAAAGAGGAGTGTAAATGGTGTAATAAGTTCACGAGTGATCTTTAATTTCATATCAATGTGAAAAAGGATAGAAAAATGAAGTGAAAATACTCTCACAACCCTGGTGGTCAGATTTCAATAATCAGGTTGAAATATAACTACTTTGACTATTTTACTGAGGCTAAAGTTACACTGAGTACATACCCATGAGTTGATTATATCAGCAGCTTGCTGAGGTTTCGAAAAGTCCAACTTGTCAACCTCGCTCCTGTAATCACGGCGGGCGGTGTTGGCGAATTTATCGTCCAGCACGTATTTGTCAGCTACGTACACCTTGTTAGCCAGAGTGAAGTAGCTAGGATCCAACTCAGCTAGTCTGTTGCTTAGGCTGCCGTACGATTCTGATCCCTAGAAGTGGAAGATCTATTTTAGATAACATTTTCTTCTCATTTGTCACTTGATGAGTCATCTTCTTGGAATTTAACGCCTCGACCATATCGTCATGTACCAACACTACGTAGTGTTATTATCTTTTCTATGCCAACACGGTGAGAAAGTGTTTAAAAGCTAGCCTATCTCTGCTTAAAAAAGAGCTATATAAGCTTTTAACCGACAATTAACCGTAACATAACAAAATATAGATGTATGGTTGTGTATCCTTCTATAATACGGAACTTGGTTAGGTAACTATTTACTTGTCAGACTGCAAATTTATTTTATACTAGCTGTGCCCGGTGGCTTTGCCCGCAGTTAAACATTAATTTCATTTATTTTAAACTTTTCTTTCTTACAAAGTAGTACGAAGTACCCTAAAGGTTTTGATTCCCTTGTGAAATCACAAAATATGCGAAAATATGCGACATATGGTCGGTTTATTGAGAGTTTATCTACTCAATTGTACCGTTATTAATTAAATAGATAAACTCTCAATAAATGTACTCAGATACCGGCCGTTAAACGGTCACATTTTGATTGCATTAACTTACAAGTTTATTTTTTTCCCAGCTGAAAGAGACAATAAACCCGGGTTTTTGATGTAAGTTTTAAATACCTCTCTTCCTTTCCTGAGACAAGGGTCTTGACAGACGGACATACATGGATGAATAAACGGACAACTAAGTATTCCTATTATATGGGTTCCTTTTTTCCATTTGATGTACGGAACCCTAAAAATACTAGTTATTTTTATGAAATGATGCGGCGACTCTTGAGGTTATCTTGCATAATTAGCTAGGTGATAAACTAATTTAAGTATTATTTGTTTCGTAATAAGTCGTGAACTTTTGATATGCGAGCCGAAATAAATAACATTATCTTCAATAAACATTAATATTCTGCTTGAAAATTACAATAATAACCGGCCAAGTGCGTGTCGGGCCACGCGCTGTATAGGGTTCCGTAGTAGCTTGTTATTCAATGCAAGTCTTTACCCGTTATACACATGCAACTAGGTACTCCGTCTTTGTCACTTTAAAGGATTTATTCTAAGCATTTTGTATTTGGTACAAAATTATCCAACACCCAAGTTCAACGACTATTACTGCTAAACTAATAAAGTTATCTTAACCGCTATAATTTTCCTTTTAAGTTCATGAAATGCGCTATTATCACGAAATTTTTCAAGCCACCAGTTTAGCTTTTAGAGGGGGGGGGGGGGGAGACGCCCTACTGGAACAGAAATTTGCACATTAATGTTTATTATTTCGTAAATGAAGCAAAAAATAAAAAAGCAAATGAAGTCAATCGAAAAATGGTATTAGCAACCCTTAAGTCATTTTAAAAGACCTATTCAACGACACCCCACACTATAGGGTAGACGATGAAAAAAAATATTCATCCCCACTTCTCATACAGGGGAGCTACCCTAAAAAAAAATATTTTTCACAATTTTATTTCAGCACTTTGTCGGCGTAATTTATATACATACCCCCACAAAATGACAGCTTTCTAGTATTAACGGTCTCTTAGCAAAACCTCGGACAGACAGACAGACAGACGGACATGACGAAACTATAAGGGTTCCTTGTCAGGACTACGGAACCCTAATAATGAAGCTACAAGGCAGGATTTAAATAATAATAACCTTTTGTTTGAGGAAAACTTTTGTAAGATTTAATTCCACCTTCTACAATCTTGAGGTTAAAAAGGTAATAAAAAAGTCAAATGGTAAAAATACATTAAGATAATCTCAACACTGTCCATAAAACATTGTGTAATAATCGTAAATATATTTTTTGTGTATTAATGAAACATAGTTCAATGATAGTTAAACATGTTACAAATGTTACAATGCAACATGCTTTGCCCGCGTTTAATCCTGGTTACAAACCTTTCACTTAGATCGCTCTATCTATAGTGTGACTCGGTGGTAATTTGCCCTTAGAGTGCTTGTACTATTTATTATTCTGTGCTCAGAGTACTTTTACTATTCATCATTCTGTGCTTAGAGTAACAATTGAGTATGATGAGATCTTTTATAAGTAGGTTTACAACGATTCACATCATCATAACAACTGGTTGTTCCGAGTAGGCCTTGATTTTGGTCTTTTAAGACATGACATTTTGCGCAGAAATTGCTAAGAGTTTCCTATAAAAGTTGACAAAAAGTATAGGTAAATACTAACTACGAACTACTGAACCTCTGGACTAGTTGGAAGATTATGTCACTGGACGCTGTCAAAAAGTAAGAATAGGTGAACACGAAAGTAATAGTGCCCTCTGCAACTAAGGAGTACATCAAGGTAGTACGCTTGGTCCTATCATATTCCTGCTACATATTAACATACTCCTAAAACAAAACTACAAAATGCCGATATTCATAGGTTCGCAGATAACACTGTTTGTTGTTGGATTGGTTAAATCGCGCCTAGTTAATTCCGATCAAATGGGATAATTATCTGCTAAGAGAGGATCCGCGCTTGAGCGTCGTTCGATAATACCGCCCTTATTGTACCAAATTAAAGCAGCAACCTGAATTAAAACAAAAATATTAAATTGATCTGTCTCGTAAGGGGCAGAATTTTGATGGGATACATTTTTGTGTTAATCAACATGTATCTACCAAAATTCTGACAAATTCATTCCGTGATTGTTGGTTGTTCGCCTAGTGTAGATGCTAATTACAGTGGGCTTGTTGTCATACATACCTCCTTAGGTTCTGTTACTTTGAGGAAGCTGTCGATTTCCGCCTTGCTGAGGGAACCCGCAGCAACACCAGTTGAGTACAGAGATAGGAGGAGTTGTACTCCAAGTGGAGACGTAATCACATTCTTGTCATCGCTGGAATCATATACTTCCTGGAATCAGGAGAAGGACATAATAGGTAGGGGAAAAAGTCTTTTCGCATTTTTTAAGAAAATTCAAAACATTTTTTTATATAGTTTAATTACATTTAACTAAAGTATGTAGGTAACATTTTGTTCGATAACTTTTTGACATCTTGTAGATGGCAAAAATGGGACATGATCCCATTGCTATAGAAATGTTGGGGCTTCTGATCAAAAAACCGTGACATGTAGTTTTGGCAGTCTTCTCGTGATGTTAACCTGACACTGCCTAAAGAATTCTGAGGAGACCGAAACAGGTGGAAATCTGAAGGTGCAAGGTCAGGACTATACGGCGGATGCATTATCACCTCCCAGCCAAATTCTCTTAATTTTTGCTGAGCGGCTAAAGATGTGTGAGGTCTAGCGTTATCATGATGAAAAACCACACCCCTTCTGTTGATTAATTCCGCCCGCTTTCTGAGATTAAAGCAAGAAGTTGAGATTCTTGCTTTAATCTCATCAGTTGTTCACAGTAGAGTTCAGAATCGATGGTCCTGCCTGGTTGTTGAACAGCTCATGATGAATAATGCCCTTCCTATCCCACCACACACACAGCATCACCTTGTTGCGAATAACCCCGGGTTTTTTTCAGTGAGGTCGTGAGGTACCCAAATATCAAGCTTTTTTGTGTACCCAGTTTTTTTTCAAATGCGCCAAAACTGTTATGTGGTCAATTCCCAGTTCTTCAGCTACGTCGTACCTACTGATATGCCGATCTTGCTCCACTTTTACAAAAATGGCATCTATTTTATCCGTAATAGGGCGACCAGCGCGAGGTGAATCTTTGACATCAAAATTTCCGGATTGAAAACGCTTAAACCAAATTTGTGCTACTCTCACAGAAACTGCACTAGGTCCATAAACATCGCAATTTTTTTTCGCAGCTAGCGTTGCATTTTTACCTTTTTTGTAGTAAAAGTTTAAAATGTATCGAATTTCTTTATTAGATTCACTCATCTTCACCGTACGAAAAACAAATAAAAATCACACATTTTCCTAATTTGAATATGGAATTATCTTCTTTAAAATTTAAACTTTATAATGATACCAAAACCAGCCAGATACAAATAGTACAGCCAAAGAGATTTTATTACAAGTTCATACTTACTATAATGCGAAAAGACTTTTTCCCCAACCTAATACAATGATATCAACATCATCAGCCTTAATCCATCCACTGCTGACAATAGACCTTCTTTCGTGTTTGCCACTTGTGAAGTTGTGTTATAAACGTAAGAACGCTATAGAGCTTTTGCACACAGGCGGAAAGCACGGGAGGGCATCGAGGAAGATTTTACATCGGCCAGCGTACCTTGGAATCTGTTATCATCATCATAATCAGCCTGTAACAGTCCACTGCTGGACGTAGGTATCTCCCAAGTCACGCCACTGAGCCCGATCTTCGGATCATTGGGAGGGATATGCCCTAATCGTCACGCTGGGCAGGCGGGTTGGTGATCGCAGGATGTAGCTCCTCGCACCGGTGATGCTGCTGCCCGTAACCGGCCTGTAGTATTTAGCTACGCTATAACTTGAAATGGTTATACCGCCATTTGTCGGTTGCCATAGCCTCGTTTGTTGGTCAGTAGGATGCAACACGGGCAGGTGAGGTCGGCTGGGAGCACTGAGGTGGTATTTGTACTCCCTTACATCCCTCCCATTGGAATCTGTATCTTATTATATTAGACTAGAAGTGTCCCGCGGCTTCGCCCGCGTTAAAACCTTATTTTGTTTACTTAAAACTTTTCTTTTGTAAAAACGATTCTATCATTAAACACATCAAATAAGAATTAGCCAAATCGGTTCGACCGTTTTCATGTTATCGCGTGACTAAGGCAATTCAGGATTCATATTTATAAAACCCTAAAAACCTAAATTTACAGACTTTGTTACCTACCCCATTTCGAAAAATCCTACAACACGTACTTTATCCCATCTTGTTTCGCCATACAAACTTTGAGTCCCCGTTCCGTATCCGGGAGGAATTTTCAGAAAATCATTTCTGAGCGGATATCTACGTCATAATAACTATCTGCATTCTGAATTTCAGCGCAATCAGAAACAATATTTATTGTTAGACTTTGTTACCCCAGTTTATCCTCTCAGGGTGGCATTTTGAAAAAGTCTGAAACTCGTATTTACTTATTTATTTACAGAAGTACTTGTGTGAAATGTCGAAATAAACGACTATCCAAACGTTGAACCCCCGCTTCATCCCCTTAAAGAGTGTAATATGAAAAATTCTTTCTTAGCGGATACCTAAGTCAAAATAACTATCTGCATGCCAAATTTCAGCGCAATCCGAAACAATATTGATTTCAGACCTTTTAGGGGTGGAATTTAAAAAAAGCCTGAAACACGTATTTACTTACTTAAGTACTTGTGTTAAATTTCGAATATAAAAGACTTATCTAATAATGTTTTTCCATACAAACTTTGAACCCCCGTTTCATCCCCTTCAGGGGTGAATTACTGAAAATCCTTTCTCAGAGATAACTAACGTCGTAATAACTATCTGGATGGCAAATTTCAGCGGAATCCGAAACAATATTGATTTTCACACTTTGTTATCCCATTTTACCCTCTTAGGGGTGGAATTTCAAAAAAACATGAAACACGTATTTACTTATTTTTTACTGGAGCACTTGTTTGAAGTTTCGAATAGAAAATACTATCTAATCTTGTTTTTCCATACAAACTTTGAACCCCCGTTTCATCCCCTTCAGGGGTGAATTTCTAAAAATCCTTTCTCAGAGAGAACTAACGTCGTAATAACTACCTGCATGCCAAATTTCAGCGCAATCCGAAACAATATTGATTTTCACACTTTGTTACCCCATTGCACTCTCTTAGGGGGGGAATTTCGAAAAAACCTAAAACACGTGTTTACTTATTTATGTCCTGAAGCACTTGTGTGAAGTTTCGAATAGAAAAGACTATCTCATGTTGTTTCTCCATAGAAACTTTGAACCCCCGTTTCATCCCCTTCAGGGGTGAAATTTGAAAAATTCTTTTTCAAAGGTAACTAACGTTGTAATAATTATCTGCATGCCAAGTTTTAGCGCAATCCGAAAAAAAAATTGATTTTCACACTTTATTACCCCATTTCACCCTCTTAGGGGTGGAATTTAAAAAATACCTGAAACACGTATTTACTTATTTTTTTACTGAAGCACTTGTGTGAAGTTTTATATAGAAAAGACTATCTAATCTTGTTTTTCCATACAAACTTTGAACCCCTATTTCATCCCCTTAAAGGGTGAATTTTGAAAAATCCTTTCTTAGTACACCCTTACGTACTAAGACAAATATACCCTCCAAATTTCAAGTCTCTACGACCAGCGGTTTAGGCTGTGCGTTGTCTGTCAGTGAGTCAGTGAGTCAGTGAGTCAGTCAGTATGTCAGGACAAAGATTCTTATAGTATTAGATACGTCCGAATTTATGTTGGCAAATTTAAAATGCCTTACCCCGCCCTCCGCTGTTGTGTGCGGGGCTTAATCGGGGACCATTAGGACGAATCAAGCTTAAAAACCTGTACTGTATGTAACGGCAACAGTGAATCAAGAATCAAAGCATTTATTCAGTATGTAGGCAGTATTAATATACGCACATATACACGTCAAAATCATAAATCATAACCAATTATCAAGTAAACATAGCAAAAGCAGAATTTTAACGCTTTGAATTAGAAAAAAAAACAATAGTAATGGACTATTTAGCTGTCATCCAATCGTTTACGTCAGAATATTTAAAAAAAAAATTTAATGTAGGTTTAAACCAACCATAGATGTAACTGTGTGTTTCAGTACTTCAGACAATTTTTATATAAAAAAAAGTGAAATAGTGAAACACATCTTAAAGAAACGCATACACAGTAGACCGGTACTTCGACTACAGCTTGTCGCTGTTGTTTAATTGTGAATTTATTGTTTGTCCAGCCGTAGATGGAAATTGGCTGATAATGATTATAAATGGAGCTGGAATGGCTTAGGAAACCGTAGGCAGGAGGGATCCACAATTCACTTTAGCGAGATGCTGTGCAAGTATTATCGGCCACCACCAATAATTAGAAAAATATACTTAGTACTATTGATACCTTAATGCATCAAGCTAGAACATTTAGTTTTATTTTCAACTGGACAGAATAGCATTTGACTATTGTCTCGTAGATTGTCTCAGATAAGAAATATGAAATGATGCAGTGATGAAATCGTGCTTTATCTGGACGTGGAAAACGATGGTGCGACGAAACGAAAAATAAACTGGCCAAGTGTAAGTTGGACTCGCACTCGTAGGGTTCCGTCCGTTACAAAGCAGAGTATTTTATAACCAACATTTTTCGTCAGCAAAATAGTAGATTGTATACCAAGGGTGCAATATAGTACGTTTCTGCGAGGCCACTTTTTTGAATCCAGAGCGGAGCGAAGGATTCTAAAGTAGAATCCTTAGCGTAGCGAGGGATTTAAAGTACGTCGGCCGAGAGAAAATAATATTGCAGCCAAGTTTCACACTCTGCTTTTCATCCCCCTCTATGAGAAAAGGAATGAAGAAAAGGCTTTTAAAATAGCAATTCAAGAGCATAATATTGTAAAAGACGCTGACTAACATAAACAAACGTAATAAACCAATAAATACATACAGTTTCCGATAAAAACTTCGCACCTGTTGCAGTTTTCATCCAACTAACATTTTACCCTTAACTTATTGACATATTATACATAAAGACTTGAAATACCTACAAAAAAAGGTGCATATCTAAACCTAAAACGTATGCCATTAATTGTCTATTGGTCCATTGCTAGGATTAAGTCAATCAAGGTCATCAATGGACCAATGGATAATCAATGGCAGTCATTTTAGGTTCCATTATGACATCTAGGCACTTTTTTTGAAGTTATATCCATACAAGCAAATTTATCGCGGCACCTCCATGTCTATATGTATTTCCTACTCCATGGTTAAATGTGTTATTATGACAGTCTGTGACCACAGACTAAAAATGCTAATAATTCTAGCGCTGTTTTTTCTTCTTCTTGGCCACCACAATATATGTGTATTGTGCCACTTTGCGCGCTGAATTTTTTTTTATTTGTTTCCCCGTCTATATGAGGTTGCGGCATTATTTTTTTTAACTTAATTAACGCCGCGCGCTCTTTTTTTAATAGCACAGTAACATTTCCCGTACAATATTATATTATTATTGAAACTCCTTAGACATGGCACTATAAAAAACAGTAATACCCTAAAATTAAAAAATTACTTTCCCGCCCTAGGGCGGAAAAGACCTATTTTGCGTGCACTTATCGAGGAACTTTTCGAATAGATCGGATGAAAAATAACTTTGTTCTTCAATAGTGTTTGTATGAAAAACAAAGTTATATTTGCGGTTGCTATATATAAAAAAATGCTGATCTCGTTCAAACCTCGTTGAAAGTGTTTATCGAGATCTATAGCATATATTTTTATTAGATTTTTCACTCCCTTACTTTAAAAGTGAGAGGGGGGGGGGGAAACCAACACATTTTTACCACTTAAGAAGTGTCTATATTTTACATGATTGACCTGTCAATGTCAATGTTATTTTTAAAGACCTATTCTATAGACACACCCCGCACGTAACTATAGGTTTGATGAATTTTTTTTTTAAATTTTAATGCCATGTGAACATTCTCCATTTTAATGGAGAGCCCAATTTATTTATTTTTTTTACTTTTGTATAAAAATCATAAAGCTGTTCATAGAATACACCTACCTACTAAGTTTCAATTGTGTAGTCTTAATAGTTAGTAGAATAAAGTGGCTGTGACATACGGACGGACAGACAGACACAGACATGACGAATCTATAAGGGTTCCGTTTTTTGCCATTCGGCTACGGAACCCTAAAAATGGTTGTCTAGCGCCTCGTCTCCTTGAGCGTGATTGTGTTGTGAGTTACTTTGTTTAAATGGCTTACCTTAAGAATTTTCAGTGATGCCTTATCAATGGCATCTCCTACAGGAGTCCTTTCATATTCGTGTCCGAAGAATGGGGATCCATCAGCGCCCATCCATGCTAACGACACTAAAATATATAATTTAAGATCTTTTAAAAAACTAAAATAACCGACTTCAAACGTCGCGCTAGTCAAAGTAGCCAGTAGACGTAGTAACTATTATTAAATCTGTGCTAGTAGTACTCGTAAGTATTAAATCGTCGAGATAAGTAAATGCATCGTAATACAAATGTTGATATATTAAAAACGGCTTGGCCGATTTCGTTAAAATTACAATAGGACCACCTCGGAAACGTACCCTACCCATTAAAAAAAGAATCATTCGCATCCGTTCACAATTGACGCAGTAATAGCGAAACATACACACACACAAAAAAAACATACAGACGAATTGAGAACATCATCCTTCTTTGGGAAGTCGGTTAATTAAAATAACAGATAAGTATTATATATGTAGTTACTTAATTGCAGTTTTATAAACTCAAAAACTAATGATACTATCTTTGAAACATTAAATCTAACATATTGACACATCTTTCTATATTTTGAGAAACCATAATGTGCAATGCATGTAGAGCATAGTTCTCTGAAAGAAATCGCTACGACTTAATAGAACGCCAATTGACGCTATCATAAGAAATAATTTGTTTAGTCATAAGTAACCATTTTTACCATGTGTAAGGTTGGGAATAATGTTACGTAGTACTATTAATTATTCTGTGATAATTTATATTTCTGTCTATTCCAATCTTGTTACTATTGAACCTTGTTACCCATAGAATAATGACTTGTGCCATTATAATGTTATTCTAAGTTATAAATGTAATAATACGTTTATTCTTTAGTTATAGGTTCTGCCACAGAATAATGAGCAGTACAAGTTCTGTTTAAAATGTTGCACAATAAACGCATCGCATGTAATCGCAATACAACGTTAATATGTGCAGATACACAGGAAAATGTTTAAAACACACTAAGTATATAAAACTCACCCAACAAAAGTATAGAAATCTTCATGTTTGCTGTCCAACTAACTGAACTAACTAAACACCACTGCCGGCGTCCGATGATGCTCGTAATATTATGTACGTGTCTCTTTTTGTTTATCTTGTCCTAAAATCAATTTCAGATGAGGCAACAGTTCAACATTCAACATTAGTTCATTTGTTGACGAAGTTAGTGGCCGAACATATTTGTACTTATCATGTAAAAGTTATTTAACCCTTATATTAACACTCAGATGTCCATCTGAACTCTATGAAAATTTAAAATTTACACGCAAGTCCAACTAGAAAATAACTAGTTTAATAAATATTTTCGAAATTGTCTACCTAACTTTCCATTGCTCTTCCACGACTACGTCTTCTTATTCGAAGCTGAAAATTAGTAATGTCCACTTAATATTATTGCCTATATTTACGATTTAAATAAAATTGATTTAAAAAATCTTAAATAATAGACAAATAAATCTGCATAAATTAAAATTAAATGCTGTTCGTTGGTAGGCGCAGCACTTGAGGAAGCCTACTTAATATATTTATGTATATGTATATGAAAATATGACAATTGATAAGATGTTTGCGAATAGTTTTTTTCATATCTTATATACTAGCGTTTGTTATTAGTTTATTTTGTAAGAGCTTCACGGTAAATTAGGGATCGGATAACATCAATGAACGACCAATACAATATACGACCGGAAAAGTGTCATAAAAAAATGAATTCGTATTATTTATAATAACTCTAGTCTAGTACAAACCTAATTTCAAAACAAAACTAGTTCGGCAACTTTTAATTTTTACATTAGGAAAAAAATTGTAGCGTCTGTATCGTACCTTATTTGGTTAGTGATAATGAACTTGACCTTAAAAGCAAAGAGGAAAAAAGTCCCGATTTCAACAAGTTTGATACAAGCATGTATTCTGTGCATATTGATGAGATTTTAATTAACTAAATGTAAACAGCAATATTCAAACCTATGTGATATAATTGAATAACCGGAGAACTAGACAAAAAGTATTTTATAATTTGAGCCATCTTAGAAATGACGTAAAGGCGCAGATAAATAAATAAATAATATAATAAATCAGACGTTTTTAACAGTCAACACGCTTTTACTAGCTTCGCCTGTATCTATACTAATATTATATTTTAAGATCGTTTAAAAAACTTAAAGACTTAACGACTTCAAACGTGCTAATCAAATTATTAGTCAGGTAGCGTATCATGTCATCGAGGTATACAAATGCATCGTTATACAAATGTTGATATATTAAAAACGGCTTGACCGATTTCGTTACAATTTAAATGGGACCTCCTGGGAAAAATACCCTTTGAACAAAAAAAGAATTTTTCATATCCTTTCAGGCATCTTCGAGTAATCGGTGAACATACAGAAAAAAAAACAACGGGTTGCACTCCTACCAGCAGAAGTGAAAACTTGAAAACGTCATTTTCGAATATTTTGGAATTACACCTTGCGCAAGCGCCCTGCGATTTTACGAATTATCGATCAGGACACGTGACCTGACGCGAGTTTAACATTTTTCACCCATCCCAAGTAAAGTGCATTAACGCCGCTAAAGAAGTTTTCATTTTTAAAAAAAATGTTGCGACGATTTGATTTACCTCTTCCTTTTTGTTAATTCGGTTAATAAAGAGAACATTTGTATTTTTCACAAGTTCACTAAGTCTTGACTAGAATACATCAGCTTTACTTCTGTAAATATTTACGTACTTATTTTCTTGATTTGCTCTCTTTTTTTTTCTTTTTTTTCTCTCTTTCACTTGGCCACTTAGGGAATCCTAGACTACATGTGCCCACTTGTTGACTTATATGAGTTAGTTTTACTTTTACGTTAGATAGCCGTGGCCTCGGTTGTTTGTGTGTTCTCTGCTGAATTACGGTGATAATACTTACATATACATAAAATGTGTTTCAAATTCAAATAACAAAAAGATTGCGTTACCTATTTGGATTAGTGAGCCTGAGTTTACCCATGATACCTACTTCAGAACTTTATTCCGAAAGAGCCTATACTATAAAGAAGAATTGTTCAATATATTTGGAATGCAATATTTATAATATCTTCTCAGTAAGCGACGACATTCGCAAAGCAGTGGGCAGTGACTGGATAGGAGGAGAGCCGAGGATCAGGGGCTCAGTAGCGTTTCTTGGGAGAGGCCGACCTCCAGCTGTGGACTGATACCGGCTGTTTATGATAATCTTCTCAGTACCTTGTCTGAGTCATCGACAATGTGAATTACATAATTGAGTATTGTTATTTTTTACTAAACATTGCTTTACTAGTACTTTAGTCTAAAATCCATACTAATATTATATCTGTTTATACCTACCCAATATTCAGACTAATATTATAAAAACGTTTGTAACTCTGTCACTCTGTCTGCTTGTTACCTAATCACGCCTAAACGGACGATACGATCTTACTTAAATTTAACAAGGAGATATCTATAGTATGAGCTTAGTATTATCAATCAATCAATCAAATACATTTATCACAGTTTTTCAATCAAAAACTGTGAACTGTGAAACTATGATTGTAAAACTGTGGTATTATTATCTTTTCAATGGTATAAGTATGAACATAGGCTTCAACATTTTTGGTGTAGGTACGTGAACGAAGTCGTGGGTATCCGTGGTAAATACACAGAATAATTAATAGTGTAAATAGATGGATTTTCTATCTAAAAAAAATATGTGCGCTTCTCACAGTGGCCCTGCGGTGAAGGAAAAACATCGTTAAGAAACCAACAACCCCCGCATGGTGGTAGGTAGGTAGGTAGTGTCCGCCTGGCCAGCCACCACCCTCAAATTAGAAAATCTGTCGCCAAACATCTAATGTGTTCCGGCAGCTATCCTTGAGAGCCAGTTCCCATTCTAGGCCTAGCGTGTTTACCATCTTCGACCGCATCATCACCTACCAACACGTGAGATAGTGGTCAAACGCTAGCCTATAAGATATTTAAAAAAAAAAAGTTTGTATTTTCCATACGATTATGTCATCTAAATAAACAAGCAAATTATAGTCCACAGGTGGTCCACACCAATTTAAATGCGATAGTCACCTCTGTTTATTTGTTTGGGACCTCTTCACGGTGAATCTGCTCGACCGATTTGGCAATTTTTTTTTTTAGATAGCCAGTATAGTAGATTAGATAAGGACATTGTGTCCTTTTTTAATGCGGGCGAAGCCGCGGGGCGCCGCCAGTTTACTATTAATATTGTCTCTTCTACGAATATATCTATTCATAGTGTCTCTCACAGAAAGTGTGGAACGGGAACGAGCCACCTATCTAGGATTTCACTATAGTCCGGCAATCTCGTGCGCGACCGTCCCGCGGGTTGTCAGACGGTGGCGGGGACGAGGTACCCAAGATGTCAGCGGGTAACGGGTGGTGTAGCGGGGAAGGGAAGCGTGTGTAGCCGTGTCACAAATTATATAATAGTTACTACCGCTACCTCGTCCCCGCCACCGTCTGTCACTCCGCAGGAAGGTCGCGCACGAGATAGCCGGACTATAAAACGTAGTGAAATTCTAGATCTGTGGAACGAGCTGCCGTCTGCTGCTTTCCCGCAGAGCTATGACATAAGAATCTTGACAGGCCGGAAACGCATGAGTGACAGCCCTAGTGTTGCTAGTTTTAGTTGTTACAAGGTGACGGTATGACGTCGATGGGTGACGGTGACCACTTCCCATCAGGTGGGCAATTTTCTTCTTTGCTACCATAATCGTAAAAAAATTGTCATTTTTATAACTTTTTTTTTTCAAGAAAAAAATACAATATTTCTTAAACATTCTTTATTTCATACATACAAATTACTTTTTTTGTTTATTACATACAGAATACAATACTATATTTAATGAGTATAAGTGCCGCCAAACAATATTTTGTCATCATGTAAGATCAAAAACAAGAAAGGATGATCCACTTTTAACGCCATATTTGGGGGCATGTAACCGCCGACTGGACGGCCAATCTCCTCTGAAAGTAAATACATCATGGTAATTTTATTTTTAATGCAAAATAAAATAACTTAACTGGCACATACGAGGTAAGTAGGTATTGTACCTTGTCAAATTATCACAAAATAAACAAATTCGGCTACAAAATGTCAAAATATAGATCATTAGCCTATGTACAAGATATATTTTGAGATTTTGATTTCCGATGATATTTAGAAATCTTAGGCGATTCTTAAGTATAGTGCAAACGCGTTAGGTTAGGGTTTCGTAACACAGTAAAGTATTATATAACTATGATTTTTCGCTACTAAAAAAATTACTTTGTTTTTCATAGTGTTTGTATGAAAAACAAAGTACTTGGCCAGTTTATTTTTTTAGGGTTCCGTAGTCATGACAAGGAACCCTTATAGTTTCGTCATGTCCGTCTGTCTGACTGTCCAAGGTTTTGCTAAGAGACCGTAAAGTACTAGAAAGCTGTAATTTTGTGGGGGTATGTAAATAAATGACGCCGACAAAGTGCTGAAATAAAATTTTGAAAAATATTTTTTTTTAGGGTAGCTCCCCTATATGAGAAGTGGGGATGAATTTTTTTTTCATCGTCTACCCCATCGTGTGGGGTATCGTTGAATAGGTCTTTTAAAATGACTTAAGGGTTGCTAATAACATTTTTCGATTGAATGCTCCATTTACGAAATATTAAACTTTAAAGTGCAAATTTTTGTTCCAGTAGGGCGTCCCCCCCCTCTAAAAGCTAAACTGCTGGCTTGAAAAATCTGGAAAAAATCGTGATAATACCGCATTTCATGAACTTTAAAGGAAAATTTTAGCGGTTAAGATAGCTTTATTAGTTTAGCAGTAATAGTCGTTGAACTTGGGTGTTGGATATTTTGTACCAAATACAAAAAATCCTTAGAATACATTCTTTAAACAATTATTAACAGGTAAAGACTTGCATTGAATAACAGGCTACTACGGAACCCTACACTGTGCGTGACCCGACACGCACTTGGCCGGTTATTGTTTAGTTGAAAGCGTTAAATCATGCTTTTTCTATTTTTCATGATAAGATAGTTGATATGATTTTATTATTTAAGATGTGTATATATGTATATGGAAAAATAAATTTGTATTTTATTTTATGTAAATTTGTTTATTATTACGAAGTTACTCATAATATTTAAAACGGGCTTTTTTATTATACGTAAATTGCTAAGACTTCCTAATGTGTAAGTGCAAATAAACAGAATGTTATCTTGATACAGAATAGAGATGAGAAAAGGTTGGTTTGCGATGAACTTCAAGGGTGGTGGGGTTATCAAGTCTAGGCTCTCAGCCACAGCAATAAATCCTGTTAAATATTTTTGAAAATTATAGCAGACATAAAATGTTATTAACATTTGATTTTCAACACCAATCAACACCAATATTATAAATGCGAAAGTCAGTTTGTTTGTTTGTTTGGGACTTCTTCACGGTCAAACGGCTTGACCGATTTGGCTGAAATTTTGTACAAAGACAGAGCATAAGGCAGAATAGGATATAGGATACTTTTTTTTTGGCTATCGAGTCAGGGGGTCCAGATATTATTAATTGAATTTTGTAAATATAAGACTTCTTCTCGAATAAACGGCTTGACCGATTTGCCGGGAAATTTTGTATGAATACATGTCATAAGGCAGAAAAGAATATAGAATACTTTTTTTTGGCTATCGAGTCAGGGGGTCCAGATATTTTTAATTGAATTTTGTAAATATAAGATCTCTTCTCAAATAAACGGCTTGACCGATTTGCCTGACATGTTGTACAAAGATAGAACATAAGGCAGAATAGGATATAGAATACTTTTTTTTGGCTATCAAGTCAGGGGGGTCCAGATATTTTTAATTGAATTTTGTAAATATAAGACCTCTTCTCGAATAAACGGCTTGACCGATTTGCCTGAAATGTTGTATAAAGACAGTTCATAAGACAGAATAGAATATAGAATACCTTTTTTCTGGCTATCGAGTCAGGGGGTCCAAATATTTTTAATTAAATTTTGTAAATATAAGACCTCTTCTCGAATAAATGGCTTGACCGATTTGCCTGAAATGTTGTATAAAGACAGTTCATAGGGTAGAATAGGATATAGGATACTTTTATTCTGGCTGTCGAGTCAGGGTGTCCAGAGATTCTTAATTGAATTTTGTAAATATAAAACCTCTTCTCGAATAAACAGCTTGACCGATTTGCCTGAAATGTTGTATTAAGGCAGTTCATGGGGCAGAATAGGATATCGGAAACTTTTTTTTTTTTGCTATCGAGTCTAAGTGTTTAGATTTTTTTATTGAATTTTGTGAATGTGTGGCTTCTTATCAGCTAAACAGCTTGACCGATTCAGCTGAAATTTTAAACATATTACAGTTCATATTGCATAGAATCACATAGAATACTTTTTTTCTGGCAGTCGAGTCCAGGTGGCCAGAATTTTTTAATAGAACTTTGTAAATGTGTAGCCTACTCTCGGTCAAACGGGTTAACCATTTAAGCTGAAGTGTTGTACACAGACAGTCAAAAAGACATAGAAGGACAACGAATAGTTTTTTTTTGGGTGAAAATTTCGGTTGTCTATATTTTTATTATGGAATTTTGTAAATGTGTGGCCTCATTTCGGCCAAATGGCTTGACCCATTCAGATGAAATTTTGTACAAAGACATTTAATAGGGCATAAGAATATTTTGTTTCGGCAGTTAAGTGTTATTATATTTTTTGTAAACTTTACATAGAGTTTGCATAATCATAAAAGTTTGACCTTAGATTCATCTATAATGACTAAACTTAATAAGTGCCTTAATTAGGCCATAAAACTGTCAGGGTCATTAAAAGTCATCAAGATTTACGCGATGGCTTTGCTTGCCCAACGAGTTTTATCTGCTTTGTATTTGCATTGCATAGTATTTAAAAAACATTCGTGTTTTAACAGCCACATTTAACCTTAGGGTCATCGGTGTTGACTTAGTAGGTTATAAAAATTGTAAGGGTCATAAAACGTAAAAATTTGCGCGCTCACTTAACTCGCACAGTGATAGCGCTCGCTGCGCTCGCGCAGTTATTTGTTTGATCTACTTTGTAAGTAATATTTCAGCATTTTTGTATTTTAATAGCCGCATGAATCAAAACGAGTTTATAAATTGAAACAGTACAACCTTCAATAATCAAAATTATTTTTTACCTTAAAATAAGTGGATATCAAGTTTAACCTTAGGGTCATCGTTCTTGACTTAGTAGGTCATAAAAACTGTCAGGGTCATAAAATGACGTAAAAATTTTCACGCTCGCTTCGTTTGCGCATTGATAGCTCTCGCTACGCTCGCGTAAACCTTTGTTTTATCTACTTTGTAGGTAATATTTCAGCATTTTTTGTAATTTAACAGCCACATGCATCAAAAAGAGTCATAAATTGAAACAGTACAACGTTCAATAATCATAATGTTTTTTTACCTTAAAATAAGTGGATATCAAGTTTAACCTAAGGGTCATCGGTCTTGACTTAGTAGGTCATAAAAACTGTCAGGCTCATAAAGTCGTAAAAAATTTTCGCGCTCGCTTCGCTCGCGCAGTGATAGGGCTTGCTACGCTCGCGCAGTAATAGCGCTCGCTCCCGTCGCGCAAGCATTTGTTATATCTACTCTGTAGGAAACATTTCAGCAACTTTCAACTTTCAGCAACTTTTGTATTTTAATATGCATCAAAACGAGTCATCAATTGAAACAGACCTTCAATCCAGACCAGAACCTTCAATAATCATAATGATTTTTTACCTTAAAAGTGGATATCAAGTTTAACCTTAGGGTCATCGGTGTTGACTTAGTAGGCCATAAAAATTTTCAGGGTCATAAAAAGACATAAACAAATTTTCGCTCGCTTCGCTTGCGCAGTAATAACGCTACATAGCGTATAATACCGTTTTTTAACAGCCTCATACATTAGACTGACTCAAATACTTAAACAGCAAAACTTGGTAAGCCTTGATTAGGTTTACCAAGTACCAAGTAATGATTAATGACTTTAACAATAGACGATATCGAGTTCGACCTCAGAGTCATCTATATTGACTTGATTATCAGGTCATTTAACTGTCAGGGTTATAAAATGTCATAAAAATTTTCACTCGCCCAATAATAGCGCTCACTACGCTCGCGTTCGCTATTCACCTTATTTTCTTTGTAAGAAATGTTTCAGGAACTGTTGTGTTGAGTCAAACATTTAAACAGCACTACTTCGTATACCTAACCAAAATGATTAATGACTTTAACAATAAAGGATATTGAGTTAGACTTTGAGGGTCATTCATGGTGACTTGGCCTAAGATATCATCGATCTAGACCTCAATGGTCATGAAGACACAAATAACGCGGGCGAAGCCGCGGGTAACAGCTAGTATTAGGTATAAATGCAAGAGTCAGTTTTGTATATTTGTTTGTTTGTTTGGGACTTCTTCACGGTGGAACGGCTGGACCGATTTAGCTGTTTTTTTTTAAATAATTGATAAGTAAGTAAAGCAAGCGTTTGACCACTATCTCACCTGGGCCCCTAGACAAAATCCAATTTTCTGTTCCCATTCATGCTAACGCAAGCTCAAAATGTTTGGAATGACATACATATCGACGGGTTCCGGGCTATTTGTATTAACCGACATTTTTGAAACTTTACACCAGAGCAGAGAGTTCGATTTTTAGAAAAAAAAATATAACAATAGCAAATCGCATTATTTTTTTTAAAAGAAGGATATTTCTATTTTTATAACATATTCCCCATAATCGTGTTAATTTTTTTTTCTAATATTCCTATTTTTAACGAAGATAAATGTCGCTTAATACAAAATTACCTATATTTTATTTTTTTTTGTTCCAGGCTAAATGACTTAACCGCCTATGATTATTATTTATTGTTCCAAGCTAAATGACTTAACCGCCTCGGAATGCAAATAATGGCTCTAAGCTAAGTGTTTAATCAAAGATTTGGTCATATTTCAAACCTAAGCTAATTGATTTAAATACCATATTTTAAACTTGTTAATGTATGGCTAATTAGTTTGTGCTATTGGTTTTTTTAAATAAATTATTTTAAATTTATTAGGTAAAGCTAATTGTATTAAGCGACACTGGATAAGAATTTAACAAGGAGGCTAGTTGAATGAAGCGACATTATTATATATTTATAAGGTGTATATACAGTATAATCGATTAGACTATAATATACTTTTTAACGCGGAGGACCGAAGCCGCGAAGCACAGCTAGTAGCTATAATAATTTTGTTCAAAAGGAATCGTCTTTATTAAAATGCAAAGTTTTCATTTGCTGCTTTATGTCTTATTTAGCGAAAAATGTACTGTAGAATAGGACCAAAATTCAACCATCACTTGCCCACCACCAAAGAAAAGAAAAAGACGGTTATTCTTTACTTTTATTACTTTAACCTTAGAAGAGATGAAAGCTTCTAATGATTATATGATCACTTACCAGTAAAAGCGCTTGCGGTTGCCCCTTCTTCGTCCACCTTTACGAATGCTTCTTGGAATGTCTCGGTGACTTCCACTGATTTACCCTTAACGATACCATTAGCTGCTTCAGTGAATATTTTTGATATGCCAACCTGAAATTATGTTTAGTTTATTTTATCTCTAACGAATACTCATTTATAGTCACGGTTCAGCAGCAATTAGTCATGATGGAAAACGTTGTCGAAATAGGGTAAGGCATTAGCCACTTATTGATACAATATACTCGTTGGAAATGCTGCTTATGTTGTTGATATTCTTCTGGATAATCCAAGGGTTTGGGTAGCAATGCATGTGGTTTTATTATGATATCTTAATCGCCTTGAAGGTGCTCACGGAAAGATATGAAGTGTGGAGTAATTGGTTAGGTTGGCACTGGGTCTGATTATTTCCTTTCGCTACCCACTTTGACTTTGTAAACTCTTCACTCTCTTTGCAGAGTAGTCGTAGACATCATTTCAGGATTAGTGGTACACTTAACCATTCCTCGCCATTCTTGTCTCAGAGCTGCGTTTCTTTTGCACTCATTGATGAAAACTGAGATCATTGTATTAATTTGATCAGTCTGACACATTAGTGATCTGCCACGAGCGCAAGTGACTTCCAGCTTGCCTGCATGGGACGACTTCATAGACTTAGGCTAGGCAATGAATAACATAGTTACCTTGTTCAAGATGGGGTTCAGGTCCAATTTACTCTTGATCTCAAACTTGGGCATTTCGAGCTTGATATTTCTTTCTGAGTTACTTAATTTGAAAACATCTTCAAGAAGTCCTTTCTGAGACGCCTTTTCCAAAACTGCATGCAGGCCGTCTACCTTGTTGGGTAGAACTACAACCATACGGAACCCGGACTCTTTGTAAGGCAGCTCGATCATCTGGAAATATTTCGGTATTTTCAGATAGATATAGGGATCATTGTAAGTCAAACTACACGGTTGGCAAAAAAAAAACCGCCAACAGGGTTACGTGACTGGTTTACAATGGAATAGTTTTTTTTTAATGTTTTTATTGGTCATATGATACATTATTATTATTATATATACTAGTGTAATTAATTAACCTAGGAGTATAAAAGCTATGGCTATAACATGTTTTTCAAGCTTATAAACTTATATAACATTTAAAACGGGCATTTACTATAAAACTAGACATGAGAGATGACAACATTAGATCTACTAAGTATTTAAACAATTTACTATGTAAGTTTTAAAATTAACATTACATTTTCAATCGAATTTTGATAAATAATACCAAACGGCGGCAGATGAATTAACTTGTGGCGATAACCGAAAAATGCAGGTATCTACGCAATAGCAACAAGAACTGGTTGAGTGAGTGACGCGCAGGCGCATGCGCTCCGACGCACGATGCGCGCGCCATATCCGCTCTTCATATTACCTGATAATAAGAGTGGTAATGGCGCGCGCCCGCGGCAAGCGATGAGTGAGCGCGCTTAACTCTGCCTATTCCTCGGGCCCAAAGTCGAGGAATAAGTGGTGCGGTAACTTATACCGATTATATTTATCGATAAAAGTGAGACTTTTTCTGCGGGTTTTGCATAAGTTTTTAATTAGTTTATTTTTATGTTTGTGATGATTTTTATGAAGATAAAATGTTTTAGATAGGTTAAAAATAAATGTTTGTATACTGGGGAACACAATTTTATGATGCAAAATGCTGAGATTAGTTTTAAATGGCGTGTTAAAAGCATATTTGATAACTTTTTTTTGTATAACCTGAAGTTTATTAATATTGCTTTGACATGTTCGCTCCACACCGGACAGGCATATGTAACGGTCGAATCAAGGTTGCGTACACACGGAGTTTAGTATGACTGCTAAGACAGGAACGTCGGTTTAGTATGGGGCTTAGGGCATTAAAGGCTTTCATTCCCTTTACACAAAACTTGGAGGTATTTTCAGTCCAGTTAAGTTTGTTATCCAGGATAATACCTAAATATTTAACAGAGCGATGCCATGGAATCTGAAACCCGTCAATTATTAATATTCTAGATGGTAATGTCCGTTTTCTTGAAAATAAAATGGCTTCTGTTGTAGAAGCGTTAATTTTTAGTTTCCATTTGTGAAAATAATGCAATAACAGGACAATGGAAAGTTGAAGACGATCTATGATAAGATCTATGTCTGGAATAGATTGTTGTTCACCACCAGTTCACCACGCTTACAGAAACGACAACGAATAGGGTCGATGTACGTCGTTCTTGTAATATCCTTTTAATATTATCTATTACTTTCGTTTTGTGTTGCAAGACAGTCAAAGGTTATTATAAACACCTGAAGCTAAACGACAATGTAGTAATAATAAGATATAGCACGCTTGCAAAGAAAATTTGTTGACTTGGAGACCCTTGGTAGGTCCATCTTCGCGCCAGTCAACTAATATATTCTACACTATAATTGACGAAAAATAAACTCTGACAAGGTATACATTTATTATATTTCATAGTATTTATGAAAATAGTTTGAATTTGTCTAGTCTAGTTTCCGTCTAGCTAAAAAATACTGTGAAAAATCTGCCGCTAAACGCCAGTGTATTTCAGTTGTGTCCTTGAGAGCTAGTTCCCATTCTAGACCATACGTACTACTATCCTCGACCAGGTCGACACTCTCACTTAAAATTAAAATAACTATAAGTAGGTACCAACTCGCCATGCATCTCGTACGTAGTACCGACGTCAAAATATCTCACCTTGGCTCCTAGCTCCTCGCTTTCTCTATAGAAGAGCCACTGCAACAGCTTCATGGTAGGTTTCTTGACAGTCAATGTGCAATTTATGTGGAAGTCTTCATCGGTGGTATCCTTAGCTTCGAAAGGTACGTTCCAGTGGCCCTGGAAACATTTTATTTCTTAAACAAGTTCATTGGAGACAAAAAGGCTATTAATAAAATACATAACATTTCGTATAAAAAGTGGTTTATTTGATCACGGAGTGGTTATATAGGATTTACATAAAGTGATTGCAAATCTTGTTAGGACTGAGAAAGAAAAGGATTAACTTAATTACGAAGGTAACGACTTCAACAGTGAAATGAACTGTTTCAACAATAATAATGTATTGTATGCAAAAGAAAACAAAAGCTCTAGTTCTGGTCGAAGTCTTTTTATGTACGAGAAAAAAGGTGTTTCTAACGAAGAAAAGTATATGAATATTGAGAAGGTACATGATTTTATTACTTAATTGCAGACGTACTCGTTTAAATTAAAAGGAAGAACATTTAAAGTTAGAGACAACATTATTTTAGTCTCCAACTAATTTTATTCTTAAAATTACTAATTAAGAAAATTATTTAAAACCGTAATAGATGTTATAGATGTAGAAAATGTATTTAAAGAATGGATTAAAGGATGGAATTACAAATTAAAGATTTAGTTACCTGGAAGAAAATGACGTTGACTAGGGCAATTGCGGTATCGAGGGTTAGAATATCCGGGCTAACTGGCGTCTTAATGTGACCCCTGGTCTTCTCATCTGACTGTAAATGTAGAAAAACATTATAAGCAACATGAACTCAATATTTTCATTTCGAATCATTTTCATCTCGTTTTCGATGCCACACTTCAATCTTTTAATACACCATTAAATTGTACTTACGAAAAAATATAATTAAATGGTGTTATCAGACACTGTTAATGAATCATATAAGTAGATAGAACTAAAAAAAACATATACATTTACTATCCCATGACAAGGATAATAATTGGTCAATGAGCGCCGTCCGGCGCCTGGCCAGAAAACGATGCTCAATTATAGTTTTGGCGTGTGTGAGCAAGAAAGTATGAAATAAATATATAAATAATAAATAAAAATAAATTGAAAATTTTACTGAGGCTTTAGTTATACTGAGTACTTACCCATGCGTTAATAATATCAGCAGCCTGCTGAGGTTTCGAAAAGTCCAACTTGTCAACCTCGCTCCTGTAATCACGGCGGGCGGTGTTGGCGAATTTATCGTCCAGCACATATTTGTCAGCTACGTACACCTTGTTAGCCAGAGTGAAGTAGCTAGGATCCAAGTCAGCCAGTCTGTTGCTTAGGCTGCTGTACCATTCTGATCCCTGGAATTGGATGATCTGCTTTAGATATTCTTTTCTAATTATTTGCCATTTGCTGTGTCGACCTCGAAATTACCTCCCCCACCAAATCGTCTTTTTACCAACAGGTGAGATAGTGGTCTAATGCTTGCCTAAGCATACTTTAAAAGGAACTAAGCTTTAAACAATATTAAACTGTAACACCAATTAATGGTTTATTGACTTTGTTTTTTCAACAATCCCTTTATCATGTCAAAGTGTTTCGATAGTAATTTAGGCCCATAGAGTAACATCCTCGCTGACATGCATCAACTGGTCGGTCCGAGTGGTGACATGAAATGTTGCGCAAAAGTTGGTTAGTGTTTCCTAAGTTTCTGTAAGTACAAGCCACGCCCTGCGGGACAGTGGCGTCTAGACTAGTTCAGAGCTTAAGTCACTGGACGCTACCAAAAAGTGAGAATAGTGAACACGAATGAGACAGTGCCTTCTGCAACTATGGAGTACCTCAAGGTAGTATGCTTGGTCCTATCTTATTCCTACCATTCATTAACAATCTCTCTAAACGCAAATTACAAAATGCCGATAATCGATATTCTTATGTTCGTAGGTAACACTGTCCTTTTGTTTCATGGCCGCAGTTGTTCAGATGTCCAACATTTGGCTTAGGAAGGCTTATGTCATCATATGACTTGAAGACAACTTATTCTCGCTTTAATGCCGATAAAATAAAAACATACTAATAAAAAATAATAAAATACTGACGTTTAAGACTGCACACTAATTTCTTTACAATAGAACGCACATGTAGACAACAAAATACCTTCATTAGGAATAATTGATGACGAATTGTATCGAATCGCATAACGTTGTGGTGGCCTTGGTATTATGGTATTATGGAACGATGCTCAAACTTAGATTTGCTTTTAACATAGAATGGGGCCATTTGATTAGTTAAATCGAATTGATGAAATGGACTCATTCTGTGCTAAGATTGAATCGAGGTTTGAGCGTTGTTCGTATAATAAATACCGGCCGTGAACAAATTAAGCTGCAAACTGAATAATTACAAATAATAATTTTAATTGTTAAGTTTATGTACGCCTTGCGAGGCACAATTTTAATGGAATTTATTTTTGATCAACACCAACATTTAACAAAATTCTGACAAATAATTATTTAATTTCATTCGATCATTGCTAGTTGTTCGCCAAGTTTCAATACTCCTTACAGTGGGCTTGATCTCATACATACCTTCTTAGAGTCTGTTACTCCGAGGATGCTGCTGATTTCAGCCTGACTGTGAGGGCCAGCACCAGTTGAGTACAAAGATAAGAGGAGTAGCACTCCAAGTGGAGACGTAATCACATTCTTGTCATAGCCGGAATCATATACTTCCTGGAATCAGAGAGTCATCAGTCTTAATCTATCCACTGCTGAACATAGACCTCCTTTCGTTTTTAACCGACTTCACAAAAAAGGAGGAGGTTCTCAATTCGTCGGAACCTTTTTTTTAGGGTTCCGTACCCAAAGGGTAAAACGGGACCCTATTACTAAGACTCCGCTGTCCGTCTGTCTGTCTGTCTGTCTGTCCGTCTGTCACCAGGCTGTATCTCATGAACCGTGATAGTTAGACAATTGAAATTTTCACAGATGATGTATTTCTGTTGCCGCTATAACAACAAATACTAAAAACAAAATAAAGTTATAAATAACAGAGGGTCCCCATACACGAAACGTGTTTTTTTCGGCATTTCACGCCATCTAATGAACGCTTAGTTAGGTAAACGTCCCATAGATGGCGTTATATTGAAATGTCGATCCCTAACACCTTTGTTAGACGTTAGATGGCGTTATAAGAAATAAAATATTTATTAATTATTATTTTTTGCTGGCGAAAAATGATAATATTTATTTTTTATGTTTTGCTCGATCTTATAAAATACTGTAGTGTGGTACGGAACCCTACGAGTGCGAGTCCCACTTGCACTTGGCCAGTTTATTTATATATGTTCACCGATTACTCGATGATGCCTGATCCGATTTGGAAAATTCTTTTTTGTTTCAATGGGTTCACCCTTCCCAGGTGGGCCCATTTAAATTTGAACGAAATCGGCTGAGCAGTTTTTAATATATCAACATTTGTATATTACGACACATTTTACTTATCTCGACGACTTACTACTAACTACTGGCACAGATTATGTAATAGTTACTACGAACACCGGAGGACGGCACGACATGGCAGCAGGGTTTCAAGCCCGGTATTACCTGTTTTTCGAACGAAACCACTTGAAAACCCTATTTGCATATATCGTTCGCAATAGAGGTTACGTTATAACAAAAGAAAAGGTTTTAGGCATTTCATGCAAAGCCGGTATGATTTTTTTCCGGTTCCGAAGCCTTGCATGGCCGGACATTTTGAATTTGACATCGTAAATTCGTTCGTATGTTACAAGACATAGATTCCAAAGGGCAGCCGTACACCACCGGAAGGTATCGAGTAAGATTTTCCGTCGGCTAGCGTACTTTGGAATCTGTATCTTATGTTTTTAGATATGTCCGGATTTATGTTGGCAAATTGAAAATGCCTTGCCCTGCCGTCCTGCCGTCCGTGTGAGTGATGATGATGAAAGGAGCTGGAATGTCTTAGCAAAACGTTGGCAGGAGGGAATGCACAATTCACCTCAATGATATGTTAGTGCAAGCCATATCGTCCACCACCGTAGGTGGTAGTAGCATATTATATCTATGTTCTGCCTGACTTAATATATAAGTCGGTAAGCAACTTCAAGGAGAAATTCTACCGCCGTCGCACACAGCCCTTGTGAGTCAAAGTATTGTAGGCCTAGCGTGTTCATCATCTTCGACCACATCATCGTTTACCACTGATGAATGAGGTAGTGGTCAAACGCTAAGCTATTTCTATAGGATAAAAAAAAACAATAATTTGAAAAATTATAATGTCTGTACTTTAATTTACCTATGCCTATTCTGTCCAGCTAAAAATACTGATTATATAATCAGCATTTTCTGACTGAACTGGACTAATTAGCTTTTGAATACTGTCTCACCCTCACCTAACGGTAAGAAATTATGCAGTCTAAGGCCCGGTTGCTATAACATACAAACGGAAGGTTTTGCTTACGATCGGTTAAATTTGACACGAGACGTAAACATTGTTCTGTTAAATTTAACCGATCGTGAGCAAAACAATTTGTTCGTGTTTTATAGGAACCGGGCATTAGATGATATCGTGCTTCTTCCGGACGTGGAAAACGATGGTGAGACGAAACGGAAAAAAAATGGTAATCTACCGCCTTGTCTCCTTGAACTTTATCGTGAGTAACTTTGTTTAAATGGCTTACCTTAAGAATTTTCAGTGATGCCTTATCAATGGCATCTCCTACAGGAGTCCTTTCAAATTCGTCTCCGAAGAATGGGAATCCATCAGCGCCCATCCATGCTAATGACACTACAATATAAAAATAACAGATATTATATACCTACCTACTTAGTTACTCAGATGCAGTTTTCTAAACTCACGGATTGAAAAAAGTATTATATCGACATATTATAATCGTAAATCGTTATTTGTGCACGAAGTATGTTGAAAACAAACTATGTATACTTAATATAAAACTCACCTAACAAAAGTATAGAAATCTTCATGTTTGCTGTCCAACTAATTAAACACCACTGACGGCGTCCGATGATGCTCGTAATATTATGTATGGAGTCGCTTTTTGTTTATCTTGTCCTAACATCCCTTTCAGATGACGCGACACTTCGTTAGTTGACGAACTTAGTGGCCGAACCACAGACATGTTGATAGGTTTATTACTAGTGTTAAAAACTTAGGAGCGGCGGGATGTTCCTGACGCGCCCGCAATGGTACCAACTTATTGGCCCAAACCGCTACAGTAGAGCCAAAGAGATGGGTCTTCGTAAATGGTGACAATCGTCGATTGTTTTAGAAAATTCTTTTAGGCCTAGTATAACTGGACCTACTACCTAGGCCTCAATTCATTTATTAGTTAAAAGTACTCTGGACCAGATCCAATGGGCCGAACATATTTGTAACATGTAAAAAGATAACCCACATTGGAATATCACTCAGATGCCCATCTGGAATCTATGGAAATTTAAAATTAATACTCAAGTCCAACTAGCATTTTAATGATTCGTTTTGATTTTTTTTTACTAATGTTATTCCAGTATAATGGCATATAATCAAAATTACAATCTAGTCTTAAAACTAATAGGTATTAGGTAAGTTATTTATAAAGTTATTAGGTAGTAGTAGTAGTAAGTTATTAGGTAAGACCTAAACTGCTAACTATTGTTAAACTAAGAATGTGTCCAATGGCACTTTTCTTATTGTCTCTATGAAGGCGACTTGAAGACACTATTTTATTGCGTTCTTTGTAAGAACGGTTCACTATTTTACTGTCACTTCACTACACTAACTCAAAAGGTTTTATCCTTTTTAGTATTTTCACTACGTCCGTGTTGTCGAGTAGCTGGATAGCCTCAACGTTCACATGGTGATGAAGTCTACGATCGTGAGCTTCGGCATATTTTGTAATAACACTATTAACGTCATCCACTTTAAGGTCCCGATGGAGGTCGTCGTTTCTTATGTACCATGGTGCATTTACGATGCTCCTTAGTCCTTTATTTTGGAATCGCTGGATGATCTGGATGTTACTTTGACTGGTACAGCCCCATAGCTGAATTTCATAAGTCCATACTGGCACTAGGACTTGTTTGTATAGAAGTAATTTGTTTTGCACCGACAGCGTGGAGTGTCTTCCTAACATCCACTGCATCTTTTTGTAGCGAAGCTCTAACTCTTCGCGTTTTTTCTTTACGTGGGCCTTCCAGCGAAGCTTTGCGTCTAAATTCATGCCTAAGTACTTGGCTGTATTTTCGTATGGTACTGCTTGGCCATTTATAAACACCGGGTGGTAGTGCTGTCTTTTGTTAGTGAAATCTATGTGAATAGATTTCGTTTCATTCAGTTTTATCTTCCATATTTCTGTCCATTCAAAGATAGTGTTTACAGCCGTTTGTACATGTTTTTGTTTGACTGCTGTTTCTTGATTGACTCTTGTGGTCATGATAGCTGCATCATCAACGAATGTTGCAATGATGTTGTTATCTAATATTGGGATATCACAAGTGTATACAGGACCGGACCTAAAACACTTCCTTGTGGTACCCCAGCTTTAATTTGCTTCAACTGCGAGTAAGCATCTTCTTGTCTTACTCTAAACGTCCTATCTGATAAGTAAGACTCTAATATATCAGCAAACTGTTTAGGAAGCATTTTTCTAAGCTTGTATACGAGGCCTTCATGTCAAACTTTATCAAATGCTTGCGTTACATCAAGGAAGACTGTAGAACACACTTTCTTTTCCTCTAACGCACTCTCTATGACATTTATGATTCTGTGCACTTGATCTATAGTAGAGTGTTTTTCTCTAAACCTAAACTGATTAAGTGTATTACTAAATTGTCAACCCAACTTGGCATAGCTCTGCCACGACTTTGTGTCTTCTTAGTCGTAGCTGAAAATCTGCCTGTTTATACCTTTTATTGCCTATATTACATACTTACTAATATTATAAAAACGTTGGTTGATAACTCTGTCACTCTGTCTGTTTGTTACCTAATCACGCCTAAACGGACGATCCGATCTTACTGAAATGTAACAAGGATATTACTTTATAGCATGAGCATGAACATAGGCTTCTAAATTCTTGGTGTACGTGAACGGAATCGCGGGTTTCAGCTAGTATTATATAAAACGATTTATTTAGAATTAATATTTTAAGTTTGAAATTATTAAGATGTAACATTTTTGTTTTAACTACTTTTATTTTTATGTTTAGGGTTCCGTACCCAAAGGGTAAAACGGGACCCTATTACTAAGACTCCGCTGTCCGTCTGTCTGTCTGTCCGTCCGTCTGTCACCAGGCTATAGATCATTAACCGTGATAGTTAGACAGTTGAAATTTTCACAGATGGTGTATTTCTGTTGCCGCTAGAACAACAAATACTAAAAACAAAATAAAGTTAAAAATTAAAGGGGGTCCCTATACGAAAAACGTGTTTTTAAACGCCATCTATCTAATTAGTTTCGGCAAAATGACATAGATGGCGCTAGTAAACGAGCCCCGTCTTTCTAGATCGCGACCAAACCAAATATTCTTGGTAATATCAATTAATCAAATATATGAGGTTGAAACTCTGTTATGTTTCTTATTGTACGGAACCCTCCCTAAGTGTGCGATAAGAGACGCGATGCTGACTCACACTTGGCCAGTTTTATTTTACATAGAACTGGGTAGCACTTGACCACTATCTCACCTGATGTTAAGTGATGATGCGGTCGATGATGTATTATTATGAATATTAATCTACTTACATAAATCAAAATTAAATATTGTACGATGGTAAGCGCAGAAGCGCAGCACTTGAGAGAAACCTGTCTCGATTTTGCTATTTTTTAAAGGTTCGTACCTCAGACCAAGTAAAGAGTCTAGTTAGTCTGAGGTTCGTTACTAATATTTAGGAATATAAATAGATTTTCTCAATATTTTTAAGTACCAAAAAATAATATTTAATCTTACCAATATTTAGTTTATTTTGTAAAAGCTTCCCGGACTCCCGGTACATTATAAATATAAATCGGATAATATCATTAAAAATTACTATTTACGATACGAAAACGTCTCTCATAAAACATTTTTATATATATTACCTATAATAACTAGTACAGACCTAATTACCAAACAAATCTCGTTCGGCAACTTTTTGTTTCCATATTCGGCCACAAATCGCAGCATCTGTATCCTTCACAGAAATATGAAAAATAATACCTTATTACTTATTCGTATTTCTGTGGTATCCTTATTAAGTTAGTGATAGTGAACTTAGTGAAAAAAATAGATGTCCCGATTCCGACAAGAATGTTCATTTAACATCAGATATCATTCGTTCTTCATAGATTTTTAAATTCTAATAATTAAGATAGTTTAAAAACTAAAACAACCGACTTCCATGCCGCGTGTCAGTTTCAGTAGTAAGTTTGAGACGTTTATCGTCATATTTCTGGAGATACTCATCAGATCTCGATGAAACTACAATGGGACCACCTCGGAAACGAACCTTACCAATAAAACAAAGAATCATTTAAATCGGTTCACAATTAACGGAGTAATCGCGTAACATACACACAAAAATAAAAAACAACATACAGACGAATTGAGAACCTCCTTCTTTTTGGGTAGTCGGTTGAAGAATAAACTCTCCGTCTGTGACATTACAATCAACACCAATATAATAAATGCGAAAGTCAGTTTGTATATTTGTTTGTTTGGGACTTCTTCAAGCTAACACTTTCTTCGGTCTAACGGCTGGTCTGATTTAGCTGAAATTTGCACAGGGATAGTCAGTATTATGGATTAGGGTAGGGTATAGGATATTTTTGACGCGGGCGAAGCCGCGGAGCATAGCTAGTAGGTAATAATGTAGATTCTTAATATACCTTCATTTTAAACATAGATCAACTTTAGGCTATTAATATAGATATTAATTTACAAAACTAGTATCGCTGCTAGAGCAGCGATACTAGTTTTGTTGTCATCTGAAGAATTCAAGGTGAATGCTCGGTAAACTTGTTTTGGGTTTGTTTACCTTTGTTTCTATGATTGATGATTTCATTGACTCAGATAAAAAAATATTTATTCTAATGTTGTCTAAATGGTACCTATTGCTTTAATTTTCCTTAAACACTTTTTTAGCTAGCTCCAAAACTTAGTTTTTGTGAGATAAGCGCCTCTCATATATTATCGTGTCCTATCTACATTATAATATTTTCTTTTTGTTCACAGAATGGAACACAAAGACGTTGTACAGCGAGGCAACACGATCCAACTGAAATTCAACGTGACAAACTACAACACTCCTTGCGCCGTCAAAACCTCCCCAGAGTTCGTAATCGGAGGCGCAGCCGTCTTCCAAAGCCGAGTGGTCGCCAGCCAGATAAACAACGGCCATACAAACATATACGTCAACTTGATATTCGTGAGATTCTTCAAAAGTCGGGACAATGACGAATCTAACTACACCATCAAGTTTACATGCAACGAGTTTTCAATCAAAGACAAGTGCTTCAGAAGCGACGATGGCACCTGGCATCTGATACATGAGAATAGGAGGCAACAGTACATTTTCGATGTTGCTGTGGTCATGGACGTAGTTCCGAACGTAAACTCCTTCGCACCTTTACACGAAGATGAAGAATTGACCGATTTCGAGCTCCGTGGAGACGACGGAGCGAAGGTTCGCGTCCACAAAGCTGTATTAGCCGCTTCCAGTCCCGTTCTTCGCAGAATGTTATGCGGAACGTGGAAGGAAACGGCCGAAGGTCACGTAGACGTCCCTGGAACTTCGAAATCTACCTTACAGAATCTCAAAGACTTCATCTACCTGCGAATGTTACCCGATGAGGGCTTGGAGCAGCTTTTGTTATTGGCAGCTTATTACATAATGCCGGATTTGGAGCATCGTTGTATAGATAGGCTAGTCGATCGACTGTCTGCGCAGAACGCTTGTGAGTTACTAGAGTTTGCGTCTAAGAATAAAGTGACACATTTAACTTTAGCTATTCTGGAAGCGGTGCAGAATGGCGATGTGCTAGTTAAAGAGATCAGGGAGCATGCGATGAAATTCTCTAGTAATTTAGCTTAATGTGATAGATTCGACTATGGAAGATAGAAGTTTATGAAATTCAGTATCAACTTACCTTAGAGTGAGGACATAAAGAGGCGGGTTCCCGGTACGGGTAGGTACCGATCCGTACAAGTAAAATATACCATTGTTTCTTAATTTTCTCCAACTTGTAATGTGTGAGCGCATATTATAACATTGGAGTATTTTACCAGTACGGATCGGTACCTACCAGTACCACAGAATAATTAATAAGTAGTAAAAGTACTTGTACCGGTTTGTCTGCACCGGGAACCCGCTTCTTTATGGCCTCACCCTTACACCTGTAGACTCGCCTCTTTGATGCGCCTTATTCACGATCCATCTTGCTGTACGTCCCAAGGACATGCACGCTGCAAAAGTACCATGAAATGGGGTTGACGTACGTCGATTATTATTATTAATTGTTTGCTGGATTTGCAGGACCAACTTTGCATCTATACGTTTGATGCGCGCATGATAGTCAGTATGCTACATCCAGCGCCGCGGCCTTGAGCTGACGTACAGCCGGTATGGATCGTGACTATGGCGCTTTAGGTACTTACACCACCCACGTAATAATACAACTGCTCATCAGTATGGGTACCTAAACTACCTAATTCTAAATCGATTCCGAAAGCCGTTATGGATTTTAAATTAATCCGTGAGCTACCTATTTGGTCGCGAAAACCTTTTCAAATTGAAATGTCAAGTTTCCAATCTTGTGAATTGCAAAGAGATCTGAGACGAAGGAGAGGCAGTTGCTGAATCCAAATTTGGTTTTGAATAGTCCTCCCCTTTGGTGTGGCCAAATGCATGAGCGTTGTACTATCGTGTGTCCGAAATGCATTTTACCGACTTCAAATAGGTGGTTATCAGTTCAGCTAGTATATTTTTTATGATATGTATGTGTAACCCATTAGTACTCACTGGCTATCCCTGTGCAAATTTCAGCTTAATCGGTCCAGTCGTTTGACCAAGAAGAAGTCCCACAAACAAATTTATACAAACTGACTTATTATCTGTTCTGTTACACTGACTTTAGCATTTATAATATTGATGTTGATTTTCAAAATTATTTTTTTATTCAGATTCGATTCGATCAGAGATATGGAGATAAACACCACGAACTTGCTACTTACAAAAAGATCGTTTCAAAACCTAATAAAAAGAACCGACTTCAATGCCGCGCTATTAATTTTCAGTAGCAATTTTGAGGTGTTTATCTCTATATCTCTGGAGATACTTATCAGACCTCGATAAAATTACCATGGTACCACACTCGAGATATCTCCTTTCCAACAAAAAAAGAATAATCAAAATCGTGTGAGAATAATCAAAATTGTGTAATTGTGTATATGAGTCCAAGTTGCTCAAATTAAATGAATTTTAATTTAAAAATCGATTCATAAACGACGAAGTTATCCGCGAACAAACATTAAAAAAAAAATATACTTATATGGTCGAATCGAAAAACTTCCTCCTTTTTTTGAAGTCGGTTAAAAATGACTTCTAGCGCGGCATTTGAAGTCGGTTTTTACGTTTTTCAAACAATTTTAAATTACTTATATAATCTGTATGTATAACATTTTACAGTCAATAAATTTTGTGCGGCATCTTTTGCATGTACGCTCACAGAATAAATAATAATACAAGGTACGGTGTACCTCCTAAGTGAATAATATAAGGTACGGTGTACTTCCTAAGTGAATAATACAAGGTACGGTGTAACTCCTAAGTGAAACCTACTTCGAATAACAACATTTTTTCAGTATCTTGTATTTATCATGTTGTTGTATTACAAAATAACTTGGGACACGAAGATATAGTTGGTACCGATTCAGCCTTAACTTGAAGTAGCTAAATAACAAATACATACTTAATAAATTAGGTATATTATTATGTAAATTTTATTCTTAACGAAAATTAATAACGATTTTGTATTTTAAGATATGTTTGGTATAACTGATTGTATCACTACTGATTATTATTGTATTATTATGTATAACTTAACTACATTTTATTACAAAAAAGCGATTTTATAATTTTTATATCAATTAAATAAAACAACATTAATTTTATGCATTTTGTTTTATTCAAAATAGCGCCATTATAATACAAGATTGAAAAAGCAAAAGTTATAAAATTATAATGTATCTGATACAATATCACACATAATGTATTATTATTTCTTAAATATCGATTAATTATTAAAAATAATAGGGAAAACTTATATTGGAATGTATTTTTAAGTAATTACACAAAAATTTAGAGGCATTCCAGCACCAATTTATTACTAAGCAGACTAGATTTACCCACATGCATTTTCATAGTTCGATGTTCCGAGACTTTTTTCATGATATAATATAACAGACCAAACGCAACGCTCGCCTGATGGTAAGAGATGATGTCTGACTATAACAGATACGGTGGCAAGCAACACTATCGATTGACAAAATTTTGATTCGACAAAAATAAATTCGAACCACATGCATATTCCCGATTTGGTATATTGTATGGTAATAATAAAAAAATAACTGTTATACAAAAAAATAACTGTGATACAAAAAAATAACTGTGTTTAAAAAGTAGACTGTCTCGACCTAAGTTTGGTGCATGTTTTAAAGAAAGGCCAAGTCAAAAGTACCTATAACCGGCGAGCATGTATGAATGCGCTCTTGAAAGTGGAAGAAGCGAAGGAGGTATGTCAGGATCGTAGCATGTTGAAAGAAGTAGTCTCTGCCTACCTCAACGGGAAAAAGGCGTGTATGTATGTATGTACAAGTACTTTTGACGTAAAATTTGTTTAGGCGCAGTGACGTAAAATTTGCCGGAAGTGACGTAGCGTCACGGTCCGAAGGGAGCGGATGTGACGTAAGCGTCGTCATATTTTATATTTATAAACGCCCTCTATTGTAGAACGGCGTAACTAAAAAGACGTATTCGCTAAAGTTCAACAGATGGAGTTGTACAAAAAAATAATTAGTGATGTTGAGAAATAACTTGAATGAACTAGGAAGTTTCACTTCTGACGCGTAGCTTTCTACTAGAGATGTTACGGAGTGTCGGCTTCGGTTACGATTGATTTGAAGCGAATTTGAAGGTTATACCAAATACTTATAGCATTGTTTTATTCATTTATCTGACCCGGCCTTAACATAGGTTCTCATTTGTCCCCAACACTGCATTGTTCACCTCCGGTTCCGATTTCGATTTCGGTTCCGGTTTCGTTAAAATAAATTTCAGATCTACGGTTTCATCTAAGGTTCTTCTTTTTTTAATGCGAGCGAAACCGCAGGGCTCCTCGTTAACATCGGCCTGCATTTCTTCTTCTTCATGATCTAAAGTGGTTGAACTAGAGCGGTGATCTCCATAGCGGGCGTGTTGTCGTCAAGTGCTTGTCTGAACAGCTGAGCGTGTTGCCACGCCACGTCGCCGCACCCGCCGGATAACTCGCACGTGACGGTCACTTTACTGAACTCGCGGGTGAACTCTGTTAGTGATTCTGTGAATAAAGTACATTTTTTTATCCATATCATAATATACTATATACTATTATCATCATCATTATCAGCCAATTTCCGTCCACTGCTGGACATAGGCCTCTCCCATGGCACGCCACTGAGCTCGATCTTCAGCTATTCGTTTCCAACCGCTGCCAGCCAGCTCGCGTATATCATCGCTCCACCTAGCTGGAGGGCGTCCTACACTACATCTTTGCCGAGCCGTGGTCTCCGCTCTAGAACTCGTCCACCCCAATGGTTATCGGTTCTACGACAGATGTGACCAGCCCACTGCCATTTCAGCTTGCTAATCCTTTGAGCTATGTCGATAACTTTGGTTCTCCGACGGATGACTTCGTTTGGAATTCGATCCTTCAGAGAAACTCCGAGCATAGCCCTCTCCATAGCTCGCTGAGTGAAATTTGAATTGGTGAACTAGTCGCACCGTCAGTGTCCACGTCTCGGCTCCGTAAGGTATATACTATTATACTATAATCTATACTAATATTATAAAGAGAGAACATTTGTATTTTTGTATGTTTGTAATGATTTCGCTCAAAAACTACTGAACCGATTTAAAAAATTCTTTCACTAATACATAGAATGGACTTTCGGAATGAAAATAGACTGTATATTATCCCGTTTAAATCAAAGGTACATTCATGGAGACCTAATTTGCAACCTAAGTCGGCAAAAAAACGGTCGAAAAAACACGTTTCTTACGAACGCTGCTTAATTGAAAATAGATAGAAGAATATTTTCTATGCCAGAGTTGTACAACTTAATAAGACCTACAAAAAAGTCCGCGACAGCATATGTCTATCTCTAAAGGTTGACTCACAGTAACCATTTTAATCATACAATTTTTGTTAAAAAATATTACATAACTTCCAAGGCTATTTTCAAGTATATAGTATTAATCCTTATCCAAATAATTAGCTTGGCCACATATTATAGATTAAAGTTGCCCTTTACAGTATATAATTCAAATGAAAACTCTAGAAGATATCACGAGTTTCACATACACGCATCGCAAAATTAATGAAATATTTGCAGTGAAACCACAGATTAGGTTTTTCGTTACTACGAAAATATTATTATAAGCTTAGCTATGCTGTAGATCCCCACCGATCACAATCAATTTGAAGTCAATATAGTATAATAATATGATCTATTGTGTAAAATAATATTCATCTATATATATAATATTTTAAACCACCCCGACTGATATATGTATACCTAATCTTTTCATTAAAAGCATTCCAATGACTCTAAACACGACATTTAAAATCTGGGCTCTAAGTTGGTGAGGATTTGAGTATTCTGTAGAGTCCAGGAGATGTCCCAGCATCAGGTCAATGCTTCCATGTTCTTACAAAATCGTTGAAGAAGAAGATTTTCGAATTGATCAGACCTATGAAAGTTGATTTCATTGCGCAATTAACTAGAAAAAAGCTCATAGTTTTATAATGATTGAACGAATTTTCATGAATCAAAGCTAAGAAAACTCTCGATGACGACATCTATCAAACAAAAAAAAACTATCAATAATAAAAACAAAATCGGTTCATCCGGTTAGGTGCTAAGATGCTACAGACAGACACTCAGATACACACGTTAAGCGTATATTATCTCTACTTTTTGCGTCGGGGAACGCCGTAAGGTTACGGCGGCAGATGTTCTCCTTGGTGGTAAGCTACTTTTTTGTAGATTTAATGATCCCACTACCACTCTACGAAAACTCATGATTCATGAATGCACATAAAACTTTCATTGGTAGGTATATAGCTAGGATTAGAACCAACGACCGTCGGGTCAGAATCAGGGTAACTATCCTTTACGCCAAAGGGCCGTCCAATATCAATACGTAAGTATTATAAAACAAAGTCCATCACTGTGTCTGTCTGTCTGTTCGCAATAATCTCAATAGCAACTGAACGGATATCATATAGGATATCATGCGGTTGTCACCAATAGCCAGAGTGTTTATGAGGAAGGTTTAGGTGCATAATTCGTTAAGGTTTTGTGTAAATTGGATGAAATTTGACGATGATTGTTAAATATGTTCATATTTTATATTCGATGCAACAAACTGATGCAAATTTTGTAGGCATATATGTTCTACCCGTGCGAAGCCGGGGCGGGCCGCTAGTAATATTATAAAAACGTTTGCAACTCTGTCACTGTCTGTTTGTTACCTATGCTACTCACGCCTAAACGGACGATCCGATCTTACTGAAATTTAATAAGGAAATACTTTGTAGTATGAGGATGAACATAGGCTACTAAATTCTTGGTGTACGTTAACTAAATCGCGGGTATCAGCTAGTTCTGTATAAAGGCTAGCGTTCGACCACTATCTCGCCTGGTGGTAAGCGATGAAGTGATGAGGATAGTGAACTCGCAAGGTCTAGAATACTCTGACTTTTAAGGGATGTGTGCTGTTGGAACACCGTAAGGTAATGGCAGCAGATTTTCGCCTCTTGATGGTGGATAGGTACTTTTTGGTAGCGAGTCAGGCGGAACATCGATATAATACCTATGCTCCTCCCACCTGTTGACGTACACCCGTGCTAGGACTTGAACCGCCAACCTCTCAATTAGAAGTCAAGCCATCCATCCATTACGCCAACGGGGCTCTCATTGTATTATTTTTTATACTAGCAGCCCGCCCCGGCTTCACACGGGTAGAACATATAAGCCTACATATTTTGCATCAGTTTGTTTCGTCGAGTATGCATCAACATTTTCAACAATCATCGTCATATATTATGTTTCTTTGAAGTGTTACACACTTTATATTTACACACTGTGGCTTAATTGGCAAAGCACCTGAACATGTTATTCAGGAGGTAGCGGGTTCAAGTCCCGTCGGTACGATAAAATTTTGGATTGTGTTTAACAATTTACAATCATCGTCATATTTCAACCAATTTACGCAAACCTTAACAAATTATACACCTAAACCTTCCTCATAAATCACTCTGGCTATTGGTGAGAACGATATGAAAATCCGTTTAGTAGCTTTGTAGTAGTTTGAGTTTATTGCGAACAGACAGACAGACGCGGTATTTTATAATATTTAGTGATATTGGACGGACCTTTGGCGTAAGTATAGGATAGGGGGCGTCCATAAATTACGTGAGGTGTTTAAGGGGGGGAGGGGGTCGAGTCAAATCTCATCTAATCTTACGATGGAGAGGGGGGGGGGGGGTCTCGGCAAATATCACGCAATTTATTTTCTGATTTAAACAAAAACAAATATTATTTCATTTTTTGTCTTTTTATTGCAATAACAATCCAACAGGTTTACGTAAGAAACTCATGTTTTGAAAAATCTCACGTGATATTTGGGGATGGGGGAGGGGGTTGAATAAAATCTCACGACATCTCACCATTACAGAAAATTTAAAAAAATACACCTCACGTAATTTATGGACGCCCCCATAGTTACCTTGATTCTGACCCGAAAGTCGTTGGTTCTACTGGTCTAATCGATACTGCTAGGCTATTCTGTAAGCTATCTCGACAGCGGAATCCGCGGTGAGATTTGAATTTCGTATTACGAAATTCAACCGTATTACGAACTTAATACGACTGAATTTCGTAGTACGAAATTCGAATCTCACCGCGGATTCCGCTGTCGAGATAGCTTACAGAATAGCCTAGCTGTACGGTGTTCCGGCATCACAGATCTCGAGATCTGCCGACTCTCGAGAGTCGGACCATTCTAGCCCTAGCGTGTTCACCATCCTAGACCACTTTATTATTTTTAACCCTCGACGCAAAAAAGAGGGTGTTTGTATATTATATCTGTGGTATCATAGCACCTACACGGGTGAACCGATTTAGATTTTTTTATTGATAGATATCTTTGTTTGATGAACCTCTTTATCGAGAGTGTTCTAACTATAATTCATAAAAAGCCGTATAGCTGTTTTAATACTATGAGCTTTTTAGGGTTGCGTACCCAAACGGGTAAAGAACGGGATTCTAATTACTAAGACTACGCTGTCCGTCCGTCTGTCCGTCTGTCACCAGGCTGTATCTCATGTAACAGTTAGACAGTTGAAATTTTCACATGATGTATTTCTGTTGCCGCTATAACAAAAAATACTAAATAACAGCATGGTGGTAGGACTATCTAGTGTCCGCCTGGCCAGCTACCACCCTCAAGCTAGAAAATCTGTCGCCAAACATCTAATGTGTTCCGGCAGCTATCCTTGAGGGCCAGTTCCCATTCTAGGCCTAGCGTGCTTATCATCTTCGACCGCATCATCACTTACCAACAGGTGAGATGGTGGTCAAACGCTAGCCTATGCTATATATTAAGGCGGCAATAGCCCAATGGATAGGGTGTCGGACTGGCGATCGAGAGGTCGTGAGTTCGATCCCCACCACACCCATTGCACTATTGATGTGAACCTACTCCAGACACAAGCAAATTCAGCTTAGTTGGAGGGTTAACAAGAATACTAGTAATGTGCAACCCACATTGCGAGTAATCAAAAAAAAAAAAAGTTAAGTTGTATAGTTTAAAATAGATAGATGATGTTACCTCCAAGAGTAACAACAGTGGGTTCCTCGTCATCGAAGGTCACCGTCCACTGCACACGACCGGTGTCGAACTCTGTATACTTGACGCGGACAGTCAGCCTACACGCGACCAGCTGCGGCGCGCACGATATCTGCCACGATATACTGCCAGACTCTTCTCCCTCTGGAATACGATATTTATTTATTTTATAATGCAAGTTTTGGCGGGAACGTAGAAAAGTGTGTGCGATCTCATTGTATTTTTTCCTAAAACTTGTGTTCTTCCGCGAGTTAATGTGTAATAAATGTGGATTATTAACCATTAGGTGCCGGTGAATGTGTGCGAGTGTGGGAAACAGCACAATGTTGAAAAACATGCTATTTGCGTTCTCACCAAAATTTCAATCTTTACTTTATGACTTAGACTAGAGTTTTACTTGAAAACTGACCTGAAATGTGACCCATCTCTACGACTTAAATTCATAAAAACTTGAAGAATTTGAATACATGACACTGGCTAAATAAACTAGTCGTGTGGAGTCATAATAAAACTAAAAACAAAAATAAGTGTCCTTCCTATATACATGGACCCTGTAACTAGGGTATGGTATTTATAATAATGCTTGACATGACAGGTTTATCTATTTTACACTAACTTATTTTTATACTATACCTACTTATTTCTTAGTACATTCTATGAGATATTCTTATTACTATGAAATATTTTACTTAACATAGATAACCTATATAAAATAGTTATCTCAATTTATTTTTAGGGTTCCGTATCTCAAAAGGTAAAAAAAGAAACCCTTATAAGATCACTTTCTTGTCCGTCTGTCTGTCTGTCTGTCTGTCTGTCCGTGTGTCACCACCGATTTCCTCAGGAGCGGGTGGACCTAGCAAGTTGAAATTTATACCAGATACTGAGGTCTATAGTCCCTATTAGGTGTATAAAAATCAAGGTCCTGAGTGAACACGATAAAAAGATATGGGCAAATTTAGATTTTCGGGAAAACTTGTAAGTACCAACATTTTCCTTAATTTTCAACTTTTACAACTTTACATCACAAATAAAGGAAAAATTCCAAAAAATAAAAAAAGTTAAAATTAAAAGGTGTCCCCATACATACATAGTTTCGCCAATTAACATAGGCCTCTGAGTTATATGAGCGCTCATACAATTTAAAGGTCTAGCTTAATTGGTACCATCCAAGTTGAGTAAGTTAATATGAAGCATCTATTACTTAATTCGATTACTTAATAATAATTAGGAACTATTTTTCAGTGTTAAACATGACATCTACTTATTATTTAGTACTTATTAAGTATCTATTTACAATACGATTAGAAGAATTATTATTAGAAGAGTAGAATTATTTTGGCCCTATATAACGCGTCGAACAGCGGCGTTGTGTCAGTCATTCTTTGGAAGCGACATTGTAAACATCTAAGTGCGAATAGCGACCAAGTGGTTGTAAAGTGTGATCAGTGAACAAATAAGTGTGAACAGTGAATACGTGATTGTGAATTAGCAAGACCTCAGTGTGTGTAACCGGATATTTGATCATTGTGCAAGATGATTTGGACGACTTTACTGGAATTTTGTGCAAATAAACGTATATCTCATCGGATTGGCATTTTTATACCACCCCGTACGTAACTATATTTTAAAGAAGTAGCTGTAATAGTTTCTTCTTTCTCTTTTCTTTCTTTGAGTATTGCAAGTGGTAATAGCCCAATGGCTAAGTGTCAGTTCACACTGAGACGCGACTCAATGCGACGATCATTTTGTGTAGTCGTTTCTATATATAAAAAATTAACCAAATTTTATTTGAATACGAATTATCTATTGTATAGTGTAACTAACTACACCAACAATAAATTACTCACTATGAATCTTCACCACCCAAATTAAGAAAGAACTTACCAGTTCGAGCGAGGTACACCTTCCCCCAGTCATGTTCAACTTTCCTATGGAGATGTTTAGCATGGAATACGCCCGCTCTCCACGATTGTACGCCCTGTGAGTGCGCCGCCCCGCTGTTTGTACTGTGCGCGTCTGTACCAGTGTTGTATCTATGACAACTTACCAGTTCGAGCGAGGTACACCTTGCCCCAGTCATGTTCAACTTTCCTATGGAGATGTTTAGCATGGAATACGCCCGCTCTCCACGACTGTACGCCCGGTGAATGCGCCGCCCCGCTGTCTATACTGTACGAGTCTGTTCCGCTGTTGTATCTGTTAATAAATAGAGACATTGTAGATATTCTGACCACGTAAAATACATGTACGTCAATAGCCGTATAAGTAACAAAGTTATTCGGACGGACAAGCAGACATGACGAACCTATAAGGGTCCCTTTGTGGTACTTAAAGAAACTTAACTATAATAATAATGAGACCCTCTGACCCCCGGCTTGCCTTGACCGGCCGGCCGGTGGTGGGAATCGCAAGAGCTAAGACCAAAGCTCCAGGGTGGAAGTGTTAAAGGCATAAAGCCGCTAGTAGCGTTTAGTGAAAGTGCAGCACACCTCTCAACACCCTTAGCTATCCACGCCAATGTTGCCCCTCGGCGCCGACATAACGGTCCGCCTTTATGGGGGGTCCATTCAGTGGGTGGCAAGTCACCACCCGCCTAAATATTTTGTAATGAGGCATAATTGGCGGGTGCTGTACCTCATCCCATAGATCAGCAATCGGACATTAATCAGCTCACCCAATAGTCTCATAAAATGTACCATCTTTTTATAATATAGTTTCCCATATCTCCTCCTCATCCATTAATAATACCTAAGTAAACATTGTAAAGGGCCTCTTGATGTTGGCTTCGGCTCCATCAATGCCCTCCAAAAGACCGGGCGTGTACGACCCGTGAGTTAGATTGAATAAATGAATAATAATAATAATAATAGCCTTTTATTCCTGAACATAGGGTTACAAGAGGTCCCTAAGTTCGGTGTGCCTTTTGGCATAGGCCTCCTCCAAATCCTTCCAATGGTTCCTGTCCCTTGCTACTCTCAACCAGAATGGTCCCGCTGTCTGTTTCAAGTCATCTTCCCATCTCCTGACTTGACGACCCCTGCCTCTTTTGCCATCTCTTGGTTGCCAGAGGGTGACTTGCTTGCTCCATTTGTTAATGGGGTGGCGTAGCATATGTCCAGCCCATCTCCATTTTTGGACGTCTATCCGGGTAAGAATGTCTGTGAGTTTTGTTCTTGTTCTTATGTCTACATTCCTGACTCTGTCTTTGATTTTTAACCCTGGCATGCTTCTTTCCATGGCACGTTGGCATTTTGTTAGCCTTTCCCTGTGGCGAAGTGTTATTGACCAAGTTTCACAGAAGAAACTTAACTACGGAAACTTAATGATAAATAAATATCTGTTTGCGCATTAAATTAAAAAACACCTTATTTTAAAATTAAAAACTCGTAGTGTGATTGATGGTCATCTATCAACAATAGGTATTTATCTTACCTGAGTGAGAACAGTCCAGTGTGTGTGAGAGAGAAGGTATGTCCCCCCACCCCCGCCTCGCCCCGCTCTTGTCTCCACACGTCTGACCCGGAGATGCGTCCGTGAGACTCGTAGTCTGAGGGCTTTCTGTAAATAAACAATGCATTACATTTTAACAAGGTAATTTAAGTGAAAAAGACTTAATTAATTTCCAGACTGCAGGACTGATAACCGTTGGGGTACCTAGACTTGTCCTAGAGTGGAGACCGCGAATCGGCAAACATAGCGTAGGACGACCTGTGACCAGGTGGAGCGACGACATAAGCAAACGAAAAGCCGAAGATCGGGCTCAGTGGCGCACCTTGGGAGAGGCCTACGTCCGGCAGTGGGCTGACACCGGCTGATGATTTATTAATATCCATGTTTTACATTTGATCTAAATAATAAATTATTAATTTTAATTTGAAGGAATATTTTAACACAATCAAACTAAAATTTATATAAAAATGTTACTTCCCGCGCTGTCACGATGTGACCACAGACTACTAAGGAAATTGATTCTCTGTGACAGTTCCGATGCGAAGAAAATTTGTTTCGCGCCTGGATTTATCACGGGTATTCCATGCTGAGGTGTATTCAGATAAAATCGTAGACAGCATATAACGTATATATAAAATTATAACAATAATAATATGAAAAGGATAAAACTATACAATCACTAGTATGAGAGAGCGATGAACAACATTTTTTTATCCTTCTCTGCGTATGCGATATTATTGTTTGGAGCCAGCTCTGGCTCCCAGTTTTAGTTCGCCCATTGGCTTTCACCCGCTGTCATGTATGACCCAACCAAATTACGTTGATCATTTTATCTTTTAGGTGACATATGTATCACGTGTTCATCATTTTAGTCGGGTTATATCTTTATAGCTATTTCATTCGCATACGCTAATGTCTTGTCTATTTAATTTTTCCGTCTACGGATAAAATATAATTAGGTAATTTTGCCGCCAATTTGCCGTGTTCAAATGTCAATTTCTGTTTTTTATTTACAGGCATATTCAATTTGTCATACCAGTTTGAAATTGAAATAAAACTTAGATAATTTATCTCTTAAGTTATCCATTTTTAGGTTTACTAAGTTCGTTTCATTTTCAAATTTCATATCCGGCCGCTCGCGCTCGAGCACGCCTGCTAAATATTGCGGGATACTTCCTAGTCCGGTACTGAAAGTACGATTTTAGGTTGTCGCCGACTATTCCCACACCGAATTAAGAAGGGAAGTTAAAATTAAGGAGACAGCGCCGTCTGCTCTTTGTGTTCTCAATGTAAAGTCTGTCTACAGTGAACGACATAAAGCTTACATTTTATAGAACATTTTTTTGGCTAGGTCCGACAACCTTTATCCCAAAGAAGGTTGTGCAAAGATATGGTTGTATATCGTAGCATGTTTGAGAAAGATATATTACCTCTCCTGCATGAGCAACACAAGTTCCCGCAGGTTACGTCTGGCGAGGTACAGCCGGCGAGCGTCAGACACGTCACGTTGCCGCAGGGAGCGTAACGTCACGATGCTCGCTATCAGATCCGCTTCTGAACATTCTGTTCTACGCTTTAACACCTGTAAAATAATAAGATTGTTTAAAAAACTAAAAGAACCGACTTCAAATGCCGCGCTATTAATTTTCAGTACCAAATTTAAGGTTTTAAACTCCATATCTCTGGAGATACTTATCAGATCTCGATGAAATTACTGTGGTACCATTCTAGGCATACCTCCTTTCCAAAACATCAAAGTCGTTTCATAATCGACGAAGTTATCCGCGAACAAACATAAACATAAATAAATATATATACGGTGGAATTGAGAAACCTCTTTTTTTGACGTCGGTTAAAAATTGTTAGGTAAAAACTATACATTCATTGCAGCGTCGTATTTCGTTTTTTATACATCAAATAAAATTTGAAACCTTGGAGTTTGATTTTTTAACCGACTTCAAAAAAAGGAGGAGGTTTCTCAATACGACCGTATATATATATTTTTTTTTTTCACGACGAAGTTATGCGCGAACCACACGAATTGAGAAAACTCATTTTTAACCGACTTCAAAAAAGGGTTTCTTAATTTGACCGTATTTATATATATATATATATTTTTATGTTTGTTCGCGGATAACTTCGTCGTTTATGAACCGATTTTGATTATTATTTTTTTGTTCGAAAGTAGATATCCCAAGTGTGGTACCATGGTAATTTCATTGAGGTCTGATAAGTATCTCCAGAGATATTGAGATAAACATCTCAAAATTGGTACTGAAAATGAATAGCGCGGCATTGAAGTCGGTTCTTTTTTAGTTTTTAAACGATATTATTTTAAATAGTACTGGGTAGCATTTGACCACTATCTCACCTGATGTTAAGTGATGATGCGGTCGATGATAGAGCCCGCTTACCCAAAAGATATTTATATTCACTCACGATTTGAAAACCCCCATATTGTATTTAGCCGGAAACAGACTCAGGCAGAGCATTCCATTCCCTGGCGGTTCGCATGTTGAACGAAGATGCAAATCTCTTCGTTAGGGTAGATCTAGATGGTATATTATTCACCGTAAATCGGTGGCGCCTTTTAGTGTCTCTGAGTGTCCGATAATATATATATCCGATAATATAAATGTGGAAGGAGGAATCAAATTATGATATTATATTACAGATTTTCATGCAAAGCCCCTGGCGGCGTGAACATTTTATGAGGAGTCAAATGAAAAGCGTTACGTTTTCCGTCAAAGTCAAAAGTTAATCTTCTGACGTCATATTCAAAAACAATAGACTGAATCTGAAAGTTATGTGCCAACTGGGTTAGAGAGAGGGAGAGAAGAGAGAGAGAGAGGGAGAGAAGAGAGAGAGAGAGGGAGAGAAGAGAGAGACAGAGAAGAGATGTATGTATGATACTAACAGGGTCCATAATGATCTCATGTACCTAGATAATATCTATTATAATTATGTACAACAATTATGGAAGCAATAAAGTATTGAGTATTGAGATAAAGAGGAGATTAAGATAGAGAGACAGAGATAAGAGAGAGATAGAAATAAGAGGGATAGAAGAGGAGAGAGAGACAAGAGAGAGAGAGAGAGAAAGAGAGGTCAGTTAGTTACCTGTTTATGATCCACAGTATATCTCCAGGTGACATCTTGCAGGTCGTCTCTAGAGAGCGCGATGACGTAGGACAGTTTCTTTCCCCAGCCGTGGCTGTACATGAGCGGAGCGTTCAACTTGCCCTCGCAGGGGTCCACGTGGAGCCAGGTGTTGGAGTCGAAGTCGAACACCTGCACAGGAAATATACTCATTTAGAAGTTGTGTACGCACCGAGATATAAGTGAACTGACCTCGCACAAGACACAGTGCAGTGAAGCAGTAGTGTATATAACAACGTACGCACCGAGATATAAGTGAACTGACCTCGCACCAGACACAGTGCAGTGAAGCAGTAGTGTATATAACAACGTACGCACCGAGATATAAGTGAACTAACTTCGCACCAGACATGGTCGGTGGTGTCGTACACAAATCTGGCATCATATTCGAGTGCGCGACACAGAGCAGTGAAGCAGTAGTGTATGTAATAATGTACGCACCGAGATATAAGTGAACTGACCTCGCACCAGACACAGTGCAGTGAAGCAGTAGTGTATGTAAAACAATATAATACGAACCGAGATATATATGAAACTGATCTCGCACCCAACACAAGGCAGTGAAGCAGTAGTGTATGTAACAATGTACGCACCGAAATATAAGTGAACTGACCTCGCACCAGACATGGTCGGTGGTGTCGTACACATATCTGGCATCATATTCGAGTGCGCGACACAGAGCAGTGAAGCAGTAGTGTATGTAATAATGTACGCACCGAGATATAAGTGAACTGACCTCGCACCAGACACAGTGCAGTGAAGCAGTAGTGTATGTAAAACAATATAATACGAACCGAGATATATATGAAACAGATCTCGCACCCAACACAAGGCAGTGAAGCAGTAGTGTATGTAACAATGTACGCACCGAAATATAAGTGAACTGACCTCGCACCAGACATGGTCGGTGGTGTCGTACACATATCTGGCATCATATTCGAGTGCGCGACACAGAGCAGTGAAGCAGTAGTGTATGTAATAATGTACGCACCGAGATATAAGTGAACTGACCTCGCACCAGACACAGTGCAGTGAAGCAGTAGTGTATGTAAAACAATATAATACGAACCGAGATATATATGAAACTGATCTCGCACCCAACACAAGGCAGTGAAGCAGTAGTGTATGTAACAATGTACGCACCGAAATATAAGTGAACTGACCTCGCACCAGACATGGTCGGTGGTGTCGTACACATATCTGGCATCATATCCGAGCGCGCGACACAGCGCAGTGAAGCAGTTGGCCCACTCCCCGCACCGGCCGCGTCGTGTTTGTAACAAGGTACGCACGTCGTTGTATCGAGGGAACTTGGCCCGACCTGGGCATTGCGTGCATTTGTACAGCTGGAAGTAAACATTGATGATTGTTATTTAATGTTATACAAGGTCATTGGCAGCAAAAACCAGCTAACTTTGGGTTTTGCCCATGTTTAAAAGTGTCCAATTCCATTATACTAGCTGCTTTTTTAACTTAATTGTTTATATTAAGCTGTTTTTAGCCATGAAGAAAACACAAAACAGATATTGGGATTGGATAGTTTTCTAAAGCTCTTGATTATTGGGGGTAATGACAGTCTCTCACCTCAAGCCTACAAGTCTCCCTCTCATCAGTCATAGAGCTGGTCCCGACGAAGGTAGTATCTCCCCCGCACTCCTCGCATGGAGGCTGGTCCAACCAACTGAAGAACTTGTACTTGAACCAGGAGAGTAACTCCATCAGTAATGCTGTGTCGAACGGTAAGTCTTGCGCTTTGATTTTACCTGGTGAACAAATAAAGGTTTCAATGAAAACTAAATTTTAATATGGCCAGTGCGCAAGGGCGGATCCAGGATTTTTTTCTAGGAGGGGCACAAGGGGCGGATGTGCAAAAAAATCAACAATACCTGTTTGAAATTAACTATTGAAGTACTTAATATGAATATTGAAGTATTTGCAAGTGCGTGAAAGGGATGCAATGAACAAAATTTGCAATTCCAACCAGAAATAGACAGATTTCACTCATGTTCTTTCTATGATTTTATTCATATATTTTGACAACTCTGATAATATGATTTTCTTCTAAGTATGTAAGTTTGTACTGTGATGGAATCTCCACAGTACACAAAAATACCGTCTGGAAGGGGGCGTGCCCACGTGCCCTTCGTGCGCTCCCCTGAAATCCGCACTTGCCAGTGCGTTTCTTTCTTTTTTGAGAAGGGAACAAAAGAAGCCCTGGCATCCATGTGAATGGCATCCATATGTAACTCCATATATAAGACACCGAATTTGCGCCCCCATCCACGCTATTCAGTACATATTTTCCATCTGACTTGCATATTTTTTTTAATTTTCTTTAATTCTGAAGTGACGATGTAGCACGCTTACCTAGAAGATACCTGACCAATCGCGATTAAGTCTTAAGTGGAAATGAAGCAAAAAAGAATTAAATGCTCTCACCAGTTTTAATCTGCATCTGCTGTTCTCTAACTCTATCAAGCGCCATGAGCTGCAGCGTCACAATGGGCATTTGTTGGCGAGCCAGCGCTTGCAGCTCCGGGTCCTCATATACCAGTATGTTGTTGAACAAATGCTGGACTTTTAGCAGGAACGGATTCTTTACTAGATATGGATATGACACCTGCAAGATTAAGTGGCTGGTGTACAATGACTTCCATACAAACATATGTAATTTATGTAAATTGTTAAACACAATCCAAAATTTCATCGTACCGACGGGACTTGAACCCGCAACCTCCGGAATAACATGTTCCGGTGCTTTGCCAATTAAGCCACGGTGCGAAGTATCGTTACGACGAAATTAGTGGATTGCATTTGTTAACCCAATTATGCATTGGTGGCGCCATCTATGACTACTTATTACGTAAGTTAATCATTCGGAAGAATACATTACAGTTTTCAAATCCGACGAGAGATGTTGCACTGCGTAAATCAAATATTATGTTTCTTTGAAGTGTTTCACACTTTATATTTTTGTAAATTGTTAAACACAATCCAAAATTTCATCGTACCGACGGGACTTGAACCCGCAACCTCCGGAATAACATGTTCCGGTGCTTTGCCAATTAAGCCACGGTGCGAAGTATCGTTACGACGAAATTAGTGGATTGCATTTGTTAACCCAATTATGCATTGGTGGCGCCATCTATGACTACTTATTACGTAAGTTAATCATTCGGAAGAATACATTACAGTTTTCAAATCCGACGAGAGATGTTGCACTGCGTAAATCAAATATTATGTTTCTTTGAAGTGTTTCACACTTTATATTTTTGTAAATTGTTAAACACAATCCAAAATTTCATCGTACCGACGGGACTTGAACCCGCAACCTCCGGAATAACATGTTCCGGTGCTTTGCCAATTAAGCCACGGTGCGAAGTATCGTTACGACGAAATTAGTGGATTGCATTTGTTAACCCAATTATGCATTGGTGGCGCCATCTATGACTACTTATTACGTAAGTTAATCATTCGGAAGAATACATTACAGTTGTGTGTTTGTGTTTAACAGTGTGTTTAACAATTTACAAAAATATAAAGTGTGAAACACTTCAAAGAAACATAATATTTGATTTACGCAGTGCAACATCTCTCGTCGGATTTGAAAACTGTAATGTATTCTTCCGAATGATTAACTTACGTAATAAGTAGTCATAGATGGCGCCACCAATGCATAATTGGGTTAGCAAATGCAATCCACTAATTTCGTCGTAACGATACTTCGCACCGTGGCTTAATTGGCAAAGCACCGGAACATGTTATTCCGGAGGTTGCGGGTTCAAGTCCCGTCGGTACGATGAAATTTTGGATTGTGTTTAACAATTTACAAAAATATAAAGTGTGAAACACTTCAAAGAAACATAATATTTGATTTACGCAGTGCAACATCTCTCGTCGGATTTGAAAACTGTAATGTATTCTTCCGAATGATTAACTTACGTAATAAGTAGTCATAGATGGCGCCACCAATGCATAATTGGGTTAACAAATGCAATCCACTAATTTCGTCGTAACGATACTTCGCACCGTGGCTTAATTGGCAAAGCACCGGAACATGTTATTCCGGAGGTTGCGGGTTCAAGTCCCGTCGGTACGATGAAATTTTGGATTGTGTTTAACAATTTACAAAAATATAAAGTGTGAAACACTTCAAAGAAACATAATATATGTAATTTATGATCATACAAAACGAAAATACTGACTTCGCATACAGTCGCATACGCCGCGACAGTGAAAATATCTGCTAGCCACAAAAACTTTCATCGAGGTATCAAATTTGTTTATATTGTTTATCTTCATATGTCCAGAGATGATTATCAGATCTCGATAAAATTTAAATGGGACCAAAGGGAGGCATAAACTCTCAAACAAAATAAAATTTCAAGTCGGTTAAAATTTGATGGAGCTCTGAGGTTACAAACATTAAAAAAAAACTAAAAACATACAGTCGAATTGAGAACCTCCTCCTTTTTTGTAAAGTCGGTTAAAAATCAGAGTATGTTTATCCAATACTGAGCAACAGTATACGCAAAGCAGTGGGCAGTGACTGGAAAAGAAGATCTGAAGTTTGGGCTCAGTGACATATCTTGGGAACGACTTACGCCCAACAGTGGACTGACACTGGCTGATTATGATGATGATGTTATTCAGACATAGTATTATTACATCAAGTTGCTGAATTACATTTCCTCTAAGTATTTTATCACTCATCTTTTCTGTTCATGATTATGACTGCTTCCACTGACAGTGTTTTTTTTTATATCTTATAGGTTAGCGTTTGACCAATATCTCACCTGTTGGCAAGTGATGATGCGGTTGAAGATGATAAGCACGCTAGGTCTAGAATGGGAACTGGCTCTCAATGATAGCTGCTGGGACACATTAGATGTTTGGCGACAAATTTTCTAACTTGAGGGTGGTAGCTAGCCAGGCGGACACTAGATACGACCATGCGGGGGGTTGTTGGTTTCTTAACAATGTTTTTCCTTCACCCGAGGGCCACTGTGAAAAGCACACATATATATTTTTCGATAGAAAAATTTCTTTGGTGAACGGCGGGGATTGAACTCGGTACCTCTGGCATCAAATCCGACTGTTATCCCGATTACGCCACCGGGCCCTTCTAATTCTAATTGGTAATGGGGGCGATAAGACCTGCACTGACGTCCCGCTTGGGGTATATTGTGCATTTCCCCCTGCCAGCATTCACCCAAGCCATCCCAGCTCCTTGACGAAGCGGAGCACGGCTTTAGGTTGCTGGCATAACGCTTCCAATGGTGATGGTGATGATGTATCGGATAGTAAAGATGATGCTGTCAAATGTATGTGTGTATGCCTGCTTGTTTGTGAACTTGGATGTAGTGATAGTGCTAAAGCAGATGGTGATGATGATGATGATTGTAAATGTTGTTGCTGCTGCGACTGGTACTCTGCATCCGGGTCACGCTCATGCAACCCAGCTGTGGTTCTTATTTCGTTTAAGACGGGACAATGTATTATCACATGTTCCACGGTTTCATCTTCTGACATGCATCCTCGACAAAGAGGACTGTCTGTGGCTCCAATTTTATAAAGATGATAGTTAAGATTACAGTGTCCCGTGATGAGGCCTACTATTAGGCGAAGGTCCGGTCTTTGCAATTGTAGCAATTTGTTGGTAATTTTCCTGTCTAATGTTGGCAGAGCGGCTTTTGTGTGTTTGCAACTCGTCATGTTGTTCCACAACCTTTGTTGTTCGGTTTCTGTGTGACGGCGTAGTAGGTCTCTGACTTCCATCGATGATGGTCTGCATAGGCCACCGGGCCCTTAATGTAATCATTAGCAAAACAAAATTGTAGAAAGAGTTGATCAATCTTTAGCAAAACAAATATAGTATTTATAGATTTAAAAACGGGAATTTAACGTGACTTACGCGATGTCGATATAGCGATCGACATATGTTTCGGCCTCATCCGGAGGCCTTCTTCAGGATCTTGAGTGCGGGGCGCTCGCCGACGCTTTCAACCTCGCACAATGTGTGCACAATGTCAATGCTACTTCTTGTCGTAAACATTCAGCGTCATGACTCGGTATGTTATTCCGGGAGATCGTTTCCTCGATGCCGGTGATGATCACCTCGACGGGTATCTTCCGCGGTGTGGGTGCAAAGTTAAGACCTTTTTATAATACCGATTTTTCATTATCAGTGAGTACCTGCGACAATAAATTTACAACCGCCTGATTCTCCACCACTGAACGGTTGACCACTGAACGGTTGAACACCACTGAACGGTTGAACGGTTCAACCGTTCAGTGGTGGAGAATCAGGCGGTTGTAAATTTATCGTCGCAGGTACTCACTGATAATGAAAAATCGGTATTATCAATGTGGTGCAAGCTACGTAGGCGAGACCAGAAGAAACGTGTCCACAAGACTCAAAGAACACATTGCTTCCATGAAGAACGTGGACAGCGGTAGCTCGGCGGTTACAGAGCACGCTCTCACATCTGGGACGACGCACTACATCAGATTTGACAAGGCACGGATTTTGGCGCGTGAAAAGTACTTTGTACCCCGCAAAATCCGAGAAGCCATTGAGATCAGTCGTCGTCGTAACTTCAACAGAGACAGAGGGTGGTACCTGTCACATACGTGGAAAACCGTTCTTCATGGAAAGCACGTCACCAGTGGCAACAGTGAGGAGGACACCTTGAGTTCCGTCTGCCGGTTGGATGAGGTTTCGTCTGAAGTAAACAGCAGTGATGAAGACGAAGCCCTCCAACCTAATCCCGCGCCTCCACTATGTACACCGCATCATCACCCCCCACCAACACCACCACCGCCGCCGCCGCCGCCCGCTCCGTCCGCCCGCGCTGCACGAGCAGCGGCCCGCAGTGCGAGGTTGAAAGCGTCGGCGAGCGCCCCGCACTCAAGATCCTGAAGAAGGCCTCCGGATGAGGCCGAAACATATGTCGATCGCTATATCGACATCGCGTAAGTCACGTTAAATTCCCGTTTTTAAATCTATAAGTTTAAAATGAACGTGAGTTTTTATAATAACAAATATAGTACTTTGTTAAACACAATCCAAAATTTCATCGTACCGACGGGACTCAAACCCGCACCCCCCGGATTACATGTCCAGGTGCTCTGCCAAAACTGTAATGATTTCTTCCGAATGATTAACTTACGTAATAAGTAGTCATAGATGGCGCCACTAATGCATAATTGGGTTAACAAAATGCAATCCACTAATTTTGTCATATCGATGTATCGAACCGTGGCTTAATTGGCAGAGCACCTGGGTGCGGGTTCGAGTCTCGTCGGTACGATGAAATTTTGGATTGTGTTTAACAATTTACAAAAATATAAAGTGTGAGACACTTCAAGGGAACATAATATTAAATATAGTACTGTAATATAGTAATAATATAATATTCATTGCAAATTATGAAAACTGTAGAATTTTAGTTTTTAATAGTTTTAATTCTAGAACACAAGATTTTACAGCTGCATTCCCGTTATAGGAGAGGCCTATGTCCAACAGTGGACAAGTACTGGCTGTTAATGATGATGATGATTTCGCCTCTAGCTATAGTAACACAGACAGCATTTTGACTTCACACATATTATTTTGACAACACTTAATAAATTTTAGAGTCAGCAAAAAAAGGGACATTGAACACAAAATATTTTTTGGTGCCAATAAATCCTGTTGAACCCACTAAGGTTTGAGTTATAGCTCAGATAAGTGTAATTTAAGATTTTTACAAACTTTAAAAAATTACTTCAAATGCCATGTTGCTCATTTTCAGTAAAAGTTTGAGGATTTTATCTCCATTTGTCAAATCTTGATAATATTACAATGGGACTTTCTCAAAAAAAAAAAAACAAATTCTAAATCAGTTATGAAATGACAGAGCTCCGAGGTAACAAACATTTTAAAAAAATATATAAATACCGCCTGTATTTATATATATTTTTTAACATTATGTAAGAGATAATTACAATGCAAGCAATGCAATTTTTACAATAGTAGTTTTGATACCAATCAATCTCGATTTGTTTAGGAATCAGAGATCTATTTGCCTTAACAAAAGTACAAGTTGAAACATAAACTTACAATATTAAGTCGAATTTGGTTAATCTTAGAAACACGGTGCTTAGAAGTCTCCTTGGGTCTACTCAGGTTATTGTCTATGGATCCAAAACAGAAGTTAATCTTGCGTTCTATAGCCATCAGAGCCATCCTTAAGTTGCTAAGTGTTGCTTGCTTTGGGTACACTAAGTTGTCTTCCATCTAAAAAAGAGACAATATATCAACAGACAATTTGTATTGTGTTGAGAATCATTGTCATGGATACTTAGGCTTTGACTGACATTTGGTTTTCTTTTACACAGATTACATTGTAGTTACTAAAGCAAAGTTACTAATTAAATGTAGCACATTACAGCACTACCTATTAATCAATTACAACAGATATTTTCGTTATATTAAGTTTAAGAATAATTAAGATAGTTCAAAAACTAAAACAACCAACTTCCATGCCCCGCAAGTCAGTTTCAGTAGCAAGTTTGAGACGTTAATCATCATATCTCTGGAGATACTCATCAGAACTCGATGAAATTACAATTTAAGTACCTCGGAAAAGTACCCTACCGATTAAAAAAAGAATAATTTGAATCAGTTCACAATTGACGGAGTAATAGCAAAACATACATACAAAAAAAAAAGAAAAAAAACATACAGACTAATTGAGAACTTCCTCCTTTTTGGAAGTTGGTTGATAAAAGGAGCATTTAATTATTTACAAGTTTCATCTATCACATACGTCTATTGAAAGCTTTTCTCCTAGTATTAGCCCTAATATTCAAATGAATTAAAAGGTGCCATAGCCAGTAATGTCTTTACGTCGTCACATGCGGAACTCAATTTATAGATGCACCTTTTTACTTGTCGCTCAAAGTAATCATTCATTGATAGATTAGCAATTTAATCTGCGCAAATATGTCTTCTCATTTTACTCCAATCAAAATGTGTTCTTTCATATTAGTAAAGGCACAAATGATAATAGAGATGAGCTCCTTTTCATAATAAACTGGCCAAGTGCAAGTCGGACTCGCACTAGTAGGGTTCTGTACCATACTACAGTATTTTATAAGATCGAGCAAAAAATACCACTATCATTTTTCGCCAGCAAAAAATAATTATTAATAAACATTTTATGTCTTATAACGCCATCTAACGTTTCACAAAGGTGTTAGGGATCGACATTTCATTATAACGCCATCTATGGGACGTTTACCTAACTAAGCGTTGATAGATGGCGTGAAATGCCGAAAAAAACACGTTTTTTGTATGGGGACCCTCTGTTATTTTTAACTTTATTCTGTTTTTAGTATTTGATGTTATAGCGGCAACAGAAATACATCATCTGTGAAAATTTCAACTGTCTAACTATCACGGTTCATGAGATTCAGCCTGGTGACAGACGGACAGACAGACAGTCAGACAGACAAACAGACAGACAGACAGACAGACAGACAGACAGACAGACAGACGAACAGCGGAGTCTTAGTAATAGGGTCCCGTTTTACCCTTTGGGTACGGAACCCTAAAAATTCACTTGGTAAATCCGAAACTAAATCAAATGAAAAACATCAAAAAATATTAGCAGTTGCATTTTTTTCCCCTCATTCTGGGTATAAATCTCAATGTTAGCTCAGTCCTTCTAACTATCGGGGGCCATACTTATGTCTCTAACTAAAATCATTGATTGAAATGGATAAACATATTTGAATCCCGGTCTCATGTAAACTGAACTAGATTGCGTTAAAACAAAGAGAAAGCGAATGATCACTAAAATATGTAGAATATGTAACATTTTATCCCTGAAAGAGTAGGTAATAAATTATTAGCTTACCACTTCAAAACCTACATATTTTAGGTAATCGGTGAATGACTGGTACTTTGTTATTTCTTTCAGAATGTTACTTTTGATTGTTCTTAGCTGGTTATCGTGAGGATTCTCCAAAATATTATTAATATGCCGCCAAAGTTCATGCAATAATTTCCTGAATTTATCAATATCCCGCACACATTCTTCCACCAGGGCTAGGCGCGCCATATCCTCCATTATGATATTAGTATATTAACGATGCCGATTTAGTCTTAGAAACATGAAATATTAGTAAAATAAGCGACGTATTGATAAACTCATTTCGCTGATAACACTTGTCAATTTTTGATTTGTCATTTTAATTCGTTCAGAAATTGGTACCTAGATAACTATTTATTGTGTCACAGAGAATAAATAAATTAAAGTTAATTATAATATTTTTGAACGGATATTTTAGCCGCAATGAAATTTCGAAAACTTTCAAAAATTAAGATTTTAACGGATTTTGTTTTCTATCCATGCAACTAAGTTTGTTATTTCCTGCTTCATTATCGAATTAATTTTGAGCGGTAGGTAATAAATAGAACAGATGCTCGGGATTCATGAAACGATTACCGTAGCGACGGAGTACAAACAAAAAATAAATAGATTTAACAACGATGCGGAAACACTCTATAGCTTTGGAAAACATTCCAGACCAAGGTAGATATTTCCTGAAAATCAAAAAATTGTACTTTTGAGTAGGTGACTAAGTTGTGTGATTAAGTTTGTTATTACCGAAGTAGGCACGCTCACGCAGTTGACCTTTTATATAACAGTAGATTTGACAACCTAGGTACCTATGTTATAAATGTTAGTGCAATCTTTGACGACGGCACATGATATTATTAACCTGTATAAGTAAATAAGCAAGGTAAATATTATAAATCATCCGTAAGAGTTTTACAATCTACCCTCTTGAGAGAAGTGGTACCTACCTGATGCGGGCGGGCCATGGGTGTAAGTAGAGATGAGATTGTAGAGAAAAACGAATGTATGGCGCAGATACGTTAAAAGCAAAGGAATGTTACTATAGGTTTGCACAATAATGTACAAGTGTTACAGATATTAGTGAAGACATTGGCATACCGCATACAGTAGGTAGGAAGGGTCACCTGTTGAACCGTTAGCCACTTGTACTAGTACACAAACAACCTCGCTTATATTTCGTAAAAGTGTTGTTGCAAAATTGTTTTGTATAAATAATTACGAGATGTGAATGGGATTTGAATGTTATATGGTTATCTGTTCAATAAGTCACCCTATATTTATAAACTTTAGTGGTACAGAACAATTGCGAATCCTACTTGAATTACCAAATAGTTAACTGATAGTGCGGTGCGACTCATGTTAAGTTGCATCTCAATTCGCATGATTATCGAATCTGTCATCAATTCTTTTCTCAGATCTCGGTAATGGCTCTAGAAATTGGTTGCTCTATGCTCGCTACGTTAGAGGTGAGCATGCCATGTGCCAAGACTTGGCAGATGAGCTGCTGAGGGAAAATGATAACAAACACAGATACGCGCATTTTATTAAGGTAAGTAAGAATTTTGGTTGTAGAGTAATAGGTAGGTACCAACTGAGGCTTTCCTCCATCTTTCCTCCAATCATTTTTCCATATTGTAGGTACCTACTAGTTAACTTATAGATTACTAGAGTTGCCCCGCGGCTTCACCCGCGTTATAAACTTCTTTTATTTACTTATGTTTCTTTTTAAAAACCTTTCTATCATAAAAGACATCAAAAAAGAATTAGCCAAAACGGTACATCCGTTTTCAAGTTATCACGTGACTAAGGGAAATAGGGATTCATATTTATAAAACCCGAAAAACCATATTGATTTTCAGACTTTGTTACCTACCCCATTTCAAAAAGTCCTACAACACGTATTTACTTATTTATTTTCAGAAGTACTTAAGTAAAGTTTCGAATAAAACAGACTATCTCATCTTGTTTTGACATACAAACTTTGAATCCCCGTTCCGTCTCCTTAAGAAGTGAATTTGGAAAATCCCCTCTTATCGGATACCTACGTAATAATATAACTAACTCCATTCTAAATTTCAGCTCAATCTAAAACAATATTGTATTTCAGACTTTGTTACCCCATTTCACCCTCTTAGGAGTTGAATTTCGAAAAAGCCTGAAATACGTTATTACTTATTTATTTACTGAAGCACTTGTGTGAAGTTTCGAATAGAAAAAACTATCTAATCTTGTTTCTCAATACAAATTTTGAAACCCCGCTACATCCCCTTAAGGGGTGAATTTTAGAAAATAATTTCTGTGGGAAGTAACGTCGCAATAACTATCTGCATGCCAAATTTCACCGCAATCCGAAACAATATTTTCAGACTTTGTTTCCTTATGTCACCCTCTTAGGGTTGACATTTCAAAAAAGCCTGCCACACGTGTTAACTATTTTTTTTACTGAAGCACTTATGAGAAGTTTCGAATAGAAAATACTATCTTATCTTGTTTCTCCATACAAACTTTGAACCCTCATGTCATCCCCTTAAGGGGTTTATTTTAGAAAATCATTTTCAGGGGGAACTATCGTTGTAATAACTATCTGCATGCCAAATTTCAGCGCAACCCGAAACAATTTTGGTTTTCAGACTTTGTTACCCCATTTCACCCTTTTAGGGTGTGGAATTTTGAAAAAGCCTAAATCACGTATTTACTTATTTTTTTACTGAAGCACTTGTGTGAAGTTTCGAATAGAAAAGCATATCTAATCTTGTTTCTCCATACAAACTTTGAACCCCCATTTCATCCCTTAAAAGGTTGAATTTTGAAAAATCCTTTCTTAGTACACCTTACGTACTAAGACAAATATACCCTCCAAATTTCAAGTCTCTACGACCAGCAGTTTAGGCTGTGCGTTGTTTGTCAGTCAGTCAGTCAATCAGTATGTCAGGACAAAGATTCTTATGGTATTAAATTTTACCTTCTGGTGGAATGTTTTTCCACAGATGAGGAGCATTAGGTATATCGACGTTCCGGTCGACTTGCTATCAAAAAGAAGCTTACCATCATCAAGGAGAAAATCTGTCGCCATAACCATACGGTGTTCCGACAGTACACAGCCCATGAGAGTAAGACCATTCTTGGCCCTTGCGTGTTCACCATCTTTGACTACATCATTATTTACCATCAGGCGGGAGTGGTCTTAAGCCTATTATGTAGGATAGGTATAAAAAAGTGTTAGTCTAGTACTAGAAGACAATGTGAGTTGTGTGATATGAGAAGGCTCTGAATTATATATTAATATATCTGTTTAGGCCCACGACCCTATATATTTTAACAACCATCATAACGCAATTTATCTTAGGATATACGAGTATACAGGCTATACACGAGTATACACTTTGCTCTCATTTATTAACGGACTTCAAAATAAGATCGTTTAAAAAACTTAAAATAACCGACTTCAATGCCACGCTATTAAGTTTCAGTACCAATTTTGAGGTGTTTATCTCCATATCTCTGGAGATACTTATCAAATCTCGATAAAATCACCATGGTACTACACTTGGAATATCTCCTTTCCAACCGATTTTGATTAATATTTAATAATCAAAATCGGTTCATAGACGACGAAGTTATCCGCGAACAAACAAAAAAAAAAAAAAAAATATAAATACGGTCAAATTAAGAAACCCTTCTTTGAAGTCGGCTAAAAATGAGTTTTCTCAATTCGTTTGTTTGCGGATAACTTCGTCGTCTATGAACCGATTTGGATGATTATTTTTTTGTTGGAAAGGAGATATCCCTAGAATGGTACCATAGTAATCATCTGGTTCTGTTCAGGTTTAGCATCAACAATGATCAGGTTCATCGATATCTGATAAGTATATCCAGAGATATGGAGATAAAAACAAAAAAGGAATGGAATTCCCTGCCAGAGTCTGTGTTTCCTGTGAAGTACAATCCGGGAGTCTTCAAATCGCGAGTGAACAGGTATCTTCTAGGCAAGCGTGCTACATCGTCGATCACATCTTCACTTAACATCAGGTGAGATAGTGGTCAAACGCTTGTTTATCTACAATAAAAAATAAAAAAAAAAAACTCAAACTTGGTACTGAATTTTAATAGCGCCGCATTTGAAGTCGGTTCTTTTAGTTTTTTAAACGATCTTATATATTTTGTATTTACCCGACTACACTACGGCGAAGCAAAAGGGAGGGTTATGTTTTGTATATATATATGTCGACTTTCATTTGCCCTTACGCTCTTCTTGTACACCACGCACCGACTTGCAATCAAAACTTATTTAATCATCAAGAAGCCATTTTTTACGCCAATTTACGAGCAGCTAGTGCATTTAAGTAGTAACTAGCTAAATGTACAATTCCATGTATTTCAACTCGTCTTCACCGATCATTATGCTAGAACTTGGTGACATATTCTTTCATAGTGATATCTAAGTGTCTGGTCTTCAGGGATCGGTTCTGGCAGATGCTGGGAGGCTGCAGGAGGCATTGGAGAAGTTCCACAGCTGTCTCAGACTAAACCCTCAAGATCCTGAGCCACTGAAACAAGTCGCCAAATGCTTGTAAGTATTAATTTAAAATAAAGAGCGTGCGCTAGAAGCATCGACGTCATAGCAGCAAGAAGTGACATTTCATTCAGAGAGTGGAAATTCATTTGTACAACTCTTATCTGTTGAATTTAGCGGGTCGAATGCCCGAAAAATAGCGAATACGTACGTATTACGTAGTTACGCCGTTCTATAATAGAGGGCGTTTATAAACATAACATGACGCGTACGTCACTTCCGTTGCATTCTGACAGTGCGCCTAAAGAAGTGTTACTTTAATAATTAACTACATATCTGGCTCTTCGAGCATTTACCAATGGAAATGTTAACGTTGTAATCCGCAAACATTTTTTTCTGCCGATATTTACGGGGGACGAGGTAAACACGCATTGCACACACACAAATCACTCACTTAAACAATGCCGCACACTAGCTTGAAACACGCACACAGTATCAAAAATACAGCGTAGTTACGCACGCTCATATGGCCAATAATGGCTCAATAATGGCAATAATATGGCCAGCAGAGGGGTACACCTTGCGTTAACATCTCCATTGGTAAATGCTCGAAGATCTGGCTAGGAAAAGTAATCTGACCTCCGCGCCTGACGCAAAAGGGTGTACCTACTCGTACCTAGTTGTATCAGTGTGTCGGCTTTTTGATACTTCTTTATGCGCACTGGGGTATAATTTGACGGAAGTGACGTAGCGTCACGGTCCGACGGTAGCGGATGTGACGTAAGCGTCATGTTATATTTTATATTTATAAACGCCCTCTACTTTTTAATTTTTTTAAAATTTGGATTTTATTGTAAAATTTGTTTTAGAAAATGGATAATCTAATAGAACTTTAAACAGTATGTAGTATAATAAATAAATGTAAATGTAAAATATGATATTGATATGATTGATTTTAAATTAAAGCGTGAAAATTGTGAATTTATGGGTGAAAACTTACCTGAAATAAATTAATTTTAATTTTTTAATTTTAATTTAATTTAATTGTGTGTCGTACCCACGAAGACGTTATTCGCTAACATTTCATAGGTGGAGTTGTACAAAAAAAAGTGATGTTGAGAAATTAATTGAATGAACTTGGAAGTTTCACTTCTAATAAGTCATAAAGTAAAGTAAAGTAAATATTTATTACTTAACTGTTTGTATATAGCTTAAGGTGACATTATAGTAAATCATAATAGTACATTACGATATTAGTGCGTTATAACCAATACGCACGTATATCGTACGACGTTTTTTAACACATTTGCGAGGAAACAGAAAAAAAACATTTTATATTTTGTTCATTTCTAATTATTGAAACAGTTAGTGAAATTTTCATACGTGGTTATGTATCTGTCTTTGGATATTGACGGCAGCAAGCTGTCGCATGCGGTTCGGGCTTCTGTTAGTATATCCGGTGGAGTTGAAGTAATATATGGCTCTTCTTCATTATTGAAAGTTGTCATATTTAAATTTTCACAATACAAGTACAAAGAAAAGAAAATTTGAGAAAAATGGCGCGAGGATTATTTTCTGCCGTAGCTGCGTGAAAATGTTGGCAAAGACGTTAGAGCATGCAGCCAAGTTTTTAAATTACCGAATAAACTGATTTCTTTATTTTAAATAAACTGAATCTGTGAATGCACACTGTTGCTTTCCCGCCATTTTAACAGCACGCCAGCGCTGCTTACTGACTGGCGCCGCGCGGCGATTAGTTCGAAATTTGAATAGCAACAGCGCGCGAAATGGCAAATAATACTGTTATGGAATTTGTATGGACTATAACTTAACTATTTGCTTTGGTAACATACGCGTTTTTTATGACCCGCTTTACATATTTAAAACCGGTGGAATTACATTAGCTTTACGAGCAACGGTGTTAAAAAAGAACATAATAGTTTACCATATCAGGTGTGCATAATGTAACATGATGGAATAAACATTGAATTTATAATTAGGTATACAAAATTAATTATAAAGATTTATATGTGCTATATATGTAGAATTGATTATTAATTTCAATATTGGTTCATACATATCAACTACGACGACATATTAAAGAACACTAACGATCTAGGTGTTAATAAATCAAACATGCCTTGCGAAATATCGCTCAATTATTTAAAAAACCCATGTTTAAAATTCCTCAGATTTCGCCAAGGACGATTTCAGCTCTCCTTAGAAGCCTTCCTAGAAGCCGATAAGTTGACAAAGATACCGGACGCTGATATTTACTGTAGTCTAGCGGAATGCGCCTGGAACCTCGGTGATATCCAGCGGGGGGTGGAGTGGGCCAGGTCGGCGGTGCAAGCTGGTGGGGGAGAGCGAGCTGGTTCTTTGCTTGCCAGACTGCTGGTCGCTTGTGATGAGATACAGGGAGCTCTAGCAGCCTATGAACATGTTTTGGGGTAAGTTCGTGTGATCGTGGTAGATGCTCTTATGTTTTTTAACCTGTTTTATTTAGCTTGCCCTGCTTATTAAATCCGAATTAATATTATAAAATCGTTTGTAACTCTGTCACTCTGTCACTCTGTGTGTTTGTTACGTAATTACGCCTCAACAGACGACCCGATCTTACTGAAATTTAAAAAGGAGATTTGTAGCATGAGGATCAACATAGGCTACTTTTTGTAAAAAATAAAATCAGATTTTTTACACATAACTTAATTAACTCGGACCACACAATAATGTTGATTGACAGAGCTTTACAGTGATAAAATTCTAAATCTAAACATCAATTTGATCAGTACATCACATATGATGTTAAGAGACGATGTGCTTTATGGTGGTATCGTGCTCATCTGGAAGTGAAAACGACAGTAAGACGAATTATCGACAAACAAAGATTTGCCCAATTCATAGAGCGCATCAGTCTCAAAGCCCCGATCTGGCGGGCACCGAAGATCATGCTAGAACTTTGCGAACTGCTTGGCGATATGTTTTTGGTCGATGTATAGTGATAGACCATGGCCGAAGCCTACCACGAGTAGTCAAATATTTAGTGGGCTAAGTCTACGGACGCGGTATACCAGACGGGATGGGAGCGTCATTGTTATACTATAGTATATCAATGACGTTGGTGACAATGAGCACTCCGGGTAAAGGCGAGTTACTGACTACATTGCATTGTCAATTTGTCACTTTCCATCTGGTAATCTGCTAACGCAAATGATAATGTAACTAGATACCTACTTTTATATCAATTTAATAAATAATCTTAGCTTTCAAGGATCTAAATCTAGAAACACTGCTATGATCTGATGAACGGACTTGATCATGATTAATCCTTAATATTCAACAGATTCCACGCCTGTGGTGCCGATACCCTCGCCGCAGCAGGCGCCCTACGCCTTAGAGCTGGTGATCCTCGAGGTGCCTTCCAACTCCTCGGCGCAGCACTAGCCCAGCAGCCCACGCAGCATGCTGCAGCGCTAGCCCTGGCTGCCATGATGCTGCAGCATAAGGACCTTGATGCAGCACTTGCGAGGCTTAAAGCAGCGCTGTCAGCACATCCTACTTGCGTCGCTGCACACAGCAATCTAGGGTTGGCTTTGATTGGGAAGAAGAAGTTTGTTGCGGTACGTGCTAAGCTGCTGAATTTATTAAGGCTCAATATTTACTTACCGTCAACTCGATACAAGAAACGTTCACTGAGAAAAAGCTAAGTCCATATTATACCTAAGTCCGGTTCATATATAGAGAACTTACTCTACCTAGATGGTGACTAATGTGTAAGGTGGGGTCATATTTGTTTAGAAGTAGAAGTGGTGCACAACTAACTTCAATACACAACCAAGCCTAATCCATATATTAGTAAATCCGTGACTCTCCTAAGTTTTAGCCAGTTCGGAGACTAGCGTGCCGATAATACTCGTAAGTGATGTCTTTGTTTAGGATTAGATTTGTGCCACGAGCATAACTTGTTGTTGTTGGGTATAATTTGTATCCGTTATTTGTAAAGTCCTTCGCGATGGAGGTATACCTAGTGCGGGGAGTTGTCTTTTTAAATAAAACTGGCAAAGTCGACTTGGACTCGCCCACCGAGGCTTCCGTACCAACGTTGGTTAGTACCAATTTAGCTAGACCTCTAAATTGTATAAGCGCTCATATAACTCAGAGGCCTATTTTAATTGGCTGAATCTATGTATGTATGGGGACATCCTTTAATTTTCATTTTTTTTTTAAATTTTTCTTTTATATGTGCTACCTTGCTTCTTGCCAAATTTTATGATTCTAGGTCAACGGGAAGAGCCCTATAGGTTTTCGACCCAAAACCTATGGTACTTCCGGTTGAACTAGAATTGTCAATTTTGGTCACAAGCAAGGTCTTACAACAAAAGCAAAGGAAAAATTCCTAAAAATAAAAAAAATTGAAAATTAAGGTTATTGGTACTTACAAGTTTTCGCGAAAATGTAAATTTGCATATCTTTTTATAGCGTCGACTCAAGACCTTGATTTTTATACACCTAATAGGGACTATAGACCTCAGTATCTGGTATACATTTCAACTTGCTAGGTCCACCCGCTCCTGAGGAAATTGGTGGTGACACACGGACAGACAGACAGACAGACAGACGGACAAGAAAGTGATCTTGTAAGGGTTCCTTTTTTTACCTTTTGAGGCACGGAACCCTATAAAACGAATTAGATTGCGTGTTTGTACCTATATTGACGAATCATCACAGTAATATTAGAAAGGCAAAAGTTTGTGTGTATGTTTTGTTACTTCGTCACGCTAAAACTAGACTACCGATTGTGCTGAAATTCGGTATGTAGATAACCTAGACCTTGGAATAACACATAAGGCCATCGATGTACATGTAAACCAGAGGCACAGAATAATGAATAGTACAGGTACCAGAGGCGCCCGTCATAATTTGAACGTAGAGCGAGTTCGCGACGCGTTATCTGGTACGTAGTACATATACATCGATGCATAAGGTACCTACTTGTGGTGTACATTGGGTTTTTATCCCGATATTCCCACGTGAACGATCTACGATGTCTACGCTGGTAAAACCGCGGAGCACAGCTGTGTCTACATATGTACGAAGACCGTAAAAAATGGCAAGAGACCTAAGTCTTACCTATCAATAAGGCTTATGGTGATGCTAATGTTCTAGGCACTGACTTGTCTCCAACGTGCAGTTTGGTCAGCCCCGCTGAGTGGGCGCGCGTCACACAACCTGGGATTGGCGCTGCTCACGTGTCGCCGACCAGCTTCAGCATTCTGCAGGCTTGCGACTGCGGCTGCTTTGCAACCTACAAATCCTTACACGGTAGGTATAGATACTGTTAGATATTCGCAAAGAAATTCTGATGCTACCGCTTAGAGACGACACGCAACGGATATTTTACTGTGTAATGCGAGGGAATCGCCCCGGCCACCACTAGGATTAGAACCGGGAATACAAAGGACTCACCAGCACCGCAGGCAGAAACTTACACCGGAGTCAAAGCCTCTTGCCACCAAAGTTTTCACGGTTTCTCCCTAATGTTTTGCACACACGGAACAACACAAACGCGTGTACTCAGAAGAACGATATCGAAAGAAAGAAAAATCATTTATTTGACATAACACATTAAAATACTTACTAAAACAATGAAACAAGAAAAAACAAGAAACAATGTGAGGTGTCAAAAAGGCTTGTCTCAGCACATTATGTCTAGATTTACACCTGGACGCTGATTTTCAGACAAGCCTGCGGGTGATGAAAAAAATGCGAAAATATTTGTAAATAAAATAATAAAAATAAATAATAAATTGATACATAGATAAAATAGGTACACTTAGATAGATATTAAATATAAATATATTTAATAATATTAAATATAGATATTAGATACTAAATATATGTATAAAAAATTTATATGTCGGAGCGAAAAAATATAATAAAACTTATAAATATGTATTTTAGGTTAATTAGGAAAGGAACAACAATTTGGAGGCTTTTAATTTAGAAAGGAATAGCTGGGTCATTTGGAAGGCAGAACTAAATAAATAAAATTATTAAGATGAGCGAGAATATATTGTATATGTCTTATATGATCGACATATCTTTATTTACATCAGCATTTTTCCGCTGCTCAACTATCAGGTACTGCTTTAACTTAAACTTGAAAGAACTTAAAGTTTTAGTACTCCTTATCGGAGGAGGGATGTTATTCCAGCACCTGGTAGCGTAGTAGCGGAAAGAGCCCCTAAAACCGCCTGAGTGATGATGCGGTGTGGAGAGCTGCTGTGAGACCTGTCTTATGGGACACGACCTTTTCTGAGATCTCCAGATGAGCCTGTCGCATAAGTATGACGGTTGTCCGTAATTAAGAATCCCGAAAAGAAGGGACGCGAGGTGGAGGTTACGTCGAGATTTCATTTTCAAAGCGCAGTGGTTGTTAGGAAAGGTGTGACATGACCTCTAGCGGGGATATTATAGCAAAATCTTGCACAGGCGTTTTGTACTCTTTGAACTAAATGTTGAGTTCGAGACAGCAATCGTGATCCATACACAGTGTCCGCGTAATTAAGCTTAGACAAGATGAGTGATTCAACCAATGCAATGCGAAGGTCTTCGCTTAAAAAGGGTCTAAGCTTATAGAGCGTTTTTAGTCTATAAAAACAGTTTTTAATTGACTCTGCAATATGCTCTTCAAAACGCAAGTGTACGTCTACTTTAAGACCTAGATTGCGAGCTACGTATACTCTCTCAACCTTTTCGCCCAATATAGTTATATTAATATCAAGAGGTAGCAAAGAGAGTTTATGTTTACTTCCAAAAACCATAAATTTAGTCTTACTGGGATTTAGTAAAAGGCAATTATTAACAGACCAGCTTACTATAGCATTTAAATCTTCAGTTATATTTTTAATAGCTGTGTCTAGAAAGTCTGGTGCAAAATGTATATAAATTTGGATATCATCGGCATAAATGTGAAATTTGGAATGTTTTATGTATTTTGTAACGTCGGCACTATACAATATAAATAGAATAGGGCCCAGTATGGACCCTTGCGGCACGCCTCTATTTACTTCGGCTTGTGAAGATATTAAAGGGGGACCACTATTCTGTCTCAGTTCGACATATTGCCGACGGTTACTTAAGTAACTGTCGAACCACTTAATAGCTGATGCGTCAAAACCGTAGTAATTTAATTTTGAAAGAAGTAAATTTATGTTTATTGCGTCAAAGGCTCGCGAAAAATCCAGCAAAACTAGCAAAGTGCACATGCCCTTGTCTTGGGCCGCTAAAATATTGTCCGTGACGTCAATTAATGCTGTGGCCGTGCTTCTACCTCTCCTGAATCCTGACTGCACCTCCGGTAGTATTTTGTTATTTTCTAGAAAACTATTTAGCTGCTGACATACTACCTTTTCCATGATCTTAGACATGCATGGTAAGATGCTTATTGGTCTAAGATCTTTTAATTCATGTGGATTGTTGTTTTTCGGTAAAGGTCGTACGATAGCGGTTTTCCAGGCTTCAGGGAAGGTACAGGTACGAATAGAGTTGTTTATCAAAGAAGTGATAATATCGATGGTATTTGGCAAGGTAAAGAGTATCATGTTTAATGTGATATGGTCACAGCCCTCTGCGTTAGATTTTATCGGCCATATTATCGCTATAGGCGCTGTCTGGTACTGACAGCTATACGCTTTTAGGTTTTCACCTGTGGTGTACAGTACCCTTAGTACGAGTTTTTACCGTAAACGCTTTTGACAGATCTCACATAGTTTTCGACTTATTCTGGCTCCCTGATTGTTCTAAATTTAGTGAAATGTAGTAACCACTAGAGACGCTGTACTGTTTATCATACAAAATGTGTTCGAAATACGATATCGAATTTGGTATGAAAACTCGTACTAAGGGTACAGTTCGTCAGGGGTGCCAGACTAGGCGATTTATCGCCATTTACGCTACCTGGAGGGGTCAACTGGCGACCAAAAAATCCAATCGGCTACCAGTAGCCATTTAGGCTACCTAGAAACAAAAGAACGGGCGATTAAGGCTACTTCAGGATTACTCCAAATGTTTTATATTATTTCTTGATAGTTATATCAAAATATGCGAAAGTATGCGATATAAACGGTAAGTAATATAATTTGATTGCGTTTACATACAAGTTTAATTTTTTACACTGTATTTGATATACATTTCATCTTAATATCTCTACGCGTTCCTGAGAAAAATAGTCTTGACAGACGGACAACAAAGTGATCCTATAAGGGATCAAATTGACGAATTGGGAAGGGGGATAAAATTGACAAATATATATATATTTGTCAATTTGAGGTACGGAACCCAAAAAAAAATATTATTCTACTTTACGATGTTCTTTTCTTACGTGTCTTTTTTATTTGGGCTAAATATACTTAGCTCAAAATGTTAGGCGAATTAGGCTACTTTCCCGAAAAAATATATTAGGCGATTTAGGCTACTCGGTAGGCATAATTCGGCGAATTGAGTTAGCTGATATCTGGCAACCCTGCAGTTCGTCCGTGACGCTTACGGTAGCAACTATCAAGCCTACATGTTGGAGATCACTGCGCTGCGTATCCTCTCCTTTCAAATCTGCAATTTTTTTCTTTCACGGTTGGATTTTTATATACTGTTTTTTTATTTATTTACTGTACGCTTAGATCATTTAAACTTCGCAACAGATGTTAATGCCGGTTTCATCAATAGATAGAGTGATTTAAAAGGAAGGTTATTAACTAAGATTAAACGCGGGAAGAGCCGCGGGGTGCAGCTAGTAACTAATAAAGCAGTGGTACCACTCCAGGTGGACTAGCAGAAGACCTACCATAAACCTACGACAGTAGGTACCTATCCTATCCTGATTACCTACATAATTCTAGTAAGTACTTACCTTCATTAACGTCTAAAACATCAACCTTCCCAGGTCCTCCTCATAGCCATAGCCCTAGAACGTCTCGGAGATAGTCGTGCAGACTCGGCATATTCCCGAGCCGTGGCCTTGGCTCCAGATGACCCCTTCCTTTCCCTCAACCTGGCTGGGAGGCATGCGAGAGAGGGACGGCTGAATGATGCCTTGTTAGAAGCTTCGAGGACTGCACAGTTGCTGGAGACGATGGAAAAGCCGGATGCTCAAGTGAGTCATTGTCCTAGTCGATCATTGATCGCTCGAAGATGGTTCTTTTTTCTAAAGGCTTCCTGATTTTCAATCGACTACCAAAAAGTAGGTTTTCGAGGTTAGAGGTTTTCAAATCGTCAGTGTGTTTTTTTTGTATGTTCGCTACACGATTACTCCGTGAACTAAAACAAAATTTTAAAATTATCGTGAATTTGTAACATTATTATTGTTATATACCGGCTGTAATTCACGTACCTTTAGTCGAATTTTCTCGACCTAGGTTTCGAGCGAGTCAGTCGCTCTTCCTCGGGAGTGAGGTCACGCGGTGAGATCGCGATGTTCACTGACTCGCTCGAAACCTAGGTCGAGAAAATTCGACTAAAGGTACGTGAATTACAGCCGGTATATAACAATAATAATAAAACAAAATTTGAACATTTTAATGATTCTTTTTTTCATCGGTAAGGTTAATTTTCAAAGGTTTCATTTAAATTTTATCAAGATCTGTTAAGAGGGAACGCGGGGTGCACTTTTCCATACAAATGTATTCCCCCGTTTCCTCCCTGGAAAATGCTTCTAGAGAAAAATTGTTTAGTACAAAAATCAAGGTTGGCTGTAGCTACGCCCCACAGATATATATCTGTGGGGCGTAGCTACAGCAGACCTTGATTTTTGTAAAAACATTCTTACTACGCCCCTATCATTTTCTTTTTTGACCAACCAATTGCAAATAGAAATATGACCGTTCAAAAATCTACAAATTTTTCTTAAGCATTTCCAGGGAGGAACCGGGAGAATATATTTGTATGGAAAAGTGCACCCCGCGTTCTCTCTTAAGGGTCTAAGATATAATGATAAAAAAAAACTCAAATTGTTTACTGAAACTGACTCGTGCGACATGGAAGTCGGTTTTTTAGTTTTTAAATTACCTTAATAATTTAGTCTTAGATGTATAGAGAAATGCAACGCGTTTATAGAAATTCCTACTATCTTTTCAAATTTAACCTGTCGGAAAATGTAGGTATTTAATAGATACCCTTGAACCAGTGTTGTAGGTGCGCTGAAGAGCGTCGTTATAATAGGTACGAGTATATCATTTGACACAACCTATCAAAATATCCTAATAAGGGTAGGCAACACGCCTATAATACCTCTGTAGGGTAACGCCACATGAGTTAAGAAAAACGCCACGCAATACCTCTGTCTGTAGGGCTATTCTGTAAGCTCAGACTATCATAAAAAAGGCAGACAGATTCGTGCCGAACACCCGAGTGACCGCAAGTTCAGTAATACCAAATTCTTGAGTAATAAGATTCCGCGCTCAGTCCGGCATAGTCAATACGGCATGATTACTACGTTAGCAACGCTGCAAAGTAATACTGCACGGAAGCGTCCGACCCTGCTGCCGCTTGGTAGCTTCGTAATTTCGTATTACGAAATTCAACCGTATTACAATTGCATTACGATTTGAATTTCGTAGTACGACTCACCGCGGTTTCCGCTTGCGAGATGCGTAAAATAGCTTACATATATATAAATACAAACAATACTGGTTTTGCAGATGTCAATAGGCGGTGGTGACCACTTACCGTCAGGTGGGCCGCTTGCCTGTTTGCCGCTCCACTCAGAAAGCTTTTTTTTATACATAGAACTGGGTAGCACTTGACCACTATCTTACCTGATGTTAAGTGATGATGTTGATGCCGTCGATGATGGAGCGCGCTTACCCAAAAGATACCTTTGTATTATTTAACCTACTAGCTATGCCCGGCTTTACTCGCTTTAAAAAGTATTCAGGCAATGTAAGTAACAAAACAATACCTTAGCCAAATTTCATCATTTCGGATGCAGAAGAATGAAAGTATAAAAATTATGTTATTATTTTTAAAGATAGCAAAGGCCTATTTCCTACAGTGTACGAATAAATACTGGCTGTTAATAAATGAATTAATGAATGAATGTCGTTAATATTAGGCAACTAATATTACCTAAATCAAGCTTCTTATAAACAATTTCACAGCTTAGAGATAAATAATCTAAATTTGACTACATTTGATGTTCCTCCTAATTTGCTACCATAGGCAGCCTCCTTCACTCGCCCATAGCTACAGCGCTTTATACCTAAACTTTCGACCAACGCCGGCGCTTGTACCGTCAGTCGCTTGTCACTTACCAGTATATACTCTTATCTATGGTCACTGCTCACGCGCGCGCAACGTAGGTATGTTATTATTCAAATGACGGGATAACTGCGCTTTCGTATTCTATATTGATAACGATTTATGTTTTCCATAGTCATTTTGCGAGTTTGACAAAAAACAAGCATAATATTGTAATTTTTTTATGCTAACGATACTAAAATGACAAGACGGCGTAAAATTCACTTTTTCGACTTAAAATTCGACTTTTAGATTGATTGATTTGATGTTATTTTGTGAGGTAAATAAAAAGAATTCGTAAACTTTTTTTTATTTCATTGAGTCAAACCTTCACAAATTCACATCGTATCGGGCGCACGCCGGTACATCGCGCGTCGGTACATCGCGCGCTGAACGAAGTAATAACAACGCTAGGTCGAGCGCCTTAGACACATTTTTGCTTGTATTGTCTGAAATAAACGTTGGTATTGTGTTTTTGTAGGGGAGTGAAATATCTGTTACGTAGTAACTATTATATAATCTGTGCCATAGGAGAAAATCTGTCGCCATAACCTTACTGTGTTCCGGCAGCACCCAGCCCTTGAGAGTCAGGAGTATTCTAAGCCTAGCGTGTTTACCATCTTCGACCACATCATCGCTTACCACCACGCAAGATAGAGATCAAACGCTAACCTAACAGAAAGCAATTTTTAGGGTATTCTTACCTCAAAATGAAAAAGGAACCCTTATGGGAACACTTTATTGTCCATCTGTCTGTCTGTATACAAATAAACCGGTCAAGTCGAGTTGGACTCGCCCACCGAGGCGTCCGTACCAACTTCTCAAACTAGGTTAAAATTAACTTAACAACACAAACTTAACAACGCAGTTGGACAAACTTAACTTTGCAGTTCGATCCATAGAAAATGTATTGCACCAAGTACAAATAATAAGTTTGTAATGGAAAATTAACTTTCTTTTTTAGGGTTCCGTACCCAAATGGTAAAACGGGATTATTATATTATTATACTATTACTAAGACTCCGCTGTCCGTCTGTCTGTCTGTCTGTCTGTCTGTCTGTCACCAGGCTGTATCTCATGAACCGTGATAGTTAGACAGTTGAAATTTTCACAGATGATGTATTTCTGTTGCCGCTATAACAACAAATACTAAAAACAGAATAAAGTTAAAAATAATAGAGGGTCCCCATACAAGAAACGTGTTTTTTTCGGCATTTAACGCCATCTATAAACGCTTAGTTAGGTAAACGTCCCATAGATGCCGTTATATTGAAATGTCGATCCCTAACACCTTTGTTAGACGTTAGATGGCGTTATAAGAAATAAAATGTTTAATATTTATTATTTTTTGCTGGCGAAAAATGATAGTGGTATTTTTTGCTCGATCTTATAAAATACTGTAGTGTCGTAGGAACCCTACTAGAGCGAGTCCGACTTGCACTTGGCCAGTTTATTAGGTATTACTCTACATATTTACGGATATCAGATTTATTCCTATATAAGTGGTTCAAGACCTTGCTGCTTGCCAAATTTCATGATTCTAGGTCGACGGGAAGTATGTAAATAGGTTTCGATTCCCTTGTGAAATCGCAAAATAAGCGAAAATATGCGGTACATAAACGGACTTGCAGGTTGAGGGCCCGGTGGCGTAATCGGGAGAACGGTCGGCTTTGATGCCGTGGTACCGAGTTCAAACCTCCGTGCACCAATGGATTTTTCTATAGAAAAATTTATGTGCGCTTCTCACAGTGGGCCTCCGGTGAAGGAAAACATCGTTAAGAAACCAACAACCCCCACATGGTGGTAGGACACTATCTAGTGTCCGCCTGGCAGCTACCACCCTCAAGTTAGAAAATCTGTCGCCAAACATCTAATGTGTCCCAGCAGCTATCCTTGAGAGCCAGTTCCCATTCTAGGCCTAGCGTGCTTACCATCTTCGACCGCATCATCACTTACCAACAGGTGAGATAGTGGTCAAACGCTAGCCTATAACGTATAAAAAAAAAAAAAGGTTTGATTTTTTCACAGCCGAAAGATACCGTAGACTAAAGTAAGTAGTATAAGTTTCAATTTAATACCTCTACGCATTCCGGAGATAAGGGGTCTTGACAGACGGACAGATTTTCTCCAAAACTACTAGCCCGATTTTGATCCAGTTTTCAGTTATGGGTTTGGGTGTAATTGATGCATGTTTTTAGATAGGTGTTACGATGACAACTCACCAGGGGGCGCTGCAGTAATCATTTGTTGGTGCAAATCGATGTTGCCATTTTTCTTCAAAACGACTAGTCCGATTTTGATGCAGTTTTCAGTTATGGGTTCGTGTTTGACTGGTGCATGTTCTTAAACAGGTGTGAGGTTTTCAACTCACCAGGGGCGCTGCAGTAATTTGTTTGTGCAAATCCATGTTGCCATTTTTCTCCAAAACTAGTTCTATTTTGTCCTTAAACGGTTCGTAATTAATCAGTGGTGGTTCTTAGATAGATGTTATGACGTTAATTTTCTAAAGGACATTGTCGTGGGTGTTTATTCAAAATTATAATTTTGTTACTTGTCCATTCCAGCTTTCAAGTTCCCTGGCAACATTGCTGACGTTGCTGAAAAGCGCGGGAGTGGAATCTGCGCAGACACCAGTGTTGCCAGATGACAGCAACTCGCAGGCTCTGGAAGAAAGTTCAGCACCCGACGATATGGCAGCTGATGAAGTTTGAAATTATTTTGACAAGAAAATCAAAAATATTTAAGAAATTTTATTTAGAAAACCTTAAACATATATAACGAACACATCTAACATAAGACGACCTTGTTTGTACCCATGTACTTACTTTACACAGTTAATGCAATAAAGAACATTCTATTCTATTATATAATTTATTCAATCTTTTATATAATATAATTTTAAATACTGAGCTACACCTTCGGCTGCATCTTCACTTACCATCAGGTGAGATTGCCGCAAAACGATTGTTAAGTCAGTTATAAAAAGTTATTGATTGAATTTTAAAATAGAATAAAGATGCTGTGTTAAGTCTGAGTTCGTTTATTATAGTACTCTTCTAGTAAATCTTTTTACTTATTAACCGACTCCAAAAAAAGGAGGAGGTTTCTCAATTCGACCGTAGGTATATGTTTTTTTTTTAATGTTTGTTTGCGGATAACTTCGTCGTTTATGAACCGATTTTGATTATTATTTTTTTGCTGGTCAAGTCAAGTCAAAGACAAAGCATTTATTCAGTATATGGGCAAATTAAAAATTTGCACTTACACACGTCAAATTACATTAAATAGTTCATATTCAATAAAAAATATTATAGGTATAACAGAAACATAACTTATTGCTTTGAATTTACAAAAAAAAAGGTATTGAGCCTTCATCTAGACGTCGAACGTCACACTTAAAACACATGTTTAATGCCCCTGTAGAGCTGGAAAGGAGATATCCCAAGTGTGGTACCATGGTAATTTTATCGAGGTCTGATACGTATCTCCAGAGATATGGAGATAAAAACCTCAAAATTGGTACTGAAAATTAATAGCGCGGCATTGAAGTCGGTTCTTTTTAGTTTTTTAAACGATCTTATTACTTCGCATATTTTGCGATTTCACAAGGTAATCAAGCTTCTCGTTGACCTTACATCACGAAAAATTGATCCAGTGTCTCAGAGCACATGTAAATAAAATCTGAAAACCTAATAAAATAAATAAAAAAAATCTGATATGCAGTTTAATAACAAAAAACTGAATTTTCTATAACAAGCTTATTATTTGCGGTTGGAGAAAATACCGTGTCCTGGGATCAAACGGCTAAGTTAAAATCTTTTAGTTAGAGCAATTTAAATGTCTACGTGTTTGTACGTAACCCTCGTAGCCGTAGCTCGTAAACCCTTTACGATTTATATATATAAAAAAATAAAAGACTAAGGGGGATTCCATACATGGAACTGAAACTAAAAGATATTTTTTTCATCACACCTATACGTGCGGGATGTCTATAGTCTTTAAAATTGACATTGAGGTTCCTTGTTTTCAAAGTCAATCATTTTTTTTAATATAATATAGGCTAGCGTTCGACCACTATCTCACCTGTTGGTCAGTGATGATGCGGTCGAAGATGGTAAGCAGGCTAGGCCTAGAATGGGAACTGGCTCTCAAGAATAGCTGCCGGAACACTTTAATGTTTGTCGACAGATTTTCTAACTTGAGGGTGGTAGTTGGCCAGGCGGACACTAGATAAGTGTAGTTAGTAGATAGTCCTACCACCATACGGGGGGTTGTTGGTTTCTTGGCGATGTTTTTCTTTCACCGGAGGGCCACTGAAAAGCGCACATACATTTTTCGATAGAAAAATCCATTGGTGCACGGCGGGGATTGAACTCGGTACCTCTGGCATCAAAGCAGACCGTTCTCCCGATTACGCCACCGGGCTCTCGAAAGATAGACACTTCTAAAGTAGTAAAATGTGTGTCCCCCCACCCTCTAACTTTTAAAGTATGGGAGTGAAAAATCTAAAAAAAAAAACATTTTCTGTTGATCTCAATAAACACTTTCAACGAAAATTGGTTTGAATGAGATATAGTCAGAAGTTTTTGAGATATAGCAACCGCAAATATAACTTTGTTTCAAACACTATGAAAAACAAAGTTAATTTTTTGCTGGCGTAAAATTGTAGTTATAAAATACTCTGCTTTGTTACGGAACCCTACGAGTGAAAGTCCGACTTGCACTTGGCCAGTTTTATTATTTGTAATCTACCTATTTAGTTCAGATAATTAAGCATAGAAAGTAAAAAATAATTTGAATTCACGCAGTAAATAATTCAAAATTTAAAACCACCCCCGACTGATCTATGAGTAAGTAATCTGTTCATTGACACCATGCCAATGAGCCCAAACAAATCCCTGCTGTAAGTTGGTGACGAGTTGAGTATTCTGCAGACTCCAGGAGATGTCCCAGCATCAGGTCAATGCTACCATGTTCTTAATGTCGTTAAAGTAAGAGATCACCAAATTTCGAATTAATCAGACATATGAAAGTTGATTTCATAGCGACATCAACCAGAAAAAAAGCTCATAGTCTTGGAACATCTGAACGGATTTTCATGAATCAAAGCTAAGAACACTCGATTAAAACACCTATCAAACAAAAACTAAATAAAAATCGTTTGATCCGTTTGAGCGCTACGATGGCACAGACAGACACACAGATACACAGATATACACGTCAAACTTATAACACCCCTTATTTTTGCGTTGGGGGTTAAAAAGTAATAAGATTAGTTTCCTCGTAAACACGTGGTCGTAAAAAGTTGCCATAAAATATCATGTCGTATTATAAAATGCTATGCGTTTTGCTTGTGTTTTTACTGTCCGGAATAAATAGAGTGGTAAGAAAAAATAATAATACTTACGTTTAATATATTTTGAAGTACATTTATTGTTAAAGGTTGTTTTGCTGCACTTCTAAAATTTGGTCCTTCATAATAAAACATACCCTTCCTTTCTGCGGTGTATTTTTTTGACACGTATTTAGAAATATATATTTTTAATCTGCCTTTGACCATTATATACCTATCTCACCTGTCGGTAAGTGACGATACTGTCGAGCTCAGAGTAACTATTAGGTACTAAGTAATTGTTACTCTGAGCTGTCGAGTCTAGGATGGTAGCACGCTAGGCCTAGAATGGGAACTGGCTCTCAGGGAAAGCTGCCGGAACTCATTAGATTTTTGGCGACAGATTGTCTAACTTGACGGTGGTAGCTGGCCAGGCGGACACTAGATAGTGTCCTACCACTTATATTTATATTATCTACCATTATATACCATTATAGGGATATTATTAGAAGTTTGCCCAACACCTGTATCCTGCCAGCTAATCACACTATATAAATATTGCTACACACTTAATACTGTAAGCTGACATTCGAGTGTTTACCAAGCAACTTGTTGCCTAGAACTTTTTAATGTGTACACAATGTTTAACAGCCTTCAAAAACAGAAGGTCTATTGTTCGTGTAAAGATTTAATAAAGTTTAATTATATATATATATATATAACTGTAACACTTATGTATATATATATATATAAATAACTTATATATATATATATATATATAATATAACTTTAATTACATCGCTTCATATTTTTTCGTCCATCTATTGCATGTCGCGACATACATATTGCCGGTGCTGATTGGTGGATATGATTACACCCGGCGCTGATTGGTGGATATGATATAAGATGTATGACATTTAAGTCTAGCTGCTATTGACGGACGCTTCAACAGCCATATTTGTATACTACATGTGTCATTCATGTCAACTGCTGTCATAGTAGCTAGCTAGCATAGCTAGAGATTTACTACGATAACATGGCCCGCCCCTCCAAATTACTGTTTTAATGTGTGTAGTCACATCCTTACGAAAGAGTTTGTATGTAGCTGTAATTATTCATGTTCAGTAGCAGGCCAGTACGCACACATGCGTGGTGGTGGTGCGTTGAAAATATTTTTAAAAATACTTTCAAACAATATCGTAGTAGATCTCTCTACCCATAAACAAAAGATTCACTTGAATCGTGGTTACATAAAATACGGGTTCCTTTTTTCCATTTAAGGTACGGTACCCTAAAAACCACACCACACTGTTTTTTCTATTTAAACTTGGTTATATCTAGAGACTATGTCGCGAAGCATACAGTATTGCGGACGAAGACAAAAGAGTGAACTGGCTGGTACAACTATGGCAGCTTTTTCATCATCATCATCAACCTGATTCTGTCCCCTGCTGGACATAAGCCTCACTGAGTTCGATCTTCAGCTCTTTGTTACCAATCGCTGCCAGCCAGCTTGTGTAAGCCTTGCCAACTAAGGGGTTTTACTAATAATAATTTAATAATTTAAATATAATTTAATTTAATAATAATTAGATGTTGAAATTAATTAAAACAAGCTATGTGTGCGCGTTTGAACAATTTCATGTTTCACACTAAATGGCCTTTATAAATAAAACCGGCCAAGTCGAGTTGGACTCGCCCACCAAGGCTTCCGTACCAAACATTGGTTTGGTTGTTAAAGGACAAACTTAATTTACCTGGTCGAACCCTAGAACGATGCCTAGTTCCTTCACTTTATGCATCCACCGTAAATAATAATTTTGTAATCGTAAATTAGTTTTTTTTCGTCTTTTGTTCTGAGTGACTACCTACATACACGGTTTTTACATTTATTCCTTTATAAGTGCTTCAAGACTTTGCTTCTTGCCAAATTTCATGATTTTAGGCCAACGGGAAGTATATGTATGGTATATAGGTTTAATTCCCTTGTGAATCGTAATCGACTTATACGTTCATAAGTATCTATTGATCACATTGAAATACAAGTCTTTATTTTCACAACTGAATGATACCGTAGACCCAAATATTTGATATAAGTTTCAACTTGGTACCTTTTATGCGTTCTTGAGAAAATGGGTCTCGACAGACGAACAGACTGACAGACAGACGGACGAACAGATGAACAGACAGACAGACAGACAGACGGACAGACAGGCGGACAACAAAGTGATTTTATAAGGGTTCCTTTGTTATTGAGGTACGGAAGTCTAAAACAGAATTTTGTTAATACCTCACACACAGCTTGTTTTATTTCATTTCAACATCTACCCGCTCTTATTGATAAAACATTAAGCTAGGCTCCGTCACAAAAAAAATTGGCAGTCACACGTATATGTAAGCATAATGTATAAATGAGCAGCTCCTTTTCTTTACTCATCTGGTTCTCCTGATGATATCAGCCTGTCAGTTAATCAAAACAGGGGGCTGATCACGAAAATAATTGAATGAACGAAATGACGGGGACGCAGCTATGTAGGCTGTATAGCTCCGCCCCGTCATTTAGTTCATTTCGTTCATTCAATGGTTTTCGTGATACGGGGGCAGGTCACACACTCTCAGTTTCGCTTCAGGTTTCAGACTGACGACAAATTCGAACCGCGAGTGTGTGACTGTTCGTTGACAATTTCTTGCTACTTTTATAGAATTATATAAAAGCTTCTCGTGCTTGTGGAAGGTAAAGGACGATTGTAACCACAATAAATGGATAGGAGACGAAGCTTACGATACATTGTGGGATTATTATCAAATTATATAAATTTGATAATAATCCCACAATGTATCGTACATTATAGAACCGGGCTCCCGGCGTACTGTGCGACATGATGCAGGGCAGATCGCAGGTAGTCGTGGGAGCTGCGGGTCAGGAACGATCAGATCCACTCTCGTTAACGATGGGTGTATCTCAAGGGTCAGCAGTTTCTAACATCCTGTTCTCTTTACTACTGAATGACTTACCTGACGTGGTCACAGCGGCCGATGTACTGATGTACGCGGACGACGTAGCGGCAGTATTCACGGCGCCCTCTGTGGACGAACTCGAACGGTGTTTGAACGACGGGGCGCGCCAACTCGCCTCGTGGTTCCGTGACAGTGGGTTAGTGTTGAACTTGACAAAACCCCACTTCATACACTTTCGACTGGGCGGTCGTGAGCCTCGAAAACTACACGTCTACACTGACAGTGGTACTAAACTTTGCAAAGTCAAACAAAAAAAGAACTTTCCAAATCGGTTAAGAAATATCGGCGTTCTGAGGTAACAAACATAAAAAAATACGGGCATATTGAAAATCTCCTCTTTTTTTGTGAAGTCAGTTAAAAACAGATTATAATGTTGTTGTTAAAATATAAATATTTTCTTAATATAGAGCCGATCTACATACAGTTTTTCATTTTTATTAGGGTTCCGAACCCAAAGGGTACCAACGGAACCTTATTACTGAGACTCCGCTGTCCGTCTGTCTGTCTGTCTGTCTGTCTGTCTGTCTGTCTGTCCGTCTGTCACCAGGCTGTATCTCATGAACCGTGATAGTTATACGGTTGAAATTTTCACAGATTTTGTATTTCTGTTGCCGTTATAACAACAAATACTAAGAACAGAACAAAGTTAAAAATTAAAGGGTTTAAAACAAAAAACTTGTTTTTTACGATACGATACGATACGAAATTAATTCACCTCGACGCAGCTAGATGGCAGCACAGGAAAAATTAGCACGCGCAAACGTTTCATTTGTTAAATTTGTGGGCCTCGGTCGATTTGTTTACTTAGTTAAGGTTTAGTTGCAGAAATGTAGTGTACAGTATTGAATAATATATCTTCAATTTTTGTACTTAAAGAGCTTCAATCAGCTAGAATCAGTAGAAAGTTAGTCGTACGAACACTCGGTCTTCCAGATATTTAATTATATTAATTACCTTTGTGTTAATATTTGCTTAGTTGGTGTTAGAAGTTCGTGGCGTTCGGACTTCCGAAATTCAGAACCCTCCGTGTGCGGGACAAAAGTCTGACTCGCACTTGGCCAGTTTTATTTCTATTACTGATTCATCTGTTTCAAATTCTGATTCATATGGGCACAAAATATTTGAACGCCGATATCTTGAAAACTACTTTATAAAAAAGTGTCCCTCATTCAAATAGTTGTTATTTAGTATACCTATTTTCATATGACCATGTGTTACAGAGCTGAAAGTGTAAATAAATTTTGGCCATATGAATCAGCCGAAGAATGAAATTTTGAAGAATCACCCAATAATCGTTTTAGTGAGTGGGCTATGCAGACTTTGGACGACAGTCCGCCCGATATGACCAGAGACTGCAGGCGAACTGTTAATCCATGGGCCCTTATTTATAAATATATTGAGAGCCCCGAGATGACGATGGCGTAACGTAAAGGATAGATAGCTTAACTTCTAAGCGAGAGGTGCCAGTCCAAAACCTAGCACGGGTGTTCGTCCACATTAGGTACCAGGTACATATTATATAGATGTTCTGGACTTCCTTAGTAGCTTACAACTATCAAGGAGAAAATCTGCAGCTATAACCTTACGGTGTTCCGGCACACAGTCCTTGAGAGTTAGAGTGTTAACAATAGGCTAGCTAGTACTAACGTGTTAACAATCTTCGACCACAACAACGCTCACCACCAGACGAGGTTGTGGTCAAACGCTAGTGCGGATTAGATATATATTATCAGATCATATCTCAGATTTATTAGATCATAAATATCAGAGATTAAATTTATAAATTTGATATCCCCAAATGATTATATTTCATATTATTATGATAGAACACAGAAAGAAGAGCAAATTTAGTAGTGCTACCGCCTTTAGTGTTGGGCTATCAAGAACTATATGACGATAGCAGCTCCAAAGAATTTAATGATAATAAATCAGCCGATACCAAAGAATTAAATGACAATCAACCAGACGAAAGAAAAGAATTTAATAACAACAACCCAACTGAAACAAACAAAATTAATGACATGAAACCAACCAAAGCATTAAATCCAAAATCTAACAAAAAAAATGGAAAAAATAATTATGACTAGTAAGTAACAGAAGAGCATCATATCAGGAGCAGCCGGTAAGAAAAGAAGAAGTCAATACGAAATCGAAATACAAAATCAAAACGAATCAAAAGTCTTATGATGATTCTGGATATACGAAAATTGGGTAGAAAACAAAGCGTCTCCTGTAGAGATAACAGTTTATAAAGAAATGCCAGCAAAAAGTTAAAAGTGAAGAAAAGTCAACACATAACTATCTAATAACGTTTAATAATAAAGCCATTTTCCTTCAATGTACCTAACAAAAACAAAAGCGATTTGGAGATTGAGATCCTGTAAACCATGAATTTTCTAGGATTGCTAATTTGGATTGTTTATCCGATCGGACCAAACTTCAAAATAGAGATATAGTTTATTGACACACACAAACTGACGGTTACGAATAGAGGTCTATCTTTTTCTGTAATCCGACCTCTCAGCGATGGCTTGCTTCCACAGATAGAAATTTCAATCCGCAGTTCCGTTATTGGCACGGTGGAACCTAATAATATCGTTTAAAAACTAAAAAACAACCGACTTCAATGCCGCGCTATTCATTTTCAGTACCAATTTTGAGATGTTTATCTCAATATCTCTGGAGATACTTATCATACCTCGATAAAATTACCATGGTACTACACTTGGAATATCTCCTTTCGAACAAAAAAAGAATAATCGAAATCGGTTCATAAACGACGAAGTTATCCGCGAACAAACATAAAAAAAATATATATATATATATATATACGGTCGAATTGAGAAACCTCCTCCTTTTTTTGAAGTCGGTTAAAAATGGATTGAATAGTCTATCTTGGTGTTACCACACCAATCGATCGACTATCGATCGACGCCATCGATCGATGGTAGAATGAAGTCGATTGATAGTTCATACCTACTACATCAGTCGAGCACCCACCAATCAGACATCGATCGACAATCGATCGGACATCGATCGTCGATCGATCGATTGGTGTGGAAACACCCTTAGATAGTCAAAAATAGATTACGATTGATTATTAATTTCGGGCGTAAGAGCCGCTTGCACAACGATCCTTGAGACCTCTTAAAAGCATTTAGGCGGCTAATCACGTTTAACATCTTGCACAACAAAAATGTTGGTCCTAAACATGCTTAACAAACTGTCAAACTTAAATGCTCGTAAATGGCTATTTAGCGAGGGTAAGCGCCATATTTGTAGACTAGCTGGTAGGTGGTAACCGTTATTTTCTCTTTGTTTTTGCTTAGTGTAGTGTGCCATCCGTGATTTGGCGCAACTACCTGAGGTGTTTTAAAAAATATTATCTAACTAGGTACAATGGACTTCTCTCAGATGACGACGAAGAGATAGTTATGCATTAATTTAGTATCTCAATGTAGTTATGTATTAAAACCGGCCCATTCTACCAAGACAACTGTTTCCGAGGTCAAGATTGCTCGATGATCTTTCATAGAAAAGGTAGGCTATTAAACAACAAACAGGTAGGTATTATCTATTTACATAACCTTCAACATAACTCGCGTAGTTTTACATCCTAAATAACTCACAAATAAGTTGCTATTGCTACCTAATTTGACAAGCTAATATTCCGTTATTATGTTTCTTTGAAGTGTCTCACACTTTATATTTTCACACCTGGACATGTAATCCGGGGGGTGCGGGTTCGAGTCCCGTCGGTACGATGAAATTTTGGATTGTGTTTAATATTCCGTTGTACTGTTGTACGCAAAATATTTTATCTTTCGTGTGCTTGACAGATGCTTGACCATGCTTGAGGAAAATGGAACTTATTACGACACGCAAAAACATTTAGCTAAACAGCACCGGATTGTGACCGGATAGCATGACATGCAATGCAAGACAACATAATTTCGTTTAGTTTTAAACGTGTTTAGGGGACTAAACGAAATTAACTAAATAAAATTAAATGTGAATGTTATGCCCCAAGTGAAATGATCCAAGATTATGTACTACTCAGTTTAAAAACTAAAAAACAGACTTTACATACCATGCAAGTCAGTTTCAGTAGCAAGTTTCAAATACCTATTTATCGCCATTATTTATGAAGATAGGTATATCCGATCAGATGTTGTGATGATGTTTATAATATGATCCCTAATGACATTAAATTATTAGAAGGAAATAATTTTAAACGGACCTTAAATGACTGGATTTTACATAATTGTTTTTATAGTGTTAAAGAGTTTATAATGTACTGCAACAAAACCAATATGTAATTTTTATTGTATTATTGATGATTGTTTCGTATTATTTTCTTTAAAATTTGCGCGTCTGCATGCAGGCTGACTACGATGACTTACACATTAATTTAAGACCAAAAATTTGATCTCAATTAATTGTTTAATGAGACAACCGTGGAGATGCCGGAGGATGCCTAGGAATAATAACCGGCCAAGTGCGTGTCGAGCCACGCGCAGTGTAGGGTTCCGTAGTAGCCCGTTATTCAATGCAAGTCTTTACCCGTTATAAACAAGCAACTAGGTACTCCGACTTTGTCACGGATTTGTAAGGATTTATTCTAAGGATTTTGTATTTGGTACAAAATTATCCAACACCCTGCTAAACTAATAAAGTTATCTTAACCGCTATAATTTTCCTTTTAAGTTCATGAAATGCGCTATTATCACGAATTTTTCCAGATTTTTTTGTTAGAGGGGGGGGGGGGGACGCCCTACTGGAACAAAAATTTGCACTTTAAAGTTTATTATTTCGTAAATGGAGCATTCAATCGAAAAATGGTATTAGGAACCCTTAAGTCATTTTAAAAGTCCTATTCAACGATACCCAACACGATGGGGTAGACGATGAAAAAAAAAATTCATCCCCACTTCTCATTTAGGGGAGCTACCCTAAAAAAAATATTTTTCAAAATTTTATTTCAGCACTTTGTCGGCGTAATTTATATCCATACCCCTGCAAAATTACAGCTTTCTATTATTTACGGTCTCTTAGCAAAACCTAGGACAGACAGACAGACAGACGGACATGACGAAACTATAAGGGTTCCTTGTCAGGACTACGGAACCCTAAAAACCGACTTCAAATGTAAAGTTTTAGGTGATATCGCCATATCTCTAGAGATACTCATCAGATTTCGATAAAATTACAGTGAGACCAAACAGGAAGCATACTTTCTCAAACATAAGATAATAATTTCCTAATCGGTTCTTAATAATGGAGTACTGAGGTAACGAACAAACTATAATAAACAAAAAACTATCGAATCTTCATTCAATAGTTTTTTTGGAGGTTCTTTAACCTCCTCCTTTTTTGTGAAGTCTGTTGAAAATATCACCGAATGACGTATCAGTAGGTCTATCTATCTCGCAAACATTTACTGTGTTACTTATAAAAATCTGTTGATCAATTGCTCAACTGTCTCTCAGCTGAGAAGCTCTCAAGTACTTGATCATTGCTCAACTTTTTTTTTACTTATAAACGCTAATCAGCCGTTGTTTGGTTGAGACACCAACAGACTACTATGATACTACGTATGAGACACCAAATAGACATGCTCCATGGACTATTGGCACAGATTATAACTAAAACTAAAATTATAAACAAATTAGTCGATTAAAAACCGATTCTAGCTCTTAAACTTTATTTTTTATCTGTAACGCCACATTTAATATCACAGTTTTAAAATCCATAAAAAAATTTACTACACCAAAGAAAAACGGCGGCTCGGACCTCAGCGTATTTGGTTTAGTTTGATGTTTGAGCGGTGAAGATTATAAATATATATGTATATATCTTATAGCATAGAAAAGATAATAATACTACGTATAGAACGGACACTCTGTTCCCCCCACCAATTCCGGGCTTCCTCACCCCGCCACCGACTTGGAGCTGTCGAGGAGCTGCGCTGAGCAAGGACGCAAGGACACGCGTACGACTATAGAACAATTACTACTCACGGAGAGAAGAACATCAACTTCATACATTTATGTTGGGACCAGTAGACACTGGAGGTTCAAATTTACGTAGGTTCTTATTACGTAGGTATATAATAAACACTTAATTATATTAGTATACCTACCTACATATTCGTATTTTAGAATTCATTTTCATAAATGAAACAACGATATATATATATACTCGTGCGTAAATAACGCTTAATTTGTAAAATATTAAAAAAAACTTTCACGTTTAAACATTTTTATAACACAGCAATTGGGAACTTGATGTAAGTACGTAGTATTTATATTCTCTTTACTTGATGTCGCTCTAACGTGCGAGCAAGACACACGACATTGTTTCGTACAGCTCTGGCTGGCCGCCCAACACAGAATAAAAAATAGTTACTGTGGTGCAGTTTGTTCTATGCAAGTCGACTGGACCTGGAGATGATGGTTTACGAAATAGCGACTAATATTTTTAGTGTTAAAAGCTTTTTGGGTAAGTGTACAAAAAATATTAATACGGTCAGTACGTAGTACGTATGTACGAAGTAACTATTATATAATCTGTGATACGGTGATTACGGGCGACAACCTTAGATATCACGCACACAAATGCACGTATAGAAAAACGACCCGTGTGTAGTGTCTGTGTCGGTGTCACAGTGTCGGTCGTTAAAACGCTAGTTTGTATGGAGATTTAGCGAGTGTCCGGGGTGTGCTTATAGGCTGGCGTTTGAACACTATCTCACCTGTTGGGAAGTGATGATGCGGTCGAAGATGGTAAGCACGTTAGGCCTAGAGTAAGAACTGGCCTTCAATATATAATAAAACTGGCCAAGTGCGAGTCAGACTTTTGTCTCGCACACGGAGGGTTCCAAACCACAGTATAATAATATATAAGTATAATATTATATTATATTACCGGGTCAATACCAAACATGCTTATTAACAACGCCATCTAACGAATGTCTTACGAACTTCTAACACCAACTAAGCGAACGTTAACACAAAGGTAGGTAATTAATATTATTTATTAATAAGGTTATTATAATCTAAATAGATGGCGCTACAGTAAAACACGTTTTTTGTATGGGGACCCCCTTTAATTTTTAACATTGTTCTGTTTTTAGTATTTGTTGTTATAGCGGCAACAGAAATACTTAATCTATGAAAATTTCAACCGTCTAACTATCACGGTTCATGAGATACAGCCTGGTGACAGACGGACAGACAGACTGGCAGACAGACAGACAGATGGACAGCGTAGTCTCAGTAATAGGGTTCCGTTGGTACCCTTTGGGTTCGGAACCCTAAAAATCAATGTATACTGTATTTGAACTTCGTAAACGTTCGAGGGGGGGGGGACTTAGACTTACTTACTTAGAGCCTTGATATTTCGAGGGTATTTGTCTTTGTACGTAAGGGTGTACTAACAAAGGATTTCTCAAATTTCACCTCATAAGGGGATAAAACAAGGGGTTCAAAGTTCGTGTGGAGAAACAAGATAAGATAGTATCTTTTATTCGAAACTTCCAACTAATCATTTGAGACAACGTAGCTAAATGCCACAGGCCAGTGACGGGCAGAAGCGTCACTAGTGCGAGAACTACGTTCTGCGATCACCCAACCCACCTGCCCAGCGTGAGGTGATTACGGGCATTTCTGTCTATGGAAAGCACACCAAAACAACGGCCCCCAGTTCCCGGTCGCCCCGCTATTCCTGGCCAAGGCGGCGGCCATGGTAACGGCGGGGCAGGGGGTGCTAAGAATCCCCGGGCTACGGCAGGCCGCCAACACCGACTGACTCTGGCTACATATAACGGACGCACGCTACGGCTCGACGAACATCTGGCTCAACTCGAAGAGGAGCTGAGGAACATAAGATGGCACATTCTGGGGTTATGTGAAGTCCGAAGAGAGGGAGAGGATACCGTAACTCTAGAATCCGGTCATCTTATGTACTTCAGAGAGGGAGACCAACAATCCCAAGGCGGCGGCGGGTTCTTGGTACACAAGGTCCTCTCTGACAACGTCCTAGAAATCTCCAGTGTGTCGACAAGGGTGGCGTATCTTGTGATCAAACTCACCGAGAGGTATAGCCTCAAGGTCATCCAAGTATACGCACCGACTTCGGCACACTCGGATGATGAAGTGGAGGAATTGTACGAGGACATTTCCAAGGCCTTGTACACCACCCAAAAGGCCCACTTCAACGTTGTCATGGGGGATCTCAACGCTAAAGTGGGAGTACAGACAAGCGGCGAATCGGTAGTAGGACCACACGGATTTGGAAGCAGGAATCATACGGGGCAAATGCTCGTCAGTCGGAGAAAGAGGGGCTTTTTTTGATGAATTCTTTCTTTCAGAAAAACCCCCGGCGGAAGTGGACGTGGCAAAGCCCCGACGCTATGACCAAAAATGAAATTGATTTCATTATGACGGACAAGAAGCGTATATTTAGAGATGTCTCAGTGATCGCTAGGTTCAACACCGGAAGTGATCACCGACTGGTCCGAGGTACTCTAGATATCGACTGCAAGCTTGAACGAGTCCGCCTAATGAAATCTACGCTCCGGCCTAATATGCTCCAATCCGTGGTTGGTTCTGAAACGTTCCAGTTAAAACTGGAGAACCGATTCGCTGCCTTGGAAACCACAATTGACGTTGACGTGGACCAGGATCTCGACCAAGTGGTGGGAATCCTCAGGGAGGAGGGGACGAAATTTTGCGAGACGCGAGGTGCCGGTAAGAAGTCTAAGCTTTCAGAGGAATCTCTGCAGCTAATGCAGCGGCGACGAGAAAACCCCGCAGTTACTTCGTCAGACCAACGGGCTTTGAACAAAAAAATCTCTAAGATGGTAAGACGTGATCTCCGGAGCTCCAACACATGCTCTATCAAAGAAGCGATCAAGCGAAACCGGGGGTCAAAAGTTTTTGTTCAACAGCTGGGTCGAAGCCATCTGACGAAGTTGACCACATCTAACGGGAGTGTCGTCACTTCTAAGCCGGAGATTCTTAGGAAGGTTCAAGACTTCTACGGCCAACTATATACCTCGCAAGCGTCCCGTCCAACCCCAATCCGAGGATCCTAGAGCCACTCTTACCCGCCATTATACCGAGGATCTGCCAGAGGTCAGCCTGGACGAAATTGTGATGGCTCTCAAACAGCTTAAAAATGGAAAAGCCCCCGGAGAGGATGGAATTACAACGGAGCTCTTAAAAGCTGGTGGAACTCCAACGCTTGTACAGCTGCAGCGTATATTTAATTCCGTCCTCTTTTCGGGGAGAACTCCAAAGGCGTGGAGCAAGTGTGTGGTCGTTATGTTCTTTAAAAAAGGAGACAAGACCCTCTTAAAGAACTATCGACCCATTTCACTCTTGAGTCACGTCTATAAGCTGTTTTCGAGAGTCATCACAAATCGTCTCGCGCGTAGACTCGACAAGTTTCAGCCCCCTGAACAGGCTGGGTTTCGAGGAGGATATGGCACCATAGACCACATACACACAGTGCGGCAGGTTATACAGAAGACCGAAGAGTATAACCAGCCCCTGTGCCTTGCGTTTGTGGAAATGAAAACTATGAGAAAGTTTTTGACTCTGTAGAAACCTGGTCTGTTCTGGAGTCTCTGCAACGGTGCCAAGTTGATTGGCGATACGTCAAAGTACTGAGAGGCCTGTATGACGCCGCGACTGTGACCGTCCAAGTACAAAATCAGCAGACTGAACATATCCATTTACATAGAGGAGTGAGACAAGGGGACGTTATTTCTCCCAAATTGTTCACCAACACTCTTGAGGATATGTTCAAGACGTTCGATTGGAAAGGACGGGGCATAAATATAAACGGCGAGCACCTCTCTCACTTGAGGTTTGCGGACGATATCGTCATCATGGCTGAAACCGTGCAGGACTTGCATTACATGCTGACCACCCTTGCTGATTCTTCTGCACGCATCGGTCTCCGGATGAACTTGGATAAGACCAAGATCATGTTCAACGAACATGTTATATCCGGAACCGATTGCCCTAAACGGAGTTCCTCTCGAAGTTGTTCACGAATATGTCTACCTTGGGCAAATCTTGCAATTGGGTAGAAACAACTTCGAAAAGGAAGCTCGCAGAAGAATACAGCTGGGATGGGCAGCACTTGGAAAACTTCGTCAAGTCTTTTCATCGCCCATACCGCAGAGCCTGAAGACGAAAGTCTTTAACGAGTGCGTCCTACCTGTTATTACCTACGGAGCCGAGACGTGGACGCTGACAGTGCGACTGGTTCACCAATTCAAAGTCGCTCAGCGAGCTATGGAGAGGGCTATGCATGGAGTCTCTCTGAAGGATCGAATTCGAAATGAAGTCATCCGTCAGAGAACCAAAGTTATCGACATAGCTCAAAGGATCAGCAAGCTGAAGTGGCAGTGGGCTGGTCACATCTGTCGTAGAACCGATAACCGTTGGGGTAGACGTGTTCTAGAGTGGAGACCACGGCTCGGTAAACGTAGTGTAGGGCGCCCTCCAGCTAGGTGGAGCGATGATATACGCAAGTTGACTGGCAGCGGTTGGAAACAGAGAGCTGAAGATCGAGCTCAGTGGCTTGCCATAGGTGATTCCTCTGTCCAGCAGTGGACGGAGATAGGCTGATGATGATGATTCGAAACTTTACACAAGTACTTCAGTAAATAAATAAGTAAATATGTGATTCACGCTTTTTCTATTCATTAAATTCCACCCCTATGAGGGTGAAGTGGGGTGAAGTGAAGTGAACAAAATCTGAAAATCAATATTGTTTCGGATTGCACTAAAATTTGGCATGCAGTTATTATGACGTAGGTTAGGTATCCGCTAAGGAAGGATTTTCTGATAAGATAGTCTATTTTACTCAAATGCTGAGTTGGGTCCTGTTTTGTTACAATATTATCACTATGTTACATTATGTTTAAATAAGTGTAGCAGTTAAGTACTGTTCCTTGTTATGTTGCAGAATAATTTACTTTCCTTTCTTTTTCTTTCTTTCTTTTAAAAACATTCACCTTTTTTATGTAAATTTAGCGTAATGACCAGGCCACATATTTGAACTAAGGTGTAGAGCTTAGGACTTGTACAGTCAGGGCGTGTATAGTCACAGAATAATGAATAGTAATTAGAGTTAGAAGCCTGGCTATATATGAGATCTGATAATTATTTTGACAGTGCGAGCCGCATGGTCTCGTCTAGGCATATACATATACATTTTGGCGACAGATTTTCTAACTTGAGGGTGGTAGGTGGCCAGGCGGACACTACATAGTGTCCTACCACCATGCGGGGGTTGTTAGTTTCTTAACGATGTTTTCCTTCACCGGAGGGCCACTGTGAGAAGCGCACATACATTTTTCTATAGAAAAATCCATTGGTGCACGGCGGTTTGAACTCGGTACCACGGCATCAAAGCCGACCGTTCTCCCGATTACGCCACCGGGCCCTCAAATGAAAATGTTTTTTTGGTGGGATTTACGGTTTTCAGATTTATACCTTTATACATATAGGTGCTTCAACACCTTGCTTCTTGCTTGTAAATTTTATGATTTTAGGTCAACGGGCAGTACCCTATAGGTTTTGATTCCCTTGTAAAATAGCAAAATATGCGACATAAACGGTCATATCTTTTGATCGCATTGACTTACAGATTTGATTTTTACATAGCCGAAAGATATCGTAGATCCAAGTATTTAATATGAGTTTCAATTTGATACCTTCACGTGTTCCGGAGATAAAGGGTCTGATCTGACGATTAGCTCCCTTATCTATGCGAATATTAAAAAGAGATAAAATGTTATAACCCTTTCCAGGCTCTAGACTATTTTTGAACCAAATTTCATTTAAATCGGTTCAGAGTTTTGGCGTGAAAGTGACACAGACAGACAGACAGAGTAACTTTCGCATTTATAATATTAGTTAGGATAGAGAGCCCCGATGGCGATGGCGTAAAGAATGATAGTTTGACTTCTAAGCAAGAGGTGCCGGTCCAAAAACTAGCGCGGGCGTTCGTCCACATTTGGTAGATGCCAGTACATTATATCGATGTTCTGGACTTTCTACCAAAAAGTAGCTTACAACCATCAAGGAGACAATCTGCCGCCGTAACCTTACGGTGTTCGGGCAGCACACAGCCCTTGAGAGTCAGAGTATTATCAAGGCCTAACGTGTTAACAATCTTCGACCACAACAACACTTACCACCAGGTGAGGAAGTGGTTAAACGCTAGCGCGGATTAAATATATATCATCAGATTAGATCTTAGATTTATAAGATCATATATCAGAGATCAGATTTTTAAATATAATATCCCTAAATATTTATTTTTCATATTATTATGGATAGAACACAGAAAGAATAGCAAATCTAGTAGTGCTACCACCATTAGTGTTGGGCTATCAAGAACTATATGACGATAGCAGCTCCAAAGAATATAATGACGATAAACCAGCCAAAATAAAAGAATTTAATGACAACGAACCAACCGAAATAAAAGATCTAAATGACAGCAAACCAACTAAAGCAAAAAAATTTAATGACAACGAACCAACCGAAATAAAAGATCTAAATGACAGCAAACCAACTAAAGCAAAAGAATTTAATGACAACAAACCAACCAAAACAAAAGAATTTAATAACAATAAACCAACCAAATTAAAAGAAACTAAAGTACAACGAACCAACCGAAACAAAAGAAACTAAAGTGAAACGAACCAACCGAAACAAAAGAAACTAAAGTGAAACGAACCAACCAAAACAAAAGAAACTATAGTACAACGAACCAACCGAAACAAAAGAATTTAATGAGCACTAACCAACCGAAACAAAAAAGTTAAAGACAAAGAACCAACTGAAACAAAAAAATTAATGACAACCAACCGAAACAAAAAAAAATTATGACAACGAACCAACCGAAAAAAAATATCAACCTGTTAAAACCCAGCGGAAAAACCTAGACCATCAAGAACATTATGACTATGAAGTAAAGTATCACAGAAATGTACAAAATAACAAATGAGCATCATATCAGGAGCAGCCAGTAAAAAAAAAGGAATTGAACTATAATGATTCTTACGATGATACTGGCTAAACAGAAAATTGGGTAGAAAAAGATGCGTCTTCTGTTAATAGAACTGTGTATAAAGAAATGCCGCAAAGAAAAGAAGATAATGAGTATTTAGAGCATGATGATAATCCAGACATTGAAGTCATGCTACCGTACACAGCCGTAGATATACTTCTTTCAAAGCAAAAAGTTAAAAGTGAAGAAAAGTCAACACATAACTAATTAATAACGTTTAATGATTAAGGCTGAGTTGCACCATCTTACTTTAAACGTAACAATAACTATCTACCGGTGATTTTATATGGAGTGTGACAGATTTTTGACGTTTGTTACAGCACATAATAATGAATAGTACAAGTATATAGTTAAAGTAAGATGGTGCAACTCAGCTTAAAAACTAAAAACAGACTTTACATACCATGCGAGTCAGTTTCAGTAGCAAGTTTGAAATATTTATCGCCATTATCTCTGGAGATATTTAATTCAATTTAATTTAATTCAATTCAATACAATACATTCAAGAAACAATTTTAACATTGTGTGTAGAAATATATAGAAATACAAAATACATTTACAATAAAACAATAAAATCAATGGCTGCATTACAGTACATGAGAGAATAACATAATTATTAATTTAATAAAATTAACTTTGTTTTTCATAGTGTTTGCATGAAAAACAAAGTTATATATGCGGTTTGGAAAATTTGCTATATCTCAAACACTGCTGACTATTCTCTTTCAAACCAATTTTCGTTGAAAGTGTTTATTGTAAAGTAGTTATCTACAGCATATGTTTTTTTAGATTTTACACTTCCTTATTTAAAAGTTAGAGGGGGTGGGATATTATTACATTTTACCACTTTAGGAGTGTATATCTTTCCAACGATTGACATTGAAAAAACAATAGTATATAGTATATTATCAATAGTAATTTTTAAAAACCTATCTATAAACAACCCGCACGTACCCAAAGGTTTGATAAAAAAAAATATTTGTTTCAGTTCCATGTATGAAAACTCCTTTAATCTTTTATTTCTTTTACTTTTGTATAAAAATCGAAAAGCGGTTCACAGAATACATCTACCTACCAAGTTGCAACTGTGTAGTCCCAATAGTTTCGGAATAAAATGGCTGTGACATACGAACGGACAGACAGACAGACATAACGAATCTATAAGGGTTACGGACCGGGACCCAAAGGGTACCAACGGAACCCTATTACTGAGACTCCACTGTCCGTTCGTCTGTCTGTCTGTCCGTCTGTCTCCAGGGTGTATCTCATGAACCGTGATAGTCAGACGGTTGACATTTTCACAGATGATGCATTTCTGTTGTCGCTATAACAACAAATACTAAAAACAGAACAAAGTTAAAAAGGGGGTCCTCTTACACTCCTCTTTGTTTTATACTATAGCGCCATCTATGAACGATTGTTTACCTTATATTAATAATATTAATTACCTACACTAACACCTTTGTGTTAACGTTCACTTGGTGTTAGAAGTTCGTTATATATTCGTTATATGGCGTTGTAGTTAATAAGCATGTTTAGTATTGACACGGTAATCTATACTAATATTATAAGAACATTTGTATTTTTGTATGTTTTTATCGATTTGGCTAAAAAACTACTGGACCGATTTTAAAAATTCTTTCACTAATATATTAGTGAAAGATTTTTTTTCTATATATAGAATGAACTTTCTGAATGAAAATAGGTTATATATAATCCCGTTTAAATAATAGGTACATTCATACATTCATTTTGCAATCTAAGTCGACAATAAAACGGTCGAGAAAACACGTTTTTTACGAACGCTGCTCAATTGAAAATAGATGGAAGAATAGTATCTATGGAAGAGTTGTACAACTTAATAAGACCTACAAAAAATCCGTGTCAGCATATGCCTATCTCTTAAGACTGACTCACAGTAACCATTTCAATCTTTATTTTTTTAATAAAAAACATTCTTAAAAAATTAAAAATGTCCTTTACAGCATATAATTAAAATTAAAAATTAAGAAGATATCGAAGATTTAAAATTATGCACCTCGCAAGTTAATAAAATAATTGCAGCGAAACCACAGGTTAGGCAATAGTTATTTCGTAAACATTATTATTAGCTTAGCTATTCTGTAGATCCCACCGATACAAATCAATTTGATGTCAATATAGTGTTATCTATTATATAAAAAAATAATGATCTTTGTGTATAAAACTGAAATTCAAAATTTAAAACCACCCCGACTGATCTATGTATAATCTTTTTATTAAAAACATTCCACTGAGCCCAAACACGACATCTTAACTGTAAGATGGTGAGGAGTTGAGTATTCTGCAGATTCCAGGAGATGTCCCACAGCAGCAGTTTAATGCTTTTGTGTTCTTACGATATTGTTGAAGAAGAGGATACCGAATTTCGAATTGATCAGACCTATGAAAGCCGATTTCATAGCGCTATCAACAAATCTCGCGCACGAAAGGTACCATTATCTAGAATAACCGGCCAAGTGCGTGTCGGGCCACGCGCAGTGTAGGGTTCCGTAGTAGCATGTTATTTAATGCAAGTCTTTACCCGTTATAAACAAGCAACTAGGTACTCCGTCTTTGTCACTTCAAAGGATTTATTCTAAGGATTTTGTATTTGGTACAAAATTATCCAACACCCAAGTTCAAAGACTATTACTGCTAAACTAATAAAGTTATCTTAACCGCTATAATTTTTATTTGAAGTTCATGAAATGCGCTATTTTCACGATTTTTTCCAGATTTTTCAAGCCAGCAGTTTAGCTTTTAGAGGGGGGGGGGGACGCCCTACGGAACAAAAATTTGCACTTTAAAGTTTAATATTTCGTAAATGGAGCATTCAATCGAAAAATGGTATAAGCAACCCTTTAGTAATTTTGAAAGACCTATTCAACGATACCCCACACGATGGGGTAGACGATGAATAAAAAAATCATTCCCACTTCTCATATAGGGGAACTTCCCTAAAAAAAAAATTTCAAAATTTTATTCCAGCACTTTGTTGACGTCATTCATTTACATACCCCCACAAAATTACAGCTTTCTAGTATTAGCGGTCTCTTAGCAAAACCTCGGACAGACAGACAGACGGACATGACGAAACTATAAGGGTTCCTTGTCAGGACTACGGAACCCTAAAAACGGCAAAAAAATGATGTCTGTTGTATGGGAGCCCCCTTAAATATTTATTGTATTTTGATTTAATTATTTGTTTTTAAAGTGAATAATATAACTCAATATTCTGTGAATATTTCAAGTGTCTACCTGTTGCCCTTATCAATATCCAGCAAAAACGAGTAAAAAATAAACTGGCCAAGTGCAAGTCGGACTCTAGTAGGTTTCCGTACCACACTACAGTATTTTATAAGATCGAGCAAAAAATACCACTATCATTTTTCAGCAAAAAATAATAATTAATAAACATTTTATTTCTTATAACGACATCTAACGTCTAACAAAGGGTTTTAGGGATCGACATTTCAATATAACGCCATCTATGGGACGTTTACCTAACTAAGCGTTCATAGATGGCGTGAAATGCCGAAAAAAACACGTTTGTTGTATCCCCATACCCTCTATTATTTTTAACTTTATTCTGTTTTTAGTATTTGTTGTTATAGCGGCAACAGAAATACATCATCTGTGAAAATTTCGACTGTCTAACTATCACGGTTCATGAGATACAGCCTGGTGACAGACGGACAGACAGACAGACAGACAGACAGACAGACAGACAGACAGACGGACAGCGGAGTCTTAGTAATAGGGTCCTGTTTTACCCTTTGGGTACGGAACCCTAAAAATCACGTTTGTTGTATGGGAGCCCCCTTAAATATTTATTTTATTCTATTTTTTAGTATTTTTTATTAAAGCGGCAACAAAAATACATCATTTGTGAAAATGTCAACTGTCTAACTATCACGGTTCATGTAGTGAGATACAGTCTGGTGACAGGTAATCAAACAAAAAAATCTAACAATAAAAAATCTAAATCGGTTTATCCGTTTGGGTACTACGATGCCACAAACAGACACATACGTGTAGATATACACGTTATAATTAAAACATCAATTCATTTTGCGTCGAGGGTTAAAAATAATAATGTGGTCGAGGATGGTGAACACGCTAGGCCTAGAATGGTCCAACTCTCGAGACCTATACTGCCGGAACTCCGTAAGGTTACGATTATTCCAGTAGAACGAACGACATTCGGGTCAGAATCAAGGTAATCATCCTTTATGCCAAAGGGCCGTCCATTATCACTAAATATTATAAAAATAGTCCCTCACCGCGTCTGTATGTCTGTCAGTCTGTTTGCAATAAACTCAAAAGCTTTTCGGACGGAAACGGATTTTCATGCGGTTTTCACCAATAGCCAGAGTGATTTATGGGTAAGGTGGTAATCCGTTAAGGTTTTGTGTAAATTGGTTGAAAACTTGAAATATGACGATGATTCTAGAAAATGTTAATTTATACTTGACGCAACAAACTGATGCAAAATATGTAGGCGTACATGTTCTACCCGTGCGAAGCCGGGGCGGGCTGCCATCTCTGGGTTTTATTTATCCTCACTTTAACTCTGTCTGACTCACTTTCACCAAAACTACTGAACCGATTTGAATGAAATTTGGTACACAGATAGTCTAAAGCCTCAGAAAGGACATAGGCTACTTCTTAATGCGAAAAAAGGGTTGAAAGGGGGGATGAAAAGTTGTATGGAAGTATCGTCATTTTTAGAGGTAGAAGCTTCAAACTTATTATTAAGGCTGTTGATTCGGTATAAATAAATATGACTTTCAAAGTTTGTAAGAGTTTCACCTTCAAGGGTGTAAAATAATAAAAGGGTATAGGGGATGAAAGTTTGTATGGAAATATGTAAGGTTTATGTAAATGTTCTACTGAACCGATTTAAATGGAATTTGGTACACAGATAGTCTAGAGCCTTAGAAAGGACATAAGGCTACTTTTTAATGCGAAAGAAGGGTTGTAAGGGGTTGAAAGGGGGGATGAAATTTTATATGAAAGTATCGTCATTTTTAGAGCTAGAAGCTTTAAACTTATATTTTAGGCTGTTGATTCGACATAAATAAATATGACATTCAAAGTGTGTGAGGTACGGTGCGGTGTAGGTGGGATACGCATGTGTCTTATTTGTAAAATAATTAGCCTAAATAATTAAAAATGCTACCAAAAGACACTACTCCACGCGGACGAAGTCGCGGGCACACCTAATACTTTTATATATTATAACTAGAAGTGCCCCGCGGCTTCGCCCGCGTTAAAAACTTCTTTTATTCACTTAAAACTTTTCTTTTGTAAAAACGATTCTATCATTAAAAACATCAAATAAGAATTAGCCAAATCGGTTCACCCGTTTTCATGTTATCGCGTGACTAAGGCAATTCGGGATTCATATTTATAAGAACCGAAAACCCAAACTTACAGACTTTGTTACCTACCCCATTTCGAAAAATACTACAACACGTACTTTATCTCATCTTATTTCGCCATACAAACTTTGAATCCCCGTTCCGTATCCGGGAGGAATTTTTAGAAAATCCTTTTTGAGCCTACCTAGGATACCTACGTCATAACAACTATCTGCATTCTAAATTTCAGCGCAATCCGAAACAATATTGATTTTTAGACTTTGTTATCCTAGTTTATCCTCTTAGGGTGGCATTTTGAAAAAGTCTGAAACTCGTATTTACTTATTTATATACAGAAGTACTTGTGTGAAATGTCGAATAAAATGACTATCCAAACTTTGAACCCCGCTTCATCCCCTTGAAGAGTGAATTTTGAAAAATTCTTTCTTAGCTAATACCTAAGTCAAAATAACTATCTGCATGCTAAATTTCAGCGCAATCCGAAACAATATTGATTTCAGACTTTATTAGCCCACTTCACCCTTTTAGGGTGGAATTTCGAAAGAGCCTGAAACACGTATTTACTTACTTAAGTACATGTGTTAAGTTTCAAATATAAAAGACTATCCAATCTTGTTTCTTCTTACAAACTGTTCTCACCTTTGGGATGGTTCTGCTAAATACCAGCTGGAGACACTGGAAGCTATTGAGAGGAGAGCCAAAAAACTCATCAGCGATGACCTATTAGTAAGCAAGAGACTCCAGAGTCTCGCGCATCGCCGCAAAGTCGCTTGTTTATCGGTTTTCTATCGGATACATTTCGGAGAGTGTGCAATGGAACTGCATGATTTGATTCCACCATCCCCATTTTATAATCGGACATCCAGAGACACTAAAAGGCGCCACCGATTTATGGTGGATATACCATCTACCCGAACGAAGCGATTTGCTTCTTCGTTCATCATACGAACCGCTAAGGAATGGAATACCCTGCCTGAGTCCGTGTTTCCGATTAAGTACAATATGGGGGTCTTCAAATCGCGAGTGAATAGGTATCTTCTGGGTAAGCACGCTACATCATCGATCGCATCATCACTTAACATCAGGTGAGATAGTGATCAAGTGCTACCCAGTTCGGTATTATTAAAAAAAAAAAAAAAAAAACTTGGAACCCCCGTTTCATCCCATTCAGGGGTAAATTTTGGAAAATCCTTTCTCAGAGGGAACTAACTTCGTAATAACTATCTGCATGCCGAATTTCAGCGCAATCCGGAACAATAATAATGATTTTCACACTTTTGTTACCCCATTTCACCCTCTTAGGAGTGTAATTTAAAAAAAACCTGAAACGTGTATTTTCTTATTTTTTTACTGGAGCACTTGTATGAAGTTTCGAATAGATAATATCGTTTAAAAACTAAAAAATAACCGACTTCAATGCCGCGCTATTCATTTTCAGTACCAATTTTGAGATGTATATCTCCATATCTCTGGAGATACTTATCAGACCTCGATAAAATTACCATGGTACTACACTTGGGATGTCTCCTTTCGAACAAAAAATGAATAATCAAAATCGGTTCATAAACGACGAAGTTATCCGCGAACAAACATAAAAAAAAAAAAAAAAAAATATACGGTCGAATTGAGAAACGTCCTCCTTTTTTTGAAGTCGGTTAAAAAGACTATCTAATCTTGTTTCTCCATACAAACTTTGAACCCCCATTTCATCCCCTTAAGGGGTGAATTTTGAAAAATCCTTTCTTAGTACACCCCTACGTACTAAGACAAATATACCCTCCAAATTTCAAATCTCTACGATAAGCGGTTTAAGCTGTGCGTTGTCTGTCAGTGAGTCAGTCAGTCAGTCAGTATGTCAGGAAAAAGATTCTTATAGTATTAGATACTGCGGTTCGGAACTCTCCGTGTGCGAGACAAATGTCTGACTCGCACTGAATAATGTGAAACGTGGTAATCATACTGTTAACAGTTATAATATAAATGTCTAGTACTAGGAGTAAACATAAACTTAACGAGTGACCTAGAAACTTAAATATGTATTAAGTAAAATAAAACGAGTAAAGTTTTTTACTTATACATCATGTATTTTATTTTGATCACGTCACTCTTTTACATTCACAGACGTTATAAAATTATTTAAGATCGATTACAAAACGAAAAAAAAACCGACTTCAAATGCCGATTCATTTTCAGTACAAAGTTTGAGGTGTTTATCTCCATATCTCTAGAGATAATCATCATATTTCGATAAAATTACAATGGGACCAAACAGGAAGCATATTTTCTCAACCAAAAAAATAATTTTCAAAGTCTGTTTTTCAATGATGGAGTTATGAGGTAACAAACAAAAAAACTATCGAATCTTCATTCGATAGTTTTTGTTTTGGAGGTTCTTCAACCTCCTCCTTTTTTGTTAAAAATATCACCGAATGACGTACCTATCAGTAGGTCTATCTATCTCGCTAATACTGGGTTCACACCAGGCGATTCTAGTCGTTCAACTTCCTAGGGATGTACTTGTCTTTCGATTCCAAGTACTTTTAGTATCGATACTTAAGAATCGATACTAAGTAAGTACCGGTAATAAGTACTCGTTTCGTTACTCAATTATTTGTTTTGGAAGAACATTTAGGCTGGCATTGTAGAGCGATAATTAAGGTTTCGAATGAATCTATTTGATTTGCTAATCAAGCGCGATTTACAGCCAGTTTCTATATTCGATTGATCCGGATTTCTTTCAATAGGAGATTTCATTTTGTCATTACTTCTATGAAGTATTACTCGTATGTCTAATTCAATCTCAAATCGTGTGAAACGAAGTTCGATCGAATATAGTGACTCGTCGTAAATCGATAAAAAATATCGATTGGGTATTTTTTGTAACTCGTATCGTACATCCCTAGGAAGTTGAACGACAAAAATCGCCAGGTCAGAACCTGGTATAATTAAAAATAATTAATGCCACAATTCTACAATCCATAAAAAATATTTATGGTTTATTAAATCGCCCAGCGAATATGACCGTATCTTGAAACACTACACCGAAGAAAAACGGCGGATCGGACCTTGACATTTTTGGTTTGGTTTGATGTTTAAGTGGTGAGGGATATAAATCTGCAATAAAAATAAAACTCTTCAAGCATTTACCAATGGAGATGTTAACGTTGTAATCCGCAAACAGTTTTTTCTGCCGATACTTACGGGGGACGAGGTAAACACGCATTGCACACACACAAATCACTCACTTTAACGATCCCGCACACTAGCTTGAAACACGCACACAGTATTAAAAATACAGCGTAGTTACGCACGCTCATATGGCCAATAATGGCCAGCAGAGGGGTACGCCTTGCAAAGACATCTCCATTGGTAAATGCTCGAAGATAAAACTTGATGTTATTGTCACCTACGGGAAGTCACCCAACATCTGCGTTTTTAAGATGCCTAAGAACTTGTCCCAACGAGAGGAGTTAGGAGAGGAGAAAGCGACCAACTATCGACTATTTTTTCGCTCAAGAAAGTACAATAGATGTAGCTTTTTAGATCCCGTGTGAATATAATTGATGATCGTTTACAAAAAGAAAAAAAAACTACTTTAAATGGCACGCTGGTCATTTTCAGTAGGTATTAGCTTTGAGGTGTTTATTTCCATAATATATCTATAGATAGTAATCAGATATCGATAAAATTACAACGGGACCAAACGGGAAGCTTATTCTCACAAACAAAAAAAAATTATGTTTCTTTGAAGTGTCACACACTTTATATTTTTGTAAATTGTTAAACACAATCCAAAATTTCATCGTACCGAAGGGACTCGAACCCGCACCCCCCGGATTACAGGTCCAGGTGCTCTGCCAATTAAGCCACGGTTCGATCCATGGATACGACGAAATTAGTCGATTGCATTTGTTAACCCAATTATGCACTGGTGGCGCCATCTATGACTACTTATTACGTAAGTTAATCATTCGGAAGAAATCATTACAGTTTTCAAATCCGACGAAAGATGTTGCACTGCGTAAATCAAATATTATGTTTTTGTGAAGTGTCACACACTTTATATTTTTGTAAATTGTTAAACACAATCCAAAATTTCATCGTACCGACGGGACTCGAACCCGCACCCCCCGGATTACAGGTCCAGGTGCTCTGCCAATTAAGCCACGGTTCGATCCATCGATACGACGAAATTAGTCGATTGCATTTGTTAATCCAATTATGCATTGGTGGCGCCATCTATGACTACTTATTACGTAAGTTAATCATTCGGAAGAAATCATTACAGTTTTCAAATCCGACGAGAGATGTTGCACTGCGTAAATCAAATATTATGTTTCTTTGAAGTGTCACACACTTTATATTTTTGTAAATTGTTACACACAATCCAAAATTTCATCGTACCGACGGGACTCAAACCCGCACCCCCCGGATTACACGTCCAGGTGCTCTGCCAATTAAGCCACGGTTCGATCCATCGATACGACGAAATTAGTGGATTGCATTTGTTAACCCAATTATGCATTGGTGGCGCCATCTATGACTACTTATTACGTAAGTTAATCATTCGGAAGAAATCATTACAGTTTTCAAATCTGACGAGAGATGTTGCACTGCGTCAATCAAATATTATGTTTCTTTGAAGTGTTCACACACTTTATATTTTTGTAAATTGTTAAACACAATCCAAAATTTCATCGTACCGACGGGACTGGAACCCGCACCCCCCGGATTACACGTCTAGGTGCTCTGCCAATTAAGCCACGGTTCGATCCATCGATACGACGAAATTAGTGGATTGCATTTGTTAAGGATGAAATTTTGGATTGTGTTTAACAATTTACAAAGTACAAGTTTGAGACGTTTATCGTCATATCTCTGAAGATACTTATCAGATTTCTATGAAATTACAATGAGACCTCCACGGAAATATACCCTACCGATAACAAAAAGAATATTTCGAATTGGTTCAGAATTGACGGAGTAATCGCGTAACATACAAAAAAAAACACACACAAACACAGACGAATTGAGAACCTCCTTTGTTTTTGGAAGTCGGTTGAAAAGAAATAGATTATAGATGTAATTAATGTAAGCGTATTTCCGAGGTCTGTAGTTCAGGAAGCACTTTTGCTTACCTATTTTTATATAAATGGGCAGGTTACTTACAGGTCAGAACTTTTATATCAGCTCCTTTTTCATTAATACAGATATTTCCATGATGAGAAATTATGACATTTCCCAACTGCTTTATATGCTGTAAGAACAATAATATAATAGGGGAGAAAATGCACAAATTTAGTTGTTGGTAGGTGAGTAGTCGTGCCAATGTATTATGTTATCTCAAAAGTCTAATACAGGAAGATAGCAAGACAAAGGCATCTCGTTTTAGGTATCGGTTCCAATTTACTCACAGATTTTCGGAGCATGGTTGGTATTCTGACAGTGCTATGGTTGGGGATTCTACGGTTCCTACGGCCGCGGCGCCACAATTTGAAGGTGGATTTTGTATAGATCTCGACGAAATAAGTTTTTGAGGTGTTGATTTTTACGTACTGTCCACTCCGTCCTAAGGTTGTCTGGAAGAGATCGCTTTGAACGATAAGACTGCCCACTGTACTAATGTATAATTTATTTTAAGATGTTAATTATTTAATTTTGGTGTACAATTAAGAGTTATCATTCATCATTCATTTATTTGTTTATTATAAAGGAACAGGACAACCATTACGCTTGCCTGGGAAGCAATGTCGTGTCTACCTATTATACAGATACAGCGGCAAGCAAAATTCTGGATAACCAAAATGATGCATGTCAATCCACACAATAAAAACAATGATCGATGACTGAAATTCAAATTGTTTTAATTTCAAAAACATTTCATGATCATTTTTTATGATCACGGATGGTCTACTAGTCTATCCTCCGTGATTATAATCTTGAGAAACGATCCAGAAATGTAAAAAGTAACTATACTATACAATAGAAGAAATATATAAAAGTACATTACTGACCTGTTGATTCATACCATCAGATTCAAACAGTATGTAGGGCGCTACTAGCGTAGACTGCACGAGGAACAACGGACGTATGTTGTCTAGAGACGCGCGCAGACCATCGTTTGTAAGTCTTCTAAACAATGTGTGGAGAATGTCCACCTCGTTTGGTACTATTATAACGAACTTGAAATCTTCATCTGCCAGTGGGTATTCGAGAATCTGTAACGTTTTACTTTGTACGGTTGAATTGATGATTTGTTATATATATACTTGTTTTGTTTTGCGGAGATTATCTCACCTGCCGTAGACAAAATCCAATTTCTGTTTCCATTCACGCTAACGCAACTTCAAAATGTATGGGAATGACTATACTTTGTTGCGGAAAAATAAATATCATCCCATACATTTTGAACTTGCGTTAGCGTGAATAGGAACAGAAATTGGATTCTGTCTAAGGGGGCTGATGTATAGCCAAAATAAGGTATAAAGCCGCGTCCAGACATGCGGGACTCGCCGAGTGCCGAGCCGATTATTCTCCGATTAGCGAGTAGTGAGGATGGGTGCACGTGTTAGCTTACTCATAGATAACAAGATGGGTGGTCGCCGGTAGTTTAGTAATGCACCATAAACTTAATATGTCTGGAGCTAAATATTCACTTGGAACTACTTCCAAAACTACCTGCCTATACTTCAGCTAATAGGTAGGACTTATTAATAAAATATAAAAGTCAGGACATCACCGAGAAAGCATTTTATTTGTACCTTCATCATTATAACAACAGTTTGTGTACCTCAGGAGACTCAGGACCATTATAATAGACAATAGAACAAAGAGAACAGCAATATACCAATAAGTATTTAATGTTAAGTCACAAGGCTTTATAACAAGTTTCAACAAGACATAACACATGAAAATCACTACCGATTTAGACAATTTATACAAAATATTATGGGGTTTCCCCCACAAGGCCTCCACCACCCCTCATAGCCTTTCCTTACCACCCTCAACAAAGCTAAAACACTATCATCACCATTCCTAGGTGAAACCATCATTACTATAAACATATCCTAGAAAACCACATTCTAGCCATAATTATTCTATACATTTTGTAATACAAATACTTAGCTTCATTGAGTTGGACAGCACTTTTTCGTCTGAACGATATTCCCAACAGAGTAAACGACGAACGAGTAAAAGAGGTGACGATGTTAGCCCGAAAGCTGCTCGTAACGTAGTATTATATTCTCTTAGTATTATATTCTCTTTGGCTGCTCGAGCAAAAGTGTCTCAACTAATGTTTCTACCGCCCTTTTAAAGCATCAGTCAAATAGAAAACCAAGATGGCGGCTCTGACACATCTTGTAAGGTTTAGACTACCCTCAAATATATCGAACACGGTATAAACACCCTTATTTGAGGCAACATTAATAATTTATAATATAAATCATCATCAATATTGGAAATCTGTCGTATATCGGTATGTACTATGAAAATAATGTAACACACGCAAATCGCCGATCAACTCGCCTCGCTTGGCTAACCGTCGGTGACTTTGTCCACTTCAAAGTAAGCGAATACGAAGGCGAATACAGTGCCACAAGTATAACTTGGCGGTGGTGGTTTTTGGAACTAATTATTTTAATTGAAACTGTGAGTTTGACGTTTGAGAGATTACCGCGACATTATCGCTGATAAATCTGCTATATTAAAATAGTTCAATAATGCCAAAAGTAATTAAAAGTGGTTTAAGAGAAACTGTTATAAAAGTACAAAGTAAAAGCACAGTGGCGCACAGGCACGCCAAGTTATACTTGCCGGACTGTAACAAGGCCCGCATGTGTGTATAGACATGCTCGCTACTTAGCGAGTATGACGACGAGTAAATGCCTCTCGGCGATTATTTGGCATTTGGTCGCGATGGTGTCGTGCTAGTTTGTAAGTGGAAGACGAGGCGTTGGATATGAGGCATTTCTCCTGTCCAGCCAGTACTCTAAGCTTATTTTCATGTGTCAGTGTTATGTTTGTTCATAAGAACATTCCTAAGAACACAGCTCCTCGACAACACGACATAGTGAGAAGACTAAAAAAGGTTGAATATTTTCGAGCTACTTCAGCCAAAAAGAACACAAGAACAAAGTGTCTTCCTTTCAATAGAGGCATTAAGAAATATTTTAATAGTAAATTAAGTTAAAATAAAATTACTTATTTGATTTGATTTAGCCTAGCTGTGATGTTATGGTAGTGATATATCTATGCCAAGTAGATATATCATTATACTTAATGAAAAAGAAACCGGCCAAGTACGAGTTGGACTCGCGCACCGAGGCTTCCGTACAAACTTGTCAAATTGTTTTGACAATATCGTCAGTTCGATCCTTGGACCGGGCATGAACCAACCGCAAATAATAAGTTTGTAATACCTAATAAATTCGATTTTTTGTTATTAAACTACATATTTACAGCTTTCAGATTTTTATTCCTATATAAGCTTCAAGACCTTGCTTCTTGCCAAATTTCATGATTCTAGGTCAACGGGAAGTACCCTTTAGTATTTGATCTGCTTATAAAATCGCAAATTATGCGACATAAACGGTCATAACTTTTGATTGCGTTGACTGAAAAATTTGGTATTTTTACAGCTGAAAGATACCATAGATTCAAATATCTGACATAAGTTTTAACTTAATATCTGTGGAGGAAAGTCAAGATATAAGGTATCAAGTTAAAACTTGGGCGCGTGGGTGTTCCTCAGTAAACGGTCTTGACAGATGGACAGACAGACGGACAACAAAGTAATCCTATAAGGGTTCCTTTTTTTCTTTTGATATACAGAACCCTAAAAATGAACGTATACCTACCCTTGCTTCATATTTGATATCTTGTGTGTAATTGAAGGTGTTATATATTTTCATTTTTGCACCAGAAATCTTCTCGGGCTTCATCCAACCACTCTGCAATCAATCTAGCTCAAAATATTTGTTTTACATTACAATTATATAAATGTAAGTTGTCCCAACCCAATGCTGGACAAAGGCGTTCTTCCATATGAAAAAGGTCAATAGGTACGGATATGTTATCATGAAAATATTTCTTTTAGTTAATTCCACAGAGAACTAAAGTCATCGACATAGTTCACAAGGTTATAAAACTAAAATGGCAAGGAATCGAGGGCCCGGTGGCGTAATCGGGAGAACGGTCGGCTTTGTTGCCAGAGGTACCGATTTCAAACCACGCGTGCACCAATGGATTTTATTGAAAAATGTATGTGCGCTTTTCACACACACCCTCCGGTGAAGGAAAAACATCGTCATAAAACCAACAACCCCCTCATAGTGCTAGGACACTATCTAGTATTCGCCCGGCGAGCTACCACCATCAAGTTAGAAAATCTAGTGTCCGCCTGGCCAGCTACCACCCTCAAGTTAGAAAATCTATTGTTCGTCTGGCTCTGTCGCCAAAACATATGTGTTCCTGCAGCTATCCTTGAAAGCCTGTTCCCATTCTAGGACTAGCGTGCTTACCATCTTCGACCGCATCATCACTTACCAACAGGTGAGATAGTGGTCAAACGCTAGCCTATACCGTATATAAAAAAATCTAGCTCAAAATCTTGTATTATACCTATACATTACATTTCTATAAATGTAAGTTAACTAACGAGAAAGGTCAATTATTGGATAAAATGTTTGTTTGAGGTGATCCGACTGAGAGCTAAAGTCATCGACATAGTTCACCAGGTTACAAAACTAAAATGTAAAGGGATGAGCCATATCAGCCGAAGAACCAAATATCCGTTAGGGTACACGAATTCTTGAGTTGGCAAGCGTCACCTGTATCACGAAAACCATTGAACGAACGAAATGAACTAAATGACGGGGACGGAGCTATACAGCCTACATAGCTGCGTCCCCGTCATTTCGTTCATTTTGTTCATTCAATGGTTTTCGTGATCAGCCCCCGTATCATATAATGCCACAGACTACGCGATAAAATTCACCAAGAACGTGGATGGAGTATTAAGTGGATGTGGCATTTAAATGAGAAGGATAAAACTATACAATCATTAGTATGAGAGAGCGAGATGAACAACAATGTTTTTATCCTTCTCTGCGTATGCAATTTTACAAATTGGTTCCAGCACTGGAACCAAGTTCTAGTGCACCCATTGGCTCTCACCCGTTGTCATGTATGACCCGACCAAATTACGTTGTTCATTTTATCTTATAGTTGGCATATGTATCACGTGTTTATAATTTTAGCCGGGTTATATCTCTATAGCTATTTTATTCGCATACGCTAATGTTCTCTCTACATATATACTTTGACCAAGAGGCTGGGAAGATCTAATGAGAGTACTATAGCTGATAATCTTTCTCAGTGGCGTACTTGTAGAGAGGCCTATACCAATATTGAATTGCTTGCTACCAAAAAGTAGCTTACTAACAACCATCAAGGAGATAATCTACTGCCATAAAATTTACGGTTCCGCCAGCACACAGCCCTTGAGAGTCAGAGTATTCTAGACCCAGCATGTTCACGATCTTCGACCACATCATCGCTTACCACCAGACGAAGTAGTGGCCAAACGCTAGCGTGTAAGACATATAAAACAAATCACTCTTATTAAGGAAAATGGTATATTGTAGGTATTACAAGCGTATTCATCATTTTCATTGAATGCCCTGTACAGGCCGAAATATATAAAGAGATAAAAAGATAAAATATTTTAAATACAGTACCTATGTACTAAAGTGTTGTACACACCTTTAGAGTGCTAGCATTCACTAAAAGGAGATTCGCTGATGATGGTATATTCCATTTAAAATTAACATTTCCAAGATTAGGGTTACTATTCACCTGAAGGCATGAAACATTATGATATAAATAAATAAACAGAAGTATTAGAATCACATGAGCTACATACCCCAAATTGTTTAACTAGGAAATCTGATACATAACGCAAAAGCTCTGAAACTCCCACATTGTTGACGTTCCTGAAAAATCCGCAAAGCAACAATGCTGATTATGAGGATAGGTACAGTATAATATAAAAGATTTCCATAAGGTTTTTTTATATATTTTTAGGGTTCCGTATCTAAAGGGTAAAACGGGACCCTATTTCTAAGACTCCGCTGTGCGTCCGTCTGTCTGTCTGTCTTTCTATCCGTCTGTCACTAGACTGTATCTCGTGAACCGTAATAGTTAGACCGTGGAAAGATGATGTATATCTGTTGCCGCTATAACAACAAATACTAAAAACAGACTAAAGTTAAAAATTATAGGTGATCCTCATAGAAGAAACGTGTTTTTTCGGCATTTCAATATAACGCCATCTATGAACGCTTTAGTAAACGTCCATTGATGGCGTTATATTGAAATGCCGATCCCTAATACCTTTGTGTTAACTTTTACTTAGAAAGCGTAGACGTTAGATGGCGTTATAATAAATAAAACTGGCCAAGTGCGAGTCAGACTTTTGTCCAGCACACGGAGGGTTCCGAATTTCCGAAGTCCGAACTTCTAACACCAACTAAGCAAATATTAAAACAAAGGTTGAAAGGTAATTAATATAATTAAATATCTGGAAGACCGAGTGTTCGTACGACTATCTTTCTACTGATTGTAGCTAATTAAAGCTCTTTAAGTACTAAAATTGAAGATATATTATTCAATACTGTGCACTACATTTAAGCACCGAATATATTCGACCGAGTCCGAGGCCCACAAATTTAACAAATGAAACGCTTGCGCGTGCTAATTTTTCCTGTGCTGCCATCTAGCTGCGTCGAGGTGAATTAATTTCGTATCGTATCGTAAAAAACACGTTTTTTGTTTTAAACCCATTAATTTTTAACTTTGTTCTGTTCTTAGTATTTGTTGTTATAGCGGCAACAGAAATACATCATCTGTGAACATATCAACCGTATAACTATCACGGTTCATGAGATACAGCCTGGTGACAGACGGACAGACAGACAGACAGACAGACAGACAGACAGACAGACAGACAGACAGACGGACAGCGGAGTCTCAGTAATAGGGTTCCCTTTGGGTTGGTACCCTTTGGGTTCGGAACCCTAAAAAGCACGCGGCTTACAACTCTGTTTTGATAAAATGTTTAATAATTATTATTTTTTGCTGGCGAAATATGATATTGGTATTTTTTGTTCGATCTTATAAAATACAGTAGTGTGGTACGGAACCTTACGAGTGCGAGTCCGACTTGCACTCGGCCAGTTTTATGATATTTAGTAAGATAACAGTACCTACTAGTACGACGCTCGCCTGATGGTAAGAGATGACGGCTACCAATTACAGATACAGCGAAATGTAACATTCTGGATAGACAGAACATATTGTTGCAAGTCACTGCACTGCGCCTGCTATCTCGAGACATAAATATTTTAAGTCTCAAATACCCTGTAATTTCGCTGCAGACTTTGCCATTCAAACCGACAAACATTCCTATTCCACGGCTGAGTTAATTAGCAAAGTGATGGTACAGCCTCAGGCGGATTAGCATATACGAGTATGTCCTACCAATACAAAAAGGTACCCAATTTAGTGCTGCATCTTGAATACTCTTAGCTTCATCAACACAGTGTGTATCAAGTGACTTCGTCAGCAGTCCAAGTTGCTTAAAGTATGGCGTTCTGAACACTTTGCTATCGGTCTTGCATTCTGTTTTTTGTTTTAGCTGCTGATTTATCTGTAGGTAATATATATATTTAATATTTTTTAATATCTTATAGGCTAGCGTTTGACCACTATCTCACCTGTTGGTAAGTGCTGATGCGGTCGAAGATGGTAAGTACGCTAGGCCTAAGATGCGAATTGGCTCTCAAGGATAGCTGCCGAAACACATTAGATGTTTGGCGACAGATTTTCTAACTTGAGGGGTACCTGGCCAGGCGGACACTTGATAGTGTCCTACCACCATGTGGGGGTTGTTGGTTTCTTAACGGTGTTTTTCCTTCAACGGAGGATCACTGTGAGAAGCGCACATAAATTTTTCGTTAAAAAATCCATTGGTGCGCGGCCGGGTTTGAACTCGGTACCTCTGGCATCAAAGCCTACCGTTCTCCCGATTACGCCACCAGGCCCTCACAGGAGCAATATAATATGAAATTTAATTTACGAGACGAGCGCACTTCCATCTGACAACTCGATCAGAACTACTACGTAACTACGTCCGATTCTGACTTACACTTGCGTGCATATTGTTGGTTTACTTAATTTGTTGCTGCGAAAACTTTCCCACTCTACGTCAGTTTTTATCCAAGTTAGCTGCTGGTGTCTTAAACTATATGTAAACCTACTTTAATACAAAATATTAGCAGCGCCACGCGGTTTCACACGCGTAGTTCCCGTACCCGTGAGAATACGGGGATAAAATATGGCTTCTGTTACTAGCTGATAAATGTATTTTCCATCTGTGAAAGAATTTTTGAAATCGGTCCGGTAGTTTTTGAGTTATTTTGTAACAAACAAACAAAAACTAAAGTCTTTCTTCTTTATAATATTAGTTTAGACAACTTAGGAGTCTTTATGTCGCGGGTGAATACTTAATAGCTATCTTTTGGGTAAGCCTGCTACATCATGGACCGCATCATCACTTAACATCAGGTGAGATGGTGGTCAAGCGCTACCCATTTTTGCATAAATCAATAAAATACTTACCTACATTTTAATAAGCTTTATAGCACAGTGTGTTTTCCGTAACTTTAAAAGTCGATTAACTTCACGCCGTGCAATAATCGACTATTTAGGTATTACGTAGCAAGCGTAAAGTGCGGGTTTATGTCACACTGCTATCTATAAAATAACTAGCTGACCCGGCAAACGTTGTTTTGCTATATAAATAATTTCGTAGTAATTTCTAGTGTAGACAAAAAATAGCTTACTTATTGTAAGTATGTATGGAGGAATAATGATTAAATTACTAAAATGGCTATTAAATAATATATAAAAAATATAAAAATAAGGGTTGATCGTAGAAGGGTGAAAATTGAGGATTGTATGTATTTTTGTATGTTGTATCATAAAAAAATAGAAATTAAAAATTTTGTCTAAAAAATAAAATAAAAATTTTGGGGGACTACCCCTAACATTTAGGGGATGAAAAATAGATGTTGGCCGATTCTCATAGATACCGGATAAGCACAAAAAATTTCATCAAAATCGGTCAAGCCGTTTCGGAGGAGTATGGCAACGAAAACTGTGACACGAGAATTTTGTATATTAGATATACGATACTAGTGACTTAAGTTGTCTATTATTGCACGGCGTGGCTCCCTCGCTGCGTTTGGGTGCTAACTTCACGTGCACCATGCAATAATCCGACTACTTAAGTCTCACGTATCGTAATATACTATCATACAAGCAATCATTTTCTTACCGTTACAAACTGCTCTACATTTCCGCTTGGGTCCTTAAATAGGGACAACAGCAGATTCACCCCCAGTGGCGATGAAATCCAACTGCGTGTCGCCTGTCACCATCTTATTTGCTTAATTCCTGCACCTATAAGTAGCTTCTTGAGCTGTACCTAATAGTAGAGCATATAGTACCTAAATATATATACCTAAAGACAGAATGAATTCGGGGTGATTTTGAGAGTTATCAATAGGTATTTTCTTTGAATTTAGGTAAGATGTTCGAACTTCAATGCCAGCAAGGAGCATATTACATCGATGTTCCACCTGACTAGCTACCAAAGAGTAGCTTACCATCATCAAGGAGAATATCTGCCAACATAACTTTACAGTGTTGCGGCAGCACTAAGTCTTTGAGAGTCAGACCATTCAGGTCTAGAATGTTCACCATCATCGACCACATCATCGCTTACCACCACCACCACCACCACAATATTTATTGTAACAATAATAAAATTGAAAAAAATTATAAGCAAGTTGATATAGAACTTGTCTAGCGGTTCGGGTCACCGTCGTCTTCTATTTAGACCGCATCATCGCTTTTAGGCTGAATAGCGGGCAAGTCTCAGCTTATCTGTTTAGGATAAAAGGGTACAAGCTAATGTAAAAGCTATTGTAAAAGTAAAACCAATAGATTGGTAATGTCTCTATACCAGCTCTATAGGTACTCTCTATTAATATGTTCCAGTATAAATGTAAGTTATAGTCACAGGATCAGCCAAAAATATGTAGGGAAGGTTAAGTTATCTATTTCTTTATTATCTCTAATAAGTAGGTAGGTCTAGGTATAGCTGATGCATAAGCCCTTGTAGGTATGTATGTACCTACCTTGTATATGTATATTGTGTACCTGTGCTTGTGATGAAATATTTCTCGGCGTATTTTATACTACTTACTTGTGCTTGCATATTTTATTATATTTAATTTTATCACCTATTCGGTACGTACGTACAGTTTCACAAAATATATGCAAAGAGCATCATTTATTTTATTGTATAATCACGTTTTATTGCAATAGCATGCGAGGAGATTTATATTCTCTGTGGCTTACGTCAAAGATAATATAAATACTACGTAAGCTTACGTAGTATTTATATTCTCTTTGTCTTTGGCGAGGAGATCTTGCCAAAAATAATTCCAGTATAATCACTATAACGTATTAAGTGATTCAGTACTCTGTGATAATCACTTTTCATTAGATCTAGCACAGAGACTAAGTACGATGTGTAGCAAGTTAATAAAACGGTAGAATTAAAATACCCCAACCTCAGATAAATAAAGACCCCAACCAAAGATAATACAATTACTACATTGTGAAAATACTCTTTGTCTGTACTACATGGTCTGTGGTACATTACTATTTAAGACTTTGCTCGTATGGCCATGGCTTTGTATCTGCTAGGATATTTTTTTTTTGCTTATTGATAGATAAGTAATAACATGTGATGATTAATAAGGTATATATGACTACCTATCTAACTTATCAATATCTACCTATATATTTATTTATACCTAAATTCAACATTAGAAATTACATATTAATAATTAAAAAGAAAACGAAACCATTTTTCAATTATTTATATTGAAATAATATTATCACCTTCTTATTACCAGCATTGAAGGGTGTCCACGTTTAACGTACAACACAATACAAAATCATATCCACTGACATTGACAATTCAAAATAAATACAACAGAATACGGGACCGGTCTGATGAACAATTTTGAACCCGCCTGAAGGCACTTGAGGTCATTATTTGCTTTTTCTTTTGAGTTACATTTCGGCAAGTCTTATTAAAATTGAAGGTACAAGTAATCACCGCTATAAGCTATAACTAAAGTTGGCTCAAATGCCATGGTAAAATATTAATATACTTATGATTCGGCAAATATGATAATATACATTATGAATTTAAAGCAGTGACCATTACACAGCAAAAATATTGATAGCAACTAATAAAATTTGCTCTTTAAACATTGTTTATAAAATTAAAAATTATCACGATGAATACCTAATTTGCCTACATACATTGATTATTATCATTAAAATAGTTAAAACTACGTAATTCTCACAAATATTAAAATACACTGCAATTGTATACGAAAACACACAGAAATACGAACATCAGACCGGCCGAAGGCTTAGTTATTGCTTAACATTGAAAAAGTCATTTGCTTTTCATAAACCATTCTCTTTCATACAAAAAATATTTTACATCATACATTATTTTAATTTGACATCGACTGAAACATGGATTCATATTAGGTAGTTTTAATAGCATGGAACACTTATTTTAAAAAAAATTAATGACAATTATTTCTATTACATCTAGTATGATTCTCTTAAATGTTTGATAATAGTTTTATAGAAAAATGGCGGCACCGATCATGTTTCAATCTATATCAAAATGTACTGTGTAAATGTATCAATCAATATTTATTTTAGGCACAATGAAGCCATTTAACCATCATAAGAACATTTTGTAACTATTGTTTTCTATGTAGACTACTTACTTATAAATGATATTCTAGCAGAGTTGTCGTTCTACATGCCGATAATAAAATAACCAATTGTTAAATACTCATTGTACTACAAAATGAATTTACATTATGTACACTATGATTGCAGTATGCGTATCTAATATTTAACATTTATTTTAATGATTTGACACTTGATAGGGTTGGCAAAACACATGCAAATAGTTTGATAAAGCAATGTCAGTTTTTTGATTCGCTCATTGCAGATTATCGGCAAGATTCTGTTAAAAAAATTAGGTTGTTTTTGCACAACCCTCATACACACCACAAAAAGTACAAAAGTCCGTCATACATATCTCTAATTACATTTTAATTCATACTAATCTCTGAACACTATTCAAACACCGCGTCTATAATTATTTTTAAATATTATTCATTTCTATCTTTATAAATGCACTTCTTGTTTAAAATTTCTTATCTACTCTAAATATTTATTTTTTTCTTTACCAACTCAAACGGATGATAGAATTTTGGTTTAAAATAAAACTGATAATGAATGAGAAAATGTCGCTGGTAAACATTTATTGTAGGTAGGTACCCACAGTGGTATCTACGATGCTTGGAACTAATATATATTTAGTAAGTACACGGTTATTAGGTTGGATAACATTAATAAACGTTTAATAAAAAGGGGGGAATCTAAGAACGGTAGTGACTGATTACTTCAATGAAACAGATCTTTGTGACCTAAAAACGGATGCTAAATAATCATAAATACATTGCACATTTACAAAAAATTAGAAGAAAACGCAGAATCATAGATGCTGAATAATTTAGAACCGCTATTGTTATGCTTCTTTTGAGAATGAATAGAGCGAGATGCAAGACCATTCTGTCAACGCTGCTAGTTTGTCAGGGCGTCGAACGTGGCTAGCAACTATTGCGTCTATTGCTAGTATTATTATCATGACTAGTCATAAATTGCATTGATGTTGATAATGAATATGATTTCGTTCTAATGTTATACATAAATTTGATGTTGGGTATAAAAAAAAATAACCGTACCTAATGAATGATGTTTCTTTTCCAGAAAATAATAGTTGGTAATAATGAAGATATAGATCTTAAATATAGAAAAGAAAAACAAATATCTAGACGTAACGAATACTAGGAGAATACTGAAACAATGAATGGCGCTGCTAACTCCGCTCATGGACTTACAATAATATTTCTTTGGTGTTGTGTCATTTCTCATTACTATTGGACGCTATTACGAGTGGCGCTCTATTAACTACTTATAAAATAAATCGCGGTCGCTGTCGCAATAGGAATCACAATTTTCCTGAAGAAAATATTCCTGTAATTTACACTTCTATACAACTCGCAACAACACCGCGAATAACTACTTACAAACCTACCTAAATTACCCAATAATCTAGTATATCCGCTATATTTACAAATCTTAAGTCTATTTACACAAATGGAATCATTGAGATCATTACAATATTACTTACAATGTAAAAATGACGTTTACGAGGTCAGTTATTATTTTTAATTAATGATTAAATAAAAAATAATACTTTAGAATAGACTGGTTTGGTACACGTTAGTACACGAGTGTACCGCACATGAGGTAATGAGTAATATTATTACCGACATGGTAATATTAATGCATGTCCTCGATGATTCGAAATCATTGTCACACGAGTGCATAACAAACATGGCCGCCTATTGCACATTCAAAAACACAACAAACAAAAATAAAAAACAATGTTATTGAATCAAAACAATGATTGCACTTGTTCAACAAAATAAACAATTTGTTTAAATAAATCAACATCTTTTCATAGTTAACATTTTCATAACGTCTTATTTTACCAAATGAACGATTGTTTTAAGACGTTACAAATTGGCTTGTGTGAATAAAATCATTAATCCAAGTGTGTGTGACCTGTGTTATATCCTTGTTTGCCGGTTGTTAGACGCGCTGGTTCATCCAAATCTTTCTTTGACGAGGAACATGAGTTTCTTCTTGCCTTTGTACTTGAGTTTGATCTCTTGGAGCAACGCCGCGAACTGGTGAGGCCCGTCGTGGGCCAGTGCGAATGTATCACGAGCTTTACCTATAAAAAATAAATAACGTGTATTATTATCATCATTGTTGGTATAAGTCCTATTTTACTCAATTAGCCACCTCTGTGTATAATTTCAGCCAAATCGGTCGAACCGTTTAGCCGTGAAAAGGTCTAAAGGATAAAATTAGAACAGGAGTAGTTTCGACCCTGCGGATGGTTTATGAAAACATTCCGCAGAAGCGAAACTATAGTCTATCAAGACTTTTTGGTATTTTTTTTTCGTTATTGCATATTATGTAAAACTTACCAAGAAAATCGACAAAGTCAGCATAGTGTCTCGGCGATATATGCGCCAGTCGTGCGTGTGTCGTGGACGCGTACGCACGCAGCGCGGCCTCCAGCAGCGGCCTCAGCGGGGTGGGGGGACGGGGGGGAGGGGGGCGTGAGCGGGAACACCCTGCTGCTGCCACGCAGCAACGACGCAGGACGTCCGACTGTAGGGGGAAACAGAGGAATTATTTAAATACAACTGAAAAACGGTGCGAAGCTATATTCAAGAATAGGTTTTTCATCGGGTCAAGTGAGATAGCGACGTTCGCTCACCGCGTGATATTACTTTCGAAAATGGACTCGAAATGGGAAAACTGTTGGAACTAATTTATATTAAGGATATCATACTGTTAACAAAGTTATGCAATAAATATTTCTGATTATAATTCTGAAAATGAGCTGCGATGGTCTTGCTAGAAACTAGGTCAAGAAAATTATACTAAAAGTAACTATGTGAAAATCAGTTTATAACATTAATAACATAACAAATTCGCTGGAATTTGTTATGTTATTAATGTTGTGTTTATTTAAAACAAAAACGTGTTCAGATACCTAAATCAGAAAACAACCTTAATGCTATGTCCATAAATTACAATATTTTAGGATATGTTATGAATTCTTATGATGATAAAAACAAAGATTTACCACAGTTTTACAATCCTACACGTAAGTGGCAAGGCGCTACCGTTGAGTGGTCCTAGAATGCGCCATATTTGCTCTTTAATTATGTTTTAATTCACTTAAAAAGAGACAAAAATCAATTCAAACTGCTATATAAGTAAATTAAAGGCGGCAGAACTACCACGGCCAAGTGTAACTTTTTATTTTATTTCTGTAAACAAAACATTAAGTAAAAATAAAAATATTTACGTTAGTAACGTTTAACTTCGTTCGGGAACACATGAATTCCCGTGTTTTGACAATTCACAGCAGCACATAGTGTCCTCTTATTACATAACTATTCCTATGTTAATAATTTGTTTGCTAAAAAAATCACCGTGATCAATTGTAGATAACTGTCAGATATAAGGAACTCTCAACAGTAGCGTCACCTGCAGTGAGCAAAAATCAGTTTTTAACCTCATTGGCACAGGATTACTCACTTAACGACTAGTCAGCTCCATCGGCCAAAATTTCAAGATGTTAACAGAAATAGTACAATGAAATAGGTATAAGTATAAATATCCTTACCAGTACGGGTGCACATTGGACGTTTTTCACCAACAACGGCAACATGGCTTGCAGCTCCGCTCGGCCGAGTGAGTGAGCGAGTGCAACCGCCCAGTGGATGTCTGCTATCGCTGGGTGACTGTCCTGGAATACAAGGATTATTGCGATTAGTAAGAACATTCGATTAAAATATTTATTTAAACTTTCTTGAATACCAAAATGCTACATTATAAGCATTCAAGGCAATCCAGCGACGTAATACCCCTAGTGCAATCAGTGAGATCTCACCAACATTTATTATTAACATTTATTACAAGGTACTTAGGTACCTAGGGCTTGACGCGCAAAATTTTGTCAATCTTAAGTTTTGCATGTTACTTATTTAATTCTGTTAGTTTTGTTTGCTTATTAATATCACCAGGAGATCATCTATCTACCCTGTGTTGTAACTTTATTTCACAACAATAAATACCCTAAATATTTAGAAAATATTGACACTAAGTATAGCGACCCTAAGTCACACTCATTTTACCTATTAATAAAAGTATCTGTTTTAGAGTAAATTTTATAGTTATCCTGCATTGCTTATAATATAACTGTATTTTGCGTATACAAGGTGTTAGTGCCCACTCAATCTCACTGTCAACTCTTTTTTCCTATTATATACCTAAACTATACTCTCTTTGACACTTAGCTGTCACATTTCTAATAGAACGATTATATAGTCAACTGTACGAAAATTTGTACACGTAACCTGGCATATTAAGACAGATGTAACAACTGACCTGATTATAATGTAAATGCAGATTCCTCATCGCCAGCGTGGCAAGCCTCATCGCTCTAGCCGGCTGTCCCCGTTGCTCCATGTACCGAGCCACCGCGAACAGCTGGCTGGAAGCTAGGGCTCCCCTAGCGGCCGCGCCTCCCACGGCGGCGCACGCGGCTTCGAACGCCCCGGCGGAGCCTTCGCAGACGGATAGGGCGCTTAGAGCGCAGCCGGGAGGGTCCTAGAAATGTGTAGAGATTATTACATACATTAACTCAGTTGAAAGTACGTTGAAGGACTTTGTAGCTTTTAGGCTGGTCAGAATAGCGCAAACTACCTCATGTCATTTATTAGACCGTCCGTCTAATAGAAATGTTCTCCAATTTTAAGGCTGCTTTTAGTTCATTTTGCCAGTGAAATTAAAAGAATACTGTAAAGTACTCTAACCGCAAAATTCAAGAACACTTATGATGTCTCACGGCGAATTACGCTCAACATTCTTCTATACAGAGCTTTACTTGCCAACACTGTGTTGGACGATGGTTTACCAGGCAAGCATCTAGGTATTTTAGTCTATTGATTGTTTATTTTATTTCCTTTCTATTTACCATAGCGTCTTACATAGTCTTTAATAGCAAAGCACAAGCAATGTGGATTCATGTATATATTTTTGTTTTTTTACCTTAGCAGCGCACTGCAAGGCCAAGGTCCGTGCGCACGCGCTAAGTTTCTCCTGCTGCTCAAACGACAGTCCCAGTCGCAACGCTGTCGCGTGCGACATCGCAGCCGCTGCCACCGGTCCTGTCGCTTCCGTGGGTGTGAATAGTTCATACCTAGAGAGAAGAAAAGAATTAGACGGACTAGCAATGAACTTCTGGCCATATTCAATGCTAGAGTCTCTGAATTAACATTCAATGGTAAGGAAGGAAGGTACATTACCTACCTAGTAGCACACGATAATGATAAGAGAAGGTAGCTACCAAGTATCAAACATTTTTGGTCGTACTAGTAATGACAGCAGTGTTGTCAATGCAACAAAAACAGTAAATTAAAACAATCGGTTGTTTTAATTTACTGTTTTTGTTGCATTGACAAAATTTCTACGACGGTTCTCTTTTTGCACAGACTATATGCAGATAAGTACTATCACAGTTTTACAATCAAATTATTTTAAAACTGTGACAATAGCCTGTTTTGAATCTGTCGTGACTAGGGTCTGCGCTCAATATAAGAAATAAAACTGGCCAAGTGCGAGTCAGCATCGCGTCTCTTAGCGCACTCTTAGGGAGGGTTCCGTACAATACGAAACATAACAGAGTTTCAATCTCATATATTTGATTAATTGATATTACCAAGAATATTTGGTTTGGTCACGATCTAGAAAGACGGGCTCGTTTACTAGCGCCATCTATGTCATTTTGCCGAAACTAATTAGATAGATGGCGTTTAAAAACACGTTCTTTGTATGGGGACCCCCTTTAATTTTTAACTTTAATTTTGTTTTTAGTATTTGTTGTTCTAGCGGCAACAGAAATACACCATCTGTGAAAATTTCAACTGTCTAACTATCACGGTTAATGATCTATAGCTTGGTGACAGACGGACAGAGAGACAGACAGACAGACAGACAGACGGACAGCGGAGTCTTAGTAATAGGGTTTTACCCTTTGGGTACGGAACCCTAAAAAGCATAGGCATAGTTACGAGTATAATGTTTAAGAACTTACCAGTTTTGCATAATAGAGAGCAGTGCATCTAACCCCAGTTCTGTTGCACACGTGACCAGCCACCGGACCATCTCACGTCGACGCCAGTTTACTGAAGATAACGTCATCCGTAACACCTGGGTAAATAGAGGGTAGGTTAGAATTTGTACCAAAAGTTAGCAAGAGAGTGGCTAGTAAAGGTAGGGGTGTAGAGAGATTTTATTTTACAGAGTGGGTGTTTCAGATGAGACCGTAAAGGTCGTCGCCCACTTCCACGACCCTGCTCCAACACTTCTCCCGCACAACACCGCCTTAAACGGAGGTGACTACTCGATGTAACGATGTCCACGCGCGGACAGCTAGCATGTCACCAGCTATCCACGCGCTTACTGCTGTCAGTCTACAAAACGTAACGTGCTTCAAGTGAAACAGTCTGTGCGCGGTCGCCACGCGGGGCCGCAGGCCGCTCGCTGGCGCCGCGGGCCACTCGCTGTCACCGCGCGGGCCGCTCGCTGTCGCCGCGCGGGCCGCTCGCTGTCAGCGCGCAGTAAGCGAGACGAATAGTACGATGTTGGTGAGCTCGGCTACAGCGAGCTGCCTGCTTATTTGTGTTGTCAATGTAAATTCTGTCTACAGAGGGCGTCCTAAGGCTTACATTTTAATGAACATTATTTTGCCGGGTGGGAGCGAAGTCGTGTATGTGGGTATTACTCGCGAAAGTCTTCTTGCAGATGGAACGCGGCTTAAAGACGACTTTCGCGAGTAATGTCCCACAGCAGCTTGCAAATGTAAATTCTGTAGCAAGCAGCACTTGCTACACTACACTACGTCTACACTACTGAGGGGAAGGTACATCTTCCATCGTAGCTACAATAAAATGTTCTTCAGAACGTTTTATTGTAGCAAGAATGTATGTATGTAAGTAATGTAGCAAGAATTGTAGTAAGAATGGGATGATGAGAAATTCCTCCAATTGGCTAAATGAGCTACGTTACTTCCCTTTGCCTGGAAGAGATCGTTTACAGACAAGAACGATGACTGTAGGTACCATATAATTTTAAATGCGTGTATAATGACTTTAATCTAAATTTAATTTTTCTTTTGATAGTAGCTTTTTTTTATATTTATGTAGGTACGCTGACATGTTTCATTCATTTTGATTGATTTTCAGATTTGATTTAATTTGTAATTTATTCTAATTTAATATGATGAGAATTTGTAATGGTCTGTAATTCATAGATTTTGTAATTTTGTCGTGTATGTACCTAAAATATCGAATGAAATGTGTCTAACTAATGTTACTTGAAATAAATGAATTTCTAAATAAATTATTTTAATATATATTTTTTAAGTTATTCTTTTCCTAAAGTACAATAAAGAGTAATCTATTTATCTATTACCTGCAATCCCAATTCAAAAGCCGCAGCGAGCAGGTCTCGGTGATGATGTGGAGCGTCAGGCGGCGCAGCGTGACGGAGCGCGTCCTGCGCGAGGCGGAACAGCTGGGCGGCGGAGCGAACGTGACGCTGCGCGGCGCCCAGGGCAGCTCGGAGACGCCCTGGGTTGCCTCGGGCAGCGCCTACGTGTAAAAGGTAGATTGGTCTATGTTAAACAGTATAAAGGTAGCTTAAAATAGAAGACAGACTGTGATTCGAGTAGCAGATCACAAACGACCGTACCTAAAACTAAGCTATTATATGTAGGTGCAAATCTTAAATTGACATTTAATTTTAAGACATTACAATAGGTGCATTACGTTAAACTGCACAATAAAATTTGAGCAAATTACACGTCATGCAGTCGGTTTTCATCAAACTAAAAGTACAAAAACTCAAACATAAATAGGTATATCAATATACTATAGTCGTTTTGGCGTAGCATTAATATTTGTTGTCAATAGATTTTTTGATAAAATTAGGCTTTGTCCGGCTTTAAAAATTATTGTCTCCAAATGCAACAATCCAAATGGTAGTTATTGACTATGCAAGGCTCTATTACGTTTTTGGCATATTCTAACTCGAATGTCGCCTAAGAAATGAAATGTCACATAAAGATCGTCACCTAATAAAGCGCTGGCAAGCGCTGCCTGTTGTTGCTCCGCGTGTTGTAACGTATGCCACGCCCCCGCTCCTCCCCCCGCTGCACCCGCGCCCCCCGCCGCCCCATCCAACGCGTACGCTTCTTCTACCATTGGCAACCTGAAACAAAGATAATATAGGTTAGATCTAGGAATATAAAGCTTATTGTTTTTTTTTAAATTTGGTTGTTGCTCCACACGATAAGTGTATTTAGCCAGTATCATTGTATCATCATGTATTAATATTCTTCAAGTTTTTGAGTAATTCAAGTCATAAAGATGGGTCAAAGTCACATTTCAAGTCAAGTTGAAGTAAAAGTCTAGACCAAGTCATACCCTCACTAAAAATCTGGACTTTACTGAAGATTTTCAGTAGAATTTTGGTGAGAATGCAAATAGCATGTTTTCACCATTGTGCTGTTTCCCTACATTCGCACTCATTCACTTAATGGTTAATAATCTACATAAATTATGGTAAGAGGCGATGTGCCCAAGATAGAGCACGCTTGCGAAGATACCTATTCACTCGCGACTTGAAGATACCTATTCACTCGCGACTTGAAGAACCCCAGATGGTAGTTATCGGGTTACACAAACTTGGGCAAGGCATTCCATTCCTTGGCTTCTTGCTCCATTATTATAATTAAGTACCTAATATGATATGACCTATATGTATTATATTTATTAAGAAATAGAAAATAGCCGAGTAATTCTATAAAAACACTCAAAATAAATTATTGTAGACCATAAATGACACAAGTTTAATTTTATTGCAAAAATAAAACCGGGAATTATGAAAAAAAAACCGGATAGAAAACTGAAAGTCTGGATATGTATCGATAAATCTGAACGGATGGTTAACATTTAGACGTATAGAGGTTTTATGTAAGCTCTGTAAGCATAACTTCTGGTTCGATATAATTTCACTAGATGGCGTTGTATACCGTTAACACACGCTATCGTTTGTTGCATAGTACTTAGGTGTGTTTGGTCTCGCCATATTTCTTCACGATGCGGTCTAAGTAATTAGATCTCACCTGATGGAAAGTGTTTTTTGAACGGGGCTGAACTTGTCGAATGATGAGGGCCCCTTGTGGTAGAATTAGAATATGAGATGAGATTTGAGAACATAATTACTAGTACTAACCATGTGCAATGCAAACCATATCCTTACAGAGAAAAGATAATATGTATATTTTTGAACAAGATATATAAATCTTTTATATATCATTAATAACTCCGTGACGCTCTCTTGTAACGCATAGAGAGTTATATGAGTCAGTATATATTATGTTACTCTTTGGTTATATGCATATCGCGTACTCTAATTAAGTGACGTTCTCTCTTTTTAACGCATAGAGAGTTATTTGCATCTCGCTTACTCTTACTCCGTGACTCTCCCTTTTTAACGTTTGGTTTGTTATATGGTTACATCCCGCTTACTCTGAGTTGTGGGTTCGGGTGTAATTGGTGCATGTTTTTAGATAGGTGTTACGGTGACAACTCACCAAGGGGCGCTGCAGTAATCATTTGTGGGTGCAAATCGAAGTTGCCATTTTTCTTCAAAACGACTTGTCCGATTTTGATGCAGTTTGTGTTTGATTGGTGCATGTTTTTAAAAAGGTGTTACGGTGTCAACTTACCAGGGGGCGCTGCAGTAAACATTTGTTTGTGCAAATCCATGTTGCCATTATTCTCCAAAATTAGTTCGACTTTGCCTTTAAACGGTTCGTAATTAATCAGTGGTGGTTCTTAGATAGATGTTATGACGTTAATTTTCTAAACGACATTGTCGTGGGTGTTTATTCAAAATTTTAATTTTGTTACTTGTATAATCAGGGCGAGCGAAGCGAGCTTAACACTATTAACACACTTAACACTATCCCACAACCTGAGCACTTTTGTGGTACAATTTACAGTAAAACTATCACGCCCATTGATTTATGCTTTAGCATAGTAATGTTAATTCACATGAAGATGTGTCATCAGTCAAAAAAAGAAATAATTTTATTTCCATTAAGAAACAATGAAGTTTAACAATCTTGTTTCTAGGATAAAATATTATTGTACTACTAACGCCATCCGTTGGAAATCTAAAGAATTAACATCTGTCATCCAAATGACGTCTGGTATCAGTGTGACCATTTGTATCAGTGTGGCAGATTTCTGCCATTTAGGCAGATTTGGGACCTACATTTTAAGTCTGGCAGATTAAGCTGACGATTCCAAAAGGTGGCAGATTTCAAGGATCTTTATAAATTTTGAAATATAAATAGAATTTTGAATATTTTCTGTTTCTATTTAAAGTATAACATTTTTATTATTTGTAAATAGAATATTATAAAGTTTGAATGAGAAGGTAAATAAACTTTATTTTTATGCCTTATTTTATGCCATAATTCAAATATGATGGCAAATTTTATGCATCTGTTGGAGTGGTTGGTGGTTTGGCAGATTTTTTGCTAGTGTCGGGCAGATTCGCCATTTAATATTATAAAAAAACTGCCTTAAAAATTATTACCAGGAAGAAATACTACGCGAGCCCTCACAAAGCTCGGCTATTAGCTAGTAATTAATTAATCACTCCTGAGTTACACACGTCTATATTATACCATTATTATTTATACCTAATAGACCTGTGTCGATCGTTTATTTGTCGTGACCCGGGTCGATCGTGACCGACTCATATCTCGATCATAGTGATCGGGTCAAAAAGATTCGATTATTTAGATTATTTCGGTCGCAGGTCGCAGTTCGTTTGTTTGTGCTACAAAGTACAAACGAAGTGCGACCCAATGATCGAAATTGTACTTAGTTGTATTGTATGAGTATATGACCGAATGACGAATGCTTAACTGAACGGACGATGGTTAGAATCATGATATGAATGTTATTTGTCATGATGAAAACGAATACCTATTTTTGATCTCATGAACAAGTCGCCTGTTTTTAAAATATCGTACTTAATAATTACTTAGACATTGAATCATGTTGCAACATTCAGACTAAGCATTCGATACACGAGACTGATATTCGAGACCGAGTCAAATAAAATCGAATCTTTAAGAGATCCATGATTCGATCACTCATGTAAGTATAGGTCGCGATCAAATCAAAAAGATTCGATCAATCACAATCGACACAGACCAGAGTTAGGTATTAGACCTAATACCTAACTCTTCAATAATGAGCCATAACACGTTGCCTGCTGAAAACGCACACCTTATGTTTTTCGTAACGTTACGCGAGTGCGGGCGCTCACACATTGTGTGAGAGCAAAATTTATGTTTTTATCTTATAGGCTAGCGTTTTGACCACTATCTCACCTGTTGGTAAGTGATGATGCGGTCGAAGATGGTAAGCACGCTAGGCCTAGAATGGGACGTAACGGCAATGCGGCAAATGCAATACAATGTTGGCAAGGAGTTGAGTATTCTGCAGATTCCTGGAGATGCCTCAGCATCAGATCAAGGTAACCATGTTCTCGCAATATTATTGAAGTATCAAAATACAGAATGACGAATTGATCATAACTATGAAAGTTGCTCTCATAGCCTCATCAACAAGGGAGAGGTAATTATTAGCTCGTTCAGTTGTTTTTGAGTTTATCGCGAACAAGACCCGGCGGGGGATTTTATTTTATAATATGTAGTGAAGAGTGTAGTCAAAATCTTACCTCATGGCCCTCAACCCCACTCGATACGCCAAATCGGGGTCAGTAGGCAACAGTGTAAGGAACAGGAATCTGGCGAAAGTATGCGCGGGAGCCGCCCGTGGATGGACATGCGCCCCGAGGCAAGAAGCAGGCCCCCCGGCTAATAGTGCGCGCGCGACTCGACCGCAAACACCGCCTGCCGCTTCGCCTTCTACGCAGCGGAGCTGGCTTATTAGACGCTCCTCCTGACAAAAATATAATTTAATCATAAAAAATACTAGCCTATTAGCGTGTGGCGCGTCCCGTGCTCGAGTCAGTTCCTCGACAGCTCAGAATCGGTGGCGAGGTGAGGAAACCCCGATCGGTGGGGGGTAATATGATGATGGTGCACTACCGGCCCGAAAGAGACCGACCTTGAACGGAATTTGTCCCTTTCTTTTGTATGGACCACATATAAGCGATGACATCTACCTAATACGATCAGCGGCATGCAAAGTTCTGGGTATCCAGAATTTTGCACATCACTACACTGCGCCTGTTATCCGGATACATAAAGATTTTAAGTCCCACATGCACATGTAATTTCACTGCACACTTTGCCATTCAAGCCGAAAAACATTCCTGTTTCACAGATAAATTTATTGGCAAAGTGGTGGTACCACCCCAGGCGGACCAGCAGAAGTCCTACCACTACAAATTAAGCTAGTTGGCTGCGACTTGCTAACTAAATAATATTAGGATTACACGTATCGGTGCAATGAAGAACATCCGTTGCCCCAAAGATGACGAGCAGTACAAAGCCTAGGCTATATTGTCTAACTCACCTGTTTGCAATACCTCTCCTGCGCATACAATCCACTGGGCAACATCCTCTGTACACCCAGCCCTAATAGGGCAGCCTCCAAAGCGAGCGCGAGATACGTCTCTTCTGGGTTCTTGCTACCCGCTACTGGCACGTGCTGGTATCTAGAATGTAGACGAAGATGTTTAGGAAAATCTTCATTTGTAAGGCTAAATGGAAAGCTCTGTTTATAGAGCTTTTTTTTATAAGGCCTCGGACATGGCCTATAAATGTTATACTATAACAAACAACTGGGCAAGAAAAGAACGATCTAAAGAACATTTTATAGATAGATTAGGCATTGAAGTAAACGCAGGTGGCAGGCATATTAAGCATATCGATGTTCCGCCTGAATTGCTTCCAAAAAGTAGCTTACCACCATCAAGGAGAAAATCTGCCGCCAAAACCTAACGGTATTCCAGCAGTACACATTTTTTGAAAGTCAAATTCTAGGCCTAGCCTGTTCAACATCTACAACCACATCATTGCTTACCACCAGCTGCGACCATATCCAACAACAAAACCGCTGGAAGACGTAATATTGGACGAGTAGCAGCACAATAAAGCGTGGATAAGAACAGTGCAGAATCGTGAAACGTAGCAGGTTTAGGGCAGCAATTATAAGGCAGATTGCCTCTAAATTATGATAATGATTAGGAAAAGTACCAAATTACATTTTTTATTCACAGACTGTCAAGCTTAAACCACTTCATCTTATAAGAAGTTTTGTGGCAAGACGATACGAAATGGAATCGTTCTTGTCTAAAAGATGGCAGTGAGATGAAACTCTGTAAAATTAAGATAAAAAAACCGACTTCCATGCCACACAAATCGGTTACCGTAGCAAGCATGAGACTTTTATCATCATATCTCTGGAGATACTTATCAGATCTGAATAAAATTTAATGGGACCACCTTGGTGATTAACTTTACCTATGTAAAAAAATATCATTTAAATCGGTTCACAATTTTACCGAGTAATCGAGTAGCAAACATACAAAAAAATAAAAGAAAACTTTCGGTCACTTATCTATAGTAAAGTATGAATATTCCTTATCATAGGAGAGGCCTATGGCCAGCAGTGGACGAATACTGGCTATTAATGATTATGATGATAATTCCTTACCTAGGCGGTAGCCCCGTGTTAGGCTCCTCGTCTAGATACGCAGTGTGTAACCGTGGCGACGCGCGTTGGTCGTCCGGAGCTAAACACGCGTCCGCTAGACATTCATACACGCACCAGATCGCTTCCAACGTCCAACCAGTCCAACATCTGCTATCTGAAACGATAAATTAAACACAAAATCATAATCAGCCAGTGTCAGTCTACTGCTGGATCTCTTCTCTGGCCTCTCCCAAGATACGCCACTGAGGCCGATTTTGGCCCGATTCCTCGCAGAGCGTCCCACGCAACGTTTGCCGATTCGTGGTCTCTAGGACGAGTCTACCCCAACGGTTAATAAAAGATAAGTCAGGAACATTCGTTGAAATAATGTGTCTCATGCTAGAAGACTAATTTTACATGGCTTTAAATTGTGGTCTTCATTCTACGATCTTGCCTAGAGTGAAGACCACTTGTGAAAACCAGAAGACCCAACACGATTTGTAATAATCAGAGCTCATTTCGCTAAAGTTATTTTTAGAATATAGCTGTTCAGTTATTACCTTTAAAATGATAATAAAACAGCTGTTACATTGGAATGTATTGACCCCGAGCCAAATTAACGCAACATCAAAGTTCACTGACCTCTTCCTATACACCGTTGTGTGTGCGACAAAGCACAGGTGGCAGCGTTTGTTAAACACGTTCCAGCGTCCATGTGGGCTACTACTAGAGATAGTTTCACTCGTTCGCAGCTCCCGGAACAAGCGTCGGCGTTGGAACAGCTGTTATTGCCGCTGGATGATGCTTCGCCGGAGCCTACTTCTTGCCATCGACGTTGAGCTACCTCCTGTCAAACAAATGTTAAGTTATTAGTACATTTCATGGAAAGTATGTCGTCATTACTAAATATTGCAATGGTAAAATCGATGTTTATCTATATACTAAATGAGGGTAGTTCTAGCTAATTCTAAAATAAAACAATGCTGCTACCCGCAATTATCCAGATTATATCATGACTACTATCCATAGTATATAGTATAGTATACGGTAAAAAAAATATGTCTATACTAGGTTACTATAAATAAGTGTAGGTAGAAACATCAAGTAAATAACATTAATGTTTTGGCGCGTAAGTTCTTTGATAATTGGTAATTCTGAATATTTTGAAAATAATTTGATAATTCTGAAAGATGGGTTGGGATAGCTGTCTAGCTTGGTCTCATTACCTACTTCCATAACCAGACAAGCACGACTCCAACTTCCATCTACTACCATCGAGTAAGACGTGTCGATCGTTGTAAAGTCCTTGAATCACTCTTGATCTCTTGTTTCCATTACCTGTCGATGTCGCATAGCTCTCGCTGCACTAACGGCCAGCCGTAACGCCGCGGGCGCTCGACCGTGCGCTCTTAGCGCCTCTATCCGAGCGCCTACTACGGGTAGATGCTCTGTGAAATAAACACCACAGCCTTAAATATAATATAACAATGGAATTCCATGTACAGTTTTAAATTCTTTGAATAGTTCTGCCAGCATTTGTAGTAAACAAATGCTGGTTGAATTGAACGTGAATAATCTGTCACCTTACCTGCCCCAAGATCCATTAGTTGATAATATCTACGCTCTTCCCCAAATGTTTGTAATGAGCAGGATTCGAAATCAAAACACCGATGTTAAAGAACAGGGTATCTAGGTAGGCTATTCAGCCATGGAATCGTCTTCCATAGTCTATCTCTCAGTCTCAGCGTAATTGTCGGTCAAACGACCAACGCTGGTCTTCCGTTGATACCGGTCGGTGACATCACGTTACAGAAAGACATGGCGATACGACAAAGCCACGGTTTCCTAACTATGTTAGAGTACCTTAAGTTAGGACTTACCATGCCACAGCGGCTGTCCATCGTCATTGAACTTAGGATACTGTTGCAATGACACGGCCGCTGCCGACCCCCCGGCTTTGTCAGGCTTCTCTGAGTCATAGTACTCGTCGCTGTTGAGGATGTTCTTCAGGTGTTCGTTCTCCCACGATATGTCTACCGCGTCTAATGCCCTAAAAACATGAAGATTGTAAAAGTGATTTTGTGTTAAAAGATTGCTATGACGTCGATGGTTAAAAGTATAGATTGAATTTCATAGGGAAAAAAGTGATAGCAGTCTTTGGTTTTTTTAATATATTTTATTTAATAAAGCTTACTATAATGGGTTGCGCATTACTAGTAGTGTTGTTAAACGCGGGTAAAACCTGTTGGTAGGTGATGATGCGGTCGAGGATGGTAGCACGTTAGGCCTAGATATTGATGATGACGGTTAAAACAAACGAGGGCTTACTTGTGAAAAACAGTCCGTGGCGTGGGCGGCGGTGCTGACCTTTGGTTGTGTAGTCTTAATCTCTTACTGGCTCTCCTATACTCTCTCTCGTAACTAGAAACGAAGGAAACGGTATTGATAGACGTACTGAATATTCATTCGTAAGTGAAGATGTAGTTGCCGAATTTAACCACAATAAACCCTCGATCAGTGCTCAGTGGCGCATCTTGGGAGAGGCCTACGTCCAACAGTGGACTGACACAGGCTGATGATGATGATGAAACCCTAGATCCTGCAAGCGATCTCTAGCTGGTGCTAAGGGTTGACTACTAGTTATTAATCTCAGGTCGTGTCTCTACTCACGTACCGAACAAAGATATGTTTTGCCAGCTAGTTAGTCTAATGCCGACAAAAATTCTGATATTAGTGAGTGCAATAGATAGTTTTTCCAAGTGGATTGAACTCAACTCAACTCAAGTCGGTTGTCAATGTCTTTTACATGCTTTTATCATTAATTTTTAGTTTCACCTGGCCCGATGTTTGTTATCAAATCTTGAAAGTTAGATTTGATCCACTTCCCGGTTACCGATTGAGCTGAAATTTTGCATACATGTGAAATCGCGTGACAATGCAATATTATGATAATATGGTGCTAATCTGATGATGCAGCTGAAAGGTGGCCAAAGGAACTTCGCAATGAAACGTCATAATTTCATAGAGTTTTTAACTTTTAATTTATCTTGTTACCATTATTATTTGATTTGATCTAAAGACATCATTAGTTCATCATCAAATTCATAAGTAGCTTGTTGTTAGAGTTGAGCCTTTTTGGTAGCCCACCTCATTTTCACTGTTTTCTCCTTTTTATATCTGTTTAGGCATACTTTGTTAACATTATTAACAAACTATAAATTACCTAATTTTAATTTGTTAGTATGAATTTTGCCATGTAAACGAGTTCTTTCTGTCTTTCTTTCTTTCTTTCTGTCATCTTAACAATTCCTTAGTTTGAAGGTATGTAGGTACTTACTTATTGGGCCTAGATTCTTCATCGGAACTCTCTGAATGGGAATGCAATTCTCTCCTTTGTCTCTGTCTTTCTCTGAAATAAAGGAAGAATACAATCAATTCCGGCTATTTTATTACAATTAATACTGTTTATTACAACAGTAGTAATAAATCACTGGCATATAATTAAACCAATTAGTGGGTTCCGTGGATTTTAAAGTTTAAACTGTTACAACTCAAATGTTTTTGATTTTAACTGAGTATACAGAAGAAAAGCTAAGCTCCTAAAACACTGTTTGTCGAATTTAAGCTTTGCTCCGACTATCATTATTACTATTACTTTTACAATCCATGACAGAAATTTGCATGCAATTTTAATGCAAATGACGATTAGTTTTATCTGAATTGCTCACCTATCTCTCTCTTCTCGTTCTCTCAGCCTTTCTCTGTCCCTCTCCTCCCGATCACGATGTCTCTCTCTGTCCCTGTCGCGATGGTCTCTGTCTCGATCCCTCTCGTTTCTTTCTCTTTCCCTCGCGTACTGTGAAAACGTCAAGACAAAAATAAATTTAAATTTAATACATCATTTTTCAAATTGAGAATAAAATATCATAGTCAGTCCCACGATCGGATAAAATCATTACCTACTAAAATAACTAGTTAGCTAATTTCAAAAATGCTACCCAATAATTAGGATAGTTTAAAAACTAAAACAATCGCATCGCACGAGTCAGTTTCAGCACAGAAAAGATACTAGTCCTACGGTTATAGTAGCAACTTTGAGACGCTTATCGTCATATCTTTGGAGATATTTATCAGATATTTAGATACCTTGGAAACGTACCATACCGTATAAAAAAATAATCATTCTAATTGGTTTTTGCGTCACTATTTGGATAACTTAATAACTAACAAAATATGTATGGCTGTTCAAAATCCCAACTCACCAAAGGAAAAGATCTATAATCCGGATCTTCAGTGGGACAGACTTCGACAGCCGACCACTTATCCAACAAACATCTCCACTGCATCCGATGACACTTGTTGCTCCCAGGGTCCAACACTATGCTGACCCAGAGGGCCCCAAGCTGTTCCCACAGCTGTCGGCACTTTTCAGTCATGGGGGTGTTCTGGTTCCTCCATAGAAGTAGCCGAGGGTCTGAGAGGAACTGTTCGGTCATGAGCATTAGCATCCTCGGCCCATTTGAATCTTGGGCTCGGAGCATTTCTCTTACCTGCAATGAAAGATGAACATTGTGTAAAGAAAAGTTCTGATTTTATTAATTAAATTGCTGCCAAATTATTGGACATCATCATCATCAGCTGGTGTCAGTCAACTGCTGGACGTAGGCCTGATGCGCCACTGAGTCCGAACTTCGGCTCTTCTTTTCCAGTCACTGCCCATTGGAAAATATTGGCTAAAATGCTTAATTATAGTATGTTAACATTTTCATACCATTGTATAGGCTAGCGATTGACTAATATCTCACTTGCTCATAATTGACCAGTGATGTCGAGCTGATCGAGGATGGTAGCACTCTAGGCCTAGAATAGGATTTGGTTCTCAGGGGCTCTGGTTATAAAGTTTTACCTTTTTAAAATAGTACGGGTTACGTGGAAGGCTATTAATTTGTATTGCTGGTTACTTTAGAGGACCTTTATTCGACATGGACTAGAAGAAACTGTAACTTATGCGAAATTATAACGTGACTCCATATAACTATCATCATCCATATATACAAAATAACTTACCTTAGAAAATAAGGAATTAAGCTGCTTATTTGCATTGTAATAAGTTCCCTGTAATAGATATGCTCGCACTTGTTCGCAGACCTGAAAGAGAAAAATAAAACCTTTAATCAGTGAACATTTAAAATACTCCAACACTATCAGTGATTGGAATCTTCTATCTAATCTATCTTTAACATTGTCATAGTTTCTCCAAAGCGTATAATATTATGTCTCAATCATAATATGTAAACAATTTCAAGAAATTTCCTACATAAGAAGAAGAATTTCGACAGAAACTACAAGAGAGAAGGATGGGTTCATAATCGTAAAGTCATTAGTTATCGGTTTTTTATTGGACGCTTTCAGGAGTGTCCCTATTAATGGCACGAATTAATTCCGCCACCCTCATTCTTCCATCGTACCAGACGTACCAACGAATATGTGCCATTGTTACATCCATTTACTCATCATACACATCCATACATCCATATCCCATATCCATATACTATCCAAAAAGCGCTTAGCATAATGTCGATCAAAATAATTGAATAGAACAATAAAGCGGTATTATCCAACCTGCTGTTCATCCAAGTGCCAGGCATGATGTGCATCAGGCGGGGGTCCAGCGGTAGGGTCAGGCGCTCCACAGATCCTGTTGATGGCAGACCTGGCCTGCAGCACCTCGTCAGCTAACCGCTGCGCCGTCGGCAGCACCTCCGTGTGGTGCTCCGCTATCAGGTACTGGACGAACTTCTGTAACTGCTGCCTGTCCATTTGGAGCAGGGTTTCTGCAAAATAGAGGAAGATGGTTATTGGAACCATTATCAAGTTAAAACATCCAGTTATGATGATGATCTAGATTATTTTTGTTATTTTTAGATTATTATATTTGTTTTGGAAGATTAATATTTGATGACGTAGACTTTCATCATTCGCAACTCTTCCGACTGCAGGTAATGAGCCTGCTCCATCTTAGACCATCCCTATTCTGAGATATTTTTGGCGAAGTTTTATTTGCGTACTTTTGATGATAATCTTGATCTTGACCGTCATTAGTAGATAGATGTAGGATAATTGTATTGTAATGAGAATGATTTCACTTTATAAGATACTAGCAGCCCGCCCCGGCTTCGAACGGGTAGAACATATAGGTACGCCTACATAATTTGCATCAGTTTGTTGCATCGAATATAAAATATGAACATATTTAACAATAATCGTCATATTTCATCCAATTTACACAAAACCTTAACGAATTTTCCACCTAAACCTTCCTCATAAATACTCTGGCTATTGGTGAAAACAGCATGATAATCTGTTCGGTAGCTATTGAGATTATTGCGAACAGACAGACAGACGCAGTGATGGAATTTGTTTTATAATACTTACGTAGTGATATTGGACGGCCCTTTAGCGTAAAGGATAGTTACCCTGATTCTGACCCGACGGTCGTTGGTTCTAATCCTAGCTATATACCTACCAATGAAAGTTTTATGTGCATTCATGAATCATGAGTTTTCGTACAGTGATAGTGGGATCATTAAATCTACCAAAAAGTAGCTTACCAGCCCGGGCCGGGTGACGTAATCGGGAGAACGGTCGGCTTTGATGCCGTGGTACCGAGTTCAAACCTTACCGTGGACCAATGGATTTTTCCATCGAAAAATTTATGTGCGCTTTTCACAGTGGCCCTCCGGCGAAGGAAAACATCGTTAAGAAACCAACAACCCCCGCATGGTGGTAGGACACTATCTAGTGTCCGCCTGGCCAGCTACCACCCTCAAGTTAGAAAATCTGTCGCCAAAAACATCTAATGTGTTCCGGCAGCTATCCTTGAGAGCCAGTTCCCCAGTCTAGGCCTAGCGTGCTTACCATCTTCGACCGCTTCATCACTTACCAACAGGTGAGATAGTGGTCAAACGCTAGCCTATAAGATATTTTAAAAAAAAAAGGTGCACATCTGCCGCCGTAACCTTACGCGTTCCCTGACGCAAAATGTAGGGGTAATATACGTTTAACGCGTGTATCTGTCTGTCTGTCTGTAGCATCTTAGCACCTAACCGGATGAACCGATTCTATTTTTATTATTGAAAGTTTTTTTTTGTATGATAGATGTCTTCATCGAGAGTTTTTTTTAGCTTTGATTCATGAAAATTCGTTCAATCGTTATAAAACTATGAGGTTTTTTCTAGTTAATTGCGCTATGAAATCAACTTTCATAGGTCTGATCAATTCGAAAATCTTCTTCTTCAACGATATTGTAAGAACATGGAAGCATTGACCTGATGCTGGGACATCTCCTGGACTCTACAGAATACTCAAATCCTCACCAACTTACAGCTCAGATTTTAAATGTCGTGTTTAGAGTCATTGGAATGCTTTTAATGAAAAGATTATACATAGATCAGTCGGGGTGGTTTAAAATATTATATTATTATATATATAGATGAATATTATTTTATACAATAGATCATATTATTATACTATATTGACTTCAAATTGATTGTGATCGGTGGGGATCTACAGCATAGCTAAGCTTATAATAATATTTTCCTAGTAACTATGACCTAATCTGTGGTTTCACTGCAAATATTTTATTAATTTTCCGATGCGTGTATGTGAAATTCGTGATATCTTCTAGAGTTTTCATTTAAATTATGTACTGTAAAACAATTTTAATCTATAATATGTGGCCATGCTAATTAACGTAATTATTTGGATAAGAATTAATACTATATACTTGAAAATAGCCTTGGAAGTTATGTAATATATTTTAACAAAAATTTTAAGATTAAAATGGTTACTGTGATTCAACTTTAAGAGATAGACATATGCTGTCGCGGACTGTTTTGTAGGTCTTATTATGTTGTACAACTCTTGCATAGAAAATATTCTTCTATCTATTTTCAATTAAGCAGCGTTCGTAAGAAACGTGTTTTTTCGACCGTTTTTTTGCCGACTTAGGTTGCAAATTAGGTCTCCACGAATGTACCTTTGATTTAAACGGGATAATATATAGCCTATTTTCATTCCGAAAGTCTATTCTATGTATTAGTGAAAGATTTTTTTTAATCGGTTCAGTAGTTTTTGAGCCAAATCATTACAAACAAAAAAAATACAAAAATACAAATGTTCTCTCTTTATAATATTAGTATAGATAATGATAACGATATGATAAAAGGCGCAGGCTTGTCTGTTACTTTGAAAGACGTTAGTAAAACGAAGTGCCACACTACTTACATTTATTCTATCCATTGCGCCACAGTTCTGATGCCTTCTGAATTGGCTACAAACATCATAACAAAACTTTGGGGGCTGAGATACAAGTATGTACGTTATATTAAGGTCCCGAATGAAACGGACAGCATCGTCTTTCTGTTCGTCTTTATTCTAGCTCATTTCTTGTCTACGATGCCGCAATATGTTTAAAGATAGGAACATCGATGTTCGTTAACCATCCAGTCATGTTTTCATTTTTATTTGTTTCTGGTCTATAATACGGCTCTCCATTTCCTTCAAAGACTGGAGAATCGAATAACCTTAAGGTACGACCACACCGCGGCGTCCTGCGTCTAGGCGGCGATCAGATAGCGCAGTAGTGTTTGTATTTTGTACCGACTGGTTCACACCAAATGCGATCTACGGCGATCAGAAAACGATTCGATTCGATCGCGAACGCGCACGCGGACGCTGGACGCTGCGGAGTGGCTGTTCCTTTAGCCATCCTGCCATGTCTTCAACCAGTATCTTACCTGATATAGGCACGCGTAGTCGCACTGAATCCGCGTTTCTGATGCGATAGAGTGCCAGAGCCACAACATGCTGGCACCAGAAGATGTCGCGCGCTTCGCAGCTGCACGTCACTCCTGTTATCTTGCATCTGAAATAGAGGGATCAACAGATAAGGTATTGAGACTTTTTCTTTAGTCATTACTCTTAAGAAAGTGGATTGTTTAATTCTAAATTATTCCAATTGGTGATGGGGGGGGGATTAGATCTGCACTGATGTCCCGCTTGGGATGTATGTATTATGAATTTCTCCCGGCCAGCTTTTGATCAAGACATCCCAGGCTGGAATGGCTTGATTAAACGCTGGCAAAGATGAGATTCCCAGCTCAATGGCGATGTTCGGTCAAGACGCAAATCAAGAGTTGCTGGCACAACGCTTCTAGTAGTAGGTGAGGGTGCTACTTGTGACAATGAAGATGATAATGATGATGATGACAACTGTGAATATATTTGTAAGCTCAATGGTGCTGACAGCCCGGCAGCAGATGGTGATGATGATGGTCGCGGAATGGCATTATGATGACGACGACAGAATCTTTGTTGCATATATCTTGTACAACAGAAGCCTAACGATGTACACTTGTCTAGCGATGGCATCTGCCGTTAACAAAAACTGTTATACGCAGAACTTTGAAGTAAGTACCTACTAGAATTTTGCGCGTCACTGCACTGTGCCTAGTTACCCTGATCGATATTAAAAATATTGTGTATGAAATGCCATGTGATTTGTAGATGAATTTATGAAAAACTTAGAAAGCTATGGTTTGCAACTGCAAAGCATTGTGGTATAGGTACTATGATTGTGAATTACTCAATAAGTTTGTTTAGAAGAGGATGCCAACACTATACAGTGTTGGCAGCCTCTTCTTCATCAACCTATAAATATGTATAAGCTATACCAATCCCACAAATAGTAAGAGCAAGTAATATCAATGTTCCGCCAAACTTGCTACCACAAAGTAGTTTACCACTATCTAGTAGAAAATCTCTCACCATAACCTTACGGTGTTCCGGCAGTGCTTGAGAGTCAAAGTATTCTAAGCCTAGCGTGTTCACCATCTTCGACCACATCATCGCTTACCACTAGTAGAGATAGTGGTCAAACGCTATCCTCTAAGATATAATAATAAAAGTTTTAAAAACATAAATAATACAAGTAGATACAGTCATAAACATAATTAGTCCAAATATCGGAAGCGTTTCTAACAAATTGCTTTCTTAGCAAAAAACAAAGGACCGATAATAAAAGGGGTCGCAGAAACCTCGGGCTATTGTGTCAGGACATCGTTCTTAAAGGCCCTTTTTATAAAGGGCAATGTACCAGGATAATACCTTTTGTTAGAGAAACTTGTCGCCTCCATAATACTAACAATAGTCCGCATTCATAATGGTATTTTAACTATAAGGCTCTGACTACACCATTCAATTTGATTGCTAACTGACGAAACGACAGTTTAGATAGGGAAGCAAGCTAGGAAGACGGTTTGGAACATCGATGTATATGTGCTACGTACCAGATGTGGCGTCGCGAACTAGCTCTACGTTCAAATAAAAAGCAGTGCTGAATCTACATCTCGCATAGTTTAGCGTAAGTACTCCTCACGTATGTCAGTTTATAATGGGCGCCTCTGGTTAACATGTACCTTAATGGTTTGAAATATGGGGATTTCTGAAAATCTTCCTCGGATTACTGTCACACTGTCCAATTTCAGACAAGCACAATTAAATTCGATCTTAGATCGCATCCTCACGAGATATGCTAGTCAAGTCCTTGTCGAAGAAAAAAAAAAGAGAATTTTAGCAATAATTTCGCTGTCATGGATCGTCTCAGTTACGACTGAAACTGGAACTAGAAATACTAATTTCACGGCTGAATGAATGGTCTTGATTTCATGTTTACTTATCTTTGCTCGTTGTAATCGGTTACTACTTGATCTGAATTATTTTTATTTTCAAATGTGGGGTTGTTTATTTATATATTACTCTTTCTAATAGAGATGATGAGATCAAATGATCGAGTCTGATTGTGCACTTAAGTTTCCGTATTGCATAGCAGAAGTAGTTCTGGTGCTTCTGCTGGTGTTTCTGACTCTCAAGGGCTGTGTGCTGCCGGGACACCGTAAGTTTATGGCTGTAAAATGGTGGTAAGCTATCTTTTGGAAGTTAGGAAGAACATCGATATAATGCTCCTAGCAATGAAAAATGAATGGATGATGATATAAGATGGTGTAATTACCTGTCAAATGATACTGTAACCCTGTACAACCTCTCCGGTTCGGAGCAAGGCGGGACGGCCGCTGGCGCGCGCACCACACCACTCAGGTGGAAACCTGAAACAAAACGTATATGTATAGATACTTCGAGTAGAGGCATGTGGAAGATGGTCTATTTAGCGGCTGCCTGGGCATTTACCATCCTCAATCTGTCGCCAAACATCTAATTTTGCATTCCGTAGCGTGTTTTTTTTTTAATATACGATAAGATCCGCTAGCGTTTGACCACTATCTCACCTGTTGGTAAATGAGGATACGATCGAGGATGGTGGTACGCTAGGCCTGGAATGGGAACTGGCTCTCAAAGATAGCTGCCACAATAGATCTATTTAGCAACAGATTTTCCAACTTAAGGGGTAGCTGGCCAGGTGGACACTACGTCATAGTGTCCTGCCAACATGCGGGGGTTGGGGGTTTCTTAACGATGTTTTTCCTTCACCGGAGGGCTACTTTAAAAAGCGCAGATACATTTTCCGATAAAAAATCCATTGGTGCACGGCGGGGATTGAACTGGCGTCAAAGAGGATCATTTTCCCACTACACTATTACGACCACATCATCGCTTACCACAAATAAAGATAGTGGACGATACTGGCGAGATAGAGTACTAGCCTATAAGATATTAATTAAAATTACCTCAACATAGAAGTTAGTAAATAGTGTTATGTTAATTATTTCTGGAGCTTTTGATCCACAAAATATAGCTTTTAATCTTTATATCTACTGTTTGTTGTACTGATATAACATTAAAAACAATATTATTATTCTAGGTATCTCAGATTATACTTAGGCTAATAAGAGTAGTGATATAGGTAATATTTATAACAATCTTTGCCAAAAGAGTCAACTAATTACCAGCGTCTTAGGTGAATCATGGGCGATTCCCATAACGACAAACATGCTTGTAGGCGCGGACTGCGGGATAGCACATGATAAAAATATTTCGTTTTCTGTACAGAGATATTATCAGAAATAATAGTATTTACCTATTCCCACTATTTCAGCTTATATGTAAGCTACTGTAATCTAAACTTTTGTGCTAATAGAGTCAACTAATTTACTTATGTCTAGGGTGAATCATGGGCGATTCCCACAACAAAACAACAAATATGTTTTAAGTGCGGGACTAACTAATTTCGTTTCCTGTACTGAGATGAACAAATATAACATTGTTCTCCCTATTTCAGTTTTATATAGCTCGCGTTTGACCACTATCTTGCGTGGTGGTAAGCGAGGATAAGGCTAAGGATGGTGTACACGTTAGGCCTAAAATGGTCTGACTCCTTAGATATGGTGACAGATCTTTTCTTGATAGTAGTAAACTATATTTTGGTGGCAAGTTAGTTAAAACATTGAAATAGTCTCCTACCTGCGCAAGAGCATCTAAGAATATAAATAGAAAAATCCATTGCTAGAATTTGACCCGGCGACACAGTTCGACACTTTTAGTACCTACCTATATTTAGGTACCTATGGGTAGGTACTAAAAGTGTTACAGATATATGACCATGTGCACTGTGCAGTGTCTGAAAACCGTGCAGTATATTTCCGAAATAGCAACACAGGATGTCAATTTTAACACCCTCATAATATTTCAAAGTTTAGACTTCGCTCAACGCTCGTTAAAATCTTTAAACGGTCCATAAAACACTTAGGTGTTTTGTAAACTAGGCCCGTGAGGTATTTAGTAAATATTTTACAATTTTAGATGCCATTAAACTGAATGAAAATAGTCATTTTTCAACGATTTTAGTGCTGGGTAAAAATATACATTGTGAAATGTATAGGACCTAGAAGAAGGCCCTTCAGGAACTCCTGGAGTAGTGCGGTATTTTACAAAGGCTGCAATAGGTAGCGATAAAGTGAAAACGTTAAATCCTAACTGGAGCTTACATTGTAGAACATTGCTGTGAAGACTAAGTTTTGTTTCTATAATATCACACTCACACTTACTGTGAGAATAGTCTGCAATATTCTGTCAAACACTTAAATCAATGAGAAGCAAAGAGCAAAAATACGATTCAAGGTTATAATTTAGTCTTCATCGGTTTATTCTCTAAGCCTCAATTAATATATTAAATTTTTCAAAGGCTTTAACCAAGAAAATAGAAATTGACCTTTGACTCAAAGGCCAGAGATATTGTTTCCTTTTGAAACTTTTGTACTTTTATTTTTTAGTCTCGACCAATCCCACCGATATAAAACATGGTCTGAATTGAATCGCGAAGGTAATTTCACGTTCTCACGAACACCAAACGCGACGAATGCTCGAGTGTAAGGAGACACAATACTGGTGCACCCCAGTTTCTGAACGAGCCTTGCGTAAAGGCAATCGGCTCCGATTCGTCAGGCTTTGAAATAAACGCCTTTCTGTACCACGTTTATTTTTAATTGGAATTTTGGTTTGAATGCTTGTTGCCAGGTTTTTTGCGGTAAAAAGAAATAAGTATACCTTTTTAAAATTTTGGTTACAAATATAATTTTATATATCAAGTACCTACCTACCACTGTTCAAATATATACTGTTTTATATTACATTTTACCATATTATGTATTACTCTTGTGTAGTTACTCTCAGTTTTCACGTCAAATGCGTGTTTGAAAACAAGTTTAATTTTTTTTTTATTTTGATGGCTAAAATATATGATATGTCGGTAATTTTTAAAATAATATTCATAAATTCTTTGTCATGTTTGTGTGTCAGTTTTGAAATCAAATAGTCATGTTACAAGTTTAGTTATAATAAGGTTCCTACTTTACCTACCTCATTGTTCTGTTTTGGTAACATATACAAGCACATATTATTTGTGCTAAATTCAGAAATAATGCCATGGGAAAATCCAAATATGATTTATAGGTATCTGTCGGGAGGTAAATGACAAAGGAAAATGCTTGTCAATTGCTAAATAAATATTTAAAGTTGGTATTTGATACCTAATTTAGAAAAGGCCAATCTGTACAATGACCATTTATTTACAGATATTATCAGCCGCGAGAATGAATTCAACTATTTAATAGTTAACAATCAATTACTCGATGCTATAAATCGCAGCGGACCGATGTGAAATCTAACGACAAAATGGCGAATGTACCTATTGTTGTGCGACAAAAAATGCGGATTGAAAAGCAATTGCGGCAACACTACGCTGCGAATTCCTTTTTTAAACTGTGGGCCTCTAAATCGAGGGCGTAAGATTCAAATTTGGAACAAATTTGAAATAGATCGAGATTGGCTTTGGAAACTAGCACTCGAGAAAAAGAATGAAGGTTTTATTCTTCTCAAAAAACTGAACGCTGCGGGTGTTGGCACAGCTGCTTATCTGGGACAGTCCTATTACGTTGTGTTCAGTCATTTAAGCACAAACTAATCGACGGTCGATGGTTAAGCTTACAGTGCTATCAGAGCATTCAATTTGGTTGCAATTTTATTTAGTTACGTTTGATTTATTTTTAGTTAAAATATTGAGTACCTAGGTGTAACTACGTACAATCGCCTTCATTTGTGCGTATCCACCTTAAGGAATAATTTCCTGTGCACTCTTATTGAATTGGCATCTTGCTTCTGTCTATGTTGACATTGTTGACCAATGACAAGAAGGGACAAAGCCAAAAATTATGTTTTGTTTTTAGTTTTGGCTCTTTGATTGGTAAGAACATTTTTTTTTGGTTTTGGCTCTTCTGATTGGTTAGAAAAATAATCGACACTTGCAACCGAAAATGTTTTGAAACTGGATACGCACAACTTTACGCGATGGTACGTACCTACTATTAAGAATTCTGTGGTATAAGTCAAGGAAAATACACTAGGATTCTATCAAATGTCGAAAAAAAACCGATATACAGTCATCAAATAAGTTTAATTAACCTAAACCTTTACCTCCTTTACGTATGTAAGTACAACGTATAACTACTAACAACGTATTTTATAATTTGTGGTACAACCCATGTTACAGGAGTATCTTCTACTATAATAACCAACCTTTAATTTGAACGTAGAATGTACGATTCTAAATTGTTATATTATATATAATTGTAATATTCTAATAGTTTCAAAATTTAGATACCTGAGTACCTCAGTTTTCTATAATATTGCTGTTACTTAGTTATTTATTGTGCATTACACCTATACTGGTCAAACGCTAGTCTACGATAAACAAATATAACGCATTTTGTTACCGGCCACATAGAACCAAGCATCGAAATGCAAATCAGAAATCCAATTTAAAAAGTTATTCCACCATTCCAAATTTCAATTCCTCGTATGAAAATGTCATCTCTGTACAGCGAATTGAGAATTGGATTCGAATTAGGAACGTGTCGTCCGTGCTGATTTGCTGGACACGCGTGTCGTCACGTCCGAGACGGGATAGTGCGGGGGACACTGTCCGAGTTGCATCGATATCGATTGTCGATTACGGACGTCCGCGACGGTTACAAATTAGTTTTCTCACGAACGCTGGGTGCTAGGTGAGATAAGTCGCATGCTTGGTTTTTTGTTTGGTATCAGTTTCTATTTACAATGATTTTTCAAATTAACACTACGTGACTACACACTGTGTCCCAGACACCATTTTTTTAGTAGACGTGCTCAATTTAATTAAGTAATAATTTACTAATGATTTATCTATGGTTACATTTTAGAACTCTACTTACTAACTTTTAAAGATGGCGGAAAATGAAATACTATAGGTAAAAGGCATGGCTTCATTTCTGAAAATAATATAATTTTATTCGCGTAACACTTCCAATCTGAGACAATTTATAAAATGCAACATGTTTCAATACCAACTACGAGTACCAACACATGCTCCATGTAATTTCAAATGAGGTATGAAATTACGGTGCTACGCCACTGTCAAAAGTAATCGAAAGAACTGGCAAAAAAATAACAGAAAATCTTACGACTCACTTTTATTCTTCAAATTCCTTTTAAAATAGTAATCATTCGAATTGTTCATATTGTTTTTCTCTTTGGTATATTTTAGTTGTAGCTACTTTTGGTATACTAGATCATATGAGATGTATAATATAATGATAATATCCAGAAATATTATTTTATAGCAAATGTTTTTTTAAATTTTGCAGCGGCCAATGGTTAAAGCGTCGGAAATGCGATCGAGAGGTTCGATGATAAAAATGATGGAAAAAATATTAGACACAAGAAAAATTGATAATGTTGACGATGATATACTATATGATCTGTCACTCCAAACTGTTTTCTCAATACTTTTCAATTGTTTTCTGATCACGTTTCGTGTGAACCAATCGGTACAAATACTACTGCACCATCTGATCGCCGCATAAATCGCGCACGCAGGACGCTGCGGTGTATCCGTACCTTTAATTGAGAGTAACAGAGTGTTCTTTGCTTCGATTCATGGACATCCATTCAGCCGTTTGAAGACTATGCATATTTTGCTAGATGATGACGCTATGAAATAAAATGTGTAGTTATGATAAATTCGGAATTCGGAATCGATATTGTAAGAAATTGGTGGCGTTGACCTGCTAGGCTATTCTGTAAGCTATCTCGACAGCGGAATCCGTGAGATTCGAATTTCATACTACGAAATTCAATCGTACCGCGTTCGTAATACGGTTGAATTTCGTAGTATGAAATTCAAATCTCACCGCGGATTCCCCTGTCGAGGTAGCTTACAAAATAGCCTAGCTGATGCTGTGACATCTGGAATCTGTAGAATACTCCACTCCTCACCAAATTACAACAGAGATGTTGATAAAATCCGTTTGACTTTTTAGGCATTTTTTAGCCAGTAATACTTGTGCCATCAAAACGAATCTAATGACGTGTAATTTATCAAAATCGATTGAGCCATTAAGTAGTTACGGACATAGGAACGGACATATACTACATACATACAGGTCAAACGCATGACCCTCCTTTTGGTCTTTGCCGCTGTCTGGTAAAAAGCTTTAACTTTAATTAAAGTTGTGAGACAACATTTACGAGTATGTAAGTAGTTGACTAGAGTTGAGTTGAGGCCTTATTTTATGGAACGGTACCTGAAACTCGAACTTCGGACAGGTTAGACTTGTGGTTGTTAAATATCACTTTTGGAGTATTTATGGTAATGTGTCTGGCCTAAAATGTCAACAAGTTTTCGTTTCGATTTTAATATTGGACCCAATTAAGCCCAATAATGTTGATGTACTGCAAGCATATTACTTTAAAATGTCTTGGCATAATTTGACGAAAATTCTTATCATTTATAAATTGTTAATAACATTGTATTGGCTATTCATCATGTTCATACACGTAGTCAAGATTCTGATAAAAACCTTAAGACCGCCCATTGTTACACGTTAAATTTAAGCTGTAAAAGTTATATGTGTTTGTATCTTTGGTGCCGCAATAAAGAGTTTATCTATCTATCTATCTATCTATCTATCTTTAGATAGATATCTATCTTAAAGATTAGTTATAATGACTATAGATCCTGTAAGTTTCCTATTCTAACTATGAATTAAGACTATTATTGTTATATACCGGCTCTAATTCACGTACCTTTAGTCGAATTTTCTCGACCTAGGTTTCGAGCGAGTCAGTCGCTCTTCCTCGGGAGTGAGGTCACGCGGTGAGATCGCGATGTTCAATTCGACTAAAGGTACGTGAATTACAGCCGGTATATAACAATAATAATGTTACAAATTCACGATAATTTTAAAATTAAAATGAATTAAGACTATGAATAAAAACCATTTTGCTAGATAACAATTTCTTTTCTTAGAAAATTCTTGTGTATCAGCCGGAATTGAACCGGTTTTCCGACAAATTGATTGCAGATAAGAAAAAACCGTGGCGAGAATTATTGAGAAATCTCAGCCTGAATTATAGCCATTACATTGCTGAACGCCAATACAAAATTATTATACATAGAAGACAGTGTGGTCAGATATAATTGTGCAACCCTTGAATTTGTCATTTGCAAAAGAAACAGAAAGTTCATCTAAAATTATGAGGTTATGCGCCAAATTGAAATAATACAACCTTTAGCCAGATAACAAAGTTTTACTATAAAGTCTTCTTGTACTATTCATTATTCTGTGTCTATGACAAATTCAAATCAAAAGACATTTTCAAAGAATCCTTTAGAATATCTTGATGAGTTTTATTACTTATCTATCATTCAATAGTTTTTTTATGATATAAGGAAACAGGACAATCACGTCACTCGCCTAATGGTAAGCGATTACGTCTACAAATTACAGATACAGTGGCATGCAAAATTCTAGACTGCCAGAATTTTGCCTGTCACAGCACTGCGTCTGTTTCCTTGAGACAAAAAGATGTTAAGTCTCACATGTCCTGTAATTTCACCCGACAGCCATTTCAAATTAAACATTCCTATTTCACGACTGAAAAATAATTGTCAAAGTGGTAGTACCGCCCCAGGCGGACTAGCAGAAGTTCTACCACTAAAAATTCAATAGATAACAAAATATTATTAAATTTAAAGAAGAGTAATAAGTACTTCAATCAACAACGCATTTTCAAACAACAAATATTTTTGGAGTTTACAGGAAATATTAATTACCTTTTTTTAGACGTGGGCGTGATGGAGATTATTTGACATCTTTGTACGTAATTGGTGAGATATAATGAGATAATTGTAACCATTACAGCTGTTAAGGTAGCGCCTTGACCCCGCGCTTGACCTGGATAGTTAACCGGGTCGGATTACATCACCGCCGGACGAAACAATAACGTTATATGTCTAGCTGACTCTGAATTTAGTGCCGACAGCTTGGAAAAATACACTTCTAAAATAGGTTAAACTAATCTATATTTTTGGACATCATTAGCAACCTATTATATTAAGGATTGAAATTAATGCATGTAGTTGTTAAACCAAATTACAAAAAAACTGAACAATCTGTTGAAGAATAAAATCTGTTTCATACCGAAAACAAAAAAGTAGAAACGATTGTACCATTTTGATGATTTCAAACGCTTTGGTAAGAAATAATTTATATTGTCGCAATCGGTGAAATGCTTGAATCTATGACAAAGTTCACCATATTGCTTCGAAGTCATCAAACCAGCTCCGATGTAGGTTAGCCAACATTGCACCAACGTTTGATTAACGTGATTTGATGAGCCTCTAAATACTGTCAGAGTTTAGAAAGTTGTAAGATTGGCTTACGTCGAATTGTATTTATATCAAGTAGCTGATGTAAAATTCAGTTTAATGGTGATCTACTACACAATTTTATGTTATGAAATTTAGGCAATATCTCCGGCAAAAATTTTCCAGAACTGCTCTCAATGTGATTGGGTTTTTTCCAAACGAAGTTACTAAAGTTTCGCAATTGGTATAATATTAATAGGAAGTCAGCAAAAACCACTTTCACGATTTCACTGGATGTTTTATGTATGTTTTGTAGAATCCTGTAGCGATAATGGGTAAGCAAATGGGTTGCAAAATGACGAACGTGGGCGTGACAGAAGATGTTGAGTAAATGTTTGTTTTATATGCTGTTTTTGTTACCAGTTTAGATGATGTAACTCTCGTGTCGTCGAGAATGGCGTAGCGCCATCTTGTGCTCGAGAATCTTATGACTTCTTGCTGAGTGGAGGCTTCAATCTGCGTAGCTCTCTTCTTGGCCTATTTTTGGCCTTTCATTTGAGTTATAAAGCTTTTTATGGTATTACTTCTCTCAGAATGACTATTATAACCATTTTATGCACTAATATTTCAATTTTGATTATAGCAATAAGCGAAAAGGGAGCGTTTACTTAACAACCACTGTATATAATGTAGGGTCTGAGTTCAGTGCGTCGTAAACTGGCTGAAACTGGTAATTTTTGGGTAAATGCCATAAATTTTCGAGCAATAACAGTACGCGTCGGGCCGCGCGCTATTCCCTTTTATTTACGACTGTACTTGTTTCACATCCAGCTGGTTATAACTTTCGTGCACGACTGTATTGTGATTTTTATTTTTAATTTTTTTGTTTTATTCCTGCTATCTGTTCGCGTCGGTTTTTATTGTTCTTTGTTATGGAATTTTGTTGCTTTCAGTTTACTTCTAAAGGAATTATGTTCATGGTTACCTATATTTAATAATTTTGAATGGTAATCTGCAAAAAAGTTACCTGCTAGACCGTAAAGGCTTTTGTAAATAAAGAACGCAGAGTTAACCAAGATGGCGGCCCGTGGCAACGGGCCTTTGAATCGCGATCATACATTAATCAAACGAAGATACGAACAACCTAATATTGCCAAATATATCATTAATACATATTAAATGTAAACCTATGTATTTGCCGCAGTTATATAAATTGCATATTATATGACTTATTTGAATAGAGGTTCATTCCAGATGGCCCACTTTTGTAACGCAGAAGTTGCTTTAGTGTGGGTGTAGCAAGCGTGTCTACGAACCGGTTTGTTTACATTAATCACAGGCTGGCGACGCTGTGTGCGTCGTGGGTCGAGACATCGTGCATGTGTGCGTCACGTCTTTACGTCACTTTGTTTACATCCGCGCTAGTGTGCACGGCACGGCCTTTCCATACGAATCAGAATCATGTCGTAATGTGAAACATAGTGGTGATACTAATATCCGGAATGTTTACGTACCATCCGTAAAAATGCTGCGGATGGAGTTTCCTACTCTAGCAATAATTCTAGCTAAGGATATAGAATTTGTAGAAACATTTAACTATATACTATTCAAAGTTTTATATAACGTTATAATGTAATATCATGTAATATGAATTAGGTAGATATGAAATTGGTCACCCAAGATACAGGCCTGTACTAATATGGAGCCTACTACATAATATGTTAATGTACTCGAGGTATTGATGATTGTTTAGAAACTCCAACACGTGCACGTGTGCTAATTAAATGACATTTAGTAAAGTTATTTAAAAAAAAAATAGAACTGTAAAATTTGTGTACTTTATGATTTTCTCTATCTATATCGTAAATACAAATACGAGTATGTATGTAATTTAGTTTATACTCGTTATCATTACTCAAAACAAGGTACATATATGATTAATTATGTTTGTTTCAGTAGATTATAAGTGACAATTTATTTTTGAAAAAATGTTGTTAGGTAAATGGATAATAAAATAAAACCCATCGTAAACCACTCGGCAATTACTTCATACACATAAAAAGTAGGCCATACATCATACAAAAATATTAAATTAACAACACACTCCATGCAGTAACTTAAATAATTATTATTTAAATATCAATCCGTAATATTAATCCGCAGTACATCACTAGCACTGTATACGTCACGTGTATAGCGCAGCACGTGCTAGTGTGGGTGTGATCGTGACGTCACATCGCGTTTCGTCACGCGCACTCTTTTGTGTGCGCGTCTATACAGACAAGTGGCGTTAGTGTGCGTTGCGGGCGTGTCAACCGTCAAGTCAATGTTACATTTTTATGACCTTAACCGTCAGTCTCATTGTCGTTTACATAATTAACAAGTCTATGATCTAATTATAATTCGCATATTAACTGTTATTATCCTCCTTGAATGTACTTACCTATAACTAATGGGCAGTGATTTGTCTCATCGATAAAATTTTCACTAAAATTTAATAGTAAGAGTTATCTGCAAAATGTAAATACATAGTAAAATAACAAATATTCAGAGTGTTCCCAAGTGGTTAAAAGAGTTACTTGTTAAAACCAGTTATGTCCATTGTGAATTCAAAAATTGCCTAATGAGGATAGATGACCCGACGGCGGTTAATTGGTACCCATGTAATGTTTATACATTCTGTCTGTGAAACATGAATATCCATTTCCAAATAAATATACAGTAAAAAAAACAGATTTATGATGCTACAGCGATTTGCACATTAAAACTATTTAAACCATAACTCTTAACACTCAACGCGATGATTATAAACGCTCCCGGTAATATATCGTAAAAGAAATCGTATAATAATTACACAATAAATCTTTTAATAATAAAAGAAATAATCCGAAAGTGAGCAAGTTTCTCTAACGAAATCAACAAAACACTATATTAATTATATTATAAATAACCTGTATAATAATAACTGTTAACATATAGTATAATAACTGTTAACATGTTTACCTAAATATTCATATCTATAATCATGAGCACAATATATTATATTTTTAATTAATAGCCGAGTATATTTTACAAAACAAAGTTACTAAGTATCCATATAAACCAGTTAAAGCTGTCATCACATAATCGACGTGCACAATAACAATAATTTAAAAGTATCGATAAATTCAGGTCTACACTAACAAACAGCTAATTTCTGGAAGCCACTGATGAATAACGAACTCATATTTGCTTTGGACTTGATGTAAGGTTTCTATCAATTAGGTGTGGCCGACTAATACTTGGAAATGTGTATGGTTTCAACGTCGGTTTGTTGTCGTTTTTGATTAAATTTAAATGTTATTTGTAGTAATTTTGCGTAAGTTACTATTTCAGCATTAAATAATACATAAAATGTTTAATTTTTAATTTAGTCGATTTATATGATTATTGATGATATTAGCACAGTGAAAAAACAACGTTGTCATTTTTATACATTTTTGTCTATGTAGGCTGTCTGAATTCATCAAAATCAGATCGCCGAAGGGGGTCAATAATGAAACTATGGAATAACCACTGAATAATAAAAATTAGAATCATAGAATAACTTTTACAGACAGGTCAATGTGCAATGGAACTAAACCACTTGTTCCTACTAAAAAACTGGAAACAAAAGCTCACCCTCGTCAGTGTAAAGCTACAACCAGGGAATCAATGGCGGATGCGTTGGTAACAAGTGGATCCCAACATCTGCGACTGTCGCGAATGACTCCTAGGGGGAACATAATGGCGAACACATTTGTTTCTGGCAATTTATCGACAACCGATTTTAAATCTTATTACCTTAGGGGACGGCGAAAAATTGCACGTTACAATTTCACTCAGTGCCTAATTTTAAAACTTGGAAATTATGTTGCTTTTTCCAACGTTCGAGTCAGGTTGGTTGTTGTTTCTTGGACTAGGAAATATTGGATTGTTGGTTGGCGTGTTATAAGCTTATTATATTTTTTTTTCATTATGAATCAGTATAAATAACAGTAAATATAGTTTCTTATGGATGTGGAGTATTGTAACATTTTTGAAGGAATTATATCACCTCGAAGATATCCCGTCGATGAATTACCAATGTCCAAAACAGAGCCTCCCAAGCCTCTTACGGAGACTCCATTCTTAATATTATGGTCTGTTTGGTCGGTCCAGTGGAAATAATAGGTCAATTAATTTGCTTTATTGTCCGTCTAAGTTATTCATCTATTTATCTCAAGTTAGAATCGTCCTCATTAGAATAATTGCAGTTCTCGACCTAATTGAATAAATCATCAACTAACCGGACGATCGTAAAGTGTTTCAACTATTAGTATTTTAGATGTGTTCTTAATTAATATTAACTGAGAGGTGTTAAATACTATTAGGAATAATATGAAGCAATAGTTGCGCAAGTGTTTCAAAGTATATTTTGTGTAATGAAACAGGCTTAACTGTGTGAATCGAAAATAACAGAAGCTTACAGTTCCGGCAGCCTATCCCTTAAGAGTAAGACTATTTTAGGCATAGCGTCACCATACTTGACCACATCATTGCTTACCACCTGGTGATATAGTGGTCAAACGGTAGCCTACAAGATATAAAATAGTCAATGTTCCAGTATCTAACGCTCTACTAGTCCAGACTCAACCAAAACATTACATTTAGTTAGGTCGTACTCTAGGGTGAAATTAGGCGTAGATAGACTTAAATGAGGGGTCCCTTGCTCAAGAATCCACACTCATCGGCACAAAGAGCTAAAAACAGGTAAAAGTAAAACCTGTGCTATGATGCAATAATAGGTGTCACAACCTGAGAAACTAGCTTACATTTTAATGTGTGCGACATTAATGTTTGAATTACAACCAACGAAATCATAACGTGGTCTATTCTAGTAAATTAAAAATTCTATATTAGTTTAAGACTGCCGATTGGATTCTAGAACGGCCCTAGCTGGTATAAAGTAAAACCAATATCCGCAGAGGGCGTTACGACGACGATCGCAATCGTGTCGCGGCAATCGCGATTCACACCTGCCTACCTACAACTACCTACATACTACTCACAGGTGCCGGAAATCTATTAACACTTTACACGTAGGGGTTGAGCGTGCCCTTTGTTCTAAGGAGATGCTCTATTTGTTTGAAAAACATTGACGATACGTCAGAGTCACAAAGCGAAATGAGATACAAACGAATAAAATGTTAGAACACCTTCAATTACAGAGATGAAAAGGACAGCTATATGATAATGGTAGCAAATACTACTGCTGAAGCAATGTATTTATTGAGTGAACTGACGCAAATGAACGAGTTCAAAGTATGTAAGAGATCTTTGACCCGCAACTGCATCATAAAACCTTAAGCAGACTTGACTGGCACATAGTCATAATAATTTTTGTCGCGGTTTCATTAAAAAAAAAATGCAAAACAAGAAAACTCGTTACGATTAGCGCGTCAACCGCCCGCATGACAGATGTCACTTTATCCTTTTTTTTTTAAAGTGTGGGTAGCTACGCAAGTTGGAACGCACCTAAATGCAAATGACCCAGCATTAGCCTGATGGTTGATGACACAAGTTTACTGCCATCAAGGTGCTTTTGAAAGGGGCCGGCTTAAGGCCAATTGAAAAGGAACTAAAGCCTACCAGGTAAAATGATACTTTTATGGTTCTTTGCACTTTTACAAAGCTATGTAATTCGTAAAGACAAAGCCTGATTGACAAGCGAATGTAAGAGTTTTAGTCGACATCTTTAGCGAAGTAAAATATGTACTACAAAATTCAAAGGCACTGACAGAGAATCGGAACGGATTGATACGTGAAAATGACGTAACCGCCCGTAGAGCGTATTTTGAAAAACTCCTAGGTGTAGACTTGTAGGGCGTCCTTAGTATTGCTGGTTTGACAAGCTATGAGCAGTTCTACGACAATTCCTGTCACTTAAACTTAAACTGTCACTTGGTTGATCTGATAGTTTCTTTGTTTGGGTGCTAATAATTGGCGCAGTGCTGAAAATTGGTAGCCCTTATCCAATATGAATAAAGCAATAAAGGATATAGGTGCGGACTGCGGTCCTGTACGGTCAACGAGGTGAAATAAACGTTAACGCCAATGCGGGCCAGATGCGTAGTCTTTCCAACGGACCGGACGTCGCATACATTACGATGTCTATCTGTCACCGAATTATCTTGTCTGTACGCATTGTTCTTCCGGCTGTGAGGAAGGGTTATTGGAGGGACAGCAGGCTTAGTCAAAATACATTTCTGTTAGCATTTCCCAATACATAAGTTACTCTATGGTTAGTTTAGTTATTCCCGCTAAACACATCTACAAAATGCTTCGAGCATTTACCAATGGAGATGTTAACGTTGTAATTCGCAAAAATGTTTTTCTGCCGATACTTACGGGGGACGAGGTAAACACGTATTGCACACACACAAATCACTCCCTTTAACGATCCCGCACACTAGCTTGAAACACGCACACAGTATTAAAAATACAGCGTAGCTACGCACGCTCATATGGCCAATAATGGCTATATGGCCAGCAGATAGGTACGCCTTGCTTTAACATCTCCATTGATAAATGCTCTAGGACAAAATGTATGGAAATGAAAAGACATTTGTCATGGGAAACATGTCATTCCCATATAGTTTAAAGTTAATTTTAACGGAAATGTATTTTAATTAGAGCTGCAAGAGGGATAGTTCATGGCCATTAGGTAAGTTGCTAGGTTATATATATCTGATACTGCACTTTTTCTTTATGGCATAATATTATTAATGTCGAACTTGACTTCTTTAAGTCGAAATTAAGACTACAAGATTGTGCGTAATTTGCGGTTGCCATCAAATTTTATCGCTATATTTTGAGTTTTCATTATTGGTTAAACGTCTTTCATCTTAGCAAGAGGTACAAGCACACTAGATAGTGTAAATGCTCTTTAGAATATTGGCAAAACAAAGTCTGTTTCAAACTATGAATGAATATTTAAAGTTTTTATTTTAAACTCTTCCTTCTTTTTAACCGACTTCGAAAAAAAGGACGTTTCTCAATTCGACCGTGTATATATATGTATATATATATTATGTTTGTTCGCGGATAACTTCGTCATTTATGAACCGATTTTGATTATTCTTTTTTTGTTGGAAAGGAGATATCTCAAGTGTAGTACCATGGTAATTTTATTGAGGTCTGATAAGTATGTCCAGAGATATGGAGATAAACATCTCAAAATTGGAACTAAAAATTAATAGCGCGGCATTGAAGTCGGTTCTATTTAGTTTTTTAAACGATCTTATTATTTCCTTACTCCTTTCCGTCCTGATTATATATCGAATCGACTATTATACTCACTTCGATTTTCCTATACTGTTTTCCTTTTATCAACAACTTAATTTCAATATCACTACTTACTGACTTTTAGACCATATGGCGGCATATTGAAGAGAACTAACTAATAAATGCGCAATGCGTTTGTCACTTGCGTTACGTACCTGCAACAAACAATAAATATAACATTAATATTTATGCTATTTATGACACATAGTAAACAATGAGTTATATTTAATTATTTCGTAATGGTAGGTCTGTATTAATAATGTAACTACCTACACAGTGCATGCACTCAAGAAGAATCAAGAATCAAGAATCAAAGCATTTATTCAGTATGTAGGCAGTATAAATATACGCACATATACACGTCAAAATCATAAATCATAAAATAAGTCATAACCAATTATCAAGTAAACATAGCAAAAGCAGAAATTGACGCTTTGAATTAGAAAAAAAAAGTAATGAACCATTCAGCTGTCATCCAATCGTTTACGTCAGAATATTTAAAAAAAAAATTAAAGTAGGTTAAAACCAACCATACATGTAACTGTGTGTTTCAGTACTTCAGACAATTTTTATATAAAAAAAATAAAAAAGTGAAATAGTGAAACACAACATAGAGAAACGCATACCGGTCACAGTACATATCATGATCCTCATCATGATTATCATGACACTCATTAATCATGTTTTATTTTTATCAACCAACTTCCAAAAAGGAGGTTCTTAATTCGTCTGTTTTTTTTGTGTGTATGTTACGCGATTACTCCGTCAATTGTGAACCGATTCGAATGATTCTTTTTTAATCGGTAGGGTACGTTTCCGAGGTGATCCCATTGTAATTTCATCGAGATCTGATAAGTATCTCCAGAGATATTGCGATAAACGCCTCAAACTTGCGACTTAAATTGACTCGCGGGGCATGGAATTCGGTTGTTTTAGTTTTATCTTAATTATTAATGTAAATTGTAAGCGTTTAAATATGCCAAACACGAATTATAATCTAAGCGGGGAGTCCTGGTCTCCTGTAATAAAGGTTTTTCTGCAAAACCTACTACAGGCATCAGTCTCATTTTATAAATATTAAAATACGGGACTTATCGCGCCTAAAGCATAATTTTTTAATTTTAATTTTTAATTTTATTTATTTCAGTAATCATACAGCGATTTTAAAAACTAAGTAATAGGTGTATAACTTATAGACTATGGCCAAAATTGATTACAATAGATAAAACATTATATAAAGATAAAAATGAACAGTAGTAGATTTACGAGTTGTTACGTGCATTGTGTGCATGTGTGAGTGTGTGTGTGTGTGTGTGTGTATTTTTTATTTAACTCGACGTTTCGACCAAGTTGCATTGATCGTGGTCACGAGACGACGCGCGTTTTAGGCGCGATAAGTCCCGTATTTTAATATATATAACTATGTGTTCAAATCGCGAAAGTGTAAAGTTTACAAAAGTCTTATTTTAGTTAAGTAAGTATAAGTAACAATTGTTTTGGCACCACTGTATATTTTGAGAAATAAATACATTTCATTCTAATTATTATAGTCATAACCACAACTTCATAAGTAAAGAACGGTAATATAGTTCCTAACAATAACATGCTGCTGTTTAGGGCATGCGTATTTATATGGAAAATCCTGCCACTCTTATGGGCAATTTTGATAAACCGAATAAAATAATAGACGGTATTTATAGTACCTACTTTAATGAGGATAACAATGTGGGAAAATTATTTTTGTATTCGCGAAATGTTTTATTCCACAAGGATTTAAATTTCGTATTCATATTAACGCGCAAAAATGAGCACTGAATTTTTTATAAAATAATTTATGATTGTACGAAACGAAAAAGCCGACTTCACATGCCGCGATAGTCTAAGTACTGGCTAGTTATAATCATGCCATCTAAGTACACACATTTGCTTATATTATGTATCTCCATATCTCCGGAGTTAATTGTCAGATCTTGATATAAAATTTGAATGTTACCGAGCGGGAGGCATAATCTCTCAAACAAAAAAAATAATTTTTCAAAGTGGTTAACCACTTTGAAAAATTATTTTTTTTGTTTGATCCGTCAAATCTTAACGGAACGTAAAAAAGGGAAAAGGACGGAAACATAAAAAAAACAATCAAATTAAGAACCTCCTCCCTTTTTGTGAAGTCGGTTAAAACTCGGAAATTACAAATGCTAGAAATTTTAAGGAATTAACGCAGAATAGACATCAATCGAAAACTAATGAAAACAAAACAAGTAGTTTGAAAGATTTATTCAGTATGACAGTGACAGATCATTTTGTTCACTTTGCAAGCCATCTTTTCAGTCTCCAGACACTAAAATGATTTTGTTTAAAAAACGCCTAATGTTTTTTAATGCTGCTTTTGATCACTTTCCACCGTTCCAACTAAGTAACGATATGGTTCAAAATATAGTACGCTTGCCCAGAAGAACCTATTCACTCGCGAATTGAAGAACCCTAGTTGTTAGTTATCGGGAAACACAGACTCAGGTCCTTGTACTATTCATTATTCTGTGACTCAAGCACGGTTCCATTCTTTGGCAGTGCGTATGAAGAATGTAGAAGCAAATCGCTTCGTGCGTATTGATGGAATGTCCACCATGTAGCGGTGTCGCATACCAGTACGTCTGGTTGTCCAATAGAATAACCGGCCAAGTGCGTGTCGGGCCACACGCAGTGTAGGGTTCCGTAGTAGCCCGTTATTCAATGCAAGTCTTTACCCGTTAAAACAAGCAACTAGGTATTTATATATAAATAAATAAATAAATCGTTTATTATCTTTCACAAAAGATTCTTAAATATAAGAGATTATATTTCGTCTTTGTCACTGATAATAATAATACTAAGGATTTTGTATTTGCTACAAAATTATCCAACAGCCAAGTTCAATGACTATTAGGTACTGCTAAAGTGATAAAGTTATCTTAACCGCTATAGTTTTCCTTTAAAGTTCATGAAATGCACTATTATCACGAATTTTATAGGAGGGAGGGGGACGCCCTACTGGAACAAAAATTTGCACTTTAAAGTTTAATATTTCGTAAATGGAGCATCCCCACTTCTCATGTAGGGGAACTAGGCTAAAAAAAATATTTTTCAAAATTTAATTTCACCTTTTTGTCGGCGTAAGTTAAATACATACCCATACAAAATTACAGCTTTATAGTATCAACGGTCTCTTAGCAAAACCTCGGACAGACAGACAGACGGACATGACGAAACTATAAGGGTTCCTTGTCAGGACTACGGAACCCTAAAAATAGGGATGACCAAAACCTTTCAGTTCGTGTAGTTGGGTAGCACACTCCAAAATGTATCCGATAACAATTTCTGATCGTACAAAACGAAAAAACCGACTTTACATGCCGCGATAGTTAAAGTACTGGTTATAATCATGTAGCTAATAAGATGTAAGCTAGTTATAATCATGCCATCTATGTTTACAAATTTGCTTAAATTGTTTATCTCCATATATCGGGAGACAATTGTCATAGCTCGATAAAATTTAAATGGGACCAAACGGGAAACATAATCTCGCAAACAAAAAATATTTTTTCAAATCAAATATGAGAACCTCCTCCTTTTTTGTGAAGCTAAGTTGCGGCGATGCTCTGGAGCCTCTTGCTTATTAATTCATCATTAATTAGCTTCTTAGCACTCCTCTCATTAGCCTCCAGCGTTTCCAGCCAGTATTTTGCGGAACCATCCCAAAAGTAAGAGCAATACTCCATACAGGATTGGACCTGTGCTTTATAAAGATTAATCAGCTGTCTTGGTGTAAAGCGCTGAATACTGCCCCACTTTCGCAAGCACACTAAACTCTTTCGAGGCTAATTGTGCTTAATATATAAACTTTTAGTTGAGAGTCGGAGTGGGCATGATGAGGGCGTAAGATGAAAGCTTCCTTGACAGGCTGCCAGGTCAAACCCTGTCAAAGGCTTTCGAAATATCGAGGGAAACCACAGTCCTCGAATTCACTATACGTAGGACTGTGAGGGAACAGCAATCGCTTCTTCGTGCTTTTCTATAGTCTCACTCCAGGGGTGGAAGTCTCTATATGCATAGCGATGAATTTCGAGCGATAATCGTCGATAAGAAAAGAGATGCAGATAACAAATGTCTAGCTGCATCTCATTCTAGCAGACGTTTGCGATGACAAGACGCACGCTATCAATGTAGAGACTTCCAGCCCTGATGTGCGTGGAATGATAGGTGGTACTTAAACGCTAGAAAATCCCCAATCGACCGATTGTGGCAAAATCGGTATTGTCAGTTCGCTATGGAGATCGTTCGTTTCTAGATATGCCTGGAGTTTAGTGTTCAAAACACGTTCCATACTCTTGCAGCGTATGGAAAGTCTCAGTCACGTCCATATTCTGCATGTCAGCACAGAAGCTAGGTCAGGTACACAGGTTTCAAGAACTACGGCTGGAATCCCGTCGGGACCATTGGATAACAATAAAATAAAATAATCTATTGTGGGTAGGACATGTGAACCTAGTCCTCCTTTCTCACGTCTCGACACATTTATTGGGTAACCGCAGGATCCATCAGTTGGCTACGCGGTTACGTAAGTATACAGTTACCTATCCGTATCGTGAGTCGTGGACTCGTGGTCACCCGTGACCATGACTTGATTCGATGGGAATGTCCTGAGGCCCTGACCACTTTTAAGGCAATGATTACAATATTAACTTATAATGCACGATTACATACAGAAACTTATATGGGAAGTAGAGTATATTCTTCTTGAGGGAACTGGGAAACAAATGTATTTTAGTAAACACTAAACAACGACTTTTTGACGTTTTGACTGTGTTCTGAATATATTCCCCATGCTATTTTTTTTTTATATATAAAGATTACTCACAATGTGGGTTTCACATTACTAGTATTGTTACTTTTTAACCCGTCCAACTAAGCTAAATATGCTTGTGTCTGGAGTGGGTTCGCGTCAATAGTGCAATGGGTAGGGTAGGGATCGAACTCACGACCTCTCGATCGCCAGTCCGACACCTTATCCATTGGGCTATTGCCGCTTCTATTCTCTATGGTTCTGATATAAAAATACGATTGTGTGTCTATATTCACAACATACGAATTTATTATGAGTGCCACTAGAGAATCATACTAGCTTCAATAAGTCCCAATCCAATGCTAGATATACATTGCATGTACATTTTAAATGTACACCTTTAACTAAAACTGCGGTCACGTAAGTACATACTACAGCAAGTAAACGAGTTAAAACGCAAACCGCACGCTCAAGCTCATTATAACTTCATTCTGCAATCGGGATGTCGAATCGGACGCACGCAATTCGATTTTCAAATTTAGTGGCGGCAATTAACCGTTTCCTTACTGGCACGCAACTGGATCGGTTTCTTTTTCTATTCTAGGCCTAGTGTTTTCACCGTCTTCGACACGTCATCGCTTACCACCAGGCGAGATAGTGGTCAAAAGCCTGCTAGCCAATAGATATAAAAAAACTGGCCAAGTGCAACTCGGACTCGCACACGTAGGGTTCCGATTGAACAAAATTTGCCCGAAAAATAAGTTTCTTGTACGGGGACCCCATTTTAATTAAATTTCGTTTTTAACCGACTCCACAAAAAAGGAGGAGGTTCTAAATTCGGCTGTTTTTTTTGTTACTTCAGAACTCCGTCAAATCTTAACCGATTTGATTTTTTTTTGTTTGAGAGATTATGCCTCCCGTTTGGTCCCTATTGAATATTATCGAGATCTGATAATAATCTCCGGAGATATGGAGATAAGCAATGAAAACAAATTTGTATACCACGATGACATGATTATGGCTACTGGCTTTTTGGTTTTGTACGATCATAAATTTTTATTATTTGATCTTATATCAGCCATTACAATGGCTGATACTATGAGCAAATTTTGTCTCCAATCTGGGCCCCGAGACAAAATCCAATTTCCTGTTTTCCTTCACGCTAACGCAAGTTCAGAATGTACGGGAATGACATTTATGTTGCGGAAACATAAATGTCATTCCATACATTTTGAACTTGCGTTAGCGTGAAGGCAAACAGGAAATTGGATTTTGTCTACGGGCCCTGTTACGGTTCATAAGATCAAGCCAAAAACGCCGAAAAATTCACGTTTCTTGTATGGGGGCCAACCCTTAACCTTTATTTTGTTTATAGTAAGTATTTGTTGTTATATCCCTCATAGTAGCACATACTTCTTGAACATTTTAAGTATCTAAGCCCTGTGAAAGGCAGACAGACGGACGGACGGACGGACAGCGAAGTCTCGGTAATAGGGTTCCTTTCATTTGCTACCCTTTGGGTACGGAACTCTAAAAATGCTGCAACAATGTTGCCTTGTTCATTTAATACACTACTTATACCAACAATTAATGTTTTGATCGATTCATTATTCAATGACGATAATTAATAATAATTACTAAGTAACAAGGTAAAGCAGGGTAGGTAGTTATTTATATACACAGTAGCGTATATAAAATATATATACGGTCGAATTGAGTAACCTTCTTTTTAACTGACTTCCAAAAAAAGCAGGCGAATAACTTCGTCGTTTATGAACCGATTTTGATGATTATTTTTTGTTGGAAAGGAGATATGCAAAGGATGGTATCATAGTAATTTCATCGAGATGTGATAGGGATCTCTAGAGATATGGAGATAAACACCTCAAACTTGGTACTGAAAATCAATAGCGCGGCATTTAAAGTCGGTTATTTTAGTTTTTTAAACGATCTTATTGTCCTATCTTTTTGCCAAAACGACACAAGGTCGAAGCAAAATATGTCCTCAAACTTAAATATTGCAAAAAAATCTATGCCTTATCTACTATCGATTCTCGCATGCAACTCGCACACAGCGGGCGCGGTCCAGCGATTGATCAGCGTTCGCCGTTCAGCCAGCGGGGTCGGCGACCGCTCTCTCCCCGTTCCTAATTTGAATTCGCCGCGTATTATCGCGCGGGAGGCCGTAATTGGATAACAATGAGGGCGCCGGCGCCTCCCCCACGCCATTGGCCGTGGACGCGAGAAAAAGTTTGAGTTTGCTTTGCCATTTTTCGGCCAGTCTACCCTATTTGACATTAGACCTCGCCTATTTGTTTGCGAGCAAACACAATCTCCTGATACCTAAATTCCTTGTGACATCGTACATGTCTTATACAAAATACTCGTACTTATATAACCTTCGCTCGCTTGTAATCTGAAATTTTCATTCCAGCCGCTTGCCTCCATACCCTTACATTTTATTATCAATGCCCATTTCTGAAATTACACGTTCAAAACCGTGAGAAAATTATATTCATATGACAGTGTTGCCATTGTCACGTCTCTGCGTGACATAACGTTATATGGCACCGCGCATGCGCGTTGCTAACGTCGTTAGATGGCCAGTAAAGAGAGACCATCAGGGGTGGTACTCGTCATCGCTGAAATTCTATTACGCGTTTTATACGCGGCCCGCGCCTTAATTCCAGGGGGTTGTGTTATAAAACATGTCCATTACAGTTGGAACCGAGATATTCCCCACTTCCCCCCCTCTGACACCCCGCGAATATCAGATTTAAAGAGGAGGGGGAGCCTTCAAAAATTGGCTTTGTCGTAAAACATTGAAATCTGCGTTTGGTGCCGAATGTCGGAAGGGTTCCGAGTAGACGGTTGATTCGATTCGCACAGTTTAGTTTAAATTATAACGCGGGGTGGATTAATATGGCGTCGTGTGCGGCAGATGACTGGGACAGTTTTAATTTGGTGTTTTGAAAGGATTCATCACAACAATGTATTGTTGAATGATGCTACAAGTTTTGGGCAACGAACTGCAATGGCACATAGTTTATGCAAATATCTATCGATGATAACAGCAGCATCTACGACCATTCTCTATTTAAAAAATCTAAGAATCGTACTGGCCACTCAAATCCTAAAAGAAACAAAAGCCCTAAAGAAAAAGAACAAGAATGTCTCGCAAGGTAAACCCAATTAGCCGAACCCATAGAGCAAACATCCGTACGTGACCGGTGGGCCGTCCTGCAACTAATTCCTACGTGCCTTGGATTAGTCGGTTTATGCTCAGCCACGGGCGGCCACTGCCGACCCGTACATTATGCCAGAACACGGGACCTCTCGGACTTCGGACACGTGTAAAATGATTAATTCCGGACATGGATCAGTTCATTTAATGTGTAGCGGTTTGGATGGCGATGCTTTATTTTATACTAGCTGTGCCCCGCGATTTTACCCGCGTAGACATTATTCCCGGGGGAATATCCGTATAAAAAGTACCCTATGTGATATTCCAGGGTCTAGGCTATCTACACACCAAATTTCAGTTTAATCGGTTTAGTTGTTTTTGTGTGAAGAAGTAACAAATATACACACAAACTTTCGTCTTAATATTTTTAGTAGGAATTAGGATAGGATATTAGGACAATAAGATTGAGAGTTGATGTTTAATTTTCTGATAATTATTTTTAAAAATTGTTTTTTTTTAAGCTGACTATCAATTTCTGCTTCCTTTTGGTTTGATGATCTTGATTTTAAAATGACTTTCAGGAATCAGTTACAAAATCTTGGCAGGAAAACAATATTATAAAACTACAAAACTAAACTTCAAAAACACCGTCCTAAAATGTTTCACACACGGCCGTAAAACATTGTGATCGTTTACATTATTTCCGACCATTGGCCGAGCTCCACACACTTCCAAATAATTTCAAGTTCACCATACAATAAAAATAATTGTAAAAGTAGGTATCGTAAAAACGTAACAATCCAATACAACAATACGCAGTATCGGAGACCGGCTTCGGCGTGGACGGACATAAATCCGGCGAAAGAAACTGTTAGAGCCTCGGACATAAATCTGTGCATTCAGTCATGTGCCAGAAATTCGTGCTTTCGGCACAAAAAATGTTTGTTCAGGTTTTGGTACCTGCGGGTAGCGGGTACAATGCAAACTCACTCGAAGCACTGTTTGGTTTGAAAGTTGATCTCTGGCAGCCATATCAGGTTAGCAGTTCCATACTCAAGTTTGTCAAGGATCCAAACGCGTTTTGCCTGTCTGTCTTTCTCCGCTATTCATAATGAATTCAGGTGTCTATCTTACGTGTACTTACATTACTTTATTTAAATAACAATACTTTGAAAAGATTAATTTATAAACTATAGCTAACTTCTTCTTTCTAAATTAATTTCATTCGATTCTATTGACGTTATTATCTTTTAACGATGTTACATAGAGACTAAAAAGGATCTCAATTCTCCATTAGGCAATAAAATTTTGAGAATTATTGTCATTGATATCTAAACTGGTAACAATAATTAATTAATTGGCAGAATGTAAGGTAACTACAAAGCCGGAATAAAAATCGGATCTTATTCCGGTATCTAACGTCGCAGCAGAATCGAGTAAGCGTCGAGTAGAGTTCGATCCAAAGGTACTCAACCTGTCGAGTGACCACCTAATGGTGCTCAAGCCTCCAGCCCCTCCCGTGGGCTACCATTACATTTAATCAGGACTTACGGCCTGTTCCAACGAGCCCTGTGGGTTTTTTAACCAGATGTTATGGTATGCGCAGTTTTTAGAGAATGGGTTAATTGAAAAATGTGGTTACGTTTATATAAGTTACCTGTGTATTCATGTATGTTTCGAAGGTTTTATGCATCATGAACTATTATTATTTAAAGTTAATTTTGTAACTCTCCCTTTGTTCTAACCTGAGCTTAATTTATAAAAAGTTCCATTAAATTCTCAAGTCAATAATTTTGGAGCATGAAATAATATAACAATGTTATGTTTTTCATGATTCTATAAAAAAAGGCAACACTAGAATAAAAAAGCATTTTGGTCAGCCTCAGCACATTATTTGCCGTAATCTGGGGAGTAAACAAAGGTGGCGTAGCTTTGCTTACATTACTTTTTGTTGCAAGCCATAACTTCTAGACGTATTTACCCTAAGCCCTAAATTTAAAGTACAGACAAAAATAAAAAGGGAACAAAAATGAATCACATGGAGTTATCGCAGAACGAATTGATGAATAGACTTGGTCTGAATGTGCATCCCACCCAAAGCCAAATTAAAAAGGTGCTGTTAAAAAAGTTTCTCCACCTTCCAATATCGAATTGCGTTCGAAATTCGAAAACTCGCAACGCTATCCGGTTATCATTATCACGTTTGGAAATAGAACGCACGCGAGGCAGGCAGCCGAGTAATCGGGCAAAAGCTTTTATGTGCCGCCCAGTATAGCGTGAGCTCTCGGTTTACACGCCCATTTCCTTCTACGGCCTATTTGGCTGGGAGGTGAGGGGTCTTTTATGATGGTATTACTTTAAAGGCCTGAGGCACGGCCGCTCACATGTGCCTGAGCAGATAAGCGGCATCCCCACTCAAAAACTTGTTTAGTCGGACCGATAACTTCGTATTGTCTGCGATGTGGGCAGGGGATGAGGACGAATCGGTTTGACGTTCATTCTTGGACGAATAACTTTATGTTAGACGCCGTAATTGAAGGAAGGTTAATATCTATGAAAATAAAATTAGGAAATCACTTTTAAATAACCTTTTAAGGTCATATGGAAAACAGCTCTACAAACGGGTATTAAAACTTGGTACACCGAATTGTTCAAAAGGCATTTTAATCCCTTGCTACAATAAAGGAATCTCCCACAAAAATACACCAACAATTATTTACGTCAATTTTCAGTTCTTATCAGTGTTACCATTCCTTATTCAAAGTCTCCAACATCACGCCAAAACATAACTCCCAAATTCAATCTTCCAGTACATTTCAAATTAGTCACCGTCAAAGTTTAATCCTGCGCAGTTTACAAACTGTAGGTACCATTCCCCTGGCTATAAGACCGTTACATAAATTTCTAGGCCTAATTCAGCTTAAGACGCGGGGGAGCACGAAACAAAGATCGATATCAAGAGCCGATGGCGCCAATGTGTGCCCCTCCTCACCCACCATTAAGTTAAGACCCCTCATGTTTCGAGCAAATTCCCCTGCGACACGAACAGATAAAACGGCTCTGAAGAGCTCGAGAGAGGCGGGGGAGTTCAAGTTATGCTGTTAATCAGCGGGGTGCGTTCCGTTTATGGCTTGGATCGTGACGCATCTGTTTCGTTGCATAAAATATGAAATTTAAAAACAATGGGCTGTGAGGTGGAACGGTTTATAACGTTCGGCGTTTGAGCGTCGTTTTTCTTTGGACCGTTTGTGGCTTCGAATGCTTCGGGCGGACTATTTCAAAATATTTCGCTTTGGAGATAAAACGGTGTGAAATTGGAAATATTTTCAAAGTCGGATGGTATTTCTCTGTGGGTAGGCTTTTATTTCTTTTTGTTTTATCAAAAGAGTTCGTCCTCTGTGAGGGCTGATAGACATTCTGTTTTATGTGGATTGTGACTATTTGGCTTAGAACTTTATCGGAAACGTTTTCTATGTTTTAATTTTAATTTCATTACATCTACTATTAGCGAGTTAGGTATAGTTTACAGTTAAATTTGTCATAATGAGTAAGTGCAGTGAATATTACATTTACTTACTTGAGCTTTACAAGAGTAAAGGAAACTATTGCTTGAAGAATGCTTAATAAAAAAAAATTGAGGTATTAAGTTTAACTTTTGAGCTTCCGGTTAGCTTATTGATTACATCTGTATGATTATTGATATAACCCTCAGGAGACTGCAATCAAGTTTTCTACCTCTTAAGCTCTAAGAAATATTTATCAAGTCTACTGAATCAAAAGGTAGTATAACTGATATATAACAAACAGTGCACTGTACCTTCACCCGTCTTAAAAAGTATCCCATGTCTATTTCCACCATATTTTTTTAGATATCATTGGACAACATTTCAGCCAAATTGACAAACCGTTTAGCAGCGAAGAATTCACAAACAGAATAATAAAAAAATACAAATAATATGTCTGTAGATTAGTGTGGTAATGGAATCGAAACCGTAAAAAATCTGTTTATAATCAGAAATTAAACATGTCTCTACGAAGAATTCCACCTCCATTATCAGTTCACCAGAATCACTATCAATAGCTAGAATGTCTGATACATAATAATTAAGTACTTGGTAAACTCTTCAATCATCTGATAGCAATGGTTAGCCTCGTCATCAGTAACTATGACGTCCAATGATAAACGTATATCAAACACTATCTGTGTAAAAAAAAATTACTATCCTAAGTACCTAAATAAGCTTCAATTCATCTTTGAAAAATGTCTCTAAATATTTGTGTTTCTATGTTTACAGTTCGATTGCTCAGCAAAAGACTTGCAACAGTTGCAACTCATCCAATTGATTTACAACCGGATATCATCAATATTATCATCATTTTCATTCGACTCTACGTTTCGACCGAGCTGCATTGATCGTGGTCACGAGACAACTGAATGTTGTGAGTGTCAGTACTTCAGCAGTGTTTTAGGCGCGATAAGTCCCGTATTTTAATATTTATAACTATGTGTTCAAATCGCGAAAGTTTAAAGTTTACAATTTTTATTCGAGTCGCTGGGTATGTGCATCTTTTGGTTTATGCAACTAAAGTCCCCGTCACGAGAAGCTATAAATTATGTAAACAAGTGTTCAGGAGTTCACAACATTTGGGCCATCAAAAAAAATGAATTTCGTACTCGAAAAGAAATTTCGTACGCATTCGAAACTCGAATGACGCGTTTATTTCAAAATAGCGTCCCGATAGTTTACAATCCCTGCGTCCGGTACCAAGAAACACAAACGATGGCGCTTTGCGTCGTTAAAATCGACTAAATTAAATAGGTTGTTACTTTCATATAACCCGTCTATATTTCATGTCGATTGAATATGGTCAATTTATTATTATCTCGCAGTATAAAATTTTTACTTAGTAAAAGATGTTTGTTTAAATAATTTATAGCTTCTCGTGACGGGGACTATAGTCATGATCCTGTGTTGATTCCAAATACCTTGGCGACTAGACTAGACTAACTTATACCAAGAGACACTGAAAATACAGATCTTTGCTGTGGGTTGATGTTGGATTATCCATAATTGCAACATTTTAATTCGTTTTTCTGGTCGTTTTAATTTGATAAATGGTCGCATACCTATATTCACATTTTATAATTCTAAATGAACTCCAATTGAATCATAGAATGTAAATGCTTGCACCAAAAATAAATCCGTTATTGAGATGGCCACATTCCTTAACTCTAAAGTAAAGTATCATTGACTTTGGTTAATTGAGTCCTGTTATCTATTCTCCAGCAATATCTCTACAGCTAAGACCAGAATAGACAGCTCCTACATCCGACCTCTTCAATCAATCGATACCAATCGTTGTGGTATCGTCATATCCCTCCACTCACCTCGAAGCAAACTAAAGGAAGTGGCCCACTCAAGGGCTCGGCTGGTTGAACCAGATTCCTTTTAGATAACGAAGGATGCGGCTGACGGTAGAGGAAGTTCAAGAGTTTCTCAAAGGGTTAATCTATGTATATTCGTATGTACAGATAGATCTTACAATGAAATTTCAGTAAATCTCTTTCTTAAAGATTTAAAAACGGGAATTTAACGTGACTTACGCGATGTCGAAATAGCGATCGACATCGCGTAAGTCACGTTAAATTCCCGTTTTTAAATCTTTAAGTTTAAAATGAACGTGAGTTTTTATAATAAAATCTCTTTCTTGTCTGTAGTCTAAACTAGCTCAGTAATTTCTGAAAATAAGGTTAGAAGTCGGCATTATCAAGCAAGTATTTTGACGCCAGTCAAAATTTGGAAGCCTTTTCTGATAATGTCCGTAAAGAACGACACTATACTAGCTAAAATGCTAGAAACATTCCATTATCTTGGAATACGTGATGAAAGATATGTTGAAATAGATTACCATGTAAAGGTCGCTCGATATTTAGAGATAATTTTTGACGTTGTGCGTTTATACTGAAGCTGCGTACTCAATAACACATTAAATAATAGTACCCACATTATTACCATTGTTTTTGTTGTATTCATAGTCTTCCCTTATCTCCATAGCCCTTTGTACAAACTTATCACTGTCTGTGAATATCAGCTAAGTACATAGGTGCTTTAACTTATATTCACAAACATCCTGCCCATGTCGTCAAGTATTTTCACGTCAACGTTGTATACTATCAGACGAGTTCTGTCAGAAACACTCCCAGAGTTGTCGAGACCAAATGCATTCAGTTTCTACGAACCAGCCTTTGTGGTAACGATCATAACTTCATAAGCGCCGAATTCATTTCTCAGAAAGTATATTAAGAGGTCAGTCAGCTTCCTAGTAAAGTGAATCACGCAGCCTGCTCGGAAAGAGAGTCAACATTAATGTAGATTAAGAATTTTTAAATAAGGCCATTTATTACTTTTTTTTACTCGGTACTGTGTAGAACTTGACCACTATCTCACCTGGTGTTAAGTAATGATGCGATCAATGATGGAGCGCGCTTACCCAGAACTTGCTTTGACCCGCTCGTAGTTTCAACGTGGATCCTCATTGTTGACCCTTTTATAGACAGTTATTTTTAATAGACTTAGTCATTATTAAATAAATAATTAATTATCCTTTCTCTCTCATAAAGGGATTTCTCTCATAATATGACTTAATAAATCAATTTTGACGATTCTTCAAAAAAGGTAAAAATACCAAAACTGGATCAGAATGGTTATTTTAAAAGCAGGGCTGCTCAGTTTTTTCGTCTATTCTAATCTTTTAGTTCACTAGTTCTAGTACCCTAGCTAGAACTAAAATATTAAATAAATTGAATATAACAATGAATTTACTATAATTTTTTGTAGTAACTTCTTTATACGTTAGACTATAGTTATTAACGGCTGAACCCTTTAAGGTAACCACAAAAAAATCCTTAGGAATGTCTGTACAGCATTGCCCAAATTTGTTGTCGTAGCAAGAGCTGATTCTGAGAATCGGATGTTAGACCCACTAATATATAGAATAGCTAGATTTAGTCCTCCAAAAGGCCATAAAAGCTTCCATAGACTAATCCAGAATAACGTACAGCTGGGGGCTGAGTCTGTATAATCCCGCTCAGCTGAAAGGGCCAAACTTAGCCTAATTTAATTTCGGTTGGATTTGGCTTATTGCTTCGATTATCTGGAGTATAGAACTGGAATAAAACTGAACATTATTGTTATGACATTCCTGAGACGTGGGCCGGAAAGGATTGCTAGGATTTCCACTGGGAAACGTATTAACTAGGAGATTAGTTTGTGACACAGAATACGGATAAAAGTCAAAGCACTTATTCAATATTTAGGCAGTATTAATATACGCACATCTCAAATAATAAATTATATGTTTCTATGAATTCAGTTTTAAGTTTTAAAGGCCCCAAAAGCGGTATCGCTTCACAACTGAAATGGCTTGAAAAAGAGAAGCTGGAAGACTAGAGTTAAAAGAAATTACAAATTACTAAAATTTAAAACTTTCCTCATTAGCAGACATCTGAGTGATACCAATTTCTTGTTGTTTCTATCACACTTCATATGTGTGACAAGGATAGCACAATGTATTAAGTTTTTTTAAGCTAGCGTATGACCACTATCTCGTCTGATGGTAAGCAATGACGTGGTCTAAGACGCTTGATAAATTGGTAAAAGTGATCTAAAAATATTTGTATTATATGCATTGACTACATCAATATGAATGTACTGTGTAACTTCAATTAGCGCTACATCGAAATCAGTATTCGGGTTTCAAAACAATTATCGACCGTATTCATGACGATTTTGAGGAACGCACAGCGGTTTGATACAAGTAATTTCAGTAAACTATAATTGGTCTGACGAGCACTGATAATCCTCTTAAATATAGTGTTGTTAAAGTCTCCTCTCTCTATCTTCCAATAGCTATAGTTTCTACGTAATTTCTTGAAGTATCCCTGTTGAACACGACATCAGTAGGTGGTTATTGGGTGTTCTACTCCAGCCACATCTGTTGATTAAACGATATACCCAACTGCGTTCGCTCCGCTTGCTGCGCTCACTTGTTGCAGTTGGGTATATCGTTTAATCAACAGATGTGGCTGGAGTAGAACACCCAATAACTAAAAATTGATTATCTCTCGCCACTTGTGTTTTAGAACTCAAAGCCTCCGGTGTAATAATTTTGGATTGTCTCTCGCCGTTTGCGATGTCTAAACACAATCGGTTAAGTGATCCATGGTAAGTTTCACTCTGGGAGCCCAAGGTCGGATTATCTCCACCGATTGCGATTCCTAACCTACCTGTGTTTTGAGCATATCGTATAGTCAGATAAACCTGTTCTACTACTTCTACTAAAGCCGTAATGACTTTTTGTTGGAATACTTACGATAAATTATCGCGCCCTAACCTACCTGTGTTTTGAGTATATCGTATAGTCAGATAAACCTGTTCTACTACTTCTACTAAAGCCGTAATGACTTTTTGTCGGAATACTTACGATAAATTACCGCGCACTATCCAGTGCGACTTATTACCTTTACCGTGCACCAGTCAGTGCAATTAAGGATAAAAGTATAGTGTGACTGAACCGTACCGCACACTATACTTCAAGATTATAAAGGAAAAGTTTTGGGTTTAGTTAATTAATAACACAATGTCAAATTCTCAGGTTGTTACCAGTATTTTGTTCTGGTCCTAACTGAGAATTTAAAAAAATATAATTTTACTTACATCATCTTACAAACCATAAAACCAAATGAAATGTTCAGTTGTTACTGGTGTTTTTCACTGGTAGTGACTAAAAATTTACTTACTTAAATCTTACAAACTAATTTTGTATGACGAAATATTTATTAGATCAAACAAGATACATTTGTATAATTCCAGAGCGTAGGTGTTCATACTGGAAATCTGAAACAATACAAAAAATATTACAAAATTAAAATCTGCTACCCCTAAAGCACCAACTTTTATATTTTCTGTGCTTTAAAGAAATGTGTGTATATACGTTAATTAAAATTCAAGCGTAGTCACTCACCATTTTCATCTAAAGGATTTTAATTTATTAAATTCATGAAGATCTCATTGTCCCTGCTGCTTGTCGCTCCTGTAAAATAGAAATTGGTACACATTAGTTTAAAACTAAGAATACACAATTTAATTAACAAAAATCTTTACTCAGAATAAATCAAATTAAACTTGGAAATAACTAAACATTAAATCAGTGTGTAGTTAATATAAACAGCAATCGAAAAATAATCATTTTTATGTAATTTTTTAATATTATTTTCTTTACATAACATGTTCAAAATAATTAGGATCGTTTAAAAAACCGACTTCAAATGCTACTGTATTCAATTTGAGTAGCAAGTTTGCGGTTATTATCGCCATATCTCTGGAGATACTTGATAAATTTACAATGAGACCACTACAAAAGTATAATCTTTGAAATAAATATATAATTAAAAAAATCGGACCACAATTGACAGAGAAAAAAAAAATATTTTACAGTGAAACATAGAACATCCTCCTTTTTTTTAAAGTCGGTTAATAGGGCTTTTTGTCGTATGAAGACCTATTTTATTTTTTCGATTTCTAGTTATTGAGAAAATCTTTATTATATAATACGACAGAAACTTGGTTTTTAATTTTATTTTCGAATCAACCAAAAAACTTTACGTTGCAAAATATTATACAATAAAAGCTAGGTACTTACTTGTTATTTCCAAAAAGTTACAGAACTACACTCACCGACACCACAGCCGAAACCGTGCACTTATAGAATGAGGTTTTGTTCACACGCTCGATAGTAGGTACAAACGTATCAAGGTAAAATGGTTTGAATTACAATATGTACATCGTAAGCATTTCTTTTAAGGGTTCGCATACACGTTCGTTTTTAACTCTGCGATTGAACTGTTCTGTAGGTACAGATAAATTTTTATACCATTAAGTTTGCACTGTACAGTTAATTGAATGCTATTTTAACCGACACCTAACCGAGGAGTAGGTTCTGAATTCGTCGGAATCTTTTTTTTATGTATGCTTCTCGATTACTCAAAGATGGCTGTACCGATTTAGAATATTTTTTATATTTGTTTGAAAGGACATGCTTTCCAAGTAATTTCATTTAAATTTCATCGAGATCTCATGACATATCTCAAGAGATATGGAGACAAACACATCAAACTTGGCACATGACTAGCGCGACATTTGAAGTTGGTTCTTTTAGTTTATTAACGATTTTAAATGATAATTATTACCATTCAGTTAAACTATCATTCATATGTATAGTCACACTATTTAGTGAAAACGAGCAGTTTAAACTCAAGGTGTGTAGCGGCCTTAGGACAAATTACTTTTTAACCGACTTAACAAAACGAGGACTTAACAGATAGCGTTTGTACGAATTACTTTTTTGTTTATTATATCATAGCTCAATCATTTATGAACTGATTTGTTTTTTTTTTTTTTTTACTGACTTCACAAAAAGGAGGATGTACTCAATTCGTCTGTATAATTTAATTTTTTTGTCACTTCAGAACCTCATCATTTATTAACTGTGTGTGGATTTGGACAATGTTTTTTTTTTATTTTTTTACCGACTTCAAAAAAAGGAGGAGGTTTCTCATTTCTACCGATATTTTTTATGTTTGTTCGCGGATAACTTCGTCGTTTATGAACCGATTTTGATTATTCTTTTTTTGTTCGAAAGGAGATATTCCAAGTGTAGTACCATGATAATTTTATCGAGGTCTGATGAGTACCTCCAGAGATATTGAGATAAACATCTCAAAATTGGTACTGAAAATGAATAGCGCGGCATTGAAGTCGGTTCGTTTTTAGTTTTTAAACGATATTATTATTAATAGAATATGTTTACAGTGTAGTTCCATTTTAATTTTAACGAGATCCGATAAGAATCTCCAGAGATATGGAGATAGATACCTCAAACTTAGTACTGAAAATGACTTGCGCTGCATGTGAAGTCGGTTTTTTTGTTTTGCAAACGAACTTTAATTATGTAAGAAAGTAAATAGTAATACTTCCCGTGTGGTGTATTGTACAGTTCAAATAATTAGATACCGTCTTATTATCTAAACACATAAAATATGATTGTAATATTTTATGCACTGACTTTTAATTTTTCTATCTTTTAATCTATCGTAGTCGGGTAATGGTGTGAGTTTTTATATTGTCATCCGAGTAGGCGCTATCTTTCTTTGATCCGATTTCAAAGGTGGTGCGACCATTAGCTTCAAATTTGCTTGTTTTGTTAAAGTACGGGTACTTAATATCTTTTGAATTGGAATATTATTTGCTGACACATAAAAAGTATTTGCTATAAAATCGCGTAAAATTAGAAAACTGACATATTCTTCGCTGGTTCATCATCCTCGAGAATCTCGCTGCCTGCCAGACCCTGCCAACCGCCCGCCACCCTGCTCAGCCACCGCCTGCCACCCTGCTCAGCCGCCGCCTGCCACCCTGCTCAGCCGCCGCCTGCCAGACTCCGCCAGCCACCGCCAGCCCGCCTGCCGCCTGACATTGCGCAGCCACGACACTTCGAGAAAACATCTACAGAAATATGTGAGTGAGTATTGTCTTATTACGTGTTTTTTTAAAATCTTTGTTCCATCCATACTCATTTTTTTTTTTTTCTCAGGTCGGACTCTGAATACGAATCTGAAGCAATCGTGGCCACAGCACCGTCGGTGTTGTCGCAGCCTACCAAGAAGCCAAAAGCCTCAAAGCGCAAGATCACCCCCGTCGTTAACGCTGCTGCCCTTGCTAAGCGCGGTCATGCATCATATTCACCATCCTTCACACCACCCGATTTGCAAGAGCCGGAATTTTCGTGGTACGTATATATATATATATATATATATCTGATAGGTTATCGTTTTTATCGCTTGGTGGTAACTACTACTAGGTACCGATGCAGGGCCCCAACCGTACTATAATTAACGTATATACGATAATTTAGGCCTCCGTATTATGTACGCAAATACACGATAAATTCCATACACCACAAAGTTTGAGAATTACGCTCATATTCAATAAAAAATTGAGCATATACTATTGTTTATTGGTCACAGCGCCAGCTTATTTCTTCATTTCAAAACGTTGGTACGCTTATAAAATCTGTGTACTGTGGTCTGTCTTCTCAGCCCGTCTGCCTGTATGGAGTTAAATATACATTGATTCTGTTCTGTATACACAAACAAAGTGTAATAAAAATTATCGTTTTATATGATTTTTTAATGTATTTTAAGCCATTATACTGAGTGTACGATAATCTTGTTTCAAAAACGTTAAAATACGATAATTTCACGGCCCTGGTACGATAATTTCCTCGCTTCAGGTTGGGATCCCTGTACCGATGATGATAATAATTATTTAACAATAATGTATATTGTATGGAGTGAGCAACTTTAAATGATTATTTAACTCTGAATCTAATTATGATGATAAAAGTTCCTAAATATTATCATAACAGTATTTCATCATATTTTATTTTCTTTATTTTACAGGTCTAAAAAACGCAAGTCAGACATCTTTTCGATTCTGAAAGGGGAAGAAAGCGTTGCTGCATCTAACGCATCACAAAGCGCCGGAGGCAACGTATCGACTTCTTCTTTCACGACGAGGGTTTCCGGAGGGCAGAGCCGACGCACCGCAATAGTCTCCGAAGGCGACTTTTACGTTGAGGTGAAGCTTTACAACGTCGTCGACGTTCAAAATACGCCTCCTCAAGAACGCTATAAAAAAGCGTTGACGAGTGTAAAGCTGCGTCTCAACGAACAAACTAAGGAGTGGGAAATTTTACAAGAGTTTCTCATTACGGTGTTTAAATTATTTAAAGATTCTAAACCAACAAAATATAGTGATAAGATTAATTTTAAATAAACAAAACGTGTGCATAGGTTTATTATGGTTTTTATTTTATTAAATTAAGTTAGGTTCATAAAGGTAGATAGAATTATTATAGTATGTTTTGATATATGTAGTGTAGGTAGACTATATTAAACTTTCAAAGTAAAATTTTTAATTAATTTGAAATAAAAAAGAAAATTAAAAGCGTATAATATTATAATACTGACTTCAAAAAATAGGTAACTTTCTATGTAGGTAGGTACTTAAATTAATAATTATATCTAGTAGGTAAACAAGCAAGTAGCTTCTACAATGCCATTCTGTTCAGTTTGTAACACATCTATAAGCGGTAGGCGCTGGACAGGTCATTTGCGAAGTAATACACATAAACAAAACGTTTTAACTGTACCGCATATCGATGTGGAAGGCGTAGATATTGTAGCGACAGCATTTCAGAACCGAATAATATCTTACAGGATTGCTGCGCAATACGCAAATGAACATTCTATTGATGTATTTTTAGATTCAATACGAAACAAAGTCAAACTCATTTTAGATGAATGTATAAAAAAACATATTTGTGTCAAAGTCAACTTCGAAATATTCTCAAAGTTTTTACTTTTCAAAAATAATGAACAAGAAACTAAATCGTTTATGACAAAAAATATCCCTGTTTATGGAAATTATAATTTTGAGCATTTATATTTAAATGTAATCAATACAATACGCACAAAAATTGACCAATTCGAAGAGCAAGATTCGGGTTGGACTTTTCTTAATTGTATGCATATTGAGGTTAATGTTAATAAATATCAACCACTTCGCGGCTCCACGTATATTGAACTACCAATATTCATCAAGAAAAAGAAAGCATGTTTAAATATTCAAAACAACGATAAACACTGTTTTCTGTGGAGCGTGGTTGCAGCCCTCTATCCAACTAAAAACCATCCTGAAAGGGTTTCGTCATATGTACATTTTCGCAATGTACTAAACACTGAAAACATTTCGTTTCCCATGACTTTATCTGATGTTAAAATATTCGAAGAAAACAATCCAAACCTAAGTTTTATCATTTTTGGCTTAAAAAATAACAAGACTGTTGTAGGCCCGCTTTATAAATCAGAAAGCCATGAAAATAAAAAAACGATTCACCTTCTTTGGATAGAAAACAACACAACATCTCACTATTGTCTCATAAAGAATTTATCGAGACTGGTGAGAAGTCAAATAACGAAGCATAAAGGACAGATCTATTTTTGTGACACTTGTTTGTTGTTTTTTAAAACGGTTGAGGATGTAGAAAGTCATACCTGTAACGGAATTGTCACTGTCCTACCGGAAAAAGGGTCAGTAATTAAATTCAAGAATTTCGAACGCAAACAAGACATTCCTTTTGTAATTTATGCTGACTTTGAAACTATGCTAGAAGATGTAAGCAAAAGTGAATCAGATCCTCAAAGTTCTTATACGCGCACTACACAAAAGCATACACCTATCGCATTTGCTTACAATGTGATTAATTCTCTTGACCCTTCTTACAATAAATTCGTAATCTTTAGAGGTCCTCATTGTGTAGAAAAATTTGTTAGCTCTCTTTACAAAGATGTTCGGGATATCCATGCAGTGTTATCACAAAACGTTCCCATAATTTTTAATGCAAACGATGCAATTGATTTTAGGAATGCAGTTCGATGTCATATTTGTGAGAGTTTTCTATTCGGAGATAAGGTCAGAGACCATTGTCACCTTACTGGACAGTATCGGGGTGCAGCTCATAGCTTATGTAATTTACAGTACAAAGTTCCAAAGTTTGTGCCAATTTTTTTCCACAATTTAGCAGGGTATGATTGTCACTTGTTTATAAAAACACTTGGTGAAGCGCCTGGACCAATAAAAATAATTCCTAAAACGAAAGAAAATTATATCTCTTTCACAAAATTCATTCCAATATCAAGAGACGAGTTTGTTCAGTTAAGATTTGTAGATTCGTTTAAATTTTTAGGAACCAGTCTAGAAAAATTGGTTAAAACCATGAAAACTCATGAGTTTACTCATTTAAGGAATATTTACCCAAATGAAAATGAGTTTTCCCTTCTAACTCGTAAAGGCGTTTACCCTTACGAGTACATGAACGCATGGGAACGTTACAACGAGCCATTTCTGCCAAGCAAAGAAAGTTTTTATAGCTCTCTCAACAATGAGCACATATCAAATAAAGATTATGAGCACGCACAGTCAGTTTGGACCCAATTTGAAATTCGGAACCTAGGCGAATATACCGATTTGTATTTAAAAAGTGATGTGTTGTTGTTAACAGATATATTTGAAAACTTTAGAAAAACTTGCAAACATTACTACAACTTGGACCCTGCATTCTATGTTACAGCACCGAGTTTATCATTCGATGCTATGCTTTATAAAACAGGCATTGAGTTAGAACTAATAGATGACTTTGCTATAGTAGATATGTTACAGACAGGCATACGAGGAGGTGTGGTAATGGCAGCACATAGGCATGCCAAAGCAAACAACGAATTTATTTTCGACCATGATCCGTTGATGCCAGAATCATTCATAGTCTATATAGACTGCAATAATCTTTATGGATACAGCATGTGTCAAACATTGCCCTTGTCAAACTTTAGGTTTCTTGATCAATCAGAAGTTAATAAACTAGATGTAAATAATGTATCTGATGATGCAGAGTTCGGCTTCATTCTAGAAGTCGATCTCATTTATCCAAAAAAATTACATTGGGAACATAATGATTTACCGTTTTGCCCCGAAAAAGATATTCCACCGGGTGGAAAAAATGAAAAGTTAATTCCAAATCTTTATGACAAATTTAATTATGTTATACATTATGTACATTTAAAAACCTGTTTAAGACATGGTTTGATCTTGAGACGAGTACATCGTGCTATAACGTTTCGACAGAGTGCATATTTAAAACAATACATCGATCTTAATACAAATTTGCGTCAAAAAGCAACGTCAACTTTTGAGCAAGACTTTTTCAAATTGCTCAATAACAGTGTTTTTGGTAAAACGTTAGAAAACAACCGCAAGAAGGTCCATGTTGAGTTGATAAATCAATGGAATGATCAAAACAATAGAACTAAAAAAAGAAATAACGCAGAAAAATTAATCGCGAGTCCAAACTTTCACAGTGCTTCAGTTTTTACGGAAAGTTTGGTTGCGATTCAATTAAAGCCTAATCGTATAGTATTAGATAAGCCACTGTATATCGGATTTACAGTTTTGGAATTATCAAAATCACATATGTATGATTTTCACTATTCTATATTTAAACCATTTTACAGGGACCGCTTGACGATGTGTTATACTGATACAGACAGCTTTATTTATCACATCCAAACCAAACATTTTTATCAAGATGTGAAAAATACGTTTTTGGAGTATTTTGATACCAGTAACTTTTCTGTTGATAATTATCACAAATTACCAATAATTAACAAAAAAGTACCAGGACTTTTCAAAGATGAAATGGGTGGAAAAATAATCACTGAATATGTAGGATTACGCTCTAAATTATATTGTATAAAAAATACTGACACTGAAATTAAAAAGGCTAAGGGAGTAAAATCATGTGTTGTTCGAGATCTTAGTATCTTAGATTATACAAACACATTGCTTACATCAAATACACTACGCAAGAAAAACATATTGTTTAAAAGTATAAAACATGAAATATTTACACGTTCTGTAAACAAAATTGCGCTTTCTAGTAGCGACGATAAACGATTTATTTCGCAAGATAAAAAATCAAGCAGAGCTTGGGGTCATATTTCAATTCTTGGGGTCTAATCTAATGAAAGTAGCTTAAGATTATCTGTAAGATGAAATAAATATGTAATATAATAATAATAATAATAATGTTATAATAATGTAAAGTGAACCTTAAGTAAGAATATAGTGAATAAACGAATTTCATTTAGAATACTTGTTGTTTTTATTTTATTTTAAGAGCCTTAACATCTAGCTTAAGTTAATAATGCAAAATCAATTTAATGTTTGTGAAAAATTTTGTGTAAGCTATTCCTGTAATCTACGTAGATACTTCAAATTCACTAACGCAGCATAAACTTTTAACACCGACGCAGGTGCACTGACATGTCACTACATGATTTTGCACATTCGACAAACATTGAATAAAATTCATCATGCCCTGCTCATTATAGCCTGTTCGAGCGTCGTAGTTAACACACATATTCACATACTTTCAAGTCGACTTAAGACGTAAGTTTTGAACTTTTATTCCTTTATTTCTATTTACTCGATATTATCCATAAAAATGACCCTAATAGTTTTCTATTTTGTTTCAGATTATGACAGACATTGTAATAAATAATAACAGTGAGACTCAAGATGGACTTTTTGGAATTAATACCCAAGACCTTCTTTTCCACTGTGCGCAGAATCCGTTAGAAGGCTTTGACGAAATTTTTCCAATCACTAATCAGAAGAAATCGTCTCCAAAACGTCCAAAACGGAAGACAAAGAAGACACCTGGTGAAACTAAAAATCTTCGCAATAGTATGCGGCGATCATCATTTGTTTTAAACCGTGAAGCATACAAAGGGAGACGTTTGATTCAGATCAAAATAATAGACATTAGTGGTGATAACAGTGACACTGAAAGTGATGTTGTAATATCGGCTCAATATATAGTAAAAGATTTTACGGACAGAATATTAGATCAAACCGAAAGAGTGATTAAAAATATATCTGAAAATATAATAAGTGATTCTGACTGATGAGACGCATAATTGAATAACATTATTTTTAAATAGATCAGTTAAATTAAATTAGAAGTGATTCTTAAGATGTTTAATCAAATCAGTAAGTAGTATCTCCCTGAATGCATTGTACTATTTAATTCATTAAATTTAAGATATGTTTTAATTTTCGATATTATATTAAAAACCTATTCAAATATCTGCTGTATTTTAATTCCTAAATACTCACCACTTTAATTCTTTAAAATATAATTTGGTAGAATAAAACAACAACCAGTTTAGGCAATAATTATTTTATTTTATTTAAAACATTAAATTAAATTCTTAGCTTACATTGAATAAATGTATATTATTATTATCATACCACTTTTTTAAGCACAATACATTTTTTAATGCACACATTTTCGTGTGTTGTACACAATTTAAATTTATATTAGGTTTTTCATAGTCGTGATATAATTTTAAAAAATTAGGACATCCTTTTTCTCCCACATCTATTATTTCACAGTTCTCACAAAGGCCTTTGATCCACATAACTTTCTCAGTTCCTTTTGTTAACACTTTTTTATTATTCAAATATGGTATTATAATTCTTTTGAATTCCCTGTAGTCAATGTGGCCTTCACTCCAGAAATATCCTCGATTTGCTTCTATCCACCGCACTTGTTTCTTTTCTTCGATCGATAAGTTTTTAAATGGATAGGGGGGCTTGACAAGAAAGGTTTGGGTATTTTCTTCGTTTAAAATAGACAATTCTTTTATAATAAAATTATTTTGTGTATCTTTGAATCCTTGTACATCCACGAATATATATTTTATTCTGCAAGGATTCATATTTTAAGATATTTTTTTTACTATATTACTCAACGGTCTGTACTCGATGATGGAATCGTTTAAAATAAGACAATATGCAGCTGTCTGATCAGGTATTTCTGAATGACATTCAAGTTCCACACGTACGCTAACTACAGGACCTGACTTAAGGTTTTCGCTTTGTCTAGAGCAATCGATTACAAACAGCGGTGCTTTTTCTTTGAATTCAGAAGTACTTAGCAGTGGTTCACTTCTGCGTCCATAATAAGATGTCTGAAACCTGACATATTGCTCATACAATAATGAATATTTATGATCATCAAGACTAATATTCAAGTTTTCATATGGAAAATAGTTAGAGTTAAGATATACTTTGACATCTCTTAAATAACAAGGGTCGAATTTTGATATATCGCGATCAGCTAAATTTTTTCTATTTGTTTGTAAGCCTATGATTACATATCTTGGCTTTTCAATCTGTGAGGACGTTTTAATTGACCAAGTATGCTTAGTTGTTTTAGGTAATAAGGGATACTCATATAAATCCCAATTTCTAAAAGCCAAATATAGAGAACGATCCTTTTCCAATAACTTTAGTAAATTAACTTTTTCTTTATCTGATACCTTGACGTGTGGAACGCGCCAAACTAACTTATTTATTATTATATCTTCAAGAACCTCACCAGATGGAACTTTCAAAGAATTCAAATTTGTATTACTGCGTAATAATATCAGTTCATGTTTACAATTCATAATTATTTTCTTATAATCTTCAGCAAAGCCCAAAATATTACTAAGAGGTATTGAGGCAGAAAAACTATTTCCATGGGTTGTTTTTGTTCCATTTATATCCCAACCCCAAGCTTTTGCTATCTTAGCTTCATTTTCATTAAATGATACTAAACTCTTCATTGTTGTAGTCATTCCAGCATTTTTGATTCTATCTATTTCAACTCCATTTAGTTCATAACGAATATCTTGAAAAAGAAACAGTAATGGATTGTTTGTGAATTCCACAGCAGTAACTTTTAGTTTTGTATCCTTCTTTATGATGTTTACTGTTCCTTCTAAATAAAGGGTACTTGCTGATGGTAGTATGTATAAATCCTGCTGATTGATAGGTATGCGGATTTCATCATTCCTGTTAAAACTTGTTACGTAAGGTTTATATGAATGATATTCGATACCGTCTATGGTGTTATCGTATGCTGGTGAACTTGTTATATCCAAAATGTTCATTTTAATAGACCAATTAATTTCAGGAACTTTTTATTTTCCCTGGTCAATTTAATTTTTTTCTTAGTTGTTCCTTTTCGGATTGTTCGATGAGTACTGATGTGTTTCATTATTGAATTACTACTTTTATTGAAGTCGATCATCTTTTCCTGATATGCAAATATAATTGAACTTCTTCACCGCGTAGATTTATTAAATTATTATTAATATCTAATAATCTAATATTAATAGTGCTGACGTCAATTTGATTGACAGGAAAATAAATTATATTCTTTGGCACTTCTATTATTCGGTATCCTGGAGGCACGTTAGGAGCAAATTCATAAAGAATATGGCTTGGTTTTCCATTAATATATGATCCGCTCACTATATCACATTCGACTCTTACCACTGTTGTCGATAAAATGTTAACTGGGAGTTGCGACTCGTGTATTATATTGGCTTTAAGAGTTTTATTACCAAATCCTAGTAAAGTTCCTGGAGAATTAGCTTTTTCAAAATGGATATCTTTAGAGCAGAAGATAAACGATTTCAACGTGTTATTATTGCAAAATAAATTAAAAGCGACTCCTTTTTTTACGTTTGACTTTAGATAATCAGAAATATCTTGCAGTTCATAAGTGCCTTCTGGTATGTCTACGACTTCGTTATTGTCATAATAATATTTATTGTTTCTGTTATCAATGTTAGGTATTGAATTGAATGTTGAGAAATATAACAGAGCACACTCGTATTCATCATCAAATTGTAAAGCTGGATAATAGGTAGTGGATAAAATAGAGGTGTTGCCTGTTATTGACAGCGTGAAAGACATTTTAGAAATGATGGTAATAAAAACACGTTTATAAATATATAGTCACAATACTTTATTAGAACATTTTATACAAATAGTATTAGCATAACATTTTTTCCAAAATTCACTTAGGAACTTTAAACATAAATGACCACAATTAGATGTATTAAAACGTTGATATCTACAATAATTGTATGTTATATTAAATTTTAAATATCTTAGTAACTCAATTGGTGGCTTTAAATCACCAAAGCTATCAAAATACTCACAATAGTTAAAATGTTTTACATAGGCTACCCAATGGGTTCCTTCATTCTCTGAGCTATCTAAATTAACAATCGCACACTCAATGTCCTTAGGCTTTGGCGGCAATTCATTTCTCATGAAAACACCTCTAAAGTAAGGTATGTGTTTAGTAGCATACTCTAATATGTCTATATCAGTGAGAGCACGCTTGGGTAACCTTTCTATTAGTTTTTTGAACTATTTACAAAAAGACCATTGCCTTTTTTATATGGTTTTATATATAAGCCTTTTCCTAAGGCGATACTTTCCATCGTTTTATTATGACGTTGGGCTTCTTCCAAATTCTTTTTAGCTGCTTTATGATCATTTACAGCTTTAGTAATACCTGCTGCACCTCCAACCAATGCACCTAGAGCAGACAGTCCTGCGAATATTGGTATAAGTGGTAAAATACCACCTGTTTTTGGTAACGGTATTACACGAGGCAGACACACTCCTTTTTTATTTTTTATCAGTTTTTTCGCAGCTGAATATGCAGCTTTAATAGCTCTAGAATTGCTTTTTGGTTTTAATTTTTTCAGTCGTTTATGTATTGTAGAGACGATCGATTTAAATGTTCTCACGCCAGCACCATGCTTCATTTTGGTTTTCATCACTTTGCTCACAAGCCACGAAGACAGTTTTTCTCCTCTTCCTGCATTTTTCGATTTCATCCGTTGCTTTGCCATATTTAATAATTCTAAATCAGCTCTGTGTCGATCTTCCAATTTATTTGAATTATCGTATGCTATATCGTGTCTCATGCAAGCATTATCAAGCTCATTAACTCCTTGATCACCTCTCAATAATCGTTTTCTTAATCTGGTACCAGGTCCACAGTAATTGTACCCAGGTAAATGCAATTCAAATGGTAAGTTATTTATGATGCTGTTAACGAGTCCACCACCGTGCATAGCTGAGTTATAAATGAGATAAAATATCTAAATTGACTTAATTTTATATACTTAGGTATGTAACTCTATAGAAAAGATAATCATACAATTGCTCGTTTTTCAATCCAACTGTTTTCAGTACTAGGTAGACCTAACCACTTTACGAATAATTTATTACCTTTTTTTCTTATAACCTTTTCAATTAGATACACATTAGGACACTTAGTTTTTTGAAGTTCTTGTTCATAAAAACTTCCTAAAATTGGTTGATAGTGTAGATCTTCTATGGAATAAGTGATAGGTTTAGAACCATGAACTTTTTTAATCAAAAACAATTCCGTAGACCAGTTTGGGGTGTATCCTTTTTCAAAGTTACCTTTATATTTACTTATACGAACATGGTCACCAACTTCTAATTTTCTGGTCTTTGACAGACAATTAATTTCCTGTGATTTGATTATATTTCTCAATACTTCACTTTGGTTTGATTGGTTAACATCGTTTGGTTTATATTTTATTGTTCGATGTATTGTGTTATTGTATGTTGCCATAACACTTTCTAAAAGCTTTCCAATCCATTTATAACTACCATTCAAACTAAATTTTTTATACAACTTGTTCTTGAGAGTTTTGATTAGTCTTTCTACTATAGAAGCCTTTTTTATGGAATATGTAGAGTAATGATTAATTTTATTTTTTAGCATAACTTTTTTAAATTCATCGTTATAAAATTCTGTGCCCATGTCAGTTTGTAAGTTAACTGGCTTTCGATAATTTTTAAATAATAGCGAACTAAATGCATTTGCTATTTCGGATTTAGTCTTCGTTTTAACAGGGATAGCCCAGGAAAATTTAGAAAAACAATCTATTACAACAAAAATATACCTATATCCATTATTACAACTTTTTATATTTTGAAAATCCATAAGATCAGCTTGCCATAAATCATCAATTCCTCTTAATATTACAGATCGTCGAACAAAGTTTTTACGAGCTGTTTTATGAATTTCATTTACTATTTGTAGCTTACTCATTTCTTTGATTTAATGATTTGGTCTAATTCAGCCTTTGTATAATAATCTGCTTTTAAATTCTCAATGCCTTTTTTAACATCTGCTTTTAAATCGTTGAATATTATATCGACTTCTTGCTTTTTTACAAACAATTGAGATTGGCTGTCTACGTATTCCTTGTTCACAGCATCGGTATTTTTCAATGGAATTGTAATCCCAGTCAACCTTGTATTTTGTAAATCGAACTCTCCGGTTTCAGTTCGCATCAAGACTTTATCAAAATTTTCTAAAAAGTCTGGTAAACGCAATCGTTTATGAATATGATGTCCAAACTTATCCATTATTGTGAACTGATGGGTGTTGTTGACAAAGATCAAATGATACTATTTTTAGAAATGTATGCTATTTATTAAGGTATAATGTTGCTTTCGCGCAGTTCTTCTATAATAGATATTATTTCATTATCTAACCCAGTGTTACCAGCATCTTTTGAAGCAATCAATAGTTTTAATCTTTCAACCAGTTCATTAGGATTGTCCCAGTAAACGTAGTCAACATTTTTCTTCCACTGTTTCAACAGAGGTAGTCCTTTTCCTTGATGAAGTAAATCAGGTTGACTACTGTCAGTGCTCGCTGAAACTTTACGCAACTTAAATAGCGGTTTTATTATATTCAAGTATTTTCGACCTCTGTTACTTCTGATTGGTTTATTTGGATCGAATTCTCTTCGGTGCACATTTGTTTCTAGTAACATTATTTTATAATGTCTCAAATCTTCATCAGTTATTGCAGATATATTAGGTACTTTTTTAAACAGAAGTTCCTTTATACCAGGAGTATATTTGTACTTGTTTGCACCAACTTGAATATAATCATCAAAAAGAGTTACACGCGAAGATCCCATCATGTGTTTACCTCGTTCATTTCTCACGCCAAACGGAACATCTTGTAAAGTTTTGGAAGACATGGACCACGAAGAAATTTCTTGATCACTTGAACCTGATTGCACTGATTTAAATGATTCCTCATTTTCTTCATTATCAGATTTTTCTGAATTCTCATAGCTTTCATCTGAATCATTAGAGTCTCTTGGACTAAATACGTCGAACTCGATGTTAGAATCTCTCTTAAGAGTTTTGTCCTTGTCTAATGGACTTGAAGTTTCAAATTGTACTCCTTTAGTTTGGGAACACGTTTTAGATTTTTCCACCATTTCATTAAGAGGACTTGTAATTGGTTTAAAAACAGATTCCAAAATACTATTGTTTTCCATTTCAATATCTCGCATCTTTTTAACCTTATTTTTAACAGCTGCCGCAGCCTTTACAATTTGTCTCTTTAGATTTTTTTCCATATCTTTAAATTGAATTTCAATTGATTGAACTATTGTCAGTGTTCTCACGAAAGTGATAACATGTGTTTTTACTTCAGCTATTTATAGTAGGCTAGCAATAGAGTGTAATCAGAAATACAATCGTGTTATATTGGCGAATACTCGCCTACAAATTGGACACTTATTACCAATGGAAAAAGCACACTTTGCACAAGCCGCAGCATGACCACAAGGTAAAAAACAAGTGTTAAGCTCTTCTTCTAAACAAATTTTACAGATTATTGAAGATGATGTATTTACTATCAAAGGTAGATCATCCAGTGGAGTCTGTTGGCAATTTTTTTTAATTTCTTCGTATACATAATTTTTCATGCTCTTAACGTAGTCTTTTCCTTTCATTACTAAAACATACGGACATGACTGGAACCAGCGCGCATGCTCTACCCATGGTTGATCTTCAGAGTTCCAGTCTTTAAGCCTTCCATCGCAGTAAAAACAAATAACTCTGTCGTCACAGCCTGCATAAAAAAATCCTGCTTCAGCCATTTCTTGTGGTTTTTGTGTTAATCCTCGAGGCCAGGTATCGAAACTTCTTAAACGTTTGTATACAGTGGAGTATATACGGTTCACAGGATTATTAAACATGATTTCTATATTTAATTATTAAGTTTACTGCTATTAGCTGTTTACTTTTCAACACCTCGACAAGCATTGACATATTTACGACATACATACTAATGAAACACAACAAACGTATCGAATTTCTTTCGGTAACATCCTTTGTTTTTTTCACAATCCTTGTTAATCACTACATAACTGTAGGGTTCTTTCCATATATTTGCACACATTTCTCTAAATTCCTGCCACGTCATATCTGTATTGACGTGTTCATCATAAATATGTCTCATATTTATATCATCTTGCTTAAAGAGAACAATTAAATTTGCATTATCTCTCACTAACTGTTTTGGTATTTTGCTATAAGTCTGATTTAGATAAAAACAGTCTATATATTTATGTCTTCCCATTGCAAAATAGTCGCGCATATTATTTTGATTCTCACACGCTACGTCATCGAATATAATTATTGAGTTACATTTTGCTGCCTCTGGAGTAAGAACTTCTTCATTTTCATGATACTTAGAAAAAGTAACACCAGGAACCATTCGTAATACCTGTTCCAAATACATGTATCTCGGTTGATAAAGAGTTTTTGAATAAACATAAACATTTTTAAATTGCAAACCATTTTCATGTAAGATGAGTCCGATAGCCAAATTAGTTTTTCCACAGTTCGACGGGCCACATATTATACATCGTATTGTATTTGGTAAAAGCTTTCCATGACGAAAACTGCGTTTTTCAGAATTAATATTTATATTTTCGAATTTTAATGATATTGGCTGCTTAACGAACTTCATTGCAAGAGCGCTTTTCGCAGAATGATAAGTAATGTTTAGTAACCACATTAATAAACATTATAATTTTCACCGGAGGCTTTGAGAGTTCTAAAACATGTTGATCAAAATTATTACACCGGAAGCTTTGAGAGTTCTAAAACACAAGTGGCGAGAGATAATCAATTTTTAGTTATTGGGTGTTCTACTCCAGCCACATCTGTTGATTAAACGATATACCCAACTGCAACAAGTGAGCGCAGCAAGCGGAGCGAACGCAGTTGGGTATATCGTTTAATCAACAGATGTGGCTGGAGTAGAACACCCAATAACCACCTACTGACATCGCATTCCCCTGACGTCTGCGTATTTTACCGAAAGTGTCAAACGGAATCACACGAACCACATTTCGAGGCACCGACCCCTAGTCAGGGTTGCCAGTGCCACGTTTTCTTTCAACACGTTTGTTACAAAATAAACATTAAATATGATTTATTATTTTATTTTAGGCTTTGTCGCTTAAAGCAATTTTTTTCAGACAACTTAAGCAATAAATTTAGGTATGCTATATAGTATATTATATAGGAAAGCTGTTTACACACTGATGCGGTGATAGGTTCTTTCTGGATAATTGATTTGAAACAGTTAGTAGTTTACTATTACATATAATTTGAAAACTGGAATTTAACGTGACTTAGACTTACTATGTTGATATTTTAGTTAATTGTTTGTCCAATGTATAGCAACGCCTTTTTGAAAATAGAATCATTTAAATATCGAATAACTCATAATTCGACCCACAGAGTACCACTCTACTACGTTATAAGAGTTGGCACTTCCCTACATTGTTGATACCCGAATTATGAAAGCACTGTGTAGCCAACCTAACAACGGAAAGTATTATTTACGTAGTAATTCTAAGTTATTTAATAATGTACGCAGTGTCGCGGGACTGATTCGACCATCTCTCGGGTAAATTAAACGTGCAACCCTCGCAGCGCGACTTCTGGTGTTGACGTTCGATAAACTGGCTTCCGTTTATTTTCCGTCTAATTCACGTGAATTTAATTGAAAATATGCATATGGGCTCTCTATTCTAATGGTAATATTGTTGTGATAGGATGGAGTACCTAATCAACTTTTGACGAGCGAGGATATTTTGATAAAGTCTGATCGATCATGTCAATTTGCGTGAGAGGTTCAAACACCAACGGTTTCGAATTAGACAAATGTATCGGGAAAACGTGCGGGAATTCGCTTCGATGGAATTTTTCCGATAGAATCGTAGTCAGATTTCTAGGGCTAAAATTACCAACTTGTAAAATTCAGCTGGATTTTTCAATTACTGGTTTTTAACATTAATTTTTGTCTCTGGTTATAAAAGTGAAAGTACGATGCTCCTAGTTTATACTAGGTATATCATTAATTTATAATCATATAAAGGGTTTATATATTTGAAATCTTAAAATCGTAGTATTTGTACAATAATTCCAAGTCAGTCAGAACGAGTCTGTTAAAAATCAACCCGTCGCCGGCGCGCCAATTACAGCGGGACAAAAAGCCCAAGACATCGTCCGTAGCTGTCCGTAGGTATCCGATGGTCACGTGACAATGCATCAATAGCTGTCATCGACCGGGCGGCTCGCCGCAAGCATTTCCGGATGCGAGCCGGTCCGATGAGCTACTGCGTTCTGGACTTTTGGAGCGTGTGGTGCAAAATGCAGCTACCTCTTAAGAGGCCTTTAATTTCATCGAAGTTCGGTTCGTTTTTTTGCCGAGAGAAATTGATGCCAATTGTGTTTTGGAGTGGTGCAAAATTCGGCTCTGGGAAGTAAATGTACAAACTTGTTTTATTGCAGTTCTTGCAGTCAGTTTATTTAACACTTATAGAGAAATTGGTTGCTGCGAATCAGCGAGTTTTCTGGGTTCTGAGTATTACTGGAGTTAATTTGTGTTATTTTATAATTTGCAGTGCGACTTTTTACTGTACATAATTTGTATGCAGTCAAATCACATTTGCCTACGTGATAATAATGTAAGTTTGAAAAGTTTGCCAAGCTTTCCGATGGTAGGTATATATATCTAGTATGATAGCTAATGTTAGGTAGGCATGTATAATAAGAATCTCTGTAGATTCAGTCAAGGTACGAGATACAATTTCTTCTAAGCAGTTTTTCATGAATCAAAGCTAAGAACACTTTCTTTTTAAGCACCTATCATATAAAAAAAAACTAAATCAAAATTGGTTCATCCGTTTAGATGCTACCATACCACAGGCTCTCACACAAACAGACGCACACGTCAAACTTACAAGAGCCCTTCTATTTGCAACGGGGGTTAAAAAGTAAGATTCGATAAAGGTAAAATATTGAGAGAACACAATACAATTATTTTCACGATCAGTTATACAAGTATTGACAATAGGATTCATCGATCTGAAATAACTTATTACTTGAAGCTTTGTTACATAAACTCTATTCGGTAACTTTACTCCAAAAGGATTGAATAACACCATGGAAGACGAAGAAAAAAGATTTGATTGCGTACATCCGTGTAGGCCGAAGAATAAAATTGGTCAAGAGAAAAAAAGAGGCCGAAACAATAGCCTTGCCCTTCGACGGGTTAAAAAACAATGTTGTTTAATTAAGCCCTTATCTGAATGGTACAAGATCGAGATTCGATTGTAGATTTTTTCCTTACCATTGTTAAAGCGTGGTCGAACTTGATTCGGGTTTGAGGTACCTTTGGATTGGAGTTGAAAGTCAACATGGTAACCAGTCTAAGGGCAAAAAGTTCTCTAGAGCCTTGACGGAAGCATTAGCAAGGCAAACTCTGTAGACTTGCGTAAACGTAAGGTCGGTCATTTTACCTACTTAAAGTTGGCTTCTTATATAAATCACTATATTTATGTAGATTGTATATAAGGAGAATTCCATAAGAGCTTCATTAGCTTGGTACTTAGGTAGTACATTAAAGGCAATATATTTTTTATAGTTTTCACACTTATTTTCATATAAGATAAACAACTGTAAAAGCACAACGCTCGCCTGATCTTCATTTAACATCACGTAATACAGTGGTCAAGCGCTAACAAATCTAACATAAAAAATATTGTAAGCAGTAATGTCTGCCTATAATAGAATCTGTGCCATAGAAACATTTATATTGGCATAATATAATTTTTGATCTTGATCTATGGACAGTGCCATAGATCAAGTGCATCAGAAATATACGCTAATTCTACTAGTATAAATTAATTAGATAACCTATTGGGTTATCTTATAAATTCTTACTACTATTACCCAATAACTTGAGCCCAATATCATAATTTTTTTTTAATATTCTGACGTAAACGATTGGATGACAGCTGAATGGTTCATTACTTTTTTTTTCTAATTCAAAGCGTTAAATTCTGCTTTTGCTATGTTTACTTGATAATTGGTTATGATTTATTTTATGATTTATGATTTTGACGTGTATATGTGCGTATATTTATACTGCCTACATACTGAATAAATGCTTTGATTCTAAATAATATAAATCTTTCTAATGATTATCTAGGTACTATACAATACAAATCATAAACTAAACGTGTCTTATTAAGCTGAATCGTAAAAATGTTTTCGTGTGCAACAGTAGCAGGAAACAATAGATTCGTTAAGCAAAAAACTACCAAGCAATTTGTAGTCTAGCTAGCTACATTATGCACATGGAGATTAAAAAAACATCTCTCGAGATTACACAACGTAAGGAGAATACCAAAACTACACATTTCACGTGTCGTGCGTTGAATACAAGTGCATCCATCTGGGACTCTATTCTACTGAGTTTTTGTTGATGCAGGTACAAAAAATGTTTAAGAAAAAAAAGGGCTTTCTCTCCAAGGGGGTAATACGAAATTGTTCTACAAAAACACTTGAATATCAACCTTAACACAATAAAAATAAGATTTTTAAAATTGTCGGGTCAAAATAGCCCGGTGCATCTATGCAGGGGTCTAATGACATGCGATGCTGTTCCTACTATTTAAGGTTTAGTTAATTAAGGTTTTTTTGTTTGCTACAAATTTTGTTTTAATTGGCAGGTAGCTGTGTATGAACATTTTAAACGGCGCCTGGTTTTAACCCTGGAATGTGGCAGTGAGGGTCTAAATTGAAGAGCTCATAGCATGTATGACATAAACACTATAAATTATGTATAAAAACGCACGATTGATGATTTGTTTGTTTTTTAAGGCTAGATAAAAGCAAATTTAACTATTCATATCACTTATTTCAGTGAAATTTTGCATTTAGGCTAAAAGCTGGCTTAGCAAATGGACGCCATAAAGCATGCCAAAGGAAACTGCATAAATCCTCCACTATAGCGTGGCGAAACACGCAAGGTTGCCAAATCTGCTGGCTGGCCAGCACATTATATTGGCAGATGCATTTAAAGAGACGACGGAGTGCCACGAGCCAACACTGCCCGCTCCCAAGCCAGGTAGAACTTGCCAGTCCTCTATTTTTTTCTTCGCTAACCTGTCGTAATATCCGTAGAGGCCTATTTCATTCAGCCCGTAGATAAAGAAAATAATGGATAATATTGTGAATTTTAAAGTCTCGCTGGGGCACAGAATAATGAATAGCACAAGTACAGTGGCTGGGGCGTACTGCCAGATAGATTAAGTCGAATATTTGACAGAATCATTCGTAGAATTTTCTGTGTTATTGTGAAATATTTCCTATAGCAATCGAAATAGTATTAACCTTACAAGTTTGAAGAAGATAAGATGTAACCTATTTTGAGTGTAAGTTGTAAGCTTCACAACGACCGACCGAGGCAGGTGACTTGACCCCACGGAGGGGGCACCAAGTTTTTAAGACGCTAAGTCGCAACCTATGGCCACAACTCCACAAGTCGTAACCATCCACCCGGCTTAAGACCCACCCACCGCCTCACGGCACGGCGTTATGGTTATTGTCAAATTAATATGTCCATACTTTGTTGTTTATTGCTCGCGAGATCGCTTTACGCCGGCCATTTTGGATTTGATTGATTTAGCCCGTTCGTATGCACACGTTTATATGCGGCGAGGCACGCGAGTTGTAAATCAATACGGGTAAAAACGAAATGTTTAAACAATGGCGGTTTTCTTAAAACAGTAATAAAAATGCAAATCGCAAAATGTGCAACGGTTCGCAAATTAATTTGAAATCGCGGATTTAATTTTGTGCCGGTGTGCGGTTTGGAATTTCGACTCGAATAGGGAAATAGTATGGTTTTGTTAAATTAAAACAATCATAGTAATCAGCGATAACATTCAGCACGATTGGGTATTGCTAAATGGGCATCCATCAGAAATGGTGATCAGCACTATATTATTCAGATTGCTGAAGTTAAATGTTATTTATTTCTGATGTGACTATTTACAATTTATCACGTATATTGTGAAAGCACAAATGTATTTTTTACGTTTAAAATCTGGTAAAGTCTAGCGTAGAATACCTACTCTCGAGCTGTTTCGTAGTATGTAGTAACACAGAATAAATGGTAGTGATTACATAGTAACTATTACATAATCTCTGGTAGTGTTTCGAGTTGGCCGTCGCGTTCTTAGCTCTATCAGATGAAAGATAGGATTTATAGGATGCAGCGACTTAAAATTAGTTTTGGTAGCCAAGACTGGTACTAATACCTACTTAGTAGAAAAGACGATAGCAGAAGACACCAACTTCTTTTTTTGATATTTAATAAAGGAAACAGGAAACGGCCGAACGATCAAGCTTTTCATAAAAACCGTCTACTATGCAAGTGAATATGGCAGTAAGTAAATCGAAATTAAATTAAGAAATATCGCAGGAGTTCACTATGCTATAATTGTGTATGAAACAAAATTAAAATATAACAATAAATTGCCATTCTTATGTCCATTGCAGTAAAATTATGTAGGTATGTAGTAAAATAAACATGCCTTACATGCCAACGTCTCGGTGTCTCAGAAAAACAGGCGCAAATCGGCGACCCGAAACATTTTTACAATCAAGATTTTTAGAGTTTTGCGTGCTGTCTTGATCGTCTACTATCGGGCACCGTCTTGATTTTCCTTTTCCCCTACCTATAACATAAATGTCAACAAAGATATCCATCGATATTCATTAGTTGTACCTAATTAGAAAATTTAGTTTATGATATTAGACATATAACAACTGTTTCGATATCGGTAATACAGATTGCGGACCCCAAAATCTTAGCAATAAAAACACATCGAACGGAATTGGAAGGGCAGGTAAACGGTAATTTATTTTTATTATTGATACAAGTAATTGTCTCAAATTACAGATGATTGCGCCGCTTTGGGTCGGGTTGCGGCTCTCGTGGGTTGATTTAGACCCCGACGGTCAATGTAGGGTTAATTTGTTTTTAGATAGTTTTAACTGGTTTCTTACACCCCAAGGCAAAAATGCGGGGTAGGGTGTTATGAAGATTTTATATTTCTGTTTATTTGTTTGTATTTGTGTCTTAGTAGAACCTATTTGAAAAATTCACAGTAGAGATTATTTTATTGGGTGTAATCATCGATTAAGGATGTCCAGCGTAAGTTACGATCTGTGGGTACAAGATAAGGCACCTTAAGAACGCCTTAAACACCTCTAATATCTCGCAGGTGTTTTCAATTCAACGATATGTTACGCGATTACTCCGTCAATTATTGTGAACCGATTCGAATGATTCTATTTTGTAGGGTAAATTTCCAAAATGGTCCCATTATAATTTCATCGAGCTTTGATAAATATCTCAAGAAATATGAAGATAAACACCTCAAACTTAGTTCTGAAAACGACTAGCACGGAATTTGAAGTCAGTTGCTTTTTGGTTTTGTAATCGATCTGAAATTATACCCATTTAAGAATAGGTAACAAAAATATCTGAAGTTTGTACTATTATTTATTCTGTACTGAAGTAGAAAAACGTTACGTATACCACATTCCTATCGAATCGCAAACACTTGAAATGTATTTTCCTGATAGGTAGAGGTACCTATCTATATACTCTGAGTACACATATTGATATGGGTACTTGTGTAACAAATCTATCGCACTTTGGGGGTATCATATCGACTCTTGTCCCCGATAGGGATGGTTGACCCAAAACTGTATCTTTTGATAACAAACTGTGCCAGTTAAAACGACTTCAAATATTTTTTAACACTTATTCCTAGGTAAATAAAGTTTATTTTAGATTGGTGATAGTGACAGCTGTTGAAGGAGTAGCTTAAATCATACAACAGCTGGAATTCTGAGGAGGATAGGGATTTTATTAAAGGCTTGCAAATTTTTGCAAGGATTTTTGGCGCCAAAAAGTAATCTAATAACGAGATGAACATTGCGGTTCGAGTATTTGGAAGGAAAAACAAGTCGCGCGTTAAAGTCTTTTGTATCGCAAACTTGCAAATTGGGATTAGCAAAACAATAACACTAACAAAAAATAATGTTTTGAAAATACATCGAGTGTGGTATCAAAATAAAGAATTTGTAATGGTGATTACGAATGTATTAAGTGCGCGATCTAGGCGGCGATCAGATAGCACAGTAGTATTTGTACCGGCTGGTTCACACCAAATGCGATCAAAAAACAATTGAAAAGTACGCAATCGGGTTTTTTGTTCCTAAAATAATTCACTTGTTTTATTAACAGATTTAGAAAATTCTGTTGTTGTTTGAGAGGGTTATACTTCCCGTTTGGTCCCATTGTACAGTTCATCGAGGTCTGATGAGTATCTCCAGAGATATGGAGGATAAATACCTCAAATTTGCTACTGAAAATAACTAGCATGGCATGTGAAATCGGTTTCTTTAGTTCTAGGGTTCTGTATCCAAAGGGTACCAACGGGACCCTATTACGGAGACTCCTTTGTCCGTCCGACCGTCTGTCCGCCTTTCACAGGGCCGTATTTCCTTAACCGTAATAGGTAGAGACTTGATATTTTCACAAAATATGTACTACTCTTACCGCTATCACAACAATTACTAAAAATAGAATATAGTTAATAGTTAAAGGGGCCCACAAGAAACCAATTTTTCGGCAAATTTTGTTCAATCTTATTAAATGTTGTACTGTGGTACGGAACCCTACGTGTGCGAGTCCGACTCACACTTGGCCAGTTTATTTAATTTTACTATGTAACCACGAAAAAAAAATTACTACCAAATTGATCCACAGCCTCGCTCTAAGACAATGGACTCGGCTTTTGGTACGGGGTTACTGGTATCATTAGAACTTGGACCGGAAGACAGTACTTATACCAAGTGCTCCACCATTGCATGAGAATACCAGATCCAAATTAACTTTAACATTGTTCTACGTATTGTTCCTGATGTGGAACATTGATGAGGAGTTTGTTTTGGGGTTTTTTTGAGAGAAGGCACCAAGAAAAATATATATTTTAAACACATTTTTGGAGGTGGGAAATTATTTTAATTTTAATTAATTAAGATTTTTCTTTTAATGTTTGTTACCTCAAAACTCCGTTATTTTTAAAGAGTATACTTCCTGTTTTGTCCACTTGTAATTTCATCGGAGATAATAAACCTCAAATTTGGTACTGAAAATAAGATACTTTAAAAACTAAAACAACTGACTTCCTTGCCGCGCGAGTCAGTTTCAGTTGCAAGTTTGACACGTTTATCGAAATATCTCGATACTTATCATATTTCGCTAAAATTACAATGGTACCACCCTTGGGATATACGTTCTGAACAAAAAATAATCATCAAAATCGGTTCATAAACGACGAAGTTATCCGCGAACAAACTCTGAGTTTTTTTCAAATCAGAATCAGAATTATTTTTTTAATCGATAGGGTACATTTCCTAGGTGGTCCCGTTGTAATTTCATCGAGATCTGATAAGTATCTCCAGAGATATGACGATAAATGTCTCAAACTTGCTCCTGAAATTGAGTCGCGGGGCATTGGTTGGTCAAGATAGGGGCGTAGAGCTACAGCAAACCTTGATTTTTTGTAGAAACTATTTTTTCTTCAACAAGTATTTTCCAGGGAGGAAACGGGGGAATACATTTGTATGGGAAAGTGCACCCCGCGTTCCGTCTTAAATGATGAATAATATATTTGAACAATTGCAACGAAAATACATTTGAAATGAAATAAACTAATGTTAATTTTAAATGTGTATATTAAGATGTATTGTTGTAGGTATACTCATTACCAATGAAGTGGTAAGGTCAACAAAGTAAGTATCTTTTCCTGTGAAGATGGTCAGTAAAAAAACTACCTCATTTCACATCAACATTGAAAATGATCGCATCAATCCTTCCAAGAACGTCAATAAAGCATCTTTAGACCATCAATTACACTCACACAAACTCAACATATAAACATACAAACTCGCCACAAATGTGACAGCAAAACAGACAAATTCCATACAAACTACTTGATAATCTGTGCGTTTTACATACAAACTCTTCGATGATCTATGTCACAATATGGATGGTTTCACCCGTCAAAGAACAAGTTTTGTAATGAATATCAGAACGATTTGTTATTGTCAATAATGATAGAAATGGGGCTGGTCTTTTTTGATATTAGTTTAACTCTGTGACATGTAGTGTTGATTGTGCTCAGGCATTTATACATTTATTGTTTGTTACTTTTTTATGATAGTGGTCTTTTTGTACAGTTAAATGATTTGATTTAATCTCAATAGCTGCTTCGACAGCTTCACCTGCGTGAAAAGTATCTAATGTATAATGTACTCGTAAATGTCATAATGGAAAATATTCCTACCCTGTTGGCTAGCTATGTGCAAAAGTTCAGTTAAAACGGTCCAGCTATTTGACTGTGGAGAGTAAAAAGCTTTCCTCTTTTTAACTGACTTCCAAAAAGGAGGAGGTTCTCAATTCGTCTGAATGTTTTTTTTTATTTATGTTACGCGATTACTTAATCAATTGTGAACCGATTGGAATGATTCTTTTTTTATTGGTAGGGTACATTTTCAAGGTGGTTCCATTGTAACTTCATCGAGATCTGATAAGTATCTCCAGAGATATAACGATAAACGTCTCAAGCATGCTACTGAAACCGACTCGCGCGGCCTGGAAGTCGGTTGTTTTAGTTTTAATAATATATTTTTTTTAATTAATCTTAATAAAATAACAAAGGGAGGGAAATTACAAATGTCAGAAATATAAAGAACGAAAGGGGTATTTACAATAATTTACATTAATAGAAGAATGAAAAGAAATTATGAGGTGTGTCAGATTTATCTAGTACTTATGGCAAAAGTGTTTTTTTTTTTTTTATAAAAGAATACTCGCAATGTGGGTTGCACATTACTAGTATTCTGCCTCCAACTAAGCTATATATGCTTGTGTCTGGAGTGGGTTCACGTCAATAGTGCAATGGGTGTGGTGGGGATCGAACTCACGACCTCTCGATCGCCAGTCCAACACCCTATCCATTGGGCTATTACCGCCTCAGTTGCAGTATGGCAGTGTCAGAAGTATAGAATGAAAATTGCGATAATTTTGAAAGCCATCTCTTGAGTCTCCATGAACTAACACGTTTTGTCAAAGAAAACACCTACTTAATTTAATTTGCATTCATCAATATCAGATTTTTAGGCGTGGTAGTAGTTTAGGCGTAACGATAGAACAAACAGTCAGGTAAGTGCTAAAACATGTATCTGTAAGCTTTGCCGAAGCCATGGTGAAATAGGACAAACAGGGAGGGAGGGTCTTATTAACACGAGAAAAGGCGTCTATAATGATAGAAACAAGTAGTCATCAATAATGAAACCTTACTGCCAAAGCAAATAGAAGACCAAAGAGGCCCGAGCAAGCTGTCTATACTCTATACAAAGTTAATTCGTATTTCCTGCCCGCTGATTGGTCTAATTGTCGCCTGCCACCTCTACCCTTTGTCAGGATAATTGAGCTGACCTGCGGCCATTTGACTCTTTTCATTAGGGAGAGCAGACAAGGTAGATGTAGGGTGTCTACTTGGTAGATGTTCTAAGGGTAGTATGATTTGAAAAGACGTTCAAAGAGTGTTTCGCTTTTAGGCATGGACGTCATAGCAATTGCTATGACGTCCATGCTTTTATGTATCTTTAGGTTAATCGGTTTATATTTGATTGGCTTAAGATTGGAAAGTACTCAATTCCTGTGTTAGGACTTTTTGCCAGGTTTAGGTACTTATCTAAGCAAGGTAAATTCAATTTATATGTGTCGGATTTCAAATAAACATAATCCTACTATCCTACTTATATTATAAACGCGAAAGTTTGTAAGAATGTATGGATGTATGTTTGTTACTATTTCATGCATTATTACATTTATATTTCTTAATTAATTGTTAGTTCATGCATTTACACTGTTTTGTTGTTTTCAAAAATCTATAATGAAGCAAGAAATAAAAGGCTTTTTATTTTAATTTTATTTTATACTATTTCACGCAAAAACTACTTAACCAATTGAGCTGAAATTTGGTATGTAGATAGCCTAGACCCTTGAATAAAACATAGGATACTTTTTATCCCGATATTCCTACGGGAACGATGTCTACGCGGGTAAAACCGCGGGGCACAGCTAGTTATACTATACTCAACTCCTCACCAACTTACAGCAGAGATGTGGAGTTAGTGTTCTTTGGAATGGTCTCAATAAATAGATTATACATACGGGTAGATCATGTATATATTCCCCGTCGGTATCAGTTATTAAAAGCCTTTTAGAACCAATAAGTAATTAAGATAGTTTAAAAACTAAAACAACCGACTTCAATGCCCCGCGAGTCAATTTCAGTAGCAAGTTTAAGACGTCTATTGTCATATCTCTAGAGATACTCATCAGATCTCGATGAAATTACAATGGGTCCACCTCGGAAAAGTACTCCACCGATAGCAAAAATAATCATTCGAATCGGTTCAGAATTGACGGAGTAATCGCGTAACGTAACACAAAAAAAAAACTGGCCAAGTGCAAGTCGGACTCGCACTAGTAGGGTTCCGTTACACAGTTAAGTATTCCATAACTATGATTATTCACAACTACAAAATTAACTTTGTTTTTCATAGTGTTTGTATGAAAAACAAAGTTATCTCTGCGGTCGCCATATCTCTAAAACTGCTGTAGATTTTTCACTCGATTGACTTTGAGAAAAAAATATTTTAGGAACCTCAATGTCATTTTTGAAGACCTATCCATAGACACACGTATAGGTTTGAAGAAAAACTTTTTTTTTTTGTTTCAGTTCCATGTATGGGATGCCCCCCTTAAACTTTTATATTTTTTATTTTAGTATAAAAATCGGAAAGCGGTTCACAGAATACATCTACCTATCAAGTTTCAATTCTGTATTCCTAACAGTTTCGGAATAAAATGGCTGTGACATACGGACGGACAGACAGACAGACAGACAGACAGACATGACGAATCTATAAGGGTTCCGTTTTTTGCCATTCGGCTACGGAACCCTAAAAAAAGAATACAGACGAATTGAGAACATCCTTTGTTTTCGGTTGAAAACATCTATCAATCTTCCAAGTTTCACAGTAATTATATGAAAAGGCGGCAATAGCCCAATGGATAATGTGCGTAACTGGCGATCGAGTGGTCGTGAGTTCGATCCCCACCCCACCCATTGCACTATTGACGTGAACCCACTCCAGACACAAGCATATTTAGCGTAGTTGGAGGGGTTAACAAGAATGTACACAGTGCGAGTAATCTTTTAAAAAAAGAAAAAAAAAGAATTGTAATGCAACTCTGACAGACGCTGACTAATTTGAATAATCTTAGTTTGTGTCTGTTGTAAACAGCGTGGTAGCAAAATTTATTTACGTTTTATTCACAGATTTTGTTAATTTTGTCAGATTATTTTTATGATTGATAAGGAATTACCCACACCACGTATTAAAAGGTGACTAATGCACGTTGGAAGGCCTTAGCTTGTCATAATACCACAAAATAAACAAATCCGAGTATCAAAATTTTAAATATACATGAACATTTCAGCCTATAGCAAAATATATTTCTAGATTTTCGTGCTCGATGTCTCCTTTTTAACCGACTTCACAAAAAGGAAGAGATTCTCAATTCGTCAGGATTTTTTTAGTGTATGTTCACCGATTACTCTAAGACCCCAGAACCGATTTGGAAAATTCTTTTTTTTTTGTTTGAATGGGTATAATTCGCAGGTGGTCTTAATTAAATTTTATCGAGATATGTTCAGTAACTATGGAGATACTGAAGATATACTGAACATATCTCGATTCTTTTAATTTTTTAAACAATCTTGAATAATTATTACTTAATTTGTTAGTGCAAACTGCAAAGGTTGGCCATTGTCATTCAAAGCGGAAACGCAGACTGCGTTATGGGTTCCTTTGCACCGGATACAGTTAGGGGTAGGATATTTTCAACCGACGCCCAAAAAGGAGGAGGTTCTCAATTCATCTGTATGTTTTTTTTAACCAACTTCAAAAAAAGGAGGAGGTTTCTCAATTCGACCGTCATCATCATCATCATAATCAGCCGGTATCAGTCCACTGCTGGACATATGCCTCTCCCAAGTCATGCCACTGAGCCCGATCTTCGGCTCTTTGTTTCCAGTCACTGCCCACCGCTTTGCGAATGTCGTCGCTCCACCTGGTAACAGGGCGTCCTACGCTACGTTTACCGATTCGCGGTCTCCACTCTAGAACCAGTCTACCCCAACGGTTATCGGTCCTACGGCAGATATGACCAGCCCACTGCCACTTCAGCTTGCTAATCCGATGAGCTATGTCGATCACTTTAGTTCTCTGGCGAATTACTTCGTTCCGGATTCGATCCCGCAGAGAAACACCGAGCATAGCTCTTTCCATAGCTCGCTGAGCGACTTTAAATTGGTGGACCAGTCGAACCGTGAGTGTCCACGTCTCGGCTCCGTATGTCAAGACGGGTAGGACGCATTGATTAAAGACTTTTGTCTTTAGGCACTGTGGTATATGCGACGAGAAGACTCGACGGAGTTTTCCAAATTCGACCGTATATATATATATATATATATTTTAAATGTTTGTTCGCGGATAACTTCGTCGTTTATGAACAGATTTTGATTATTCTTTTTTTGTTGGAAAGGGGATATCTCAAGTGTTTTACCATGGTAATTTTATCGTGGTCTTATAAGTATCTCCAGAGATATGGAGATAAACACGTCAAAATTGGTACTGAAAATTAATAGCGCGGCGTTGAAGTCGGTTATTTTTAGATTTTTTAAACGATCTTATTTTGTGTATGTTACGCGATTACTCCGTCAATTGTAAACCGATTCGATTGATTCTTTTTTTAATCGATAGGGTACATTTCCGAGGTGGTCCCATTGTAATTTCATCGAGATCTAATAATTATCTTCAGAGATATGAAGATAAACGTCTTATGCTTGCTACTGAATCTAAGTCGCAGGGCATGGAAGACGGTATTTTTAGTTTTCAAACTTAGTTATCATTGTACTTATTTGTAATTTGTTAATTAGGAAATAATAATAATACATAATTTTTTTAAGTGTGAGATATGCGATCTTAGGCGTTTCTTATGTAGTTTATGTTAATTTGCCAAAATCCCAGTAGATTATCTCCGCGAGCAATTATAAATACCATACAAAGTCCCTACACAAAGCATGACACTATACAATATTTGCAAGTCGTTTATTTACCGAATAAACCGATGACATACCGAGAAACAACACAAAGGACTATTGCAACACAAACGAGAAGAACAATAATCAACTTTATGACACTGCAATAAGGTTAATAGCTAACCTTGGGTGGGCTGTAAAATTTTCTTCGGAAAACGTTTCCAGCGAATTTTTTGCTGATTTCTCTTGCGTAAACGCGAATGACCCGAGATCGTGATCTTAACGCAATTGGAGTACCTGCCTTTATGAGTACAAAAAACTAAGTTATGATTATGATTAGGAGTTGAATCATGCTCGAGTACGTGGACGGTTTATGTAATTTTCCTGCGGTGTGAACGTGGGTTTTTCACGCGAAAATATTTATGTGTTCAATTTGTTTGATCATACCTAATAATATAAATGCGAACGTTTGTGATTTTGTATGTTTGTAATATTGCTTCACACTGTGGGCATAGAAAAGATAATAATAGCTGGGGTGGAAGCCTCTACATCGATAGCGATGCGTGTTGTCATCGCAAACGTCTACTAGAATGAGATGCAGCTGGACAGTTGTTATCTGCATCTCTTTCCGTATCGACGATTATCGCTCGAAATTCATCGCTATGCATGTAGAGACTACCGGCTACGTAGTAACTATTATATAATCTGTGATAATACTACGTACCTACTGTGGGCTTCACAGATATACATAGATGGTATTTTTAATGCTGATAGAGAACTTATAATTTATATACTAACCATGCTTAATATTAATATAGTAGGCACATCAAAAATTATCTTTATAGCACAGTGGATCTAAACCCGCACTTTACGCACGCTTTTCCGTGACTTAAATAGTCTATTATTGCACGACGTTTAGCACCCTCGTTGCGCTCGGGTGTTAACTTCACGCCGTGCTATAATAGACAACTAAGTCACACGTATCGTATTATACTATAACATAGTACCTACTAGTGATGTAACGAATGTCAATTTTTAAACATTCGCGGATGGGAATGCGAATGTAGAAGTGTTCAAATTTGGCGCCAATTGTCTATGGCTTGCTAGCAGTAACGAGGTGCGTTCCGTTTGTATTTTGTTCCAAGAATTGCCGACTTGATACGAACTCAACCGACTGAAGTGTCATTCCGCTCGCGCCGGGTTTTTCTTTAGTTAAACAAAACAAGTGAATTTTGAGGTTAGAGTTTGAATAGTTATTTATTTATCAACTCAACTTCTAGTGAAATATTGAATTATTTTACACTTTGCAATGCTGAACGAGCTAAATGCAAGCTGTGTAACAATGAATATTCCAGAAAAGGAAGAACTACAACTGCTTTTTTTCTGATATTCATATTCGCAAAACATTCGCAGAAATTTGAAATGCGATTGCAAATTAAATACGAATATCCAAAATATGCGACCATTCGCGAATGCGAATGCGAATATTCGTTACATCGCTAGTACCTACCTATAAAACTAGCGACATATAGCAATGTTATAATGTCGCTGTATCAAAAGCCGCTCCCGCTGTCTTAGATTTTTTACTACGCAACGGATTTAAATGCGGTTTTCATCAATTTGATAAAGTTATTCCAGAGGAAGGCTTTTAACCAGGATTTAACGCGGGTATAGCCGGAGTGGCGCTAGTTTATTATAATGCTAAAGTTTGAGGCGGAATCATTTCCCACATGTTCACAGGTCGAGTTCTCTCTCTCTCTACGTCGAGTCTCAGTGTCGCTCCACGTTGATTCTCCCATGACGTCGAGTTCTCTCTATATTATCATCACCGTCCCATTCAGGCCTAACGTAACTACTACCATCCTCGACCGCATCATCACTAACTACCAGTATTCTGTAAGCTAGTTTACGCATCTCGCAAGCGGAATTGAGATTTGAATGGTGAGATTTGAATTTCGTACTACAAAATTCAAATCGTAATACGATTGTAATACGGTTGAATTTCGTAATACGAAATTCAAATCTCACCGCTTGCGAGATGCGTAAACTAGCTAACAGAATAACCCTACTGGTGAATTAGTGGTGAAACGCATGAATTAAAAAAAAAAAAAAAATTATATATCAATATCTATCAATAACTTTACTACTGAACAATATTTACTACAAAAACGGTCTTGTTACAATCACGGAAATATGTATAATAAGGTATTATTGTTCAAATTTCTGTGGTTACAATTAATGTACCTAATATGTAGGTACTTTCATTTTAAATAGGCGATTTATAAAATCCATTGGTTCCGTACGAATAACTATTCAAATAATTTGGTTCCCGAAAACATAGTCGTGCGGAAATGGTAGTGATTCATAGAGTAGATTGGGGATAATGGATTCGTCATAAAAATAATATGTTTGTAAGTTAGATACATTATTATTTTTATGACGAATTTATACATACCGTCCTATTTGATATTTTAAATTTGAATAACATACATAATAAGTAGCTAGCTAGTATTACTAGCTACTAATTTATTATTTTTGCTGCATAATATATAACTACGTTTGGTGCCTAGATTTCTATATAAAATAAGGTTACTAATGAAATGAATTTTAATACAACAGTTTTCAGGGCATTTCAGTTTATTTTATGAACCCCAGACGCAAAAAGATAGGTGTTATAAATTTGACGTGTCTGTCTTTGTGACTGTCTGTAGCATGATAGAAACGAATGGACTAATTTTGATGAGGTTTTGTTTGCAAGGTAAGTTTATCGAGAGTATTTATAGCTTCGTTTAAAAAGAATCTGTTCAGCCGTGAGAAGATTATAAGCACTTTTCTAGTTGACCAGACTACAAGAGTAACTTTCATAGGTCTGATCAATTCGAAATTCGGTATCCTGTTACTTCATTGATATTGAAAGAACATGGCAAACTTGACTTGATGCCGGAGCACCTTCTAGAATCTGCAGAATACTTAATTACTCTTCACCAACCAATAGCAGAGATGTCATGTATAGGCTCATTGGAATTGCCTCAATAGAGAATATGCATGAAGCTCAGATTTATTGGAAATAAGTTTTTTTCGATTCTTTGTTGTTCTTGAGTTATATGTAAAACGTTTTTTTTTATTTCATTGCATTATATTTGCTTAAAATAATAAATTAAAATGCAATTTAAGCGCGGGAAATTTAAGTTAGTAAAACAGATCACCATTGGTCGAATCGAAAGTTGACGTCATTATGCACAACTCCACGTGATAGAAACATTGAGCGCGGGAACATAAAAATAAATGTATGGTGTGGTCTTATTGTATTTATTTCCAAATATTGTGTTTGCCGCGTATTATTGTTCAAAAATGTATATTAATAACCATTTAATATAGATAAAAATGAGTACGAGATTAGAGATACTGTATAATTTAATAAAAACATGCCATTGGCTAAATACAATAATCGCGCGGAGTTAAAGAAAAAAAAGCTAGTTTGCTTCAAGCGGCGTGTTTTAGACGTAAGTGCGTGACGTCACAATGTATTATCAAAGAGCCCGGGAAATGATGGCGTTTAAACTGCTCAAATTTATTTATATATTTAAATGTTTATTTAAAAAATAATTAGACTAATTCCAGCAGTATTTTATTTTTTTATTATGTTATATGGATGTAATGAGTGTAATAAAAATATTTAAAAAAACATGCATATTCCCTATTAGCAGATTATAAATAGATCAGTCGGAGGTTTACATTTTAAAGTTTTATAGTCATTAGATATGAAAAAAAAACAACGGGTTGCACTCCGCGAGTGCCGGCAGATGTGTACACTTGAACATTAACGTTGTGCATTTGGTCTACTCTCCCTCCTTCTTACGAATTTTCGATCAGTCACGTGTCCTGACGCGAGTTTAACATTGTTTACCAATCACAAAAAAGTTTCTGCTCTCCCTCCGTCTTACGAATTTCGATCAGGTCACACGTGACCTGATCGAAATTCGTCTTCTTGACGGGAGTTTTTTTACCCATCCCAAAAAAGTTCACAACGCTGCTAAAGAAGTTTTGACTTCAAAAAGTGATGTAGGTATTTGTAACTAAATTAAAGGTTAGACAAAGTTACGTTTAAGTAAAAGGTAAATGGTACTCACTAATTAATCTCATATCCTCGCAGTGTTTATATTATATAGTCTTCAAAGTAAATAAATACTAAACCCAAGTTGTCAGCAGCACTGTGGTAAATATCCAGCGAGTTGTTGATTTTACTGAGGCTTGTGAGGCTGTGAACACTGTGCATGCGCATACATTTGACACAGTGTAGATTATACAGTATAGCTTTTTTCGATAGACGTAATATGATGGTGTACTGCAGTACCCTTAGTACGAGTTTTCATACCAAACTCGATATCGTAAATCGAACAAATTTTGTATGAAAAATCGTACAGCGCCTCTAGTGGTTACTAAACTTCACTAAATTTAGACCAATCAGAGAGCCAGAATAAGTCGAAAACTATGGGAGATCTGTCAAAAGCGTTTACGATAAAAACTCGTACTAGGGGTACAGATGTTTTGACAAATACAATTTAATCCGTATGCTTTAACTATAAGGTTGTAATTGCTTTGTAGAACAAAACGGCCCAATTGAGAGACACCCGGGTGGGAGTGTGTCCTTGTCTAACAACCTGCTAGTTCTATATATGTTCTATACTATATGTATGGTATATATATAAGTTGTCCATACAAAAGAAAGGGAAAAACTCCGTTCAAGGTCGGTCTCATGGGGGCCGGTGAACGCGATTAATATGTAGCAGGTCTGTGCTTTTTTCTAATTGAACAAGTGTTTCTTTTTTTATTTGATTAGACCACTATCTTGCCAGGTGGTAAGCGATGATGTGGTTGAAGATGGTGAACATTCTAGGCCCAGAATGGTTTAAATCTTAAGGGCTTTGTTGCTAGAACAATTTATGGTTATCGGTGGTGCTACCGAAGAGAAAAGCTGCTGCCAGCTTTTTTTTTGGTAAAGATAAGGATAAAGATAAAGATAATTTATTTGTCCATAAACATGAGTATGCATACAAGTATGATATACATTAATGTTTTGCCTATGAAGGCGTACAAATAATATTAAAGAACATAATTTATAGCACTTTAAAACAATGAATAAACTTATCATGTTTTAAGGTTGAAAAAATATACAAATTAAATTAAATACCTTATAAAATCAACAAAATATTTAATGAAAGAAAATAATTAATTACAAGTTAGTCAAATATATATCGCTTATACAGCCATAATATTCAAATTTAAAATTACAGTAAGTTGTGTCATAGCTTGTCATATTTTGTCATTTAAAATATCACCTATTTTTAACCGACGAAAAAAAAAACGATGGAGGTTATCAAGTCGACGCGTATATATATATATATTTTTATGTATGACCACGCATAACTTTTATAGTAGCATTTTTCATGTAGTAGATTGCTCAGTTTCTTTTTAAATAAATGTAGGGTCAACAGTTTTATGTCATTTGGTATTTTGTTATAGATAGCCGGCGCCATGTATAGAACACTTGCTAGTTTTGGCGCTGGGTAAGCATAATTTTTACTGTCACGTCTGTGGCGATTACTCATTCCTGAAATTGTAGGAAACAAATTAGGGTTGGCTATCACAAATTTCGCAGTACATTGATGGAAATGTCAGAATACGATTCTTTCTGAAGAGTGGTATGCAAGGTAGCAAGTCAGGTCAACATCAATATAATACTCTTACCACCTGTAGACCCACACCTGCACGTGTTCTGTACACTAAGTGTTGTGTTAACAGTTCTCCGTTTAAAAAAAGAATAGAATGAGTAGTTCGAATATAAATAGTTTAATGCCATTTCCAAAATTACATAAGACAAATTTTAACAAGAGAAATAATTACACATTACGAAAACAGTATCAATTTTAGCATTTGCTGCGTGCACAATAACCAGCACACGTAACACTGGTTTTCAAATTGCTTAGTAGGGAACTAATTGCTAAAAAATTCACACTAAGTTTTTACTGTTCGATTTATTTAATTAAAATATTTACAACATGAATTGATTTCATCAAACTTACTACTTAAACATTTAAATAATTTTAAATATTTCACGATGGTAAAATGATTGTGACGATCGCTTTTCAGTAGTACTTCATGTGTAAACACTTGAAATATTGTTTATTTAACCCAATATCCATACTTAATGAAACAGATTCAATAAAATAACTTGTTATTACAGAGCTTTGTTAACAGAATTTATTTTACTGCAGAAGTATTCAAAGAAAGAAAGAAAAATCATTTATTCAGGCGTCCTCAAATTACACAGATGCTATTTAACATTTTGACTAAAAACTGAATAAAACAGAAAAAAAGTAATGCAATATGAGGTACTGAAACAGACCAGTCTCAGCACAAATGTCCAGATTTTTGGATCGTAGACCCTAAAACCAAGACGCTGATTTTAGTGGTCTGAAAGCGGGAGGTTTTGGTCATTATCACACAAAGACGCCTCTCTGCCATACTCCATTCTATGGTTTGATTAACACTTCTTAGTTTCCCACACTAAATAGAATCATTATGACTATTTTGTATTGACTGCGAACGGTTAAGGAAATACAAGCGGCTGTCATTGGTACTATCTAATCGCTATAATTAGCTTTGTCTCCATTATGTTTCAATTAACATTCTAAGACTTTGCTCTTTCCTAATGTTGAATCTTCGTGACTTTTTCAATGAAGCGACATCACCGAGTCAATTGAGGTGAAGTGGATCAAATTTGAATCTATTGACTTTACCATTTAAAGTGTTGTTTCTTTTAACATTTGCCCGGACCTTGAACCGTCATCTCTGTCTCTATCGGAACCCCCATACATCTAACAATCACCATTTATCCATACACCATCAAATCAAGCATTCACGACTCCTCACAATCTTGTTTGCCTTCAACGATCCACTGTACTCCTGCCACCATCGTATGGGATCCGATTCATTGCAAAACATGCTTTAACACTTGGTGATAAGGTCCAGTCAAATTGCATACAAAAGCTTGCAATTGGGTTCTAAAATGCGGAGGTGCTTTCGGTACTCACAAGCAGGTCTTTGTAAATGTGGCCAGTTTCTCGTGATCTACCACGTTTCTCGTTTCCCATACTAATACGGGTATCAATGGTGGAGGTTCTAAAGGTGATTCAGTGTCTACCTACGCTGGTTTCTGGTGCGAGGTCGCGCGACAGAAACGTTCTTGTGTAGACACTATGAAACTCTGTTATTGGACAGAGGAGCATTCAGTGTGTCTGTTTGCCAGTTTGTTCAGTATATTCTTTGTTGCTATGAATCGCGATTGTATTGGCAGATGTAGTTTTTACGGATATGACGCGTAGCTTCGATGAGTGGCTTTAAATACTACTGAGCACTTGAATGTTATCGAACAAAAATAGGACATTTTAAAGGCAGAAGATGTTGAGAGCCGCTCAAAATTAATTCCTTGTAGCAACCGAGTACACTTAAATACGACGGAATTAAAGGTTTTATGGTAAGTCTTAAGATTACAATCGCAGCATTATCATTTATTCCTAGTAAATCACTAGATTTGCAATTCAATTTACAATCAGACGGTAAAAAGACTGAAGCTATTACTGCTAGCCTTAAGCAGAATGTAAAGTTATCGTTGGAAGTATACACATGTAGATTGCTTTATCATGGTCTAGTTACTTCAACAGATATTAATGTAGGCAGATATTCAAACCAGTAACCTGAATTGTAATGATAATGAACTTTAAATATGCTGTATACAATCTAAATTTTAAATTTCTGAACAGAATGCAGTTGCAAGCATTATATATTTTTATTTTAGATTACAAAAGCCCGATTCTTCTGTGACTAATGTATTAAAAAAACGAAAATGAGGAAATCAACATTCATTTGGTACATAATGGACCAACCGTTTGACAATATGACTATCATTGTTGTTTAACAAACGATAAGGAGTGATTACAATGTCATTTTTCCTAATGTGCAAAAGGAAAAATGAACTGTGATATTAGCTTGCATATACATACCTACAACGTAGAGCATATGACTTGAAAATAAGTGTTGTTGTATGTTGTCTAGTGGCCGCTTGGCCAGCTGTCACCCTCAAGTTGAAAAATTAGTCGTCAAAAATTCTTATGTGTTCCGGCAGCTGTCCTCTAGAGCCAGTTCCGATTATATGCCTAGCGTGCTACCATCCTCGACCGCATCATCATCTACCAACAATTGAGTGAGATAGTGGTAAAACGCTAACCTATACGGTATAAAAATCTGTTAATCATTGTAAGTAGTGAGAGAAGTAATTTTGCTATTAGGATTTTATCATTGAGATACAAATTGTAGAACTGTATATTTTTATAGTTTATCAGTAAATGCAACCATAGCAGATTTATCAAATTGATAAGATTTCCACATCAATAACTTTCATAATTAATTAAAAGGAATTAAGAAATTCATTAATTTGACCTTTTTGTATTCGACTGAGTCATTATCGCATCATCATCATAATCAGCCGGTGTCAGACCGACCAGTGCAGGACGTAGGCCTCTTCCAAGTACGCCACCATACTGTATTACTTTTACTGTATAAATTTTAGATAAACATGGGGTTTTATTTATTTCCCTCACATGAATGTTTGGATAGAATAAAAAAAATCTCACAGTTGGCAAATATAGGTACATAATTGTCTTTCAATTTAAATTATTCATTGTATACAATCTACACATGTGTCCTATAAAGGCAATCATGTTCCACAACTATTTATTTTGGTCATTCGTGCTAGTTTTAGCTATCTCTCCTTTCAAGTATAACCAAAGCGTTCATTATTTCTTAATATGGCGTTTACTATCAAGCCTTTTGGTTGTTGAAATCATAATCCAAATTTCTGTAAATGGCCGCAGCGAGAAAAAAGATCGATAAAAACACTGACGCTTAACTTTAAAGCCACACAAGAAACTTGTTACGAACAAGAAAGGATATCAAAGATCATCACGGAGCATGAATCATGGCCGCGGACTGATAATAAAACGTTTGACTTTAAACCTTCTGGGAACTACGACTATGGAAGAACGTGATAATGATTGAGATTTATAACCCAGACTTGCAATATACGAACAACTAAAAGCTGAGAAACCAGCGAGCGTTGAATCATTCACTGACTACGCAATATTTAATGATGAAGAACACGGGCTGTGCACTTAAAAATTCAATACCTCCATTATAAAAGACAGTGGAAATCGATCGAGTTAAATAATCTATGAAATCCTTCGACTCTGACCTTCAAATTAATGTAAAGTGTTCCATCGTTATTTATTGATCAACGCGAGTCCCTCGCGATGTCTTCCCATAATCTTCCTAATCTAATATTAAATCTCAATACGGCTTAGCATTCAATAATTCAATCGAATTTACCCTTATTCAGCGAACTCGATCACAAAACCGGTTTGCTTTGCCTCGAGATTCGAATATTCGAACGGACTGAATTGATATGAAGTTATTAACATTGAATTAAAATATTTACAGAGTTGTGCCGGGTGCACTCGTTTATTTTTGCATGACAATTAAATATGCTCATGAGGATTCGATACATTAAAAATATGGGGTTCGGTTTCGATCATTTGCATGTACCTTCAGGGCAGACGGTGTTCTTTTATTCATGTCCACGAATCTGGCAATTCACGTTTGGTGAGTCTTCGTTGCAACTCGAACGGTGCCAACGATATATTTTTTCTTTCACATGACATTTTAGTTCTGTCTGTTCACTGTCACCTCGAGAGCGGAGCGGAACTCGATATGCTTGCATTATTAATTCAAAAGCATTATAAAGCACGATTCTGCGACTGATTCTCGGAGTGCAATTCGGCAGGCCAAATAGAAATCGTGTTTTTCATCAATATTTGTCGTAATTTGCAAACATCGTTTTCCCTGACCTCGTTCGACCTACAAATTTACATGGCAGACAATTTAATTCTTCCTCAGCACAGGAAAACCTTTATTGGCTTGCAGACTTCTCGGAACATAAGTCAGCTTGTTTTTACTTCAAGTGGGCGGTTCCTACTGATCGTAGATTGTGTGACTCAGATGATATGGGTGTGGGAACTTATATCACTTAGACACGAGATATACGCTTCCAAAGCGTTTATCTCCGGCATAAGTACTCAATTCATATCGAAAGCGGTATCTCGAGAAGGCGTTACTCCCATCGCCCTAAACTTGGACGAAAGCCAGTGCCTAAAATCGGACTGCGGACATGATTCAACTATGAATACACGTTTTATTCCATATCTTTATTACATTTAGTGCGGCTGACGTTGTCCAGAGACGTGACAACGATGAAAAATGACGACGTCTAAATGTGGCGTATGCGGCCGCAGAGCGGCCCAAAATGACCAGTAATCGCCGCTCCGATGGCAGATAAGCACAAATGAATATGTAACGCCCGTCCTCCCACGGCCGAGCACAATAAAACCGAGCCTGGCCCTATAAAATAAAAAACGAGCAATTAATATTGTTTATTCGCGTCCGTTATTCAGAGCGGGCGGCGACAGTAACAAATGACGCCTGCATGGATTAATGCTGCTCTTGCGAGCTCGTGCGGAGTGCGCCCACTGAGAGTGCGACTGTGGAGTGCGGAGCCGTGCCACCGCAACCAGAAAGAATCCGGTTGTGTAATTCCCTATGTAACGGGACTACCAGTTATGTAAATCGTAGCCGAATTTTAAAATGCATCAGCACACTTTTGAAAGTAGATCTTTATCGCGCTTTCGATTAATTCAAACGACTTGTTTTCTAGTAAGCCACATTAATTTTGAGGTCGACGGGGAAGTGGCCTATAGACTTATCGATGCGAAACAGTATCGATGCATACTTATAGCCTGTAATAAATGCATTACGTTACGATTTGATCTATGTACAGTGGTCAGGTGTACCTAAGGGGCACATGTTCCGTCCTGTGCTATATATTATTGTTCACAGTTTGCACATAATATATCACAGTAGTTGTTGAAAATCCCCTCGAGGTTTATCGATTAAACGTCAATGCATCGGGTTATCGGTATCGAGCAGATAAATCTAGCGATCGCGTCATGCAGAGGGACGGAGTTTGCGGCGACGGTTGCCGGTGCCTGACAGGCCCTAATCTCCTGAAACTTTTACGAGCCGACGCATGAATAATTCCCGAGAGGAGCAGCTATCGATCGCACACGTCGAGGTTTTTATTTATACGGCGCGGGTGGGCGAGGCGCATATTAGTAAACAGGCGCAGGCGCGCTGCGTCGGCCGGCTCACTCACCGACTTGTAGCACGTTCTCGACGCAGCCAGCCTCCAGCAGCTTGAGGCCGCGGCAGAAGGCGATGCTGCGGTGGTCGTCCGGTGGCGCGCGTGCCAGTGACGAGTACATGCAGATGTCGCGCTCATCCCGTGGGAAGGACCAATACACCACTCGCCGCTGCACCGGCTCCGGGATGCGCTCGTAGCGCTCCTCGATGCGCTGGAAAGGTATCGCGGCGGCCACGATCTTAGCCGTGATGTCGAGCAGGGTGGCCGGGGCGCGCGGCCGGCAGCAGGCGCGCGGCGCGCACGCGGACATGGCGCTGGCTCGGCCGCTAGGCGCGGACTGAGCGAGCGCGCGCCCCTCTCCTCCCCTCGCGGCCGCTCCCCGCTCCCCCTGGGGCCTCCTCACCCCGGGGATGCGCGCCCCGCATCGACACGTTACGATAAATTATTCATTTGGCAGGCATAATGTGCGATATATTATTAAAAGTTGGCATTTTTGTTTTGTTCTCTCTGTGATATAAAATCGATGACTATGTGGAAAGCTAGTTGTTAATATTAAGGAAATGGCCACAGTCAGTACGTTAATTTTTAAGCGACAAATTATTGGTTTATCGGACGCGTTGTCATTATATTTTTCGGTTTAAGCCTATACACTATTCAGTATTTACTTTAACACCACTCTTCACTTTACGCACAAAACTAACCTGATATACTATAAGAACGAATTACGGAAACTCATTGCAAAAAATATTAACACAAGAAACTGCCAAATTAGACAACGAGGCAACCAAGTACAGCACAAATTAGGTTACATTCCGCGTACCAATTTGGGCGCACCTCCCCGCATTACACGAACGAAGGGGAAAGGCCGGGCGACGGCGGGGGAGGGGACATTAACAGCTGATGGCGGCGGGGAGAGGGGGGCGACGTCAGGTGTCCGACCTGGCCCTACTTACTGTTGCTTATTCTGTAACATGCGGTTACGTAGTAAGTAGTAAGTAATCTGTGCTTACGTCCGCTGTAACTAGAGTTTATTCTGTAGCCCGGGTGCCGTCTAGTCGTCATCTCTGAATTCGTCAGCGCAGCGCGATATCTGTGGCGATATAGCGACGCAGCGCTTCTGAGAACTACTTCAAAGTGCGTCTACGGCAGTTTCTTCATAAGCGCTTTGCAGCGATGCAGCGCTTTTTATGCACCACTGAGCATTGACCTCTTTGTTTATCATTTTTTTGTAAACATTACTTGCGTACCTCGTGGTAGATACTGTATGCTAATCTGTGTAGATAATGGAACGTGGAACTAATGCTAGGTGCACATGTTTACCGAGCTGGCTCTCTTCATTTTACCTTTAATTTTGGTTTATTACCTACCTATTTAGTTACTAACTCTTTGGTTGTAATAGGTACCTAGATACTTTGTTACGATCAACTGATATAAGTAGGTATTATAGCCTATAAATATTAGTCCTATTTACCTTTATGTGACATCACAGACCTGCTATATATTAAACTCGATCGCGTACTTCGGCTCCCATGAGAACGACCTTGAACGGAGTTTGTCTTTTGTATGGACAATTTATATATATACCATACGTATACCATACATATTGTATAGAACATATATAGGACTATCAGGTTGTTAGAAAAGGACACACTCCCACCCTGGTGTCTCTCAATTGGGCCGTTTTGTTCTACAAAGCAATTTCAACCTTATAGTTAAAGCATACGGAATAATTTGAATTTGTCAAAACATCTGCAGTGGACCATCTTATTATTACGTCTATGTGTGACATATAACTTACGTACATAGAAATATGATTAAAAAAAAAAAACAAATGTAATAGTGGTATAAATATATAGGTAGACATAACATGGGTAGCATATATAATATTATATTCGGCAGCATAGGTACAATTTATCAATGCCTGAATATTGAAATTATATTAAGTAACCTACCCTATACCTATAATGAAACCCTGTAGTTACCGTAGGTAAATAGTTATCTCGTAATACCTAATTATTAACAACCTAAACTTGATACTAAAACAATTAACACAACACTGTCATGAACTACTTACTACCTACGAGTAACTATTCTAGTTTATTATGACATGTGCTAATTATTTACCTCAGACTAGTAACTAGGTAGGTTGGTAACTAGTAAGTACCTATTGGACCTAGATCTATCGATAAATATATGCTCGCTTCGCTCACGCTCACGATAATATTCTTCTAGCATCTCAGATTAGATTTTACTCGATTTTAGCTTTAGAGTTTCAAAACTGGCATAAATGCCCGTTTCGCTATTTGCGAAGACTAAGATGCTAAGATTTTGCTTAATATTTTCAGTATTTTTTGCTAAGGCTGTACGGGGGTCTGCAGGCAACTTTTATACGCTGAAGCATCTAGCCTGTCCCGTTCGATTACTTAATTTATTCTGAAATTAAAGTAACGCTTTGATTCTTCATGCTAGCTCAGCGATTCGCAGATAGTTATGTCACGGTAAAATTTTGGTGAATAAACATTATCATTATCATTATCATTATTGTCACGTAAACGTAATTTTAATTCAAATAAAAAAAAAAGATAAAAAATATAATAAATACCGTGGTTATGTCGCGTTGTAGATAAAGTGATCGATAACTGTTTTGGCTAACGGCTTCAAGCCGAAGCCTTTGTCTAAGAAAAATTATAGTAGGTACCTTTTGTAATGATCCTCCAGAGAGCGAAGCGCGTCACGTCGTGTTCGTTCGTTCGTTCGCTCGGACCGTAGATATTATACTGTGCCGTATGACAACCTAGGTGTTTTGATATAATTCTATTATTATTATATATTATCAAGTGATTTGTAGTCCAGCTGCCATATGCAATACTACGTAGCCTTATGATTGAATTTGATAGGGATTAAAATGAAATGAATGAAATGACAGAGATGAAGCTACTCGTATACCGCCTGCATAGACTGCGTCCCCGTCATTTTGTTCATTCAATTATCAACTGTCAAAGTGGGTCATAAGGGGGCAGGTCTGAAAACCGAAAAACCCCTATTATAAAACTAATTTCCAAAAGGAGGAGGTTATCAATTTGTGTGTATATTTAAAAAATAAATATTTACAGGGTATTCTCAGCCAGGTATGGACCGTTTGGAATGATATTTTTTTCATATAGGGTACCTACCTATATTCTCCACAGTGATATTCATTATTGCACAAATCATAAAAATCTGATAATTACTTTTTTTAACCGACTTCAAAAAAGGAGGAGGTTTCTCAATTCGACCGTATATATATATATATATATATTTTATGTTTGTTCGGGGATAACTTCGTCATTTATGCACCGATTATTCTTTTTTTGTTCGAAAGGAGATATCCCAAGTGTGGTACCATGGTAATTTTATCGAGGTCTGATAAGTATATCCAGAGATATTGAGATAAACATCTCAAAATTGGCACTGAAAATGAACATTGAAGTCGGTTCTTTTTTAGTTTTTAAACGATATTATAATTTATTTGTTTGTGATATAGGTAGGTAGCAAACAAGCAAACGGTTATTATTTCAAGGTGTTTATCTCCAGAGATATGGAGATAAACACCTCAAACATGGCACTATACCTAAATGAGTCGCGTATCGCGTATATTACTTTTGTAAACGTTCTTTAACTATTTTTTTTGCATGGTGGTAGGACACTATCTAGTGTCCGCCTGGCCAGCTACCACTTTCAAGTTAGAAAATCTTTCGCCAAACATCTAATGTGTTCCGGCGGCTATCCTTGAGAGCCAGTTCCCATTCTTGGCCTAGCGTGCTACCATCCTCGACCGCATCATCACTTGCCAACAGGTGAGATAGTGGTCAAACGCTAGCCTATATGCTAGGTATAAAAAGAAAAAGTTAAATCGAACTTATGTAGGTACCTACCTAACATTGTTGTTATATACAATGTTATTTACAAATTCGACTGGCTCTCAATCAGCTGGGTGACATAACTCTGCAGTACATAATAATGTACAAACAGTCAGACGGTACATAACCTTATATACCGGTTTCGGGACATCCTTCCCGGCGAGACGGTGCGACCGCTTTCAGTTTTACAGCGCTTTATTTTGTTAGACGGCGCGAAATTTATAGCGTCTCTTTTTGTAAGATAGGTCGAAGGTCGACCGACCGTCGAGGGACGACCCGACTACGGCGAAGCAAAAAAGAGGTTATGTTTTTGACCGGTATGTGGGTATGTATGTATGTTTGTACGTATGGCCATCTGTTCCCTCCTAACTTCTAAACGACTTATCATAATTTGACAAATGAGTGTCGTTAGACGCGTCTTATTTGTCTGCTAGTTATATGCAATGTGACGTCATAATATATTGAATGTGGCGCCCTCTAGAGGGCACGAAGTCAAGAACTAAAAAAAATTTTCATCCCACCCCATCATGTGTGATATCGTTGAATAGGGATTTTAAAATGAAGGTAGAGTTTGGTACATCATATTTTTGTCAAGCGTAGTGTTGTCGAGATATATCTCGTCAAAGTCGAGAAAACTAATTTTTACCCCACGTGGCGTCGCAAAGAAGCAATAGGGAGTGTCTGTTGTGCGCTATGTATCGATGTAAGTATGTTGACATGTATGAATAAACCCCAAAATACTTTAAATAAAAAATAAGTTCAAAAACTAAAACCCGACTACTGAAAAATCACGCTCTAAAAAGTATGAAACAAGAAAATATTCTCATCTGAGATCGCTATGTACAAACTATTCAATATGTATCTTGTATTATACAAACAACTAACTTGTAATACATATTATATTGTATTTCATACGTACTCATAGTGGTGTTCAGTGGATACCCGTGGTCGTATGCTACTTTGCAGACTGTATTGTTTTGTTACGGTAGGTGGCATACGACCACGGGTACGGGTATCCACTGAACACCACTATGAGTATGTAAAGCCGCTTTGCGAATGTCGTCGCTCCATTTGGTCACAGGGTGTAGTAAAATTTAAAGAAACATAATATTTCTTAAAATCTTTGTAATATTCTGTCCAAATAAGGTATCAAATAAAAAAAATAGAGCATGCACAACAAGTGACATATTTTTTTATTTTTTTTATTTTTATGATACAAGGTAACAGGACAAGCACGACGCTCGCCTGATGGTAAGCGATGACGTCTACCTATTACAGATGCAGCGGCATGCAACATTCTGGACTGCCAGAATTTTGCATGTCACTGCACTGCGCCTGTTACCTTGAGACATAAAGATGTTGAGTCTCACAAGACCTGTAATTCCACTGGACACCTTGCCATTTCAACCGAAAAACATTCCTATTTCACGGCCGAAAATTAATAGGCAAAGTGGTGGTACAGCTCCAGGTGGACTAGCAGAAGTCCTTCCACTCCAGCGATAATTTTCAAACGCTTCAATAATACGTAAAAAAAATATTTGGAAAACCTGAAAGTCAGTCAATCTGTCAGACCAGTTAATAGGTTATTTTATAAAAATATATACTAGTATACTACGAGCCAGTTTCATTGGTTCCCGATAATGCGTTAGATAGTTATCTGACACATGATGCCATAATATAAGCTGTCAAAAATCTGTCGGATTTCTTCATATTAGCGCTATTAGGAACCCGTGAAACTGGCCCTTATAACCATAACTTACCTATAGTCGATTTTTAATTAAACGGAGTAAAATGACATTACGAGTATTGCCACTTTTTCATGAAATAAAAATAGGCATGTGGTATAAAAGATTTAGTTAATGGAGTCATATCAATTCAGTGAACTAGTTCAGTAATTATAAATATGAAAATACGGGACTTATCGCGCCTAAAACATTAATTTTATTTAACTCGACGTTTCGACCAATTTGCATTGATCGTGGTCACGAGACGACTGTAGCCTCAATAACTCATATTAAAGTCTTCCTAAAAGTATTACATATTTTATCACCCTTATTCATCTAGTACGCTGGACTTTAAATGCTTAAATGCCTAATACATTGATCAAATACATAATTCAGTTAACTAGAACTTATACGGATTATTATTAATTTAAGTGTTTTTAATCTATAGTTCAGTTCTTTGAACGATAAAATAAAAAAGATCATCACTACGTTTGAACGTTGGCAACATTATTTTGATAAGTGACATTATGACCTGTCAGTTTACTCCGTCTAATTAAAAATTCGACTATACTTATTACATTTAACAGAAATAAGCGGAATTAAAACAATTCAGCGTAAAAGCGCTCAATCCGCTGAGAAGTGAATCCAGTCGTAGCGAGACTCGATCCCGGCTATTATATAGATATACATATATAGGTTTGTACGTTTGTTTGTACATAACGTTATTGTAGGTAATCGTGTCAGACTGCTGATGAAAGTGAACTTGGTTTAGTCGTTGACCTTATTTTCATAAATTAGATTGTAATAATCTAGTTGCGTTCCACGGATTGACCCGTCTCTATGCCCGTCATATATTTACTGAGTCTACAGTATATAGTCTTAACTATCTTAATCTTAACTAATATAATAAATGCGAAAGTAACTCTGTCTGTATGTATGTATGTCTGTCTGTCTGTATTTATGTCTGTCTGTCAATTTTTTTTAATATAAATTCAAATAAAATATTTTTTATTTTTATTTTATTTTTTAGAACTATAATTTCAATTTCTTCAAATTCATGATTTGGGTGTTGAATTGGATTAGAAATTAATCTTATAAGATTTATCCCCCTAATTTCTAAATCTAATAATTTATTAGCCTCAGAAGCTTCTTTAAAATACTTTCTCACTCAATCAATTGCTTCAATTAATTTTTTATTTTATATTATTTTAAAATTAATTTTATTTAAAAATTTTGAAATTAATAATATTATTTCAATAATAATTAATTCTTCTTTATTAATAAAAATAGGAGCTGCCCCTTTCCATTTTCACGCCTGACAGTTTCACGCCAAAACCACTGAACTGATTTAAATGAAATTTGGTACACATATAGTCTAGAGCCTGAAAAAGGACATAGGCTACTTTTTAATGCAAAACAAGGGTTGTAAGGGGTTGAATGGGGGGATGAAATGTTGTATGGAAGTATCGTCATTTTTAGAGCCAGAAGCTTGAAACTTATTTTTTAGGCTGTTGATGCGATATAAATAAATATGACATTTAAAGTTTGTAAAAGTTGTACCCTCAAGGCTGTAAAATGACAATAGGGGATGAAAGTTAGAAGATGGAAATATGTAAGGTTTATGTAAATGTTCTACTGAATCGATTTAAATGGAATTTGGTACACATATAGTCTAGAGCCTGAGAAAGGACATAGGCTACTTATAAATGCGAAAAAAGGGTTGTAAAGGGTTGAAAGGGGGGATGAAAAGGGAGATATAGGGGGAGGGGGAGGGGTGAGGGGTAGGGAGAGGGATGGGGGGGGATTAGCGCAGCGTGGTACGGTGCGGTGTAGGTGGGATACGCATGTGTCTTATTTGTAAAATTAGCCTAAATAATTAAAAATGCTGCCCAAAGACACTATTCCACGCGGACTCCAACGGTTATCGGTCCTACGGCAGATAAGACCAGCCCACTGCCACTTCAGTTTGCTAATCCGTTGAGCTATGTCGATCACCTTAGTTCTCTAGCGAATTACTTCTTTCCGGATTCGATCCCGCAGAGAAACACCGAGCATAGCTCAAAAGCATAGCTTAAATTGGTGGACCGGTCGAACTGTGAGTGTCCACGTCTCGGCTCCGTATGTCATCACAGGTAGGACGCACTCGTTAAAGACTTTTAGGCGATGAGAAGACTCGACGGAGTTTTCCAAATGCTGCCCAGCCCGAGCCGTCTTTCTTTATACCAACGGGCCTTCAAAAATACTCACAAACTTTCGAAGGTAGTAGGGTTCCATTACCTACTTACTTATGGTAGGTACCTTTTTTAGGGATCCGTAGCCGAATGGCAAAAAACGGAACCCTTATAGATTCGTCATGTCTGTCTGTCTGTCTGTCCGTCCGTATGTCACAGACAATTTTGCAAAAAAACATTTTTATTCAAACCTATACGTGTGGGGTCTATGGATAGGTCTTTAAAAATGACATTGAGGTTCCTAAAATCATTTTTTCCTAAAGTCAATCATTTGAAAGATAGGCCCGTCTAAAGTGATAAAATGTGTGTCCCCCTCCCCCCCCCTAACTTTTAAAGTATGGGAGTGAATAATCTAAAAAAAATATATGCTGTAGATCTCAATAAAAACTAACAACGAAAATTGGTTTGAACGAGATACAGTTAGCAGTTTTTGAGATATGGCGACCGCAAAGATAACTTTGTTTTTCATACAAACACTATGAAAAACAAAGTTAATTTTTTAGTTGCGAAAAATCATAGTTATAGAATACTCTACTGTGTTACGGAAACCTACGAGTGCGAGTCCGACTTGCACTTGGCCAGATTATATAAGCTATCGTTTGACCGCTATCTGGCCTCGTGGTAAGCGATGATCTGGTCGAAGATGGGGAACACGCTAGGCGTAGAGTACTCTCAGAGTACTCTAGGCCTAGCGTGTTCACCATCTTGAGAGTCAGAGTACTAATCTGACTCTTAAGGAATGTCTGCTGCCGGAACACCACACCACAAGCTATAGCGGCAGATTTTCTCCTCGATGGTGGTAAGCTACTTTTTGGCAGCAAGTCTGGCGGACATCGAAATAAATGCTTCTATACCACATGTGGAACACCCGTGTCAGGATTTGAACCAGCAATCTCTCGCTTAGAGATCAAGCCATCCTTCTTCAAGCCATCGGGCCGTCAAAAATCAAAAATACTTACAAACTTTCAAAGGAAGTAGGATTTTAATATTACGTACACATGATATCTAGAAATATTATTTGAGATAGATCTCGGTGAATGAAAACCTATTTATAGAATAGTAACCTACTCATCCACGTAAATCCGCCCACAGTAAACAGAATACTAATACTTTAGTATACAACCTACGTTTTTCGCCTTACGGTATAACTACGTACCAAACCAACAAGAATACTTAAGGTACGGACACACCGCGGCGTCCTGCGTCCTGCGTGCGCGATCTCAGTACATTTCAATTGTTTTCGCGATCAGAAATAGTACTACGTAGTACCAAGTTAAATTTTTCTAGAAATATTTAATATTTTAATATAGTTTACAAAACAAATACAACATTAAATTAAAAAATCAAAAAACCCGACTGTGCAAAAAGTGAAGTCTTAAAAAACGAACTGAAAAGAAAAAAAACAAGTAAGTCTAGTAGTTTAGACTTCTGGTTAGGGATATCAAAAAACTATACCATTTAAATTCTTTCTCGGTCGATACACTCATAAAATACATTATACATTGTTATATGGAATATAGAGACTTTAACATTCGGGACATATTAAAGGCTTAACGAATGGGGATTAATGTGTCCCGACTGTTAAAGTCTCTATATTCCATATAACAATGTATAATTTATTTTATGAGTGTATCGACCGAGAAAGAATTTAAATGGTATAGTTTTTTGATATCCCTAACCAGAAGTCTAAACTACTAGACTTACTTGTTTTTTTCTTTTCAGTTCGTTTTTTAACACTTCACTTTTTGCGCAGTCGGGTTTTTTAATTTTTTAATTTATTGTTTTATTTTACACTTTTTAGTTAAGTAAAGGACGGCCAATTCCGTAATCTGAACAAAAAACCGAAATGCGTGAAATAGATAGGGTATTGCTTTTTAAGCTTACTTACTTTACAGTTGTACTATTAAACGACTATACCAAAAGGAAGAGGTTGTTTGTTACCTCAGAACTCCATCAATTCTTAACCGATTTGGAAAATTCTTTTTTTGTTTGAGTTGATATGATTTTCGTTTGGTCTCATTGTAATTTTATTGAGCTCTGATAAGTAACTTCAGAGATAAGCACCGCAAACTTGTTACTGAAAGTGACTAACGCGGCATGTAAAATCGTTTTTTTTCGATTTGTACGATCATAAATTATTTGTTATAAATATATTTTGAATCTCCATTTTAAGACCTTTAATTCGATACCCCACTCGATAGGTTTTGAAAAATAAATTTTTTTTTGTACCCCAAATTTTGGCGTCTGAGATCCGCCATTTTGAATTTTTCAATTTTTTATGTTTTCGTTGACACTCGCGCTAGCATGGCGAATCTATTGACGTGCCAATTATCAAAATCGGTCCACGCGTTTGGTCTCTAGTGTGCCACAAAGGAACAGACATACATACATACATACATACTTACATATATAGACTGATAAACACATTACCTCTCCTTTGCGTTGCGCAGTCGGGTAAAAAAACCGACTTCACATGCCGCGATAGTCCAAATAGCCAGTAGTATCCTGTCGTCAAGGTATACATATGCATATGTCGTCAAGGTATGTAATGTGTTTGAGATGTTTATCTCTATATCTCTGGAGATATCATACATCACTGTCATACCTCGATAAAATGTATTTGAATGGGACCAATCGGAAGGCATAATCTCTCAAACGAAAACAGAATATTAGAAATCGGTCAAGATTTGACGGAGTTCTGAGGTAACAAACATTTAAAAAAAACAGTCGAATTGAGAACCTACTCCTTTTTTTGTGAAGTCGGTTAAAAAAATTGAAAAAATATAAAAAATATACTAGGGTGTCAATGATGTAGCTCATACTGTACAAAGGTATACGATGAGCGGTATTATTTCGCTCGAAGCAATCTCTTACAGACAACCTTTGGATGGACAGAATTGCGAGTAGAAGTAGACATTTGACCATAGCTATAGCCATAGATGGAACCATAGATTATTCTATGCCATAGATAAAGTATATCCATTTTCTGGGCTAGAAGATCTATAACTGTTTCAAGAATTTGTTACAAAAAAATGAAACAAATGCTTGTTACAAATTCATACATAGGAAAAAATTGGATTCGAAAACTCTCTTTTGATTCTGATCTTTGCGATGCGGCGTTTCTCTTTTTAAAACATAGTAGTTCCTGGAGACTCAACAGATGGTGTTCAAAATTAACGCAAATGTCTGACATTGTAAATCTGACAAAATTAACGCAAATGTCTGACATTGTAAATCTGACAAAATTAACGCAAATGTCTGACATTGTAAATCTGACAAAGGTACCTCATTCTTTTTCGATTGATTTCTATACCGTTTTCATTCCATAAACTTTTTGTCATTTTCAATGACCAATTTTAGCTAAAAATAATAAACAGACATAGACAAAGCAGGTTTGCATCTATCATTATTATCACAGTTACATGGTGAATATCCTATGAATACGAAAAATGATAGTGGTATTTTTTGCTCGATCTTACGAAATGTAGTAGTGTGGTACGGAACCCTACGATTACGAGTCTGACTTGTCAGTTTATATTATTTTTTTAATAAAAGCGGCTCATTCACGTTTTAGTCCTTTTGCACATTTTTCTTGTGTCTTGTGTCTGATGAGACATGATAATTTCAGTCGCATTGATTGTTATATGAGACCATACACATTACAAGATATTTTTCCTTATGTCTGTCTGATAAGACACGCGCATGCTAGTAGTCCGTTGTCGGTGTTTGTCTCGTGCACATTATAGGTAAGACAAGACATTTCTTGTCTGGCATATACAAGAAAATATCTTATAATGTGCAAAAGGCCTTAGTTTACGATGTTCCGATCAGATACTGTTATCATTTCAATTCCAAACTATTCGAAAAACTTTCCACGACCAATAAGGTCATGAGCTAATAATTTAAAATGATAAAATTAAATGAAATAGATTGAATTCTCAATCATCATTCAAAAGCCTATTCGGGTTTGAAAACTGCCACTTTTTCGACTAAAATCTTTGCACTATAAGATCGTTTAAAAATCTAAAATAACCGACTTCAAATGCCGCACTATTAATTTTCAGTACTAAGTTTGAGGTTTTTATCTCCATATCTCAGAGATACTCATCAGACCTCGATGAAATTACTATGGTATCATTCTTGGGATATCTCCTTTCCAACAAAAAAAGAATAACCAAAATAGGTTAATAAACGAAGTTATCCGCGAAAAAACATATAAAAAAAAATTATACGGTCGAATTGAGAAACCTCCTTTTTTGAAGCCGGTAAAAAATTCACAATGCTCTAATCTAATTCATAACTTTTGATAGTTCAACGCTTAAAAAAACAGTAATTCTAATCGGAAACGTTTCCGCGACCAAATAGTTCACGGAAAAATAAATATTTGAAACTCAAAATTACGCTTCCGTATTTGAATGTACCCGATTGAAATGAGAATGCAGGAGACGTAGTAGACAGAAGTTAGTACAGAAATAATCTGTGGTAGAGACTAGACAGCCCCCAACATTCCACAAACTCGTCTTAAATTCACCCTTTACCACCCGATAGAATACAAAACTCCTGATTTTCCAAGCAATCGCCTGACACCCCCTACAAATCGATCTATTACAAATTAACACTGAATGCCTGATGATTCATTCATTAAGGGGGTAGCTACCCCTTGTAACTACCCCCACAAAGTACATGTAAAGAATAACCAGTAATGGTAATTTCCGCATAAGACTGACAGTGGAAAACGCGGTAGAACTCATTACCTATTCTTGCAACTGCCACTACTGGGTATTTATGCTGTCAATTATAAATTGGCAACAGCTTGCGCGAAACAATTATGTAGTACTTCTACTGCTTAAGAATTCTGTATTTGATTATTTTAACGCTTTACAAAAAATCGATTGCTGTATACTTACTACATTCCTAAAAAATAGAATAGTTAAGAAATTAAAAAAAAAAAAAATTCCAACTTTCTAAAATCAAATAATGGCGCCGCGCGGCCATTTTGAAACAAAACCTCCTTCCATATCATAAATGGTAATGCTTAACAGATGTATCCCCCCAATCGATAGCGTTCTGAATTTAAACTGTCGTGTCCCGCCATTTTTGCCGGATCTAATGAACTATTAAACTGCAATTTGGCTGCGCGATGGGTGGCTAGATGGCGCTGCGCACACGTATTGATCGCGAGATGGGGCCAAATATCTCGACATCAAGTTCTGCCAAGTCACGGAATGTATTGCCGGGTATTGTGGCGAAAAATGGGGGGTGGAGATGGGATAGTGAATGCCGCCCGTCGGCTTTTGAGTCGGTGCTGCACGCTTGTAACTAGGTAGGGTCGGATTGCGCAGGTAATACGTCCTATAGAATGAACGGAGTAGATGCAATTAAAGTTATTTGGCTTGACTTGGGACGAGGGAGACTTTAGTGTACTGTGTAGTTTTGTTAATGCTACGTGCGAGCCAAGTTTGAACAAGATTTCTGTAAGGTTTTCGAAGCGTACCGTTTTCAACCAACTTCCAAAAAGGAGGAGGTTCTCAATTCGTCTGTAAGATTTTTTATTTCTTTGTATGTTTGTTTGCCGATTGAATATTTTTCATAAGTAGGGTTTATCTCCAAGGTGATCCGATTTAAATTGTATCAAGATCTGATAAGTATCTCCAGAGATATGACGGTAAACGTCTCAGACTTGATACTGAAACCACAGATTATATAACAGTTACTACGTAAAACTGCTAAAACTGACTCGTGCGGCCTGGAAGTCGCTTTTTTTTAGTTTTTGAACTAGCCTAATATTAATGCAGCTATAATAATGTCATTGAATGTACCTTACATTGATTAATATTTCTGTATAATCTGTATTGTTGCAGAAGGTAGCATTGTGATAGTTTATCATTTAACCACTTATAATTTGTTGTATTTTTGTATTTTACCGTTTGAATTCATATGACTTTGCAAAAAAAAAGAAGGTGGTAACCTTCTAAAAGAAGTGTTGATTATTTTATCTCCTATTAATTTAAGAAGTCAAAATTAAACCAATCTATTCCAATGTTAGCCAATAAAACCGAAATAGTTTGAATAGACGATCAGATTCAGGTTACACCAGAAATACAAAACTTAATGCGGAACCGGGTGACCCGGTCTGAGCGATCAAATAGGCCAATTTTTTTACTAACTTCACAAAAGAAGGAGGTTAGGTAATCTGTGGGAATTGGTACTATTCAGATCCAAAACTGTACTAATTAGTGCCAATTTCAAACTAGCTCCAATCAACAGCAAAGTTTGTCTGGTAGAGACTGCTCTAAGCGATAAGTAAGACCGCGCCCTTTGTCAAACCAATCTAGTTATACTTTTCTTCTTAGATTACAATGGCATGTTTGGGATCCAACAAATTATTCATCCATCTATTTATTCTTTTTTAAGGGTTCCGTAGCCGAACGGCAAAAAACGGAACCCTTATAGATTCGTCATGTCTGTCTGTCTGTCCGTCCGTATGTCACAGCCATTTTATTCCGAAACTGTTAAGACTACAGTGGTTTTGGCGTGACAGTGACACAGACAGACAGACAGACAGAGTTACTTTCGCATTTATAATATTATATAATAATATTATATATAGTAAGGACTAAGGATAAGGAGTATGTGCTACAATATATAATACTTAGGGCCAGTTTCTCCAGTCCTTGATAAAGTATCAGATATTTATCTGACAGATGACGCCATATCAAACTATCAAAAATCTGTCAGTTTAGTTCCTAATTGAGCTATCAGGAACCGGTGAAACTGGTCCTTAAACTATAAATAAAAGACAGAACCTAGGTAACTTGCCGGTAATGTAAATCTATCTATTTCAATCAAACATATAGATATAGATAGATATAGTCCTTTCTAAACCTTGAATCATGCAAGGATAATGATGCAGAGCACAGGCTCCAGAACTTTTAACTATTTCATGGCTGTCTGGCTTGCCCTAGAATATCTGATTGAAGTCGGAATAGATTATGTACAAGTGCTCAGGGCTTGGTCTGTATATAGGCTCTTTAATCTTTCAGAAGCTTGAAGGCTTCGATGATAGAAGAGGCGAGGAGGCTGCTTGGTTTAAATTGATGGATTGTATTATAGTTATGGGTTTAAAATAGAGATAAATATCTTAAAATCGAAATCGATGCATTAGTATACCTTGATGACATGATACTGACTCTTGGCGAATTTGACTATCGCGGCACGGTGAGATAGCGGCATGTGAAGTAGGTTTTTTTCGTTTTGTACGTACGATCATTAATTATTAAGTAAGCAAAAGTTTATCCTAACCACGTAATGACAGTACAATTATTTTACTGTCTTGGTTTTTTAGAGTTCCGTAGCCTAATGGCAAAAAACGGAACCCTTATAGATTCGTCTGTCTGTCTGTTTATTTATGCGTTCGTATGTCACAGCCACTTTATTCCGAAACTGTTGACTACACAGTTGAAACTTGGTAAGTAGACAGTGTATTCTGTGAACCGCTTTACAATTTTTTCTCAAAGTCAATCATTTGAAAGATAGGCACGTCTAAGGTGGTAAAATGGTGGTTGGATCATGATATGTACTGTGATCGGTATGCGTTTCTCTATGTTGTGTTTCACTATTTCACTTTTTTATTTTTTTTATATAAAAATTGTCTGAAGTACTGAAACACACAGTTACATGTATGGTTGGTTTTAACCTACTTTAATTTTTTTTTAATATTCTATCGTAAACGATTCGATGACAGCTGAATGCTTCATTACTTTTTTTTTCTAATTCAAAGCGTTAAATTCTGCTTTTGCTATGTTTACTTGATAATTGGTTATGATTTATTTTATGATTTATGATTTTGACGTGTATATGTGCGTATATTAATACTGCCTACATACTGAATAAATGTTTTGATTCTTGATTCTTCTTAATGTGTTACGAGTGCGAGTCCGACTTGCACTTAGCCAGTTTATTTTTAAATTGAAAACTGTGCAAGCGTTTGGCCGTTATCTCATCTGATGGTAAGTGACGATGCGATCGAGGATGGAGCACGCTTGCTCAATAAAAACCTATTCATTTTACACTTGAACGCTTCGAGGTTGTATTTAGGTGGAAAAACAGACGCCGGCTAGTCATATAATTTCTTGGCAGTTCTTAAGTTAAGTTTCATGGTGTCGTTGAAAGAAGCGTAGGGTGACCCCCAGATTGATGGAGCGATGATAATTATGATATAAGCAGGCTAGCTGGCACCAGTTGGAAACAAAGAGCTGAAGATCCAGCTCAATAGCGTACCATAGGTGGGTAAATGTCCAGCTATGGACAGAGATATAGTGATAATCTTTTTGAATTTCTGACATACTAGCGTTTGACCACTATCTCGCCTGGTGGTAAGCGATGATGTGGTCGATGAAAGTGAACAAAAAAATGCTTAGAATAGTCTGAATTTCAAGAGTTGTGTGCTGCCGGAACGCCGAAGGTTGTGGTAGCAGATTTTCGGCTTGATGGTTGGTAAGATACTTTTTGGTAGCAAGTCAGGTGGAAAATCGATATAGATAGATATGTAGATAAACTCTTTATTTGCACACCAAAAGAACAGAAACAATTTAAACAAAATATACTCTAAACTTATAACTATAGCTATGCAAAGGGCGGTCTTATCGCTTAGAGCGATATAATGCTCCCACCATCTACTATGACGAAATTCTGACATTTTTTCTTATATTTTATTTTTGAATGCAATGTTTGAAGCAAATATGAAAGATTATTTAATACGTTATTGAAATGTAATATGTTAATGTATAATTTAATTTTACTGTTGTATAGATCGTCTTCATTGTTTTTGGTGTTTATTTCGTATTTGACATTTATTTTCAACTACATTCAAATTATAATGATGAAATAATAATAATAATAAGATAATTATTTATTATATAATACATAAAACAAAAATGCAATGAATTGTATCACAATTTGTACGCCTTGATGGCTAAAAACATGAATGTTGCCATGAAAACTGTTACCATCTTGCATGCGTTTTTATAATGTGTGCATACCATGTTTTTGACAAATAAATACTCTTTATCTTTATCTTTATCTTTAGAAATACTCGATGTTTTCTGCTATAACCATTTATCTATAAATATTATAGTCAACAAATCATCAAGATTCGAAAGGAATTTCTAGAAGTTTTACTAAATTACTGGACGTTCAAAAATTTTATGCACAATTCAAACACTGTAGAGTATGTATGACTGTATGAGATGTGGTCTAAGATGGAATCGTGCTGGAAATAGAAGACGGCTGAAAGTCGAAGCGCAGATAACTTGACTTGCAACATTGCGACTTGCGAACCGATTGGTGACATATCTTTCGTGGGTGGGTGGTTCGAGCCACGGCCAAGGCCTACCGCCCGTAGTCACCCATATTAAGTGCCATCCCAGGATATATAATATAACACTTACCCTGTGGTAATTATTACTTAAAAGTACCACAGAATACTTAATAGTACTATGTATAAGTACTTAGGGTGCCTAATTAAATTAGATAAATTGGTCATAGATTGCCACATTTGCCGCTACGTTACTGAATAATATCATATTTGGCTAGAAACTAATTTTAACGGCAACGGAACTTACATATTAAGTTATTGTTGAATGTTAATTAGATTAACTAAATTATAAAATAGGTAATAATATTATTTTTGTGGAACAAAGTTGTTGAGTGCTGACATCTAGCTCAAAACGCCTTAACCAATGTCATCTACTTATTTTTGTATAAAGTGCCATCTAGTTGTTAGGTACGACATCAACACGACTTACAGCGAGGGGCATACCCTCTTTCTATAGAAATTGTTTCAGCAACCTTCACCAAAATGAGTTTAGTTCTGGAATTCCTCACTAGGTAGCACATAAGTCAAATCAAGCACAACCTGAATCCGTGAAAGCCTATAAACTTTTTTTATACAAAGCCATAAATATTGAAAATATTTTTTTTTAGGCTAAATAAAAATATTTTGTAAGGATCAGGAAACGCGGTGTGCAAGGAATTTGAAAAATAAATATTTTAAAGAAACGATCGCCGTCGCGCAAGTCCCGACCAACCAACAAGAGTGCGATAGGGACAAAAGGACAAAACAGCAAGTCAGTCCCATTTTACATACAAAATGTTGACCAAAATAAGGCTTCGCTTTCTCGTGTTTTCTTCTAGAAAACTGATCCGATTAAATTATTTTTGCAGATGGCATCCGTGCATCATTTTTTTTTGTTTTAAAACCCTTTCAAGTTTGTCTGGTAGAATAGGTCATTTTTCAGGTTTTTGAAGGGTCATATTGTTTTTGCAATTGGTTGGCCAAAAAAGGCAAATGTTAGGGGCTTAGCAGACCTTGATTTTTTTGTAGAAAAAGTTTTGCTCTAGAAGTATTTTCCAGGAAGGAAACAGGGGAATACATTTGCATGGAAAAATGCACCCGCGTTCCCTCTTAGCAGAAACGTCGTAACACACACATAATACTGAATATGCAACTAAAATATATATCTAGCCATAGAGGCTCAGTTTAAGGGTTCTTATAAATAAAATACTATTGCTGTACAAAAATAAATTCATTTAATTCACTTAGATTGGTACTTCATGGTTATGGCCCTGGTAACTCATTGTACCGGACCGGGTACGTGAGCTGGTTGCCACGGTCCCAAGAATACAGTTCCTGTAATCAAATTAAGTCTAATTATACATAAAATTCTCATGAATTCTCGTTTCGATCGTTGTCAATTATGAATTATTTTGTTTATATATATGTTTTTAAGTGATAAGGGTCGCCCAAACGCGGGCAAAGTTGATATATAAATAACTATCCAATAAATAAATCCAGGGTTTTACGAGCCATAGAATCAAAGAAGAATCAAGAATCAAAGCATTTATTCAGTATGTAAGCAGTATAAATATACGCACATATACACGTCAAAATCATAAATCATAAAATAAATCATAACCAAACATAGCAAAAGCAGAATTTAACGCTTTGAATTAGAAAAAAAAAGTAATGAACCATTCAGCTGTCATCCAATCGTTTACGTCAGAATAATTAAAAAAAAATTAAAGTAGGTTAAAACCAACCATACATGTAACTGTGTGTTTCAGTACTTCAGACAATTTTTATATAAAAAAAATAAAAAAGTGAAATAGTGAAACACAACATAGAGAAACGCATACCGATCACAGTACATATCATGATCCAAATGGAACTGATAGTCCGTCTGTCAGCTGCATAATATTGTTTAAATAAAAATAAAAATGGCAAGCCTAGAAAGAAAATCTGCGGACAAAAGGGGAAAACTGAATGGCTGTTGAATCTACCGGTGTTTCGGAAATACTCCCATCAGAGAAGAAACACCAAGAAACTCTATGGGGCTTGTCTTGTCATTTAGAATAGTGTTTGTCACATGTAGACGTAATTTTTTACCATTGTTTATTACCATTAGACGAGAATTACCATTCTCGACCGCATCATCACTTACCAACTGGTGAGATAGTGGTCAAATGCTAGCATATACGAATACGACACAAAAAAACATTGTCTTGTATAATGATTATTATATAATATCACTAGCTGACCCGGCAAACGTTGTTTTGCCATATAAATAATTTCCTAGTAATAATTACTAAAATGGCTATTAAAAAATAAGGGTTGATCGTAGAAGGGTGAAAATTGAGGATGTATGTATTTTTGTATGTTGTATCATAAAAAAATAGAAATTAAAAATTTTGTCTAAAAAATTAAAAAAAATATTTAGGGGTGGACTACCCCTAAAATTTAGGGGGATGAAAAATAGATGTTGGCCGATTCTCATAGATACCGGATAAGCACAAAAAATTTCATCAAAATCGGTCAAGCCGTTTCGGAGGAGTATGGCAACGAAAACTGTGACACGAGAATTTTATATATTAGAGATTATACAAGACAAGAACTTTGTCCTGACATACTGACTGACAGACAACGCACAGCCTAAACCGCTGGTCGTTGAGACTTGAAATTTGGAGGGTATATTTGTCATAGTATACGTAAGGGTGAACTAACACACGAGTAAAGAAGTCTTTACTCATGTGGTACTAAGAAAGGATTTTCCAAAATTCACCCTTTTATTTGATGAAATGGGGGTTCAAAGTTTGTATGGAGAAACAAGATTACGTGTTGCAGGATTTTTGCAAGGCGTTGGTAAAAAGTCTGACAATCAATATGGTTTTTCGGGTTTTATAAATATGAATCCCTATTTCCCTTAGTCACACAATAGTAGGAAGTTATTGTCAGCTGTAACACAGGTTCAACCTAGAACGGCTGACAATGTTCAGTTGTACCCTCTTATTAGATAAATTTGTTATTAAACATTATTATAAGATATATTTAACTGCACATTGTATATTAGTGATTATATTCTTTATTCAATTCACATCACGGGCTGCAAATCCCCGGTCCTTTGGAAGGCATTGACGGAGCCGAAGCCAACGTCAAGAGGCCCTTTACAATATTACATTAAATTAAATATGATTTGTGGATGGAGAGATGAAAAACGATAAAAATATAGTACATTAATTTATTATGGCTATGAATGTGTTCTGCTTGATGTCTGTTTTCTGGTCTATGGGATGAGGTACGGCACCCGCCAATTATGCCTCATCTCAAAATATAAAGGCGGGTGGTGACTCGCTATACACTGAATGGACCCCCATAAAGGCGGACCGTTATATCGGCGCCGAGGGGCAACATTGGCGTGGATAGCTAAGGGTGTTGAGAGGTGTGCTGCACTTTCACTAAACGCTACTAGCGGCTTTATGCCTTTAACACTTCCACCCTGGAGCTTAGGTCTTAGCTCTCGCGATTCCCACCACCGGCCGGCCGGTTAAGGCAAGCCAAGGGGGTCAGAGGGTCTTATTTAGCCCTCACGGGATAGGGGTACGCGGTGTCGCCACTCACCGTCGGCTCGCCACAAAGCCGCCCCTGCGGGTCGATGATATTTATTATTATTATATTTTTATGGTATATAGATGTATATAGATAGGTATATAGGTACATGTACTTGATTTGTGTTATTTACTGAATAAATATCTTATTATTATTATAATAACTTAAAAACGGGTGAACCGATTTGGCTTTTACTTCTTTGGTGTATTTTATGTTAGAAGGGTATTTATAAAATAAAAGTTTTAAGTATAAATAAAAGAAGTCTTAAACGCGGGCGAAGCCGCGGGGCACTTCTAGTTGATGATAAAAAGAAAGGGAAAGGTTTCCACAGGTGCTAGAAGCATATTATATCGATGTTCCGCCTAAATTACTACAAAACAGTAGCAGCAAAAGTATAGAATACTCTGACTCTCAAGAGCTGTGTGCTGCCGGAACACCGTAAGGTTATGGCGGCAGATTTTCTCCTTGATGGTGAACGCATGCTTTGTGATCGCACGACAAACGGCACATTGATATAGGTCATTATAGGTAGTATTACCAGTTGTAGATACCACCCACAGAGTACTTTTTTATATAGATACCACCTATGAATGTACGTAGAAACAAATATTGATGCACGGCTAGGTTTTGAACCGGTGATCTCCGAGTTAGAAGTAAAGATATTTATTTAATTATCTTACTTTGTAAGGGCATAACATAACAGTCACCCAATTCACCCATCCAAATCGTTAAATCTACCATTATATTTAAAAAAAATTGAAACGTAATAAAAACATACATACATACAATCACGCCTTTTCCCGTTGAGGTAGGCAGATACTACTTCTTTCCACATGCTACGATCCTGACATACCTCTTTAGTTTCTTCCACTTTCATGAGCGCCTTCATACCTACATGCTCGCCGGTTATAGGTACTTTTGAATATTAAATATTAATAAAAAAAATAAATGATTATTAATTAATTAAAAATTAAATTAATTTGAGTGATACCTTTTGCATATGATCATATCCCAGCTGCGTGGTCTTCCGGAATGGGTTGGCGAACTGCAGCGTGACTTCCACAGCTTTATTACGGTACAAGTCAATGGCCACTGTCACCTTACTCTCCCTCTCAGTGGCAGAGTCCAGGGCATATAGGACTCCGCACACTATAAACATTTCTCCCACCTGGAATTAAATAACTTTACTGCTTGTTGGTCTACTTTCTATCTATTTATAGAATCAATTTGTTGTCCGTCTATCCGTTTGTCTGTCAAGGCCCTTTTTCTCAGGAATACGTAGAGGTATGGGGGCGTCCTTAAATTACGTGAGGTGTTTAAGAGGGGGAGGGGGTCGAGTCAAATCTCATCTAATCTTACGTTGGAGAGAAGGGGGGTCTCGGCAAATATCACGCAATTTTTTTTCTGATTGAAACAAAAAAAAATTATTACACTTATAATTAAAGTCTCAGTAATATTGATTACTAGTCTTAACTAGTCGTAAATAAAAGCACGAAGCAATTTTTTTTTCTTTTTACAATAACAATCGAGAACATAAAGGCGGCAATAGCCCAATGGATAGGGTGTCGGACTGGCGATCGAGAGGACGTGAGTTCGATCCCCACCCCACCCATTGCACTATTGACGTGAGCCCACTCCAGACACAAGCATATTTAGCTTAGTTGGAGGGGTTAACAAGAATACTAGTAATGTGTAACCCACATTGCGAGTAATCTTTAAAAAAAGTTTACGTAAGAAACCCACATTTTGAAAAATCTCACGTGAGATTGGGGGATGGGGGAGGTGGTTGAATAAAATCTCACGACATCTCACCAGGGGGGGGGGGGGGAGCGAGGTACAGAAATTTAAAAATACACCTCAGGTAATTTATGGACGCTATCAAGTTAAAATTTACATAAAATACTTTGGTCTATATTTTCTTTTAGCTATGAAGAAATCACCGCGATCAAAAGTTATGGTAATAATTAACCCGCAAAATATGCGACATAAGTAATGTCGCATATTTTGCGGTTTCACAAGGGAATCAAAACCTATAGGGTACTTCCCGTTGACTTATTGAATGTTATTATTGACCGTTGACCGGTTAATCATAAATTTGGCAAGAATTAATGTCTTACGGTACATGTAAAGGAAAACAAACTGGCCAAGTGCAAGTCGGACTCGCACTAGTAGGATTCCGTACCACACTACAGTATTTTATAAGATCGAGCAAAAAATACCACTATCATTTTTCGCCAGCAATAAATAATAATTTATAAACATTTTATTTCTTATAACGCCATCTAACGTCTAACAAAGGAGTTAGGGATCGACATTTCAATATAACGCCATCTATGGGACATTTACCTAACTAAGCGTTCATAGATGGCGTGAAATGCCGAAAAAAAACACGTTTCTTGTATGGGGACCCTCTATTATTTTTAACTTTTTCTGTTTTTAGTATTTGTTGCTATAGCGGCAGCAAAAATACATCATCTGTGAAAATTTCAACTGTGTAACTATCACGGTTCATGAGATACAGCCTGGTGACAGACGGACAGATAGACAGACAGACAGACAGACAGACAGACAGACGGACAGCGGAGTCTTAGTAATAGGGTCCCGTTTTACTCTTTGGGTACGGAACCCTAAAAACAGTTAACCGTACGTATGATGTATTGCAAAAAAAGTGAATTTTACTATCACAAACGTTTTATTTGCTGTCGGTGCAATAATCATGTCTTTTAACTTTGTTTGTCAGTAAGTTAAAGCAATAATGTCTACAACGGAACCCTTGGTGCGCGAATGCATGTCGTACTTGGTCGGCTTTTACATCAACACCAATCAACACCAATCAACACCAATATTATAAATGCGAAAGTCAGTTTGTTTATTTGTTTGTTTGTTTGTTTGTTTGTTTGTTTGGGACTTCTTCACGGTCAAACGGCTTGACCGATTTGGCTGAAATTTTGTACAAAGATAGTACATAGGGCAGAATAGGATATAGGATACTTTTCTTTTGGCTATCGAGTCAGGGGGTCCAGATGTTTTTAATTGAATTTTGTAAATATAAGACTTCTTCTCGAATAAACGGCTTGACCGATTTGCCTGAAATTTTGTATGAATACATGTCATAGGGCAGAATAGGATATAAGATACTTTTTTTCTGGCTGTCGAGTCAGGGGGTCCAGATATTTTTAATTCAATTTCGTAACTAAAGGACCTCTTTTCGAATAAACGGCTTGACCGATTTCCCTGAAATGTTGTATAGAGACAGTTCATAAGGCAGAATAGAATATAGAATACTTTTTTTCTGGCTATCAAGTCAGGGGGTCCAAATATTTTTAATTGAATTTCGTAAATATAAAATCTCTTCTCGAATAAACGGCTTGACCGATTTGCCTAAAATGTTGTATAAAGACAGTTCATAGGGTAGAATAGTAGATAGGATACTTTTTTTTTGGCTATCGAGTCAGGGGGTCCAGATATTTTTAATTGAACTTTGTAAATATAAGATCTCTTCTCAAATAAACGGCTTAAACGATTTGCCTGACATGTTGTACAAAGACAATTCATAGGGCTGAATAGGATACAGAATACTTTTTTTCTGGCTATCGAATCAGGGGGTCCAGATATTTTTAATTGAATTTAGTAAATATAAGACCTTTTCTCGAATATTCGGCTTGACCGGTTTGCCTAAAATGTTGTATAAAGACAGTTCATAGAGTAGAATAGGATATAGAATACTTATTTTTTGGCTATCGAGTCAGGGGTCCAAATATTTTTAATTGAATTTAGTAAATATAAGACTTCTTCTCGAATAAACGGCTTGACCGATTTGCCTGAAATTTTGTATAATTACATGTCATAGGGCAGAATAGGATACAGAATACTTTTTTTTCGGCTGTCGAGTCTGGGGGTCCAGATATTTTTAATTGAATTTTGTAAATATAAGACCTCTTCTCGAATAAACGGCTTGACCGATTTGCTTGAAATGTTGTATAGAGACAGTTCATAAGGCAGAATAAAATATAGAATACTTTTTTTTTGCTATCGAGTCAGGTGGTCCATATATTTTTAATTGAATTTTGTAAATATAAGACCTCTTCTCGAATAAACGGTTTGACCGATTTGCCTGAAATGTTGTATTAAGACAGTTCATGGAGCAGAATAGGATATCGGATACTGTTTTGGCTATCGAGTCTGAGTGTTTAGATTTTTTTAATTGAATTTTGTGAAAGTGTGGCCTCTTATCAGCTCAACAGCTTGACCGATTCAGCTGAAATATTATACATATTACAGTTCATTTTGCATAGAATCACATAGGATACTTTTTTCTGGCAGCCGAGTCCAGGTGTCCAGAATTTTTAAAGCGAACTTTGTAAATGTGTGGCCTACTCTCGGTCAAACGGGTTAACCATTTAAGCTGAAATGTTGTGCACAGACAGTCAAAACGACAGAAGGACAACGAATACTTTTTTTTTGGGTGGAAATTTCGATTGTCTATATTTTTATTATGGAATTTTGTTAATGTGTAACCTCTTTTCGGCCAAACGGCTTGACCGATTCTGATAAAATTTTGCACAAAGACATTTAATAGGGCATAAAAGGGCAATGAATACTTTTTTTCGGCAGTTAAGTGCGGGTGCCTATATTTTTTGTTAACTTTACATAGAGTTTGCATAATCATAAAAGTTTGACCTTAGGTTCATCTATAATGACTAAACTTAATAAGTGCCTTAATTAGGCCATAAAACTGTCAGGGTCATTAAAAGTCATCAACATTTACGCGATGGCTTTGCTTGCCCAACGTGTTTTATCTGCTTTGTGGGAAGTATTTCAAAAACATTCGTATTTTATCAGCCACATTTAACCTTAGGGTCATCGGTGTTGACTTAGTAGGTTATAAAAACTGTCAGGGTCATAAAACGTAAAAATGTTCACGCTCACATCGCTTGCGCAGTGATAGAGCTCGCTGCGCTCGCGCAATAATTTGGTTGATCTACTTTGTAGGTAATATTTCAGCAACTTTTGTATTTTAATGGCCACATTCATCAAAACGAGCCATAAATTGGAACAGTACAACTATCAATAATCATAATGATTTTTTACCTTAAAATTAGCGGAAATCAAGTTTAACCTTAGGGTCATCCGTGTTGAATAAGCAGGTCATAAAAACTGTCAGGGTCATAAAACGACGTAAAAATTTTTCGCGCTCGCTTCGGTCACGCATTGATAGCGCTCGCCATGCTCGCGCTAATATTTCTTTTATCTACTTTGCAGGTAATATTTCAGCATTTTTGTATTTTAATAGCCACATGCATCAAATCGAAGCCATAAATAGAAACAGTACAACCTTCAATAATCATAATGATTATTAACCTTAAAATAAGTAGATATCAAGTTTAACCTTTGTGTCATCAGTGTTAACTGAGTAGGTCATAAAAACTGTCAGGGTCATAAGGGGTCGGAAAAAATGTTCGCGCTCGCCTCGCTCTCGCAGTGATAGCGTTTACTACGCTCGCCCAGTAAAAGCGCTCGCTCCGGTCGCGCAAGCATTTGTAATATCTACTTTGTAGGAAACATTTCAACAAGTTTTGTATTTTAATGGCCACATTCATCAAAACGAATCATAAATTGGAACAGTACAACTTTCATTAATCATAATGATTTTTTACATTAAAATAAGTGGATATCAAGTTTAACCTTAGGGTCATCGGTGTTGAATTAGCAGGTCATAAAAACTGTCAGGGTCATAAAATGACGTAAGAATTTTCGCGCTCGCTTCGCTCGCGCATTGATAGCGCTCGCTGTGCTCGCGCAAAACTTTGTTTTATCTACTTTGTAGGTAATATTTCAGCATTTTTTGTATTTTAATAGCCACATGCATCAAAACGAGTTTATAAATTGAAACAGTACAACCTTCAATAATCATAATGATTTTTTACCTTAAAATAAGTGGATATCAAGTTTAACCTAAGTGTCATCGGTCTTGACTTAGGTCATAAAAACTGCCCGGGTCATAAAATTACGTAAGAATTTTCGGGCTCGCTTCGCTCGCGCATGGATAGCGCTCACTATGCTCGCGCAAAACTTTGTTTTATCTACTGTGTAGGTAATTTTTAAGCATTTTTTGTATTTTAATAGCCACATGCATCAAAGGAGTTTATACATTGAAACAGTACAACCTTCAATAATCATTATGATTTTTTACCTCAAAATAAGTGAATATCTAATATCAAGTTATCCTTAGAGTCATTGGTCTTGACTTAGTAAGTCATAAAAACTGTCAGGGTCATAAAAAGACGTAACATTTTTTCGCGCTCGCTTCGCTCGCGCATTAATAGCGCTCGCTGCGCTCGCGCAGACATTTGTCATCAGTGTTAACTTAGCAGGTCATAAAAGCTGTCAGGGTCATGAAAGGTCGTAAAAATGTTTCGCGCTAGCTTTGCTCGCGCAGTGATAGCGCTTGCTACGCTCGCGCAGTAATACTGCTCGCTACGCTCGCGCAAACATTTGTTTTATCTACTTTGCAGGTAATATTTCAGCATTTTTTGTATTTTAATAGCCACATCCATCAAAACAAAGCTAAAAATTGAAACAGTACAACCTTCAATAATCATAATTTCGCGCAAGCATTTGTTATATCTACTTTGTAGAAAACATTTCAGCAATTTTTGTATTTTAATAGCCACATTCATCAAAACGAGTCATAAATTGGAACAGTCATAACTGGAACTTTCATCAATCATAATGATTTTTTACATTAAAATAAGTAAATATCAAGTTTAACCTAAGTGTCATCGGTCTTGACTTAGGTAGTTCATAAAAACTGTCAGGGTCATAAAAAGTCGTAAAAAATATTCGCGCTCGCTTCGCTCGCGCATTGATAGCGCTCGCTACGCTCGCGCAATCCTTTGTTTTATCTACTTTGTAGGTTATATTTCAGCATTTTTTGTATTTTAATAGCCACATGCATCAAAACGAGTTTATAAATTGAAACAGTACAACCTTCAATAATCATAATGTTTTTTTTACCTTATAATAAGTGAATATCTAATATCAAATTTAACCTTAGGGTCATCGGTCTTGACTTAGTAAGTCATAAAAACTGTCAGGGTCATAAAAAGACGTTAAATTTTTTCGCGCTCGCTGTGCTCGTGCAGACATTTGTCATCAGTGTTAACTTAGCAGGTCATAAAAACTGTCAGGGTCATAAAGGTCGTAAAAATTTTTCGCGCTCGCTTCGCTCGCGCAATGATATTGCTTGCTACGCTTGCGCAGTAATAGCGCTCGCTCTGGTTGCGCAAGCATTTGTTATATCTACTTTGTAGGAAACATTTCAGGAACTTTTGTATTTTAATAGCCACATTCATCAAAACGAGTTATATTTGGAACAATTCAACCTTTAATAATCATAATAATTTTTTACCTTAAAATAAGTGGATATCAAGTTTAACGGTAGGGCCATCGGTGTTGTCTTAGTAGGTCATAAAAACTGTTAGGATCATAAAAAGACGTACAAAGTTTCGCGCTCGCTACGCTCGCGAAAACTTTTGTTTTATCTACTTTGTAGGTAATATTTCAGCATTTCTGTATTTTAATAGCCACATCCATCAAAACGAGTTATAAATTGAAACAATACAACCTTCAATAATCATAATGACCTTGGTTAGGTTTACCAAGTACCAAGTAATGATTAATGATTTTAACAATAGACGATATCGAGTTCGTCCTAAGAGTCATCTATATTGACTTGATTATTAGGTCATTAAACTGCCAGAGTTATAAAAATTTCACTCGCCCAATAATAGCGCTCGCTACGCTCGCGCAGCTATTCACCTTATTTTCTTTGTAAGAAATGTTTTAGGAACTGTTGTATTGAGTCAAACATTTAAACAGCACAATTTCGTATACTAACCTAACCAAAATGATTAATGACTTTAACAATAGAGGATATTGAGTTGGACTTTGAGGGTCATCTATGGTGACTTGGCCTAAGAGATCATCGATCTAGACCTCAATGGTCATAAAGACACAAATAACGCGGGCGAAGCCGCGGGTAACAGCTAGTAGAATTATATATGGTTTTTATACCATATATTATTCTATGTAATTATATGTGATTATACGATATTTTTTTACGTATACTAATGTATACGATCTATTATGAGTGGTGTGGTCATAGGAACGTTATAATGTACTCAAAAGACTTAACTTATGTCTAGCACATTGTTCGAGCTTGGGGTCACAAAAAAAAAACATCGGAAAACCATACGCACCATTTCGAGCTACCTTATTCAGTTCATTGCATTTTTTTTTCTTAGCATTACAGAATAGAGACTATGTGAGTAGTACTTACTTAAATACAGGTATTTACTTACTTGTTTATGATTCAACGATATGTTCCAGATGTATTCAATTTCTAGACCATCTTTGTTGGAGTCAAACTTGAGCTGAAATCATAATAACCATTTATATTTAGAGTCTATTTGTCTAAGTTTCAAAGTGCATTATAATTGTAGTGGTAAGACTTCTGCTAGTCCGAAGACATCCGTTTAACAACATAATTAAGAGAAATTAAAAACTTAATTAAACTTAAAACAACTGACTTCAATACCCCGCGAGTCAATTTCAGTAGCAAGTTTGAGACGTTTATTTCATATCTCTGGAGGTACTTATCAGATCTTGATAAAATTACAATGGGACCACCTCGGAAACGTACCCTGCCGATTACAAAAAGAACCAATCGAATCGGTTCAGAATTGACGGAGTAATCGCGTAATATTCACAAAAAAAACATAGACGAATTGAGAACCTCCTCCTTTTTTGTGAAGTCGGTTAAAAAATAATCAAAAATGATGTATACTATAGTGTTTCCTTATTAGTCCGTTCGTACACACAGTACGACGCAAATCTAACGACTTTAGTATCGAAACGACAACTGCAATACAAATTCAAAGATAACGCTGTACGTACTAATACAAATGCTGATAACTTAAGGGATAAATATAAGTATAATTTATGTATACCACAAGTAAATAATAATATGTACCATAAAAGTGTTTGTATAGCGGCAATTAAAATGTATAACAACCTACCTTTAGGCCTCAAGATTTTGGAAGGAAATAAATTTAAATAATCCATAAATTCCTAGCTTATATCTAAAACGCATTATAGTGAATATTTCAATATAATGTAGACTTATTTTTATGTTTTCTTGTATATATATCAATCAATCAATCAATCAATCAAATTAGTTTATTTGCATAAAAGAAGGTAACAAAAGTTGTACTTATCATAATATAATGGTTTCACTTCTTCTGCCCTTTCGAGCGTGCAAAAACTTTCTCATAGCTTATACAAAACATTTGAATATTCCAGTCTATTATTAATAATAAAAATTATAACTATAAAAATTAATCATTCACATTCCATACAAAACAATTACTAAAAATCAAAACATTAAACAGCTGGAGATGCCATTATTGCCAATGTCAAAAAGAAAGAACTAAACTGTCAATGTCAATATTTAAATAATATTTATAGATAGATATAAAGTAAATATTTAAGTATTTGTAAAGTAGCCAATTAATTTAATACATTATATTATTGTAATGTAAGTGAATTCATAAGCTTTTATATTGCAGGCTCATAATTGGGCAACCAATTATACCATCTTGTTAACACCTAGTTTTGCAATAAATATTTTCTGATTCTGATTCTGAAGAGATGCGTACACATGCACGTGTCGCTGACATTCTGATTTGTATTGCAGTAGTCGCCTTTATACTAAAATCGTTCGGTATCAGAGATTTGCGTTGTGCTGTGTACGAAGGGCCTTAGACTAAGATGAAATTCAACTCACAAATGCTTGGCACATTATATAAAAAGTCAAAATCTAAACTTGAGGTCTGCCAAACGTTTAAAACTGATCTAAGAAAAGCTTCGAGCATTTACCAAAGGAGATGTTAACGCAAGGCGTACCCCTCTGCTGGCCATATAGCCATTTTTGGCCATATGAGCGTGCGTAACTACGCTGTATTTTTAATACTGTGTGCGTGTTTCAAGCTAGTGTGCGGGATCGTTAAAGTGAGTGATTTGTGTGTGTGCAATGCGTGTTTACCTCGTCCCCCGTAAGTATCGGCAGAAAAAAATGTTTGCCGATTACAACGTTAACATCTCCATTGGTAAATGCTCGAAGAAGAAAAGAGATGAGAATATTGTTTTGGTTTTGAAACATTCTGGTAGGCTGAGAAATGTATTAAAGCATACCTTGGCAACAGCTGTATTATTAGACCCTTCTATAGAGTAAATGGCCCACAATCCATTGTCGTCGGCACTAAAGTCGACCTGAAACACAATATATTACAATTATCACTCATAAATTTATGGTATGTCAGGATCGTAGCATGTGGAAAGAAGTAGTCTCTGACTAACACAACGGGAAAAAGGCGTGATTGTATGTATGTATGTATGTATAACTCATAATGCATTTTAGAGAAGCAATTGATACTGCCGATGCCTTTTGACGAGTTGTTTTAATCAGTGCACTTAACGTTGGAGTCCAGTGCACCAAGCCGTCCTTAAAGTCCTATGTGCAGTCGATCTCTTGAAGACTGGCAAAGTCTGTAGTGGTAGGACGTCTGCTAGTTCGCCTGGGGCGGTACCACCACTTTGCCAATTAATTTTCAGCCGTGAAATAGAAATGTTTTTCGGTTGAAATGGCAAGGTGTCCAGTGAAATAACAGGGCATGTGAGAGTCAACAGCTTCGTCCTGTTACCTTATATCATAAAAAGCCAAAAAATCTCCACAGATCATTTTATGTGTAGCAAGAGGTAGCAAAACGTATTTGTGGTAGCAAGCTACAAAACTTTCGCCGTATTTCCTCCCAAACGCTCTCCTGACAGATACGAAGTTATACTTTGACAATTGTAAGACATATCGATGTTCCACCTGACTCGCTACCAAAACAGTTGCTTACCACCATCAATGACAAAATATGCCGCCATAACTTGAGTGTTCCCCTGCACACACCCTTGAGAGTCAGATCATTCTAGGCTAAGCGTGTTCACCATCTTCGACCACATCATGGTTTGCCACCAATCTAAATAGTGGTCAAACGCTAACCTATCAGATTTACAATAATATCGTTTAAAAACTAAAAAAGAACCGACTTCAATGCCGCGCTATTCATTTTCAGTACCAATTTTGAGATTAAACATCTCAAAATTGGTACTGAAAATGAATAGAAATCTCAATATCTCTGGAGATACTAATCATACCTCGATAAAATTACCATGGTACCACACTTGGGATATCTCCTTTCGACCAAAAAAAGAATAATCAAAATCGGTTCATAAACGACGAAGTTATCCGCGAACAAACATAAAAAAAAAGTATACGGCTGAATTGAGAAACCTCCTCCTTTTTTTGAAGTCGGTTAAAAAGTTAAAACTATACTTGATAGTAGCGTAGTTGTGCAGTAGCCATTTCTAAAGACCACACTTACTATTGCACTCGTGCTGATAAATCAATGTGCTTACCTGATTATGCTGAGCACTATACAGTCTTCCAGCTGCGTAAGGAAGGTGGACAGACTTGATGCGGCTCTGCGTCAGGTCGTATCTGATGATCTCCCCGGGTTGGCCAGACTCGTTGGCTTGGTAGAAGAATGAACCGCTGTATACTATGTGGCCATTTCCCTGCACAGAAATTATGGGCTTGGTATTGGCATCTTGGGCCATTTAGCAGACCACAGTCAATAGTTTGGGCGGTTGACCGATTATATATCGGCCGACATGACATGCGCACTTCAATACATCTTCATACTGAGTAAGAGTAACCGACTATCGGCCGATAGAAAGTCTGTGGTCCGCGGGAGCTCTTAAGTATTGCCAAAATATATTACAACTTTGTAAACTATATCGAATCGTTTAGCCTAAAAGCTGATTGACATCTGCTCAAAGGTCTCGAATTTAATGATGGTGTTACCATCATCATCATCATCATAATCAGCCGGTATCAGTCCACTGCTGGACATAGGACTCTACTCTCTCCCAAGTCACGACACTGAGCCCGATCTTCGGCTCTTTTGTTTCCAGTCACTACCTACCGCTTTGCGAATGTCGTCGCTCCACCTGGTCACAGGGCGTCCTACGCTACGTTTACCGATTCGCTGTGTGTCTATATATATATATGTCTAAATAAAGTGATCGACATAGCTCAACGGATTAGCAAACTGAAGTGGGCTGGTCATATCTGCCGTAGGACCGATAACCGTTGCGGTAGATTGGTTCTAGAGATGGTGTTATAGATACAGAAAATTATAACACACAGAAAGTAATCGTAGAGCTAGGTTGAAAAGCAGATATCTGTTCCAAACATCAGCTAGTAGCTCTAAATGATGGTCTGCTATCCCTAAGATAGCAGAAAGCAAACCATTGAATACGTTGGACATCTTTATTCATCCACTTTTACTACCTCTTTATTTTTTTTGAAAGCTTTTACGTCACTTATATTCTGGAATTTAACAGTCAATATTTCACCCACTTCCACAGAAGCTGAAATTTGAAGCACATTTGGTTCTAGTTACAATACAAAATAAAAAAATAAATATATATATATATATATATATATCTTATTAGATGTTCTATGTTATATTTACTATCTTATGATAGTTGCCTGCCTGCCATAGGTCATAGATTCTAAAGTCCTCCTATTATCTTGGTTTGTAACAACATAGGATCTAGGTTGTGTCATCATCATCATCAGCCTATCTCCGTCCACTGCTGAACATAGGCCTCTTGTATGGCACAAGTTTGTAACATAACTACCAATACAACATGAAGAATTCAGAAATTACGTCGTACAGAAATAGAATGTAAGGATCTAGAATTATCTAGGTCTAGGATGCTTACATTCTATATTTTACTGCTTATTTTTAGGGTTCCGAACCCAAAGGGTACCAACGGAACCCTATTACTGAGACTCCGCTGTCCGTCTGTCTGTCTGTCTGTCTGTCTGTCCGTCTGTCACCGGGCTGTATCTCATGAACCGTGATAGACGGTTGAAATTTTCACAGATTATATATTTCTGTTGCCACTATAACAACAAATACTAAAACAGAACAAAGTTAAAAATTAAAGGGGGTCCCCATACAAAAAACGTGTTTTTACTATAGCGCCATCTATGAACGATTATAATAACCTTATTAATAAATAATATTAATTACCTACCTTTGTGTTAACGTTGACTTAGATGGTATTAGAAGTTCGTTAGATATTCGTTAGATGGCGTTGTAGTTAATAAGCATGTTTGGTATAGACACTAATATAATATGATATATATATATATTACTAGCAGCCCACCCCGGCTTCGCACGGGTAGAACATATATGCCTTCAAAATTTGCATCAGTTTGTTGCATCGAATATAAAATATTAACAAATTTAACAATCATCGTCATATGTCAACCAATTTAGACAAAACCTTAACGAATTATGCACCTAAACCCTCTTCATAAACACTCTGGCTATTGGTGAAAACCGCATGATAATCCGTTCAGAAGCTATTGAGATTATTGTGAACAGACAGACAGACGCAGTGATGGACATTGTTTTATAATACTTACGTAGTGATATTGGACGGCCCTTTGGCGTAAAGGACAGTTACCCTGATTCTGACCCAAGGGTCGTTTTTTCTAATCCTAGCTATATACCTACAATGAAAGTTTTATGTGCATTCATGAATCATGGGTTTTCGTGGGATCATTCATCATCAAATCTACCAATAATTAAGATAATAAGATATATAAGATAAGATAATTAAGATAGAAACTAAAACAACTGACTTCAATGCCCCGCGAGTCAATTTCAGTAGCAAGTTTAAAACGTTTATCGTCATATCTCTGAAGATACTTATCACATCTCAATGAAATTACAATGGGACCACCTAGAAAACGTACCCTACCAATTACAAAAATAATAATTCAAATCGGTTCACAATTGACGGAGTAATCGCGTAACATACACACACAAAAAAAGGAAGAAAAAGGAAACATACAGACGAATTGAGAACTTCCTTCTTTTTGTAAATTGGTTGAAAAGTAGCTTACCACCAAGGAGAACATCTGCCGCCGTAACCTTACGTTCCCCGACGCAAAAAGTAGGGGTATTACTATGGGGTATTATACGTTTAACGGTATAGGTCTATGAGGTATTATACGTTTAACGTGTGTATCAGTGTGTCTGTCTGTAGCATCTTAGCACCCAACCGGATGAACTCTTAGCTTTGATTCATGAAAATTCGTTCAATCGTTATAAAACTATGAGCTTTTATCAACTTTCATAGTTCTGATCAATTCGAAAATCTTCTTCTTCAACGATAGTGTAAGAACATGGAAGTATTGACCTGATGCTGGGACATCTCCTGGACTCTACAGTATACTCAAATTTTCACCAACTTACAGCTCAGATTTTAAATGTCGTGTTTAGAGTCATTGGAATGCTTTTAATGAAATGATTATATTACATAGATCAGTCGGGGTTAAAATATTATATTATATATATAGATCATTATTATTTTATACAAAAGATCATATTATTATACTATATTGGCTTCAAATTGATTGCGATTGGTGGGGATCTACAGAAAAGCTAAGCTTATAATAATATTTTTGCAGTAACTATGACCTATTCTGTGGTTTGACTGCAAATATTTTATTAATTTTGCGACGCGTGTATGTGAAACTCGTGATATCTTCTAGAGTTTTCATTTGAATTATATACTGTAAAGGACAATTTTAATCTATAATATGTGGCCAAGCTAATTAACGTAATTATTTGGATAAGGATTAATACTATATACATAAAAATAACCCTGGAATTTATGTAATATTTTTTAACAAAAAATTATAGATTAAAATGGTTACTGTGAGTCAACCTTAAGAGATAGACATATGCTGTCGCGGACTTTTTTGTAGGTCTTATTAAGTTGTACAACTCTTCCATAGAAAATATTCTTCCATCTGTTTTCAATTGAGCAGCGTTCGTAAGAAACGTGTTTTTTCGACCGTTTTTTTGTCGACTTAGGTTGCAAATTAGGTCTCCACGAATGTACCTTTGATTTAAACGGGATAATATATAGCCTATTTTCATTTCGAAAGTCTATTCTATATACTAGTGAAAGAATTTTTTAAATCGGTCCAGTAGTTTTTGAGCCAAATCATTACAAACATACAAAAATACAAATGTTCTCTCTTTATAATATTAGTATAGAAGTATAGATATAGATTATACTGTGGTTTGGAACCCTCCGTGTGCGAGACAAAAGTCTGACTCGTACACTTGGGTAGTTTTATTTTCCTCTGTGAGTCGATAATTTAGGAAACTTTACTTACGAAGAAAGGTTTCTGCAGTTTGTGGAACTCATCAACATGGTCGGTTTTGTAACTGGATTTACTTCGGTATTCTCTCAGTCTTTCAATGTCATTCTCCTGAGTGGTCCAAAGCTTTTCTTTCTGAAAAGGAACATGAATTTATAAAACCTTTTACTTAATTAACCGACTTCACACCTAAGTGGAAGTTGATTGAGAAAGGTGTTAGAGTATATTGATGAAAGATTCCAGTTGCCATGGCCTAGCATGACCTCGACCGCATCATCATTTACCATCAGGCGATATATAGTGACCTAGCCTATATGATAAAAAAACACATTCTGAACACAAGTTGGGATATTTGCACTAAATTTATGAACTGAAACTAGTTGAGCATTACTTCTCGCCGCAATAATCTTAAATTTTTCAACTGACTTAAAAAAAGGAGAAGGTTCTAAATTCGCCTGCATGTTTTTTAATGTTTATTCCGCCAATTGATATCCGATTCCAATGACTTCTTTTTTCACTGATAGGGTACATCTCTACGGTGGTTCAATTATACAATTAATTGATATATGATGAATATCTCTAGAGATATGGAGATAAATACCTCAAACTTGCTACGGAAAAAGACGTTTGTTTTATTAGTTTTAAAATATTATTTTTAATAATTTAAGATCGTTTACAAAACTAAAAGAACCGACTTCAAACGTCGCGCTAGTCAAAGTAGCCAGTAGACCAGTAACTATTATATAATCTGTGCCAGTAGTTAGTAGTATGTCGTCGAGACAAGTAAATGCATCGGAATACAAATATTAAAAACGGATCGGCCGATTTCGATAAAATTTAAATAGCACCACCAGAGAAGGGTAAAACAAAAGAATTCCAAATCGATTCAGGCATCTTCGAGTAATCGGTGAACATACATAAAAAAAAGATTCCAACGAATTGAGAACCTCCTCCTTTTTCGTGAAGTTGGTTAATGAAGGTACATTTCCATCTTAGCTGGCATTGTCATACGTATCACTAACCATATATCTGAACCCAAGCACACAATAATTAATAGTACAAGACCCAAGATATATTACCTGAGAATCAGTAGCGTTAGAATCTCGGAGCCAAGCACCGAAGAGTTCGTCCTTAAAGCGGTGGTAGACAGGTTTACCAATGGCATAGAGCAGACAATCTGTGACAAATATTACAATAGGTAAATAATAGGCATAAGTTAACGAAGCTATTTTTAAGAAGCTAGTAAAGTATAAGATTGCCGTAGATGGAATCCCACTCGAAATTATTACGAAGTATGTTTACCTAGGGCAGACGCTCACTAGGCAAACACAACTTCGAGAAGGAAATCCAGAGTAGAATTCAGCTAGGCTGGGCAGCATTCGGGAAACTCCGTCGAGTCTTCTCGTCGCCTATACCGCAGTGTCTAAAGACAAAAGTCTTTAACCAGTGCGTCCTACCTGTCATGACATACGGAGCCGAGACGTGGACACTCACAGTCCGACTGGTCCATCAGTTTAAAGTCGCTCAGCGAGCTATGGAGAGAGCTATGCTCGTTATTTTTCTGCGGGATCGAATCCGGAACGAAGTAATTCGCCAGAGAGCTAAAGTTATCGACATACATAGCTCAACGGATTAGCAAACTGAAGTGGCAGTGGGCTGGTCATATCTGCCGCAGGACTGATAACCGTTGGGGTAGACTTGTCCTAGAGTGGAGACCGCGAATAGGCAAACGTAGCGTAGGACGTTCTGTGACCAGGTGGAGCGACGACATACGCAAAGCGGTGGGCAGTGACTGGAAGAGAAGAGCCGAAGATAGGGCTCAGTGGCGCACCTTGGGAGAGGCCTACGTCCAGCAGTGGACTGACACCGGCTGATAATGTTGATGATGATGATGAAAGTATAAGATTATGGGCCAGTTTCACCGGTTCATGATAAAGTGACAGATAATCTGACAGATGACTTCATACAAAAGCTGTCAAAAATGTGTCAGATTAATTCCTGATAGGGCTGGGCTATCAGGAACCGGCGAAAATGACCCTGAATGCTGTAATTATCTGGTCATCTAGTCTACATATCTATAAAATATCTTGCAACTAAGTCAAATATTGCAGGGAGACGTCAGACTCACCAGCTTTTGTAATTATTGCAAGCATAAATATATATATCTAATACTATAAGAATCTTTGTCCTGACATACTGACTGACTCACTGACAGACAACGCACAGCCTAAACCGCTGGTCGTAGAGACTTGAAATTTGGAGGGTATATTTGTCTTAGTACGTAGGGGTGTACTAAGAAAGGATTCTCCAAAATTCACCCCCGAAGGGGATGAAACGGGGGTTCAAAGTTTGTATGGAGAGACAAGATTAGATAGTATTTTCTATTCAAAAACTTCATACAAGTGTTCGAGTGAAAAAATAAGTAAATACGTGTTTCAGGTTTTTTTTTAATTACACCCCTAAGAGGGTGAAATGGGGTAACAAAGTGGGAAAATCAATATTGCTTCGGATTGCGCTAAAATTTGGCATGCAGATAGTTATTACGACGTAAGAGCTCTCTGAGAAAGGATTCTCCAAAATTCACCCCTGAAGGGAATGAAACGGGGGTTCAAAGTTTGTATGGAGAAACAAGATCAGATAGTATTTTCTATTTGAAACTTCATACAAGTGCTCCAGTAAAAAAATAAGTAAATACGTGTTTCAGGTTTTTTTTTAAATTACACCCCTAAGTGGGTGAAATGGGGTTACGAAGTGTGAAAATCAATATTGTTTCGGATTGTGCTGAAATTTGGCATGCAGATAGTTATTACAAAGTAAGTTCCCTCTGAGAAAGTATTTTCCAAAATTCACCCCTGAAGGGGATGAAACGGGGGTTCAAAGTTTGTATGGAGAAACAAGATTAGATAGTCTTTTATATTTGAAACTTAACACAAGTACTTAAGTAAGTAAATACGTGTTTCAGGCTCTTTCGAAATTCCACCTCTAAAAGGGTGAAGTGGGGTAACAAAGTCTGAAATCAATATTGTTTCGGATTGCGCTGAAATTTGGCATGCAGATAGTTATTTTGACTTAGGTATCCGCTAAGAAAATTTTTCAAAATTCACTCTTCAAGGGGATGAAGCGGGGGTTCAAAGTTTGGATAGTCATTTTATTCGAAATTTCACACAAGTACTTCTAAGTAAATCAACACCAATATTATAAATGCGAAAGTCAGTTTGTTTATTTGTTTGTTTGTTTGTTTGTTTGGGACTTCTTCACGGTCTAACGGCTTGACCGATTTGGCTGAAATTTTGTATAAAGATAGAACATAAGGCAGAATAGGATAAAGGATATTTTTTTTTATGGCTATGGAGTCAGGGGGTCCAGATATTATTAATTGAATTTTGTAAATATAAGACTTCTTCTCGAATGAACGGCTTGACCGATTTCCCGGAAATTTTGTATGAATACATGTCATAGAGTAGAATAGGATATAGGATACTTTTTTTTTGGCTGTCGAGTCAGGGGGTCCAGTTATTTTTAATTGAATTTTGTAACTAAAGGACCTCTTTTCGAATAAACGGCTTGACCGATTTGCCTGAAATGTTGTGTAAAGACAGTTCATAAGGCAGAAAAGAATATAGAATACTTTTTTTCTGGCTATCGAGTCAGGGGGTCCAAATATGTTTAATTCGTCGCACCAAATTTTTATTTTGTAAGCTTATACGGGGCTGCCATAGCTATATTTAGCCAAAAGACCCTAAATAAAAGTTGAATAAAAAAAAAAAAAAAATGTTTAATTGAATTTTGTAAATATAAGATCTCTTCTCAAATAAACGGCTTGACCGATTTGCCTGACATGTTGTATAAAGACAGTACATAGGGCAGAAAAGGATATAGAATACTTTTTATTTGGCTATCGAGTCAGGAGGTCCAGATATTTTTAATTACATTTTATAAATATAAGACCTTTTCTGGAATAAGCGGCTTGACCGATTTGCCTGAAATGTTGTATAAAGACAGTTCATAGGGTAGAATAGGATATGAGATACTTTTTTTTGGCTATCGAGTCAGGGGGTTCAGATATTTTTAATTGAATTTTGTAAATATAAGACTTCCTCTCGAATAAACGGCTTGACCGATTTGCCTGAAATTTTGTATGAATACATGTCATAGGGCAGAATAGGATAAAGGATACTTTTTTTCTGGCTCCAGATATTCAGTTTCTTTTCTTCTTTCTATTCCAGTCAGGGGGTCCAGATTTTTTTTATTTAATTTTGTGAATGTGTGGCCTCTTATCAGCTAAACAGCTAGACCGATTGGACTGAAATTTTATACATATTACAGTTCATATTGCATAGAATCACATAGGATACTTTTTTTCTGGCAGTCGAGTCCAGTTGTCCAGAATTTTTAAATTGAACTTTGTAAATGTGTGGCCTACTCTCGGTCAAACTGGTTAACCATTTAAGGTAAAATGTTGTACACGGACAGTCAAAAAGACATAGAAGGGCAACGAATACTTTTTTTTGGGTGGAAATTTCGGTTTTCTATATTTTGTTTATGGAATTTTGTAAATGTGTGGCCTCTTTTCGGCCAAACGGCTTGACCAATTCAGATGAAATTTTGTACAGACATTTAATAGGGCATAAAAGGGCAAAGAATACTTTTTTTCGGCAGTTAAGTGTGGGTGCCTATATATTTTTTTACTTTACATAGAGTTTGCATAATCATAAAAGTTTGAGCTTAGGTTCATAGATAATGACTAAACTTAATAAGTGCCTTAATTAGGCCATAAAACTGTCAGGGTCATTAAAAGTCATCAAAATTTACGCGATGGCTTTGCTTGCCCAACGTGTTTTATCTGCTTTGTGGGAAGTATTTCAAAAGCATTCGTGTCTTAACAGCCACATTTAACCTTAGGGTCATCGGTGTTGACTTAGTAGGTCTTAAAAACTTTCAGGGTCATAAAAAGTCATAAAAAAGTTTCTCACTTCGCTAGCGCAATAATAACGCTACGTAGCGTATAATAGCGTGTTTTAACAGCCTCATACATTACACTGACTCAAATACTTAAACAGAAAAACTTGGTAAACCTTGGTTAGGTTTACCAAGTACCAAGTAATGATTTATAACTTTAACAATAGACGATATCAAGTTCGACCTAAGAGTCGTTTATATTGACTTGATGATTAGGTCATTAAACTGTCAGGGTTATAAAAAGCCATAAAAATGTTCACTCGCCCAATAATAGCGCTCGCTACGCACGCGCAGCTATTCACCTTATTTTCTTTGTAAGAAATGTTTCAGTAGCTGTTGTGTTGAGTCAAAAATTTAAACAGCACAACTTCGTATACCTAACCAAAATGATTAATGACTTTAACAATAGAGGATATTGAGTTCGACTTTGAGGGTCATCTATGGTGACTTGGCCTAAGAGATCATCGATCTAGACGTCAATGGTAATAGACACAAATAACGCGGGCGAAGCCGCGGGTAACAGCTAGTATATATATATATATATATATATGCGTATATATTCAAGTTATGACTATATTATAAGGCTGCACATACATCAGAGCTGGGTGAGGAAAGAGATTTCTCGAGGCGCGCGAGAACATAATCAACCAATAGTGGTTATCAATGGCTAGGAAAGTGGCTAGCAAAATTATTTGGTTGCTTATTTCTTCGCGCGCTGATCCTTTTCCCCGCCCAGGTCTGATAGATATAAGCAGCCTAAATCCTAGGGTCTCATGAATCACGATACCGAAAGGATTCTTTGATCAAGAAATAACAATTTTGGATGGGATTTGTTTTTTAATGTTCCACCATATTCTCCTAAGCTCTGTTATTATTTATATTTATATCTGACAGGCTTGCGTTTGACCGTTATCTTGCCTGGTGATAAGCAATTATGTGGTCGAGGATGGTAAACACACTAGACCTAGAATAGTCAGTTTATAATAAATGCTAGTTTCCTGGTGTTGTCAAGACTGAAAACCTTTGCTGTGACTAGTTCTCTTAATTTACTAGTGAACTTGTGTTATCCTTGGTCCCTTGATGACATAGGCAAGCTGGCTGGCAGCGGCTGGAAACAAATAGCTGAAGATCGTGATCAGTGGCGTGCCACAGAAGAGACCTATGTCCAGTAGTGGACAGAGATAGGCTGACGATGATGATCCTTGAGACCTTGACCCTCGTGCGCGTAACTAACATCCATGGCAATAAAATTAAGACATGAGTTACTTTATCTGTACTCTTAGTAAGAGTTTTCATACCAAACCCGATATCGTATATCGAACAAATTTTGTATAAAAAGAGCACAGCGCTCTCTAGTGGTTTTCACACTTCACAAAATTTGGACCAATCAGGGAGCCAGAATAAGTCAAACACTATGTGAGATCTGTCAAAAGCATTTTGCGATGAAAATTCGTACTAAGGGTACAGGAGTCATTGGTATGCGTAAAAGTTTTGGATAGGATGATAGATTAAGAAACTTACTAGTGTTCCTCCTAGGTTTGAAGCCAGCAGTAGCGTTCATGGTTGTAATGAGGAGCTGGGCTCTGTCACAGCGAGGACAGGATGGGCAGTGCTGGACCTGGCACAGCTCCTCGTATGACGTGAGGGTGGGTGGACGGGAGCCGAACTCCATGGGCTGCTGGTTTGTTATGGTTTGGTTGGGGCCAGCATCTGGAGATAAGTTAAACATGCTAGATAACTATGATCAATGTGGTGTGTGAATGTGGCAATCAAGGTATTCCATTTTACTTAAAATTCAACTGTAATTTGGAATTGCCACATGTGATAGGTATGTCACTTGAGTCCAAAGAAAGTATTGAACCAATTCGAACAACAACCCCGACATTGTCTACATTGATGTGGATGATATTTACGTCCGAAGTTCCTTGCATTGAACGATATGCAGCTATTAGAAAGCTATATAGCTAGATCTGTCTACGTCTTAGACGCTTGCAATGACAGAAATCATCTACGTAAAGACTATCAAGGTAGTTAACATCCAAACGTAGATATAACTAAACGTAGATATAACGTAGACATAACGTAGATATTACTAGTAGTTCTGTGAGAACAGTAGACTTCGCATGCCATTATAACCATGGAATAACCGACACAGATTGAAATCCTTCGATAAATAACGCTACAGCAAACTTCCCCCTTTTAACCCCACCACTCCCCCTTTTTAGGGTTCCGTAGTCCTGACAAGGAACCCTTATAGTTTCGTCAGGTCCGTCTGTCTGTCTGTCTATCTGTCTGTCTGTCTGTCTGTTCGAGGTTTTGCTAAGAGACCATTAATACTAGAAAGCTGTAATTTTGTCGGGATATGTATATAAATAATGCCGACAAAGTGCTGGAATAATATTTAAAAAAAAAATTTTTTTAGGGTAGCTCCCCTATATGAGAAGTGGGGATGAATTTTTTTTCATCTTCTACCCCATCGTGTGGGGTATCGTTGAATAGGTCTTTAAAAATGACTTAAGGGTTGCTAATACTATTTTTCGATTCAATGCTTCATTGACGAAATATTAAACTTTAAAGTGCAAATTTTAGTTCCAGTAGGGCGTCCCCCCCCTCTAAAAGCTAAACTGCTGGCTTGAAAAATCTGGAAAAATTCGTGATAATAGCGCATTTTATGAACTTTAAAGGAAAATTATAGCAGTTAAGATAACTTTATTAGTTTAGCAGTAATAGTCGTTGAACTTGGGTGTTGGATAATTTTGTACCAAATACAAAATCCTTATTAAAGTGACAAAGACGGAGTACCTAGTTGCTTGTTTATAACGGGTAAAGACTTGCATTGAATAACAGGCTACTACGGAACCCTACACTGCGCGTGGCCTGACACGCACTTGGCCGGTTATTTAAATTATTTTTAACATTTTGTGTAGAATTAAGTCCTTAGTGTACGTTTCCAATTTGACTACAATCCGTCAGTAAATAACGCTAGAACAAACTTTACCCCTTTCCTCACCTATTTTCCCCCAATTAAAATCGTGATCGACCAAATTTTTTTAATAAATCAAGGACGAAAATTGGCACACACGTGAGGCACACAAGTGTGCCAATTTCGTCAAAATCGGTTGAAATAGACAGACTGACAGACGGACAAAAGCATTTTTTGGCCAATTTCGATACTTAAATACGCTTTGCTTGCTCGGTCAATGATACAATAGTACTTACACGTCAGCTTTATAACTCCCCTCACAGTCTGGTTATTCAGCTCATTCTTGGCGACGCAGCTGTAGTTCCTCAGATCCATGTCCCTAGTCCTGGGTATCTCCAGGGTCATGATCCAGCGCCAGGGTTCACTAGTGGTGGTCACCTCGGTGCGGTACATGCCACCTTCTATCGTGAGACCGTCTACTTCCCAAGCTAGGACTGGTTCTGGCCATGCTTGGATCTGGAAATGTTCTTTAAATTTTATCTTTCACGCTGAGTTTTAGAGTACTAGAGGTAGCAAGCAGTGTTTTGAAACTCAAATATAAGGCGAGGCATATGTCCAGTACTTTTCGATTTCCTCCACTGTTGGACAGACGAGACCCACGCCTTTCCTATTAATGATGGTAACTGAATTACAGGAAGACATTAATAAACCCGGTCAAGTCGAGTTGGACTCGCACACCGAGGCTTCCGTACCAACGTAGGTAAGTACCAATTAAGCTAGACCTCTAAATTGTATGAGCGCTCATTTAACTCAGAGGCCTATCTTAATTGGCAAAACTATGTATGTATGGGGGCAAAATTTACCTTAATTTTCAACTTTTTTTATTTTTTGGAATTTTATATTTATTTGTGCTATAAGACCTTGCTTATTTATACACCTAATAGGGACTATAGATTTCAGTATCTGGTATGTATCAACTGTATCAAATGGTATATCAACTTGCTAGGTCCACACACGGACAGACAGACAGACGGACAGACAGACAGATGGACAAGAAAGAGATCTTATAAGGGTTCCTTTTTTACCTTTTAAGGTACGGAACCCTAAACATTGACAATATTGACAATATAATTTATTTATTTTTGCACATATTTTTTTTTAATTACCTCACACTTGATCTTCGCCGTCTTATCCTTTACGAAGACCAGGTTATTTGGCACCAGAATGTATGGACTGACTGAAAAACAAGAATTTAGTGATAAATAATTGATATAAAGATCTTATTTTTGTAACGTAGTTGCGTTTATAATTTGATGTTAAGGTACGGCCACATCGCAGCGACCTGCATGCGTGATCTAGGCGGCGATCAGATAGCGCAGTAGTATTTGTACCGACTGGTTCACACCAAACGCGATCTACGGCGATTTGAAAACAATTGAAAATCAGATCGCGAACTGATCTTCCTTCAGTCGTTGCTCGTCGTCAACTTGGCTCACACGTATTTAATTGTTTGATTACTGCTATTACACGCACTTGCGTGCAATCAATAATTATAAATTTATCTGTGCTCACGACTCATGGCGGCTATTACACCACCAAATACTCTTGTGTAGGCCACTAATATGCAGTCGCAAAGATGGTTGGTCACAGGCAGGTAGCTAGCTGACTGTAATAGTTATTTATGATACTAGTGCGGAAAGTTGGTTTTTACAAACGAGTAGACGAATGTAAGCTGAGACGAAGTCGAGGGCTTACCATAGTCACGAGTTTGTTAAAACCAATATCCGCACGTGTGTCATACAACATTTTTCAGCAAATTTGCTAGAAAACACTACAATTGTTAGTAAAATAAACATTTAAATGAAATAATCAAAAAGTCGAATCAAACAATCTAATATGAAATTTACGGTTCGGTTCTAATATGAAAATGGCGCGAATTTGCAAATGGTGCCATGTGTGTTAAAAACTAAAACTACATTTTTCGTCTCATTTACTCATTCGTATTAAAGTGAGACAAATGTATTAAGCAAAAGCGCTTTCAAGGAGGTGCTATCATTCAGCTTATTTATTCTCGCGATATGAAACTCTTTGATGGAATTCTTATGTAGCTTTTACGAAAATTAAAAATAAACCGTAAAGGATACGCACGGTGCCATACCACAGATTGTATAATAGTTACTACGTGCTATACACCGCAGCGTGCGGTAAGTACTTTCCGCACGCTCAGCTGTATAGTGCGTTATTTTTAACTTTCGAATAATGTATACAGGCTTCGTAAATGCAATTTTTGGGCAAATGTGCTAAAACATATATAAAAGATCCATTTGCGACAAGAATACGCACTGGTAGTTTGGAAAATATTCATCTCTGTCAGTGCATAACAAAATGCTTTCATATAAACAAGTCCTTAAGCCAATATGGACTTATGGTATCCAGCTATGGGGATGCACGAAACAGAGCAACGTACAGATTATACAAAGATTTCAAAATAAAGTGCTGAAGAGCGTTGTAAAGGCACCCTGGTACATTAAAAATGACGACCTCCATCGGGACCTAAAAGTGGAACACGTCGATAAAACAATAAAACAGTATGCTGAAGCTCACGATCGTAGACTTCACCATCATGTGAACGTCGAGGCTATCCAGCTCCTCAACAACACGGAAATAGTGAGAAAAAGGGTAAAACCTTTCGAGCTACTTCAGTGATATCTTACTAAGTGAGCATAAGTGTAGTGATAGTGAACGCTATTTAAAAGAACACAATAACAAAGTGTCTTCCCCTTAATAGAGACATTAGGAAAATTGTTAATGGACACATTCTTAGTAATATTTTAATAGTAAATTAAGTTAAAATCAAATTACTTATTTGCCTAGTTATAAGGCTAGATTGTAATAGCAGTGAGATATCTACTCTACGTAGATAAATCACTACAAAAAAATAAAAAATGCGACGTGAATAATGCAACATAAATAATTTATGTTCACACCCATAAACACTACCGCGCTCATAATGAAGGGAGAGAGAATAATATTTACTTACAATGGACTTCAACATCAGTAGTCTGATTGGCCGGCGGCTGCATCCCATTGTTGGCCAGACATACATACTTCCCTGTATGCCACCGGGACACGTTGGGGATGTTCAGGCTGTGACCACTTACTGATGCGTCTCTCCACGAACCCTGGAAAGTATGTTTGGCTAGAGTGATGATAAATCTTTACTAGACAACAATTTTTCTAATGGAAGGACAAGCTTTTGTTCACTATCTCACCTGGTTTTAAGTGACAATGCAAGTGAACTCCGGTCTAGAGTACAAGGTTCGGACCTAGAGTATGAAAGGTTGCGATCATTGAGCTCTCTAGGGTTCCGTACCCAAAGGGTAAAACGGGACCCTATTACTAAGACTCTGCTGTCCGTCTGTCTGTCTGTCTGTCTGTCTGTCTGTCCGTGATAGTTAGACAGTTGAAATTTTCACAGATGATGTATTTTTGTTGCCGCTATAACAACAAATACTAAAAACAGAATAAAGTTAAAAATAATAGGAGGGTCCCCATACAAGAAACGTGTTTTCTTCGGCATTTCACGCCATCTATGAACGCTTAGTTAGGTAAACGTCCCATAGATGGCGTTATATTGAAATGTCGATCCCTAACACCTTTGATAGACGTTAGATGGCGTTATAAGAAATAAAATGTTTATTAATTATTAGTTTTTGCTGGCGAAAAATGATAGTGATATTTTTGCTCGATCTTATAAAATACTGTAGTGTGGTACGGAACCCTACGAGTGCGAGTCCGGCTTGCAATTGGCCAGTTTATTACGTAGTATTATTATCTTTTCTATGGTTTGAGCGTGTTAAAATAGGAGCCAACTCAGATGCACATGCCTTCAAGCTACGGCTGGATTACCGGCAAGACCACTGGCAGCTTTATTCAAGTCCAGACCGCGTAATGCTTTAAGTACTTCCTCCGTCTCGTACGTTTTTCCGACGTAAACGTACCGCATTTTGGGAGAGTAAAAAGGTACTACATTGTTACCATCTTAACAATGAAGACTTCTGAAAGAAGTACTTGTTTGATTTCAATTTAAAATCAATTAAATTCATATCATCGGAAGCAATTGTGGTGCAATTCTGGGTGACCATATCAAAAAAATGCGTGTTAAGTTTAGGAAGATTTTGTCGAATTGAAAAGTTCAGTGGCTTGCCGTAACAGATACCAGATCCCCAGTTGTGTAATAAAATGGGCTGTGCATGGTAATAAAGAGCATTTATAATATTATTAGAAGCGGCAATTGCCAATGGCTAAGACGTCGGCCTAGCGATCGAGAGGTCGTGAGTTCGATCCCCACCCATTGACGTTTGGTAATGCGTTTGATCGCAACTATTGATGTGAACCCACTCCAGATACAAGCTTATTTAGCTTAGTTGTAGGGGTTAATAAGACTGCTAGTAATGTGCAACTCACATTGCTTGTAAGCTCAAGGTTACTTAAGCTTTATTTAAAAAAATATATGTTACCTGGATAACAGCAGTGCCATCAACTCTCCTCCACTCGACGTTAGGTTCAGGGCGACCCATGGGGTTGCAGCTCAGACGAAGAGTCTCTGCTTCTCGTACTATGACACGGGTGTGATCCTCTGGAATGTACAATAATAATAATCCATTTATTCTGGACTATCTATGTGATTCGCGATCATGTTTAGGTTTTTTTTACAGGTATGATGTCATGCAGTCCAGCATGCCTCGTGGCATAGGCCTCTCTCTAACATTTTCCTTTGGATTCTGTCTCGTGCGACCCTTCTCCAATGCTGTCTGTTGCGCTTTCCATCCTTCCATACTAGCCAGACACTATTGTGCTCCATTTGTTTTGAGACAGAAATGTACAATATATTGAACTGATAAAGTGCCCCGGAGACAGTCAATCGCAATTGACGTTTTTAAGTGACTGATGGACCAATTGATCTTCTACAGAGGCAATTTATGCCATTGTCATTCGCAACTACGTGATTAAAGGCCATTGATGGAAATTTTGACTGTAACCCAGTGACAATCGCAAATGACGCAAAGAATTAAACGTCTCTTTGTACAATTGACGGTCGTTCGGGCATTCGCTCCCTAGTCGAAATCAGAATTTGATATTATCGTGCGTCTACCTTCTCTACTGTCCAGAGAGCAAATGTGGGTGAGCAATTGACGCCTCGATTGCAGCTCCATCATTCGCACCTTCAGTTTAAACTGTCAATAACGAAACAATTGTCAATTGCGATTGCCCGTCTACGGCCGCTTAAGTGACAGACAGATTGAGAATTCGCCACATAATCGGCTTTCAATGAGCTTAACCAAATCTGAAAACGTTCTACGTAACGTTTGTGAATTGGCAGTCTTTCCCAGTAGACAGATATATTCATAAGCAGTAGCAGACTTTTGCAAGTCCCTCTAAAGAGTCACAACCACTGGTAAATGACCAGTGAAATTACAATCTTAAAGTCAAGATCTAAAATAATATTATGTATAGGGCATAACGGACGCAGTGCTGTGACGTGCAAAATTCTGCTACAACAAGATTTTGCGTCATACAATCTGTGATAGGTAATCGCGTTATTTTATGTAATTAAATAAACTGGCCAAGTGCAAGTCGGACTCGCACTACAGTATTTTATAAGATCGAGCAAAAAATACCACTATCATTTTTCGCCAGGAAAAAATAATAATTAATAAACATTTTATTTATTATAACGCCATCTAACGTCTAACAAAGGTGTTAGGGATCGACATTTCAATATAACGCCATCTATGAGACGTTTACCTAACTAAGCGTTCATAGATGGCGTGAAATGCCGAAAAAAACAAGTTTCTTGTATGGAGACCCTCTATTATTTTAACTTTATTCAGTTTTTAGTATTTGTTGTTATAGCGGCAACAGAAATACAACATCTGTGAAAATTTCAACTGTCTAACTATCACGGTTCATGAGATAAAGCCTGGTGACAGACGGACAGAAAGACAGACAGACAGACAGACAGACAGACAGACAGACATACAGACAGACAGACAGACAGACAGACGGACAGCGGAGTCTTAGTAATAGGCTCCCGTTTTACCCTTTAGGTACGGAACCTTAAAAACCAAGCTCATATAATCACTTACGTGCAAATGTAGGAGGTATGAACAGCTCCTTCTCCTGAGTATAGTTATAAATAGACAGGCCGGGGCGGCCCGGCATGCCGTCTTTACCGTCGTTCCCCCGGTGGCCCTTGGGCCCTATTTGGCCCCGGTCGCCCTTCGGCCCTCGTATGCCTGGTGGGCCCGGTGCACCGGATCTACCTGAAAGTTGTTTAGTTGTTTAGTTGTATATAGACATTGAAATGATCACTTCAAGTTAGTAAGAACTTGGTAGATGTAGAGAGTAGTAAAAAAGAACAATAAAAAGGAACGACAGGACAATTAAATATGCACGATATTTGATAAGAATATAAGTGAAAGATAGATATTTTATTACTGTACTAGCTGCGCCCGCGGCTTTTCCTGCTCTTAAATTCTGTTTATAAACCTTCTTGAATCACTGTATGTATTGCTGAAAACTGCATTAAAATACGTTGAGTAGTTTAAAAGATAAATGTACGGACAGATTTTATACTATGTTCTAAGATGCACCGTAGCCTAAACTGAGCCTTTGGCAAAAATGTAGGCTTTTTCAACATTTTTTTTTTTTTTTTAATTTTTAAAATTACAATTACAATACATTATTAAAATTTCCCATAAAGTTTTTACCATCTTCTTACTTACCATCTTTCCCATCCTTTCCATTCTTGCCTGGACTGCCATCTTTCCCCGGCACGCCATCTCTCCCATCCTTTCCCGGAGCTCCATCAGCACCGTTTCTTCCTGACAGCCCATCTAGCCCTGGTTCTCCGGGCACTCCGTCACGGCCATCCAGACCCGGGTTACCAGGGAAACCGCGCTCACCTTGAAACGTAGCCAAGGATTAATAATACTTAAATTCAAAATTTAAAACCACCCCCGACTGATCTATGTATAATCTGTTCATTGAGACCATTCCAATGAGCCCAAACTCGACATATATCTGATGTAAGTTGGTGAGCAGTTGAGTAATCTGCAGATTCCAGGAAATGTTCCAGCATCAGTACCCGGTCAATGCTATTATGCTCTTACAATATGGTTGAAGTAAGTGGATACCGAATTTTGAATTGATCAGACCTATGAAAGCTAATTTCATAGCGTCATGAACTAGAAAAATCTCATAGTCTTAAAACGGTTGAATGGATTTTCATGAACAAAAGTTTTTGATTTAATTACACCTACCAAACAAAAAAACTAATTCAAAATCGGTTTATCAATTTGGGCGCTACGATGCCACAGACAGAAACACACATAATTATAACACTCCATCTTTTTGCGTCGAGGGTTAAAAACGTAGCTATCGGTTGGAACGTTGACAAGGACTAAAAGGTTCGAAATCTGATTTGCTGTAATTTGATTTCCGCCCTTTTTATATTTTGTTTGGAAATGTTCCTTAGCTGAAGCACACAATGTGCGTCTTATTCGCAGTTGGAAGTAAAAATAAATAGCTCCAAGTTGATAATTTTGTAAGGTGTTGATGAAATTATTTGTTCCCTGTAGATTGTAGCTACAAATTTTTATGTTGTGGTCATCCATACTAATATTATAAATAATAAACTGGCCAAGTGCAAGTCGGACTCGCACTCGTAGGGTTCCGTACCACACTACAGTATTTTATAAGATCGAGCAAAAAATACTACTATAATTTTTTCGCCAGCAAAAAATTATAATTAATAAAAAAAAAATTTTATAACGCCATCTACCGTCTAACAAAGGAGTTAGGGATCGGCGGGATATTGAGATGCCGAAAAAAACACGTTTTTTTATGGGGACCCCCTATTATTTTTAACTTTATTCTGTTTATTTATATTATTTGTTGTTATAGCGGCAACAGAAATACATCATCTGTGAAAATTTTAACTGTCTAGCTATCACGGTTCATGAGATACAGCCTGGTGACAGACGGACAGATAGACAGACAGACAGACAGACAGACAGACAGACGGACAGCGGAGTCTCAGTAATAGGGTTCCGTTGGTACCCTTTGGGTTCGGAACCCTAAAAACGATGTCTGTTTGTTACCTAATCAGGCGTAAACGGTAGTATTGTGTCGTTACGCGTTTTTCAGACAACATAACGCAACGTTATCTGCATTACAATAACGTTGCCAAAACCGTCTATTTCACAACGATCTATTTCGCAACCGTCGTTTAATAGATGTATACGTTTTAACATGTTAATAGATAGTTGCTTAAATGCATACATCTATTAAACGGTGTTTGCTTTGCGAAATAGATATTTATGTATAGATAGTATTAAGGTACAATGTGAAAGTCTGTAATGTTTATTTTTCAAATCGTCCTAATTATTTTACTTCTATTTACATCTAAATTTTACCGTCCGACCCAAATTTATTTAACCTGGCAAGGCTTGCAAACAGTAGTAGACACTAGAAAAAGTATTCCTTTCTCCCTCTATCGATATTGCAAACGAAGTGTGATGTGACGTTGCCGCCGCAACGGTCCGCAACAACAGTCTAAGTCTAAATAGACGGTTTTGAAAAATAGACGGTTATGAAATTCGTCCATAACGTTTGCGTTGTCGATCTGTGACAACGTTGTGGAAACGATCTATGCTACATAACGCCCACTCCTAGTAAACGGGCGATCCGATCTTAACAAGGAGATACTTTATAGAATGAGGATGAACATAAGCTACTAAATTCTTGATGTACGTGAACGAGTTTGCTGTATAATATATCATAAATCTTTGTAGGGTTAGACGAAAACTATATACTAGTGACTCTGTAAGCTTTTCGCGAGTATATTTATCGATTGAATGTAAGTAAAGTACCTAGCCAACAAAAGCTATGGCTCACCAACCATAAATCAAAGTTATATCAGGATTTTTTTCATTAATCTCCACCCCCTCACATCTCCGACCCCTTGAAGTCTATCAGATGAAATTTTTTTTTGGAAAAAAATGCGTCTTATTAATTGTTCGAAAAAAGTTCACATGTATCCAAAAGTACCTACTAAGTAGAAAACTTCAAAAAACTAAACTAACTATGAGAGCTATGCTATACTATAATTGTTATTATTTTTTGACAATTTGCAATTTGATTTTATGTAATTTATGATTGAGATAATAATAATATTAATTAATTAATTATTGAATGCCATTAAGGCTGGATATAGAGAGCAACTATCTAAATAATAATATCATCTTTATTACTTACCTGTATTCTCAATAAATGATTTGATTGATTGATTGAGACTACGGACAACAGTACCCTTAGTACGAGTTTTCATACCAAATTCGATATCGTATATCGATCAAATTTTGTATGAAAAACAGTAAAGCGCCTCTAGTGGTTACTACACTTCACTAAATTTAGACCAATCAGGGAGCCAGAATAAGTCGAAAATTATGTGAGATCCGTCAAAAGCGTTCTTTACGATAAAAACTCGTACTAGGGGTACAGAGATGGATTATCTACTCTTTACGACACTTCAGGACCAATTTCACTCGTTTCTGACAGATATTTCAGATACCCCCACTGTACTTTTTCTACTGGATTAAAATTAAACATACCTTTAGGTCCTGGGGGTCCTAACGGACCCCTTCCACCACTATGTCCCGGGGTTCCTGGTGCCCCAGCTTCACCCTTATCGCCCTTAGGGCCGGGAGACCCAGTTGGACCTTTAGGGCCTTGCACCCCCGGGGGACAGTAGTCTTGGGTAGCCTTACAGAACCCTTGTACTATTTTGTACTGAAAATTAAAAAACCATTAATATCTCTTTGCACTAAACGAAACTGATGACTTCTGATGATACGCTAAGCCTAAGAATAACCCAGCTAACAATTTAGTTAGTAATCTCAGTACTCCCTAACTATGTCCTCAAGGTATGGACACACCGCAGCGTCCTGCGTGCGTGATCTAGGCGACGATCAGATAGCGCAGTAAGTAGTATTTGTACCGACAGTTTCACACCAAACGCGATCAGAAAACAATTGAAAAGTACTGAGATCGCGCCCGCAGATCGCAGGACACTACGGTGTGTTTACGGTTTCTGATAGCGCTCATATGAAGAAATCTGACAGATTTTGACAGCTTTTATATGGCTTCATGTGTCGGGAACCAGTGAAACTGGCCCTCAGTAATATTAGTATGGTTGCCTGAGACTTTACAACTATTGATATAATTATCCTAAATATCAGCCTAAAAGATGGATGGTTTAACTTCTAAGCGAGAAGTCGGCGGTTCGTCCACAAGTGGTAGACTGACTTGCTACCAAAAGGTAGCTTACCACCATCAAGGAGAAAATCTGCCACCATAACCTTACGGTGCTCCGGCAGCCCTTGAGAGTCAGAGTATTCTAGGCCTAGCGTGGTCACTATCTTTGACCACGTCATCGATTACCACTAGTACAGATGTTCGTTGTAGGATATTAAAACAATTTATGATCGTACAAAACGAAAAAAGCCGACTTCACATGCCGCGATAGTCAAAGTACTGGCTAGTAATCATGTAATCAAAGTATACAAATTTGCGTATATTGTTTATCTCAATATCTCCGGAGATAATTGTCAAATCTCGATAAAATTTGAATGAGACCAAACAGAAGGCAAAATCTCTCAAACAAAAAGATTTGACGGAGTTCTGAGGTAACAAACATCAAAAAAATACAGTCGAATTCAGCACCCACTCCTTTCTTGTAAAGTCGGTTAAAAAAACTCCTGATAGAGATATCCTGATGTAGCTGACGCAGTGTTGTGACTAGCAATGTTATAACAATAACTAGCGTATGACTATAGGTAGACGTCATCTCTTTTACATCATAAAGGTATTCTAAAGGTACGGCCACACCACAGCATCCTGCATGCGCGATCTAGGCGGCGATCAGATAGCGCTTGTAGTATTTGTGCCAGTGTCTCCAGGTTATGTATATGAAATTTCCCCAAATTAGTTTTAATTTTCCCCAAATAGATACTTTTTTCTACAATTTTCCCCAAATTAATTTTGTATCTAATATGAAATAAATCTAATGCGAAAAATAATTTGTTCTTGTATTTTATTACTATTTTGACAGCCACTAAAAAACACAGTTTTCACCAATGTTACCTCCAATCATTATTGGATGTCATCATTGTTCACACTATTATTCGTGACTTTTATGACTTACATTTTTTTTAATTCGTTCCCCAAAATTTTCCCCACAGTTTTCATTTCCCCATTCATTCCCCAAAATTTTTATTTTTCCCCAATATGGGGAAAGAAACCCCCAATCTGGAGACACTGATTTGTGCCGACTAGTTCACACCAAACGCGATCTACGGCAATCAGAAGACGATTGATAATCGGATCGCGGACGCGCACGCGGACGTAGGACGCCGCATTGTGGTCGTACCTTAAAGCTTATTCGTATGTACGTGTACTGATTTATGACTGGAAAATACCGATGGCTGTAGTTAAATACGTGTGAACTACATTTCTGTAATTAGCTCTATCTATAAATACTTCGCATGTACACATAGCATTCAAGCAGTTAATTGACTTTAGTCCGTGGATATATTTTAATGATACTATAGTTACCCTTACCATTTATCTTTTATATTTTATCGGTTATCTTATATAATAAAAAAATATAAATTATTTATCATACCGGTACTCTAGAGTAGCTGGTCAGCCACACCCAGGTGTCGCCACCTGGTGCTGGCCCCTTTGCTCCAGTCCTTTTCATCTCAGCAGCATCCTTCTCCTCCAGTTCAGGCCTGGTTTTAGGGTCGAAGAATTCTACATGAGGTGTCACTGAGTTGTCTTCTTGAATCGCTGAAGGTTTCTGTAAAATGTTTGGTCGATATTTGGTACCAAAACCTGGTTGAACTCATGGTTATCTATCTTATCTTACTAAACGCGAAACTTTGTGAGAATGTATGGATGTGTGGATGTATGGATGTATGATTGTCACTCTTTCATGCAAAAACTACTGAACTGATTGAGCTGAAATTTGGTATGTAAATAGCCTAGACCGTGGAATAGCACATGGGATACTATTTATCCCAATATTCCCACGGAAACGATGTCTACGCGGGTAAAACCGTGGGGCGCAGTTAGTCTATCTATAAATAATATAAAACACAATAATTGCTTCTACCTATATCCGATTTAAAAACCATTTTTAGGGTTCCGAACCTAAAGGGTACCAACGGAACCCTATTACTGAGACTCCGCTGTCCGTCTGTCTGTCTGTCTGTCCGTCTGTCACCAGGCTGTATCTCATGAACCGTGATAGTTAGACAGTTGAAATTTTCACAGATGATGTATTTCTGTTGCCGCTATAACAACTAATACTAAGAACAGAACAAAGTTAAAATTTAAAGAAGTTTAAAAAAAGTTTTTTAGGATAGCGCAGCGCCATCTACCTAGCATCAAAGATGGCACTATCGTCTTTACCTTAATCTGAATCTCGGAAGCGGCTCCAACGATTAAATAAAATTTAGTATACCTACAGGGGATTTCGGGGGCGATAAATCGATCTAGCTAGGAGTCATTTTCAGAAAATGTTGTTTTATTCGTGTTTTCAATAATCAACTTTATTGATAATCAACTTAAAATATAACTCTTCCCGACATCTATTGGCGAGTAGAGTACTGTATCAGTTAGTTGCTCTCAATTAAAAAAAATAGTATTATTATTCGTCAATAGATGTCGGGAAGAGTCATATTTGTCTGTTTAAGTGGCAAAAAATACCGAGCAAAGCTCGGTCAACCAGATATTTAATAATATTAATTACTACAATTACTATTACTACTATTACTACTATATAATACTATTCTACCTTTGTGTTAACGTTTACTTAGTTGGTGTTAGAAATTCGATAGATGGCGTTCGGAACCCTCCGTGTGCGGGACAAAAGTCTGATTCGCACTTGGCCAGTTTTATTAGACTTTAGAACCATACAATTGATGTGCCTCAAACCGTTTTAGACCATTTAAACAATGCATTGGGCATATTCGGTCACATTTCTTTTTTTTTACCGTAGTAGCACACGCCGGGTTTCTATCTAATAGTGACCAGTTTAGCATATTTGTTTTAGGGCCAGTTTTTTCGGTTCTTGGTAGAGTCCCTATAGCCTATTAGGAAATTATCTACCAGATAAACCACACCTTCTATATGGTGTAGTCTTTCAGATAACTGTCTAAAACTTCAGCAAGAATAAGTGAAATGCCACACATGCTTAGCTTATATTTATCTTCCCAAACTGTCTAATTTATCCTTACAATAATATATATATATATTAGAATTATAAGTAAAATTTACATGACACTTTAAAAAAATGTCATAACAAAAACTTTTAATTTCGAGGATCTTAAGGATTATTTGTACACAGTAAAATTTCGAAGCATCATCGTAGAGTACCTTTATAAATTAAAATGTTATAGGGTTAACATAGTTGAACATAATTAACTTGATCAAGCACAACACCTAACGTTTTTCCTGAAGCAAGAAGCTACTTACAACCATGGCTTCTCTCTTCGTCCTCCTAGGCGCTGTCCAACTTATTTCAGCGATATACGCATCTATTCTCTCCTCCAACCTCTCATCCAGAACTTTCCTCATCCAACTCCTCGCTTCTTCATCCAAGCCTTGACTTTCTACATAATTGTACGTATGAACTAATAGAGACACCACTGCACAAGCACACGCGATAACCGATAATTTCTTACAACATGTCGTTTCACAGTCAGAGACTTTCCGTTTATTAGTCTTCATTGTAACATTCACATCGTCTATATCAACCTCAAACTCTTTAATATCATCACTGTTTTTATTGAAGTCTTTTATTTGATATTTTTGGTTGTTTTTAGTTTCGTACACATGTGTTTTCGACTAGTTATCAGCATGTAATCCGTTCGAATGTGGTCCTTCCGGTTGATACGTTGCACAACGGGCTGATAAACGGCAATTGAGCTCGGGAATAAATGAGCTCAATCTGACCATCGACAGTTGTAGTACGGCCGCTGCCCTCAGTACTGGATGGTTATATTTAGACGAGGTTTGGATAATTTTGATATACTGGACGGAATGAAATGATGGGAATGGGCAGATTGTACCTGGGTAGGTACTTTAAAAATATCTGAAATTTGGCTTACAACCTTTGGCAACTCCTGTACTCATAATTAATTGTGAGTTAATTGTGAGCAAAGTTTAGGAAGTTTAGTTGATTAATTAGTTGGATTAGAAAATTAAAAATGTAGCAATTTAAGAAATGCTGCAATATTTAAAAGAATAACTTACTTCAAAATTCATTAAACTTTGATAATTACAGAGAGTTCAAAAATATAAATCATCCAACAAACAAGTCAAATTAGATTTATCTTTTGTTATTTTGTATAACGTTATATAACAGAATAAACAGGACAAATTAGGGCGTTCGCCTGATGGTAAGCGATGAACAGATACTCTAGCACACAACTTTGGATTTGCAATGTGACCTGACCAGACTTCTTCTCAGACTAGGTTAAAGGACAAACTTTAAATTGTAGTTCGATCCATAGAAAATGTATGGCACCAACTACAAATTATAAGTTTGTAATAGTAAATTTACCTTTTTTTTTGTTATTAAACTACACATATACGGTTTTCAGATTTATTCCTTTATAAGTGCTTCAATATCTTGCTTCTTGTCAAATTTCATGATTCTAGGACAACGGGAAGTTATAGGATATATAGGAGTTATAGGTTTTCGACCTATAGGGTACTTCCGGCAAATAATTGCATTTTAAAAGCAAGGTCGTGAGACCTTGCTTTTAACCAAAATTGAGCACAAGTAAGGGAAATATTTAATAAATTTTGGTACTTACAATTTTTCGCAAAAATCTAAATTTTCCCATATATTTTTATCGTGTTGACACAGGACCTTGATTTTTATATAACTAATAGGAACTATAGACTTCAGTATCTGGTATACATCTCAACTTGCTAGGTCCACCCGTTCCTGAGAAAATCGGTGGTGACACACGGACAGACAGACGGCCAGACGGACAAGAAAGTGATCTTATAAGGGTCAATCCACACCGCAACGCGACGCGACACGACGTGACGATGCTTTTGGATTCGCGCGGCGCAGTGCGGGGCAGCAAAACGCCCGACTCCACCAAATTATCTCAATGCAATGTGTATCTTATTGTGTAGATTATAAAGTTCAATTGTGTATCACGCGGCTTCCGGCTGCGCCGCGCGGTGCAGCGCGACGCCGCTTGAAGCCGCCGAACTATCTCAATGAAATGTGTACCTTTTTGTGTAGTAAATAAAGTTCTTTTTTGTATGAGTCTCTTAAAAAGTGCGCGCCGTGTAGCTTCGCGTCGCGTTGCGGTCTGAGCTGACCCTAAGGGTTTCTTTTTTTACCTTTTGAGATACGGAACCCTAAAAATCGCAATAATAACAGAAATAACACCCCGACAAAAAACATTCCAAGCAAATCAATCACGAAGTTTTTTTTCACGCAACATCTATCTCTATCAAAACTTGTTAGCATACTTAGCTTCACCTCTATTACTCATAACATAATAGAGAGACCCTATCCCTGTTTAGTTAACCCATCTCTGATGAGTCCCTATTTGAAGTTCCCTCAAACAGACTGTAACTAACACGCATGCGCCACAATCTATGTCAGGGCCCTGACCCGTCTTCTCAAGGTCATAACTGTTTAGCGTCCAACTCTGTCATTTCTCATGAAATATTCGTCGAAGAAAGTCTGGCCAGTAGCTAAAATATTCCGGAATATACAAAGACTATAGTAAATTGTTATACAGAAGTGATTATGGATTTAGTGCCCACTTTAGCAGCAGTTCAGCAAGGTAAGAAACAGTGCTGCAGTATTTTCACAGCAGTGTTTTGTTAATTTAGATGCCGCTGGATATCTTGACACATATCAAGTTTATTGGTGTTTTTCTGATGCTTTTAGTCGAAAAACTGACACAGATTGATGTTGAGAAGACTTAGATAAATTGCTATGTATTTGTTTTACAAATTTGTGTGTATATTGCTGTTTTTTTGTGACTTGCAACTGGACTTGAACGCAATCAAAATAAGATTATTATAATGTCTTCCCAATCTCTAACAATCTGAACTATCTATTTTCAATCGTTTTAATGAATTTTTGCTCATCTAGCTAAAATAAAAACACCAGATATTTGTCTTGTCTTTATTTTTCTTTGCCTGATAACTTAGCGTTTTCTTATGTTTTATACAAGTTTATCACGAAAAGTCGTAAATTTTCTCGTGTTCTAGACTAATAAAAACAGAAAAGTAACTTAATTATGTAGATTCCTTGATATATTTTCATTTTCTGCAAAAACAACGCTAGACGCTTCGAAATAGGGGACGATGTTTGTCTGTTATGCTAAGGAGTCTAGATTGAGAACCTCATTTCTTGTCTAGACGAGATCTTTTGTTTTCTACGTCTATTGTATTTCCTATATTTAGAACTACAGAATATTTGCCACGAGCTAATTATACTTGGCACTTTTAAAACGTCTCATATTCTAAGCTTTGCTCTTTCGGAAAAGTCAAACAAATTCTATTCGGTGCACGATTTTGCTTGCCTAAATTATGTTTGGAAAGTTTTAAAGTAGATACGCTATCTGAAAAATTTCACTTTTTTCTTAATATTTTTATTAATTTTTTAGTATTTTTTGCTACATAGAAAGTGAATAAAAAAATGCTTGTTTGTATGTTACCTACGTTACTTTTACTTGATCATACATCCATCAACCTACAACAGCACCCATATCTAGATTGGTGTTTTTATTTACCTCACCTCACCTGATGTTAAGTGACGATGCGGTCGATGGTGTAACGCGCTTACCCAAAAGATACCTATTCACTCGCGACTGGAAGACCCCTAAGTTGTATCTGTAAACACAGACGCAGGTAGAGAATTCCAATCCTTGGCAGTACGTATGATAAAAGAAGAGGCGAATCGTTTTGTTCGCGTAAATGGTATATCTACCATGAAGTGGTGGCGCCTTTTTATATCCCTGGATGTCTGATTAAAGAAGTCTCTCTGGAGTCTCTGCTTACTAGTTGATCGCCGTTGATGAGCTTCTTGGCTATCCTCTCAATAGCTTCCAGTATCTGCAGCTGGTATTTGGCAGAACCATCCCAGAGGTGAGAAAAGTACTCCATACACGACTGGACTTGCGCTTGGTAGAGATTGAGCAACTGTCCCGTTGCGAAGTATTGTCTCACCTTAGACAAAATTCCAAGCTTTTTGGAGGCTATCTGGGCTTTAGACAATATAAGAGCCGAAATTGAGACTTGGTGTTAATGAGATGCCTAGAAGCTCAAGCTGGTCATTTATCGGCACGGACACATCCCTGAAAGTAGGAGCCAGTTGAAATGGACTTCATTTGGCGGAGAAAAGACACGCCTGGGTTTTAGCAGCATTAAATTTAACCAGATTGGCATCGCCCCAATCGGAGACTGCCTTCAAGGAAAAGTTCGAGCGCTTCACCATCGTTTCTCTATAAGACTGGATTTGTAATGCACTGGTACGTGCACTAGACATATAACTCTCTACAACGGTGCTATTATCTGCGTACCCAAAAATACCGAGTTTTAGCAGGTGATTGACATGCAGTAGAAAAAGCGTTGCAGACAGTACTGACCCTTGAAGAACACCGGCATTTATTGCCAATTGGTCGGATGAGCAGCCAACAATGACTATACGAATCGACCGTTCCCTCAAGAAATCTAATATCCAGACACAAAAACCAGTGGAAGGGCCATATGAAGGAAGCTTGCTAATAAGGCTGTCGTGCCATACCTTGTCAAAGGCTTTAGAGATCTCAAAGAGAGATGGCGAGCGCCTCTCCATGATTCTCAATGGCCTCGCTCCAAATGTGAGTGGCCATATGCTAGAAGATCCCCAGTAGACTGGTTTCAGCGAAACCCGTACTGTCGGTCACTGAGGAGATTGTTTGTTTCTGGGTATGTTAGGAGCCTGTGGTTCAGTACAAATTTCAGTTATATTACCGTCAATGAAATGTTGCAAAACAAAACTAGCCCTGCATTATCTTCTTCTTGGTCATGTTTGGCTTGACCAACGCCGCTCTTCTAATTTATAAACTTATTAAATATAATATTATGTTTCTTTGAAGTGTCTCACACTTTATATTTTTTGTAAATTGTTAAACACAATCCAAAATTTCATCGTACCGACGGGACTCGAACCCACACCCCCCGGATTACACGTCCAGGTGCTCTGCCAATTAAGCCACGGTTCGATACATCGATACGACGAAATTAGTGGATTGCATTTGTTAACCCAATTATGCATTGGTGGGTGCGGGTTCGAGTCCCGTCGGTACGATGAAATTTTGGATTGTGTTTAACAATTTATTAAATATATATTTAATTATTTTTATAAATAAAATTATATTAACATTATTAAGTTTATAACTGACCCGATAAAAATCATCTGTTTCTATGTTTCAGCTTGCAGTGTCCAATCACTAGAAGACTACGACTCTCCTAGGGCCCCTCTACTTCGACAGGTATCTCTTGACGAGGAGAGACCTGATGACTGTCAAGGACATTGGCGAGGGCCTGATCTTATGGGAGAGGAGGAGGAGAGAGGAGTCAGGCTGTTCCGGGCTTTGTTGCTGCAGCATTTGAGGCTGGAAGAGCTGAGGCCACCGCCTTGTATGGTGGCGGCTGCTAAGCCTGAGCCGAGGTTAGCTGATGCATGAATAATCAGATAGTTTAATTGTAATTGATTAGGTGGGAAATTTCGTAATGAAATGTGGAACGAGCTTCTAGCTGTGGTCATCCTACTGTGATACAATGTTGGGTACTTATTTTACAACACATTTCTGACAGTCAGGAGTCTATATATACTACTGAGTCTGACACTAGTCGTCTGGTGACCACGATCAAAATTATTGTTTTGGCGCGATAAGTCCCGTATTATAATATTTATAACTGTGTTCAAATAGAGATAGTTTGAAGTTTACAATAGTCAAGAGTCTTTTAGATATAATCTTAATACATTCTTTTTATATTTAGTAAAGAAAATTCATTATTAATGCTGTTGGATTTAATTGTCTAACGTGATGTGTGTTGTGTCATACAATAAATACCAAAATGATTTAATAATAAACATGTAGCTCCGTCTTATTCCTAAAAATACCTAGGATGTAAGGGTTAGAGTTAGCAAGATCGCTGTAAATAACATCAAAACTTTGCAAGGGCTTTACAAGTCTTCTTCGCAAAACTTTCTCTTCTTTTCTCACAAAACTTCTTGACAGTACTTTTAAATATTAAGATTCGCCAGATCACACCTAATGAAAACATTTATTTAGGTATTTTTTATCCAAACCATGTCTTGGGTGTGCAAATTATTACACGAAAGATTTATTGAACTGCCAAAATCAGGCGTGATTAGTTGACGCAAGAACAGTCTCTATTTTCAACCGCCTTCCAATAAGAAGGAGGTTTTCAATTCGTCTGAATTGTGTGTATGTTTTTTCGCGATTACTCCGTCAATTGTGAACCGATTGATTCTTTTTTTGATCGGTAGGGTACGTTTTCGAGCTGGTCTCATTGTATTGCATTTTATTGAGATCTGATTAGTATCTCTAGAGATATGACGATAAACGTCTCAAACTTGCTACTGAAATTGACTCGGGGGGCATGGAAGTCGGTTGTTTTAGTTTTTAAACTATCAGTAAAACTTTCTTGTGAGTAGACTGGACAAATATTTTTTTGTAAATGGCATATTATTTCTCGTAACTCCAGAGGCTGGTTCAACTACTGGCGTGACTGGCGAGCGTTAGAGCGTGCTGCCCGAAGGTTCAGGGAGACGAAGGCACGCGGCAGGCTGGCTGCCAGAGCTGCTCATATCCCCCTACTCAGCTTAGATGAAGTCGAGTTTGAAGATATTATGCAGGAGATCTGTCAGGTGAGAGACACACATCTGTCAGAGGAGAGATAGATATCTGTCAGGTGGGAGATATAGACATCTGTCAGGTGAGAGATAGACATCTGTCAGGTTAGAGTCAGAGAACTGTCAGGTGAGAGATAGACATCTGTCAGGTGGGAGATATAGACATCTGTCAGGTGAGAATTAGACATCGGTCAGGTTAGAGTCAGAAAACTGTCAGGTGAGAGATAGACATCTGTCAGGTGAGAGATAGAGATCTGTCAGGTGAGAGATAGATATATGTCCGGTGAGAGATATTGGTCTGGTGGTGATAATATGACTCTCAAACGTTGTGTCCTGCAAGAACATAGTAAGTCTATGTAGTGGCGGCAGATTTCGTCCTTGATGGTAACACGTTACTTTTGGATAGCGACTTGCTACCTAAAAGTTCCGGTGGAACATCGATGTATAATGCTTATACCATCTGTAGATGATCACCGATGAACGTACATAGAAAAATTCATTGGTGCAACGATAGGATTCGAACCGGTGACCTCCCAGATTGAATATAGGTACGTAATCCTTTGCGATTGTACATATTATCATTTTAAAAATCAAATGTCTTCCACGAGAAAAAAACCATAATCTTTTGCAGCCTGTTTGATTCCACTGCTGGGTATAGGACCTCTCTTAGTGATATCATTCTTCATGGTCCAGTGCCTTCCTAATCCAAATTTGAGAATAATTATACCGTTCAAAAGGAAAAACAAGAACACAAAATAAATTCAAAACATCTAATGTGTTCCGGCAGCTATCCTTGAGAGCCAGTTCCCATTCTAGGCCTAGCGTGCTTCATCACTTATCAACAGGTGAGATAGTGGACATTTTTTATTATTTGGAAAATGTATTTCAGTTTCCTAATTGGCCAACCTGTTGATTCTGCATTTATATAACTGTGTAAAGCTTAAACGCTTACTTAATACTGTGACATAATTCTCGTCACGTAATATACATAATTCAGAATTCCGTAAAGCCAGCGTTTTAAGTCTTCAAAGATTAAGGTGCTACATGGCACGAATCAGTAATTACTACGGCTGCTCGGTTACATTCATTAATTACATAAGCTTCTAGTTACGAAAAGCCGTAATTAGAATAATAGTAAATTATGGTACAAGTGAGTAGTGTTGGTGATTACCGCTGAGGCGCCATTGAGACCCGAGCCATTAGGTGAGGGTCTTAAGATAGCCGAGGACGGTAATCATCAATACACACGTGTATCATACGACGTTTTTCAACACACTCGTGAATTTAAACAACACTTACTTTGTTTAAAATTTTAGTGCGCTAATAGATATTTTTCCTTGGAGTTTTCAGGTAGTAAATTTTCCATAACGTTAGGGGCTTCACATCTTATTTTGGGGGGTGTACAACATAAATAATTTTCTTCATAACTAGTACTTGTAGACATTTTAATTAATTAATAAATATAATTTCATCAGTGAAAACGAGTTGTTAATTTTTTTTGCAATGGTGGGAAAAATTAATTAGTTTTCCTATGCGCGCGCATCTAACAATGGCGATCCGCCATAGATTAAAAGAATGAGGTTTCTTTTTTAGGGTTCCGAACCCAAAGGGTACCAACGGAACCCTATTACTGAGACTCCGCTGTCCGTCTGTCTGTCTGTCTGTCTGTCTGTCCGTCTGTCACCAGGCTGTATCTCATGAGCCGTGATAATTAGACGGTTAAAATTTTCCCAGATGATGTATTTCTGTTGCCGCTATAACAACAAATACTAAGAACAGAACAAAGTTAAAAATTAAAGAAAAGTTTAAAAAAAGTTTTTTACGATAGCGCAGCGCCACCTATCTAGTTGCTAAGATGGCGCTATCGTCTTTACCTTAATCTGAATCTCGGAAGCGGCTCCAACGATTAAATAAAATTTAGTATACCTACAGGGGATTTCGGGGGCGATAAATCGATCTAGATAGGAGTCATTTTCAGAAAATGTTGTTTTATTCGTGTTTTCAATAATCAACTTTATTGATTATCAACTTAAAATATGACTCTTCCCGACATCTATTGGCGAGTAGACTACTGTATCAGTAAAGCAGTTAGTTGCTCTCAATTAAAAAAAATAGTATTATTATTCGTCAATAGATGTCGGGAAGAGTCATATTTGTCTGTTTAAGTGCCAAAAAATACCGAGCAAAGCTCGGTCAACCAGATATTTAATAATATTAATTACTACAATTACTATTACTACTATTACTATTACTACTATATAATACTATTCTACCTTTGTGTTAACGTTTACTTAGTTGGTGTTAGAAGTTCGTTAGAAATTCGATAGATGGCGTTCGGAACCCTCCGTGTGCGGGACAAAGTCTGACTCGCACTTGGCCAGTTTTATTTTGGTTTATCGCGGATAGCGTATTATTAACCACGTACATAATGGGTAATTTATAGCTTTTACAGAGAAAACAAAAGTTATATTTGAGTGAAAGTCTTGTTTATTAAACACGTACAAGTTGAAATTATCTATTTAAATACGAAGTTGCATGAGCAAATGACTTCAAATGAGCAAGCAAAAGGTACATATATTAATTTATGTGTACTGTATTGAACACGATCTTTTTTGTATCGAAACTTTTTTAAGAACAAAGCAACTCAACCAATAAAATTAAAAAAATATCTATAACTCACTTGTGAAATAGCAATGAAAAGTCTCATTGTTTTTTTTTTTTTGTTTTTGTTTTTTGTTTTTTTTTTGTTTGATTACAGGTGTCATTATGTGCCTAACAGGCATGACCAGTCCCGCGACACTGCATACATAATTAAATAACTCAGAATTATGAACGTACTTTGTACCAACCAACACTGCAAGAAACAAATAATAAGCATAATACCACAGATTATATAATAGTTACTACGTAAATAATACTTTCCGTTGTTAGGTAGGCTACACAGTGCTTTCACAATTCGGGTATCAACAATGTAGGGAAGTGCCAACTCTTATAACGTAGTAAAGTGATTCAGTACTCTGTGAACTAAAACACTAGTTTAGTTTTATATAAAAAATTGAGATGATTAAGATTTTAAATAAAATATAACATTAAAATACTGCAATAGGCTATTTTGATTGAAACACCGATCACAGCGCATGACGTCACGCCTATAAGGTTTTCTTGAAAATTTTATTAAATTTTGGATAACCCATGTGTATTCACTGTCGCAGATTATATAATAGTTACTACGTTTTAAGTATGTCATTAATTGTGTGTGACGTCACAGCCATGACAAATGTGAGCTGTTTTTGCGCACTATTGAAAAAATTTGAAAAATTGCTTTAAACTTCGTTAAACTTAAGTTAATTACCGAAATATAGGTTTTTTCGTAAATAGTAGATAGTGAGCAAATGTTTGCCTATCCAGCATTAAAAAAATGTTATGAAATGTCAAGGAATTTCATTGAACCTTCTTAGACCGGGCACTATAGAAGAACATTCATAAGCCAAAAATTAAAAAAATACTTTCCCGCCCTAGGGAAGAAATGACCTATTTTGCGCGCACTTATCGAGGAACAAACCATAACTTTTCGAGTAGATGGTATGAAAAGGTTTTTTAACTAACTTTACAAAAGCAGGAGGTACAACATGGAATCTTTCAAAAGAGGCTTTAAGAGAATCTTGACAGGTCGGCCCGGCCACACATGAGTGGCCCCTCTAGAGTTGCAAGTGTTCATAGGCAACGGTGACTACTTCCCATCAGGTGGGCCGTTTGCTTGTTTGCTACCTACATCATAAAAAAGGTAAACAAGTTTGTTTGAATGTTGCTTATGTATGGTGAAACGGTTGGAACGGTTGCATACATGTAAATATTTTATGTGTGCACAAAACAGTACTTCTGCTATTCTGTGGATGTGTGTGTCTGTCTGTGGTCGTAGCTCCCCAGAAAGTAGCAAAACCACTTCTGTTGTTCTGACTGTTCTCCTAAACGGATAAACTAAATGTGTATTATGTTTCTTTGAAGTGTCACACTCTTAAATGTGTATTATTATTATTATATTTAATATGTTATCAAACGACTTCCAAAAAGGAAGAGGTTCTCAATTCGTCTATATGGTGTTGTTTTTTGGGGTTCCGTAGTCCTGACAAGGAACCCTTATAGTTTCGTCACGTCCGTCTGTCTGTCTGTCCGAGGTTTTGCTAAGCGACTGCTAATACTAGAAAGCTGTAATTTTGTGGGGGTATGTAAATGAATGACGCCGACAAAGTGCTGAAATAAAATTGAAAAATTTTTTTTTTTAGGGTAGCTCCCCTATATGGAAGTGGGGATGAAATTTTTTTTCTTCGTCTACCCCATCGTGTGGGGTATCGTTGAATAGGTCTTTTAAAATGACTAAAGGGTTCCTAATACTATTTTTCGATTGAATGCTCCATTTACGAAATATTAAACTTTAAAGTGCAAATTTTTGTTCCAGTAGGGCGTCCCCACTCCCCCCCCCCTCTAAAAGCTACACTGCTGGTTTGAAAAATCTGGAAAAAATCGTGATAATGGCGCATTTCATGAACTTTAAAGGAAAATTATAGCGGTTAAGATAACTTTATTAGTTAGGCAGTAATAGTCGTTGAACTTGGGTGTTGGATAATTTTGTACCAAATACGAAATCCTTAGAATAAATCCTTTAAAGTGACAAAGACGGAGTACCTAGTTGCTTGTTTATAACGGGTAAAGACTTGCATTAAATAACATGCTACTACGGAACCCTACACTGCGCGTGGCCCGACACGCACTTGGCCGGTTATTTTTGTTTCGCGATGTTACGTGATTAATCCGTCAATTGTGAACCGATTCGTTAAAATGTGTGTCCTCCCCCCCCCATCCTCCCTCTAACTTTTAAAGTATGGGAGTGAAAAATCTAAAAAAATTATATGCTGTAGATCTCAATAAAAACTAACAAAGAAAATTGGTTTGAACGAGATACAGTCAGCAGTTTTTGAGATATAGCGACCGCAAAGATAACTTTGTTTTTCTTACAAACACTATGAAAAACAAAGTTAATTTTTTAGTTGCGAAAAATCATAGTTCTAGAATACTTTACTGTGTTACGGAACCCTACGAGTGCGAGTCCGACATGCACTTGGCCAGTTTATTTTAATCGGTGGAGTACATTTCCGAGTTGGTCCCATTGTAATCTCATCGATATCTGATTAGTAATATCCAGAGATATGACCACTAAAACTAAAACTGACTCGCCGGGCACGGAAGTCGGTTGTTTTAGTTTTTAAACTATCTTAATTATTTTTATTTGAGATGTGACTTAATCGGGATGGTTAAACTGCAATTAAAGAAAAACTGATCGGAAGATTAGCGCTCTTTTCTAGCCGAGGAGAGATTTTAATCGATTTGCAATTTGGTATCACGTTACTTACAATATTTTTAATTTACATGTGATTTGATACATTATTATTATTTTCTATTTTACTATTGAATTTAGCAGACGTTGTCCTGCTCGATCGCAACATTATCTACCGTATTAAATTGCGAATCTAAACCATTTAGATACCCACACAATTACAAATCATCAAAATTAGTCCAACTGTTTAGAAGGAGTCCAGGGACACACACACACGGACAGTATAAATAAATATATAATGAAGACACACCTATTAATGTTATAATAATTAACATATGAGAAGGGAATGTTGTGGTGTCGTAGAAGATGTAGTGATAAAGATAGAGAAATCCCTTTCTCTTTTTTATCTTTTTCATCTTTACTCTGCTTAGATGGTTTGGACATCTCGAAAGGATAGATGAAGAAAGACTGACAAAACAGATTTATAAGACGAATGTGAATGGCCAAGCCGTTAGAGGTTGACTTAGGCGAAAGTATCAAGACCAGATTGGAAACATTTTAAAGAAAGGCCAAGTCAAAAGTACCTATAACCGGCGAGCATGTAGGAAGGCGCTCATGAAAGTGGGAGAAGCGAAAGACGTGTGTCTGAATCGTAGCATGTGGAAAGAAGTACCCCAGTCTCTGCCTACCTCAACGGGAAAAAGGCGTGATTTTATGTATGTACTCGTATGAATATTTAATATCAACTTTATTCCTCTTAGGCTGTAGCACACGTGGAGCAGCGAGCATTGGTGGTGCTAGCGTTTTTATGTGAGGTGTGCGCACGCGCTGTGAAATATGGTGGGTGGTGCCGGGCGGCTGATTGGGCGGCCAGGCACGTCGCCAAGTGCGCTACGCCCTGGGCTATACGACATGGAGGCTGGGTGAGTAGTATTACTATAACAAATAGTCTTGATTCATTATATTATACATATTATATCATTTTTTTTATCATATACAGCACACAGCTTTTGAGATAGACCATTCCAAGCCCAGCGTGTATACCATTTTCGAACACATAATCGCTTATCACCAGGCAAAATAACTACTATTGCATTTAGTGTATTTTATTTCAAATTATTGATATTTTATATATTCACTAATTATGTTTTTATTTCCAGAGTGCTGTAGTAGATAAAGCAGGAGGCACACGAAGAGATGAGACAACTCTTCTAGCAGGCGCAGCAGTAGCAGCATTACTGGCCTTCTGGTTATTTTGCAGGTCACGCTTGCGTCACACACTGCTCTAAAACTACCCTACATTTCTAACAGGGATTTGTAACGACGCCATCTCTTGGCGGGAGTCGGAACAAACTTTGTAAGACTTTGAAATAATATTGACGAATTATTCGCGATATCCTAATAAAATTAGGTCTGTACCTACTTCGCAAGTCTTACATAATCGATGGTTCTGAAATGTTTGGTAACTGGCAGGCTCCAGTGGTAAATCAGCAGAGGATGGAATAATGACATTTAAATGTCCAACATTTACTTACTTTGACAATGTATTCGTATTTATGTGTGTAGTTTTAGGGTAAATGAAAGTTCTGATTTTTGTAATATATATTTTTAAAGTTATTTATGAAATATATTAATAATGCTAAAAAGCATAGCAGGAATATACTTATATCCTTAGTATCCTCGTTTAATATGTAAGCATTTTAATTGTCTTTTTAATTAAATATTCAAAAAGTTATTCTGTTACTGTAACTGCAATCATATTGTAATATTTATTCTGTGATATTGTTTTGTCTCTGAGATGTCTAAATGTATGATATTATTAATAGTTAAAGTAATTATTGTAAAATATTACTATTATAACGAAACACCAAAAGTGCTTCAATGCTTGAGTCATGTTTTAGTTTTATCTCAATTTAGAATCTTGTTATTTTTTTATATATGAAAAGATTGGGTAAATGTAGAATACTTTATTATTTAATTTTATACTGGAAAAACAATTAATTGGCTTAATTGACTTAGCAAAAAAAAATTGTTCAAAAAATCGGGATGATTATATCTATATATATATATATGTTTTATTGATTTATTTATGAGAGTACTCACAAAGTCAAACTTATGTACTTAATTGTATAAAATTTACTTAATGTTTTACTAGTTGCACCCTATGGCTTCGTCCGCGTTAAAAAGTATCCTGTAATATGAATCTAGGTTTTATAATATCTGTATTGTATGCCATGTTTTATCTAAACCCTTTTAGCCGTTTTTGTGAAAGAGTGAAGACTGTTTGGGATGGGATAGTTGCGTTCAGTGGATTGGACTTAAGTCAGTCAGTTGTTCAGCGTTTCGTTTTACTATACTGCTACCTGCCAATTACAGCAAGCACGATTCTATCTTAGATTGCATCTATACTTAACATCAGGTGGGACAGCGGCAGCGGCAAGTTTTTGTGTAAAAAAATCTATGTCAATATCTAGTCAAATCTATAGGTATATTCTACAGTTTAGATTTTACTCTTTATTATTCCAACTGAACAAACATTATATTTTATTATCCTACTAACTACGTTCTACTTATTCTTACCATATTTAAATCTTTATTGTTTCCATCCATACTTCCATACTAATAATATTATAAAAAAGTTTGTTACTCTGTCACTCTGTCTGTTTGTTACATAATCACGCGTAAACGGACTAACTGATCTTACTGAAATTTAACAAGTACCTAGATTATTTATAGCATGAGTATGAACATAGGCTATTAAATTCTTGGTGAACGTGAACGAAGTCGCGGGAATCAGCTATTTTTAGGGTTCCGTACCCAAAGGGTAAAACGGGACCCCATTACAGTCCGGCAAGTATAACTTGGCGCGGCTGTGCGCCACTGTGCTTTTACTTTGTACTTTGATAACAGTTTCTCTTAAACCACTTTTGATTACTTTTGGCATTATTGAACTATTTTAATGTAGCAGATTTATCAACAATAATGTCGTTGTAATCTATCGTCCATAGATGGCGTTATATTGAAATGCTGATCCCTAACACCTTTGTGTTTACTTCCACTTGACGTTAGATGGCGTTATAAGAAATAAGCGCGGCTCACAACTCTGTTTTGATAAAATGTTTATTTAATTATTATGTTATGCTGGCGAAAAATTGTAGTGGTATTTTTTTGCTCGATCTTATAATATACTGTAGTGTGGTACGGAACCCTACGAGTGCGAGTCTGACTTGCACTTGGCCAGTTTATTTCTAAATCATCTATATTTATTCTATATTTTCTAATCAGAATCAGTTAGACTGAAAGTGATTTTTTCGCTTTGAAAATTAATCTACCAATTTAATAATTATGATATTTTATGTTGTATAATAAATTAAGAGCTAAATAGATATTTAGCTCTTTTTAACCGACTTCAAAAAAAGAAGGAGGTTTATCAATTCGACCGTATATATTTTTTTTGTTCTAAAAAATCATATGTACAGTATTTGCGTTTGTGATATATTATCTAGTGAATAAAGAAGATATTGCTGTAACGTGATTTAATTTTTTAATTTATTATTGTCCCACTGCAGATTTTATTTTTATACCAAATTATCATCATCATCATCAACAACCTGAGTCGGTCCACTGCTGAACGTAGGCCTCTCCCAAGATGCGCCACTGAGCCCGATCTTCGGCTCTGCTTTTCCAGTCACTGCCCATTTATACCAAATAATATTTGCCAATATTAGTCATCATCATTATCAGCCGGTGTCCGTCCACTGCTGGACGTAGGCCTCTAGACTAAAGTTATCGATATAGCTCAACGGATTAGTAAGCTGAAGTGGCAGTGGGCTGGTCATATCTGCCGCAGGACTGATAACCGTTGGTGTAGACTTGTCATAGAGTGGAGACCGCGAATAGGCAAACGTAGTGTAGGACGTCCTGTGTGGAGTGACGACATACACAAAGCGGTGGGCAGTGACTGGAAGAGCCGTAGATCGGACTCAGTGGCGCACTTAGGGAGAGGCCTACCTACGTCCAGCCAATATTAGTAAACAGCCTCCATTTTTGATATTGGTAGGTGGTGGTGGGAATATTTTATCGATGTTACCGGTGGATGGAGCATGGAGTTTTGCCTGACATGCTACTAAAAAATAGCTTACCACCGTTAAGAAACATAACTGCCGGAACACCGTAAGGTTACTTACGATGTTCCGGCAGCAAACAGCCCTTGAGAGTCAGATCATTCTAGGCTCGTGTTCACCATCATCGCTTGCCACGAGGCGAGATAGTAATCAAAAGCTAGCCTAGTTATCATTTAAGATCGTTTATAAAAACTAAAAGAACCGACTTCAAATGCCGCGCTATTAATTTTCAGTACCAAGTTGAGGTTTATCTCCATATCTCAGGAGATACTGAACATATCTCGATTAAATTTAAATGAAACCACCTGTAAAGTCTACCTTATTAAATCTTAAAATAAATAATTATTTTTTTTAATCAGTTAAGGCGTCTTCGTGTAATCGGTGAACATACATTAAAAAATATCCGACGAACTCTCCTCCATTTTTGTGAAGTCGGTTAATAAAAAAAATATATTTAAAGAAATATCAATCATTATCGACGCTTTTTATCATGAATACAGGTAAAATAAAAATAACAAGTCACATTTCACTCACTATTTTATAATTTTTATTGTAATTTTTCATAATACCGTCGACAGCTGAGGCGCGGGCACGCCGTTGCTCATTATTATACATCAAAATCAATAAACACTAATAAAAACAATTATTTATCAATATCTGCTCGCAATAAACTAGTAAAATTTAAAACTATCACAATTTGTAAATCGTCAACAATCATTAAAAGCTTTGATAAGGGCAACAATTCAATATTTTACAGCAAAGTTTTACATGCGACTAAAATGAGAGAATAGAAAATTGTACAAAGTATGGCGTTTTGGAAGATTTTATGAACACGTTTCAGTATATGAAAACTATTTAATAATTCAATAGCATTCTATTTCCAAGCTTTTATCAACGATTTTGTTCCAAAACACCATAATTCTGGAGCAGGTTTATGCACCTAGCAGAAAAACTATTATAATACTGCTAAAACATTCCAAAATCACAATTATCCGACCTAAAAAAACCCGTACAGACCTCGCGTCCTTTCTTCTCTTTACTCGTTAGGTACAACATGATGAAAATACCTAAAACTTATCTACACTTCTTTAAAATCAATAACATTTTTTTAATTCCTTTTTACTTAATTTGTAATATCACTATTAACAACCTACGCTGCTATCTCGATTCCGACATATTTTGTACCATCATTTGATTGCTTCGTTTCGTTTATCAATTTAAAATAACATTAAAAATAAAATTATATAGAATATCAAATATATAGATAATAGAATATAAAATATCAAGCAAAAGAGGAAATAATTAGTTTCCAACTAAAATCAGCGAAACCGTCCTTTCTGATAGATTTTAGACATTAAAAATTTTGCTCATCGAAATCGAGATGTTGCAGCAATAAACATAATGGATGACTAGGTTCACATCGCTTTCCTTGACAAGTCCATTTAAAGCTGAATTTAGATTACAATACACATCTTCCACTTCCTCCCATCACATTTATGTAATGTACAAACGTATCAAAATATAAATACACACATATTTGGCATATTAGGCCAAATCACACACACATGTTATATTTTGTTGAAATACTATGTGTGTGGTTTGGCTTAATGTGTTACGCAGTTGATACTTTGATTCTAAAATCAAATAATTTTGATGGCAATTAGCACTGTGTGGCTAATTATTGCAGCGTAATTGTGTTTTATTGACGTATTTATGTTTTGCGTGAAATAATGTATACTTGCGGGAGAAAACTCAAGAAGATCTGTATTATAATCTACGACATCATTTATTTGATAGTGGTGTTCATATATACACAGACTATGTCTAAGAAAACAATGTGCTAGTTAAACTTTTTTATCATCAGCGATAATTTTTATACTTTATATATTTAATTTTATATAAAAACCATCACTCTAGTAACAATCTACCTGGATATAATCATATATTTCAATTTGTTAGTAAACATTTTGATGATAGCATTAAGCCTAAACTTAAACTACAAAGGAGTATTAAAAGATATAATTTTAGAGGCGTCGTTTAGATCGACGCCGAAATATTTAACTTTATAAGAGACTACTGAGTAGTAACGAAGATTTTGAAAGTTAATGAGAACTAGCTGAGCTTGTGCTATTTGGTACTGAACAAATGCAATTTTAATGTAACTACGTGGTTTGAAATGCAAGAAGGCGAATTTTGAATTGTGAGGACATATACACGTAAAATCAACGAAAATTGAGCTGAGTAACTCATCTTAATTATTGTATCTTTAACTTTCGTTGATTCTACCGTAGAATTATATTATAATTACTTAACGACCGTATATCGGTCGGAACCTACCCCGACTATACAAACAATATGGAAGGATGATAATTTACAAATTCTAATTACATTATACAAGAGATAGATAGAAATAACTAGTGTACAATATAAGTATTTATTAATAGCGTATAGATTCGCGTTTTATGCATTACATACGAACGCTTAGTATTGGTGCTTTCGGTATACTAAAATACACGTAGTAAGAGGTTATTTATATTTTATAGCACTCTACGGCTTTTCTAGCACGAATCGTTATCCGTTTAGAGTACAAAGTTCCTTTCGAATCTTAAAATTAATTTTACAGAATGGCCACTACGTTACAGTACAATCGCTGAATCAGATTCTCAAAGTCGGAAGAGAACGTTTCAAGAATTAGTCGAAGAGAGAATGGTAGAATCAAAAGAAGTAGATATCATTGAAACTGTCGGTAGTGGCGCCGCTAAGCGAACTACAGAAGGCTATCAAATCCAAGCTTATAACATAGGTATAGATACTATGAAATCTGAAGAGAGATGAATTTCTAACTTTACAAATACGTCATAAGCATGCTCTTATCACAGATTATGAACTAATCGAGTGCGGTACCTACCGATATGTCCTTATTTGTCTCGATAACATTCGTAATGCATGCGACTTACTTTATCACATTAAAAGCTGTTGATGACACTTTGGCAAGTCAGTGTAAGTTTGCAATGACTGCAATTATATCACATCTGATCAGTTTATGGTGATTGTCTACGTCTTCAACTGCAATCTTTTAAGTAGCAGACGAGTTTGTTAATTTAACATTCTCTGTTTTTTTTTGGCCCGCTCTAGTCAAAAACATAATACATTACTATCGTAGTTGTTTGAATGTTTGATAGAATACATTAGATATGTTTTATTATACACAAACACCCTGGCTCTATATTTTTAAAATAGACATGAACTTAAATGAATTTTCAATGTTTTCTGTGTATACAAAAGATCTTTACATAGAATATGTAGTACCAATATTTTCTTTTTTACGAACATATAATATAAATAAAAATAATATTTTTATAATGTTTTTTCATTCTCGCAGTCTATGTAAACCTAGTAACGAATGCCAAGATATCATCAACATCATGATTAGTTAAACTATTCTGTATAAATCATCTATTTGACAAGTTCCTTGGTATCAATTGGGTTTGAATGTCAAGTCGGAGCAAATCTAAGATTCGCCGTAATACTTGTGCGCATTCATATTGTTAGAATCGTCGAAGAAGTCATGTCACTTCACATATTGAGCGATACTATAATGGTTGTTATTTGTTTAAAGCTTATCATATATTATAATTTAACTATCTAGTCTAGATTATTTATTGCTATGTCATATAGGCGGGTTATTAATATACAAATTAATTGAGGGTAATGTCAATTAACATAATCTTTGATTTTATTTCCATTCATCATCAGTGACTGTTTACTGGCTACATAATTGAAGAACAGACATTATAGTCGCGAAAGCTTTAGATTTGAAAACAAAACTATGGACGGTTATATGGATGTCAAAGATGAACAATCTCATAGAATTGACTGAACCGTTCCAGTTTAACTTCTAATTAAAAGAAGTAGAGAGACTTATAATATTTAGAAAGATGACAATTGAAGAATTGACTATAAATCTATTAAGCCTTTTGTCGTTACACCCGTATCTTCTGTAGAAACATAGAATAGAAGAGCACAAAAACAAACCACCGATACAATAGACTTTATATTACAGATTACAATTCGTAAAGAGAGTGTAAAAATCTAGCTACCGTATAATATCGTAGAGCGGGACCAATGCGCTCTACATATCAGTACTCCTCTATAAGACTACGATAGTTTTGCATTCTCAGATTTCTGTAATCTGAGCTTGCATCTATTCAATCATCATGTGTTTATAAAGACATTATTGTTTCTGTAAAAATATCGAAGCTAAATGTTATAAGTTCATTATGAACTCTTAGGCACATTTTATGTAGTATGAATAATAATAAAAATTTGCATTTGCCCCGCTCCCATTCACTTACAATCTCTACTTGTGTATTTACATCTCTTTTGTTTCTAACCATTTGTGCTGAGACAACAACCATTTATACACTGAACCGTGGCAATGCATTTTTACTTTTTTTTTACAACAACTCATGGACTGCAGGTCACGATGACCAAAATCAAATCCAAAATAATGAGACGCATCGCTACCACCTTAACAATAAAACGAAACGAATCTATATTTACAAAAATAGATACAATATTATTTAACACATACGACTCTAATATATTATTCAGAACTTATTTGTAAAACTTCTTTAAAGCGCCATCAAGTTTTAATGAACAATTACTAACATTCATATAAATAACTACAGTCTCTATTGATGGCTAAATACATTATAATTTTTGATACAAAAAAATTGTATCTCTGTATTTATACAATTCAAAGTCTTATAATTAATTTGTAACAGAAGCTTCGTCGTCAATTATTGCATTTACATTAGGAATCTATTTTATCGCTCTTTTATATTCTTCTACTATTTCATTTTGTTCGTTACTTATGCGTATTGGTGCTTACTTAAGTCTCTCTTTTACATTTTACACATTTGCTATTACAAGCTTTACAATATCAAAACGTCTAAATTAATTCTATTCGGCAAATGAATCACAACATAAAGTACGTAACTTGAGCAATGTATTTTACTTCTGTTTTGTGCTACATTTAAACAACTAAAACACAAAACAAATTAACAACCTTCTAGAACTCTTGTTCCTTCTATATCCATATTATGTTTTTATATTATCAATTTATTATCAGGTAATATTGGAACTGTTTCAATGATAAGTCATTAGTACAAAAGTACTATTAACATTGTCGATCACTTCTTCTCTATAATAAGCCATTCCTTAAGTAGTCCTTGTCACTTTAATTTATAGCCGATTGACGTTGGCATAGATTTGCATTCATTATTTCATTATTATATTCATTCATTCATTATTGATAGCTAATTTTTGGACAAGTCTTCAGTGATGTTCGGGGCAGTGGAGATATCCGTACTCAAGCCCTAGGCTGACCGCCACAAACACGAAGTATAGTAAGAACATGGTGAAACCAAGTCCCCTGTTCATTTTCCACCTAAAGCAGGCGATGCTTAAAATCACGAAGATCAGCATAGCAAACAGAAGGACGATGCTGCAAATCATGCCTTTCGAGTTCACTTGTACAGGTTCTCCGTTAATTATACCATACAACAGCCAAGGCAGAGGCAACCTGAAACGAAAAAACACAAGTTATTGCAAAAGTTTTGTATAAAGCTGGGAATTCATGAACGGGCATGGCCGTCAAGGGCATGTCTGAGCTATGCCTGATCGTGAATTCTAAGTAACGGGCACGGGCGTGCCCACAGGCCCGTGCCCGCCGCGGATCCGTGCGATTGCATTTTGTCTGCGCTGTTTTATGAATTGTCTCAACGTGTATTCTCGCAACGGGCTGCCTGCAGATGGCAGACACGGTTGAACAGCGAGTAGAGTAAACGTGCGTAAAACAAATTAAAGTAAATATTACGAAAAATGAAAGGAAACAAACCTTTTTGGGAGTCATTCATATATATGAGGAATATATAGGAGTCATAAGAATGACTATATCATCATCATATATATATATATATATATACGCTAGCCTATAAGATATATATATATATATATATTGTGGCATATCTTTAACGACCTCATACATTTTCTCTCTCAAGGCTCACCAACAGCTACGTCCAGAAATGATGTTCATACGGGAGGAGCTGCGACAAGCTAAGATGCAGACTTTGGCTAATGAATTGATATACGTTACAAGGTCTGTATAGAGGATTTTTGTAGAAGAGCAGTGATAAACTTTAAGTGTATTTAAGATAAGTACCGTAGAGTTTTGTAGGCAATATATCTTTAATATGTGTGTCCCGTGTTCATATTTTATCTTGTCTAGGTTCCTGGTTCCTTTAGGGATGTAGCGTGCGGTAGGCCTCCTCCGGGGCTCCGTTACGTTACATTCCATTACGTTACAATATATATATATATATCTTATAGGCTAGCGTTTGACCAGTACCTCGCCTATTGGTAAGTGATGATGCGGTCAAAGATGGTAAGTACGCTAGGCCTAGAATGGGAACTGGCTATCAAGTATAGCTGCCGGAACTCATTCGATGTTTGGTTACAGATTTTCTAACTTGTGGGTTGTAGCTGGCCAGGCGGATACTAGATAGTGTCCACCATGCGAGGGTTTTTGGTTTCTTAACGATGTTTTTCCTTCACCGGAGGGCTACCGTAAAAAGCGCACACAAATTTTTCGATAGAAAAATCCATTGGTGTAACGGCGGGGATTGAACCTCTGGCATCAAAGCCGACCGTTCTCCCACTTACACTGCCAGGCCCTAAAATATTTTAATAAGGCTAGCGTTTGACCACTTTTGCACCTGTTGCTAAGTGACTATATAATAATAAACATATTTACCTACCGAAGTAGTTAATATAGCCTACGAGTTAAGGTAACCTATGAGTAAATTGAATTACCTACGAGCTACCGTAATTATTGAACCTTATTTTTTCATCGTTAGGATCCTTTTCTGGCGATGTCACAGAGCGCTACCAGTTAGTTTATTTATTTATTTGTATATGAATAAATCTGAACATTCAATAATAAAACCCAAAGAAAAATTATTTTCCAGGATATAACTTCGTAACAAGCAAAATGAAAATCTTCCAGTAGTAAAAATACTCAATTAAAAAAGTACAAATTTGATGTTGAGTTTAAACAATTTTATGTAAGTTGGCATTTGTTTGACCCAATATTTAGGGCAAGGTCTCGTTCTGAATTAGGCTGATAAATATCAAACTGTTATTTTTTATAGTAACTTTTCACCCCTGCGAGGGGTGGATTGTGTTATGACTAATAATAACGAGTCTAAGGTCATGCTGTAACCGATAAAGGTAAGCCTTGAGCGGAATAGATCTAAGCTATGGTTTCTATCAGATTGCGATCACGTCATACAAACAAATCTACAACTTAAATGGATTCTATCACGAACTTTATAGTAGGTTTCAAATAGTATATGTAGTATAGCAACTGTATAATAGCTTTAACTACCATCGAATTAATTACTTCCATGCTTATTTCGTAATAATAAAATATTGTTTGCTTGGATGACGTTATAATTATATTAAAAAGCCGTGAGTTTCAAATATGTGATTTAATTAAATCTTTATGTGTTACATTAACTGACACAGATGTATATATGCATGCCTTATAGTCAATCATTTTAAACTTCTGAAAGTATGGTAGAAAGCTATTTCTTTTGTAAAAATATGTATTTAGACTGTATTTCTTCCTTACTTAGAAATGAAAAAATAGAGAACAAAAACGTGGAATGAAATAGACATTGAAAATTATACCTTGTATATTATAGTAAGGAGAGTATAAGTTTAATCTTTATCTTTGAAGTATCTAAATCGAATCTCAAAGTTCTTTGAGAAAATATGAAATACAAACTAATATTTGAGCCTGATAAACATTGGCACTTCGAGTGCTTGACGAAGCAAGTAATAATATCCAACAAAAAATCCTTCAGTGCTCTCATCGAAAGAAACTGGAATTTGTCTTGAAAACTTACATTTCACAGCTATTCCCAAACTAAGGGTAGGGGCCAAAGAGCTTCGGCAATTTTCGACCTTGCGCCAAAAGATTTAGAGAATAAGTTTTGTCAGTAAGGTATTGATCCAAGTATGCGCCGAATGTAACGCTTGGGAAGTCCAAGGAAAGGATTGGCTTTGTGTGTTGTAAGCAAATAATGGTTTTCATATTTCTGTGCCAGTTTTGGGTCAACAATGTACTCATAAAGAGTATGGGTAAAGATGTTTGGAGTACCTATGGGATAGCCGTCTATCCTATACGGAAATATTAATGAGGGGAACCTGTATTTTATACAGGGTGCATATTTGAGACACGATCGTAATTGCAAGTACCTTTTTATAAGAGACAAGGAAGCGTTCAACCACTAATTACTTATTGATTTACAACAACTAGACAGAAACGTTATTAGGAGACTGTGTTTAATTGTATGCTATAGCATTAAACATTAACAAGTTTGGAAAAAAAATAAACTGGCCAAGTGCAAGTCGGACTCACACTCGTAGGGTTCCGTAACACAGTAAAGTATTCTATAACTATGATTTTTCGCAACTAAAAAAATATTTTTTTTTTTCATAGTGTTTGTATGAAAGCAGTCGCCATATCTCAAAAACTGCTGACTGTATCTCGTTCAAACCAATTTTCCGTGTTAGTTTTTATTGAGATCTACAGCATATATTTTTTTTAGATTTTTCTCTCCCATACTTTAAAAGTTAGAGGGGGGGGGGGACACACATTTTACCACTTTAGACGCGCCTATCTTTCAAATGATAGACTTTGAGAAAAAATGATTTTAGGAACTTCAATGTCATTTTTAAAGACCTATCCATAGGCACCCCACACGTATAGGTTTTAAGATTTTTTTTGTTTCAGTTCGATGTATGGGATGCCTCCCCTTAAACTTTTATATTTTTTATTTTGTATTAAAATCGGAAAGCGGTTCACAGTATACATCTACCTACCAAGTTTCAATTCTGTAGTTCTAACAGTTTCGGAATAAAATGGCTGTGACATACGGACGGACGGACAGACAGACAGACAGACAGACAGACAGACATGACCAATCTATAAGGGTTCCGTTTTCTAGCCATTCGGCTACGGAACCCTAATTATACAGTCTAAAAGAAAAAAGGCATTCAACATTGGTCTTTTATATGCTCGTACATACAAAGACACATGTTCAATATTGGGCTGTGTTCAATCCCGTGCCTTTACTTGCGTTAAAAAAAAGCAATTGTCATAAACCGGCGTATATGTAAAGTATGAAATGTGTTAATCCAGGTCATGAAATAAGTCATAATAAATCCACAGGTAGGAGGTAGGAGGTAGGAGTATATTATATCGATTTTAATCCGCCTGAATTCCAAAAAGTAGCTTACTGTGGTAAGCTTCTTTTAGGTTGATGGTGATCAAGGTGAAAATCTGTCGCCATAACCTTACCTGCAGCACACAGCCCTTAATAGTCAGACCATCCGAGGCCTAGCGTGTTCACCATCGTCAACATCATCGCTTTCCATCAGTTGACAAAGTGGTTTAACGCTAGCCTATAGTGTTAAAAAATACATATCTTTCTAACAAATTTCACCAAAACCGTTTCAATCGTTTTTGCACGATTAAATAACAAACATAAAAACGTACACATTTATAATATTATACAGTAGGATTTACAAAATAATTGTTTTAAGTTTTAATGTACTTCTATAACTTCGAATTTTAACCGACTTCAAAAAAGAAGGAGGTTTCTCGATTATTCAAAGACGCCTGGACCGATTTAAATATTTTTTTGTTGGAAAGGGTATACTTTTCAAGTGGTCCCATTTAAATTTTATTGAGATATGTACAGTATCTCCAGAGATCTGGAGATAGACACCTTAAACTTGGTACTGAAAATTACTCGCGGCATTTGAAGTTGGTCCTTAAAGTCTTTTAAAGGATCTTAAATCTATATATATAAAAGAAAGTCGTGTTAGTTACTACACTTATAACTCAAGAACGGCTGGACCAATTTTTATGATCTTTATATTTATGGAATTGTCTTTGTCAGGTATAGGATAATATGTATTAAAAACAATGATAACACGGGTCAACATGAAATTTGACTTTGATTGCAAAGCATTAAATTTCAGTAGTTTAGGTCGTAATTAGACGGAAAAAAAATATATGGCATGAAAAACTTTGCTTTTGTGCTTAGAAGACTGATTGAACGAAATTTTTAAAAATCTCGGATTTTAATTTTTGATTGAAAATAAAACTATTGAAATAAAAATGTTTATTATTTTTATTAAGTTTTACTATCAAATTAGCTTACAGAAAAGTGGAAAATAACTTAAAAGTGCACACTTTTACTTTTTCTTTTATGTTCATAGCTACTTTCTCTCAATAAACCCCAAATATAGTCGCCCATCATGTTTTCATTGTATTGGCCTTGATAGCGTTGTTCAACATTCATGATGTCCTGATGGAAACGTTCTCCTTGCTCTTCGGAATAGGCTCCCATATTGTTTTTAAATTTATCCAAATGAGCATGCAGCATATGTACTTTTAATGACATCCTGCAGCCCATGGCCTTAAAATTTGTAAGCATATAGTAAGTTGTTAGCATATCGTGACGACATTATAAGTTATTCTGGGCTTGTAAATAACACCTGATGGTTGTTTATCACTCGGGTGCCATCTAGCGGCACAGTGTAAACGTTAATACCCCACTCTCACCGCGCGGTCTTTTTAAAAATATTAAAATCAATTAAAATTTATGAAAAAATAGAAAAATGAGTATTATTATTATAACTATCACAAAAGCAAACTTTATACCGAAAAAAGGTATTTTCTTTTCGTTTTTGTGCATAACTAACTGGAAAATATTAGTATAAACTTTAGGACAAAGAACGAAAATTTTTTTGTAGAGTCGTGTAATTGATCTAAAAAAAAAAATAAGACAAATTATTTTGCCAAAATGTTCCTGGGTTAAAAAACTGCCAATAATTTGATGTTCAATTGTTTATCCCGTCGATACGGTAAACCGCAAATTAATAAGGGTCACGGCTCCACACGATTAGTGTATGTAGCCAGTGTCCAGTACAAAAATTCTTCAAGTTTTTGTGATTTCAAGTCATGTACATTTTAAAATAAATTTTAAATACCGTCAGTAATGACAATTGTATGACAAATATATTTATTGTCAAATATGCGTGCGTTTAGAAATGTATGCTTACGAGTTTTTGGCGGGAACGTGGAAAAGTGTGTGTGATCTCATTGTATTTTTTCCTAAAACTGATGTTCTTCCGCGTGTGTTAATGTGTAATAAATGTGGATTATTAAGCATTAAGTGCCGGTGAATGTGTGCGAGTGTAGGGAAACAGCACAATGTTGAAAAACATGCTATTTGCGGTCTCACCAAAATTCCACTGAAAATCTTCAGTAAACACCTCATCTTTAATGAAGGTATGACTTAGATTAGACTTTTACTTGAAAACTGACCTGAAATGTGACTTTAACCCATCTCTACGACCAAAATTGATAAAACTTGAAGAATTTTAATACTTGACACTGGCTAAATACACTAATCGTGTGGAGCCATAATGAAACTTTAAAAAAATGTATGCTTACAAGCAACCAAGACCGTAATAATCAATGCCTCATCAATTTTATATTTTGTCAGAATGTACGTAAATACAAAGATATGCAAGAATGTGATAGCCAATTTATGAATGCCGTATGAATACATATCTCTTCGTCTTATCCATAAGGCAAAAAAATATTAGACAGTTATTCATGAAGTAAGTATCTATACTTGTTCAGAATTAAAATTAAATACTGGTGATTATATTTTTACAATTAAAATTAAAGTCAATCGAACTAATTTCAAGTTAATAACTTATCTAAGTATAACAATAATAACATTGTTTCAATGCATCATGTCTTGCTGACACGCGGTTGTAGTACTTGATTGTTGTATTTTTATTCTATTTCTGTATTGACACAACTTTGATTATTTACTTGATAATCAAAGTGCCATACATTACTAAACTTAATATAGGTATCTTCATACATACACACACAGACAGACACACATACACAGATACAAACTTACAACACCCCTTCTTTTTGCGTCGGGGGTTAAGAACAAAGTCGCTTACTGCGTCTATTTCTCTGTACGCTTAGATCTTTTTACTGCGCAGCGAATGTTAATGCGGTTTTCATCAATAGATAGATTGATTCAAGAGAAAGGTTTATAATCAGGATTATAAACGCAGGTAAAGCCGCGGGGCGCAGTTAGTAAGTACCTATGTAAAATGTTGCCAGTACATATCCAATACATTTTCGAACTAAGCAATAGGTACAGTCCGGCAAGTATAACTTGGCGTGCCTGTGCGCCACTGTGCTTTTACTTTGTACTTTGATAACAGTTTCTCTTAAACCACTTTTAATTACTTTTGGCATTATTGAACTATTTTAATGTAGCAGATTTATCAACAATAATGTCGCGGTAATCTCTCAAACGTCAAACTCACAGTTTCAATTAAAAGAATTAGTTCCAAAAATCACCACCGCCAAGTTATACTTGTGGCACTGTATAATTGACAACACTGACATTATTAAAAGATTCTGACGTACCGTTCTATTGGGAAACAGGCCATGGGTCAAATGTTCTTTGGTTGAAAAGTTATTGGTCAAAACATTATGTTGCTTTATCATTCACTGAAATAAAGTTATGTTGGAAAAACGTTAGTGGGTGAAAATTTCCTTGGATGAAAAGTTAATTTTTTAGAGATAATGTTGACCAACGGTTCATGGACCAATGGAATGTTGATGAACCGTGACACAATCCTTTTGTATTCATTGTATTACGTTCATAAGAGCCTAAATTAAGTTCATCTAAACGGTAAAACGACATTCGTTGTCTGGGTGGTACGAAGTTCGCCGGGCCAGCTATTTATAAAGAAAACCTTCATTATTATTTCGAATAAACTGGCAGTAATATCAAAGCAACTTTTCATTGAGAAAAATGCGGCACTGCGGAACGCAGCATTCATAAATAAAAAGATATTGATGTGAATATTATAAGGAATAAGGAAAAAAGAACAGAAAAAGGTAATTTCAAGACTACGACGTGTTAGTATAATAATATGAATATTTAAAAACGACGTTTGTTACAAAGTCGTTAATTTACTAAACTTTGAGATAATAATTTAATTTAGATAATATAAGTCAGTTTTGACATCAGTGCGTAAAATTAGGTGTTCATGCTCCCATTACAATTACCATATTTTATCTTTAATCTGTTTGTCGGCTTCTAATATAATATTGGACCGGAATAGTTTATATTCGAACTAAAATCATTAGACCAGTGCCTACTATTTTTTCCTTCCACAAATGCCATAGTATTTTTTTCTACATCATTACCAGTTCCATAGTCGGTAAGAACAAATCGCTTTCAGAGACAATACCGTCATTTGTTCTACTTATCAAAAAGTTTAATTTAATACCTATTTTATCAAGGTTTTGTAGTGCTATGTTTTGTAAATATTGCTGTAGCTTGTGCTGTTACTATTTAGTTTTCATAAAAGATAACGTTTTTTATTAATAAGTAATTAAATGTTATCAGCACTGGGTGTGGAAACCTAGATCCAACTGTTTTAGTCTATGAAGTATCAACAAACATCCTGGTTGTTATTACCATGACAAATGGCCTCTCATTTCCAAATGTTCCTCGACTAGCTATTATACGTCCTTCGCCGTAAGATTTGTGGCTAACGCTCTCAGAAACAAAACACGTTCAGCAAGGATTTATACAGAGTTTTCTTGAAATGTACTATTTATTATTCTTCGACCTAGTTTCCAGAAGCTATTTGTCTATATTTTGCCTCTTTTCTGAATAGAGAAGTTAATATAGAATAGAGAGGTTATTGCAATAGCAATAACCTCGTCCTGGTTTTTTGACGTAGCTTATTTAGATAACATTTTTATGATAACTGTACTATGAGTAACGTAGCTCGGTCTTGTTTGAATAGGGTAGGAACGTTTTTTGGATTTAATTTATTCAATGCGATTAATAAATATAACAGAAGCTGTTTTGACAAATGAGCGCGCTGTACGAGAACTTTATTTTCTATAGTCGACTGACCCTATTTTTTTTATGGTAAAGGACAAGCACGACGCTCGCCTGATGGTAAGCGATGACGTCTATCTGTTATAACAGATACAGCGGCATGCAAAATTCTGAACTGCCAGAATTTTGCAAGTCATTGCACTGCGCCTGTTACCTTGGCCCTATGGTCAAATCGAACAATAGCATTCTTTATATCTCGAGAGATAAACAGACAATAAAGCAAATAGCTTCATCGTCTATGTCTCTCGGGATATTTACTGAAAAATAATCTTTTCAGAATACAAGACTTGGAACTTTTTAGATTTACTTTCATTGTTAGTCTATAGGGAGCTGTGGTGGTAAGAATTTCTCATCCTTAAATAAATTTTAGTCGTTTCTATGGCTGAGATTTTGAAATGGAATGACACCTTTTTTCTCTGCCCCATCTTTTATAGCGACGGTGCGATGTCATTGCAACCCATGTGTGCTGTATAGAACAAGATGTTACTATACAGCTCTGCATCTCACTCTATTAGACGTGTGCGATGACTTATATAAGAGCAAACGCGGGGTGCAGTTTTCCATACAAATGTATTCCCCCGTTTCCTCCCTGGAAAATGCTTATAGAGTAAAATTTGACAAAAAATCTAGGTCTGCTATAGCTACGCCCCCTATCATTTGCTTTTTTTGACCAACCAATTGTAAAAAGAAATAGCCTTTTAATTTTTTCTTTGAAATTTTTGAAGGGTCATATTTCTATACCCCTATCATGCCCCCATAGCTACAGCAGACCTTGATATTTTGTAGAAACAAATTTTGCTCTAGAAGCATTTTCCAGCAAGGAAACAGGGGAATACGTTTGTATGGAAAACTGCACCCCGCGTACGCTCTTAAAGCATTGGAATCCACGTACTCATATAGAGACTGCCAGCTCCACCTATCCAAAGTATATTCACAATTCTACAATGTGCAACGTATTGCGACGCATGCAAACAGTGCTTATTCAAATTTTATCGTACCCTCTAAAATGTGAATAGGCTATACACCCATTCACGATATTCTGTGCGTGCAAGTTTATCTACAATGTTAGGTAGTTAGATAAGCATGGATAGCTCGAATATCATCCTCAAGGCCTCAGGTGTCATGGGAACGGGTCACCACCCCCCCACCCCTCACAGGGTGAAGGTTGGGGGGTGTAATTGTCTACGGTAAAGGGCTCCTTTCTGATTTGGAGTTGATTTTGTTTTGTTGGTATTTTTAAGCGGAGTGGATAAGCACTTATTGAATAAATTACATTAATTTATTTAGAGGTTGTTATTGCTTATAGATTATTACTTTGTTAGTTAAGAGAGTTTCAATATATGTTATACAAATAAATATATAAATGGATAAATAAAATTATAATTCCTCAAGGAAAAACTAAAACAACCGACTTCAATGCCCCGCGAGTCAATTTCAGTAGCAAGTTTGAGTCGTTTATCGTTATATCTCTGGAGGTACTTATCAGATCTCAATGAATTTACAATGGAACCACCTCGAAAACGTACCCTAATGATTACAAAAAGAATCATTCGAATCGGTTCAGAATTGACGGAGTAATCGCGTAACATACACACAAAAAAAACATACAGTCGAATTGAGAACCTCCTCCTTTTTTGTGAAGTCGGTTGAAATACGTCATCGCGTCCTTGGATTCTCTTGTTCTGTGATTCTGTACCCCATAATAATCAATTACAAAACGAAAAAAGCCGACACTAGTCATTTTCAGTACCAAATTGAAGATGTTTATCTCCATATCTCTGGGGATACTCATCAAATCTTAGTTAAATTACAATGGGACCATCTTGGAGATATATACCCTACCAATTAAAAAACTAATCATTCGAATCGGTTTTTAACTGGCGGAGCAATCGCGTACAAAAAGATACAGTCTAATTGAGAACCTTCTCCTTTCTGGAAGTTTGAAAAATTACTTGCTCGCTCCTTAAACGGGACATCTTATTTTATGCACTAGCTGCATCCCGGTTTCGTCTGAGTTTTCAGAAAAATATTCTATATCTTATTCTTTTTTATATTTGCTAAATTATGAAATATTTCAGCCAGTCGAGATAACATAACTGTAAACTGACATTCCAATTTTATAATATTGGTGTCGATTCAAATGTAATTTATGTGCCAGCTAATTTTGAACATGGAATGTCATTTCAAATATTCCATGTTCAAAATTAGCTGATTCTTGGACTAAAAAAAATCACTAATCACGAAAATCTCTAGGAACAAACAAGGTGTGCAATATGCATTATTGCTTGCAATCTATTATAGCTGGCAAGTCTGATTGCATGTCAGTCTGAGCGAAGCGCAGATTGTTAGGGTTCCGTAGTCCTGACAAGGAACCCTTATAGTTTCGTCATGCCCGTCTGTCTGTCTGTCTGTCTGTCCGAGGTTTTTCTAAGAGACCGTTAATACTAGAAAGCTGTAATTTTGTTGCGATATGTATATACATATGTATGTTATAAATTACGCCGACAAAGTGCTGAAATAAAATTGTGAAAAATATTTTTTTTTGGGTAGCTCCCCTATATGAGAAGTGGGGATGATTTTTTTTTTCATCGTCTACCCCATCGTGTGGGTTATCGTTGAATAGTTCTTTTAAAATGACTTAAGGGTTGCTAATACCATTTTTCGATTGAATGCTACGTTTATGAAATATTAAACTTTAAAGTGCAAATTTTTGGTCCAGTAGGGCGTCCCCCCCCCCCCCCGCTTCTAAAAGCTAAACCGCTGGCTTGAAAAATCTGTAAAAATTCGTGATAATAGCGCATTTCATGAACTTTAAATAAAAACTATAGCGGTTAAGATTACTTTATTCGTTTATCAGTAATAGTTGTTGAACTTGGGTGTTGGATAATTTTGTACCAAATACAACATCCTTAGAATAAATTCTTTAACGTGACAAAGACGGAGTACCTAGTTGCTTGTTTATAACGGGTAAAGACTTGCATTGAATAACAGGCTACTACGGAACCCTACATTGCGCGTGACCCGACACGCACTTACCCGGTTATTTTAATGTTTACACTTTTAATATAGGTTCTGGTACCTTTACTGTTATAAGTTTAAGGAAATACGTGTTGTATTTCCTTGATGTATACACTTTTTATAAATAATAATAAATAAATAATAAATTTATATCTTGAGCCTCACATACATAATAACAAAACTCGTGCTTAACTATTATTACACTGTCTAGGGCTAATTACATGTGTATACAGTTTGGAATGGTTGCTTTCGGAACTAGACTATGAATAGTCTATGTATTTCCGAAAACAGTGCGATTCCTTCAACACAATGACAATTTACGAGTAAATTTGTGAGCTCTTCAATATGAATGAATGTCATGTGAAAATAGTACGTAAGGTAACACAAAAATATGGTATAATATGGAATTAAGGTTGTGTGTGTGTTATATTTCTGTACATAATTATAATTACACACAATCTAAAATTTCATCGTACCGACGGGATTTAAGCCCGCACTTAGTTGGTCAGAGCACCTGGGCATCTTTTCCAGAGGTACGGGTTCGAATCCCGTCTGTACGATGAAATTTTGGATTGTATGTAACATTTTTTGTAGCAAGTATCTATTGTTCCCATTCTAGGCCTAGCGTGCTAACCATCTTCGACCGCATCATCACTTACCAACAGGTGAGATAGTGGTCAAACGCTAGCCTATAAGATATTTAAAAAAAAAGCTAAGTAGCAGCATCAATAGTTAGGAAATATTTTGTTTGTATACAGTGTGTGATTTTTATAGCTTTTCATTGTACTGTGACTAGGAAATATAAGAACGTAGCGCAAAATTAAAGTCAGCCGTTTAGATAACTTTGATATTATTATCTATATATTTGCATTGATGGAGAGAGCTATGCTCGGTATTTCTCTGCGGGATCGAATCCGGAACGAAGTAATTCGCCAGAGAACTAAAGTTATCAACATAGCTCAACGGATTAGTAACCTGAAGTGGCAGTGGGCTGGTCATATCTGCCGCAGGACTGATAACCGTTGGGGTAGACTTGTCCTAGAGTGGAGACCGCGAATCGGCAAACATAGCGTAAAACGTCCTATGACCATGTGGAGCGACGACATACGCAAAGCGGTGGGCAGTGACTGGAAGAGAAGAGACTAAGATCGGGCTCAGTGGCTCATCTTGGGAGAGGCCTACGTGCAGCAGTGGACTGACACAGGCTGATGATGATGATGATGATGATGATATTTGCATTTTTTACATGAACAAGAACTAATTACAAAATAATGTGCAAGTGATTGTTTGTATATTTTTGGGAATCGTGGCGTTATATCCCTGATAATTTGCCATCAAGTTTTATTCATTTGGAGTATTAAAAGGCTTATGAACAACATGTTCATGTAAGCACCTATACATACAGAATGCAAAATTTTATAAAAAAAAAAATAACACTATTAACAATAACAACGAATTTTAACCTAATCTTAGGTCTGAAAATGAAGCTACAATGTAAAAATGTCTTTGTTTGGAATAGCTTTGCTCTGCAGCTTTTCCCGGTAGGTACTTCTTCACACTTATAAAAATGTCCCATGCCCCTGTATGTGGAATTTCATCAAAATCCGTTCAGCCATTCTCGTTTGATTGAGTAACAAGTCACTTTCACATTTATAATATTAGTAGGATGAAAAATAATGAAATTTTCCTTCAAAAAGAAGTCCATGGTCCCGTTTAAAGTTTTGCTCTAATACTTCTATAGTTTGAAATAAAGATGGGAGCAAAAAAGCTGCGCGTATATCCTTTTTGCTATGCATTTTTAATACAGAGAAGCACTTTAATTTTAATTAGGAAAAAAAACGCTTGAATTAAATAATTCCAAATTCCATGTTGAAAGGAAATGCACGTTATCCTGGACTGCCAGCATTTGGCGATGCTCCAAACTGCAGGACGTTGCGAGAGATGAGACATTGGGGAGGGGACGAAGAAAAGAGGGGGAGGAGGGTAGTTAGAACGCATTTACGTTATTTAGGGACCCGCAGAGAACAAGTCCAAGTTAACTACCATAACAAGCTAGAACTTAATTTTAAGCTTGTACTGATGCAGTGCAGTGCTTATTTGTCTTGAATTTTAGATGCGGGTGGAAGTAAGCGTTGCACTTTCATTATAATGTAATGACGGGTGTTTCAAAGGCTAAATGCTCAATATAATTGTACATACATTTTGATTTACTTTTCCATACATAATGTAGAACGTAATGGAGAAATGAATACTATTTGCATTTAATACAATACTAGTTGTACCCGTCGGTTTTGCCCTCGTTAAATCCTGGTTAGAAACCTTTCTCTTGAATCACTCTATCTATTGATGAAAACCGCATTAAAATCTGTTGCGTAGTTTAAAAGATCTAAGCGTACAGAGAAAGGGACAGTCGGCCGGAAGCTAAGCTTTGTTTCTTGCTATGTACAGAAGATGCACTGAATCAGGCAGTTTTTTATATTTTAAACATATTATCTTATTTTATTTATTATATTATCATCACTACCACCAGTCATGTAAACAAATTAATTACTACTGTGAAATTAATGACTATGATACCATCTGTTCAAATCTATAAAATAAGATTTGAATAAATTATTTTGGCTGATTTAAAATTTTTACAGTTAGGTTTATTGACATTATGTATATTGAATTTTTATTTAATACATACGCGTTTCTAATGTTAAAGATTTGATTGTTAAAGTATCAATAATCTGAATAAAACAATATATAATATTGTATTTTTTATTAATAATAAAATTATGAATATTAAATTAATTTGTTTATGACTATGGTAATGACTGTGTCGATTAGTTATTACATATTGTGTTTGTTTTTAATTATGTGAACATGTATGTATGACTTTGAATTGGTTGAAATTATTATTTACAAATTATTATTCATCATCATCAGCATGTGCTAGTCCACTGCTGGACATCTAAAGCCGGGTTCCCACGGCCCGTTGTTTCACAGATCAGATCGCGCCTTTACAGGCCGACAGATCGTGGGAACGGTGGCATCCGATGAGGCCTGTGGTCGCCTGTCATCGCCCGTCCGATCTGTCGAGAGTCGGTAAGTTCAAAGGGGCGGCGCGGCGCGGCGAGACATTTTCGCCCATTTTCAACAGGCTTCATCGTATGCGACCGTTCCCACGTCCCGTCGGTCCGGCGCGGCGCGGACTGGCCCGCTATACAACGCGCCGTGGGACCCGGGCTGCACGGGTATCAACAGATATCAACAGGCGTGGTACGATCTAGTCTGGCCTGTGATAACACGGGCCGTGGGAACCCGGCTTAAGCCATCCAAGTGCACGCCACTGAGCACGATCCTCGGCAACTCACCTCCAGTTATTGCCAGCCATCTTGCGAAGATCATCTAAGATCATGTCATCATTCAAGCCAGAATTATTATTATTATTATTTTTTATCATATAGGTAGCAAACAAGCAGACGGCCCACCTGATGGAGAGTGGTCACCGTCGCCTATGAATACTTGCAACACTAGAGGTGTCACTCATGCGTTGCCGACCTGTCAAGAATTATTTTAACGCCCCATTTGAAGGACTCCATGTTGTAGCTCTGCGGGAGACAGCGGACGGCAGCTCGTTCCACAATTTACAAGTATGTGTATAAGAAAATAGAAACTTACCCAACAGTGACATCAAAGATATTACTCCCGACGGAGCTGGACACAGCCATATCTCCGAAGCCTTTTCTGGCGACGATGACAGAGGTAATGAGGTCCGGTACCGAGGTCCCGGCAGCCAGCAGCGTCAGCCCCATCACCTCGGGCGGCACCATTGCCGTGGCGCCCGCTACATTCGCCCACCACACCATCAGGTACGAGAAAAACGCTATCCAAACTATCGACCCTATAAATGTTATAGGGAACAGGTTCTTCCCTGAAACAAGAAATACAAGAGTTAACTCTATTGTATTTTTTTTACAAAAACCTAAATTAAAATTCAATGAGCTAATTTCACCGGTCCCTGATAAAGTTTCAGATAGTTATCTGACAGATGAAGCGATATAAAAACTGTCACAAATCTGCTAGATTAGTTTCTAATAGGACTATCCGGAACCGGTACAATTGGCCCTAAGAACATTATTTACACGTATTACATGTATATGCACAATTGCTCTGACCTCCAAAGCGCATTTCAAACTACGCTATAATAATCCGCAATGTAAAACAGCATACGTATAGATACATACTTAAAATCACGCCTTTTTCCGTTGGGGTAGGCAGAGACTACTTCTTTCCACATGCTACGATCCTGAGATACCTCTTTCGCTTCTTCCACTTTCATAAACGCCTTTATAAGTGCTCGCCGGTTGTAGGTACACCATGACACAGAATAATGAATAGTACAAACCATGACAAGCAAAATACTAGCAAATCCGCTCATTTATAGTATAGCTAAGTGTGATGGTTTTTTTTCTTTTTTTTTATTGAAGATAAGCAAGCGTTTGACCACTATCTCACCTGACGTTAAGTGAAGATGTGATCGACGATGTGGCACGCTTGCCTAGAAGATACCTGTTCACTCGCGATTTGAAGATAAACGTGTTAAATTAACGTTACGTGTTCTAAATAAATGTATATGGTGAGCGATATTGTTCCATACACTTTATGTTATTATATTAAAGCGTAGTTTAAAATGCGCTTTATAGTACATGTCGCGCAAATAGTCAGCCAAACCAAATCACCAGCATCATTAAATTGCGCTCCCAATTATTCTCCAGGGTTGGTTTTAAGGCACTAAATTTTACCACCAATTATACTTAAAAAAACTAGGGGAATTTATGACTATTTCAACGACATATTGGCAGTTATTAAAGTTTATGATCCCAATCTACATTTTATGTGCCCTCGAAAATATAGTTTTCCCTGTTTTACGGCCAAACTAAATCAGTTTTTACTGGACACAGCAAATAAGTTCCTCGTCTTATGTTAACAAAGGAAAATATAAAAACGCGCTACAAATGTTTTTTTTTTACGGTATGAAATAAGCCTGCATGATATTTGGTGCCAACCAAAAAGTTTGAATTGACATTTTAAGTAGAGCTGAAAGGTTAATTCCAAACTTTTTCGTGCCAATCTGTTGAAGACGGGTAAGGATAGCGACACTGGATTTAACTATAGTCAGCTGTTTTCCAGTGACGAAGAAATGCCTTTCTCTATTTGAAATGGATCATAAATAATAAACTATTATTACGAAACTATCTCGAAATCAAGCCTAACTAGGCACAAAATATAAAGTCCGCAAGTAAAATTTTGTTTTGCTTTCGTGCACTCAGTCTATACCAAACTTAAATAGTTCATGACAGTAAATAATAAAACATAGACGTTTTACGACCCTACGAGTATTCTAGGACAGAACCCAAAAGGGTCCGTAGCTCTATCGGGAGCGATCGTCCGCCGTTGACCCAGAATTCTTTCCCGACCGCTTCTTGAATTTGACGGTATGACGGAAATTTCAGAAAGCATCCGAATGGAAAACCAAAGCGAAACAATTGAATTATTTTTCCCCAAATGTAGCATGGATTTGTGTTTATTTTATGGGGATTTTGTTCAATAAATATGGAGGCTTTCGAGTAAAAGGAATTCCGTTTCGCCACGGAAGCGTGATGTTGGAACTATTTGAATTGTCTCATAAGATTGTAGGCGCTTTTCATATTTAGTATTTATCACTGTGGTTATATAATATATGCTGTATACTTATATAGCTGTATTTACCTTAATAAATAGTAATATATTGTACTACACTTGTTTTATAAGAATTTAACAATGTAACTATTACTGGTTGGACAAGTAATTTAAATAGATTTCATAATAATTTAAATAATTCTTATGATATCCCGCAGGGGCGGCTTTATGGTGAGCCGACGGTGAGTGGCGACACCGCGTACCACTATCCCGTGAGGGCTAAATGAGACCCTCTGACCCGCGGTTTGCCTGACCGGCCGGCCGGTGGTGGGAATCGCAAGAGCTCAGACCTAAGCTCCAGGGTGGCAGTATTAAAGGCATAAAGCCGCTAGTAGCGTTTAGTGAAAGTGCAGCACACCTCTCGACACCCTTAGCTTTCCACGCCAATGTTGCCCCTCGGTGCCAATATAACGGTCCGCCATTATGGGGTTCAGTGGATGGCAAGTCACTAACCGCCTAAATATTTTGTAATGAGGCATAATTGGCGGCCGCCGTACCTCATCCCATAGACCAGCAATCCGACATCAAGCATCACAATCTCATAACCATGATAAAATGTACCATCTTTTTATAGTTTTTCCATCTTTCCATCCACAGATCACAATAGCAGGTAAGTTAACTTTGTAAAGGGCCTCTTGACGTTGGCTTCGGCTCCGTCAACGCCTCCCTAAGGACCGAGCGATTTAGGACCCGTGGTGTAAGACGAAATAAATAATTAAATTAATATTGAGACTCTAAACAATTTGTTTCTCTGCCTCCCAATACTGACTCCACCTGCGCCAGGATATTCACAAGATCAGTTAGTTATAGGCATTACCTCTCGGAGTTCTAGTGTCCGGGAGGGTGATCCATAGTGGGAAGACAATGGGTGCGACCAACAGGTACGTCAGTCGCTTACGGAACCCGGAGGGCCACGACATGTCTAGAGGGGTCGTGTCCTCCTCCAGGTCTCCTATCTGGAAGAAAAATAATAATCATTGTTATAAAAACTGTCGTTCATTTTTAACTTTTTATTTTGATAACATGCATTTAAAGCGACGTAAGCGACTTCCGCGATGCCAATATATTGATCGACAAAATCTCCTGATTCAGACTTCCGAACGAGGCCGAAACAATTAAACAGCGAGTCCTCTTATTAATTTCCAAAAAACAATAGCTGACAAAAATAAGCTATCTCACACACTCATAACCTACCTAAGGTTATTGTCACCTACAGGACCGTAATTTTGAAAACCAAAAATACAAGCACCTGACAACTATTTCAGTTTATGTTAAATAGCGATACAGTCTTAGATATAATCGCGCATGTCTGTAATAAGAAAATAGTAGTACACAAAGGCGCTGTGCTGCTGAACTGACTTTCAACATAGCGCAACTATCCAACTCATCTTCCGAAGTTAGTTTCTGTACGGCCTCCCAGTGTTATCGCCGTCGACGGAGAGTTTTGTAAGACCGACTGATCGATTGAATCGTCTCCATTTTAGCTTGGACAAAAATGCTTTAGTATGTCCGGTGGATGTCCAGATGTCCGGCTGTTCTCTTTTACAGGTCACATTTCTACATCGACTCTCGTGAAATTTGGTGAGCAGGTTCAAAAATTAAATGTTTTGGAAATTTCACAAATGTTGTAGATAGGGGGGTTGAAAACGTTAAAATAATATATTTCAGCCATCATTAAGAGTATTAAAAAAAATTACGACACAACTTTTTTTTCCGACCTTCTTTTCATCCCATACGCTTCAAGGGCCCTTTGACTAGTATCGGATATTTTATTCAGTTTTTAGCAATGCCAAGACAGACTCTGAGATTCGCCATCTCTCACAAGCCTTATCTGATTCCCACAGTGGTAGATTGCGACACACACTCCCAGAACTTGTTTATTTATATCCCTTTTGGTTTTTCAAACTTATATTGGAGGTGTCAACAAATGAAGAGGGAAAAAAAAGCTGTGATTCAGGCGCCGGCCTGACCACCGGACGCGATTCATTATTTACAGACGGGGCGACGGGACTGACGGGATGAATCTGAATCCTACATCAGGCTACTTGTAGTAATGCGAGTACGTGTTGTTTTGATTTTTGGAACTTGTTGGTGATGCAGAGACGAGACCACAGAATAATGAATAGCACTACGTACAGAAGATTCACTCTTTTAAAGCAAATATGCGAGATTAAAGCTAGATACAAAGGCGACCCTTAGCGGTGTAGCGTATTTTGAACGTTACTGACATTGTATCTAGGTTAAGGGCCAGTTTGACCGTTTCATGAGAAAGTGACAGATAGTTATCTGACAGATGACGCCATATAAAAGCTGTCAAAAATGTGTCAGATTAGTTCCTGATAGCCTTAAGCAATGAAAGCACTAGGTAGTAATCTGGCAGATTTTTGACAGTTTTTATATGGCGTCATCTGTCAGATAATTATCTGAAACTTAATCAGGGACCTGTGAAACTGGCCCTTCGCAAGTACATGGAGTGAGACAGGCCTGACGAGACAAAAAAGTTAGCAAGCATTTGCCTTTATTTGGGAACTTTTTGAATACTGTTCACTAAGTATATTCTATTTTTATGTGAAAATGGTTAGCGCTTGATCACTATATCACGTGCTATTAAGATGATATAATGATGATGAGACCGCGAATCGGCAAACATAGCGTAGGACATCCTGTGACCAGGTGGAGCGACGACATTAGCAAAGCGGTGGGCAGTGACTGGAAACAAAGAGCCGAAGATCGGGCTCAGTGGCGTGTCTTGGGGGAGGCTTTCGTCCAGCAGTGGACTGATACCGGCTGATTATGATGATGATGATAAATGATGATGTGGTCGATGATGTAACGCGCTTACCCAAAAAATATACCTATTAACTCGCAACTTGAGTCACAAGACCCATAAGTTGTATCCAATGAGATTGATAAACACAGACTCAGGCAGGGAATTTCATTCCTTGGCAGCACGATAATTAAGATAATGATAATTAAAATAGTTTAAAAACTAATACAACCGACTTCAATGCCCCGCGAGTCAATTTCAGTAGCAAGTTTAAGACGTTTATCGTCATATCTCTGGAGATACTTATCAGATCTCGATTAAATTACAATGGGACAACCTCAAAAATGCACCCTACCGATTACAAAAATATTTTTTTTTTTTTTTTTAATTATTCGATTCTGTTCACAATTGATGGAGTAATCATGTAACATACACACAAAAAAAACATACGGGTGAATTTAGAACCTCCTTCTTTTTGGAAGTCGGTTGATAAAAGAGGAACCTAATCACTTTGTACAGGTAAATAGTATATCTGGCATAAAGCGGTGGCGCCTCTTATTATATGTCAATAAATGATTGTTAGTGTGGACTTGTTCCCAGTTCCAACTTACCAAACTAAGGGCCAGTTTCACAGGTTCCTGATAGCGCTACTAATATGAAGAAATCTTACAGATTTTGACAGCTTTTATATATGGCGTCATATGTCAGATAACTTTCTAACGCATTATCAGAAACCGGTGAAACTGGCCCTTATGACCCAAAGTAAAATTAATTCAAAAGTCTAATGTAAGTGGTTCTAAAATTATATTTTCCTTTGTTAAACCAGGCATAAGATGAGTTTTCATTACAACTTGACGAAATGTTTACTTTACATTTTTTGAAAGTTGATAAATATAGAAGAAATTAATTAAAATATTAAAAAACTCTAGAAACTGAACTTTAAAATCATAAAGATAATCAACAGATTCAGAAATAAACAGATATATCTAGCGACTAGCCAATGTAAATGCCAAATCCGCAAAGTTCAGAGACCCAAATCTAGTTTCGGACCTAAATCTAGGATCATCTGTGGTCGAGCCTTAATCCATTTCAAACCAAACTCTCTAAAGCATATCTAGATGTCATTTGTCAAAGTTATATCTTGCTAGATCTAGATTTGGGATAGGTTTCCTTTAGGACTAAGATTAATGACCAAAATTGGGATTATAAGTTATGGTCTTATAGTTGACTGTAGGTTATTTTGCGGTATTGGTTTGTGGTATTAGAAATAGTTTATTAATAGGCAACATGGCACATAACTATCTTATCAGTAACTATGTCCCGCGGCTTTGCCTGTGTTAAATAGTATTATATGGCCTGCTCTATAAAACTGATAAGGAATAAGGACTGAAAGGATACCACTTGCAAAATTTTGCCGTTTGACCGTGAAGAAGTCTCAAAAAAATATACAAAGTGACTTTTGCATTTTATTACTATTATCTGAACTGACTTTTGCATTTAATATTATTATATGTTTTCTAACCGACTTCAAAAAGGAGGAGGTTCTCAATTCGACTCTGTTTTCTTTCTTTTTTACCGACTTCCCAAAAATGGAGGAGGTTCTCGAATCGTCTGTTTTTTTTTCTTTTTTTTGTGTGTATGTTACGCGATTACTTCGTCAATTCTTAACCGATTCCAATGATTATTTTTGTAATAGGTAGGGTACGTTTCCGAAATGGTCCCATTGTAATTTTATCGAGATCTGATAAGTATCTCCAGAGATATGACGATAAACGTCTCCATGAATTTACAATACGACCATACGGGAAGTATACCCTCACAAACAAAATAATTTGCAAATCAGTTAATAAGTGATGGCGTTTCAAGATAACATAAATCAGATAGTTTAAAAAACTAAAACAACCGACTTACATACCCCGCGAGTCAATTTCAGTACCAAGTTTGAGACGTTTATCGTTATATCTCCAAAGATAGTTATCAAATCTCGATGAAATTATCATGGGACCATCTCGAAAACGTATTCTACCGATTAAAAAAAGAATCATTCAAATCAGTTTATTTTGTTTTATGTTTTATTGACGAAGTTATCGCGTAACATACACACAAAAAAAAAACATACAGACGAATTGAGAACCTCCTCCTTTTTGGAAGTTGGTTGAAATAGTATGCTAGACCATAAATCTATGCTTTCACCGCCACTCACCACGACATACAAACATTAACGAGATCATACGATCGCCCAACTATTGTGTGCCCACAACGATACAGTGGGCCCTCGATGGGCCCACAGTGAGCCCATTGTTTCTAGACAGCGACAAGCTGCGTTATTAATGACTCCAACGACCTAAATAAAGGTGCTCGAATACTCGGATTGCATAAGATTTTGCTTCAAGAAACACGAGAAAATGAGTAAGCGTTTTCTGAGAAATTTCGGCCAATTTTCAGGCTTTTGTGGGCGACGAGAAATGTTGTGTCAGGACGCCTGTGTTTAAGGCTCTTACTAGCACAAAATTGTTATAATATTCTTAGAAATTGAAGACGTTGCAAAAATACTTCCAAACTGTTTAGTAATCAGCCTACAGTTCAGTCTACAGCTGTCAGCTAAACATGGCAACTAAACAATATGCGACTGAGTCAGAATCTTAGGTACTTTTTTACAGACTTCAAAAAACGGAGTAAGTTTGTCAACTCGATGGAATGTATATTTTTTATGTGTGTTGCGGATAACTTCGTCGTTTATGAAACAATTTTGATGATAATTTTTTTGTTGGAAAGAAAATATCCCAAGGGTAGTAGTATCATACATTAATAATTTTATTAATTAAATGTGTAAATGCAAAATCTGCCTTATTTAAAAATATAAATATTTCTATTTAAAGGTAGTTTCATTTTTATTTACTTAAATCATTTCTTAATTAACAAATTCAAAATATAATTAAAATATAAAATCACTATTTAATTAGCTCGTTACATGAATTATATAAAATAGATACATTTAGTTGAGAATCCCGCCCCGCAACGTTAAATTAATATATCATTTTATTAAATTAATAATTTCATCGAGATTTGTTAAGCATCTCCAGAGATATGAAGATAAACACCTCAAACTATGTACTGAAAATTAACAGCGCGGCACTTGAAGTCGACTCTTTTAGTTTTTAAACGATCTTATTACTGTCACTGCTGCACTATTATAGACTTAAAATGTTAAGCGTATTACGAGGTGTGTAGTGGAAATACGCACGAGTAGAAAACTTTAAATATACTTTCTACAGTCAAATATTGCTTAGATGTCTTATCAAGGCTGATATATTATGTTCTTAGCAAATTTTCATGTTATAGGTACAGGTCCGTAGAATTCTCCCGTAGCACGTCTACACTCGTAGATATTCGTAACCGCTACGTAATATTGAAATAATTTCCGTTCTGAACGCTTCTCTTTCAAATGCATTAATCCAAATCTTTCCATTAAAACTCTACAGACGTAAATGACTGATTTTCTCCGTTCGAAGCTGGCGCGATCGTGTCGTAACAAAATTGAATTCTACCCATCATGTATTTAGGTACATTTTGTGTTACATAACGCTCAATTTCATGCCAGTGTCAGGTTTGATCCGTGTGTAATTGGACAGATAAATTGGAGATATTGTTTTTTCACGATGTAATGGAATGGAAAGAGGTTGCTTTCTCGAACTCCTTATAGATATGGCTAGTGTATGTAAGTCTATGTCTGTCTCTGCATCGTATTTTGTACGTAACTCAAATTAAACTAAGAATGTCTTTTGAAATGTACCTTTGTTAGTAATGATGGCATACAGATAGGTACCTCATTGGACGGTTAGTGGTAGAGCCTTTTTAGGGTTCCGTAGCCGAATGGAAAAAAACGGAACCCTTATAGATTCGCCACGTCTGTCTGTCTGTCTGTCTGTCTGTCCGTCCGTATGTCACAGCCATTTTATTCCGAAACTATTAGGACTACAGAATTGAAACTTGGTAGGTAGATGTATTCTATGAACCGCTTTCCGATTTTTATACAAAAATAAAAAATACAAAAGTTTAAGGGGGGGCATCCCATACATGGAACTGGAAAAAAAAAATTTTTTTTAGTCAAACCTATACGTGTAGGGTATCTATGGATAGGTCTTTACAAATGACATTGAGGTTTCTAAAATCATTTTATCTCAAAGTCAATCATTTCAAAGATAGGCGCGTCTAAAGTGGTAAAATGTGTGTCCCCCCCCCCCTCTAACTTCTAAAGTAAGGGAGTGAAAAATCTGGAAAAAGAAAAAATTCTGTAGATCTCAATAAAAACTTTCAAAGAAAATTAGTTTGAACGAGATACAGTCAGCTGTTGTTAAGATATAGCGACCGCAAGTATAACTTTGTTTTTCATACAAACACTATGAAAAACAAAGTTATTTTTGTAGTTGCGAAAAATCGAAGTTATAGAATACTCTACTGTATTACAGAACCCTACGAGTGCGAGTCCGACTTGCACTTGGCCAGTTTATTTCAACTGACTTCCAAAAAGGATGAGGTTCGCAAATCGTCTGTATGTTGATAATAATAATTTTTCTGTATGTATTTTACGCGATTACTCCGCTAATTGTAAACCGATTCGAATGATTCTTTTTTTAATCGGTAGGGTACATATACAAAATGATCCCATTGTAATTTTATCGAGATCTTACAAGCATCTCTAGAGATATGACGGTAAACATCTCAAACTTGCTACTGAAATTTAATCGCAGGGCATGGAAGTCGGTTGTTTTCGTTCTTAAATTATATTAATTACATCTTTATTTATTTATTTACATCTTTTAAGCTAGCGTTTGAACACCATCTCGCCTAGTGGTAAGCGATGATGTGGTCAAAGATGTTAAACACGCTAGGCCTAAAATACTAAACCAGTTAAAGGTTTCGAGGCAAAGTTCTAGAATACTATCTTAAACGTACCTCTTCTATAGCATCTAATTGTACATCCTGCTGCAAGCCTCCATTAGGCAGGTCCAGGGTTGTCTCCTTAGGTTGGGCGGCTGCAGCAGAGTGTCTCGCTGCCGTCGCCCCAGCACCCCCCGCCGTCGGCCTGGTGGCTTCCAGCAGCACCTTCAGCGATGCTATCGCGTGGAGCTGCGTCGCCTTCTCATCAACTTTACCTGGGGACAAAGGAGTGAGTTAAGGAAGCAGAGTTGAACATGAGTTATTTTGTAGGGGAAGTACAACTAGCCAAGATTTTGGGAGGAAGGAAATATTGTGTATCTTTGAAAGCGGCAATCGCTAAGGCGTCGGCGATCGATAGGTCTTGAGTTCAATCTCCACCCATTGTACTATTGACGTGAGTCAACTCCAGACACAAGCATAGCAAGCTTAGTTGTAGGAGTTAACAAGACAACTAGTAATGTGGTATCCACATTGCTAGTAAGCATTGCAAATAAAAGTATTTTACAAGCTTTTATTTAACTTGCAAGCTTGAGATACAGAAGTATAGTAAGTACCTAACGCGTAAAACGGATAGTGCCTCAAGTTTTTAAGAATATAGGTAAGTATCTACCCGCAAAACACTTACTAGAATTTATTTTTCATCATTTATTCACATCATACATTTTTGTTTCTTGTCCCAGATAAAAGCTTGGTTTAAAAAACATTTTTTACTTTTAATTTATTTCTTACCCACTTTACCTGGCAACAAAAAGTATGTTTAGGAGGGGCAGCGTTAATTAATAATTAAGTATCTAGTGCAAGCATCTTTAAATGCGAAACGATAAGGTCTTTTTCAATGCACTCAGGGTCAGTAAATTAGGGCAATTCTAATAACACACACATCATAACAACGTCTGGTATAACGTGGTCCAACATTCATAATCTCATTTCATAGTAGGTACTGCGGATGGACAGACGTACGTCCAAACTTCAGGCTAGCATTTTGGCAGTTTTAGGCGGGGAGCTGAGGGTCGAAATGGTTACTTGACGAACGACGAATACAATTAAAACGATAACGTAGTATGTTACGGTTTAATTGTATTTATCATCGTAATTCTGTTGATCTGTTTTAACGGGTAATAATAATAAAACTGGATAAGTACGAGTCAGCATCGCGACTCTTATCGCACACTTAAGTAGGGTCCCGTACAATACGAAACATAACAGAGTTTCAACCTCATCTATTTGATTAATTGATATTAGAATATTTGGTTTGGTCGCGATCTAGAAAGACGGGGCTCGTTTACTAGCGCCATCTATGTCATTTTGCCGAAACTAATTAGATAGGTGGCGTTTAAAAACACGTTTTTTGTATGGGGACCCCCTTTAATGTTTAACTTTATTTTGTTTTATTTGTTCTTCTAGCGGCAACAGAAATACACCATCTGTGAAAATGTCTACTGTCTAACTATCACGGTTAATGAGCTATAGCTTGGTGACAGTTGGACAGACAGACAGACAGACAGACGGACAGCGGAGTCTTAGTAATAGGGTCCCGTTTTACCCTTTGGGTACGGAACTCTAAAAATGTACTCCATTATCAATTTTATTATTTGTTTGAGCATCAAACTTTACGGTCGTTTAATACGTTATCAGTTGTTATTACACAAACAAAAATGTACGAGCTATGCAGCTGATAGACAGACAATCAGTTCCATTCGGAATATGATTTGTACTGCAATTCAGTCTGCGTTTTATTTATTTATTTATTATGTTTCATTATTTCACAATTTTTTGAATAAAAATTGATGAAGTACTGAAACATCCACTGGGTTGCGGGTGCTCGTAATAGTACGATTGGCAACCCTACATTAATCAGGGGAATTAAAAATGTGTTTTAAGTGTGACGTTCGACGTCTATATGAAAGCTGAATGGCTCAATACCTTTGTTTTTTTTTGTAAATTCAAAGCAATAAGTTATGTTTCTGTTATATCTATAATATTTTTTATTGAATATGATCTATTTAATGTAATTTGACGAGTGTAAGTGCAAATTTTTAATTTGCCCATATACTGAATAAATGCTTTGACTTTGACTTTGTAGACTAGTAGATTTTTAGTAGCTCATCTCCCTTACTAGCCGCATATTGAACGAGAGTTCACAGTTCCCGTTTGACCTATTTTTAACAACTGCAATAAGTACACTCAACGTCATTGTTACTTAGCAAGTAGAGCAAACAATTCTTCAGTCAGTAATTTGAAAATATTTAAAATTTATTTTTACTTACTGTGTACTCCGACTGTTAATCTGCGTATGTCAAGGTAAAAAATAAATGTTTTAAATTTTTTACATGATAAGAAGTGGATACTAAAATAGGCAAAAACATACTGATTTATTAAATATCTGATAATGATCTGATAGGCTAGCGTTTGTCCAGTATCTCGCGTGGTTGTATGTGGTCGAGGATGGTGAACACGCTATAGAGATCTTCTACATTAACATGACCCGCCCCTCCAAAATTCAAAAACGTTTGAAAGTATTAGTGAAAGTATTTACAACGCACCACCACGCATTTGTGCGTACTGGTACTGCCGGTTCCGCGACATTGCATACATAATTAAATAACTCCTAATTATGAACGTACTTTGTACCAACCAACACTACAAAAAAAGTTCTTTCCGTTAAGTTAGGTTGGCTACAAAGTACCTACGTTCATAATTCGGGTAACAACAATATAGGAAAGTGCATACTCTTATAACGTAGTACAACATAATTACAACTACATACAAACTCTTTCGTAAGGATGTGCCTGCACACATTAAAACAGTAATTTGGAGGGGCGGGCCATGTTATCGTAGAAGATTTATACCTAGAATGGTCTGACTCTTGTTTGCTAGGGCTAGGGTATTGCGTAAGAAATGTAGGTATGACGGAGTTTCGTGTTAGAATAATGTTCATATTGAATGAACTGCATATGAATGTGAATGAAAAAATGAACTGTATCTGTACTTAGAACCATTCGTGCACTGTTGTTGTTAATCAAGTCAAATCAAAGGATTTATTCAGTATGTAGGCAGCGTAGACGGATAATTAAAAAGATTTGACATTAAAATAACAATAATAATATGAGAAGGATAAAACTATACAATCACTAGTATGAGTGAGCGAGACGGACAACATTTTTTTTTATCCTTCTCGCGTATGCGATTTTATTGTTTGCCACCAGCTCTGCCCCCAGCTCTAGCGGCGCCTATTGGCTTTCACCCGGTGTCATATATAACCCGACTAAATTACGTTGTTAATTATATCTCATAGCTGGCATATGTATCACGTGTTCATCATTTTAGACGGGTTATATCTCTATAGCTATTTCATCGTATACGCCAAATTTTTTCATTTGTTTTCCCTCCACGGTAGGCAGTATTCATAAACGCACATACACACGTCAAAATTATAAAATAAATCACAATCAATGATCAAGTAAACATAGCAAAAGCAGAATTAAACGCTTTGAATTAAAAAAAAAAACAAAAGTAATATTAGTAAACTAGTAATATTAGTAACTAGCAATATTACTAATGAGTAATGATTATTGATAAAAATCACCAAAATGTCCTGTCGGTAGGTGATTTAAATAGTCAATTTAAGCGGGTAGTGTAGCGACTACAATCTAATACTATAAGAATCTTTGTCCTGACATACTGACTGACTGACTGACAGACAACGCACAGCCTAAACCGCTGGTCGTAGAGACTTGAAATTTGTCTAAGTACGTAAGGGTGTAACTAAGAAAGGATTTTCCAAAATTTACCCCTTAATGGGTGAAATTGGGGTTCAAAGTTTGTAGGGAGGAACAAGATTAGATAGTCTTTTCTATCCGAAACTTCACATAAATGCTTCAATACAAAAATTAGTCAAAACGTGTTACAGGATTTTTTGAAATTCCACCCCTAAGAGGGTAAAAAGGGGTAACAAAGTCTAAAAACCAATATTGTTTCGGATTGTGCTGAAATTTGGCATGCAGATAGTTATTACGACGTTAGTTCCCTCAGAAAAATGATTTTCTAAAAATCACCCCTTGATGGGATGAAACGGGGCTTCAAAGTTTGTATGGAGGAACAAGATTAGATAGTCTTTTCTATTCTAAACTTCACATAAATGCTTCAATAAATAAATAAGTAAATACGTATATAATAGGCTTTTTCAAAATTCAACCCCTGAGAGGGTGAATTATAATAATTAAATAGGGTAACAAAGTGTGAAAATCAATAATGTTTTGCATTGCGCTGAAATTTGGCATACAGATAGTTATTATGACGTTAGTATCTGCTAAGAAAAGATTTTCCAACATTCACCCCTGAAGGGGATGGAACGGGGGCTCAAAGTATGTATGGAGAAATAAGATTAGATAGTCTTTTCTATCCGAAACTTCACACAAGTAATTCAGTAAATAAATGATTGAATACGTGTTTCAGGCTTTTATGAAATTCCACCCCTAAAAGGGTGAAGTGGGGTAACAAAGTCTGAAATCAATATTGTTTCGGATTGCGCTAAAATTTTGCATGCAGATAGATATTTTGACGTAGGTATCCGGTAAGAAAGGATTTTTCAAAATTCTCTCTTAATGAGGGATGAAGTGGGGTTCAAAGTTTAGATAGTCATTTGATTCGAAATTTCACACCAGTACTTCTGTCAATAAATAAGTAAATACGAAATTCAGGCTTTTTCAAAATGCCACCCTAAGAGGGTGAAGTGGGGTAACAAAGTCTGAAAATCAATATTGTTTCGGATTGCGCTGAAATTTAGAATGCAGATAGTTATTATGACGAAAGTATCCGTTAAGAATGGATTTTCTTTAAATTTACCCCACAATACGGAAAGGGGATTCAAAGTTTGTATGGCGAAACAAGATGAGATAGTCTGTTTTATTCGTAACCTTACATAGGTACTTCTGTTAATAAATAAGTAAGTACGTGTTGCAGGATTTTTCGAAATGGGGTAGGTAACAAAGTCTGAAAATTTGGGTTTTTTGGGTTTTATAAATATGAATCCCGATTATCCTTAGTCACGCAATAACATGATAACGGGTGAACCGATTTGGCTAATTCTTATTTGATGTCTTTTATGATAGAAAAGTTTTTACAGAAGAAAAGTTTTAAGTAAATAAAAGGAGTTTTTAACGCGGGCGAAGCCGCGGGGCACTTCTAGTAACTTACATAAAAATAATGATGAATATATACATCTTTATACATTTGTGGCTGACTGTACTCTCTCTTGTTGTATCCAAAAGTGAAATTAAAATGTGCAGTGCTGGTAGTTACGTTCAGAGATCCGTTAAACTCGAGTGAGACTGCTTTTACATACTTTGAATGAGTTCTGGACGGAATCGTACTGATATTAATGTGGACTTGTGCTTTATCTTCTTGCCCTTTCAATTGTAGCCTTGGAAAAAGTTTATTTATTTTAAAGTCCCGACGCAAAATAGGGGTGTTGTACGTTTGACGTGTGTATGGTATGTACATATAAAGTGTCTCTGCATCTGTGAATGTGTGTGTCTATATGTAGCATCGTAGCTCTCAAAAGGATAAACTGATGAAAATTATGATCTTAAATGTACCTATAATAAAACTTTTAGGCAACATTTTTATTGTCCCTGCGGCCAAATGTAGGTACTTACACTTTACAATTTTAAAAATAAATATAAAATCAGTTTTGATAATAAAATGCAACACATTATATTTGTTACATTATTCTTCTACGACTCTCAAAAATATTTTGTAAGATTTTAAAATGAAATTTAAGATAGCTTGGCAGTTCAAGTTTTCCCAGCGTTAAAATGTTTGCACAACAACTTTGAATTACAAAGTTGTAGGCGACATCTGTACCGGGTTCGTTACTCTAAAGGTACGGCCACGCCGCTGCGATCTGCAGCGGCGGCCGTGGTGGCGATCACTTACTGTATTAGTTTTTTTACCGATTCGTAAAAACCAAAAGCGATCAATTAGTCAGCGATTGAACGCGCGACCGACACCGAAGATCACAGTGGGACGGCCGTACCTGCAGGCATCGTCCTAATAAAACACGATTGCGCGATCATTGCGCGAGTAAGCGATGCGACCATCGCGTGTTCGCGCGATAGCAAAACTGGGGTGTCCTAATAGAACGCGAGCAAATACGTGACTATCGCGCGAATTGACGAAGCGAGTGACCGTGGAGTACCTAGTTTGGTCCCTAATCTAGTGGACGGGCGACATGGCGCGATGCGATTATCGCGTGAATTTCAATTAGAACACCAATTCTAATTCAATATGTTAGATTGCGCGTTCGTACGAACTTAGTTCGGGCGAATAGATTTTCAAACATTTTAGTCGCGCGACCGCGTTTTGTGAAGCTTAGTTAGGACACCTGTTCGAGTTCAATATGTCTGATCGCGCATTCGTACGAGTAAAGGTCACCGCGGCGTCATGCGATCTGCGGGCGCTATCTCAGTACTTTTCAATTGTTTTTTGATCTCGTTTGGTGTGAACCAGTCGATACAATTACTACTGCGCTATCTGATCGCTGCCTAGATCGCGCACGCAGGACGCCGCGGTATGTCCGTACCTTAAGGCTGTTGCTTATAAGACTACGCTTCTAGCTAAAAATGCGCTCGGAAAAACTAAGCTCAGAATAACTTTTTCTATCTTATAGCGGCTAGCGTTTGACCACTATCTCGCCAGGTGGTAAGCGATGGAGTGGTCGTTTTGGTGTACTACCGTACGACCTTTGTTTTGTACTCAGGAGTACTTTCTATTATACTTTATGAGGATTTTTACATGAAGATTGTCTTTAAAAATATATTTAAGATATTATAATATCTGTAGCTACAGACAAGTACTAACCTTGCAAGTTGCACGCAACCCTACTACAGTTGTATCTATCAAGATAGCAAGAATATAAATTTGTGATAACTAAACAGATTTCATGCAACTTGCAAGGTTATCTATTTCCAATAATAATAACATTAGGATCGTTTAAAATAGAAGCGACTTTTAATGCCACGCTAGTCATTTCAGTTCAAGTCTGAAGTGTTTATCTCCATATCTCTGGAGATAATCATCAAATCTCAATGAAATTTAAATGGGACCATCTGGGAAGTATACCCTTTTAAACAGAAGAAGAATTTTCTAAATCAGTCTAGGCGTCTTTGAGTGATCGGGGAACGAGGAATTAAGAACCTCCTCCTTTTTTAAGTCTGTTAAAAATACACTTACTTCATTTATAGTAGATAACTTAGATAAGCAAGCGTTTAATATACAAAAGCGGTTTAAATTACACATTGTATGAAGATAATAACGAAAACCCGCCTGTTTTGGGTACCATCGATCTTTAGTCTGGGTCAAGGTGGGGTCGCCACTGAGACCTGTCAATTCCAATGGTCCCGAAATGTATTTACTCAAAACAATCAAATAAAATGTATCTAGACTAATATTAAAAAATGTTTTTAACTCTGGCACTCTGTCTGTTTGTTACACAAATGTTGATTGACAGAGTTTTACACTGATCAAATTCTTAGTGTACGTGGATGAAGTCACGGGTATCAGCTAGTAGTATTGACTAAAATAATCTAAGTTTTAATTTTGCATTTGCCCAACACGGTCTATAATGATCTCATGTACTTACTGTACGGAATACCGCACGATAGGTAATATTTTACTAGGTCAATGTATTGACACGTATTTTGCTGCGCCTAGCGTTATTGTATTTGTTATATTACTTGATTAAATCAGTGTGAAACGAACACTCGTGGGTTTTGTTTCGACGTTAACTTGCCCACTATTTACCTACTATCTCATAACTCTGCAAGCGCTACACTTACCAAGTTTTAAATGTATAAAATATTCGAAAGCAATAAAATAATGGGTATTGAGTATTGCTACCAAATAATTATAATACAGTAAATAATAGTTTAAAAAAAACTAAAAAAAGACGCTTTTATAGAAAATCCAACTAAAAAATAGAAAATAAATTTTAATAAATTTGAATTAAAAATAGTGTAAGAAAAAATGATTTTATTGTAAAAAAAAAGCGTGGTAATAAATATTATTTATTATTAAGTAAAACAATCGTTCATAGATGGTGCTATAGTAAAAACACGTTTTTTGTATGGGGACCCCTTTAATTTTTAACATTGTTCTGTTTTTAGTATTTGTTGTTATAGCGGCAACAGAAATACATCATTTGTGAAAATTTCAACCGTCTAACTATCACGGTTCATGAGATACAGCCTGGTGACAGACGAACAGACAGACAGACAGATAGACAGACGGACAGCGGAGTCTCAGTAATAGGGTTCCGTTGGTACCCTTTGGGTTCGGAACCCTAATTAAAAAAAAGATTCCGACGAACTGAGTACCTCCTCCTTATTTTGTGAAGTCAGTTAAATAGATTAAAACTAAATAATCAACTTCACATACCGCGTGGGTGAGTTTCAGTAGCAAGTTTGAGATGTTAAGATATTTTTCTCCATATCTCTGGAGATACTCATCAGATCTCAATGAATTGTATGATGGCACCACGGTGGAGACGCACTTTACTCATTAAATAATAAATCATTCGAATTGGTTCACAATTCGCGAAATAATCACGAATCATACATGCAAAAACAACATACGGACGAATTGTGAACCTCCTCCTTATTTGGAAGTCAGTTCAAAATAGGTCAAAATAGACTCAAGCATATCTAGCTTAGTTGGAGAGGTAACAAGACTACTAGTAATGTGCTTTAATGTTTTTTAATGTCATTTAGCTTTTAAAAAAATTATCAATAAGATTTATTAGAGATTTATCAATTTTTCATCATTTTTTACCAACTTCAAAAAAGGATGAGGTTTCTCAATTCAACCGTATATGTTTTTTTTTTATGTTTGTTTGCGGATAACTTCGTCGTTTATGAACCGATTTTAATTATTCTTTTTTTGTTGGTAAGTAGATATCCCCAATGTGGTACCATGGTAATTTTATCGGGGTCTGATAAGTATCTTCAGAGATATGGAGATAAATACCTCAAAATTGGTACTGAAAATTAATAGCGCGGCATTGAAGTCGGTTCTTTTTTAGTTTTTTTAATGATCTTATTTCATTACATAACTAGGTGCAGTGCAAGAAATTTGAGATTAGAATTTTTTACTTAAACTATACAAATAGGATTATCTGTTTGTTTATAGTTAGGTAATTTTAAAAATATATTAATATATGTATTACTGTGTAAATAACACGCTCTTTCTTGTATTTAAAGCAAAGTTCAAGATTAATGAATTAATTACAAAATAATTACAAAATAAAACAGTTCCTACTGCCCGCTATCAGTATACAATTTAAAAGTTAAAACATAAGTTGTATTTTTAATAGATATATAAATAATAAGATCTAAAATACTCCTATCTACGAATAAATAAGATCTACGATGTGTATTATTATTAGCTGTACAACATTTCAATATATTATCTAACTATTAATTAACCTATTTATGTTATTTTAAATGAGAACAAAATCGATAACAATGTTAACTATGGTAACATTTTATAATTAACTCTAAAAATTGATTAAATATCTACAATATAACCGCGTCATTAATTAAAAAGTGTTAGCATATGTTAATCTTATCAGATTTTTTTAATTTCCAGCGACCCGCCTTAGCTTCGCACGGGGAGAGCATATTATGTCATATTTTTGTATTATTTTGCGTCGAGCATGATGATTAACATCATCAACAATCATAGTCATATTAAACCAATTTACGCAAACTGCATGAAAATCCCTTTAGTAGTTTTTAGTTTATCGCAAATAGACAGACATACAGACGCGGCGGGGGACTTTGCTTTGTAATACGTAGTAATTGTAATGAATTATTGAAAACAACTTTAGTAAACCAAAATAAACATTACTATTATAAAAATAAACCATTTATTTCTAAAAACAAAAATGATTTATCTATAGCTAAAAAAACGTATAGTAGCACATTAGTATTAGTTAATTGTTGATTTTATTAGATATATAGTTTACTAACCCTCTAATTTTAAGTATTACATTTACTAACCCATGGATCATGTTGTCTGAAAATTAAATGAATTGAATTGAATTAGTAGTATTTTTAGAACTTGTAGGTATCGTTGATGATTGATGATGCCCCTCTGAAGTCACAGCTGCCGCAGGGTTTAGTAAAACTAGGCACCGAATGGTGACAAATTTAGTACCTAGAATTACTAATCCTTGAAGCTGCCTGTCTCTTGAATATCTTCTCTATCTTCTTTTGTCAATTCTTCTTCTTACTACTCTCCTATGCTCTATCTACTACTACACCAACGACTACCCACTCTTCTATCTTCTCTATTTTTTTTTCATTATTGGCATACACAATACAAGTATTATATCGCCTAATTATACTACAATCTAGCCTAGGTAGGCTAATAAGTAATTTAAATCTAACATAAACTATTAACATATAATATATACATTGACATAAATAGAGAATGTGTCCATCAGCACTTTGCTTATTGATGATGATGATCTTCTGTAATGATATTACTGCTGAAGACTGTCGTATCTTTTCGTGTATGCACAGTCACGGAAGAGTACATTTACTCATAATATGCACATACCTAGACTAGCTATTATTATAACTGCAAAAGTTTGTAAGGATGAATAGATTCATGTTTATTACACACAAAAACGGCTGAACGGATTTTGATGAAAATTGACACACAGATAGTGTGCCTACCCAGCGCATACCTTATTAGGATTTAGCTCATAATATAATTAAATCCTCTGTAAGAGCTGGCAATAAACAGACGTGTTTCATATTAATTGCTTTATTAAATACGTAGAGCCCAATACCATGAGGGCACAATAGTTTATGACCTAAATAAGCACATCGGATACCTTTTTATTGCGGTCGAAGCCGCACAGTGCAGCCAGTATTAAATATCCTCTATCCTATCAAAATACCGCAAAAATGAATGAATGAATGAATTAAAACTCTTGATCGTACACCATACATTAGAAATTAGATTAGAGAGATTAGTAAAAGAAAAAAATGCTAATTTTTTTCTAACCTTCTACTCACAATAACATATTATAGATATTTAGGTAAGGGATTTGTGATGAAGTACTCGTATGAGAAAGTGCAGGCTTCCGTCAAATAACACCATTACATAGTTTAAAACGAAGAGCTTCCCGCCGTCTGTACGCTTAGATCTTTAAACTACGCAAAGGATTTCAATGTGGTTTTCATCAATAGATAGTGCTTCTAGGGGAAGGTTTATAACTAGGATTAAGTGCCGCGGGGCATATCTAGTAAGTATAATATAATAGCACAACAGTGACTTACCTTGTCAAAGTGCAGCGTTTGCAAGCCTGTTTGGCGTGCAAGTGGGCCATTGAGAAACCGAGAAAGCTTTTAGAGGGAGCTAGACCACTGAGTTATATCGGACTACTTGGACCAAAGCTGACCAGACCCCCTAGACAAATTCCAATTTCTGTTTTCATTCACACTAACGCAACTTCAAAATGTATTTCTCTTTTATTCTTTAGAACTGGAGCTTTTTCGCTGATGCGAATATGCCATTCCGCCTAGTCAAAAAAAGTATTAAATAACAATCTTAAATACATATACGTCTAAACGTCTTTACACAATATTTAAAATTAAAACAATACAAATCAATGTTGTTGTGCTCTGACCATCAGAGCTGTTTTAACCATGGCTAGAATTATTTTAATTTGCTGACACATGGGCTGGGATAGATAACTATTACATAATCCAATAGAACTGTAATCGAACAATAAACGTCTTTGGTCTACATTTCGGACATACTCAATCAAGACACGGTAAACATCCTTCTCTTGACTGCAGTCATTGCACAAAAGCGTGCTGACTTTTTTCATGAGGTACGCAAACCTGTTCAATGGAATGTGCCCAGAGCGAAGCCCTTGAAAATGTATGGGAATCACAACTTTTTTTAAATAAGCATACTAATACTTATAAATGTGGGTCACACATTACTAGTAGTCTTGTTGACCCCTCCAACTAAGCTAAATATGCTTGTGTCTGGAGTGGGTTCACGTCTATAGTGCAATGGGTGGGGACCGAACTCACTACCTCTCGATCGCCAGACTCCTTGGCCATTGGGCTAGTCCCGCTTTAATAATGTTTGTTAATAAATGTCATTCCCATACAGTTTGAACTTGCGTTAGCGTGAATGGAAACAGAAATTGGATTTTGTGTAGGTCAGGGGTGGAAGTGTTTACATTGATAGCGATGCGTCTTGTCATCGCAAACGACTTATGCAAGGAGATGCAGCTTTTAATTTTTTTGTATATCTAATAGGCTAGTGTTTGACCTACTATCTCACCTGTTGTTAAGTAATAATGCGGTCGAGGATGGTAGCACGCTAGGCCTAGAATAGAAACTGGCTCTCAAGGATAGCTGCTGGAACACATTAGATGTTTGGCGACAGATCTTCTAACGTGAGGTTGGTAGCTGGCCAGGCGGACACTAGATGTCCTACCACCACGCAGGGGTTGGGGGTTACCTAATAATGTTTTCCTTCAGCGGAGGGCCACTGTAAAAAGCGCACATCACTTTTTCAATAAAAATATCCATTGGTGTACGGCGGGGATTGAACTCGGTACCTCTGGCGTCAAAGCCGACCATTCTTCTACTTCACCACTGGGCCCTCAGAAAGCTAGACAGTAGCATTACCGCATCGCTTTACTTAGCGATGATCATCGCTCGACATCCATCGCTATTCATGTAAAGAATAACCGGCTCAGGGCTGATAGTCTCTACATGCATAGCAATGACTTTCGGGCGATGATTGTCGTGAAGAAAATAAACTCAGTTATATAACTCTCTAGCTGCGTCTAATAGGGGGATAAGACGTTTGCAATGACAAGACGCATCGATATCAATGTACAAACAACGTCCCTGGGCCGGTAGTTTCTACATGAATAGCGATGGTCACCGGTGGTAGGAGCATATTATATCGAAGTCCCGCCTGACTTGCTACCAAAAAGAAAATTTTCCGCCATAACCTTAGGTTCGCGTTGTTCCGGCAGCACACAGCCATTGAGAGTCAGAGTATTCTAGGCCTATAACGTTTTCACCATCTTCGACCACATCATTGCTTACCACCAGGCGAGATAGTAGTCAAACTCTAACCTATAATATAGGTAAAAAATACGAATTGCAGAAGACCAATCACAACTCAACTTTGTAGTTATTATTATAGTAAAATAGAACAATGATTCTCAGTATGGTCGAGCCCCCACCTTCACCCTCGTTGATCCCCCAGTGTGCAGTGCGACCCCGCAATGGGCAGTGAACGGTAACTCAATTGTAATTGTACATAACTGCATTCAGAGTTTATTAGATTTGTATGAATGTGCCGAGAATACTCCCATTTTGGTAGAATAGCAACCTAACTGAGTGAAACTGGTAGAGGTTAATGGCAGACATGAATTTAATAATTTAATAACTGGTTTAGGGCCAGTATCATCGGTTCCTGATAGCGCTAATATGAAGAAATCAAACAGATTTTTTACAGCATTTATATGGCGTCATGTGTCAGATAACTATAATATAGCGCATTATCAGGAACCGGTGAAACTGGCCCTTAATAGTAGCTTAGACAGCTGCTACCTATTTGTGCCTTTTTGGGGTTGAGATCTCTAGGATCCTGAGGACCGGGTACACACAGCATTTTTAAAGATCTCTCCGCACGTCTGGTTGAAAAATTCTAGCATGAATTTAGCTCAGAGACAGCATCAAGCCATTCAACGGGGGAATACAGCCAGCATTTTGGGAAACATTCTGGGAATTTTGGGAACAGGGAATATGCATGATTTTTTAAAATATATTTATTTCACTGATTATATCCATTTAACACAGTAAAAAAATGAAATAATACTGAAAGTGTTCAAATTAAGCTACAAAAAATAGTTTTAGCATTGAAAAAATATGAGGTATCTAAATCGCCGCCAAATTTTTGCTCGCCTTTGTGACGTCATAGAGTTGTCACGTGGAGACCGTGTGATGCACTGTGACGTCACTTTCTAATTGACAAGTGATGATGTGTTTGGCAAATTAAATTTTCCCACGCTTTTTTAACATTTTCATATAATATTTTAACACATTGAAGAGTATTTTGTTTATAAAAAAATGTTTAACATACAACACCAATACGAAATGATTCGAAAATAAATGATTTCAAGTAAATTTATACCACATGCATATTCCCCCTACATTTTAGTTTTTATTGTTTTTGTTTAGGTTTATTTGTTTGTTAATTGTTAGGAAGATAACTAGTTTCATCAAGGTAAAGTTGTAGAAATGTTAAAATACTACATCAGTTAGAATCCATTTGATCGTGTTGTGCTTGTTTGGAGTCGACAGATGGCGTTTAGACGAGGCGGTTTAAAACTGACATATTTTGTCCAATCCTTATAGAGTAACTGTATAAACCCGTTTTCCGAGCTAGTTGATACAAAATATTACTACTGCAAGTTACCACAGGTGGTAGGATGATTATATCGATGTTCCACCTGACTTGCTACCAAAATGCAGATTACGGTGTTACGGCAGCACACAGCCGTTGAGAGTGAGACTATTCTAGACCTTGCGTGTTGACCATCCCCGACCACATCATTTCTTATCACCAGGCAAGATTGTTTTTGCGTTTTACCGCTATCTCGCCTGGTGGCCTATCAGATACAATAAAAATCAAAAAAGCTCACCTGAGAGTAACATTGACACCTAAGAATCATCAAGAAGCCATCCTTAGGCATAGTATGTATATCTAAGATTGAATAGTTATATTTACATACTTTTACGCTCATTTCATGGTTCTTCTGGCAAGAGAGGCAACGTCTTGGCTTTGTGCCAATTTGGAACGTTTGAAATCTTCAAGACAGTAAAAGCTGATAAAATAGCTTATAATGATTTTAGAAAATACTGTGGAGCTTCGTTCTCGAGGAGTTTCATGGTTATTGCTTTAATAAAACCTTGATTAGAACTTTATATCGGGCTCGTAGCTTGAGGAGTTTTAAAGCTAACACGGATTCCTACGACATTTTTAAAGTGAAACTTTCAACAAACCGTCTAACATTTTTTCGTCTATCGTATCGTGACATACATGATATACCGGTGCTGATTGGTGGGTATGGTGTCGTATGGCATATAGGCCTTGCTGTAATTGGCGGACGCTTCCGCTTTGTTATGTCAAGTGCTGTCATAGTAGCTAGCTACCATAGCTACTCCTATACGAAAGTTTCACCTGCAACGGTTTCATAAAAAAAAACCACTTTCATTTTTTGTTTTTGATGTGTACTGGTTAATTGGGCTCGAGCGAGGCGTTAGAATACTGTCGATAGTAAACAACTTAAGTGATTTTTTATTAGAGACATAAACACTGGTCCAAAAGTTTACGTGGATGAAATCAATGTAGTGCCATCAACACCAATATTATATACACAAGTCAGTTTGTATTTTTGTTTAAAATAATATTTATTATTGTTAAATAATAAGCATATCCTTCCTAGACAGAGGTAACAAACAGACAGAGTTACAAATGTTTTTATAATATTAATCTGGATATTATGTATCTCCAATCCTCCCTCGGTAGCCTAAAAGAGATCGCAGCTTAACGATAAGGTAGCCGATAGTACTTATTTGATTTAAGTGTTTCTAAATTATGTTTTTTTGATCTATCTAACTATCTATGGTGTTTTCCAATTAATGGTTGGTCGTTACTGGATAACAATGTTGATTTTACAGTTATATACAAAACAAGTGAGTTACCATCCAACCCAGAGCGGTAAGAGCGAGTAAAGAAAGCGAAGCGTGCATACCTAACTCACCATCATGCATGGGGTCGATGGTGTGTATCATCAGCTGGAGGAGACCGTGCCGGAACTTGGCAGCCGGGGGCGGAGCCCTACTCGGGCCGGCCGTGGCGGCTGTCGCGGTGTTAGTACCGACGGAGGTCTCGCTTGAAGTCGTCGCGTTGCCGTGCTGTGGACAATGTAATGTACATTTAGATTTTTTCTTTTCTTTATGTATATTGGCGCTCAGTGAGGTGATTAGCATCGAGTTCTGATAAGTATCACTAGACATATAAAAGTCTCAAACTTGCTAATGAAACTGACTCGCATGGCATGGCAGTCATTTGTTTTAGTTTTTAAACGATCTTAAATTATTTGCTTCTAGCTTTGCCCCGCGGTTTCACCAGCGTAGACATCGTACCCGTGGGAATTTCGGAAAAACCTAACCCTGTGCGTTATTCTAGGATCTAGCTAGGCTAAACATACATACAATGCTCTACATACCAAATTTAACTTAGTAATTTTAGCGTGAAGAAGTAACAAGCACACACACAAACATTCACTTTTTTAGGGTTCCGTAGTCCTGACAAGGAACCCTTATAGTTTCGTCATGTCCGTCTGTCTGTCTGTCTGTGTGTCTGTCCGAGGTTTTGCTAAGATATTTGTTAATACTAGAAAGCTGTAATTTTGTGGGGGTATGCATATAAATTACGCCGACAAAGTGCTGAAATAAAATTGTGAAAGTTTTTTTTTTAGGGTAGCTCTTCTATAATATGAGAAGTGGGGATGATTTTTTTTCATCGTCTACCCCATCGTGTGGGTTATCGTTGAATAGGTCTTTTAAAATGATTTAAGGGTTACTAATACCATTTTTCGATTGAATGCTCCATTTACGAAATATTAAACTTTAAAGTGTAAATTTTCGATCCAGTAAGGCGTCTCCCCACCCCCCCCTCTAAAAGCTAAACTGGGAACTAAAAAAGGAAAATTATAGCGGTTAAGATAACTTTATTAGTTTAGCAGTAATAGTCGTTGAACTTGGGTGTTGGATAATTTTGTACCAAATACAAAATCCTTAGATTAAATCCTTCAAAGTGACAAAGACGGAGTACCTAGTTGCTTGTGTATAACGGGTAAAGACATGCATTGAATAACAAGCTACTACGGAACCCTACACTGCTCGTGGCCCGACACGCTTTTGGCCGGTTATTATTATTAGTAGGATAATCTCTAAATATGCTACGAAGTCTACGAGTGCTACAAATATATCTCCACGAAAATTATTCATACTCTACCCACCCGCGTAGACCTCTGATATTACAGCTCAACACATTTTTTATAACCTTTTTTGTGTCTAATATTTACCAAACCAAAAATTCTTATTACGAGCCTATAATTAAAAAGCTATTTCCAAATTTGTTTTACCAAAATAATTTCTAAATCTCATTAATTGCCTTCGGTGGCGACCTTTTCCTCGGTTTCAAAAGGTCATTTATAATTTAAACGCCTATAAATTACACTTCGATACTTTTAGCTTAATTCTGAATACCTGGCATAAATTCTACGTGTTTCTAATATCTAAAATGAGTATGAATCTATCTATCTAAAATATAATAAGTTTAAAATATTACGAATCACGTCTATAGACTGATTATTTATTTTAGGGGAACCCTAAAATACAATCTAACAATCCAAAATCTTTACAGACCCAAAATCTGATTGTTTGTGATGAAATAGAAATCACTTCAAAGATTTGAATAAAGATTTGTGTAATAAAGATGTGTTGCTATAATATATTGAGCAGGTGTTTGCGTTCTATATTCCAACAGTTTGTCTATCTGACTCTTCAAACAGCTATAACTTTTGACTCCTAATTGGAATACCAGTTAAAATGTTGAGACTTAATATTAAAATGTCAACTGGTTTCCAATTTCGACAATATCTGTTGAGACTTCCGTGACTATTATGCAACAATGACGGATTTCTCAACAAATATACCTAATCGTACAAAAAAGCGCTATTTAATTTCTATTTTACCTGTATCGTAAAAAACTAACAAAAAGAATAAAATAATTAGAATTTAAAGTTACTGGTCAATTATGGATCGTTACTTTATAAGGTAAGATAATTGAAAACAAAATAGTTTTAATTAGAATACGTCTGGTCTTCTAATTAAAACTATTTTATTTTCAATTCTTTCTTTTTTCTTTTATTTCGTAATGTAACCTGTGTAATAACAGTATTTGAACCTGCAACCTCTAAATTACTAGAGATTACCCAACCCAGTTCGTCCAGGCAGCTACCACTCTCAATTTGGAAAATCTGTCGCCAAACATCTAATGTGTTCTGTTAGCGAGCCATTTCCCATTCTAGGTCTAGTGTACTGCCGTCCTTGACCGCATCATCACTCACTGATAGGTGAGATAGCGGTCAAACGCTAACCTATACTACATTAGTAGAAAAAAGTAATTAAACCACATACGAGTATCTGTTTCACAGTTCAACAGAAAAATCAAATTTCACATGAGAACAGAGCGAAAATTGAAACAATTTCAGGGCAGTAACTGCGCGTTCTATTAAACAGGTGTTGAAATATTGAATTCCGTCCATTCGTCCGGTGTGATTGGTTTTCGAAACGGTTTTACACATGAATTCGTAACAGAATGCAAGGCTCGGTGGCGGACAGAAACATATGAACCGATTTTGATTTTTCATTTAGTATTTTTTGATAGGTGTCTTATACTGTTCTTGGCTTTGATTAATGAAAATGTGTTCAGCCGTTTTACGACTACGCTTTTTTTTGCTGCTTTTTTTTGGTTGATGACGCTAAGAAATCTTTTTTTATAGGTCAAATCAATTCGAAATTCTTCAAAATTCGGTATCCTCATACTCCAATGATATTGTAAGAACACGGTAGCATTGACCTGATGTGGGGCGTCTTCTAGAATCTGCAGAATACTCAACTCCTCACCAACTTACAGCAGAGATGTTGTGCTTAGGCTCATTGGAATGGTCTTAATGGACCGATTATAAATAGATAAATTAGTTGGGGGTGGGTGGTTATAAATTTTGAATTTAGGTATTATACAGATTCTGGTGGAACTGAAATTGATACAAGCCCAACACTTCGTTATTACGAGTAGGTATATACAGTAATTTACATCACAAGAGCCATGCTGTATGGTGGCCCATATATATATTTTTTAAATCCTGCTGGCAATGTGGGTTGCACATTAATACCTATTAACGTGCTCGTTTTTCAGTAGATAGATATCGTTTTACTGTTGTGTTTTTAATGCAACTAACCCAAAGTAAACTAAAATGGCAAAGACAATTATTTATTTATTTTATCTGTAGAGAAAATCTAAATACTGTTGACGTAATAATACTTATTCCTATAGTTTATTTTACTTATTTTCTTCTTGAGTTTCCGAGTGAAGTGACCGTGTGAGACAGACATAATCATCAGCCAGTAATAAAAAAATTAAAGCCTTGTGATACATATATGTTAATTAAGCAATTCAAACGAATAAGAAAGTAAAACGATTATTATGATAACTCGGTCTGTAAATGTATGCCATAAGCCATAGAGAATGATTTTTACCTTTGAGTATCAGCCCGATTTTACAGAAAATATCCAAACACTATTTTCCTAATATTATTTTCTGTTACCTAAATATATACCAATATAATTATTTAAAACGGCTTTACACTCACAAGTTAAGATGTCGAAATTATTCCGACACGTTTCGGACATTTTTGATGTCCTTTTTCACAGGAGTCAGGCCTACCGCGCGTCCCTCGCGCGACGGGATTCGGCACATAGCAATACTTCAACAAAATGTTCTGTTAACTTTTCATCAATTTATTACCTCTTTAGTCTGAAAACAAAACTGCACCCTATCATGAATGCTATCAGAATATCAGCTGTATAAAGTGAGGCAAATGAAGCCGACACAATAGTCCGGTATCGGGCAATGAGAGATGGTCCCACTTTACCCACCCATTACCCGAATGGCTGCTATCCATTAGCTCCGTTTCTTAAGGGAATGAGCATTACTTGATGACTTGACATGAGAATTCGTGTGCTGGGGAAATGGGAAAAGTTTCCTTTCTATTATGATCTATTTAAGAATGTATAAAACGAGCGTATAGATACGCTTCACTTTTTCGTGTTAACATTAATATTTTATAAAATAATTATGTTAGCGTTTGACCATTATCTTGTCTTGTGGTAAGCGATGATGTGGTCGAAGATCGTTAACACGCTAGGCCTAGAATCCCTGACTCTGAAGTGCTGTGTGCACTTTCGGTGTTCCGGCAACACCGAAAGTTTAAGGCGGCATGATTATGTCTGATAGATATTTTATCTGATAGATTTTGGTGGTAAGCTACTTTTTGGTAGCAAGTCAGACGGAACATTCATATAAATAACCGGCCAAGTGCGTGTCGGGCCATGCACAGTGTAGAGTTCCGTAGTAGCCTGTTATTCTATGCAAGTCTTTACCCGTTATAAACAAGCAACTAGGTACTCCGTCTTTGTCACTTTAAAGGATTTATTCTAAGGATTTTGTATATGGTACAAAATTATCCAACACCCAAGTTCAACGAGTATTACTGCTAAACTAATAAAGTTATCTTAACCGCTATAATTTTCCTTTAAAGTTCATGAAATGCGCTATTATCACGAATTTTTCTAGATTTTTCAAGCCAGCAGTTTAGCTTTAAGAGGGGGAGGGACGCCCTCTATTGTAGAACGGCGTTACTACGAAGACGTATTTGTATCGAGCATTTGTCCCGCTAAGATCAACAGACCAAGGAAGTTTCTTTTCTAACGCGTAGCTTTCTACGCACCCTCTTTTTAGGGTCCGTAGTCCTGACAAGGAACCCTTATAGTTTCGTCATGTCCGTCTGTCTGTCTGTCTGTGTCTGTCCGAGATTTTGCTAAAAGACCGCTAATACTAGAAAGCTGTAATTTTGTGGGGGTGCGTAAATGAATGACGCCGACAAAGTGCTGAAATAAAATTTTGAAAAATATTTTTTTTTAGGGTAGCTCCCCAAAATGAGAAGTAGGAATGTTTTTTTTTCATCGTGTACCCCATCGTGTGGGGTATCGTTTAATAGGTCTTTTAAAATGACTAAAGGGTTTCTAATACCATTTTTCGATTAAATGCTCCATTTACGAAATATCAAACTTTAAAGAGCAAATTTTTGTTCCAGTAGGGCGTCCCCCCCCCCCCCCCCCACTTTAAAAGCTAAACTGCTGGCTTGAAAAATCGTGATAATAGGGCATTTCATGAACTTTAAAGGAAAATTATAGCGGTTAAAATAACTTTATTAGTTTAGCAGTAATAGTCGTTGAACTTGGGTGTTGGATAATTTTGTACCAAATACAAAATCCTTAGAATAAATCCTGTAAAGTGACAAAGACGGAGTACCTAAAAGATTACACGCAATATGGGTTGCACATTACTAGTATTCTTGTTAACCCCTCCAACTAAGCTGAATATGCTTGTGTCTGGGCTCACGTCAATGCAATAGATGGGTTGGGGATGGAACTCACGACCTCTCGATCGCCAGTCCGGCACCTTAACCATTGGGCTATTGCCGCTTTTTTTAACTGACTCTTGTAACTGACTCATGCGGCAAAAGATGTCGGTTCTTTTACAAGTTTTAAAATGATATAATTTAGGTAGTTACAACGCCTCTCATCTCAATCTTACATAAATCCGCGGAATCCTCGCGATCACTCGCATCAAATGTCGATTAAGGGCGTAATAAACCAAACGAATGCTTTTATCTCACTTTTTAGGGAATCTTGAGACTTTAAGGGCTTGGGGTGTCGAGAACGGCCACGGTTGTATTATTTGGAGCGAGTTACAGAGTGGCCTTGGCAAAGCTTCTACTGGCTTTTAAATAAAATAGTTCGAGTTATCCTTATAGTTATTGTAGCCGACTTCAAAAAAGGAGGTTTCTCAATTCGACCGTATATATTTTTTTTTATGGGTGTTCGCAAATAACTTCATCGTTTATGAACCGATTTGGATGATTATTTTTTGTTGGAAAGCAGATATCCCAAGGGTGGTAATATAGTAGTTTCATCGAGATCTGATAAGTATCTCCAGAGATATCGAGATAAACACCTCAAACTTGGTACTGAAAATTAATAGCGCGGCATTTGAAGTCGGTTCTCTTAGGCTGAGTTGCACTATCTTACTTTAACTATAACAAACGTCAAAAATCAGTCAAACTCCATACAAAAACACCGGTTATAGTTATAGTTACGGTCAAAGTAAGATGGTGCAATTCAGCCTTCGTTTTTAAACGATCTTATTTAGGATTAAGTTATCTTTTTATAAGCTTTCATGTAACTTGCCATGTTAGTAAGTTTGTGTGAGACTACTTCCGAACGTTTTATTGGAATCAAATTTGGTATACCTACATGCGTATCAAGGGATACAATGCTATAATTTATGGTACCATCGAGGATACCCGATGATGGAGCCGGGCTATAGGGACTGGAATTCCGTAATGACAAATGGTTAGGACAGTCGAATTTGGGCTAGTATATATGTATTGTTATCATTAGTACAATTTCATTACACATGATAGCATCTTTATAATAAGCTTGTGTTTAAAAAAGTTTATTCTACCCTTATACCGTGAGTAGTTTTATGATTTATAAATAGGTAAGGTATTTAATTAATTGATTTCCTTCTTTTCTTCTGAATTATATACACAACATATGTATAAACTAGCAGAGCCCCGCGGCTTCGCCCACGTTAAAAAGTGTCTGATGTCTATTCTAAATTTCAGCTAAATCGGTCAAGCCGATTGACCGTGAAGACGTCCTAAATAAGCAGATATATAAACTGACCTCTGCCTTTATCTATTACTAACATACTTTTGTATACAAAAAAGTATTGACAAACAAACAACCTTTTATGTGGTTACATAAGCATTAAGCACTTTTGTGCTTATTTGGTAGTTCAGCACAAAATTTGCAAGCAAAATATAAATCCCTAAATCCTATCAAAAATTTTGATTAAAGTCTGCAAAAACTTTACCTAGTGTGAATAATTTATCTATTATTCTCTACATTATTCTAGAACATTATGCGTGAGAGGTGCAAATATGTTTTCCCTCGCCTCTCTGACCGTGGCTTGGCATTTCTCCAGTTCAGACACCCTCTATGCATATCGAGCGTTTTGATATAAGGTGATGTAATGGACACAAAAACCATGGAGTATATCTTTGTCTAAATAGTTTTGTTTTTATCATTATGAATCGAACAAGCACCTGACCACTGACACAATCTCAAGTTATGTGACGATGCGTTCTAAGATCAAATCTTCGAAGCTTTAGAGACTCACTTGGAATGGTATTGGCCGAGGTTGTGCATGATATTCGGTGCCGGGCAGTATGAAAGATGAGTTCTGATAGTTCTCACTCTGTGTATTGGACAGAAGTCAGTTGTAAAGCGCCTCGTTTCGACTTTTTTTTTCATCTGATAGGCTGGTATTTGACCACTATCTCACTTTGTGGTAAGCGATGATGTGGTCAAAGATGGTGAACACGCTAGGCTTAGAATGGTCTGACTCTCGAGGACTGTGTACCGCCGGAATAACGTAAGATTATAGCGATAGATTTTCTCCTTGATCGATAATATAATGTTCCTAAAACCTGCAGATAATGTTTCTTCTACCTGTGGTGTGTTATATCCCTGCGGCGTATTATATTTGTGTGTTATATCTGTGAGTTCAGTAGTTTCATTATATACTCGTAGATATAGATCACACTAATAGTAAGTAGTTAGATAGTAAATATAATGTTTAAGTGAATCTCAAACAAATCAAGACAAACATAAATAGTGGAAACATCATTGTGTAGAAGGTATAACATTAAATACTTCATTGTTTATAATATACCTTAAAAAACTTGAACATTCCTTGAGAATCTGCAAATAAATTCTTACATTAGTACCACTACTCTAGTATTCTAGGAATAGAATAAAAGTAGTATGTAGCTCGCCCGCTTTACTTTTACAAAGGGTAACTAAGGATAGAACGATATACTCTACTTTTAATACTATTTAGGGTTTTAGGAAATTAGTACCACTATACAACTATTCAATGGAAGAAGGCATTCATAATGATATACAAGCTCGTTTATTTCAATACTGGTTCAAACAGATATACAGAATGAATTTTTCAAGTGGGCGTGGATGGCCAAATCAAAAACTATGAGGAATAGCAAAGAATGCTCAAAGAAGTCTTGGGTCCAATTTTAATGAAAACGAATACTGCATCATTGCATTTTTTAAAAATTCAATTTTCCTAGCCAGCTACTTCATGAAAATCGAGCCCGAGACTCCTTTGAGCATTTTTTCTGATTTGGCCATCCAGGTCCACTAAATAATTCACTATGTATATGCAAATATTTTAAATAATTATCATAAAATATTCGTATCTTGTACAATTTATTTAAATTCTTATACTAGAACTGCCCCGCGACTTTGTCCGCGTTAAATGTTATATCGGTCCAACCGTTTGACTGTGAAGACGTCCTAAATAAAAAATGATAAATAAAACTGCATCATTGGATTTTTGAAAAGTCGATATTCATAGCCAGCTACCTCATCAAAATCGGGCCCGAGACTCCTTTGAGCATTTTTTGCTAGTTTCTGATTTGGCAATCCAGGTCCAGTAGAAAAATTCACTCTGTATATGCAAATATTTTAAATCATTATCGTAAAATATTTGTATCTTGTACAATTTATTTATATTGTTATACTAGATCTGCCCCGCGGCTTCGCCCTCGTTAAAATGTTATATCGGTCCAACCGTTTGACTGCGAAGAAGTCCTAAAACAAATATACCTGAAAACTGCATAATTTAGCAGTTATAATAATGGTGTTTATTCACGCCAAAAACATTAAATTAAGTTTTGGAACAAAAATTCTGTGAGATTTTCTGAGCCGGTAGACTCTACACGAATAGCGATGAAGTTCGAGATATGATCGTCGATAAGATAATATCGTTTAAAAAACTAAAACAACCGACTTCAAATGCTGCGCTATTAATTTTCAGTACTAAGTTTGAGCAAAACATGCAAAAATATGCGACTTAAACGTTCTTATGATCACGTTGACGTGTATGATATCTTTTGATCACGTTGCCTTACAAGTTTAATTTTTCACAGCTAAAATATACTATAGATGTAGGTAATTGATATAAGTCTTAACCTGATATCTTTACGCGTTCTTGAAAACAGGGTCTTGACAGACGCACAGACAGATGCACAAAAAAGTGATCCTATAAGGGTTCCTTAATTCCTTATGAGGTACGGAACCCTAAAAAGAAATAAAGAAAAATAAATAACCGTAGACGTATACCAGTCAATCAAACCACACTATATACCTATAAAAGCTCGATTCTAGCGTAGAACGTTTAGGACCGTTTGCCACTAAAGAGCGTAAGCTAAACGATATTGTCATTAGGTACATCCGTACATTGTAAATGATGGAGTATTTTCCGTGCGAAAACGCACACAGGTCATTTAACCAATAAATTTAGGGGAACGAGTTTTGTTATGGGACGAAATGTCTCGCTATTTTACAAGCTTTTGTTTAATTTGTCGTGTTAGTATGTACATGTGTATGTATATGTTGTGTAGGTCAAATTTTGGAAGCAAAATGAGAGCTCCTTTCTGACGTTCATACATATATAAAATCATGCCTTTTTCCCATTGGGGTAGGCAGAGACTACTTTTTTCCACATGCTACGATACTGACATACCCCCATCGCTTCTTCCACTTTCATGAGCGTCTTCATACATGCTCACCGCTAGGTATTTTGACTTGGCCTTTCTTTAAAACGTCTACAATCTGGTCGTGATACGTTCGCCAAGGTCGGCCTCTACCGGCTGGCCCATTCACACTCGTTTTATATAAATCTGCTTCGTCAATATTCCTTCATCCATACTCTCTAGTTGTCCAAACCATCTAAGCATCCCTTTCTCTATCTACGTCACTACATCTTCTACCACACCACAACGTTCCTTTATCACACTGTTCTCCACTTTATCCATCAGAGTTACTCCAATAATACTTCTCAAACTTCTCACATCTACAGCATTAATTTTACATTCATGCTTCTTCTGCCATACCCAGCATTCACTACCATACATGAGTGAGGGAACCAACACTCCCTTATGCACAGCTAGTCGTGATTTTTTAGACACGTTCTGACTGCGCATAAAGTTTGTCTCTTAGTCAGTCAGTCAGTATGTCAGGTCAAAGTTTCTTATAGTAGGTATATTGAATTGTTAGATGTTGCCCGCGAAATTACTTGAATGAACCTGATAATTGTCCATATATAAAATAAAATTAACTAGTTTATCATCGTTCGTACATACCAACTATTCAATCTACGGTACAGTGAGCCAGATCTAAATTGTGAACTTAATTAATACTTGGACAACCGACGGCTCTGGAGAGCTTAACTCAGACATAGTGCAGACCGTAACTGATCGTTAGTAGGCTAAATAGAAAACTAAACTGTAGGGCTATTCTGTAAGCTATCTCGACAGCGGAATCCGCGATGAGATTCTAATTTCGTACCACGAAATTCAGTCGTATCACGTTCGTTATACGGTTGAATTTTGTAATACGAAATTCAAATCTCACCGTGGATTCCGCTGTCGAGATAGCTTACAGAATAGCCTAGCTGGAGCTTATAGTGTACAGGGAACTAAGTTTATGATTATTTTTATGATATTAGGTAACAGGACAAGCACAACGCTCGCCTGATGGTAAGCGATGACGTCTACCTATAACAGATACAGTGACATGCAAAATTTTGGACAGCCAGAATTTTGATTTTGAGATTTGTAGATTGTTAAAAGTCACTGGCAAATGTTTTATTTATAGTGGTGGAATAATCTCCTAGTCATGACGAAGATACGGTATTATCGATAGTACATACTTTCTTTGAGATTCTGCCGGGCAATAAAAAATGTTTTTTGTTCCTCGATAAATGCGCGCAAAATAGGTCTTTTCCGCCCTAGGGCGGGAAAGTATTTTTTTATTTTTTGGCTTATATCTGTTCTTTTATAGTGCCATGTCTAAGGAGGTCCAATAATAATATTGTACGGGAAATGTTACTGTCCTATTAAATAGGGAGCGCACGGCGCTAATGCCGCTAATTAGTCTGCACTATGTCTGAGTTAAGCTCTCCAGAGCCGTCGGTTGTCCAAGTATTAATTAAGTTCACGATTTATATCTGGCTCACTGTACCGTAGATTGAATAGTTGGTATGGTCGAACGATGATAAACTAAATTGTTAAACACAATCCAAAATTTCATCGTACCGACGGGACTTGAATCCGCAACCTCCGGAATAACATGTTCCGGTGCTTTGCCAATTAAGCCACGGTGCGAAGTATCGTTACGATGAAATTAGTGGATTGCATTTGTTAACCCAATTATGCATTGGTGGCGCCATCTATGACTACTTAATACGTAAGTTAATCATTCGGAAGAAATCATTACAGTTTTCAAATCCGACGAGAGATGTACCGTTGCACTGCGTAAATCAAATATTATTTGATGTTGCACTGCGTAAATCAAATATTATTTGATTTACGCAGTGCAACATCTCTCGTCGGATTTGAAAACTGTAATGATTTCTTCCGAATGATTAACTTACGTATTAAGTAGTCATAGATGGCGCCACCAATGCATAATTGGGTTAACAAATGCAATCGACTAATTTCGTCGTAACGATACTTCGCACCGTGGCTTAATTGGCAAAGCACTGGAACATGTTATTCCGGAAGTTGCGGGTTCAAGTCCCGTCGGTACGATGAAATTTTGGATTGTGTTTAACAATTTACAAAAATATAAAGTGTGAAACACTTCAAAGAAACATAATAGATGATAAACTAGTTAATTTTATTTTATAGATTATGCACAATTATCAGGTTCATTCAAGTAATTTCGCGGGCAACATCTAACAATCCAATATACCTACTATAAGAATCTTTGACCTGACATACTGACTGACTGACTTAGAGACAACACACAGCCTAAACCACTGGTCGTAGAGACTTGAAATGTTGAGGGTATATTTGTCTTAGTACGTAAGGGTGTACCAAGAAAGGATTTTTCAAAATTCATTAGATATTAATTATTTTATTTATTAGATTAGATAGTCTTTTTTATTCGAAACTTCACACAAGTTCTTTTACAAATTAATAAGTAAATACGGTTTCAGGGTTTTTCAAAACTCATCCCTAAGAGGGTAAAGTGAGGTAACAAAGTCTGAAAATCAATGTTCTTTCGGATTGCGCTGAAAATTGGCACGCAGGTAGTTATTATGACGTAGGTATCGATTCGGATTTTTCAATATTCACTCTTGAAGGGGATGAAACGGGGGGTCAAAGATTGTAATGAGAAACAAGATAAGATAGTTTTTTTTTATTCGAAACCTTACATATGTACTTCTGTAAATAAATAAGTAAATACGTCTTTCAGCATTTTTCGAATTTCTACCCCTAAGAGCTAAATGGCGCTTAACTAAGTCTAAATAATAAAATAAAAATACATATGGTTTGTCAGGTTATATAAAAATATGAACACCTATTTCCCTAAGTCACGTGACAACTTATCAAGTAAATGAAAGAAGTGTTTAACGCGAGCGAAGCCGCGCAGCACTTCTAGTATATATATATATATATATATATATATATATATATATATATGTATATACTAGCAGTGCCTCACAGTTTCACCCGCGTGATTCCCGTTCCCGTGAGAATACGGGGATAAACATATGGACTATGCTACTCGCTGATAATGTAGCTTTCCATTAATGAAAGAATTTTTGATATCGGTGTAGTAGTTTTTGAGTTAAACTATAACGAACATAAAAAAAAATCCTCCTTGTAATATAAGTTTAGATATATTTTTGAAATGTGCTAATTCAGCCATTTCATTTGATAGAAAATTAATACAAGGTATCATTAAAAAAAATCTAAATTGTAGTTCTCTGAATGACTTTATGGCCTCTAACCTTCTAACGATACCTCATTATAATAAGGAGTTTAGAAGTCATGAGGAACCAGATAAGTAGACCAGATACATACCTGTCAAATCATAACCCTCCTCGTAGTCGTGTAAAAAGAGCTACAATCTCAAAGACTTCATTCACTTGTCATATAATTTGAACTTTTCTTTCAGGTTCTTTCAACTCAAAATCTCATTCACGCCTCTGAATTCTTTACGCCTGTTACGCTACGTTTCTCGTAGAACGCTACGCAATTCACACTCGTAGCCGTTAGCTACGAGCAACTCGTTGGCCGTTAGGTGCGAGCTGCGAGCACCGTTACCGCTACAAGCTGTGGTTTCCGTATGTGTTTATTCAGTGGTGGTAGTATAAAGTTTGCTGACACGCTTATGTTCGTGTTTTTTAGATTTAATTTGATTTAATTTATTTTAATTTTAAAGTAGACCAGAAGAAATAATATACCTAGGTATATAAAATAGCTTAAATTTATCTAATTTTAATTGAGCTTTTTGCGCCACCTCCAAACTTAGTTACAAAAAGTTACATGTCTAGCTGCTAAGTCAATACGAACGTAATACATTCAAACTCAAAAATTTTAAGAATGTTTTCTACGAATAAATAATCATATATAAACATTGCTTTAAATAAACGGATTGAAGAAAAGGTAATCACAATTCCATAGGATGTATTTCAATGAAACAAAATACAAATATATCGACAACTTTTTGAAGGCTATCCATACCCTAATGAATGACGTCAGCGCGTACTCGACAACAACTTTAGAAGTGCGACACTTTGAGTCGCAACTTGATATCGCCTCAGATTCCTTCGAGGAACCCGAATTCCCTTACAATGACGTAACCTTAACTCCACAGGAAATCGAACTCTATTCTACTCGCCGGAAGTGTCAACTTGCTACGACAGCGTCTTGTCCTACAATGGAAATGAAAATTTGGTGACAGGCAAACTTTTCGAATTAGGTCGGTAGACACGAAAAAAGAAAAATAGACTCTGACTTATGTAAGTAGAGATTCAATTCAGGTGATTTTAGTTAGAGTTAAGTATTATATAGAAAAGTTTAGTACGGAGATATTTTAAAGAATCGACGACCTTTTCCTGCGTATTCAACTGTCGAAAGGAACATGATTCTAAATAATGAACAATTATTCATTAATATTTACATTTATTAATTACTTCCATTTAATTGCATTAAAGATACAGCAACATTTTTAATTAGTACTTTTAGGCATTTAATTAACACAAAATGGTCTACTTAAAATACATTTAAACGAAAGAATTGATTATAATACCGTTATGCCTTCTTTATAACAAATGATAAAAATGTGTAAAAAAATATAGTCATTGTATAGATGGCTAAACATAATGTATTTTACAATATAATACAAGCTTAGTGCAACCTCATATATTTGATTAATTGATATTACCAAGAATATTTGGTTTGGTCGCGATCTAGAAAGCCAGGGCTCGTTTACTAGCGCCATCTATGTCATTTTGCCAAACACAAATTAGATAGATGGCGTTTAAAAACACGTTTTTTGTATGGGGACCCCCTTTAATTTTTAACTTTGTTTTATTTTTAGTATTTGTTGTTCTAGCGGCAACAGAAATATATTATCTGTGAAAATTTAAACTGTCTAACTATTACGGTTAATGAGCTATAGCCTGGTGACAGACGGACAGACAGACAGACAGACGGACAGCGGAGTCTTAGTAATAGGGTCCCATTTTACCCTTTGGGTACGGAACCCTAAAAAATCGTAAAAAGTAATATAAAAGTACCGACTATTATACTCACTACTATTTGTTGTCGTGTCGACTGTCTTGACAGTCAGTGGTCGTCGCGATCTTGCTGAGTAAACTCCCGAGGAAGTGCATCGGTCATGCACGAAACCTAGGCCGAGACAGTCGTCAAAAAACAGTAGCGAGCATCATTGTCGGTACTTTTACAATCATGATTCAGGTGCCTGAAAACTGTATTTTTAACCGACCTCACAAAAAAGGAGGAGGTCCTAAGTTCGTCGAAACCTTTTTTTATTTTTTATGTATATTCACCGATTACTCAAAGATGCCTGAACCGATTTGAAAAATTCTTTTTTTGTTTCAAAGGGTACCCTTTTCAGGTGGTCCTATTGAAATTCTAACGAAATCGGCTGAGCCGTTTTTAATATATCAACATTTCTGTGATACTACTAACTACTGGTACAGATTATGTAATAGTTACTACGTCTACTGGCTACTTTGACTAGCGCGACGTTTAAAGTCGGTTCTTTTAGTTTTTTAAACGATCTTAGATTATAATATCTAAAATTTATCATTCAACTACATTCTGAAATTTAAACAGATTGCTACGAAACAGTTCTTAAAATTGTTTAGACATTTGAAAATGCGGTAAAGTCCGAAGTGACACAGAAAATCCTAAAATTAGTAGTTTTAAAATCAGAATAATAAACATTATCGATTTCAAAAGGTTTTGGTCGTGATACAATGATGCATATATTTTAATCGTACTAGAATAGGCTAGGTATTTTATAATAACGCCATACTAATACTTGGTTTTATCTTTTGTTGTTTTATTTTAGCCCATACAAAAGAGTCGTTATTCTGGTACGGAACCCTAAAACGTACATTATTACCGTAACATTATTCATCTCGCTGTAGTACTAAAATCCCCGTAAAGCCGGCGTATACGGAAACTTATCTGCTACTTTTACGTTTGTGTTCTTACGAATTTATCGGAAACCATTCATTGGTTTATCCTCTTCCAATATCTAAAGTTTTCATTTCACGAACAGGCCAAGTAGAACAAATCTAACTGTAGATTGGTAGCAAAACAAAATAAATAATTAAGATAGTTTAAAAATTAAAACAACCGACTTCAATGCCCCGCGAGTGAATTTCAGTAGCAAGTTTGAGACGTTTATCGTCATATCTCTGGAGATACTTATCAGATCTCGGTGGCGTAATCAGGAGAACGGTTGGCTTTGATGCCAGAGGTACCGAGTTCAAACCGCCGTGCACCAATGGATTTTCCTATCGAAAAATGTATGTGCACTTTTCACAGTGGCCCTCCGGTGAAGGAAAAACATTGTTAAGAAACCAACAACCCCCGCATGGTGGTAGGACACTATCTAGTGTCCGCCGGGCCAGCTACCACCATCAAGTTAGAAAAATCTGTCGCCAAACATCTAATGTGTTTCGGCAGCTATCCTTGAGAGCCAGTTCCCATCCTAGGACTGGCGTGCTTACCATATTCGACCGCATCATCACTTACCAACAGGTGAGATAGTGGTCAAACGCTAGCCTATAAGATATAAAATAAAAAGAAAAAAAATCTGTGACACAGTCCTGGGAAGAAATAGAGAAATAATATTGAAATATGTAAAATCAACTATTATCATATTGCAAAAATGTTATAAAATGGTATTTATCTTTTTAATTGTAACTCAAAAATAATGGGACATATAATGTAAATTAATTAATAATTAAGATCGTTTAAAAACTAAAACCGACTTCAATGGCCTGCGAGTCAATTTCAGTAGCTTGTTTGAGACGTTAATCGTCATATCACTGAGATACTTATCAGATCTCTATGAAATTACAATGGGACCACCTCGAAAACGTACCCTACCCATTACAAAAAGAACCATTCGAATCGGTTCACAATTGACGGTGTAATCGCACACAAAAAAAAGGAAAAAAAAAACATACAGACGAATTGAGAACCTCCTTCTTTTTGGGAAGTCGTTTGAAAACCACTTAATATACCGATCAAACTAGCAAGGCTGCGCAAGCAAACTGGGCAAGCGGAGGGAAAATATAGAAGGTAAAACTGAACGGGTGGAACTGAATGTGTATAGCACCTTACTATTTGTATCAGTAAAGCGAAGTCCCAGTATATACATATACATATTAGTACATATAGTTTTCGTTGCCTACCGCAGAGTCTCGCATAATTTCACAAATGTGTAGCGGAGCGTTGCAGGCACCTGAATTTAAATTGCGGCTTAGGAATAGCAAGAAGTGGGTTATATCGAAGTACTTCGGGTTTTATAAAGGAAGCCAATTTCACAATGCCAAGATCACAGGTGCAATTTTTTGGTATCTTATAGGATAGCATTTGATAACTATCTCGTCTGGTGGTAAGCGATGATGTGGTCAAAGATAGTGAAGACGCCTAGGCCTTCAATGGCTAGACTCTCGAAGGGCTATGCTGCTGGAACACCATAAGGTTATGGCGGCAGATTTTCTCCTTGATGATCGTAAGCTACATTTTGATAGCAAGTCAAGCGGAAAATCAATATAATATGAACCTAATATTATAAAAACCTAAACAAAGAAATGTATTCAAATTCTAAATACCCTAAGATTTGACGAACTACCTTAATTAAGGTGCACTTAAACTAAATTAAGTCACAAATCTAGGCGTACTCTACGCCTAACTACATTCAAAGGAATAAATTACACCACATTAAAACACACATAGGTGCAGTAATTAATCACTTTCACTCCAACTCTTTGTGTGAATGCTGTTTGGTAACCCTTTCATGTTTTGTAAGCCGTTTGTGGTAGTTTCGTTGGGTATACATATATATCGCAGCCAACTAGCTTAATTAGCCGTTCAATCAACTGCCTAGCCTCTTTCCTAAACAGCGCCGTTCAACTAACGGCCTGAATGATATTCAGCCATTTGTAGGTCTTCTGTACCTTCATTTAAACGCCATGGCGTCGGTTCTGGTGACGCGCGGCCGCGGCTCTACCCTCCTCGCTACGCTCGTTGGCGCGCGTCACGCGGTGGTCACTGTTCTCTAGTGTGTTGCGTTAGTGTCAGTCTAAGCCAGTTTATTAAATGTTGTAACAAACGCTACGGCTGAATATTATTCAGGCCGCTAGTGAAAGTAAAGAGGCTACCTAGGCTGTCGATTGAACGGCTAATTAAGCTTATTGGCTGCGACATATATATTATGATGCTTCTAACGTCTTAAGGGCTATTATGGTAGGGCAATATTTTGTCCTTGAGAGTAAGTTCCTATTCTAGGCCTAGCGTGTCACCATCCGCCAGCCTATACACAAAAAGTAAATATATAATAAGAGGCTGGAGATATTTTCCATCGGTAGTAGGAGCATTATATTGATATGTACCGCCTGACATCCTAGCAAAGAGCAGCTTACCATCATCAAGGAGAAAATCTGCCGCCATAACCTTACGGTGTTCCGGCCGCACACAGCTTTTGATAGTTAGACCATTCTAGGCATAGCGGCATAGCGTGTTCACTATCTTCGTCCACATCGTCCCTTACCACCAGGCGAGATAGTGGTCAAACGCTAGCTTATCAGATATTTAAAAAAAATGTTATATAGACATAGAAAATGCAGCGGTGGGCAATATTCGAGTAATACATGTTGTATAGTATAAAGGTATAGGATGAAACCAACTAATACTAAACTTCTGCATTTACAATGTTAATCAATAATGATTAAAGATAAACCGAAATCACAGTATGATTTCTATCTGAACATAGCTGCAAGTGGGTCAGCAAGAAGTAAATAAAAGCGTTTACCAAGAATATCTCCTCAGTCTTCATATAATTCACGATATCTTAATCTGCAAGCTCGCTATCTCGAGCTCGTAATAATTTAACAAGCATTTCTGTGTATAATGAAAATTCCATTTATCCAGTTTTAGCCGGTTTCCAAGAGGCTCGTTAGTAAATATTACAAGAAAAACTTGGGTACAAATGCGGGCGGACAAAAATTGCGGAATTTGGTCCTACTTCCGAGCTGTTTGGGATTGCGTAACTGAGAGTTACTTTTGAAAAAATGAGTTTATTTTTGCAGAGATTTTGCTTACATTTGGCTTATGGTATACTTTTGCACGTAGAGTTATGAGTTAGTATATTATTAATAAGTATTATTTATACATTTTACTAAGTATATTTTATTTTCAACCGACGTCTAACAAAAAGGAGGTTCTGATGTCATTATCATTGCTCCAAAACTGTATTCAAAAGCTACAAACCCACAATCGCAACGTTGGTATTGTATCGAGAACACATAGTAACCACACGACGCCAATCTCTCGAACCCTACCCGGGATTTCCTGCAGTTTGTCACAAAGAAAACCCTATCATTTCATAAATCATACCTAACAAGCAAACATCAACTCTACAGCTCCTTAAATAAAACACAAAATCCAACACAACAATCCCACAAAGAGATGCTAGATCAGCTAAAACGAACTTAAGCACTTGAACATAAAGGCGAAAACGCTTTGCTAACGACCTTAGCTCCGGGACTATTAGGTTTTCTTTTGCTTTTTGTAGACGAGGCAGATCGTAACAATAAGGGTCAGCTCAGACCGCGAAGAGACGCGACGCGGCGCGCACTTATTAAAAAAATGATAAAAAAGACATTTCTTTACTGCACAAAAAGATACTCATTTCATTGAGTTAATTCGGCGGCTTCGGGCTGCAGCGCGGCCGAATCATCTCAATGAAATGTGTAGTTACTAAAGTTAATTTTTTATCACACGGTTTCCCGCTGCGCCGCGCGAAACCAGAAGCATCGTCATGTTGCGTCTTGTCGTGTCGCATCGCGGTGTGAACTGACCCTAACAGAATTGTATAGAATATAAACTTCATTTGTTAAAATATGGATAATGAGAACTTTTTGGTGGAAAGATTTGAAATTGTCAAATGTTAGCGTTCAGAGAAAGTCACAAATGTCATAACACAACTTTACCGTGTTTCTTTGGCGCTTTACAAATAACTCAATTAAAAACAATTACGCTTGCTACTCACTGTGTAGGAATTTTGTTTGTAAAGCTATATATACATATATATGTGTAGTACGTAATTTTAAAAGGATATCCTTATAAAAAAGTGCAAGCAGTATTTTCCATTCGAAGGTTAAATGGGATCAGGTTTGTAGCACATTTATATTTTTTAGAAGTAAGCTACAGCTTACTTCTATTTATTACTAGCTAGTTGCGCCGCGCGCCTTTGCCTGCCTAAAAAGTATTATTACCTTTAATATACTAGCTATCCAACTAGACGTGTCAACTAAATCAGAATACCGCCGTTTAGCTGTGAAAACGTACTAAATATAATAGAATATTTTTGAACCTATAATATTAGTATGGATACACTACTGGCCACAATACTATTACTATAGTCCCAAGAAGAAATATATATCTCTACCAAATGTGTAAAAGACACAAACTCCAAAACAAATACTCGTACTCACCACCGATTTTAATCCATAAATTGTCAAAGGCTTATATACAAAAAAAAATAATCGTAGATATATGCCAAGTGGAGCAGAAAAAACCAAGCAAACAAAAACAAGCAACAAACCAGCAGACAAAATGAACAGTGCGTGTCAATCTAGCATGTGTAATAAGTAGGTACATTTAATATTCCATCTGCACACAGTTTAGTGCATACGTTATAGCAAAGTTAAACTTCGTGTTCTTTGTCGATGTAAGTATCTGCTATTACAACTCATATGCTGTGGAAATGCCATCTAGTGTACCATGATGGTTCAGTAGATGCAGGTCACAAACAGCCAGACTAGGCTTAGAGTATAATAGCACCCGTACTTATGATTTCAGTTTTTTTATAATAGTGGAGTGCCGTAAGGTTTATACCTCGGAATCCAGGGCCAGTCAATGAATCTTTATAGAACATTTTGAATTGTGTTTCTAACAATATATAAAAAAAGTTAAAAAATAATTTACCCGATCTTCTTTTCTTTTTTATTTAAGCTTTTAGCAATGCAGTCCAACAATTTTTATGAAGATTCATTGACTGGCCCTGGATTCCCAGGTTTTACCATTTTAACGTCTTACGGCACTCCACTAAAAGTTAATTATTGAAAAGTACAAAAACCCGACTGCGTGAAAAAAATATATTTTCTTACATACAAACTACTGTTAGGGTCGGCGCACACGGGCCACCGGCCACAAGCCGCCATCGGCATATTTCCTATACTTTTCATACATTTTATATGGACTCGCCGCACACGGTGACGCCGGTGGCCGCCACACGCTACATGATAAAATGTATGAAAACTATAAGAAATATGCCGGTGGCGGCGTTTTGTGGTTGTGGCCCATGGCCTGTGTGCGGGGACCCTTACATACAAATGGGAAATGAAATGAAATGAAAAAATGAAACCAAAATATCAAAAAACTTCGCATTTATATTATTAGTGGGAAGTGTGATTTGATTTATTACCATTTCCTATTCCAAACTCCAAAAAAAACATATAAGTTGTATATATATACGTAATCACCGTCAAAAAAAATCTTAAAATCTTTGTTGATACCACACTCGATGTATTTTGAAAACATTTACTTTTACTTTAGATTACTAATTGGTGCCAAAAATACTTAATTGTATTTTTTGTTTTTTTATTTTTTATTTTGATGTATCTAGTGTCACTTTCACGACTAAGACGATTCTATCTATTGACACCACTCACATAAACATACGAGAAGCCGTTTAGGCCCTAGGGTGTGCCAAAGAATGGCACACCCTAGGGCCTAAACGGCTTCTCGTATGTTTATGTGAGTTTTCGTATGTTTATTGTGAGCCATTCTTTGGCACACCCTAGGGCCATACATACATACACTCGAAAAACATAACCCTCCTTCTTTCGCAGTCGAGTAAAAATCAACTAATCTTGCCTGATAACCTAATCTAATTAGCCTTCATCATCAGCCTATACTAGTCCACTGTTGGACATAAATAAAATTAAAATTAAAAATTCTCATAACTCAATTATCCTTAACACACACGAATTATTATTAAATTGCTCGAGTTCTCGCCAAACCTTATAATTAGTGTAAAAATTAATCATCAAAGCTCGTTTTAAGATTAAAATAAATTAGAAATGTTAATTAGTCAGCTTGGAAAAATGTTATTTAGAACAGCTACAATTTTAAGCAAAGTTATTTTACACCAATATTTTTATTCTCTAGGTGAATCATTAAACCTTAAACAACAATTAAATTACTGTAATATTTAAATTTAGGACAGGCATGTAACTCATTTTGAGAAATATTGATTATTTTACAATCGGTCTGTTCGCTCCAGTACTTGTTGCGATATCCTAACAGGGTCATATATGTTACCAAACCTTTACCCTTACATCTGTAAACATGGTACATACTTATGAATGCAATAAAATATTGAGTATTGAACCAATATCATATTGAGACGATCAAAACAGCGTATCTACATTATAGATACACCACTATTTAGACAATTTATAATAACAGTAACATAGTTAATCTTTACATAGTATATACGAGTAATTTATGATCGTACAAAACGAAAATACCGACTTCACATGCCGCGATAGTCAACGTATTGGCTAGTTATAATCATGACATCTAAGTATACAAATTTGCTTATATTGTTTATCTCCATATTTCCGGAGATAATTGTCATACGTCAATAAAATTACTAACGGACTTATTAGGTACTAAAGGACTAAACAAGAGGCATTATCTCTCAAACAAAAAAAGAATATTTCAAATCGGTTAAGATTTGACAGAGTTCTGAGGTAAAAAAAAAACAATCGAATTGAGAACCTCCTACTTTTTTGTTAGGTCGGTTAAAAACCATTATAAATAAATGTCGCTTCCCGCGTCTGTACCTACGCTTAAATTTTTTAAACTACGCAATAGATTTTAAAGCAGTTCGTGGGCAAAGCCGTGGGGCACAGCTAATATACTATAAAGGGGCCAACAAAGAAATTGTCATAATTTAATAAGCTCATCTGGCTTGATCAACATCAACAGTTCTGACAGATTTATCCGCTCCAAAGAAGGTATTAATCTTAATCCTTTTCCTCCAGACCAGAGCATGCCTGTCAAAGAAATCAACGGAATTAACTTGGATAATTATTTTCCCCAACAAAGCTCATTAAATACAGTGATTTACGTCCATAAAAGGCTCTTGGAAAAGTCCCGACGAGAACCTCAGAGAGAGGAAAAAATAAAACGTAAAAGAGAAGCGAAGAAAAAGCCAGTTAAAGGCAAAGAAAAAGCAGTTCAGTGCGATACAAAAGATAGTTACAATAAAAAGTCGGGACTACAAAATGAATCTGTACTAAATCACACAGTACAATTTGCGAAAAATTTGGTACCACTTGTTATGCCACAGACTGGAATCAACGAGGCTCCAGTATTTTACACTATAAAGACTAGCAGCAAATGTAAAAAAAGAAATTTGAATCAACAACAGCAGGCAATAAAATATAAGAAATGCGACGACGCTACATTTGAAAAAAAGAAATCAGCGAAGCTTATAGAAATGTATAAAAAAGGTACAAAATATAACCGAGAAAGCTCAAGTTGTAGGCAAACTGTAAGTCAATCTTCACAAAGCAACACTTTAGATGATCTTAACATAAATCAATCTATATTTACAATGTCGGATGCGTCAGATAAAAAAGAAAATATATTCAAAAAAGCAGACAGTCATAAAAGGATAGAAACAAAATCGGAGAAACTAGCAGAATTTGAATCTTTCGAAGGTATAGCAACTGAATTTAATGATATTGCTGAGACAAAAATTAAAATACAGCTGATGAACGACAAAGAGAAACATATGCTTACAGAAAGTTTACGAATACCGATATTAAACGCAGTGAACAATTGTTTAAACGATTTTGACACAGAGATAAAAGAAGACATTAAATCAGTTCAAAGATCTGTGAATCATAACTCACAGAAGCTAGATAGTATATTAGAGAAACTAGCATGGATCGAAGATCATTTAGAAATGAGAAATTATACGACTATAAAATCTCCTAAAATGAAGATACAAAAAGCATCTAAATTAGAACAATTAAGTGAAGATATAGCAGAAGCTAGGGAATACGAATCAGACCATGAAGCACCAACACAAGAGTCATCTAGACAAGTTAATACTAGCAGATTAGACTTTCATGAGTTAACTTATGAAAGAGTAGAAAACTTAGGGTGTGGAGAACTGCCTGAACAGTCTACAACTGTCAGACCTTCAACTTCGGTCGGCGTTAGAACTGACAAACATAAAATACCTGCCAGATTTTGTTGGACAGATGCTGCAAGAGATAGTTAGAGGAAATATTTTTAGATATGAAAAACGTATACATATTTTCGTAGTCATTTAGAAAATAATCTTTATTGGCTACACTATTATAAGATTCTGTAGACTCTAAATTGATTATAGTTATTCGAAAGTCAATGTTTACTTAAACGTCTAGTTATTTAGAGTCGTATTTTAACAATAAATCGTTTACATAATTAATGCCTAGGACTGTTTTAATGCGCGAAAAACGTTTTATATAGGTGCCAAACCATTTTCCAGGGTGGATTTTTGAGATAGGATCTTAAGGGTAGCTACCTCTTCTGTTATAGCCTTAGTAAAACTTTCTGAAGAGGCTGTCCATTACTTTTGATTACATTTTGAACTGCATTCACAGAATATGAAAAAATGTACAGTCAGCAAGAAAATGAGCTATATACATAAACACTTTTTTTGATGCCCATTGATCGGTTTCTCATAAGGTCAAAATACTGAGAATACCAATTGAGACACAGAATAATGAATAGTACTAATTGAAATATCTACTTATGGATTCTAGAAAAGTCAGAAATTGCAAAAGACTTTTCCATATATTTCGCAGGAAATTAAAAAATGAAAATATTTCGTAAACATATTTTTGCCAATCTAAAAGCCAAAAATATGTTTGCATAAAGTTTTATTTCTCCCCCTACCTAATCAAAGGGTCCTATCCTAGGTCCTATCTCAAAAATCCACCCTGTTTACATCAAGTAGCATGTAAGAAGGCGCTCGTGAAAGTAGAAGTAGCGAAAGAGGTATGTTCTAAAAAAAGCTAAGCTTTGTAGTTCAGGCCCAAAATCAATGGCAATAAAAACTTTATCATATGAGCTAAAAATATTAAATAGACATAGTATATTTACTCTAAAACTTGCAAAAATTCTAATAGAACGTGCATTTTATACGATGAACGATTTAATTTACTACAAAGAAGAAGAAAAAACAACGGGTTGCACTACAGGAGTGCCGGCAGAAGTGAAAGCTTGAACATTAACTTTGAGCATTTGGTCTACTCTCCCTCCGTCTTACAAATTTTCGATCAGGTCACGTGTCCTGACGCGAGTTTATCATCTTTTACCCATTCCAAAAAAGTTTCTACTCTCCCTCCGGCTTACGAATTTTCGATCAGGTCATGTGTCCTGACGCGTCCAGACCTAATCCTAGGTTTTAATGCAGGTAGATCATTGTTGTTTGAATCGGCCTGTCCGCTCTGTACTACTTGCGTACACCTTAACAGGGTCATAATATATGTTCACATACTTAGAACATCTTTCCTTTGTAACATAAAGATTGCAATAAACAATTGAGTATTGAGTTTACTCCAATGGGAAATTGCTGTGATTTTATATATGTATTTACAACAATGTTGAATAACAGGCACAGTTGTTCTCCATCATCATGGACATTATCACGTAATAATTCGATTCAGCAAGTCATCCACAGTTCCCTCTCGTAATTTGCAGGCATTCGGTCGCGTGCCTACCTCCCATAAATCATCAATCGATATTGTTATTTGATTCGCCAGTTTTCAAAGCGGGGACGGATCAAGGATTGAGTGTTAGTGAGGGTGTGTTGGGCTGTTTTGAAAGACGACTAAGCGAATCGTGTTTCATACAAATATCTATGGTATGCAACACGGTGCGTTGCGACGTCGTAGTACTTCGTCTAATACTATAAGAATCTTTGTCCTAACATACTCACTGACTGACTGACTTAGAGACAACGCACAGCCTAAACTGCTGATCGTAGATACTTGAAATTTGGAGGGTATATTTGTCTTATTACGTAGGGGTATAACAAGAACAGATTTTTGGAAATTCCGCCCCGAAGAGGGTGGAAATAGGGTGAAAATGTTTTTATGAATGTTTTTTGTTTTGGAACTTGAAGCGATGATATTTGAGATTTTTTTTGCCAGTGGTGCCTTAAGGGGTTGGGTGCAATGGGGGATGAAAGTTCTTGTCGAAAGTTCTTTATTTATGAAATTATACTGACGAGAATTGGCACTTGAGAAGTTCATTTAATATCAACATTTTTTTTCTGCCAGGGGTGTATTAAGGTGGTGCAATGGGGGATGAAAGTGAATGTCAAAAGTTCTTTATTTATGAAGTTATACTGATGAAAATTGGTATTTAAGTAGTTCATCCAAAAATATAATTATAAAAGTGAAACCCTATTTCCCTTGGTCACGCCATAACTCGAAAATAGGTGGATCCATTTGGCTAATTCTTTTTTGTTGTGTTTGTATTTGACAGGACAAGGTTTTTATGAAAGAAAAGTTTTAAATGAATGAAAGTAGTTGTATCGCGGTCCGTAGGGCACAGTTTTATCTCAGCGATACAACGCGCAGCCTTTAACGCAGCGCAACACACCAACGTGGCCTCAATCTTAGGTTATATGAACCATGCGATTTTGGCAGCCATGTGGTACAAATGTTTATTGTTTATGATAATAAGGTTACAATACGGGGCAAGCACAGGGTTTGCCTGATGGTAAGCGATGACTTCTACTTATTAAAGATACAATAGCATGCAACATTTTAGATGAACAGAATTTTTGCACATTACTGCCCTGCGCGTGTTACCTTGAGACATAAATGTTATGTCTCACATGCCCTGTAATCTCCCTAGACACTTTGCAATTCGAACCGAAAAATATTCCTATTTCACAGGCTAATAACTGACAAAGCAGTGGTACCACCCCAGGTGGACTAGGAAAAGTCCTACCACTACAAACACTATCGGTTATGACCTTAACAGCAACAGATAAAGTAAATAGTTAGTTATCTGCGCTGTCACTTAGTGCACCCCTGTGATGGAGAGCTGAGGTATGCATTGATTTTGCTTACCCACTCCACGTTTTCAGATGAATGGAACTCCGGGCATATTCTAAATAAAACTTGCTATTTGTTGTTTCACTAGTAATTTAAATCGAGTGTCCAGTTTTACGAGGCGATTTAAATTCGAATCGAATTTTATAGAGAGCAAGAATTTTAATTATTCGTTGCAGTATTTTTAGGGCTAACAAGTTAACTCGATTAAACGACTCAACGTTGCTTGTTTATTTGGAACTATTTTTTTAAAATTATTTTATTTTTTTCAAATATTTAAATTGTGATGTCGACGATTGACTAGAAAGGCAATGGACATGAACGTGGTCGGCTATAGAGGAAGAGGAAGACCGAAGAAATTGTGGATGGACTGTGTGATAGACGATAATATGGATGTAATAGGAGTGGATGCGGAAATCACTGCGGATAGACCCAAATGGAAGAGAATGACATGTTGCACTGACCCCACGTAAATTAAAAAAAAATATTACTAGCAATGTGGGTTGCACATTACTAGTATTCTTGTTAACCACGCCAACTAAGCTAAATATGCTTGTGTGTGGAGTGGATTCACGTCAATAGTGCAATAAGTGGAGATCGAACTCACAACCTCTCGATCGCCAGGCCGACGCTTTAGGTCTAAGAGAATTTGGTTCAAGAGGATATAGCCACAGCCGTTGAATTCACCATGGATTGACAAGTGTAGATTAAGTAGGCAAGACATTACTTTGTCGCTGCGGCTTCACTCTGAGCACATTCTATTAATAATAATTAATAAGTTAGCGTACCTCATGATAAAAGTCAGCACGCCTTTGTGTATTGACTGCAGTCAAGAGGAGGACGTTTACCGTGTCTTAATGGAGTGTGTCCGGAATGTAGACCAAAGACGTTTATTGTTCGATGACAGTTCTATTGGATTCTGTAATAGTTATCTTTACTAGCCCATGTGTCAGCAAATTAAATTGATTCTAGCCATGGTTAAAACAGCTCTGATGGTCAAAGCACAACAACATTAATTTTAGATTAGTTTTAAGACGTTTAGACGTAAACCTATATTATATTAATTAACGTAAACCTATATAGATTATAAGATTGCTAATATATTTTTTTTAGTAAGCGGAGCGGCATATTCGCATGGGTGAAAAAGCTCCAGTTATAAAGAATAAAATAAAACTGGCCAAGTGCGAGTCAGACTTTTGTCTCGCACACGGAGGGTTCCGAACCTTAGTCACAGATTATATAATAGTTACTACGTAACTGCCTTAGTATAATAATATATTAGTATAATATTATATTACATTACCGTGTCAATACCAAACATGCTTATTAACTACAACGCCATCTAACGAATATTTACCGAACTTCTAACACCAACTAAGTCAACTTTAAAACAACAGAGTTAGGTAATTAATATTATTTATTAATAAGTTAAACAATCGTTCACATAGATGGCGCTATAGTAAAAACACGTTTTTTGTATGGGGACCCCATTAATTTTTAACTTTGTTCAGTTTTTAGTATTTGTTGTTATAGCGGCAACAGAAATACATCATCTGTGAAAATTTCAACCGTCTAACTACCACGGTTCATGAGACACAGCCTGGTGACAGACGGACAGACAGACAGACAGACAGACAGAGAGACAGACAGACGGACAGCGGAGTCTCAGTAATAGGGTTCCGTTGGTACCCTTTGGGTTCGGAACCCTAAAAACGAAAAAAAAAAACTTAAATTTCGATGCAATGTACTCTAACAACTAAGATATAATTTACTAATATTTTTTAAAATGAGACTGCAGTGTAAAATTTAATATTACTTTGAAGTGGTACCTACTATAAAAGTCGATTGAATTCCATAAATTATCATTTCGCATACTGATCAATTTGAATTAGTACAATTCAGCGATTGGTACGGAGTAGCGATTTGCATAATTTCTCTGTACTTTCTAGATTGATATGACTCCTACAAGAGCCGCACTCAACTGCGAATGATGGTAAATGGATTTTATTTTTAAGTAAATAATAAAAAAAAAACAATAATACATTTTCAATATAGTTTCAATTTAATAAAAAACATACAGATTAATTCAACTTTTGAATTTTAAATTTTCTCCATCCGTCCGTCCGACCCCCCGTCCATTCATCCATCCGTCCATAATTGAGTAAAACCTTCGGATCATAGGCAAAAAAAATAATTTTTTTTAGAAAAATATTACATTTAGAGTATTTAGCGAGCGCCTTGTAATGCGACATGCGATAGTTGGACGAAAAAAATTTAGGCGATCTAATAAAAGTGTCACTTTAAAAATATTTATTATAAAGGCTCATTCTACCCGTGTCATAAGACATAACCAATTCCAACTAAACTTCCAATAACTACCCTCCGGAATCCGGCGTACTTACTTCCCACCTAACCCCATTCAAGGACAAAACCTGCGACTCACCCTATCCTAGGGGGACATTAATTTAACAAGGGAAATTCCTAATAGATGGGGGTGATGCTATAATTTAGTGGGACCCTACCACAGGGACTTTAGATTGCTAGGTCAGGTTATCGTGTTGCAAGGATCCGATGATAGCGGAATTATGTTTCTGTGGGAAATTAAGACGTTTTGGAATTAGTTGTATCTTATTAGGCCGATGTGTAAAGTGGAAGATAAAAGATAACAGTTTTGAATTGAGTGTGATTTGGTTATCAGGTTTTGTTTTATTTTTATTTCAGAAACAAAACAAGCTAGACGCACGGTAGCTGATGGTAAGCGATGACATTCTAACTTCAGGTACCTAACAAGTGATGGAATCATGACAAAAGTACCGACTATTATACTCACTACTATTTGATGTCGAATGTCTCGACCTAGGTTTCAGGCATTTGCGAGATCGCGATCTCGCTGCGCAAACTCCCAAGGAAGTGAGTGCATCAGTCATAATAGTTGGTACTTTTGAAATCATGATTCAAACTCACCAACTCAACTATAAATCTAAATCAAGATGGAATGTTTATCTGTTTGTATGGCAAAGTGTCTTGAATATTATATAATGAAATTATAGGACAGTAAATTATGCGAGACATAGGGTCCCCGCACACGTGCCACGGGCCACAACCACAAAACGCCGCCACCGGCATATTTCCTATAGTTTTCATACATTTTATCATGTAGCGTGTGGCGGCCACCGGCGTCACCGTGTGCGGCGAGTCCATATAAAATGTATGAAAACTATAGGAAATATGCCGGTGGCGGCTTGTGGCCGGTGGCCCGTGTGCGCCGAGGCTTAAGATCTTTATGTCTCCAATGTAGTGATAAGCAAAGTTCCGGATATCCAGAACTTAGCATGTCGCTGTATCTGTACCAGGTAGACTTAATCGCTTTCCATCAGGCGAGCGTCGTAATTGTCCTGATATCTTAGATCATACAAAATGATTATGGACCTGTATCATAACTCTGAATTTTGCACGTCTCTGCACTGCACATTACTGTATACGTACATTATGTTTGAGTTCACAGACCTCAGATGACCCTATCGCAGGATTAGTATCTTTTCTGTGATGCTACGCAATGAGTTCCACATAGCCAAAAATGTCATGGGTTTACTTTCGAACCGAAAAACGTGCCGGTAACGTGAATACGTACGAGTGTAGGGCAACAACACAATTTTGACAACCATGCCATTTTGTGTTCAAATAAAAACAGTAAGCAATGAATGAACATTTTAAGACAATTTTCGAACTCTTTTCTTGAAATAATGCTCACTATAGAGTTACCAGTTCAACATCTTTATAAAGACTGGAATAATGTCAATTAAGACCAGTTCTCATTAATCCAATCCAGTAATCCAGCGGTCAGTCCAAACGGGTCTTCCAGTAGCACTAGTCTTTGAATACCTATCTGACTTGATACCACTTTACAAGTCTCTGTCAGAGCCTAAACAAATCATCCAGGCTAGGTAAAGCAGAGTACACATACCCCCGTATTAACAAACATGACTATGAGGTATCACAGCTCGCGAACGCATAGTGTCATACAAACCAATACATTAGTTATTGACATTACTTTAGTTAAATCGTCAAAATCTTCATGAATACGGCCGAGAGTGTCGAGACGTTAGGGAAAGATTTGGCACGGTGTGTCGGCTTCATTAGTTTAAGTGCTCTGATTTACGCTTTCGTCGAAACATCGCATGTTTCCCTAGTGCATGCCAGTGTTCTGTTAGTGTTTGGGAACTAACATTTATTTAATTCTATTTTTTTGCATTGTTATAAGGACTTCAGGCTTTGTTCATTTTAGTTTATGAGAAAAAATGAGCAATTATCAAGTCCTTGAGAGCTTCTCAGCTGAGAGTATGTTAAGCATTGATCAATGAGATTTTTATCATCATCATCAACCTGTGTCAGTCCACTGCTGAACGGAGCCCTCTCCTAAGATGCGCCACTGAGCCCTATCTTCGGCTCTTCTTTTCCAGTCCACTTCCCCCCGCTTTGCGTATGTCGTCGCTCCACCCGGTCACAGGAGGTCCTACGCTACGTTTGCCTATTCGCACTCTCCACTCTAGGACAAGTGTACCCCAACGATTATCAGTCCTAAGGCAGATATGACCAGCCTATTGCCACTTCAGTTTAATAAGCTGTTGATGTCGATAACTTTAGTTCTATGGCGAATTACTCCGTTCTGGATTCAATCCCGCAGAGAAATACCGAGCGTAGTTCTCTCCATAGCTCGCTGAGTGACTTTAAATTGATGGATCAGTCGAACTAAGTGTCCACGTCTCGGCTCCGTATGTCATCACAGGTAGGACGCAATGGTTAAAGATTTTTGTCTTTAGACACTGCGATATAGGTGACGACGAGAGTCGACGGAGTTTTCCGAATGCTGCCCAGCCTAGCTGCATTCTTCACTGGATTTCCTTCTCGAAGTTGTGTTTGCCTAGTTGAAGCGTCTGCCCTAGGTAAACATACTTCGTAACAACTTCGACTGACACTTAAATCTTTATCTTTACATAGTGTAAAACAAAGTCGCACCCGCTGTCTGTACGCTTAGATCTTTTAAACTTCTCTACGGATTTTAATGCAGTTTTCAGCAATAGATAGAGTAATTCAATAGAAAGGTTTATATGTATATTTTTACGTATGTATGTTTTTACATACATACATACATATAATCACGCCTTTTCCCCGACGGGATTCGGCACCTAACGTGCCGAATCCAGTCGCGCGAGGGACGCGCGGGAGGCCTGACTCCTGTGAAAAAGGACATCAAAAATGTCCGAAACGTGTCGGAGTAGTTTTATGTAGTAGTAGTAAGTAGGTAGATTGTAGGTAGTATCTATCTACTACCTATTAGACTTGGCTGGCACCGACTTCAAATAGATAAGTGGGTAGCGCTTATAATAATTATATTAAGTAATTTATTTTTCGCTTTTGAGTGCCCGTTTGTGGTTACGAAGTCAGTTTTATTTTTTTTGAAAAATAATTATTTTACCCTTTTAGTGCAAAACAAGTTTTAATTAAATTACATGAAACTATAAAATTTCGTGTCTGGGCCGTTATATACTGACGGATATATACTTTTTAATACAGTTGCTCAAAAAGTGGCGTATTGCAGGGACGTATAGCGTTCGGGATGTGGGCTATTACCTCGGAACAATGACTAGCATGGAAGCCGGGCTAAAATAAAAATCGAGTAAGCTATATTTTATTCATTTATGTCAATTAGCATGTCATAATGAGTGAAAGAAACAAAACATGGCTGTTTGTTTTTATTATTTTTAAACATGTCACAAAGTTTAAAAGGGAAATGTCAAATGGCCACCTTTGGTCATCTTATAATGCTAACAAATACAAAAAATCTATCCAAGACGTCAAAATACTATATGTCAGCAATCAACTTAGTTTTGCAGTTTTATGTTTTGTCGATACTTGTCGCGGGTTTGACGAATTCACTGAGTGAAAAAAGCGATATAATTATTAATTTCTGTCTGAGAACGTGACCAGAAAGTAAAAGTATATACTTACGTGAGGTGTACAGTGCTTTGGACAAGATGGCTTGTGTTGTTGAAGGGTGTATTACGGATTTACGCACCATTATCATACTATTTCTACATTACGATGCAACGCTTTTTTATAATTCGCACTACCCATGGAAGAATGGTGCAAACACACTTGCGTCAAATATTTTTTATTTCACCATTGGATAGAGGAAAGACTAACACATATACTCAATTTTTTTCAAATTGATATTTCATTAAATTACGGAGCAATTTGAATTAAAAAAATTAATACAAAACTATTTTTTTAATAAATTCCCTAGTAAAATGATGTAAGATTTGTTACTCTTATCACATTTGCAGAGTTTCCTTGTAGTATTAGCTTAATTAATCTTACGTTATTATTATACGTCTTCCTAAAAAACTTTTGTTGCATAAATGATCTTACATACTTATTCCACGTGATATTTTACAGCTTTATGTGCGTATATATAGTTACGCCTTTTTTTCACGGTACTTTTAGAAGAAAAGTATCAGTAAGCATGATTAAGCAGTTATTCTTTGCAGTATTTTCTTGTCTTTTATTCGTAAATGAAATAACTGATTTCTTCCAGGCAAGCACAGGAATCTTTTTTAGCATAACTATGATTAAGTGTGATAAAAATATAACATTTTTTGCAAGTAACATAATATACTTACTTTTTCTATGCTTGGTTAGCAGAATAAAATATATGTGATGCAAAATATTTCATTTCCCTTCCGATAACTTTATCAATATAAGTCATTTATATGTAACGAAGACACATAGCATAGTAAGTGTTCGGAAAATAGAACAGCGAGAGCTGTTATAGAACAGAATAGTCTCCGAACACACTCTTCCACACACGAGAGCGGGACATACTCGTACACGCGACTACGTAACGCATTGGCTTTGCGGCACGTACTATTCACGACTTGAAGACTCCTAGATTATACTTATCGGGAAACACAGACACTGGCAAAGAATGGCATTTATTGGTAGTACCTATGATAAAAGATGAAGCATAACGCTTGGTGCAAGGAGATGGACCACATAGCGGTGGCGCACATCTAGTCCGGTCTGGTCGAAGAAGAGGCAGGGTGGTATTACTTTGCGTAATCGGATGGCGTAGGTACGCTCCGAAATGCACCCGATAGGAAACATAGAACCTTTTATTGTTTTAATTTTGTTTTATTTTAAATCAAGCGCACCATGCTGTATGCTACAAGTTCTATCATGGGGGGTTGTTGGTTTGTTAACGATGTTTTTATATAGAAAACATACATTTTTCCATAGAAAAATCTGCTGGTGCACGGCGCCGATCGAACTCGGTACCTCTGGCATCAAAGCCGACCGTTCTCCCGATAAACCAGGCCCTTAAAACTACTGCCTCAGCTTGGCCATAAAATTGAGCTTTTTCTACGGTAATTGGACTGTGTGGACTCGTTTTTTTTTCATCATATAGGCAAGCGTTTGATTACTGAAGAAAAGATGGTGCACACGCTACGCCTAGAATACTCTTAACTACTCTAAAGGGCTGTGTGTTGTCGGAACACTGTAAGGTTATGGCGGCGAATTTTATCTTTGAGGGTGGTAAGACACTTTTGATAGCAAGTCAATCGGAACATCGATATAATATGCTCCTACCACCTGTCATGTAAGAGCCAAAGTTGAGAGATGGCAGTAAAATTCCAAGAAGATCAGGTGGTCTGCCATCTGTGCGGAAACATTTCGAATAGTTTTTTAGCTTGGCAGAAAATTGAACTAGAACCTAGAACTAGTTACTTAGTAGTAATAACTAGTAACTTAGTTGCATTGAACTTGACCAGATTGGCATCGCCCCAATCGAAGACAGCCTGTAAGGACAAGTTTATGCGCTTGACTATATAAAATTGAATTTGTGCCACACTAGACTGTGCACTGGACGTATAGCTCTCTACAAAGGTGCTATCATCTGCATTTCTAATCATACCGAGCATTAGCAAGTCGTTAATATGCAGCAGGATAAGAGTGGCAGAAAGCAATGATCCCTGAAAGACACCAATTGGTCAGAAGAGCAGCCATCAATGATTACTCTGAACGACAGGTCACTCAAAAGAAAATACAAAACTCAGACACACAAAGAAGTGGCAGTCCGTAGGATGGATGGATGGACTTGCTTATAGGATCCCCCCACTTTTGTTGAAACCCAAATTTTCGGCCACTGACAAAGTTCTATGTATGCAAGGAGCCAGTTGTTCACTAAAGGTTTTTTATAGCCTTGCAGAGTATTAACGTGTCTAAAAATTGGCAGGGTCAGCAAGACTGCCTTTTTGGGCACAGGTTGCACTTTGGCAAGCTTCCAAGTTTTTGACACTAGTCATAGAAAGGCAAAACAAACATATTAATACAAAAACGAGATCAGGCATACAGGTCCTCAGGATTTTGGATGGAATACCATCCAGGCTACTGGCTTTGTTCACGTCTACAATTATTTGCAGTGGTTTTTCAACCTTAGCCTGACGAATAGGTATATCAGACATTTGTTTCACGCGTCCAAGGAGACAAGGAAGTGTCTCACGGGCAGTGTCAAGAAGCAAAGACTCCGTGAACAGAGAAGCAATCAAATTCGCTTTCTCTTTGGTGGTATGAGCCAGCGCCCCATCGAGTGTCAGCAGTGGAAAAAGTGAGGGCCGACTAAAGATTGAGTCAACTTATAAATCAAAGCTATGTGGTCAAATCGAGCCATCAGTAAAGCATTCTTGCTGAAATAGGTAGCAGCATTGTTAAAGGTTTTATTCCTTGCTGACACATTTTTGGCTTTGCGGTTTGGAGTGTCAATCCAGTCCAAGTTAACTGCATGCTGCGGCGCTGCAGTACGGCCCCGAACCAAGGCTTAGCTTTGCTTTATATCATTACTGCTTTGCTTTATATCACAAATGAAAATGAAATATAGTTTTCTATTCCTTGAAGCAGCAAATTTGTCACAGGGTCCACACAAACCATAATGTCATCGAAAGAAAAGCATACGAGCCGCTTAAGGTTAAATGCAAGGAACGGCCGCTAATCATCCCAATCTGCTGTCTGTTATTGCCACACGTCGAGTACCGCTTAAGCTAAGGTTGGGCGGAGAGTAGACTTCATCCGATAGTGGTAGGAACAATCTAGCGGTGACGATACTGAAACTGAGTAGCGGTTTGGATCAGTTGCCAGCAGAAGGTCCAAGCAATTGGCTATGGCCGTCTCCTGATCCCCATTGTGCGGCGAAAAGACATAGGCGTAGAGAAGTTTTTCTAAGCCTGTATCTATTAGTATTTGAAGCATAGATTGCGAGAGTTTTTATGGTTTTGGAGACGTTGACAGCAGATACCCATCATGTACACGCAAACGTTAATTTGCAAACTGTTTGGTGTGTTTGTCATAAACGTATTATGCATAAGAAATAACGAATTTGAATGAAATTGGAATAGAGATAGCCACCCTGGCTAACTATTTAATTAACACAAACTGCACACAGACTTTTTTTATATCCACACAAGTGGAAGCATATAGGGTATCTTCAGTTATGTTATTTAATATACACAGGTTTTTTTACGTATTTACCACATACGTCTTTCAAAGTAAAGTTTTAGCCACAGAATAAGTAAGTTATAAGTGATACAACTTTTTTTGTTATTTTTATCCCACTTAATAACAGCACTTCGCAAGTTACTATAATTTTTCTTAATATTCTCTCATGGAAGAAAACAATATAATTGTTTACCTACAAATATTCTTTAAAAGCGGGCTGGAATAAAGGCGTAACTCGAAATAAAACTACGAAGTTCGCCTAATTTCCATAGCAACAAAGCGGTAACTTTAGTTGTTTCTCAATTTCATATTATTATTCGATATATTAATGGAGTAACCACCTAATTTTAGATTTTTGCAAAATCCAGAGTTTATTTAAAAAATTAAGTATATAGGTATCTGTATGAAAATGTTTGCTACCATGTTGCTGAAGACACTAATTGTCTAGGACTTCTCAGTTCTTTACAAATCAGTTTTTTGACGCTCCTGAAAAGTTGGTGTTTTCATCTTACGCCATTTTTCCATGAGTAGTGCGAATTATACTGAGTGAAGAAGAGAAGATTTTAAAGGAAAATGTCATGAACTAAATTTTCGCTAAATAACTAGGTTTTTTATAATTTAAAAACCTAATCGGAACTAACTTTTTTCATTAAGATTGATTAATTGATATCATAGCCATTGTCTAATTTTTCGTGTGTTCCCAAAATCCTACTATTTTTTGCAAAAAACGTTTTATCAATAATACCTACGACATACACAACTCATATAATGAACAGTCTTGTATTTGGATTTTTTAATAAAATTAAATACATATTTGCTTTGATGACTGACATCGACACGATAATGTCGATGATAAGCCCATCACTAGCCAAAAATTAACTTGTGACAACCTGCATGATAACGAAACAGAACGGCATTATACGTCTCTTTCCTACGCACTATTAACATCGTAAGTAAAAAAAAGTAAACATACGTATTTCATTTCTTATTTTAGCCCGGCTTCCATGCTAGTCATTGTTCCGAGGCTATTACACACTCGTGCTTTTTTTTACCTTTCCCGAACTCGTGCGTTCTCTTTCCCAACTATCAAATAATGTCTATTAAAAAAAAACCAACCATGAAGTTTTTACTCACAAAGTTCAAAGAAGTTTTTATGATTCATGCAAATACGTATATTTCTAAAAAAAACTGGCCAAGTGCAAGTCGGACTCGCACTCGTAGGGTTCCGTAACATGTGTGGAGTATTCATAACTATGATTTTTCGCAACTACAAAAATAACTTTGTTTTTCATAGTGTTTCTATGAAAAACAAAGTTATACTTGCGGTCGCTATATCTCAACAACTGCTGACTGTATCTCGTTCCAACCAATTTTCGTTGAAAGTTTTTATTGAGATCTACAGAATATATTTTTTCTAGATTTTTCACTCCCTTACTTTAGAAGTTAGAGGGGGGGGGGGGGGAGACACACATTTTACCACTTTAGACGCGCCTATCTTTTAAATGATTGACTTTGAGAAAAAATGATTTTAGAAACCTCAATGTCTTTTTTAAAGCCTATCCATAGACACCCCACACGTATAGATTGTATAAAAATCGGAAAGCGGTTTACAGAATACATCTACCTACCAAGTTTTAATTCTGTAGTCCTAATAGTTTCGGAATAAAATGACTGTGACATACGGACGGACAGACAGACAGACAGACAGACAGACAGACATGGCGAATCTATAAGGGTTCCGTTTTTTGCCATTCGGCTACGGAACCCTAACAAGCTACTAATTTGTTTCAATATCAGATTTAATGATTTGATGGAATGAGTTAGGTTAGGTTTCATTTCATTTCATCTCATTAAATTTCATTTTCATTTCATATCAATAAAAAAATTCTACCGAAGACTTGGCTGTATATTGGCATAGTTCCCTTTGCCTACCAAAATGTGTGAAGAAAAAAAACTCTGCATAAGCAGAGTTTTTTTTTCTTCACACATTTTGAATACATAACTAATAATATACATTCTAAGAATATAAATTCTAATTTCTACGGTTGGCGCCATTTTTCAGAAATTTTCTTTGCGAGTTTAGTTGTTTGTTGCACAAAATGAGTAATTTCAACACTAGTTTTTTTGAATTAACACCACCGGAACTCAGTATAATTGCACAAAATGCTTCGAAGAACATTTTACCGGAAAAGTCAAAAAGTCGCTACATATCTGCATACGACGAATTTATTGCGTGGAGAGAAGAGAAAAAACAAATACTTTTTCAGAAAGTTAGTTGAGTTTACTGTGTTTTTATTATTTTATTAAATTTCTTCATTTTTTCGCAACTGTATTAAAAATTGTCGTTCAGTACACGTGCGTAACCGTCATTGCAACTTGTTCCGACTGTCAACCTGATTTGTCGGAACTCTTTGCAATGACAGCCTTTCCGCACTTGTAATGAAATATACTATTGTGAACATTTCAAGTATGTACCTATTACGGTTAACAAGATACAGGTCTGTAAAGTGCGCACATATTCACACAACACACGACACACGGTCGGACGGACGAACGGACAGCAAAGTCTCAGAAAATGTTTATTTGTCACCCTTTGGATTTGGAACTCTAAAAAACTGACTTCAAATGCCGCACTAGTGAAAATATCCACTAGTCATAATGATGTCATCAAGGTATCAAAGGACAATGTCCAAAATGGCCCTGTGCAATAAAAGCATCTGACACACACGATAATGAATTCTATTTTATTACAATAATTCCAAATACTTTTATAACACGGACTAGATGTATTCCAAAATTAATATTAAAAAGTATTCTTTGCGATTATTAACATTAATCGCCGCCATATGGCCGCCATCTTCGCCAAACGTCATGTCATGTCAAAAAATAATAGGTATGCGTTGCACCCTAACAAGACATTGCCCGGTAGAACATTCCTGTGAAAACAAATTCTCCCAACCTTTGTTTCTATCTCGCTCACAGTTACCGTAAGAATATCTGTCAAAACCAAAATCAACGAGAAGAAAGATGTAAAAACATTATTCAAGGTCATATTCAAAAGTATATGCAATAGCAACCTCCATTGTGTATCTTCTTCAATCTTCTTGGGACTCTTCTTCTAAAACCATTACATTCTCCTATGTTTGAGGTATTTATCTCCATATCTCTGGAGATACTAGTTAGATCTCGATGAAATTACAATGGGACCACCTCGGAAACGTACCCTACCTATTAAAAAAATAATAATTTGAATCCGTTCACAATTGACGGAGTAATCGCGTAACATACACACGAAAAAAATGAATTGAGAACCTCCTCCTTTTTCGTGAAATTGGTTAAAAAGAACATACAGACTAATTGAGTACCTCCTCCTTTTTGGAAGTCGTTAAAAAAACTCTCTCATCTTACACGACATATTAACGACCTTTACAAGGTTTAAACCATCTAATCGGCAGTGGAACGAAAGGGCGAAGCCTTTTCAAGCGTCACGATTAACGTAAAACACGATTCTAAATGTAAAGAAAAGATTAAGAGGATTTAAAACACCTCGTTTTACGTGGTAGGGGGAAATTTTCACCGTTAAATTATTTATCACTCACCTTTAGAATATCATTAATCTTTATATAAAGATTAATGAAACCTGCTTTGGTAGGATTTAACCTATATTATAATATATATATGTATATATGAAAGAAAGAAATAAAAATCATTTATTTTGCAACAAGTCAACAACAGTACTTAACATTTCACTGATTTAAATATGAAACATAAAATTTAAATGTAACATAGTGAGAAAATGACACAGCATTGTTGCAAAACAGGACCCAACTCAGCATTATGTTGCTCATGCTGGGCATGACCAACGCTGGTCTTCCGTTGGAACCCTGAGTAATACCATGGAATCCTACTCAGAACTACGCTCTTCAATTATTATTATGTGCCAAAACAATTAAATGATTAAAAATTATTAAAGAAAATAATACTGACTGATTACAAATGCAACTATAGAACATACAAATATTTTGTTTTAAAACTATTTCATGAATAAAAATATAAATAACATTATTTATTAAAAATATATAATATATATATATATATATATATTTATAATATATATTATTATTTTTAAATCTGCCATAACGTATGCATTTATTTAGTCTATACCTACGCAGTACTATTAAGAATTTTGTGTCCATACAAAGGTTTTTGTTGTAAGCGATAAGACTGATTGTTTTAGACTGACTGTTATTTTTATTATTGAAGCTATTGAACATTTTTATTTTATTTTGGTAATCAATAAAGAGTTCGTCTTGTTTCTTAACCGACTTCAAAAAAAGGAGGAGGTTTCTCAATTCGACCGTATATATTTTTTTTTTTTTATGTTTGTTCGCGGATAACTTCGTCGTTTATGAACCGATTTTAATTATTCTTTTTTTGTTGGAAAGGAGATATTCTAAGTGTGGTACCATGGTAATTTTATCGAGGTCTAATAAGTATCTCCAGAGATATTAAGATAAACACCTCAAAATTGGTACTGAAAATGAATAGCGCGGCGTTGAAGTCGGTTCTTTTTTAGTTTTTAAACGATATTATAATGTATTTTATTCTTTATCAGTGTGAGAGATAAAGTGTCCAGTTAATTTACAGGGAGTGAGCGATTTCAAAGAGTCATGGGGAAGTACAGTGATCAGTGAACGCAAATAAAACAAGTGATTGCAAAATTTTGGCTTTCCATAGTTTTGCCTGTCACAATGTATGTTATAGGTAGACGGCATGGCCTTACCATCTAGCGTTTAGGCTGTCCTGTGCCAAATCATAATATATTATCATATATATTATATAATTTTTTATAAATATTTCGATTGGAAATTCCAAATAAATAATATATATTTATAATGTGTGCTAAAGGAGCCATCCCTCTTTGTCTCATTATTACCGATATTTTTTTGTCTTATTGGTCAGACCAATTTTGACAAGCATTTGTTTAGCAACAGAAACCATAAATAAGCTGTACCGAGCACCGACATCCAAGGTAAATTCGGGTCATAAAGGGCCTTTATGCATGCAAGTAGGCTAAAAGGACCAAATTTTAGCTCAGCCCCCTGATTCTCAATTTTTCGAAAACATATTGGTATTTGGAAGCTTTATTTTTAATTTAGAATATTGATAAATCCGTGAGCTTATTTGTCGCGGAAACCTTTCTAATTAGAATCACAGATTTTTTCGAACTGAAACATCAAAGTAACCGATTAGAGCATCGTGAATTGCAAAGATCCAAGTGGAAGTAAGAATAGTTTCCGAATCCGAATTTGCTTTTAAATGATTGAGAATAGTAAATTAGCAGCATTAGCACCCAAGTTTTTAATAAAATCTATAAGTGCATTGTATTTGCATTTCTAAGTTTTACAATATACGTAAAATAAATTCAGCGTAGATTGTAATTTAGTTAAAAAATGTGAACATTACTATATGCAATTATTACTTACAGTTTCGATTGAAAACGCAGGTGCTTATATAATCATTGCTACAATTTGGCCCCACTACCCCATCACCAATTTAAAATAAGGCATAAAATACATTTAACACTGGAGATACCACAGCTACTACAAGGCTGATGAGATAGTATATATTGTCTGCTATTCAAGATATAAGCTATCTAGTTAATACTAGCTTATAAATATGTAAGTAAAAAAGCAACATGTAAATGTATTAAAGATTAAAAGCCTTAATCTACGAGTTTTCTGTGTTATGGAGGTGTATTCTGTGCAAACTAGCCGCAATTCTACGCTAATCTACATAAACAATTTTCAATGGAAAACCAATAGGTACTAATAACTATTAGGTATGTTATAATGTACAGTAAAATCAATTGTACAACACGTTTAAATTAAAAGTTCGAATATTAGCATTTCTCATGAAACGCTCGAATTTAATTTATAAAAGCGCCATCTATAATCATGCACCGAAACAACGCCCAACATTCGGACCTTAAAACTTAAAGTTATTCGATAAAGACGTTCCATTTCAAACCGCACTTACATAACACAGAAACCATTCTAGTCTATATGCCCGCAGTTGTGCTAAAGAATGGAAAGAAATGAAGTGCTAGTAAAAGGAAACTCACCAAGGTCTGAGCAGCTGCCTGGTGCTGGAAAAACAGGCTTGAGTCAGTTAAGCCAGTAGAGATAGAGATTACATAGCCTAACCACATGACACAGACTGGTTTTATTAAAAAGTTAGACTGGGATATAAGTTACTCGTATATTTAAATAAAGACTTTATGGGGTAGGACTAATGTTAGGCTTACCAACAGTTGAGATAGTGGTCAAACGCTAGCATATACAATTCATTAAAAAAAGTCATAAAAAATCCTAATTAAAATATAAATTTACAAGCCAAGAGAGAAATCTTTGAGATTTATTAATTGTCTTACTGGTATTTGAAAATTACAGTAATAAAATAAAGGACGATACTTTATTTGATAAATAATAATGTAAAGAACATACTATAAATTTAATATTTAGTTAATAAGTAAATAAGATGTCACTATTACATATTTACATTTTGTATGAAGGATTAAAATTATTTTCGAATACTGTCTGTACTAATTATATCAAAATATAAAATTGGTAATTTGCAAATGCATCCAAATAAAGTTATAAAAGTCAAGCGAATCAAATAAGTACCTAATAGTTTGAAAATTAATGATTTACTAAGCTATTAATTGTCATGTGGTTAGACTATAAGTAACAATAGAAAATAACCCCGCGTCGAATGAAAACTGCGGGCATTTCATACATTGCACACTAACTTAAATACAAACATACTACTTATAAATAACATATTTTTAGGCCTTTTTCACCATAAATAAGTTAAGTTTTAAGTAAGCTTCTCGGCAGTAACAGTTTCATAAAGATTTACAACCCACTTCCAAAAAAGGAGATTTCTTAATTTTATTTTTTATTTACGCGATAACTCCCCCCAATAAAATTGTGAACTGATTTGAATGATAATTTTTTCATGGGTAAGTTATATTTCGAAGGTAGGGCCATTTAAATTTTATCAAGATCTGATTAGCATCTCCAGAGATAGGAGGATATCTCAAACATGCTAATGAAACAGACTAGCGCGGCATGTGAAGTCGTTTGTTTAGTTTTTAAACTATCATAATCATAATAAAGGCTTAGTGTTAGAATTTACTCAAATATTGTCAATAATAATATATTGAATTCAATGACTTATGCTTTCACAAACACCTAAACGTATAGTTTGAGAATGTAGACTGCCTAGTGCGAGTTACGAATACAGATTGTTATAGATTCATGTATGTTATCTGTTATGCGCAATAGATGGCGCTTTTAAATTTAAATATAAATCAGCGATTACTTTAACTTGATAAAATGTACAGAAAATCGCACTAGGAACTCTGGTGTCAATGTATTTTGAAAATTAAAGCGATGCTTTGTGCGCATCTTTGATTAAAGTTTATTAATTAATTATCTTCAAAAAGAACACAATGTGACATTTTACTACCTGCTCAATAATTTACTTGAACATCGTGAAATAGGCGCTTATAATTATTATTCTTCAATCAATTTACTTTTACATCAATTTGCTTTGGCAACTGAACAAGTATATATTGTTTACCTGACAGGAAGGTTATGATTTAGGCACCCCTAACCCCCCGCATGGTGCTAGAACACTATCCAGTATCCGCCTGGCCAGCTGCCGCCCTCAAGTTCTCCCTCAAGAAAATCTGTCGCCAAACATCTAATGTTTTCCGGCAGCTATCCTTGAGAGCCAGTTCCCATTTTGGGCTTAGCGTACTACCATCCTCGACCGCATCATCGCCTACCAACAGGTGAGATAGTGGTCAAATGCTAGCCCATATGATATAAAAAAAATCCTATTGCACGTGGGTCACTTGCATAATATATTTATTGATAAATATTGCAATACGTATTTAGTTACGATTTCCACATTACTGTTTCGTTACGTACGACGACAGGAAACCTAATTGTTTCACCTCTCGCGAAACATTCTCGAGGGATTTTAACTCCTCGAGCACTCCGGTAATTTTTTTTTTTATATATAGAGGCAAACAAGCATGCGGCCCACCTGATGGTAAGTGATTACCGCCGCCTATTAACACCTGCAATACCAGGGGCAATACTGGTGCGTTCCCTGCTCTTTTGAAAGAGGAATCTGTTAACTCTCCTTTTGAAGCAACTCAGATCAACCTTCTGTAGGAAAACGTCGGAAGGAAGGTTATTTCACATCTCGCACGTACGCGGAAAGAACAAACGCTTAAAACGCGTTGTGTGGGAGGACCACGTTTCTATAATATGAGGGTGAGCCCTCTCACGAATACGCGAGTTCCTGTGGTAAAATCGAGAGCTCATCAGAGCATTCCCCATAATAATATCTATAAAATAAACTAAGCGAACCAACATCGCGACAAAGACTCAACGGTTCAAGTGTACCTATTAGTCAGCATCGCGTCATCGACTAATCTAATGGCTCTTCTCTGAAGGGAGTCAAGTGGTTGCAGCTGATACTTGGGTGCACCACTCCAGAGATGCGAGCAGTACTCCATATGTCGTTGATTCAGCGTGCAGTACTGCTTAGCTCTATTAAGTACACCGAGTTTTTTAGCTGTGACTTTAGCTTTGCAAGCCAAATGACTCCCGAACTGGACCTCATTAGAGATGTCCACACCTAAAATGCTGATGTCTTTGACAAGTTGAGGGGAATACTCTGGGACTTTGGAGCTACATTGAATGGACTCTTTTATGTGGTGAATGCGATAGCTTGCGTTTTATTGGGGTTGAATTTCACAAGATTTTGTGATCCCCAGCTTGATGCTCTGTCGAGAGAGCACTCGACCTGTGCAACGAGCTCCGTCCTCACTAACGGAATAACAATAACAAACGAACAAGCTAACGAAATAAATAAAGTAATTAACTAACACTTCGTGAGTTCTGAGACCAGTTGATATTGATATAAAAGGCGTATTAAAAGGATTATGAACCTTTAGTTGATTTTGCACTTGCTTTAAAATAGGAGGAGGTTTTCTAATTAAAAAAAACTCCCTGGATATATTTTGCTCTAGTTTCTGGTAAATTAGTCATTTAATTAACGGATCTCTGCCTTTTCGCCGAAAATTGTTTGGCAGATTATCACTTGCCAACTAACGTTTCGGAGAATTTTATTTCGCCTAATAATCATTTGCCAACCTATCACATAATTTTGTTTTATTTCCCAACCTAACAGTTGCCAACTGTACGTTTGGTCTACCTTTTATAATGACACTTTCTAAAGGGCCAACTTTCAAGTAGCAAACGTTTCAGTAAGGTATTAGAAAATGCCAAAAGCAGTGTGTCTACAGATGTCTTAGAATGTTTGCCGTCCACGTCTGTACTATTATCACGTATTCAAGTGCCCTGTGTAGTGAAACAAAAGCGATTTGGTTCTAGCACTTAATACATACAGAATAATAAGACATAATGACATCGTACAATGCAATATGAATCTATGATATTACCGTGTCTATGGCATCTAGAATCGCGTTGCTGTGTCTCAGGAGCCAATGGCTTCTCTCATATTTGTGATTACTTAGTAGGTATTACAACTACCAAGACTTACAGCAAACCCACCGGCTAACATAAAACAATCAGAACTTTGAAATATTAACCAAATTCATTTCATATACCGAGCGGGTACTTTCGCCATCTTCCAAATGTTCCAAATAACATCAATATGTATGGCTGGAATCCAATAACATAACGCGGGTGTCGTAAAAGTTTGCCTCGAACTAATAAATATAATATACTGTAAGATTTCCCTCTGCGAAGAAAATGAGTTTATTGGTGCCTCGGGCGCGAATAAGATCAATTATTCAGTAGAAACAATACGCGAAGTGGCTGATGTAATACGTGAAATATTATTACATTGTTCATCAAGGGACGGAAGGAACGTCACATCTTGGAACGATTACTGACAGTCTTATAACTCTATTACCACTTAAATATTCACCGGAAATTTACTCCGACCAGTTCCCTGATTATCAATCATTCGAAAATCTATTCGGATTCGGGAGTTTTTTTTTTTAATTTAGAATAATCAACAATGTATCCGTAAGCTATTTTGGAAACCTTTCCAATTAGAATCACTGCTTTTTTCGAATTGAAATATCAAAAGTAACTGATCGGATCATTGTGAATTGCAAAGATCCAAGTCTAAGTAAATAAAGGCAGATTCCGAATCCGAATTTGCTTTCGAATGATTGAGAATAAGCCTGCAGTTTCGGACGTTCTTGAAGTTTTTTATCCGCTTATATAATAAACTTTAATATGTATAACTCTCATGATAATTTTAATAAAAGTTTACGAACGCGGAACGATAAAATTCCACGTACCTAAATGGCCTTCGTACTATTATTTATTCTGTGGTTATGTGTGGAATTTAAATGCAAGTTTCCGGGTAGTTATTTTCTCTCTTTAGATCGGAGAATTACCAATCGATTATTGTATTTTGAATGTAGTGGGGGATGCCCACTAGATTGATGAAGCGATGGTATTGTTCGCAAGCTGGCTGGCAGTGAAACATTTCTTGAAATATCCCGGCTGAATTAATTAGCAAAGTCGTGGTACCGCTCCAGGCGGACTAGGAGAAAACCTACGACTACAGAGCAGAAGTCCTTACCACTACAAATTAACGAAATCAATCAATATTTTTATAATTTCAATATGAACATTGTAGGGCAATAAACTTAACAAACTTAAGGCTCCACACTAGTGCGCTATTTGCCTATTAATATTTCATTCAAATAAATTATTCTGAATGACAGTGTGTGTTGGTTTTTCTTCCACTTTATTGATTAATTATATGAAGAGTTCTGTGACCCGTGAATTAGAGTGAAATAACAACTCCTATACAGAAGTTTAGCATAGTTTTATAGTTACCCACAAGGTGCGAGTTCAAGTCTCGCACGGCAAAATTTTGGATTGTATAAAATAATGAACGTACAAAGGCCCTATTAGTATAAGCTACGAAAATCTGCCTCCGGAAGATATTTGATTTATACTCGTATTTATACGATATGTTGTACTAATGTACTAATAAAATATGTATTTTCTAAAATTTTAAGATCTCTAACTCAATTGGTTTTTTAAAGCAAAAAATATAAGACACAGAAAAAAAAATTATAACAGACTGCAGCAATTCATCTAAATATGTTATATATATTTAGAACCATAAATGGCTATTATAAAAAAAATAAGAGCTTTATAACATCACAAGATCATAGAAAAAGAAAAAAAAAATATGTTAAATTGATTGTTTTACCATGACACAATTTTGGCACAATACAAAAAATTTCCTTTTTAAAAAAAAAAATTATATTGTTGTAGGGAAACATTAAAGGTACGTAATTTTTTTTTTTTTTAATTGTGCCAAAATTGTATCGTGGCCATTAAATTTTACATTATTTATATTTATTTTTCTATGATACTATGATGTTATAAAGCTTTTATTTTTTTTTTATAATAGCTATTATTTGTCCTTAAGATATATAAAAAATTTGGAGTAATAGGGAATATAGGGATATAGAATAATATATTTTTATTTCACCCATTACATCCATATAACATAATAAAAAAAAAATACTGCTGGAATTAGTCTAATTGTATTTTAAATAAATATTTAAATATACAAATAAATTTGAGCAGTTTAAACGCCATCATTTCCCGGGCTCTTTGGTAGTGCATTGTGACGTCACGCACTTACGTCAGACACACGCCGCTTGAAGCAAACTAGCTTTTTTTCTTTAACTAAGACTCCGCGCGATTATTGTATTTAGCCAATGGCATGTTTTTATTAAATTATACAGTTTTTCTAATCTCGTACTCATTTTTATCTATATTAAATGGTTAGTAATATACATTTTTGCGCAATAATACGCGTCAAACACAATATTTGGAAATAAATACAATAAGACCACACCATACATTTATTTTTATGTTCCCGCACTCAATATTTCTATCACGTGGAGTAGTGCATAATGACGTCAACTTTCGATTGGACCAATGGTGATCTGTTTTACAAACTTAAATTTCCCTCGCTTAAATTGCATTTTTAATTTATTATTTTAAGCAAATAAATTGGAATTAAATAAAAAAAAAGGTTTTACATATAAATCCAGGACAACAAAGAATCGAAACACAATTATTTCCAATAAATCTGAGCTTCATGCATATTCCTTATTGCTGCAGTCAGTCTTGTAAAAATATTTTTTTCTGTTTTACATTTTTTGCTTTAAAAAAAAACACCAATTGAGTTAGAGAACTCAAACTTTCAGAAAATACATATTTTATTAGTACCTGCATATCGTATAAATATCAATCAAATATCTTCCGGGGGCAGATTTTCTTAGCTTATACCCCTAGGGCCTTTATTATTTGCAGTTGGTGCAATGACCGTGTCTATAAATCGAACGGCTTAACGTTTGTCCTTTCAGCCAGTTTGACAAGTATGTACGGGACCCGCGTTGTGAACCTTTTTTGGAGGGGTAAAAAATGTTAAACTCACGTCAGGACACGTGACCTGATCGCAAAATTCGTCAGACGGAGGCAGAGTAGACCTAATGCAAAACTTTAATGTTCAAGTTTTCACTTCTGCCGGCACTCCCGGAGTGCAATCTGTTGTTTATTATTATTTCATATTATTATTCACACCCTAGCCTAGCTTTATGTCAATACTACTTGTACTATTATCTATTCTGTGTCAATACTCAATAGCTCACAGAAGTGGAACCAAATATAACACACCAGCAATTAACAACAAATCATCGGCAACTGGCCACAACTTGTAGCAGTTCGGTAACAATTCATTTTAACTGCAACCCGCAGCTAACCGTCCGTTGTAAACTGTGGTCTAAACAAGAGTTGGATTTAAAGATAGATAGGAAACAAGAAGAATAGAAATACTTTATTAAACAACCTTATAAAAACAACGAAAATAATAAAAACAATGTCGGACCGCAAAAGGTTGAGGTGCCGCAAATCAGGACAAAACTTGAATAAATTGGTCAAGTAAAAGTTCGACACGTACACGTAAGGCTCCGTACCACATAACAATCTAATACTATCAGAATATTTGTCCTGACATACTGACTGACAGACAACACACAGCCTAAACCACTGGTCGTAGAGAGTTGAAATTTGGAGGATATATTTGTCTTAGTACGTAAGGGTGTATTAAGAAAGTATTTTTCAAAATTCACCCTGGATGAAACGGGGGTTTAAAGTTTGTATGGATAAACAAGATTAAGTAGACTTTTGTATTCGAAACTTTACATAAGTACTTCTGTAAATAAATAAGTAAACACGTGTATCAGAATTTTTAGAAATAAAAGGGTGAAATGGGGTAACAAAGTCCGAAATCAATATTGTTTCGGATTGTGCTGATATTTGACATGCAAGTAGTTATTATGACTTAAGAATCCGCTAAGAAAGGATTTTTTAAAATTCACCCTTTAAGGGCATGACACGGGGATTCAAATGTTGTATGGAGAAACATGATAAGATAGTCTTTTTTATTCGAACTTCACACAAGTACTTCTGTAAATAAATAAGTGAACAGGTGTTTCAGACTTTTTCAAAACTCCACCCCTCAGAGGGTGATATGGGGTAAAAAAGAAGAAAAAAGAAGAAAATCAATGTTGTAACAACAACAATCTGCCAGTGCGCGCTCGCGCACCCCGCTCCATCTGCCGACGTCACCATCAGACCGCGCCCCCCCCCCGCCGTAGGATATATAAGCCTCCAGACAGTCGCAGTCTGCCGCGCGCATCCATCGCAACCCGCAACGGGTTAGATGACTGTGTGAGACAGGCGACTTTACTCCCTCCTAGTGCGTGATTCGCATCCGTACGGTGCATCGTTCTCGAACGCCCTTCGGTCCGCTTCGCCACTAGTTGAGTCACTTCATCCTCGTAGAGTTAAGGCTGAACTGTATATATTTATAGAAGTAAACGGAAGAATATTTTGTAGCCGGTGTTTATTTATCAAGCCCCTTGAAGAGATAACATCAGGTTACAATGTAGTTTTTCGGGCTTTATAAAAATGTTTATAATGTCTATTTACCTTAGTCACGCGATAATTTGAAATCGGGTGGACCGATACAGCTATTTCATTTTTGATGTATTTTTATGATAGAAAAGTTTTTACGAAAGAAAAGTTTTGAATAAATAAAAGAAGTTTTTAACGCGGGTGAAGGGGCGGGCACTTCTAATATTTTATAAAATTTATTTATTATTTATTTTATTTTATTATTATTTTTCTGTTAAAAAAAGATTACTCGCAATGTGGGTTGCACATTAAAATTGAACAGAATTTGGCAAAAAAAATAATTGATACAGGATCAGTTGTATCCCCCTTTAATTTTTAACTTTATTCTGTTTTTAGTAGTTGTTGTTATAGCAGCCATAGTAATACATACTTTGTGAAAATTTCAAGTGTTTACAATAACAGTTTACGAGATACAGCCCTCTGATTGACGGACAGACGGACGGATAGACGGACGGATGGATTGACGGACAAATGGATAGACGGACGGACGGACAGTAAAGTCTCAGCCACAGTTTTACAATACAATACAATACAATACAAAAACTCTTATCGATTACCGTATTTTACAAAATAAATACAAATTGTACAACAAATCAATAAAAACAGATGCACTAACGAAGTAATACAATCGGCGGTCTTATCGCATAAAGCAATTACAAAGTCTTACGTTGTTACCCTTTGAGCACGGAACCCTAAAAACACATCAAATTAAAATTTTATTAAATAAACAAATGCCGCGAGCGTTATCAGACCCAAAACAACACAATTCACATAATCAGTATATTCATATTTAATATCATTACAAACATAAAATCAAATAGAATAATTCCACCACTATTGACTTAGTAAATTTGCCCAAACAGGCAACTCGACAAAACAAACGTATAAGTCATAACAATGGGTATTAATTTCTGGTTAATTGTACAACGGAACCCTGAAACATGCCGACTGTTTGCGTACAAACAGACACAACAATAGGTTTGAGTTGTTTCGATTTGTGGTTTTTACCCAACTTCAAAAAAAGGTGGAGGTTCTCAGTTCGTTGGATTTTTTATCTATGTTCACCGACTACTCAATGACTCCTGAACCGATTCAGAAAATTATTTTTGGAGTGTAAACTTCTTTAGCGGCGTTGTGAACTTTTTTGGGATGGGTAAAAAAAATTAAACTCGCGACAGGACACGTCACCTGATCGAAAATTCGTAAGACTGAGGGAGAATAGACCAAATGCACAACGTTATTGTTCAAGTTTTCACTTCTGCCTGCACAACCCCAATGCAACCCGCTGTTCTTTTTTGGTTGGAAGGGTATAGGTACCCAGGTATTCCAATTGAAATTTTATTGAGATATGCTCAGTATCTCCAGAGATATGGAGATTAACACCTTAAACTTTCAACTGAAAATGACTAGCGCGGCATTTGAAGTTGGTTCTGGAAGTTTTTTAAACGATCTCAAATTATTTCCTTCCTCCTAATTTTAGTTTTTCTTGCTTTAAGCTACATTTAATAGGGCTTTAAGCTACATTTTATAGGCTTAAGCAGCTGGTAGGCAGCTAAAGCTCTCTAAAAGGCAGACTTATCGTTTACCATCAGGCGAGCGTCGTGCTTGTACTGTTACCTTATATTTAATATCATAAAAAAAAAGTGCGATTTGCAAGGTGTTCTTAAGTCTTCGAGCATTTACCAATGGAGATGTTAATGCAAGGCGTACCCCTCTGCTGGCCATATAGCTATTATTGGCCATATGAGCATGCGTAACTACGCTGTATTTTTAATACTGTGTGCGTGTTTCAAGCTAGTGTTCGGGATCATTAAAGTAAGTGATTTGTGTGTGCAATGCGTGTTTACCTCGTCCCGCGTAAGTATCGGCAGAAAAAAATGTTTGCGGATTACAACGTTAACATCTCCATTGGTAAATGCTCGAAGTCTTAAGTTCATTTTTGTACGTCAAGTAATTGAGGACCTCGAGGCGCATTGGGAAATATCACAGAAATATGCATAATTTATTCATATTTCTGTGGGAAATATGGTAGGCTTTGACGCCAGAGGTAGCGGGTTCAAATAGATATCGGCAAAATGATAATTAGACCAAACGGGTAGTATCTAAGCGAGAAGGTACCGGTTCAAATCCTGGCACAGATCGTTCATAGCTTACTACCAAGCAACCACCACTTTTTGGTGGCAAGTCAGGCAAAACATCGATAAAATACATATAACATTCTCCGATCACCTGTGGACGTGGACCTGTGGACACCCGTGCTAGGATTTGAACCGGCAACATCTCAGTAAGATACTTCCCGTTTGGTCCCATTGTAATTTCAAGGAGAAAATCTGCTGCCATAAAATTACGATGTTCCAGCAGCTGACAGAGCTTGAGAGTCAGAGTATTCTAAGCCTAGCGTGTTCACCATTTTTAACCACATCATCGCATACTTACCACCAGGTGAGATAGTGGTCAAACGGTAGCCTATAAGATAATAAGCGGCCAAGTGCGTGTCGGGACACGCACAGTGTAGGGTTCCGTAGTAGCCCGTTATTTAATGCAAGTCTTTACCCGTTAAAAACAAGCAACTAGGTACTTCGTCTTTGTCACTTTAAGGGATTTATTCTAAGGATTTTGTATTTGGTACAAAATTATCCAACACCCAAGCTCAACGACTATTACTGCTAAAGTAATAAAGTTATCTTAACCGCTATAGTTTTCCTTTAAAGTTCATGAAATGCACTATTATCACGATTTTTTCCAGATTTTTCAAGCCAGCAGTTTAGCTTTTAGAGGGGGGGGGGATGCCCTACTGGAACAGAAATTAGCACTTTAAAGCTTAATATTTCGTAAATGGAGCATTCAATCGAAAAATGGTATTAGCAACCCTTAAATTATTTTAAAATACCTATTCAACGATACCCCACGCGATGGGGTAGACGACGAAAAAAACATTTTACCCAATTCTCATGTAGGGGAGCTACCCTAAAAAAATATTTTAAAAAAAATTATTTCACCAGTTTGTTGGCGTAATTTATATACATACCCCTACAAAATTACAGCTTTCTAGTATTAACGGTCTTTTAGCAAAACCTCGGACAGACAGACAGACAGACAAACGGACATGACGAAACTATAAGGGTTCCTTGTCAGGACTACGGAACCCTACACAAAAGGAATTTCTCTCTCAAACAAAAAATAATTTTCCAAATCGGATAATAAATTACGGAGATAAAAATAGAGCACATTCGAACTGAGAACGGTTCTATAAATTATATTAAAAAAAAACTTACTCAGGGTTGTCACCAGTTTGTCAGTAAGCAGATAATCCTGCTTTAGGGTTGACACTGCACTGATCCCCGCTAAAAGGGACGTGAAAATAGATATTCGAAGCTTTAGCCTAATACCTACCTAAATAGTTTCAACGGAATTTATGTTGCTAATCTGTAGTATAATCGTAGCTCATCAAAGTCGAAGCTTTATAAAAACTTTATTGAAATTTGAAATCCTTTATGTGTATTCGGAATCAGCGGAACTTACTACATTAGAATGGCCTCAGTAAAATACAATAATATGAACTATATGATCCATTATCAATCGTTACCTTGTCTCTATATAAATAATTTAAATAACTGATTATTTAAATGACTTTAATACGTGTTGATTTTATTCTGTCAAAACCAAGTATCTAACCGCCATAGGTAAACAAAACAATAAAAATCGGTCGAGCCATTTCCGAACGCTAATTTATTTTTGTACAGATATTTATAGATTGTTCATGGATTGCCACAAAGTAACTGACAATTTTTTCATAACAAATACTTAAAGACCTACGCAGGAAAAAAATTACGAAAAAAATCAACCCTCTAGACTACGGATATCGCCCGAAACGTTATTTCGCGTGTCAAGCCCAGGAATACGCGCTGCCAGTGTTGCCCGATAAATTATACTTTGGCTGCGTGCCAACCCTGGCCCTGCATAATACAGACTCGATGTACCATTGAGATAATTTTTCAGGTCCACTGACTTTACAGATTAGGCTCTGCAACGCTGACAGTTTTTTTTAACCGACTTCACAAAAAAGGAGGAGGTTCTCAATTCGTCTGTATGTTTTTTTTTTTCGTATTTATGTTACGCGATTACTGCGTCAATTGTGAACGGATTCAAATGATTATTTTTTTAATAGGTAGGGTACATTCCCGAGGTGGTCCCATTTTAATTTCATTAAGATCTGATAAGTATCTCCAGAGATATGGAGATAAATACCTGAAACTTAGGAGTATCTACTGGTTTTAGGAGAAGAGTCCCAAGAAGATACACAATGGAGTTTGCTATTGCATATACTTTTGAATATGACCTTGAATAATGTTTTTACATCTTTCTTCACGTTGATTGTGGTTTTTAACAGATATTCTTACGGTAACTGTGAGCGAGATAGGAACAAAGGTGAGGAGAATTAATTTGTCTTCACAGAAATGTTCTACCGGGCAAAGTCTTGTTAGGGTGCAACGTTTTTAGGGTTCCGTAGCCGAATGGCAAAAAACGGAACCCTTATAGATTCGTCATGTCTGTCTGTCTGTCTGTCTGTCTCTCCGTCCGTATATCACAGCCATTTTATTCCGAAACTGTTAGGACTACAGAATTGAAACTTGGTAGGTAGATGTATTCTGTAAACCGCTTTCCGATTTTTATACAAAAATAAAAAATATAAAAGTTTAAGGGGGGGCATCCCATACATGGAACTGAAACAAAAAAAATATTTTGTCTTCAAACTTTTACGTGTGGGGTATCTATGGATAGGTCTTTAAAAATGACATTCCCTCTAACTTTTAAAGTATGGGAGCGAAAAATCTAAAAAAAATATATGCTGTAGATCTCAATAAAAACTAACAACGAAAATTGGTTTGAACGAGATACAGTCAGCAGTTTTAGAGATATAGCGACCGCAAAGATAACTTTGTTTTTCATACAAACACTATGAAAAACAAAGTTAATTTTGTAGTTGCGAAAAATCATAGTTATGGAATACTTAACTGTGTTACGGAACCCTACGAGTGCGAGTCTGACTTGCGCTTGGCCAGTTTTTTGATGTGAATATTTTTTGACATGACATGACGTTTGGCGAAGATGGCGGCTATATGGCTGCGATTAATATTAATAATCGCAAATAATACTTTTTAATATTCATTTTGGAATACAACTAGTCCGTGTTATAAAAGTATTTGGAATTATTGTGATAAAATAGACAATTAATTATCGTGTGTGTCAGATGCTTTTATTGCACAGGGCCATTTTAGACATTGTCCTTTGATACCTTGATGACATCATTATGACTAGTGGATATTTTCACTAGCGCGGCATTTGAATTCAATTTTTAGGGCTCCGAACCCAAAGGGTACCAAATGAAAACTTTCCACGTTCCAAAAGGAATTAAATGAATTAGAAATTAAGTGAAGTAAGATTCAAATCAAGTTTGATTCTATCTGAATCTAATTGTAGCGGTAGGACTTCTGCTAGTCCGCCCGAGCCGGTACCACCACTTTGCTAATTAATTCAGCCGTGAAATATAAATGTTTTTCGGTTTGCATAGCAATGTGTGAAATTACAGGGCATGCGAGACTTAACATATTTATGTCTCGAGGTAACAGGTGCAAAGCTGTGACATGGAAAATGTTGGCTATCCAGAATTTTGCATACCACTGTATAATAGGTAGACGTCATCGCTTACCTTTAGGCGAACGTCGAGCAGCTAGGCTATTCTGTAAGCTATCTCGATAGCGGAATCCGCGGTGAGATTCAAATTTCGTACTACGAAATTCAATCGTATTACGTTGGTATACGGTTGAATTTCGTAATACGTAATTTGAATCTCACCGCGGATTCCGCTGTCGAGATAGCTTACAGAATAGCCTAGCTGGTCTACCTTTATCATAAAATAAAAATTTTGAAATACAGACATACTTAAAATATCTTTAAGAACATGCAAAATAATTACGCTGCTTACCGACCTTTTCGAAACAAAAATGTTTTCTCGAAAACAAAGCAGCACTTTTTGCTCAAACCCGTATCTATTGTTTCCGCGGAGTATTCTTTACCTTTTCAGGTCACACAATGGCGACAATGAGTTACGCCTCTTTACTTTAGTAATTCAGGACCTTTTGATGTTATGGAACGTAAATAACAAAAATTAAGACGACTTTTGAAAGACATTTATTGTGACCCGCTGTTTTACTTGGAGTTTTGCTCTTCTTTTCTGTACCTATTTTTTTTAATTGCTTATTTAAAGCTTACTAGCAATGTGGCTTGCACATAACTATAATCTTGTTAACCCCTCCAACTAGGCCAAATATGCTTGTGTCTGGAGTGGGTTCACGTCTATAGTGCAAAGGTTGGGGATCGAACTCACGACCTCTCGATTGAAAGTCTAACGCCTTAGCCAAACAGGCCATTGCCGCTTTTTTTAAATAGCCTTTTTAGGGTTACCTTTTCAATACCGCCGTCTATTCTATGCGCCACTGAGTCCTCAAAGTCGTCATCATAACGTACTGACATAAGATGCACAATAATAATGTTGTCCCCTGTTTCAACATAGGTTTCATGTAATTTACTAAAGTCAAAATCTGAATTTTATGCCAGCGAATATTAAAGGTACGGACACACCGCAGCGTCCTGCGTGCGCGATCTAGGTGGCGATTAGATAGCGCAGTAGTATTTGTGCCGTCTGGCTCACACCAAACGCGAACAGAAAACAATTGAAAAGTACTGTGATCACACCTGCAGATCGCAGGACGCCGCGGTGTGGCCGTACCTTAAACCAGTGTCACGGTTTTAACTACAAAACCACATAAAAGATACGTGACAAAACCGCATTTAGTTTAGGTTTGACCAGGATCGTTAAGCTAAGTCGCAGATTTACTACAAAGGAAGTATGACCGGGTATTGTGAAGTTTATATGTACACATACCTAGTGTATGTATATTTCTGGTTGAATACTCAAAGATGTATATGTATGTTTTTGTTTATGTAAGTGGTTGCTTCACGTAACGAGTGTTTGAAGGCTTTTAAGATCATTTGGTGTACCTTGTCCTACTGTATGGTTGCTACTTTGGAATGTTTTGAGTGTTATTGTTTCTTTTTAAGCATAAAGACACCCTTGCAATTCAATTAAAGTAACCATGTATATAGAATGAGGCTTAGTAACAAACAAATCATTAAGCATTTACAATATGAAAAAATACTGAAACAGACTGAAACAAATCTTCTTCTTCTTCTTTCTTCTTCTTCTTATATATAAAAATCAATTGCTGTTCGTTAGTCTCGCTAAAACTCGAGAACGGCTGGGCCAATTTTGCTGATTTTGGTTTTGTTATGTTTCTCGCAGTCCAGGGAAGGTTTAAACGGTGAGTGAAAAATATGCAAAAAATGCGAGGAAGATAGTAAAAACAACAATTTCATTTTCCCATATAAACTGTTCTACCCACTTTCCTGTCAAACATTTGACAATCGTCCCTTCGATACGGTAAGGTTGACTCTGTTCCACTCTCGAATGTAAATTTGAAGCACGTATTAAGTTAAGGGTTTTGAATCGACAACATAATATATCCACATTACTTGGGTTATCGCGTAGGTATTTAAATTTTAATATTTTGAATTTTGATGGTTAATAGATAGAAACTTGAAATTTACTCATGGTGTGCATTATAACGGCTGCTATATGATAAAATAATAAAAACTAAATTTAATTATAAATAATTATAGTGATTAAGAAACGTATTTTTCAGGCAAATTTTGTTCAATTGGAAGAATCAGACTCGCACTTGAACAGTTTATTTATATTCGCGATACGAAGTTCGCCGCTAGTGTATAATATATATATCCCACCAAGTGGAACCAAGCTTCTAACTCAACACGCCCTAACTGTAAAAGCTCTAACTTCACAAGCTCTACACCTTAGTCAAAATATGTGGCTTGTCATTTGGCTCGGCCCGTCTTGGCAGGGGCACTACTGTGCCCCCAGACACGTATTAATAGATTGAACATGACAAGCACGTAATCATTAATTATAATTATAGTGCTATACATTCATAAGTTTTATGGTTCTGCATCGCCGAAAGCAGCAGTCTGAAATTGTAATCATAAAGAAAATATGATACTGAAAGTTAAATTGGCACCAAATTAGATACCCAATGACATTTCATTAATAATTGGAGTTTACTCCATTTAAGCCCTGTGGCACACTCACAAAAACGAAATAATGAGAAATTGTAGGATATATCGTGTAAAAACGTTCGCTCGCACATCATAAATAATATAAAACCTAACAGATATAAAACCTCAATGACAGAGGTTCACACAAACTGAAGTGAGACTGTGCCAAACACATCCACCGCGCACCGGATGTAGAATACAGACCTAAATAACCTTTGAACATGTAAAAGCTATTTATAATTTTAGAATGACTTACAAAAAGGTTAAGGTTTTTTAGGTTCATGATTTCCTTGGTAACCTAAGGGCCAATCTGTTTATCCTTGATAAAAAGTATAGGTAAACCTACTAGCGAAATGGTTCTATACAGAACATTATTTGAAGTTCTTAGAGAAATACAGTAAATAGTGAATCAACATGAGAAGACCTTTTTTAGTGTCATTATGGCTCCACACGACAAGTGTATTTAGCCAGTGTCAAGTTTAAAAATTCTTCAAATTTTTGTGGAATTTAAGTCTTAAATGGGTCAAACTCTTATTTCTGGTCAAGTTTCAAGTCAAAGTCTAGTCCAAGTCATACCCTCAGTAAAGATGTGGACTTTACTGAAGATTTTCAGTGGAATTTTGGTGAGAACGCAAATAGCATATTTTTTAACATTATGGTGTTTCCCTACACTCGCACACATTCACCGGCACTTAATGGTTAATAATCCACATTTATTACACATTAACTCGCGGAAGAGCACAAGTTTTAGGAAAAAATACAATGAGAGCGCACACACTTTTCTACGTTCCCGCCAAAAACATGGGAAGAGAAGGGGTAATTTTCTTCCACGGATAGTAAATGAGAATAACTAAAAACCGGAAGAACGTAAGAAGTGAAACTTCCTTCACTTTGACGTATTGACGATTTACATTTACGCGTACGTCACTTCTGTTGCATTCGGACCGTGACGCTAAGTTAAATTTTACTCCCCCCGTGCGCCTAAAGAAGTTATATTGTTTGTTTAGTAACTAAATCTATTTATATATGAACCGAAGCGATTTTGATGATTATTTTCTAAATAGCTATGGTACATTTCCAAGGTGGTCCCATTGTACTTTCATCGAGATCTAACAAGAATCTCCAGAGATATGACGATAAACGTCTCAAACTTGCTATTGATACTGACGCGCTCGGCAAGGAAGTCGGTTGTTTTAGTTATCTACACTTTAGTTTTCTTAATTATCTACACACATACTGTAAAGGTTTCACAATGACAGACTCTAGGCTTGTACAACTGAAATACCCCTAATTATGCAACAATTTCATTAGCTACTATTATTGTATTGTTTGTAAACTTACATTACATGCGTGGGCATCACACGATAGTAAAAATTAAAGGGAAAGAGTAAGGGTTGCTCTTGTACAGTACTTGTATATTGCTATGGCTCAATAGTTAGTACTAAAAAGGGGACTACCACAGAAAAGTAGAAACTTTGCTATTCTGTGGTGACCACTTCGAACTTGTATTTTTCTTTATTTATAACAATTATTACATACCAACATACCTACCGAATAAAGCAATGGCTTTATTCGTAGTGGTATGGAATATATATATTTTTTATTATATTTATATTATTATATTTTAGCGACAAATATGTCGCTAATCGGTTTGCCGAGTTACGCCATATTCAGAGCCAAGCAGTTTTTAAATAGTGTTTGTCATTTTCACAATAAAAAATATATATTCCACCCTTATGGCGCCATGTTTCAGATAACTATCCAATGCATTATCAGGAACCGGTGAAACTGGACCTAAATATATTTAACTAATTATGTATTATATTCAATAATCTAAGGTTCCACCATAGTTTTATATTACACCGGTTTTGATATATGAGGTGACCGTTATAATATAACGTAATAGTGAGAGCAAATACTTACGTATCCAGATTTTTTTTCATTAACTTGCTGAACCTGTTAAATTTGACTTTTAGAATGTTGAATTTTATCTTTCAGAATATCAAATTTATATTTCAGAATATCAAACTTATATTTCAGAATATCAAATTTATATTTCAGAATATCAAATTTAATCGGCGTGACTATCAAGCGCAATGCAATAAATTTTGATTGCGTTGCATTATTATTGAAACCGCCGCATCTGCCGGCACTTTGGCATTCCGCCAGCAAAACTACAGCATGGAGCGAGATACAAACTTTACAGTTTTTTAGGGTTTCATACCTCTAAGGCGTCCATTACACGATAGGTTTTGCTGTTAGTTCGCTGGCAGTCACGGCTGTGACTGATGGATAATCTATCGTCTAATGGGGTGAATGACGATGACTGTCCAACATTTCGAGACTTTCATTTTGTGCGTCGGCCACTATCAGTCATGAATTATGGTTTTGAATGATGAATAACTTACCGTGTAATGGACACCTTTGTAATGCACACCACAAAAACGAACTCGTCGGTTCTATATACCTTTCCTTCCTTATCAACCGACTCCCTAAACGAGAAGGCTCTTAATTCGTTTGTAAGTTTTTTTTGTATGTTAGTTACCCGATTAATCCGCCAATGGTCAACCGATCTAAATTATTCTTATTTTAAATTAGTAGGGTAGATCTCCAACGTCGTCGCATAGAAATTTAGTCGAGATTTGATTAGTATCTCCAGAGGTATCGAGATAAACACCTCAAACTTGGTACTCAAAATAATTTAAGATCGTTTAAAAAACTAAAAGAACCGACTTCAAACGACGCGCTAGTCAAAGTAGCCGGTAGACGAAGTAACTATTACATAATCTGTGCCAGTAGTTAGTTAGTAGTTAAGTCGTCGAGATAAGTAAATGCGTCGTAATACAAATGTTAATATATTAAAAACGGCTCCGCCCATTTCGTTAAAATGTAAATGGGACCACCTGGGAAGGGTACCATTTGAAATAAAACTGGCCAAGTGCGAGTCAGACTTTGTCCCGCACACGGAGGGTTCCGAACGCCATCTATTGAATTTCTAACGAGTTCGTTAGTTTCTAACACCAACTAAGTAAACGTTAACACAAAGGTAGAATAGTATTATATAGTAGTAATAGTAGTAATAGTAATTGTAGTAATTAATATTATTAAATATCTGGTTGACCGAGCTTTGCTCGGTATTTTTTGCCACTTAAATAGACAAATATGACTCTTCCCGACATCTATTGACAAATAATAATATTATTTTTTTAAATTGAGAGCAACTAACTGCTTTAATGATACAGTACTTCTACTCGCCAATAGATGTCGGGAAGAGTCATATTTTAAGTTGATTATCAATAAAGTTGATTATTGAAAACACGAATAAAACAACATTTTCTGAAAATGACTCCTAGCTAGATCGATTTATCGCCCCCGAAATCCCCTGTAGGTATACTAAATTTTATTTTATCGTTGGAGCCGCTTCCGAGATTCAGATTAACGTAAGGTACGATAGCGCCATCTTAGCAACTAGATAGGTGGCGCTGCGCAATCGTAAAAACTTTTTTTTAACTTTTCTTTAATTTTTAACTTTGTTCTGTTCTTAGTATTTGTTGTTATAGCGGCAACAGAAATACATCATCTGTGAAAATTTCAACCGTCTAACTATCACGGTTCATGAGATACAGTCTGGTGACAGACGGACAGACAGACAGACAGACAGACAGACAGACAGACAGACAGACAGACAGACAGACGGACGGACAGCGGAGTCTCAGTAATAGGGTTCCGTTGGTACCCTTTGGGTTCGGAACCCTAACAAAAAAGAATTTTCTAAATCGGTTCAGGCATCTTCGAATAATCGGTGAACAACAATTAAAAAAAAAATTTAAAAAGGTTCCGACGAATTGAGAACCTCCTCCTTTTTTGTGAAGTCGGTTAATAACTAGCGGGGCATTTGAAGTCAGTTTGTTTTGTTTTGTTAACGATCTTAAATTATTACTTTGACATTTTAAAACTATACTAAAAATCGTTTAAAAACTAAGAAATCGACTTCGCATGTCACACAAGTTGCAATTTGAGTTGTTTATCTCCCTCTCTCATTTTATGTTCCCATTATACAATCTAACCGAATTTAACAATAGGCACATCGCTAAGATAAATAAAAAAAATATTACTCAAATCGGTTCACGACTGGTAGTGAAATCACGTTACATACAAACAAAAATCCTCCTATAATAACCTCCTCCTATTTGGAAATCGGTTAAAATGATTCCTTTTAAAGTAAGGAATCACTTCGTCGGTCTATCGAAACCCCTTTTCATTGGATCTTGTAGAGGTTAGGTTGTAATTAATGCCAAATACTTCAGTCTGCGTTCCCATGAGCTGTAAAAATAATAAGCTTCGAAGTCAAAGCAATAAAAAATACTGCTATTTATGACACATATGACATTCGTAAGTAAATTCAAAACCTATAGGATACTTTCCGTTGACCTAGAATAATAAAATTTGGTAATAATCCAGGTCTCACAGCACGTATAAAGAAAATACTGGAATATTTATACAGGTAGGAGCATAATTGTTTGTTCCGTTTGTAAATTGATGTTCCGCCTGACTTGCCACCAAAAAGTAGCTTAACACTATCAAAGAGAAAATCTGCCGCCATAACCTTACGGTGTTCCGGCAGCACACAGTCCTTAAGAGTCAGAGTATTCTACTAGGTTTAGCATATCCACCTTCTTCGACGGCATCTTCGCTTACCACCAGGTGAGTAATGGTCAAATGCTAGAGCTAGCCTATAATATGTATAATAATTTAAGATCTTTTAATAAACTAAAAGAACCGACTTAAAACGTCGCGCTAGTCAAAGTAGCCAGTAGACGTATAAACTATTACATAATATGTGCCAGTAGTTAGTAGTAAGTCGTCGAGATAAGTAAATGCGTCGTAATACAAATGTTGATATATTAAAAACGGCTCGGCCGAAAACATGGGACCACCTCGGAAGGGTACCCTTTGAAACAAAAAAAGAATTTTCCAAATCGGTTCAGGCATCTTCGAGTAATCGGTGAACATAGTTACATAAAATAAACTGGCCAAGTGCAAGTCGGACTCGCACTAGTAGGGTTCCGTACCACACAACAGTATTTTATAAGATCGAGCAAAAAATACCACTATAATTTTTCGCCAGCAAAAAATAATAATTAATAAACATTTATTTCTTATAACGCCATCTAACGTCTAACAAAGGTGTTAGCGGATAGACATTTCAATATAACGCCATCTATGGGACGTTTACCTAACTAAGCGTTCATAGATGGCGTGAAATGGCGAAAAAACACGTTTCTTGTATGGGGAGCCTCTATTATTTTTAACTTTATTCTGTTTTTAGTATTTGTTGTTATAGCGGCAACAGAAATACATCATCTGTGAAAATTTCAACTGTCCAACTATCACGGTTCATGAGATACTGCCTGGTGACAGACGGACAGACAGACAGACAGACAGACAGACAGACAGACGGACAGCGGAGTCTTAGTAATAGGGTCCCGTTTTACCCTTTGGGTACGGAACCCTAAAAAAGGTTCAAATGAATTGAGAACCTCCTCCTTTTTTGTGAAGTCGGTTAAAAAAGGATATCACACAAAGTATTGTTGGCGAAAAAAAACTTAAATCACATAAACCTAATAATATGTTTGCAATACAGCAAACTTACTATTGCGTTTTTTAACTAAAAACGAATACGGAACCCTTGCAACTCAGACTCGTGCTTGACCATTTATCCTTTGAGTATTCAGTAGGTGAATACTCAAAGCATTTATCTTACCTAATTAAGGACAATTGGGCTTTTTATTCAGTTAGTTAATTAATGTCCAGAACTCCAGACGTAGAACTATAGGATGACATTAAGGGTATTTTAAATGAGATTTAAAAGAAACTTTTATTTTTCGAGGCGTATTTTCTACCCTATTTTTAGGGTTCTGTACCCTTTGGGTACAGATGAGATGATATTTTTAGGGTTCCGTACCTCAAAAGGTAAAAAAGGAACCCCTATAAGATCACTTTTTTGTTCGTCTGTCCGTCTGTCTGTAAAATGTTAAAATGTATACCAGATACTGAAGTGTATAGTCCCTATTAGATGTATAAAAATCAAGGCCCTGAGTCAACACGATAAAAATATATGGGCAAATTCAGATTATCGCGAACACTAATTGTAAGTACCAAAATTTACCTTAATTTTCAACTTTTTATTTTTCGGAATTTTTCCTTTACTTGTGCTGTAAGACCTTGCTTTTAACCAAAATTGACAATTCTAGGTCAACCGGAAGTACCCTATAGGTTTTGGGCCGAAAACCTATAGGGTACTTCCTGTTGACCTAGAATCATGAAATTTGGCAAGAAGCAAACAGACAAAAGTCTTACAGCACAAATAAAGGAAAAATTCCAAAAAATAAAAAAAATATTGCAAATTAAAAGGTGTCCCCATACATACATAGTATACGCCAATTAAGATAGACCTCTGAGTTATATGGGCGCTCATACAATTTAGAGGTCTAGCTTAATTGGAACCAACCAACGTTGGTACGAAAGCCTCGGTGGGCGAGTCCAACTTGACTTGGCCGGTTTTTTTTGTTAATCGGAACCCTACGTGTGCGATTCCTACTCGCACTTAGCCAGTTTTTTTGTGAATTGTTAAGTGTGTGACACTTCAAAGAAACATTATATTTCAGTTTTTTTGTGTTGCTTTTTTTTCGTCACAGAATTAAACTTGATTTGTAAATGATTGGTATTGATAAATAGGTGTATCAGTATATAAAGACATAACGTCTCTAAGGCTGAGTTGCGCACCATCTTACGTTAACCGTAACTCTAACTATTAACCGGTTATGACAGATTTTTGACGTTTGTTATAGTTTAAGTAGGATGGTGCAACTCAGCCTAAATATTTTATTTAATCGTTTAGGCAAACTAGATTTGTATAATATACTCGAATAACGCGATATTTTAAGTTTTTCTAGCAGTCTTTCAGCATGTGTTATCAAAAGCGGTTCAGCCGTTTTAAGACTATGAGCTATGCTCTAGTTGATGACGCTATGAGATCAACTTTCGTAGGTCTGATCAATTCGAAATTTAGTATCCTCTTACCTCAATGATATTGTAAGCATGGTAGCATTGCCCTGATGCTGGGATGTCCTGGCATCTGCATAATATTCAACTCCTCACCAACTTACAGCTGAGATGTCGAATTTAGGCTCATTGGAATGGTTTTCATGAACAGATTGTACATAAATCAGTAAGGGGTGGTTAACTGTTGAATTTAAGTATAAGCACATGTAGAAGTACGTAAAGGGCTTATGTTATTAAATGGTCACTATGTAGCCTTAAAATAAGTGCATATTAGTTCCTTGGCAGGTCGCCAAGAGCACCTAATTACTAGACAGTTGAACCGAATTGATGAGTGGGATAGAAATTCAATTAATTTAAAAGTTTTAATGAGGTTCAAGCTACATTTAAAAATCTCATTACGCTCTCTATCTAGAAAATGGATAGCTTGTTTATGTAAAACGTATCATGTGATTGAATTCCTCCTATTGTACTGTGGCGTTGCACGATTTAATTTCAGCATTTTGGACACGATATTACCTTTTTAAGGTTCCGTAGCCGAATGACAAAAAACGGAACCCTTATAGATTCGTCATGTCTGTCTGTCCGTCCGTATGTCACAGCCATTTTATTTCGAAACTGTTAGGACTATAGAATTGAAACTTGGTAGGTAGATGTATTCTGTGAACCGCTTTCCGATTTTTATACAAAAATAAAAAAATATGAAAGTTTAAGGGTCCATCCCTATCCCATACATAGAACTGAAACAAAAAAAAATGTTTTTCTTCAAACCTATACGTGTGGCGTGTCTATAGATAGGTATTCAAAAATGACATTGAGGTTTCTGAAATATTTTTTTCTCGAAGTCAATCATTTGAAAGATAGGCGCGTCTAAAGTGGTAAAATGTGTGTCCCCCCCCCTCTAACTTTTAAAGTATGGGAGTGAAAAATCTAAAAAAAAATATATGCTGTAGATCTCTAGTTTTTAATAGTCATTTTGCATTTTTTTTGTTATCAAACAAAATATTTAGGGTTTTCAGATTTTTCCGTACATAAGTTCTTCAAGACCTTGCTACGTGCCAAATTTCATGAATTTAGGTCAACAGGAAGTACCCTATAGGTTTAGATATCCTTGTGAAATCGTAAAATATGCGAAAAACGATCATATCTTTTGGTCGTTGTTTTGTGTGTTTTTACATCTTATGTACGGTGGTAAGCGATGATGTGGTCCAAGATGGTGAACATGCTAGGCCACAGAATAAATAATAGTGGCTTGGCCTAGAATACTCTGACTCTCAATAGCTGTGTGCTGCCGGAACACCGTAAGTGTATAACGGCAGACTTATTCCTCGATGGTGGTAAGCTACTTTGTGGTAACAAGTCAGGCGGAAAATCGATATAATATGTGATACCATCTGTGGATTTCGGCGCTGCCGCATACTTAAACACAACATAACTATACTAAAGACACACACTCAAAGCTCCGAACTTAAGGTCTTCCCAAGGATAATTTAAGATAAGGAAATACTGGCATTTTGAAACTTGGCAAGTTTCTATTCAGAGCTCAAAGCATTCCGGACCTCGACCCAGCAGCATTGCGTGTCTCTTATCATGGTTACAATATTAATTTATGTCTATTCTGTGTTACCGTTCTAAAGAGGAGTTTTCTTAAATAAATTGGCCAAGTACGAGTCGGACTTGCACACGTAATAGTCTAAGAGCCCGTGAACCCCAGACCTTCGTTATTTTATAAAAGCTGAAAGTTTGTCAGCGCATGCTCCCAACACAGGTCAGAAACCTGGACTATTATGAAGTTTGGGTTGCTGTGGCTTTGGCAGGTAAACGGTAATAAAGGTGTGTAAAATACCGATCTCAATTCATCAAATAATAAAGTGTGATTTTTTGGTATTACCTTCAGAATATTATTAAAAATCACGTTATTGATTGCCAGACACTTAACATCGTGGCAACCCCTTGCCAGACACCCCTAATGTTCATGAAATTATAATTCTACTTATGTTATAGTATAAAAGCTGATTTTTATATATAATACTTAGGTAATAATTAGATGATGTTTCCTCGTCAGCCAGACATTTTTGATAGTTCCAACCCCTTGCCAGACAATGATGTAGGGTCGCTGTAGGAGCGAGCGCGAGACAGTATATGTGTGGTGGGTGCGAGTGAGATGGCGAGATAGGTCTATCGCGATCTCTCAATAACAGATTATTAAAAAAAAAAAACAAATAAATAATACTCAAAAATTTAATTAAAAATATATTAATGACATTACAAGTTATTATAAAGCATAAAAAAATAGATTGATGACATTACAGATTATTATTATAGTGTACTAAAGAAAATATTGTTTTATTCATTATCATCATTATAATCAATGTTATCATTTTCTTCGTCACTGTTACTCCATTCAATTATTATTAAACATTCATTAGAACAAAATAATAGTCCTGTAGTCCAGTAGTTTTTGAGCTAACTCAATACAAACATACATGTTACCTCTTCATAATATTAGTATAGAAGTATATATAGCTTTGTAGCTCAAATTTGTAATATTTAATTGACGTATTGAAAAGGCAAAAACATTTAAGATTTGTGTTTAAGAAAAGCTGAGAAATCTATACCGCCAGATTTAAGGTTGCCTAATTACAGTTAAGTACTGTAGCATTTTTTATCAATAACTAATTTCCATAAGTTCAATAAAGTAACTACGCATTTTATCACATAAATTGTTTTCTTTTTACATAAGTTTTAGTTTTCTAAATTTTTCACCTTTTTATCGATATGTTCTACACTAGTGATCACTTCCCTACTCAGGCACACTCTAGCAGTTCTAGACACTAACACAAACAGAAAATGGACATGCTGCCAAAGTTTTGACGCCATCCATTATAATCCATCATCCTAGTATCATACACTAATAATATATTGAATATACTTTATAGTCTGTATATATTCGAAATATTTTATGTTGTTAATTTATAATAACTATTCAATTAATAATACTTGAAGATAGCATATAAGATTATTTTAGCTGATGTAAACATGTACTAAGTACTAAACAATACATGCGCAGTAGAAATAACAACTGCGCAGTGAGAGATCGCGATAGACCTATCTCGCCATCTCACTCGCACCCACCATACATATACTGTCTCGCGCTCGCTCCTACAGCGACCCTACATCATTGTCTGGCAAGGGGTTGGAACTATCAAAAATGTCTGGCTGATGAGGAAACATCATCTAATTATTACCTAAGTATTATATATAAAAATCAGCTTTTATACTATAACATAAGTAGAATTATAATTTCATGAACATTAGGGGTGTCTGGCAAGGGGTTGCCACGATGTTAAGTGTCTGGCAATCAATAACGTGATTTTTAATAATATTCTGAAGGTAATACCAAAAATCACACTTTATTATTTGATGAATTGAGATCGGTATTTTACACACCTTTAGTACCGTTTACCTGCCAAAGCCACGGCAACCCAAACTTCATAATAGTCCATCGTTCTGACCTGTGTTGGGAGCATGCGCTGACAAACTTTCAGCTTTTATAAAATAACGAAGGTCTGGGGTTCACGGGCTCTTGCTCTATAAGGTTCCGATTGAACAGTAATTAATATTTAAAGTCATTGTAACTCTCTGTCCCACATTCTGTTTACTATCTACACGACTACACGGCTGCAACGATTTGGCTGAAATTTCGCTCAGGGATAGCCAATGAGTTAGAATAGATTAAAGGATAGGTACTTTTTAAAGCAGTTTGCGACTGGTTTTTATGTAGTGGTAGGACTTGTGCTTGTTCGCCTTAATGCGATACGAGCACTTTTTAGCTGTGAAATATTTTTGAAGGAAAAAAATAGCTGTGACATTACACGCTATATGAGACTAAACAACTAGATTTCTCAAGATAATGACGGCATCTCATCATCATCGTACACCGTAATCATACACCGTAATTGTATTACGGTGTTTCTCAAAATTTTGTCGAACTAGTATTTTGCGTGTCGCAGTTTCTGTTATTGGCAGACGTAATCGTTTACCATAAGACGATAAAAATATAAAGTGTGTGACACTTCAAAGAAACATAATATAATACGATCACTTTCATTGTTCTATTCGTAATTTAAACAAGTAGTTAGTTTGTTAGCTGTAGTTGTGTTATTAAAATTTGTTGTTTGGTGATTTTATAATTCATTTTATAATTATAATTATATTATATATATTATATATATTGATTTTATAAGTCATAGTATTTTTGTACCTATTTGAGCTCATAGACTATTATTAAATTAATGTAATTCCACAAATGTTGTGATTTAGTTGCTAAAACAATGTTTTCTATCTTTCCGTGTAATCTGTACCGTCCAGTGTTCTATAAATATAATATAATAAATAATATAATTAACTTTGTATTTATTAAGTATTGTCTGTAAGATTTATGTTTAATTGAATACCTTTTAATTTAGTTTTATCAATTTTAAGTTTTCTTTTTTAGAAATTGTTTTGTGTTAGTCCAACACCCGCTCTATGTCTATCCGAAAATCAGCGTTCGGGTGGTTAGCTGCTTGAACATTTGTGCTGAGATAGGCCTTTTCAGCAACAACTACCTTGTGTTAAAAATCTATTTTTTAGTTTCTATTTTAATTTTTCTTTTTTTGTTTATGTAACGCTATCTATTTTTGTTTTATATTGTTTTTGACTGTGTAGTTAGTTTAGCTGAATAAATGTATTTTCTTTCTTTCTTTCTTTCTTTATAATTGTTCATATCCGGCTCGCAGGACCACATTAATTATTTTAAAGATAAGCAGTTCCGTGTGGTAGTAGTTAGTTATTTTTTGCAGGCGGGGTTATTATTTATTAAATTTAACTTCAAAAAATTGAACCAATAAAAAGAACACAGCTTGTTATCATTTACAATGTAATCAAAACACCAAATCTGAAAAATACGGAGTAATGTTGAAATTAATCTCAAACCTAACCTAGCCTATTAAATAATTGAACCGAGCTCTTTAAGCAATATGCGACAATAACCTACTCAGAGAACTCCTATTTAACGAATAGTTTCTATAATCGTACGCACGGTAGCTATCGTTAAAATCAAATGAAACGTACACGTGAAACCCTCACGCTATGTTAGTCTTGCCGCACACGGGCAACGCGACAGCCACAAACGTCGCCTGAAGCGCTAAAAGCGACTTCTTAGTAGCAGACGTGCTCTATAACCACTTTTTAACCGATTATGGCGAAGCGAAATGAAGGGTTATAACTTTAACCAGTATGTATGTTCATCTGATTTTTCATAACTTATAAACTTATCATTATTTGGAAAATTGGGCATTGGAAGCATCTTGATTGTCCGCTGCTGCTAGTATGTTGCTACTATAATAGGCTATGTGATGTTACATTAAATTGAATATGGCACACTCTAGACAACATAAAATCATCTATCTACTAAAAAAATATTGATGCTATGTATATAAAAGGTATATATAAAAATAAAAAAAATAAAAATAATTGTATCAAATAAAAGGGCATAAAATGGCACATTTTAAAAATACAATTATACATTGATAGCTGTTACTCGCGGCTTTGCTTGGAAGCGCCCGATAATTGGGCAACATTTCTAAAATTAGAGCTTGATTTTTCAGTGGTCCGGTTTTAGTTTTTATTTTCTTTTGATACTTGTTGGGTAAGGTCAATTTACGCGTCTCAAGAAATAACTTTTTTTTTAAATCAAGTGAAAAACCAAACATGACAACAAAAGGGAAAAGCGGAACCTCGTGTAGTAACAGCGACCACTGGCATCAACGTTTGCGACAAGTTAATTAAAATACGAAATTTGATTATTATTGGCACTCTTACTATCATCCACTTCAAAGGCGGCTATAGCCCAATGGATAAGGTGTCGGACTGGCGATCGAGAGGTCGTGAGTTCGATCCCCACCCCACCCATTGCACTATTGACGTGAACCCACTCCAGACACAAGCATATTTAGCTTAGTTGGAGGGGTTAACAAGAATACTAGTAATGTGCAACCCACATTGCGAGTAATCTTTAAAAAATAAAAATATATATTTTAAATTAATATAATTTATTTATAATATAATTTTGCTATGTAGCTTTTAATCTTGTAATACGTTAAATTTAAGTTGTATGGTATAGTAAAAAATATTCATCATCATCATCATTTCAGCCAATTTCCGTCTACTGCTGGACATAGGCCTCTCCTATGGCACGCCACTAAGCACGATCTTCAGTTATTCGTTTCCAACCGCTCCCAGCCAGCTTGCGTATATCATCGCTTCACATAGCTGGAGGGCATACGCTACGTTTTTACGCAAAAGAATAATTATTAAAAAGAATAAAAATGAAATCCGTAGCTCTTTTTTTTTTATTATACCGAACTGGGTAGCACTTGATCACTATCTCACCTGATGTTAAGTGGTGATGCGATCGATGATGGAGCGTGCTTACCCAGAAAATACCTATTCACTCGCGATTTGAAGACCCCCATATTGTACTTAACCGGAAACACAGACTCAGGCAGAGTATTCGGATTCTTTGGCGGTTCGTATGATGAACGAAGAAGCAAATCGCTTCGTTCGGGTAGATGGTATATCCACCATAAATCGGTGGCGCCTTTTAGTGTCTCTGGATGTCCGATTATAAAATGGGGATGGTGGAATCAAATCATGCAGTTCCATTGCACACTCTCCGAAATGTATTCGATAGAAAACCGATAAACAAGCGACTTTGCGGCGATGCGTTAGACTCTGGAGTCTCTTGCTTACTAGTAGGTCGTCGCTTATGAGTTTCTTTCCTCTCCTCTCAATAGCTTCCAGTGTCTCCAGCTGGTATTTGGCAGAGCCATCCCAAAGGTGAGAACAGTACTCCATACACGACCGGACTTGTGCTTGGTAAAGATTAAGCAACTGTCCCGGTGTGAAGTACCGTCTCACCTAAGCCAAAATGCCAAGCTTTTTTGAGGCTAGCTGGGCTCTAGACTCAATATAAGAGCCGAAATTGAGAGTTGGTGTCAAAGAGATGCCAAGAAGCTCGAGATTGTTACTTATCGGAACGGACACATCCCGGAAAGTAGGAGCCAGTAGAAATGGGCTCCGTTTAGCGTTTAGCTCAGTGGTGGCGTTTTAAGGCTGATGCGCGTAGCCCGTTTGCGGTAGACCTTAAATACATTACGTAAAGGTAAAGCCGAGCTGGCACGTTACACGTAAACCCGCGCGTATTATGCTAAGCATTTTGTAGTAAATTGTACATTCTAAGTTAGAGGACAGGTGCTATGGTTAGGGAGGATATTGCAATACCAGAGGTGAGTTCAATATACAGGGTGATTTCGAGTAGGAGTGGATGGCCACATTCAAAAGTATAAAACTTCAAAATTAAAGTAAAATGTTTCAGTAATTAATCTCGATAAAATCATAATTGCATCGGAACTTAAGTTTTTTTTCTACTTTGACATTATATTTTAACCGACTTTAAAAAAACGAGGAGGTTCCTTAATTTGACCGTATATATTTTTATGTCTGCTCGCGGATAGCTTCGTCGTTTATGAACCGATTTTGATTATTATTATTTTGTTGGAAATGAGATATCTCAAGTGTGGTACCATGGTAATTTTATCGAGGTCTGATAAGTTTCTCTAGAGATATGGGGTTGAACACCTCAAAATTGGTACTGAAAATTAATAGCTTGGCATTGAAGTCGGTTTCTTTTAGTTAGTTTTTATATGGATGGATTATCGAAAGTAATGTGATATTTAATTTGACGTTAGAATAATAATAATCGATTTTTATTAAAATAAAATAATGCGGTTTTTAAAAAGATAATAACAAAATACTTTTGTACGTTTTCTTCATTGAACTATTATTACATTGGCAGTTAATGGACAAATGTGTATTATAATAAAATAGAATAAAATTCCTACTCTTTATTGCAAACGAGCATATTAAAATAGTTTACAAGGAACATAACAACCACGGCATTACAACGGGCGGTCTTATCGCTGAAAGTGATCTCCAGGGATGTCAACTGATAAATCAATTATAAAAAAAAATACAAGAAAATAACTTCTATTATATTAGTTATATTACTGTAAAGTCTTAGGTGTAGATGTAATTTAAGGATATGCCACAATATTAGAATACTACTTACATCTGAAATATAAACTCCCTTGGGCACTACATCTTTGCCATCTAAACCTATTTATTTAAATACACCCTGTATGGCAGGTATATAAATTATTCGTTCGGAATGCCTTGCGGCCATAGATAACCACCTTCTCAGGGGGCTATAGGTACTCTACGAAATATAGAGAATTGGTCTTCGGGTACCTACTTGTGATAAAACATGATAAACTATGCACTTTTTTACCTACTTCAAGTAGTACATTTCTAAGAATGTGCTCTTTTTACCCGAATTCAAAAAAAGGAGGAGGTTTCTCAATTCGACCGTATATATATATATATTTTAATGTTTGTTCGCGGATAACTTCGTCGTTTATGAACCGATTTTGATTATTATTTTTTTGTTGGAAAGAAGATATCCCAAGTGTGGTACCATGGTAATTTTATTGAGGTTTGATAAGTATCTCCAGAGATATTGAGATAAACACCTCAAAATTGGTACTGAAAATGAATAGCGCGGCATTGAAGTCGGTTCTTTTTTAGTTTTTAAACGATATTATTATATGTTTGTTATCTCAAAACTCCGGCAGATGTGGGCCGATTATAATAATTATTTTTGTTTCAATGAGAACCCCGTTGGCGTAAAATATAGACGGCTTGATTTCTAAGCGTTCCGCCTGACTTGCTACCAAAAAGTAGCTTACCACTATCAAGGAGAAAATCTACCGCCATAACGTTACAGTGTTCCGGCAGAACACAGCAATTGATAGTCAGAGTATTCTAGGCCTAACCATAGAATAAAAACAACATTTCTCCAACTATGGCCTAACGTGTTCCCCATCATCAACCACACCATCGCTTAACTCCAGGCGAGATAGTGGTCAAACGCTAGCCTATAAGATTTTTATTTTATTATTGCAGATAGGCAATCATTTGATCACTATCTCACCTGGTGGAAAGTGACGATGTGATAGAGTGCATACTTGCCTAGAAGATACCTGTTCACTCTTGACTTGAAGAGACCCAAGTTATAACTACTCGGAAACAAGTCAGCCGGCAACGTGTTCCATTCCTTTGCGGTTCGGATTAAATAAACTGGCCAAGTGCGAGTCGGACTCGCACTCGTAGGGTTCCGTACCACACTACAGTATTTTATAAGATCGAGCAAAAAATACCACTATCATTTTTCGCCAGCAAAAAATAATAATTAATAAACATTTTATTTCTTATAACGCCATCTAACGTCTAACAAAGGTGTTAGTGATCGACATTTCAATATAACGCCATCTATGGGACGTTTACCTAACTAAGCGTTCGTAGATGGCGTGAAATGCCGAAAAAAACACGTTACTTGCATGGGGACCCTCTATTATTTTTAACTTCATTCTGTTTTTAGTATTTGTTGTTATAGCGGCAACAGAAATACATCATCTGTGAAAATTTCAACTGCCTAACTATCACGGTTCATGAGAAACAGCCTGGTGACAGACGGACAGACAGACAGACAGACAGACAGACAGACCTACAGACAGACAGACAGACAGACAGACAGACAGACAGACAGACAGACAGACAGACAGACAGACAGACAGACAGACAGACGGACAGTGGAGTCTCAGTAATAGGGTTCCGTTGGTACCCTTTGGTTTCGGAACCCTAAAAAGTAGAACCAAATTGTTTAGTGCGGATTGCTGGAATATCCACCATGTAAGGATGCCGTTGTTTAGTTTGCCTAGTTGTCCGATAGTAAAAGGGGGAAGAAGGAATCAAATGGTGTAATTCCATCGCACACTCACCGAAATGTATCCTCGATCGAGATCGAGATCCTGAAGATGGCCTTCGGATGAGGTCGAAACATATGTCGATCGTTATATCGACATCGCGTAAGTCACGTTAAATTCCCGATTTTAAATCAATAAGCCTAGAAGATATTTAAAAAAATCATTAACTCTTCTTCAGTTAAATGTCGATAAAGTCTCAAATCGTTCATTAATTAAGCTTATTGGAAGCAGCTTGATTGGTTATTATTCCCCATACTCAATGGCGACCGAAGGGTTTCGTAATTATAGATCGCTAATGAAAGACATAACTCGTGAACCTTTTTCTGTCATTGGCAGGAGGCAATAAAATCGTTATTTATAGACCATAATTAGTTAAGGGTAGAAAAATCAAGGTTTGTTGGTGATACGATGTAATATTTAACCGATTATAAGATTTAATCATTTTGCCGATTTTGATGTTGTTTTAAACAAAGTTAACTTATTTGACAGCACTAAAATTCTTGACGTCTTTATAAGACCCAATGCCCAGAGCCCCCCAGATATCAAATGACACATTCAGTAGTGACATTTCCAAAAAAAAAACAAAGAAATGTGGTAATCCACCGCATATAGGCCACAAATTAATTGATTTCTCGTTTTTCGTTTATTGTTTTACTTTAGTGATAAGTGTTCAAGAGATCTTTTCATATTCCACAAATCACAATGGTGAGATAGTCAAACGCTAGCCTATTAGATATTTCAAAGTCAAAGTCAAAGTCAAAGCATTTATTCAGTATATGGGCAAATTAAAAATTAGCACTTACACACGTCAAATAACATTAAATAGATCATATTCAACAAAAAATATAGATATAACAGAAACATAACGCTTTGAATTTACAAAAAAAAAACAAAGGTATTGAGCCATTCAGCTTTCATCTAGACGTCGAACGTCACACTTAAAACACATGTTTAATTCCCCTTATTAATGTAGGGTTGCCAACCGTACCATTACGTGCACCCGCAACCCAGTGCATGTTTCAGTACTTCAGACAATTTTTATCCAAAAAATTGTGAAATAATGAAACATAATAGATAAATAAAACGCAGACTAATTGCAGTACAAATCATGTTCCGAATGGAACTGATTGTCCGACTATCAGCCGCATAATACCGTCGTAACAGGCAACCCTAGATCTGCAAACAAAAGATGAAAACTGATTGACTGTTGAATCTACTGGTGTTTCGGAAGTACTCCCATCAGAGAAGAAACACCAAGAAACTCTATGGGGCTTGTCACTTTTTTAATTCATTTTTTTTAATTCATATTAAATAAATGTTTAATGTACAATAAGTAATTCTATTATTATACAATTTATATTATATCTTGGAGCTTGGGGCATTCAGGCCAAGCATTTTTGTCATTCATATAGTCATTTATTGTATAGTACGATTTCTTCATTAAATTGGATTTTACAAAGGTTTTAAATCTGCTTATAGACAGTTGATCAATATCTTTAGGAAGTTTATTATAAAATCGTATACAGTTCCCCAGAAAAGAACCACTAACTTTCCACAACCTGAATTGAGGTAGAATTAATCTATTTTTGTGTCTTGTATTGAAATTATGTACATCGGACCTCTTATCATACTCATTCAAATTTTTGCGTACATACATAAGATTTTCATATATATATTGACATGCCACTGTGAGAATTTTAATCTCCTTAAATTTTTCACGAAGTGAGTCTCGCGACTTCATGGTATATATAGATCGAATAGCTCTTTTTTGTAAAACAAATATAGATTGGATTTCGGCGGCTTTCCCCCACAATAAAATGCCATAGGACATAATACTATGGAAGTAGCTAAAGTAAACCAATCTAGCAGTGGATTCGTCAGTCAAGTTTCTGATTTTACGTACTGCGTATGCAGCGGAGCTCAATCTACCTGCCAGAGCCGATATTTGAGAACCCCATTGTAGTTTTGAATCCAGGGTGATGCCCAAGAATGTAGCGGATTCAACAAATTCTATCGGTACATCGTTTATTAATATCCTGCTATTAATGACACCCTTTCTTACATTTGGCAGCGAGAATTTAATACATTTAGTTTTTTTGGCGTTCAGTAATAAGTTATTGGTTGTAAACCAATTCAAAGCCTGTGCGATTGATTTGTTAACATCGTCAAATCCAGGCGCAATCCTATCTATTTTGAATATTAAGGATGTATCATCCGCGAACAAAACAATGTCACATAAGTTTTGCACGAAAGACGGCAAGTCATTAATATAAACTAGAAATAAAAATGGTCCTAAGATCGATCCCTGCGGAACTCCCATTTTTATGAGGGATCCAGATGACCTGACGCCATTGACCTCAACCATCTGTATTCTATTACTGAGGTAGGATGAGACCAGATCAAGTGCTTTTCCGTTAACGCCGTAGTGTTTTAATTTGCAAATTAGCGTTTTGTGACAGACGCAATCAAACGCTTTAGATAAGTCACAGAAAACGCCGATAGCATCTTGTGCTTTCTCCCAGGCATCAAATATATGTTTAAGAAGATCTACTCCAGCATCAGTAGTAGAACGCCCCTTAGTGAAACCATATTGTTTGTGATTTAAAAGATGATTAATATTAAAATGTGCCAAAAGCTGGTCTAATATAACTTTTTCAAAAACTTTACTGAGCGCCGGTAATATAGAGATTGGTCTATAGTTTGAAGGGTCATTTTTGTTCACTGATTTGTATAGGGGAATTAATTTACTTTTTTTCATTACATCAGGAAAGACACCTTCATCGACGCATCTGTTAAAAATAAACGCTAAGTGAGGGCTAATTGCATTAATAATATAACTAAGTACTTTGGTTGACATACCCCACAGATCCTCGGTTTTCTTTTGATTGAGCATTTTAAAAGTTTTGATAATTGATATTGAAGTTATGTGTCTGAACTCAAACATAGAGTCACATACATTCACTTTGATAGTAAAACAAAAGCATCCTTAGGGGAAGAGTTTAAAGGCTGAGTAGTAATAATAGGTACTTGTGAGAAGTACTCAACAAATGTGTTAGCGACATCTTTATTATCTATGATTAATTTATTATTAACTTTTAACATAATTTTACCGTCCCTCTGCTTAATTTTTCCAGTTTCTGTATTAATGACTTTCCATGTTGATTTTATTTTGTCATCGGCATGCTTAATTTTTCTACTTAGATGCAGTGATTTTGCTGTCTGACAAACAACTTTAAAAGTTTTTGAATACAATTTTAAGTGATTTATGAATTTAGTATTATGTAAATTAATGGTTTTTTGTGAGTACAAGTTATACAAATTGTTTCTACTTTTATAAATACCAGGAGTTGCCCAGTCATCGAAACGAACCTTCGCACCCTTTCTAACCATTTTAATTTTAAAAATATCATTGAACTCTGCATCTAACATTTGAAATAAAGCACTGCATAGGTCATCAGGATCCTCAGAAAATCTTAGGTTCATTAATTGCTTGTCAATGATATCCACAAACTGTTCAACCCGTTTGGTGGTAATGGGCCTGTAAAAATGATCTTGGCCTTTGATGGATAATTTACATGAAAAAGTGACACTTTGTCCCAGATGGTCCGAGCCAAGTTTATCAAAAATTGCAATTTTTTCGGGTTCACAGTTGCAGAACACATTGTCCAAGCAGGTAGCTGACGAGCTAGTGATTCTTGTTGGCTGATTAAAAAGATGCTTCAGATTGAAGCTTAGAAATAAATTTTTTAATTTGTCGCTGAGCGGAGACTGCTCAATTAAATTAACATTGAAATCGCCACAAACTATTAAAGATTTAGAGGTGTTGAAGACTTTGCTCATTACTTCTTCCATAATTGTTTCAAATATTTTATAATCAGCCGATGGAGGTCTGTATACACAGATGACTATATGTTGCCCTAGCTCTATACAAGATAATTCAACACATCGTTCCACAGACAAAGCTACTATGTCTTTACGCTCTTTAAAGTTACAATTTTCAGTTACATATATTAGTGAGCCACCACGAATTGCCTTTTGTCTAATGAATGTGCTGGCAATTGTATAATTTTTTAATATTGGTAACAAAGTACCTTTCACAAACCAGTGTTCAGTAATACACATTATGTCAACTTTATAATAATTGAGAAATAATTCTAACTCTAAGGCTTTGCTGGAGAGACCTTGTATATTCTGATGAAAAATGTTGATTGAGTCAGGCCTCCCCATTGTCTTAGACATTAGTTTAAACTAACTAAGTCTACTACGCTACAATTACCCTGCATAGTAACACCACTACGTTGGGGCTCGTCTTTGTGATCTGTTACAATATGTAAAACAGGGTCATAAATATTGTATGCTAATAACTTAGCAATGGTCGACTTATTAGTCTTATTGAGATACAAAGTATCCTTTGTCAATATTACTTTACTAATAAATTTGTTGGTTTCAAAATACAAAAAGTCGCTGAAGCGACACGTCAAATTGTACAGTGCCAAGTTCAATTTATGAGCATGCTCATTATAAGAGCAACTACTTGTTTTAAGATACGGGAATGAACAAACTATTATTTTACTAATGCCTCTGCTGGCAATGTCTGACAAAAGTTTAATTAGAATATTAATATCAGCTTTTTTAACGTTTGTGCTATTACCTAGCTGCAATACAATAGTACAATTTTTGTGATACTGAAAGCTGCATATTTATTTACATAAATCTGTAATTGATAAATTAGGGCAGCAATTGTTATAAACATTTTGGTTCAATCTATTGTCTAATAAGCTACCCATACCTACTCCCATTTCATCGCTGAACACAATGGTCTCTCTAGCAGGCTCCGGCAGTTGTAAAGGACTGCCTGAGTCCACCTCGGAGGCACCAGTGCACTGTAACGATGACACTACTTCCTGCCTAACCAAGTCAGTCTGTGCACGTAAACTTGCAGTATTAGCTGTACTTGGTGAGCTGCTATCCTCTTGGTAGCATTCACTCTGCACACCACAGATAGGAACCCCAATTAAAACTTTTGAGACGCACATTTCTTGTTTTAATAATTCAGCCTTTTCTTTAAATTCTATTAATTCTTTGTTACTGCGATCTAACATCTCTAGGCAATGCTGTAATTCTTTACTTAAGTCGATGTTTTTCTTACAAGTCTTTAAATTTATTTTTTTGATATGGTTAATTTTTTGTAATTTATGCGTATTTTTCCTAATGATTTTCTTATACTTAATGTACTTTTTAATCTTATTGGAACCCTTCATAGAGACATTAGTAGAACCTGAGCCGATGAACTCTGTATATAGATCCAAAGTGTTGTCTTGATTAGTATTATTTTGCAATACAGGAGATTTAAAAAAAAACCGAAGGACTGACGTAATTATTTTTGAGTTTATGGATAGGAGACGTATAAACATACAAGGAAAGGCAAAATACACTCTTTAAAAACACTCCAATTTTATAAGAGATCCAACAATATTCCATTGCGGAAATAAAATGGAAGCCCGACTTTATATAACCCAAATGAAAGCTGGAGTACGGTACCTTTAATATTAGAGCAGCAACGTACTCCGTATGAATGAAAATATTCTACTTTTAATTCACAATCGGAGTTTAGTCATACATATAAAGTCATACATTTCACTAAAATAGTCATATCTAATATATTATAATATTGCTTAAACAATTTTTGCTTGTGTAAAAAAACATAAGCTTTAATACATATCTAATTTATTTTATTTATTTGTGCTCTAGCGTCTTTTTCATTTTGGTAGGACTTAGCCCCGCACTTAGTAGGTATCTAATATAATAATTATGCACGATAATCTAAATGATTGCTGATACTATATCGAGCCATGTTATGATGATATTAAGGGAACTACCTATATCGGGACATCAATGTAGCACACATTGCAGGCTCTATTTGTTTAAACTATAGCTAACGCAGCGGACACTTGACTTCTCATCGTAGGTGACTGAAATCAAATGTGCGCCGAGTACATACTGTAGCGCCACACCTCGTCGAGAGACGTAGCACGCTACGACGCTACGCATGTTTGTGTAGCCACAGAGACGAGGTACGGGCCACGCTACGCATGCACTACCGCTGCAGCGGGCGAGCTCACCGTAGGCATCAGCTGGTCAGTACTCCTGACGCGCGTCACCTTGTTCTTGTAGATGAGCTTCTTCAACGCTCGCTCCACCGGCTGGTTCCACCGCATGAACAGCACGTACGCGCCGTACAGCGAGAACAACGCCAGCGCCTCCTGCCAGTAGATCAAGCTGTCCCGGAAACAGTAGATCAGCAACAGCAGGCTGACCGAGTAGAACGTGCAGTCGCGGAACAACGGCCACCAGGTGAGCGTCAGCGTAGTGCGCGAGAACAACGCGCACGCACCGATCACGAACAGGATGTTGAACACCGCCGAGCCGACGATCGTCCCGATCCCGACGTCGTCGAAGGAGACGAACACGCCGATGACGGACGTGAACAGCTCCGGCGCGGAGCCGCCCGCCGCCATGAAGGTGGCGCCGGCGACGTCGTCGCGGATCGCCAGCCGCTCGATGATCACGTCGAGCGCGGGCACGAAGAACTCGTCGCAGACGATCGCGAGCGCGACGAACATGTAGCCCATGCCCACCACGTGGAGCAGCACGGCCCCGGAGCGCCGCTGCTCCTCGGAGAACAGGTCCACGGGGAACAGCGGGGTCTTCTCGTCAGGCGCGGCTGTGGTGGAGGGCGCGAGCTCGGGCTCGAACTCGGGCTCGGGCTCGGACACGTTGTATGCGGCGCGTGCCGAGCTGGCCAGCAGCGCCAGGAGCACGGCGGCTCGCATGGCCGCGCCGGTGCTGCGAGCGGACTGCCGCGGGTGCCGCGCCGCCGCTCGATAGCGCCGCACTGCGCCGCGCGGCAGCCCCCGCCCCGCCGCGCCCGCCCGCGCCCGCCCCGACCCCTCCCGATACCACAGCTATGGATTACCCTGAATTATCGAGGTGAATCGTTAGCGGTTTGCTAAAATCCTCAGAATAAGGCTCCTCGCGTCTTTCCGTTTGAAACACGCTATCTGTGATCGTTGAAATACATTATAACACTTGGCCGTGAATCCGCAATAAGCCGCTCTCGGGTCCGATTAACCGCTGGCAGGAGCGATGTTTAAAATGCTCGAACACCTCTGTGTTATTATGTGTGATCCCGGTTCTATTATGTATCTATACCTGCTCCTCATATAGCTACGTACCTACTTTGAGCATGCATTGTATCGTAGTAAACAAAGCTACAACATGCTATGTATAACAACAGCTGTTTATGTATGTTTGAGAGTAGATAGCCCACAGATAACCTAAGCACCTAGGTACGAGTCGGTCGACCACTGTTAGCAATATTTATCTTTATGTAACAGATATCAGACGTGACTAACGCAAGCCAGATAGAGAATATCTCGAGTCAACTATACTTTGGCAATTAGGATACATCTGTAAATAAGCTTTACATAATATTTGCATGGAAATGACCCTCTTTTGTAGTCTACATAAATGCATGGATAAGTTATTATCTAGAGTCTAAAAATATAAAGATAATAATGTAATAATAAATATCCAGGCATTTATGACAAATATGTACGTACTCTAAGGGCCAGTTTCACGGGTTCCTGATAATACGTTAGATAGTTATCTGACACTGTCACTGACACTGAAATCTGTCAAAAATCTGTCAGTTTCTTCATATTAGCGCTATCAGGAACCGGTGAAACTGACCCTAAGTAAAATAAAGATTTAATCAACACCTCAAAACCAATATTACAAATGCTTAAGTCAGTTTGTATATTTGTTAGTTTGGGACTTCTTCTCGGTCAAACGGCTGGAACGATTTAACTAAAATTGTGCACAATAAATAATAGCCAGTAATAGGGATTAGGCTATAAGACACTTTTTAACGCGGGCAAAGCCGCTGGGCAAAGCTAGTAGAAATAAAAACCTAATTCAAAACTAAGTAGGTAGGTACTTAGTTATTATATTAGCTGACAGACGGATTATCAGTTCCATTCGGATCATGATATGTACTGTGATCGATATGCGTTTCTTTAAGTTGTGTTTCACTATTTCACTTTTTTTATTTTTTTTAAATAAAAATTGTTTTAAAGTACTGAAACACACAGTTATGGTTGGTTTTAACGTACTTTAATATTTTATTTAATATGACAGCCGAATGGTTCATTACTTTTGTTTTTAGGGTTCCGTAATCCTGACAAGGAACCCTTATAGTTTCGTCATGTCCGTCTGTCTGTCTCTCCGAGGTTTTGCTAAAAGACCGCTAATACTAGAAAGCTGTAATTTTGTGGGAGTATGTAAATAAATGACGCCGACAAAGTGCTGAAATAAAATTTTGAAAAAAATTTTTTTTCAGGGTAGCTCCACTATATGAGAAGTGGGGATAAAATTTTTTTTCATCGTCTACCCCATCGTGTGGGGTATCGTTGAATAGGTCTTTTAAAATGATTTAAGAGTTGCTAATACCATTTTTCGATTGTATTTGACATTTGACATTGACATTTACGAAATATTAAACTTTAAAGTGCAAATTTTTGTTCCAGTAGGGCTTCCCCCCCCCCCCCCTCTAAAAGCTAAACTGCTGGCTTGAAAAATCTGGAAAAAATCGTGATAATAGCGCATTTCATGAACTTTAAAGGAAAACTATAGCGGTTAAGATAACTTTACTAGTTTAGCAGTAATAGTCGTTGAACTTGGGTGTTGAATAATTTTGTACCAAATACAAAATCCTTAGAATAAATCCTTTAAAGTGACAAAGACGGAGTACCTAGTTGCTTGTTTTTAACGGGTAAAGACTTGCATTGAATAACATGCCGACACGCACTTGGCCGGTTATTTTTTCTAATTCAAAGCGTTAAAATTCTGCTTTTGCTATGTTTACTTGACAATGGGTTATGATTTATGATTTTGACGTGTATATGTGCGTATATTAATACTGCCTACATACTGAATAAATGATTTGGTTCTTGATTCTTTAATTCTAACACTTTAACTACTTTCTATCAGATAAGCCGCTTGCTTGTGTGCGCGATATTTTAATTTAGTCAGTTTTTCATCTCCGTTCACATCATCCCTTACCACAAAGCGAGATGGTCAAACCACAGCTCAAACGCTAGCTTATCAGAAATGACAAAAAATCTATCAGGCCCCAGTTCAGTCAGTACATACATGCATATAATAATTAAAATAGTTTAAAAGCTAGAACAACCGACTTCCATGCCCGCGAGTCAGTTTCATTAGCAAGTTTGAGACGTTTATCGTTATATCTCTGGAGATACGTATCAGATCACGATGAAATTACAATGGGACCACCTCGAAAATGTACCCTACCGATTAAAGAAGAATAAATCAAATTGGTTAACAATTGACGTAGTAATCACGTACACACATAAAAATACATGCAGATGAATTGAGAACCTCCTCCTTTTTGGAAGTTGGTCGAATAACACGCCTTTTTCCCGTTGGCAGACTACTTTTTTCCACATATTACGATCCAAATGAGTGCTAAAAGGTCCTTAGTGCAGAGGTGCGTAGCGTCACAGAAAAGTACCTACTTTCTACTCATGGTTGTCTGGAAGAGATCGCTATGTGCGATAAGACCGCCCATTGACACTTCCATTTGAAATCATTTGTTTTAGTTCTAAGTGTTTTTTGTAACTGGTTATCAATAATGTAAGTATCTATCTCTTTTTTAACCAACTTCATAAAAAGGAGGAGGTTTCTAAATTAGACAGTATTGTTTGGTTTGTTACCTCAAGAACTAACTCATTTAGAAAATATTTTTTTTAATTGAATGAGTAGGTATAATACTTCCCGTTTGGTCCCATTGTAATTTTAAAATAAAAATAAATAACAAATAAATTCAATTCTTTCAGGCAACTAATATTGATGTTACATAGGCAGATAAGATAATAATACTATGTAACATAAGCCCATATTTAAACATAATACCTTACAGACCATTACAGACTAACATACATAATTAAAATATAAAATCATCGGTACCTATTCAAATAGACACGTTAATTCTATTATAAAGTTCAGATCAAGCAAGGTCTTACGGCACAAGTAAAGGAAAAATTCCGAATAATAAAATAAACTGGCCAAGTGCGAGTCGGACCCGCACTAGTAGGGTTCCGATTAAACAAAATTTGCCGGAAAAATAAAGTACAAAGTACATCGATAATATAAATACCGTGTCAATACTAAACATGCTTATTTACTACAACGCCATCTAACGAACTTCTAACGCCAACTAAGTGAACGTTAACACTAGAGATGCGCCGTATAGTGGTTTCACCGAATTACCGAATACCGAATATTATTCGGTTTAACCTTTACCGAAACAGATATTCGGCTGAATTATTCGGTTTACAATTACATTGTTTTGCAAGGTAAACAAGTTCTAGCATGTGCGCTACGTGCCGCTGCTGGTTAGACGAGGAACTTGGATGGATTTAAATGGATTTAATTGAGGTTTATAAAAATGTTGATTTTAAGTTTAAAAATAAATATTGTTGCGAGATTTAAATTAAATGTTGATTTAAGGCTTAAAATAAATGTTGACTATACCTACTAACTATAGGTTAAGAAGTAAACATGTTTTCTTTGACTTATAATATAACATAAATCTTATATAAGAAGTTTTGTCTTTTAGTTCTACACCTTTGGCTACATGAGCCAAGAAAATAGAAATGCTTGAACCGAATATATTTGGCAACAAAACCGAATAATTTGGCAGTATACAAATAATGGAAAAGATGCCGAATACGCTGAATACCGAATACCAAACGTATATTCAGCGCATCTCTAGTTAACACAAAAAAACAGTGTTTTTCAACGTGTGGGTCGCGCCACTCGCGAACCCCTAGGGGGTCGCGAAGCCTCTATAAGGGAGTCGCAAAGCCTCAGTAAAAGAAAAAAACAAAGTTTGAAAACATACTTTTAAAGAAAATATTAATTAAGGAGTGAGGAAAGTAGGTGTTTTGACTGAGAGTGCTTATAATTTTTGGTTGAAAAGAAAATATGTAATTTGTTTCCTGTAGGCCACACGAACGAAACCGCGGGTAGAAGCTAGAAATATAACAAAATACAAATTATAAACAGTGCAAGTAGGTCGAATTTTTTTCATACTAAAGGGGTCGCGTCGCATCATGAAAAAGGTTGAGAAACACTGGTAAACAATCGTTAATAGATGACGCTATAGTAAAAACACGTTTTTTGTATGGGGACCCACTTTAATTTTTAACTTTGATCTGTTTTTAGTATTTGTTGTTATAGCGGCAACAGAAATACATCATCTGTGAAAATTTCAACTGTCTAACTATCACGGTTCATGAGATACAGCCTGGTGACAGACGGACAGACAGACAGACAGACAGACGGCGGAGTCTCAGTAATAGGGTTCCGTTGGTATCCTTTGGGTTCGGAACCCTAAAAAAGTTGAATATTAAGGTAAATTTGCCGTTCTCTGCCATTCGGCAACGGAACCCTTACGGTTTTCAGATTTATTCTATAAGTGCTTCAGGACCGTGCTTCATGCCAAATTGCATGATTCTAGAGCAACGGGAAGTATACCTGCCCTATAGGTTTTGATTCCCTTTTGAAATTGCAAAATATGCAAAAATATGCGACATAAACAGTCATATCTTTTGATCGCGTTGACTTACAGGTTTAAATTTTTTCACAGCCGATACCGTGGACCCAAGTAGGTATTTGGTATACCTAATACCGGGTTCACACCAGGCGATTCTAGTCGTTCAACTGCCTAGGGATGTACTTGTCTTTCGATTCCAAGTACTTTTAGTATCGATACTTTAGAATCGATACTAAGTAAGTACCGGTTATAAGTACTCGTTTCATTACTCAATTATTTGTTTTGGAAGAATATTTAGGCTGGCATTATACAGCGACAATAGGTTTTCGAATGAAACTATTTGATTTGCTAATCAAGCGCGATTTAATCGATAAAAAATATCGATTGGGCATTTTTTGTAACTTGTATCGTACATCCCTAGGAAGTTGAACGCCTAGAATCGCCTGGTCTGAACCTGGTATAAGTTTCAACTCGATACCTTTACGCATTCCAGAGATAAAGGGTCTTGACAGACAGACCGACATACAGATAAACAGACGGACAGACAGACGGACAACAAAGTGATCCTATAAGGGTACCTATTTTCGTTTTAAGGTACGGAACTCTAAAAAGGTCAATTTACTATTATTACAAACTTATTTTGTGGTAGTTGCAATACATTTGTAAGGATCGAACTACAAAGTTAAGTTTGTACTTTAACCTACTTTGACCACTTTGTACGGAAACCTCGGTACGCGAGTTCAACGCACTTCACCGGTTTTTATTAAAATAATGATACCAGCAAATGATGGAAATATTTTAAACTCAATTTCAAATAAATAAAAAAAACTACGCCCCTCTCGCAAGTGGGGGGATTCCCCCTCTCCCCCCTCCTACAAGGGCGATTTGATTTAATATCTTTACCATAATTAAGATAGTTTAAAAACTAAAACAACCGACTTCAAAGCCCCGCGAGTCAATTTCAATAGCAAGTTTGAGACGTTTATCGTCATATCTCTGGAGTTACTTATCAAATCTCGATGAAATTACAATGGGACCACCTCGGAAACGTACCCTACCGATAACAAAAAGAATCATTCGAATCAATTCAGAATTGACGGAGTAATAGCGTAACATAAACGTCTCAAACTTGCTACTGAAGTTAACTCGCGGGGCATTGAAGTCGGTTGTTTTAGTTAAACTATCTTAGTTATAGGTAGATTTAATGATCCCACTACCTCTGTACGAAAACCCATGATTCATGAATGCACATATACTTTTATTTGTAGGTATATAGCTAGGATTAGAACCAACGACCGTCGGGTCAGAATCAGGGTAACTATCCTTTACGCCAAAGGGCCGTCCAATATCACTACGTAAGTATTATAAAACAAAGTCCATCACTGCGTCTGTCTGTCTGTTCGCAATAATCTCAATAGCTCCTGAACGGATTATCATGCGGTTTTTACCAATAGCCAGAGTGTTTATGAGGAAGGTTTAAGTGCATAATTCGTTAAGGTTTTGTGTAAATTGGTTGAAATATGACGATGATTGTTAACAATCATGTTAAACATGTTTAAACATGTTAAAATTTTATATTCGATGCAACAAACTGATGCAAATTTTGTAGGCTTATATGTTCTACCCGTGCGAAGCCGGGGCGGGCTGCTAGTAACTTATATATATAGACTAGTGAGAAAAGTCACTTAACTATAGTTACTTCTCCGATGCGGGTGTCGATATATATTCTTTAGGGCCTAAGTTTTAGGCAGTCGAATTGGGTCATCCATCTATTCAACATTTTATTATTGTTGGTAATTATTATTCTATAGAAATGTCAGTAGTCAGTATCTAATGGTATCAGAGGTACCGAGTTCAAACCCCGCCGTGGACTAATGGATTTTTCTGTCGAAAAATGTATGTTCGCTTTTCACAGTGGCCCTCCGGTGAAGGAAAAACATCGTTAAGAAACCAACAATGGTGAAAATATGAAAAATTTAAAATATAATACCAGCATGGTGGTAGGACACTATCTAGTGTCCGCCTGGCCAGCTACCACTCTCAAGTTAGAAAATCTGTCGCCAAAACATCTAATGTGTTCCGGCTGCTATCCTTGAGAGCCAGTTCCGAGTCTTGACGATTCTCGTCAAGTCTCGTCGAGTTTAGTCGATTCTCGTCGAATCTCGTCATGTCTCGTCGAGTCTCGTCGATTCTCGTCAAGTCTCGTCGAGTCTCTTCGATTTTCGTCAAGTCTCGTCGAGTCTCGTTAAAATTTTGGATACGTTTTATGTCTCATAGACAAAAAATTCTGCGTAATGATTAAAATTAAATATACTTCGTGAGATTCTTCACATCTATTTACCTAGTGTTAAGGTATTATATCTCAGACTATTATAAAATAGGCAGACAGATTCGTGCCGAACTCGGCTCCGCAGAGTAGTAGTGTTCTGTGCTTCTGTGCAGTATTACTTCGCAGCGTTGCTTACATAGTAATCATGCCTTATTGACTATGCCGGACTGAGCGCGGAAACTTATTACTCAATCATTTAGTATTACTGAAGTTGCGTTCTCGGGTGCTCGGCACGAATCTGTCTACCTTTTTTATGATAGTTTGAGTATTATATATTTTCAAGTATATAATACTCAAACTATCATACACACATATATAATATTTATTAGAAATTAAGTCAAGTTAAAGTCATAGTCAAGACGTGGACTTTACTAAAACTTTACTGAAGTGGAATTTTGTTATGAACGAATTTTCATCGATGGTGTTGTTACCCTACATACATAAAACCATACATAAAATCACGCCTTTTTTCCGTTAGGGTAGGCAGATACTACTTCTTTGTTACTTAATGGTTAACAATCTTCAATAATTAGTGTAATTATCAATTATAATTAAATAATATGAGAGCACACACACATTTTCTCGTTTCCGCCAAGAACCCTGAATTTTTTATGTCAATAAAATAATTATCGCGCCATACTTAGTGTTACCCGATTAGATTAAATAAATCGTACTTGTAAATTGATATTACCGCGTAAACAAAGTTATTTACATGCCAAGCACGTCAATATCCAATTATTACTGATGATATTAATCTTGTTAAGAAACAATGTAGAAGTAAAAAAGAATATACTTCCAAGTCTAGTGAATGACGTCGTTCTTTTATAAATTTCTACCAAACTCAATTTTTTTTTCTATGGCAATTTGTTAGACAAGGACACACTCCCACCGGGATGCCTCTCGATTGGGCCGTTTTGTTCTACAAAGCAATAACAACCTTAAACTTAAAATATACGGATTAAAGTGAATTTGCCAAAACATCTGCAGTGCACCATTCATTTATTTATTTTTTTTCATTTATTTATAGTCTATGCGTAAAATGGAACGTATTGACCACAGCAGAATAAAGTAGGTAGTGTTGTTACTTATTATAAAGTTTTAGTAGATTCCTTTCTGAAATGGAGAATAATTAATAACAATCGACTAAAATATCTGATAAATTATGATTCGTTGCAAGAGTACTGTGTGGAAAAATAATCATTTAAGATCGTCCATTGAATGAAATCTCGATAAAATTACATACATTACATACATTACATTTATGACATGAATCTTGCATGCGCAAATGAATAATATTGATATGTTATGTTATTTATTTTGTTATCTTTTACATAAGTTACAATAGGATGACGATAGATATTGATGATATGCGTGAGCGCATAAAGAGACAGGTTACAGAAAATAATAAAACAAACGATGGAATATTTTACCAGTACTGATCGGTACCGGTTGTCAACGCCGGGAACCTGCCTCTTTATGTCCTCACCCTAAGGTGTGATGTGATGTAGTGACGTTGTTTTGTTAGAATAAGAATAATAATGCTATAAAATGAGGCTGCTTTCGTCAAGTATTTTGTACTAACAATATTAGGCAAAGTTTTAATCAACTGAAATCGACTAAACGCAGCCATCGACTAAAATTGTATTGTCATCGCCACACTACACTAACTAATGTCACGCAAAAGTGACGAATGTCATTGACCGACTTATCACACGTAGGGTTTCTAATTGGATTATGTGCTGTTAAAAATTAGTTTTCGTGGTATTACAATAAGACGATTACAATAACTAGTCACCAAGATGTGGCTGGATGAAGCGGACAGCTTTGCTGAAATATTTAAGGGCTACTTGCCTTTTTACTTGCTTGTTGCCGTGCCTCTGTTACTGATAGTGGCACCGACATGCCCAGTAGCAGCGTCTCATGAGTTCTCTGTGTATCGAATGCAGCAATACGACCTTCACAATGTACCCCGCGGTAAATATATCAAATTTTCTTAGCGTTCATTTAGTATTAAAAAAATCGATTATTGTATTTTGAGGTTAGTCGAGATTGCCTTGGAATATAGGATCTGTTTACCTTATTTTATCTTATCAGATGTAGAATTTAGGTCTCTACACTTCTCTGTTTTGATGTGAATTTACACTTGGATTCAAAAGACACTGTTAATTAATAATCAATAAGAGGTTCTTCAAATAAAATTTATGATGTACTTTACTATGCTCCAATAATTGAACACAACTCACTTGTGTGAAACTCAATTAGAGATTGTTCTTGTCATTAGGCAATATTGAAGTATTCTGTATTTTTCTCAAATCTGAAGAATGTTATCATCTGGGCAAATGGTGGTTACAATATTGACAATTACTGTATTTAAAAAGGTTAATAATACAACTATGATACATATTAAGTTCTCTCACCACAGTGGGTATGTTAGCTTGGTTCACCGGGCTTCACAGGGATCACCAAGGTCAAGCCTGCAGATGTAGCAAGGCATCAATGAACTTCCTTCATATAATCGTCTTATTTTCAAGGCTGCCGCAGTGCCAGTTTCAACCTCGAAGGCCGTTCACTAACATCATGGAGTACGTCTCGTCACTGTGTCGTGGCTCATGTCCAAGACATCACCATTGACCAGTTCATGGAGATCCGTAATAAGGCGGGGGCTTTGCTGTTAGTCCTGCCCAAGAATGACACTGTGCTTACTGCTGAAGAGAGGGATGTAAGTTGATACTATTATTTTTATGAGATCAACACCAATATTATAAATGCGAAAGTCCGAGTCAAATACTTTCCATAAATCCAAATGATACAAATAGTTTACGATTAAAAAAAATCCTTTGCGGCGGGGCGGTATGGCGGCCATTTGGAACCATCAGAAAAGTATGGCATGGTGTATTTCGTGAATGGCTACTCAATGATGACTAGCTGTGTAAAAATTAGCCTGGAACAAATGGTTGAATTGTTTTTATTTTAATTAATGTATTCGCGTCGGTATGGCGGGCTGTAAGTCACACCGGAGAAGTATGGCATTAGCTACCGCCTACTTCTTTTTTTATCGACTATTGGAAAATGCAAGCATTTTTGTGGAACATATCGTTCGACACTATTATTTATCAGACACATTCGATTAACGCCCACGCGATTGGGCCGCCGGTACCAGCACTATACGTTTCTTGTCTGTATACTTCCCGCCAACAAAAAGATAGAGTGAGATTATAGTCAAGTGCTAACTTAATTATCATAAAAGAAATAATTACACAACCTAAATGTACCCTGACATCTTATTGCATTTGCAGCATGTCCAACTCTTAGAAATGGCAATGTCTCAGCAAGATATGAACGCTCCCGTTTACTTCGCCAAGTGGTCTCCGGAAGTGCATGAGATTATCCAAGACCTGCAGCACAGCTTCATCACCGATGAGAAGTCCGGAACTGCTCTGGAAGCCATGTTCAACTCTGTATCTTCTAATGGTTACCAGATTGGTAATATTTCATTTATACTATTTTTCTGATTCATACAAATTCTATTTTGCCATGCTCATCAACTTCTATCCTTGACCAGTTTGTCACCCACCAATAGATAGAGTTTAAACTAGACTAACTAACTAGATGATACCATAAAGCGCTATCCACACATTTCTGGGTACAGACACAGGTACACGGACGAGGTAAGGACGAGGACGAGAAAATGTGTGGCTAGCGCTTAAAAAAAATACCTTCAGGGCTTCAGTATCCGTCAAAGGGAACATAAGAGGAGATTCGTGGTAATGAATAGGATTACACATTTTCAATGTGTAAATTAATATTGGGTTTTTTTGGTTTTTAAACAATCTTGTATTCTAAGCCTAGCATGTTCACTATCATCGACTACATCATCGCTTACCACCAGATGATAGTGGGTTTGACCACTAGCCTATAAGAAATAAAAATAAAAAATGGTGGCGTGATGATATATTCTCCTACCTGCTTGGATGGACAGACATAGACCTGAAGAGTGTTTGATGGAAGGCTATTGAGGAGAGGCGACCTTTGTCCAGCAGTGAATCGCTACAGGTTGAGAAAAGAACTCTGCAATTATTTCAGATTTAAAAAAAATAAATGTAAGGAATCTAAATGATTCCTTCTTCTGATTCTGAGAGCTAAAGCTTTCATCTCTCATCCAATTGCCAATGTCAGACTACTAAAAAAAGTTGCCAACTTTAGGATATTATATCCGCCTACTTCGACTAACCTGTTTCTAGCATTTTGACAATTCTTGTCATAAGCGCCTGACGCTGTAGTGCAATTATAGTGCATGTAACGGGTTATAAAATACAAACAATAGCTTTAAATCTACAGTGGTATCGGCACCAGCCCCTCAGAAGATTGAGTCCAAGCCAGTATCGATGCATGGGAAGCTGGCTGGACGTGCTGGCTCCTCTCAGACTATTGTCATTTCTGCTCATTATGGATCTTCTGGTATTGTTCCTGTAAGTACCTCTCATTTCTAATAATCTATACATACATACAGATAAATAAAATTGAAGTGTCTGCTTGTAATTCCAAATTAACAGCTTTTCATTAAATGCATATGAAAGTATATAGGATACATAAATTTAAAAAAAAAACTATTTCCTAATTAAAATAATAAATATATAAATATACAAATTAAAGTTGTCTGATTTCGATAACTTTTTTTTTATTGGAAAGGGTATACCCATTTAAATTTTAATGAAATCGGTCAATCCGTTTTGAATAAATCAACAAAATTATGGATAAAAGTATCATTTAAGTAATTTTTTTGGATGATTTTATCATATCATCATGTTTGTCAACAAACACTGGAAAAAACAAAGAGCCGAAAATCGGGCTCAGTTGCGTGTCTTGAGAGAGGCATATGACCAGCTGTGGACTGATACCGGCTGATTATGATGATGATATTTTACTGGTGGTAGGTACCATTTGAATTTCATCGAGATATGTTCAGTATCTCCAGAAAAATGAAGATACAACACCTCAAACTTTAAATTGACTAGCGTGACGTTGGAAGTCGGATTTTTTTGTTTTTTATGTGATCTTAAATTATTTTTATTATTATTATACAGCACTAGCTGACCCGGCGAACTTAATTATTAATATCGAATCAACAGCCTAAAAAAGCTTCTAGCTCTAAAAATGACGATACTTTCATACAACATTTCATCCCCCTTTTCAACCCCTTACAACCCTTTTTTCGCATTAAAAAGCCTATGTCCTTTCTCAGGCTCTAGACTATCTGTGTACCAAATTTCATTTAAATCGGTTCATTGGTTTTGGCACGAAAATGAGACAGACAGACAGAGTTACTTTCGCATTTATAATATTAGTTAGATTAACTTGCGGAAGAACACAAGTTTTAGGAAACAATACAATGTGAGCGCACACATTTTTTCACGTTCCCGCCAAAACTCCTGTACCTACCTTCCTTACCTTTGAATGTTAGTTCATCGTAACGCCACGGCGGTTCTTGCACAGACTCTTAACCCAGAATGTTTTCTTTCAGGAGCTTTCTCTAGGCGCGGATTCCAACGCATCCGGTGCAGTGGCAATCCTCGAACTAGCCCGTATATTCTCGCGACTGTATTCAGTGGCGGCTACTCGCGGTGGAGTGTCCTTACTGTTCGTGCTTCACTCTACTGGGCATGTGTTGAACTATATAGCTGATAAGAAGTGGTTGGAGGAACAACTTGATGGTAGTGATGCATCGCTGCTGCAGGTAACTAACTCAATAATTTTTTCCATTTTTTCCATTCCAATTCCATCAAAATCAAATATCAAAGTTTTATTCAGTCAGTCATCATAATCAGCCGGTATCAGTCCACTGCTGGACATAGGCCTCTCCCAAGTCATGCCACTGAGCGCGATCGTCGGCTCTTTGTTTCCAGTCACTGCCCACCGCTTTGCGAATGTCGTCGCTCCACCTGGTCACAGGTCGTCCTACGCTACGTTTGCCGATTCGCGGTCTCCACTCTAGAACCAGTCTACCCCAACGGTTATCGGTCCTACGGCAGTTATTTTTTTTTTAATATCTTATAGGCTAGCGTTTGACCACTATCTCACCTGTTGGTAAGTGATGATGCGGTCGAAGACGGTAAGCACGCTAGGCCTAGAATGGGAACTGGCTCTCAAGGATAGCTGCCGGAACACATTAGATGTTTTGGCGACAGATTTTCTAGCTTGTGGGTTGTAGCTGGCCAGGCGGACACTAGATAGTGTCCTACCACCATGCGGGGGTTGTTGGTTTCTTAACGATGTGATATGATATGATAACGAGATATGACCAGCCCACTGCCACTTCAGTTTGCTAATCCGTTGAGCTACGTCGATCACTAGTTCTCTGGCGAATTACTTCGTTCCGGATTCGATCCCACAGAGAAACACCACACCATTTATTCAGTAACTACTAACAATTAAAGTGATCGACATAGCTCAACGGATTAGCAAGCTGAAGTGGCAGTGGGCTGGTCATATCTGCCGCAAGACTGATAACCGTTGGGGTAGACATGTCCTAGAGTGGAGATCACGAATCGGCAAACGTAGCGTAGGACGTCCTGTGACCAGGTGGAGCGACGACGTGCGCAAAGCGGTGGGCAGTGACTGGAAAAGAAGAGCCGAAGATCGGACTCAGTGGTGCATCTTGGGAGAGTCCTACGTCCAGCAGTGGACTGACACCGGCTGATGATGATGATGATGATGATGATTTATTCAGTATGCAGGCAGTATTATATATACAAGTCAAAATCATAATTAAATCATAATCAATTATCAAGTAAACATAGCAATAGCAGAATTTAACGCTTTGAATTAAAAAAAAATAAAACAAAAGTCATAAACCATTCAGCTGTCATCCAATCGTTGACGTCGACTCTTTTAGTTTTCGGTAGCTGAATGGAAAAAAATGGAACCCTTGTAGATTTGTCATGTCTGTCTGTCTGTCTGTCAGTCTGTCTGTCCGTCCGTCCGTCCGTCCGTCCGTCCGTATGTCACAGCCACTTTATTCCGAAACTATGTCATGTCTATCTGTCCGTCCGTCCGTATGTCACAGCCACTTCATTCCGAAACTATTACAACTACACTGTTGAAATTTGGTAGGTAGATGTATTTAATGAACCGCTTTGCGATTTTTATACATTAATAAAAAAATAAATTGTTAAGGGGGGCTCCCCATACATGGAACTGAAACTACAAAAACAATTTTTCATCATTGCTATACATGGGGGTTGTCTATAGATAGGTCTTTAAAAATAATATTGAGGTTTCTAAAACTATTTATTCTCAAAGTCAATAGTTTCAAAGATAGACACTTCTAAAGTGCTAAAATGTATGTCTCCCCCCCTCCTCTTTGTTGTCCACTTGTTTTTAGGGTTGCGTACACAAAGGGTAAAACGGGACCATATTACTAAGAGTCCGCTGTCCGTCTGTCTGTCTGTCCGTCTGTCCGTATGTCTCCAGGCTGTATCTCATTAATCGTGATAGTTAGACAGTTAAAATTTTCACAGATGGTGTATTTCTGTTGCCGCTAGAAACACAAATACTAAAATCAAAATAAAACATAAAACGTGTTTTTTAGCATAACATACATAAAACGTGTTTTTAGTATAACGCCATCTATGTTTGTTAAGCTAACAACTTTTCTAATTCGTTTCGGCAAAATGACATAGATTGCGCTAGTAAACGAGCCCCGTCTTTCTAGATCGCGCTGTCGAGATTCTCCGTGAACCCGTATACCAAACTTAGTATTTTTTCTTCTAATTCTTAGTAATATCAATTATTCAAATATAAGGCTGAAACTGTGTTATGTTTCGTATTGTACTGTAGTACGGAACCCCTTCCTAAGTGTGCGATGCGAGACGCGACTCTGACTCGCATTTTGCCAGTTTTATTTCATTTCATTTAAAAATATATATATGTTAATCTCAATAAACAATTTCAACGAAAATTGGTTTGAACGAGATATAGTCAGCAGTTTTTGAGATGCAAATTTTCGAAACCGCAAATATTGACTTTGTCATTCATACAAATACTATGAAAAACAAAGTTAATTTTTAGACGGCGAAATGATAGTGGTATTTTTTACTCGATCTTATAAAATACTGTAGTGTGTTACGGAACCCTACGAGTGCGAGTCCGACTTGCACTTGGCCAGTTTATTTAAGAGTGTGCCATATGCAATTTTGCTGTTTAAGATCGTTATTTATCTCATAATCTGTGAAAGCTACCATCTTTATATTTAGGGAAATTATACTTCATACTTTTATCTTGCATTTGGCTTTTTTGAAAACACAATAGGTTAAAAGTATCTTGATAGTATATTTTATTTAAAAATAAAATGTTTGCACACATTTTGCTATTTATCTCAGGAACAGCACGCAATTTTTGGTGAGTTAATGTTTTGTCATGAAACCTAGAAGTATTTATTTCGTTACATCTTTTAATTTTTCTATTGGTTGTTTCATTAATTTGTAATTAGGTAAAAACAGTTTTTCTATAGTATTTTTTTTAGAAAAAAGATTACTCGCTATGTGGGTTGCACATTACTAGTATTCTTGTTAACCCCTCCAACTAAGCTAAATATGCTTGTGTCTGGAGTGGGTTCACGTTATTGACGTGTAATCGATGGGGTGGGGATCGAACTCACGACCTCTCGATCGCCAGTCTGATAATCAATCCATTGCGCTATTTCCGCCTTATAAAATATATATATTTATAAAATATATATTTAAAATAATTATATATATTTAGCGCTAACGTTACGTCGATAGAAAATTGCAATGCGGGTCTATCGCTGTCTTTCTCACTCACATGAAAAAAAAATTGTCATCTCGCTCGACGCTCTGTTCGAAATCAGTCTCGTGGCGGTGGTATTGCACACCCTTAAAAAGAGCATTATTTCCAGGACGTACAATTCGTGATGTGCCTGGACTCCATCTCGTCAACCCCGCACATGAGCACAATCGTGTCGAAGCCCCCGCGCGCGGGCGGCGCCCCACACTCGCTGCAGACCCGGCTCGGGGCCCCGCTGGTCCACAAGAAGATCAACCTGGCTGATGAAGCGCTGGCGTGGGTGCACGAGAGATACAGCATTAGGAGGATGTCGGCATTTACTTTGAGCTGTTTGAAGGTAATTGAGGTTTTGTCTTTCTAGTAATTATTCTGTATATTCTGCCCATTCCAAAGACATTGTACTATATTGAAGTTGACTCTGCACTAGGCGCGAAAACCGGACCGAAAGAGATCGACACTTGCATGGTATTTTTCCCTTTCTTTTGTGGTCCCCATAAATACAGCAGGGCCTCGATGATCCGAACACCGAAAATTTATACCCTGTTCGGATGCACGAAGCGTTCGGATTATAGTATGTTAAAATTTTGATCTTGTTCTTCCTTCTTTAATCTTGTCCAAAATCTCGCACTATTGTCCAATTGTTAGCGTCACGTGTTTACTTTTCTTCGATGTTGAGGCCATGATGCAAATTTGAGACACCAACACAATAAAATGGCGGAAAGGCGCGCGGGCGGACGAAAAAGCGATACGTGTGTTATCTAAAACGCACTGCGTGGCACTGCGGGACAGAAACTGTGAGAAATGGCGGTTGCGCAGGGGTAAGGGGGGGGTCGTTCGGATTATAGAGGCGTTCGGACGAGCTGGGGTACGGATTATCAAGGCCGTGCTGTAATAAATACATATGTATATACCTCCTATACATCTAATATATAAAACTCTCGTGTCGCCGTGTTTTTTACCAAACTCCGAAACGGCTAGACCGATTTGTATGAAATTTTGTGTGCAATCGGTTTTTTTTAACAAGGCTAAACAACGTTTGCCGGGTCAGCTAGTATAATATATATTTTGCACTGGCAAATTGTCAGACAAGAACACACACCCTCGACTATCGTCTCGCTCGGCCCGTTTTGATGTACATATCAGTTACAACCTTACGTTCAGATCATACGGATCAAATTGAATTTGCCAAAAATCTGCTATGCACAGTCATGTTTATAGTAAAATGTCATTGGTCTATTCAATAGTTCTCCGTTAGTTAATTTCCATTATTTCTCAATAATACCATATTAATCCATTCTAAGGAATTCCGTATTCAACATATTTTTAGGGTTCCGAACCCAAAGGGTACCAACGGAACCCTATTACTGAAACTCCGCTGTCTGTCTATCTGTCCGTCTGTCTCCAGGCTGTATCTCATGAACCGTGATAGACGGTTAAATTTTCACAGATGATGTATTTCTGTTGCCGCTATAACAACAAATACTAAAAACAGAACAAAGTTAAAGATTAAAGAGGGTCCCCATACTAAAAACGTGTTTTACTATAGCGCCATCTATGAACGATTGCTTACTTTATTAATAATATTAATTACCTACCCTAACACCTTTGTGTTAACGTTTACTTAGTTGGTGTTAGAAGTTCGTAAGATATTCGTTAGATGGCGTTGTTGTAAATAAGCATGTTTAGTATTGACACGGTAATATAATATAATATTACCGTGGTATTATACTGCGCTACGGGACCCTCCGTGTGCGAGACGTAAGTCTGACTCGCACTTGGCCAGTTTTATTTTACTTTGCCCCTGTAATTTCACTGAACACTTCCTCTTCAGACCTAAAAACGTTTCTATTTCGCGGGTAAATAAAATGATGAGAAGTAGAAGTTTTGTCACCAAGAAAACGTGATGGAAAAACATGATGTGATCGAGGGTATATTACTTGTGCCAGTCTTGAAGATTCCTGGTCACTCTCTGAGTATTTAAGTTATTGAGATATCGCTATATCCTAATAGTATTGCACTCTAATGTCTCTCAATAAATAAATAGTATTGCACTCTATCAAAAAATATTGGATACTGAAGACAAAATATATTAAAATAGACCTGGCAATAACAATAATAATATGAGAAGAATAAAACTATACAATCACTAGTATGAGAGAGCGAGACGGACAACAGTTTTGTATCCCCTTCTCTGCATATGCGAATTAATTGTTTGGAGCCAGCTCTGGCTCTCAGTTCTAGTGCGCCTATTGGTTTTCACCCGGTTTAACCAAATTAGTTTGTTCATTTTATCTTATAGCTGGCATATGTATCACGTGTTCATCATTTTAGTCGAGTTATATCTCTATAGCTATTTCATTCGCATACGCTAATGTCTTGTAATTAAGTTAATATTATGTTTACGTTGGACATTTTTGTTTTTGTTTTTATTTTGTCATATAAACAAAAATTACAAAGGTTTAGAGCGTTGAAATTCCCTGTGACGTCACGGCTCAGCATTTTTCAGCGGTTTGTGACGTCACGAGCCCACACTCCCGAACTTTGCTGCTCTTTACGAGTATCTTTGGATATTTCTATTGATTTGTTAAATAAAAAAATATCTGTCCTTATATTTTTTGATATTCCAACTAACAGACTAATTAGAATTGGTGCTTTTATCGAGATCTGATAATAACCTCCGGAGATATGGAGATAAACAATATAAACAAATTTGTATACCTTGATGACATGATTATGGCTAGTAGTATTTTCACTATCGCGGCATGTGAAGTCGGTTTTTTTTCATTTTGTACAATCATACATTATTTGAATTATAATTTTTGTTATTTTCAGTCCCACAAAGACCCGGCGCGGAGTTCGATCCTGGACCTGCCAACAGAGCAAGGCGCACAAAACCTCGCCGCTAATATCCAAAGTATAGCGCGCGCGCTCGCCTCGCACATCTACAACGTGTCCAACGATCCTAATGACGACGCTACACTTTACGATGATGCTTTGGTAAGTTTGATTTTAACAAGTAATATTAAAAAAAACCTTTTTAACCGACTTCAAATATCATGTAACTTTAACTTCAAACTTCAAATAATTTTCGTTCATACTACAGGTAGGTACATGGTGACATAAAATAAATGATCTCTGTAGTTTGCCTTTAAGGCGTACAATATTTCGGTTAATTAGATAATATAAATTGGAACCATAAGATGTCGCAGAATACAAATAAATCACATATTTATTACATTACTAGAAGTTCCCCGCGGCTTCGCCCGCGTTAAAGACTTCTTTTATTTACTTAAAACTTTTATTTTGTAAAAACCTTTCTATCATAAAAGACATAAAAGAAGTAAAAGCCAAATCGGTTCAAAATTTGAACCCCGTTTCATCCCCTAAAGGAGTGAATTTTGAAAAATCCTTTCTTAGCGGAATCCGAAACAATATTGCTTTCAGACTTTGTGACCCCACTTCACCCTTTTAAGAGTGGCATTTCGAAAAAGTCCGAAACACGTGTTTACTTATTTATTTACTGAAGTACTTGTGCGAAGTTTCGAATAGAAAATACTATCTTATCTTGTTTCTCTATACAAACTTTGAACCCCCGTTTCATCTCCTTAAAGAGTGAAATTGAAAAGTATTTTTTTAGCGGATACCTACGTCAAAATAACTATCTGCATGCCAAATTTCAGCGCAATCCGAAACTATTGATTTCAGACTTTGTTACCCCACTTCACCCTTTTAGGGGTGGCATTTCGAAAAAGCCTGAAACACGCATTTTCTTATTTATTTACTAAAGCACTTATGTGAAATTTCGCATAGAAAAAACTATCTAATCTTGTTTCTCCTTACAAACTTTGAACCCCACTTTCATCCCCTTAAGGGGTGAATTTTAGAAAATCATTTCTCAGAGGGAACTAAAGTCATAATAACTATCTGCATGCAAAATTTCAGCTCAATCAGACACCGGAAAGTGGGTCAAATGTAATTTGTAATATTTGATGACAAACATCGGGACAGGTGAAACTAAATAAAAGCTTGTAAAGAAGGGATGGGAAATGGAAGGTTATCAGTAGAGATCGGATATTTGAATGCAGATTTACCCAAAATTCAAAGGTTCGATATGATGAAAAGCATTTTTTTAGGGTTCCGTAGCCGAATGACAAAAAATGGAACCTTAGATTCGTCATGTCTGTCTGTATGTATGTCTGGAGTCTTTAAGGGGTGGCTCCCCATACATGGAACTCAAAATAAAAAACATTTTTTTATTTAACCTATACGTGCGGGGTGTCTATAGATAGGACTTTAAAAATGGCATTGAGGTTCCTTAAACTACTTTTTCTCAAGGTCAATCGTTTGAAAACAATTTTAAAGTTGTGTGTCTCCCTCAAACTTTTAAATTTAGAGAGTGAAAAATTAAAAAAAAACTTAATGTGATCTTAATAAACACTTTCAACGAAAATTGATTTGAACGAAATATAGTCAGCAGATTTTGATATAAAGCACATTTTCAAAACCGCAAATACAACTTTGTTTTTCATACACACCACTATGTAATAAAGTTTATTTTTTGCTGGCGAAAAAATATAGTTATAAAATACTCTACTGTGTTACGGAACCCTACAAATGCGAGTCCGACTTGCACTTGGCCAGTTTATTTTAATGTAACTACACTAATTTCGTTGAGGTTTATTCTCTCTTTAGTATATATATAGTTGGTTACATATATAATGAACATTAACTATCGTGTCATTCAATATGCACAATATTTTACCAGTCACCCTGTATACCTATTTATAAATACACTAGCTGATAACCGCGACTTAATTTTTTTAATCTAATATATAAAATTTTCGTGTCACAGTTTTCGTTGCCATACTCCTCCGAAACGGCTTGACCGATTTTGATGAAATTTTTTGTGCTTATCCGGTATCTATGAGAATCGGCCAACATCTATTTTTCATCCCCCTAAATGTTAGGGGGTTACCCATAATTTTTTTTTTTATTTTTTAGACAAAATTTTTAACTTCTATTTTTTTATGATACAACATACAAAAATACTCAATTTTCACCCTTCTACGATCAACCCTTATTTTTTAATAGCCATTTATTTATATGGCAAAACAACGTTTGCCGGGTCAGCTAGTTTTATATATTTTTTTATTTATTAACCGACTTCAAAAAAAGGAGGAGGTTTCTCAATTCGACCGTATATATATATATATATATTTTTTTTTTTTTTTTTTTTATGTTTGTTCGCGGATAACTTCGTCGTTTATGAACCGATTTCGATTATTCTTTTTTTGTTCGAAAGGAGATATCCCAAGTGTGGTACCATGGTAATTTTATCGAGGTATGATAAGTATCTCCAGAGATATTGAGATAAACATCTCAAAATTGGTACTGAAAATGAATAGCGCGGCATTGAAGTCGGTTGTTTTTTAGTTTTTAAACGATATTATGAATGCTAGATTACAATAGAATATAATACAAGTACAATTTCTTAATCTAGTTTCGCAGTTTGTCGGCAGATGTTACTATATAATAATTGCAACTTCGGTGACGTACTTACACCAAGAATTTAGTAGCCTATGTTCATCCCCATCCAATAAAGTATCTCCTTGTTAAATGTCGGTGAGATCGGTTAGTCCGTTTAAGCGTGATTAGGTAACGAACAGACAGAGTGACAGTTACAAACGTTTTTAGGGTACCGTACCTCAAAAGCAAAAAGGAACCCTTATAGGATCACGTTGTCTGTCAATCTGTCTGTCTGTCCGTCTGTTAAGACCTATTTTTCTCAGGAACGCGTAGAGCTATCAAGTTGAAACTTTTAAGTCAACGCAATCAAAATATTGACCAGTTTATGTCGCATAATTTCGCATATTTTACGATTTCACAAGGTAATTAAAACCTATAGGGTACTTTCCGTTGACCTAGAATCATGAAATTTGGCAAAAAGGAAGGTCTTGAACCACAATATAGGAATAAATCTGAAAACTGTAAATATGTAGTTGAATAACAAAAACTCTTAATTTTCTATTTCTAACTTATGATTTGCGGTTGGTGCAATACATTTTCTTGGGATCGAACTATAAAGTTAAGTTATTCTTTTAACCTAGTTTAAGAAGTTGGTTCATAAGGCTTGGTGGGCGAGTTCAACTCGCACTTGGCCGGTTTTTAGGGTTCCGAACCCAAAGGGTACCAACGGAACCCTATTACTGAGACTCCGCTGTCCGTCTGTCTGTCTGTCCGTCTGTCACCAGGCTGTATCTCATGAACCGTGATAGTTAGACGGTTGAAATTTTCACAGATGATGTATTTCTGTTGCTGCTATAACAAAAAATACTAAAAACAGAACAAAGTTAAAAATTAAAGGGGGTCCCCATACAAAAAACGTGTTTTTACAATAGCGCCATCTATGAACGATTGTTTATAAATAACCTTATTAATAAATAATATGAATTTCCTACCTTTGTGTTAACGTTCATTTAGTTGGTGTAAGAAGTTCGTTAGATATTCGTTAGATGGCGTTGTAGTTAATAAGCATGTTTGGTATTGACACGGTAATATAATATAATATTATACTTATATATTATTATACTGCGGTTCGGAACCCTCCGTGTGCGAGACAAAAGTCTGACTCGCCCTTGGCCAGTTTTATTTATAATATTAGTCTGCATTAGAATGTATGTTCAATATATTTCAGAACGTAGACGATGAAGCAGTGAGACAGTGGTACAAATATCTATCATCACAACCTAGAACGCCGCATATCATCACCACCGCTGCACCTAATTCAGGTATTTATATAAACTTCTAATATGTTTAGTTTACGAAAAATGCAAACTACCACCTTAATTTAATTTATTATCCTATATTGTCCGACTGCTAGGCTTCCTAATCCGTTTAATGACCAGTTCCTGCTATTGAATTTAAGATACATAAATTTGTAACATAGACCATAGACCAACCTGCGCTTATCGCACAGCTACGGCTAGTTTAAGCGTTAGTGACCATATTGTTTAAACATACCTAATAACAGTCCTGAATAACAACTAAAAGTGTAATATTAATTAGAAAATAAGGTTTTATTTGGTCAATAAACATTTATGATTATTATTTTATAATCTTCTATCAATTCTCTCTGTAAATAACTAATTAATAAATAATTAAATAACTAATTCTCTCTGTAAAAAAAAATAACTCTTAAAAGTACTTAATTATTATTCTTTGTACGAAACATTTATGTGCGCAACTCACAGTGGCCCTCCGGTGAAAGAAAATATCATTATAAAATCCCCGGCTTGGTAGTAGAACACTATCTAGTGTCCGCCTGGCCAGCTACCACCCTCAAGCTAGAAAATCTGCCGCCAAACATCTAATGTGTTCCGGCAGCTGTCCTTGAGAGCCAGTTCCCATTCTAGGCCTAGCGTGCTACCATCCTCGGCCGCATCATCACTTACAGTACCCTTAGTACGAGTTTTCATACCAAACTCGATATTGTATATCGAACCAATTTAGTATGAAAAACAGTACAGCGCCTCTAGTGGTTTATATACTTCACTAAATATAGACCAATCAGAGAGCCGGAATAAATCGAAAACTATGTGAGATCTGTCAAATGCGTTTACGATGAAAATTCGTACTAAGGGTACGGTAAGACAATGGTCAAACGCTAGCCTATATTAAATTTAAAAAAAACTACGAATAAATCATAAGTCAGGAACTCTAATTCAGAACAAATTCTACACAAAAAGTTCCTTCAAACCAAAGCGACTTTTAACCCCGCATGCTTTGACACGACTTTTGTTGGATCATTTTTATAACGCAGTAAATTTTCCTGACTTATGATTTATTCGTAGTAAAAAAATATATTAAATGGGGTTTTGAAAATACTTATCTTTTAGGATGACAATAGCGCAATAATTACAAATTTTTAATACAGTAAAAATGAATGAATTACACGTAATTCTGTACTTTGTCAGGTTTGACGAGCACGTTAGAGAAGGCCCTATCAAGATACACAGACGTGACGCTGAGCACACACGCTGTAGACAAACGTGAGCCGGAGTACACCCTGTACTCTCCTACTGCGAGCACCCTCTATGTGTACAGGTCAGTTTTAAGACTGTACGCGGGGTGCAGTTTTCTATACAAATGTATTCCCCTGTTTCATTTCCTTGTAGACTTACAACAATTGATTACGTGAATTAAAACACTTTGTTGCACATAAAAATAAAAAAGTCGAAAAAGCATTCTTTTTTCTACTAACTACTATACACACTAACTACTATACATTTTTGTACTTAAGTACAAACGGCGGTCTTATCGCTAAATAGTGATCTCTTCCATACAAACGGAGAGTAACCGAGTTGTGCCCGAACATTAAAAAAACAGTTACTTCCGAATTGTGGACCTCCTTTTTATAATTATTATTTTGCCAATAATAACAAAGTCAACATTATTTGATGGCACGTCTATGACCTCTATTGAAAATGGTACATTGATAGTTGATACATAAAGGTTCGCCTACTCTGGTTTATAACCAGGATTAAACGCGGGTAAAGTCGCGGGGCGCAGCTAGTTTAAAACATGAAGAAATTAGTCATTGAGGGCCCGGTGGCGTAATCGGGATAATGGTCGGCTTTGACGCCAGAGGTACCGAGTTCAAATCGCCGTGCACCAATGCATTTTCTATCGAAAAATGTATGTGCGCTTTTCACAGTGGCCCTCCGGTAAAGGAAAAACATCGTTAAGAAACCAACAACCCCCGCATGGTGGTAGAACACTATCTATTGTCCGCCTGGCCAGCTACCACCCTTAAGTTAGAAAATCTGTCGCCAAACATCTAATGTGTCCCAGCAGCTATCCTTGAGAGCCAGTTCCCATTCTGGTAAGCACGCTAGTGCTTACCATCTTCGACCGCATCATCACTTACCAACAGGTGAGATAGTGGTCAAACGCTAGCCTATAAGATATAAAAAAGTCACAATTCTATTTTACCAACTTAAGTAACCGATGAAAATGTTTATCTATTTGGTAATGTTTATGTGAATTGTAATATTTGTTTTCCAGTGTAAAGCCCGCTGTATTCGATCTCATTCTATCGCTCGGCATCGCGGCCTACCTCGGTGTGGTCTACTTACTTATGAACGCGTTTCCGTGGTTCTACGAAGAATTCTCCAAAGTGGTCACCGGGAAGCAAAAAGTACACTAAAATGTAAGACGTGTATAGTGTATATATTGTGTTTTGAAAACTCCGTGTCTGTTGTTAGCTCTAATGTTGCTATTTCTTCAATCCCCCCCCTGCCCCCCCCCAAGCCCCCCTCCCCCTCCCCTTTTACATTCACATTCATTCTGCCAGATAAGTTCATAATCCTAATAGCCTATCGCAGTGTTTTTCAACGTGTGGGTCGCGACCCACTGGGGGGTCAGCAAGCATTAGTAAAAAAAGACAAAGTTTGAAAATATACTTTTCTTAGGAAAATATTAATTTAAGAGCATTTGTAGGTGTTGTATTTGAGAGGGAGTGAGAGCGCATATAATTTTTGTTTCTGAAAAAAAAAAGTAATTTGTTTCCTGTTGGCCACACGAGCAAAGCCGGGGGCAGAAGCTAGTAATTTAATAACATCCATATTATAAACAGTACAGGGGGCCGTGAAATTTTTTTTCATACTTAGGGGTCGCGTCATGAAAAAGTTTGAAAAACACTGGCCTATCGAATACTTATCAAGAATCGATTTCCTTTCTAATAAAATCGGTTTGGGGCAACATCGGTTGGATGGCTTCAAAGTCTATAACAGACTTAGGTAGAGACATTTTTTGTGTTTTATATATTAGAGTCTGTACAAAAAGATAATCGTCGTGGATTCACGATGAACTAAAATTTAAATGTATGGAAGGAAAGTATATACATAACATACCTAGTACCACCCGATTATGAAAAGAGTAGTAAAATGTTTGAATCCTACCAAGGTATGGTCCATTTTAAGGAGTATTGGCAATGACAGAGAGATGTTGTCAACGCAACAAAATCAGTTAATTAGAACCCACAGACCTGCTACATATTAAACTTGATCGCGTACACCGGCCCCCATGAGACCGACTTTGAACAGAGCTTGTCCCTTTTGTATGGACAACTTATATATATACCATACATATAGTATAGAACATATATAGCACTAGCAGGTTGTTAGACAAGGACACACTCCCACCCTGGTATCTCTCAATTGGGCCGTTTTGTTCTACAAAGCAATAACAACCTTATTGTTAGAGCATAGGGATTAAATTGAATTTGTTAAGACATCTGCAGTGCACCTTCCATTTATATTACGTCTATGTTAGAACCATCAACACGCGCGCCCTCTATTTCTACGACGGTTGTCATTTTGCACAGACTATATATACAGTAGAATTCGTTTATTATGACTCCGCCTATATTGACCAACCGGTTATTATGACGTAACTATACTACGAAGTTTGGTTTTCATATGAAATTCTTTATAAATAGTCGGATATAATGACTTCCCACTTCCCTTACAGTGACATGTCGCTTATTATGACCCATTTTTAATACAAAAATGTAAATTATGTCCGGTTATAATGACCGACATGATTCTGTACACCTTCGGTAATGTTCGTTGATTCCCGACGACGTTCGGCACGTGGCTCGTTTTTGTTTTGAACTATGTTTATGTATTAAACTACTTAAGTACATTCATATTTACATAAAAAAGGTTTTTCATTTCACAAAACGCTTTGTATGACGTCCGCTTATTATGACTTGTTTGTCAGTTCCTTTCGATGTCATTATAAACGGACTCTACTGTATATATATATATATAGATAAACGCGGAATTTTCAAAATACTACATTGACTCATACTTAGCTGATAAGTGTTGAACAATTTTTGTTTGTATGCCTTTGATCCTAAGGCTTGAGTACAACAGATTTTATATTAATTTATGTTATTATTAAATCAATTTATTTATGGTGATCGACATAAAAGACAAATGGCAAATATTGATGAAAACTACTAAATATTCAAAATTAAGGGTGTTACCAGTTTTGAGGTATTATAAGGTATAGAAAATGTCATTGATGAAAATGTAGAAATGAATTTAAAGAGCAATATTAAAAACTTATCTAATATTTAGAAAACGCGTCGAAATGTATACTTATTTATTTAAATTATTTCTTATTATCTCGTTTAAGTATTATTCTCTATGGTGTAATGTAAATCTGTTTTTAAATTGTCGAGTTGCAATTTTTTGCAAGATTAATCAAATTACTTTTAAGCAATCGAGCAGGTTGCGATTAAAGCAATTTTTAATGATATTTTAAACAATTTTATGTCCTCAAAAAATGTTTAACACACTCACTGCTAAATTCTGTTTTAAAAAAGGTTTTATTTTTTTAATTCGATCTAGTCTAAACAACGACTTTTTTACGCCTTTGTACAGAGACCTTTGGACTTATAGTGTCTGCATCGATAGCCACAGCTTTGCGACCGATGTTCGTTATTTAGAACGAGATGCTATATGTACATTGTTGCTGCATCCCTCTCTATTAAACATTCAGGGTGACGGAAAGTATCGATATCTATGAAGAAACTTGGAATATCAAAATAAAAAAAAATATTTAGATTTTCTTTCAAATGTATTCAAGCTATTTATATTTCGCAAATAAAATTATATTTTAGGTAATTACATTTAATTTAACATAAATATTTATTATATGCAATAGTTTCGTTGACCGTCCTTTAATGGAAGTTCCTTCAAATTAATTTTATGAGGTTACAGTTATAATGTCTACACACACTTGATTATATTTATGTACTAGCTACGCCCCGTGGCTGCACTCGCGTTAAAATGTTTCCTATGTGTTAATACGTACATGCATACATACATAAAATCACTCATTTTTCCCATTGTGGTAGGCAGAGACTACTTCTTGCCGCATGCTACGATCCTGACATGCCTCGGCCCCTAGACAAAATCAAATTTTCTGTTTTCATTCACTCTAACGCAAGTTCAAAATGTATGGGAATGACATGTTTGTTGAGGAAACATATATGTCATTCCATACATTTTGAATTGGCGTTAGCGTAAATGGAAACAGGAAAATGGATTTCTTTTACTTTCATGAGCGCCTTCATATATCTCGCCGGTTATAGGTACTTTTGACTTGGCCTTTCTTTAAAACTATGTGTTAATCCAGGCAATAAACTATCTGTATGCCAAAACACATCCAAATCTGTTCATAATTTTTTGTGTAAATGAGTAACAAACATCAATCTATCCTACCGACGAACTTTTGCATATTGTTCCATATTTTAAAGTTAGCTTAATATAAAAGCATCTAGATGGCGCTGATGCAAGTTGCACCGTTCTCCTTGTAAATATTGCTTCAATGTATGAGATCCTGCATCGCGCAAACGACATTTTCCGCGATGTTAGAACCAGATGCACTTGCTTCGTCATTTAAAAATCTGAAAATGTGAACTCCTAAAAGTCATTACGCATTTATAAGGATCTTTTAAGCTCATGGTATCTAATAGGCTTGTTCCTGCTCGGTCATTAAAAAAATCGCTCCGAACTAGTACAGTTCTTTCAGATGTACTAGTTCGGACTTCTAGTACTATTAGTACAGTAGGTCATAATTACTCAATTAAAAATAGTCCCTTATGACTGTTACCATAATGTTCAAAATAGCTGTTGAAAATAGCATAGAGTGCATCTCACTCGTTCGTTCACTAGTTACGCTAACCCATTCGTTCATCGTCCTTTTCATTCCGTGAGCATGAGCGATTGAATCACAGACAATAATCGCGAACGAAGTACTAAATGTACTATGTACTAGTAGACTTACGGAATAGTTCATTCTAGTTCAGTGTCAAGAATTCATTCATATTAGTACTAAGTACATGAACTACACAATCGTATCTAAAGATGCTAGTATCTAAAGATTTTTACGATAAAATATCTTTATTCTATTTCTTTTAAAATCCTATATAAAATGCCCTAGTTAATATGTTTGCTTCTTCTTTTGTCGCATAAAGCAATCCCTACCAGACAACTTATGAAGTATATAGTATGCTTTGAAAAACAAATCTATCTCAATACCTATTGAACTAATTAAAATGCTTTCTTTATCACAACGGCTGTATCGTTTTCTATCGAATTTACAATCAAGTGTGTGCAAATTGAATGTTTATTATATCGGCGCATGCTTATATATATAATATTTTCGTAACCATTTCATAGTTATGTACCGAACTGACCACATTGTTACTATGATCATGTTAAGGTAGGGTATATATAGTACGACCGCAAAAGCTATGCTGAAAACCTTCCTAAAGTTTTAATAATTGCTTACTTATAACATGCGTTTATCATCTTCATTGTAACCATTGTAATCTTTTTAACCGACTTCAATGAAAGTAAGTTTCTCAATTCGGCCGTATGTTTATTTATACGTATATTTTTTTATGTGTGTTCGCGGATAACTTCGTCGTTTATGAAACGAATTTTATGATTCTTTTTTTGTTACAAAAGAGGTATCCTAACACCACCTTCCTTATCTCCATATCTCTGGAGATACTTGTTAGATCTCGATGAAATTACAATGGTACCACCCTTGGGATATCTACTTTCCAACAAAAATAATCCTCATCATAATTGGTTTATAAACGATGAAGTTATCCGCGAACAAACATAAAGAAAAATACACATAGGTACGGTGGAATTGAAAAATCCTGTTTTTTTGAAGTCGGTTAAATAAGGCCAATAGCAATTTGAATTTACTCATAACAAAGCTTCTGCGATCGTTCTATACTTAAATACTAGTCAGTAAGTCAGAATTATGATTCATTTAAGCATGTTAAACATTCAAGTCATCGTGTCACGTTTATCTTTTGTTTTTTTTTGTCTGTAAATAAATAGGTTTGAATATATGCATTTTTTAAATCAGTGTTGTAATGTATCCAGTGAAATTTTGAACGTGTGAGATTTTTAAAAGTTTAAACCTATATTTGTATCTCGACCTTTTTACTGCGCCTCTCTTAAGCCTACAGTCGCTTAGTAAACTTAGATGGTTTAAACAAAGAATGTCACGAATTCATGAAGTTCGCTATGGTCATCCTACAATATTAGCATATTTAAATTAAGAAAAGGACAAAGTAACTTATTGCAAAGCTGAGAAGTAAACTTAAATAACATTGAGAATTTGACCAGCAAATCTCCGCCATTTTGAAACATTTCTAAAAACTGAATGGATTATAATTTAGATATGCTAATATTATAGGATGACCGCGAGATGCATATTTATAAAATAATACAGTCAAACACCACCCTAGGTGTTGCTTGATCAAATAATTTTTAAGCTTTCATGGCCACTAAGGCTTAAGCTACATTGAATTGGCAGCGACGCGAAGAGCCGAGCACAGAGGCTTTGCAACACAATGGTTATACCGCCATTTGTCGGTCAACCAGAGTTTCGTTTGTTAGTCAGCAGGATGCACCACGTGTAGGTGAGGTTCACCAATGGATTTTTCTATCGAAAAATTTATGTGCGCTTTTCACAGTGGCCCTCCGGTGAAGGAAAACATCGTTAAGAAACCAACAACCCCCGCATGGTGGTAGGACACTATCTAGTGTCCGCCTGGCCAGCTACCACCCTCAAGTTAGAAAATCTGTCACCAAACATCTAATGTGTTCCGGCAGCCATCCTTGAGAGCCAGTTCCCATTCTAGGCCTAGCGTGCTTACCATCTACGACCGCATCATCACTTACCAACAGGTGAGATAGTGGTCAAACGCTAGCCTATAAAGTATTTTAAAAAAAAGGTTAGCTGAGGTGGTATTTGTGCTCCCTTACATCCCTTTCGAATATCATATACATATTTACAAGGCTCATTTAAAGTTAGGCGCTATATAAAAAGGCTCACTCCACTGCCGTTTATATAATTTTAATTTGAAACCAAAATGGTTACTTAACTTCCAACCTTGTGATAGTTAACCGTGCTTGCTGTTTTCATTTTTAGTTAAATCGTCAATGAATTTGTACATAGGTTAAGGTAACGGGTGGTTTAGAGAATCAAATGTGTGTAGGTTGGAATGTGGTGGTTAGTTAGATTTTCACGATTGTTACATATTGAAAACAATTTTTTTAGCACGGTGGTAGGACACTATGTAGATCGTGAAGAGGCTTTCTTATGAGGCCGAAACAATTGTCGATTGCTATATCGACATCGCGTAAGTCGCGTTAAATTCCCGATCTTAAATCTATAAGTTTATATAAAGTAAGTTAAAAAAACTAAAACCCGACTACTGAAACTTGACGCTCGCAATTTTAAAAATGATTCCCATTTATCGGGTGCATGCAGATAACACTGTGAGCAATCGCTAACAATATAAATATTATTTGAAATGTGCTAATTGAGCCGTTTCATTGGATACCCAACATGGCATCATTTAAAATCATTTTTAGGGTTACCTTAAAAGGAAAAAAGGAACCCTTATTGGATCACTTTGTTGTCAGTTTGTCTGTCTGTCCGTCTGATTTTTCTCAGGAACGCGTAGAGATATCAAGTTGAAACTTATATCAAATACTCGGGTCTACGGTCTCTTTTGGCTGTGAAAAAACCAAACTTGTAAGTCAACGTGATCAAAATATATGACCGTTTATGTCGCATATTATAATAAAACCTATATAATTTGACCTAGAATCATGAAATTTGGCAAGAAGCAAGGTCTTGAAGCACTTATTGATGGCTCGGTGGCGTAATCGGGAAAACGGTCGGCTTTGATGCCGTGGTACCGAGTTCAAACTTTACCGTGCACCATTTGATCGTTGATTTTTCCATCAAAAAATGTATGTGCGCTTCTCGCAGTGGCCCTCCGGTGAAGGAAAACATCGTTAAGAAACCAACAACCCCCGCATGGTGTTAGGACACTATCTAGTGTCCGCCTGGCCAGCTACCACCCTCAAGTTAGAAAATCTGTCGCCAAAACATCTAATGTGTTCCGGCAGCTATCCTTGAGAGCCAGTTCCCATTCTAGGCTTAGCGTGCTAACTATCTTCGACCGCATCATCACTTAACAACAGGTGAGATAGTGGTCAAACGCTAGACTATATTGATATAGAAAAAAAACTTATATAGGAATGAATCTGAAAACCGTAAATATGTAGTTTAAGCATGAATATTTCAATATGTAACAGTCGTAGGGCCTCTTTTACAATTTTCGAGTAGTCTAATCGTCGTTTAATTTATTGGAGGGTCAGGACTGAATTTTTGCATGTCTTCAGTCACGTGACACAGGTCTCAATAGTGAATGTGCAAAAACAATAATATTTGCATTTTAAGTACTTAAAATGTTACAAGAATGCAAAATAACTACTTCTGCAATGTTTTAATTTTAAATAATAAATATTTTAAACAAGAAATTATAGTTTGAAGTTACGTGAAATGGAACGTATTTTGAAACACCTGTCAGTATTTAGTGACGTATAAAGTGTATGTAAATAAATATTGTTATAAGGGCAAAACATATTCACGCCGAATTTTTATTGCTTCCATCTTGCTATAAGTTTATTTCGCAATGTGGCGTCATCAAAGTTCGTCCATTTTTGTCTATAAATATAGTCATTAAAATCGCATTTTAGGCATCAAATTAATGTTATATATTTGAAATATTATTGTGTTCTCGTCTACGTGATTTAAAAAAAAATTAAAGTATTAAAAAAATTATGCATCTTATTGAAACCGTGATTGGGTTTTGGCTTTTTGACAAGAAATACTCGTGACTTCAAACAACACTAGAACACGGTAAAAGAGGCCCGTAGTAAAAAAATGCTTCTCGATTCCTAATGTGTATGTATTTTGTAAAATCATCTCTAATAGATAGAGTTTACGGATGAATTTTGAGTGTCTTCAATTTTCAAGAACAAAATAGTGTCAGAAATGTTTTGTTTGTAAGTGAAAATGTGGTCTTAAGGAATTGATCAATAAAGTTTGTTTTAAAAATATTTTTTTTGGTATTTCATTTGATTCTATCCTAAAGTATGCATTTACCTACTAACTACTTTGATAGTAATAAGTTTAAAAACTAAAACAACCGACTTCGATGCTCCGCGAGTCAGTTTCAGTAGCAAGTTTGAGACGTTTGTCTTTTTTTTTTTGTTTGTCTTCATATCTCTGGAGTTACTAATCAGACAGAGGCGGCGTAAGGCGTGGGCGGTATAGGCCACCGCCCACGGCCTCGCGGTGCCTCGCACCTCACAGCCGAGAATAAATTAAAAAAAGTATGGAAAATCTAAAAGTACACGCCACAAGGTTTTTCTTATAACAAATACCTACATTAGAATTAATTCTCAACTTAAAGATATTCCACTCTTCGACCCATGAAATGAATGTTAATGAAATAATCAATATTGCTGATAAAAGTTTAATTTCAAGTTATTTATTATTTTATATTCCCTTCTTCTCGCACCATCAGAGGGCCTCGCGCAATGTACCTTGCCCACATTATGTTTAGGTCTTGCGCCGCCACTGTAATCAGATCTCGATTATATTACAATGGGACCACCTCAGAAATGTACCCAACCGATCAAAAAAAGAATCATTCGAATCGCTTCACAATTGACGGAGTATTCGCGTAACATACACCGAAAAAAAACAACATACAGACGAAATGAAAACGTCCCTTTTGGAAGTCGGTTGAGAACAAACTTCTATTGAATTTTGTTACATTGTACCATGTGAAAGTGAGTACGGGTCAGTCTCACCAGTCCCTGATAAAGTGTCAGTTATCTGACATAACGCTATATAAAGACTAGTTTGTGTTCACCATCCTCGACCTCATCATTGATTACCACCACAACGCTCAGACAAAAAAGTGTTAAGTACCGGCTCCTGAAAGTCCCTGATGAGGTCGCCTTCGCATGAGTGACACCTCTAGTGTTGCAAGTGTTCATAGGTGACGGTTACCACTTTCTTTAGACGGGCGTCGTGGGAGGAAAAATATCGTTAAGAAACCCCCAATCCCAGCAAGGTGGTAAGACACTATCTAGTGTCCGTCTGGCCAGCTACCACCCTCAAGTTAGCAAATCTGTCGCCAAACATCTAATGTGTACCGGCAGCTATCCTTGAGAACCAGTTCCCATTCTAGGCGTACATCCTCGACCGCATCATCACTTACCAACAGGTGAGATAGTGATCAAACGCTAGCCTATAAGATATATATAAAAAAAATATAAAACTAATTTAAGATCGTTAAAAAAATAAAGAACCGACTACAAATGCTTACGGTAGTCAATTTCAGTACTATAGTCCGGCAATCTCGTGCGCGACCTTCCTGCGGGGTGACAGACGGTGGCGGGGACGTGGTAGCGGTAGTAACTATTTTATAATCTGTGACACGGCTACACACGCTTCCCTTTCCCGCTAAACCACCCGCTACCCGCTGACATCTTGGGTACCTCGTCCCGCCACCGTCTGTCACTCCGCAGGAAGGACGCGCACGAGATTGCCGGACTATAAGTTTGAGGTGTTTGTCTCCATATCTCCGGAGATACTTATCAGATCTTCATAAAAATTACAACGGGGCCGAAAAAGAAGCATACACTCTCATACAATATAATAGTTTTTAAATCGGTTAAGTAATAAAGAAATGTTAAAATTCCGAGGTAAAAACATTTAAATAATAATACAGACGAAATTGAGAACCTCCTGTTTTGTGAAGTCGGTTAAAGCAATTTTTTTTTACATTGGCGTCGGCCATTAATCACGTGATGTTTTGAGCATCTATTTAACCCCTTCCTTTTGTCCCGTAACTCTGCGTTGCCGGCCTTAAAGAAATTTGTGTAACCCTTTTTACCCGACTGCGAAAGAAGAAGGGTTATGTTTTTCGAGTGTATGTATGTATGTATATTTCTTTGGTACGCCCTAGGGCCTAGACGGCTTGTCCTATTTTTAATGTGATTGGTGTCAATAGATTCGTCTTATAGTCGTGAAAGTGGCACTGGGTACATCAAAATAAAAATAAACTGGCCAAGTGCGAGTCGGACTCGCACTCGTAGGGTTCCGTACCATACTACAGTATTTTATTTATTTTTATTTATTTATTTGGTTTGCCAACAGATGACACACATTACATTACAATATATTAAACCTAGGTAGGTATTATAGATTAGTGCGCATCCAATTATAGGCAAACGCAGCATGCACGTATTATATAAAGTTAAAATGGGTAACTGCTTAGATACCAACTAGTACGAGTAAGTAATACAAAATATTATGAAAAAACAAAAATTTATGTTAGCTGCATATTAGGATAGGGATATAGGTAAGGCAGGCTTAAATATGTATTGCTAAGCTAAAACAAGGACTGGGTAAAGGAATAATGAAGTGGTAGGTTTACATAGTTACATAGGTTTACATAAGTATGAAAAGGGAATTAGGTGGATTCATACAACTCCTGTAACATAACACGGCGGATTTTAAATAGACTATCAGATTGTATGTCAATATTGTCATAATGGTTTATAATATCGAGCAAAAAATACCACTATCATTTTTCGCCAGCAAAAAATAATAATTAATAAACATTTTTTCAAAACAGAGTTATGAGCCGAATGCTTATTTTTTATAACGTCATCTTACGAATATCTAACGCTGTCTAAGTGAAAGTTAAAACAAAGGTGTTAGGGATCGGCATTTCAATATAACGCCATCTACGGACGTTCACCTAAGCTTTCATAGATGGCGTTATATTGAAATGCCGAAAATAACCACGTTTCTTGTATGGGGACCCCCTATTATTTTAGTTTTTAGGGTTCCGTACCCAAAGGGTAAAAAGGGACCCTATTACTAAGACTCCGCTGTCCGTCTGTCCGTCTGTCTGTCTGTCTGTCCGTCTGTCACCAGGCTGTATCTCATGAACCGTGATAGTTAGACAGTTGAAATTTTCACAGATGATGTATTTCTGTTGCCGCTATAACAACAAATACTAAAAACAGAATAAAGTTAAAAATAATAGAGGGTCCCCATCCAAGAAACGTGTTTTTTTCGGCATTTCACGCCATCTATGAACGCTTAGTTAGGTAAACGTCCCATAGATGGCGTTATATTGAAATGTCGATCCCTAACACCTTTGTTAGACGTTAGATGGCGTTAAAAGAAATAAAATGTTTATTTATTATTATTTTTAGCTGGCGAAAAATGATAGTGGTATTTTTTGCTCGATCTTATAAAATACTGTAGTGTGGTACGGAACCCTACGAGTGCGAGTCCGACTTGCAATTGGCCAGCTTATTTTAGTATTTGTTGTTATACTGGCAACAGAAATACATCATCTATGAAAATTTTAACTGTCTAACTGTCACGGTTCATGAGATACAGCCTGGTGACAGACGGACAGACAGACAGACGGACAGCGGAGTCTTAGTAATTGGGTCCCGTTTTACCGTTTGGGTACAGACCCTAAAAAAAACAAAATTAAGGATATTTGGCGCCAAAAAAAATCTAAATTAACAAGATGAACATTGCGGCTCGACTATTCGAAAAGAAAAACGAGTCACCCGTTGAAGTATTTTGTATCGCAAACTTGCATATTGGGATTAGCAAAACAAAAAAATAATGTTTTGAAAACATTATATATATACTAGAAGTGCCCCGCGGCTTCGCCCGCGTTAAAAACTTCTTTTATTAACCGACATGCACCGATTTTGATTATTCTTTTTTTGTTCGAAACGAGATATCCCAAGTGTGGTACCATGGTAATTTTATCGAGGTCTGATAAGTATCTCCAGAGATATTGAGATAAACATCTCAAAATTGGTACTGAAAATGAACATTGAAGTCGGTTCTTTTTTAGTTTTTAAACGATATTATTTACTTAAAACTTTTCTTTTGTAAAAACGATTCTCTCATTAAATATATAAAATAAGAATTAGCAAATCGGTTCACCCGCTTTCATGTTATCGCGTGACTAAGGCAATTCGGGATTCATATTTATAAAAACCGATAAACCCAAATTTTCAGACTTTGTTACCTACCCCATTTCAAAAAATCCTACAACACGTACTTTATCTCATCTTATTTCGCCATACATACTTTGAATCCCCGTTCAGTATCCGGTAGAATTTTTTATAAAATCCCTTCTGAGCGGATACCTACGTCATAATACCTATCTGCATTCTAAATTTCAGCGCAATCCGAAACAATATTGATTTTTGGACTTTGTTACCCAGTTTATCCTCTTAGGGTGGCATTTTGAAAATGTCTGAAACTCGTATTTACTTTTTTATTTACTTAGAAGTACTTGTGTGAAATGTTGAATAAAATGACTATCCAAACTTTGAACCCCCGCTTCATCCCCTTGAAGAGTGTAACACGTATTTACTTACTTAAATACTTGTGTTAAGTTTCAAATATAAAAGACTATCTAATATTTTATTATAAAAACTCACGTTCATTTTAAACTTATAGATTTAAAAACGGGAATTTAACGTGACTTACGCGATGTCGATATAGCGATCGACATATGTTTCGGCCTCATCCGGAGGCCTTCTTCTCTGCGGGATCTTGAGTGCGGGGCGCTCGCCGACGCGTTCAACCTCGCACTGCGGGCCGCTGCTCGTGCAGCGCGGGCGGACGGAGCGGGCGGCGGCGGCGGCGGTGGTGGTGTTGGTGGGGGGTGATGATGCGGTGTACATAGTGGAGGCGCGGGATTAGGTTGGAGGGCTTCGTCTTCATCACTGCTGTTTACTTCAGACGAAACCTCATCCAACCGGCAGACGGAACTCAAGGTGTCCTCCTCACTGTTGCCACTGGTGACGTGCTTTCCATGAAGAACGGTTTTCCACGTATTTGACAGGTACCACCCTCTGTCTCTGTTGAAGTTACGACGACGACTGATCTCAATGGCTTCTCGGATTTTGCGGGGTACGAAGTACTTTTCACGCGCCAAAATCCGTGCCTTGTCAAATCTGATGTAGTGCGTCGTCCCAGATGTGAGAGCGTGCTCTGTAACCGCCGAGCTACCGCTGTCCACGTTCTTCATGGAAGCAATGTGTTCTTTGAGTCTTGTGGACACGTTTCTTCTGGTCTCGCCTACGTAGCTTGCACCACAGTCGCAAGGAACGACGTAGACCCCAGGAGCTCCTAGGGGATCCTTATCCTTTGGAGAGCGCAACAATTGCCTGACACGTGAGGGGGGGCGGAATATCGTCTTGATGCTATATCTTCGGCGTAACAAGTGTCCAATTTTGTCCGTGACCCCCTTGACGTATGGTAGGTACGTTGCTGCTCTCTCAACCGATGTTATTCGGCACTTTGTGGAGTTGTTCGCAATCCGATTACTCTGCTTCCAGCTGTATCCGTTTGCCTCTAACACCGCCTTCACATGCGCGAGTTCTGTGTCTACATGTTGTGGGTCACATAATCTCAGCGCTCTGTTGATAAGTGTCCGAGGCAACGACGCTAGATGGGCGGGATGGTGATGGGAGTCAGCTCTCAAGTACCGGTCTGTATGCGTACTCTTGCGGTACACTGTGTGTGAGAGATGTCCATTCTGTTTTCGCTTGAGTAACACGTCCAGAAACGGCAACGCGCCCTCTATTTCTCGTTCGACAGTGAAAGTGATCGTCGAATGTTTGCTATTTAGATGTTCTAATAAGGGTGTTACATGGTCCTTATGTAAAATAGCAAACACGTCATCCACATATCGCCACCAGTATCTCGGTCTAAAGGATATGTCGTGTAGTGCCGATGTCTCGAACCACTCCATAAAACTATTCGCAACTACTGGAGCTATAGGAGAACCCATGGCCACACCTTCCGTCTGAATATAAAATTCACCGCGCCACTTAAAATACCCAGACGGAAGGTGTGGCCATGGGTTCTCCTATAGCTCCAGTAGTTGCGAATATGTTTATGGAGTGGTTCGAGACATCGGCACTACACGACATATCCTTTAGACCGAGATACTGGTGGCGATATGTGGATGACGTGTTTGCTATTTTACATAAGGACCATGTAACACCCTTATTAGAACATCTAAATAGCAAACATTCGACGATCACTTTCACTGTCGAACGAGAAATAGAGGGCGCGTTGCCGTTTCTTGACGTGTTACTCAAGCGACAACAGAATGGACATCTCTCACACACATTGTACCGCAAGAGTACGCAAACAGACCGGTACTTGAGAGCTGACTCCCATCACCATCCCGCCCATCTAGCGTCGTTGCCTCGGACACTTATCAACAGAGCGCTGAGATTATGTGACCCACAACATGTAGACACAGAACTCGCGCATGTGAAGGCGGTGTTAGAGGCAAACGGATACAGCTGGAAGCAGAGTAATCGGATTGCGAACAACTCCACAAAGTGCCGAATAACATCGGTTGAGAGAGCAGCAACGTACCTACCATACGTCAAGGGGGTTACGGACAAAATTGGACACTTGTTACGCCGAAGATATAGCATCAAGACGATATTCCGCCCCCCCTCACGTGTCAGGCAATTGTTGCGCTCTCCAAAGGATAAGGATCCCCTAGGAGCTCCTGGGGTCTACGTCGTTCCTTGCGACTGTGGTGCAAGCTACGTAGGCGAGACCAGAAGAAACGTGTCCACAAGACTCAAAGAACACATTGCTTCCATGAAGAACGTGGACAGCGGTAGCTCGGCGGTTACAGAGCACGCTCTCACATCTGGGACGACGCACTACATCAGATTTGACAAGGCACGGATTTTGGCGCGTGAAAAGTACTTTGTACCCCGCAAAATCCGAGAAGCCATTGAGATCAGTCGTCGTCGTAACTTCAACAGAGACAGAGGGTGGTACCTGTCAAATACGTGGAAAACCGTTCTTCATGGAAAGCACGTCACCAGTGGCAACAGTGAGGAGGACACCTTGAGTTCCGTCTGCCGGTTGGATGAGGTTTCGTCTGAAGTAAACAGCAGTGATGAAGACGAAGCCCTCCAACCTAATCCCGCGCCTCCACTATGTACACCGCATCATCACCCCTCACCAACACCACCACCGCCGCCGCCGCCGCCCGCTCCGTCCGCCCGCGCTGCACGAGCAGCGGCCCGCAGTGCGAGGTTGAACGCGTCGGCGAGCGCCCCGCACTCAAGATCCTGAAGAAGGCCTCCGGATGAGGCCGAAACATATGTCGATCGCTATATCGACATCGCGTAAGTCACGTTAAATTCCCGTTTTTAAATCTATAAACTATCTAATATTGTTTCTCCATACAAACTTTGAACCCCCGTTTCATCCCCTTCAGGGGTGAATTTTGGAAAATACTTTCTCAGAGGGAACTCACGTTGTAATCACTATCTGCATGCCAAATTTCAGCATAATCCGAAATAATATTGATTTTCACACTTTGTTACCCCATTTCACCTTTCTCTTTTCTCTTAGGGGTGTAATTAAAAAAAAAACCTGACACACGTATTTACTTATTTTTTTACTGGAGCACTTGTATGAAGTTTCGAATAGAAAATACTATCTGATGTTGTTTCTCCATACTAACTGTGAACCCGCGTTTCATCCCCTTCAGGGGTGAATTTTGGAGAATCCTTTAAGAGGGCACTTGCGTGGTAATAATTATCTGCATGCCAAATTTTAGCGCAATCCGAAACAATATTGATTTTCCCACTTTGTTACCCCATTTCACCCTCTTAGGGGTGTAATTTAAAAAAACCTGAAACACGTATTTACTTGTTTTTTTACTCGAGCACTTGTATAAAGTCTTTGAATAGAAAATACTATCTAATCTTGTCTCTCCATACAAACTTTGAACCCCCGTTTCATCCCCTTCAGGGGTGAATTTTGGAAAATCCTTTTTCAGATGTAACCAACGTTGTAATAACTATCTGCATGCCAAATTTCAGCGCAATCCAAAACAATATTGATTTTCCCACTTTGTTACCCCATTTCACCCTCTTAGGGGTGGATTTTCAAAAAAACCTGAAACACGTATTTACTTAATTTTTTACTAGAGCACTTGTGTGAAGTTTCGGATAAAAAAGACTATCTTATCTTGTTTCTCCATACAAACTTTGAAACCCCATTTCATCCCCTTAAGGGGTGAATTTTGGAAAATCCTTTCTTAGTGCCCCCCTTCGTACTAAGACAAATATACCCTCCAAATTTCAAGTCTCTACGACCAGCGGTTTAGGCTGTGCGTTGTCTGTCAGTCAGTCAGTCAGTATGTCAGGACAAAGATTCTTATAGTATTAGATATAAATGTTTTATTGGAGTTTGGAATAGTTTAATCACTTAATTTTTATAACGCAGTCGGGTTTTTTGTTCCTAAAATAATTCATTTGTTATTAAGACTCTATTCGTTAGCTAGTAATAATTCATGATTGACTATTTAAGGATAGGTTAAAAAATTAGGCAGCATTGTAATAAAGTATAGTTTATTTTACGCATATAAAAAGCTTGATTACATACGACTGAAAATTAAAAAAGAACTAAAAATAAAATCTAATCATTATTTACTATATTTAACACTGGTACTCTACTCAGCTACCTTTTAAAAATAAATCAATTATAAACAAATCAAAAACGGCACTTAAAATAAACTTAACAATAAACCTAATTGATGTACTTAACTAATTTTACGTATTAATGGTAAATGCTTTAATATCAAAAAAACACGTAGCAAATAAAACAGTAGATACACTATCGTTTAAAATATTCTTTGCATTATCAGAGATTACTTTCGCGATTGATTTTCGTAAAGAGGCTGGGAGACGGTCAAGCGGCAAGCACGTAAATTTGTTTTGCTTGAGCCAAGCAGCTTGATGCGGCTGTCATACGGATGTTCTTACTTCATATCCAATAGTTGCATAGCGGAGAACGCTACCTGCGATGTCCGCCACGATGCACGTACAAACTATTATATGTATAATCTGTGGCTATGCTTAGTCAAGCCGTTGCGTCACGTAAAAATACCAATAAAATCACTTCAAGCACTTATGCTTGACTCAAGCATCAAGCAAACATTGTAAACGGTCAAAATGCTTGGCTCAAGTACGTAGTATTATTATCTGTTCTGTGGCTCAAGCTAAAAATGTACGCGCTTGCCGCTTGACGTTTGACCGTCTCTGAACATCTTTAAAACGAGATGTATGTAGGTATGTAATTGCACTTTATCTCCCTCTACAAAAAACAGATTTCACATGCCGCGCTATTCATTTTCAGTCACCTCGCTATAGCATCTCTACTTAGTCTGTGCTTGCAATTATTCGCGCAGAATGTGATTTCGCTTCTTTTAAAAATGTGTATGCCTTTAAACGAAACTTTTAGCACAGAATAATGAATAGTACAAGGTCTTTTAGGTAACTATGTCTTATTCCTATGGACTGGTCTCTTGCGATTTAAAAAATTTTTGCAGGGTAGTTTGTAAATGTCTATGCTTCGAAAACTTCTACGCTAGCAGCTCCGTTGATGTCCTTCAGTTCTGTCGATGTGAACGTCACCACGAAACTGATCTTTCCCAGTTTCTGTAACAAAAAATGATAGTTATAACTATTTGCCGAAAAATCTTATTGATTGAATGGTTCTTGGAATCGATCATGTACCAAAAACATTTTTTTTAATCCCTCCCATTAAGTTAATTTGCTTGTCTCTGGAGTGGGTTCACGTCAATAGTGCAATAGGTGGGGATCGAACTCACGATCTCTCGATCGCCAGGCCGACACCTTGGCTATATGGGCTATTGCCGCTTTTTTATTTTATTTTGATCAGTAAACATAAAGCATATTGCTCCGTGGTTTGATAAGTTTCTGTAGCTTCTTTTGTTTTTGATATTTAAACTAAGTACTTTTACTTTATAATGAATCTGCGACTACTTCTCAATACGTTTGCTCCCTCTGATATTTAGGACCAGTTTCAACAATCCCTGAGCCTGTTAGGAACTTCTCTGACACCTTTTTGACAACTTTTGTATGGCGTCACCTGTCAGATAGCTATCTGAAACTATATCAGGAACCGGGTATACTGGCCCCTAAGCTTTTTTAGGGTTCCGAACCCAAAGGGTACCAACGGAACCCTATTACTGAGACTCCGCTGTCCGTCTGTCTGTCTGTCTGTCTGTCTGTCTGTCTGTCTGTCTGTCCGTCTGTCACCAGGCTGTATCTCATGAACCGTGATAGTTAGACGTTTCAAATTTTCACAGATGATGTATTTCTGTTGCCGCTATAACAACAAATACTAAGAACAGAAAAAAGTTAAAAATTGAAGGGTTTAAGACAAAAAACGTGTTTTTTACGATACGATACGATACGATACGAAATTAATTCACCTCGACGCAGCTAGATGGCAGCACAGGAAAAATTAGCACGCGCAAGCGTTTCATTTGTTAAATTTGTGGGCCTCGGTGGATTTGTTGACTTAGTTCAGGTAGTGTGCAGTAGAGATTAATATATTATCTTCAAATTTAGTTCTTAAAGAACTTCAATTAGCTAGAATCAGTAGAAAGTTAGTCGTACGATCACTCGGTCTTCCAGATATTTAATTATATTAATTACCTTTGGGTTAATATTTACTTAGTTGGTGTTAGAAATTCGTGGCGTTCGGACTTCGGAAATTCGGAACCCTCCGTGTGCACTGCAGGACAAAAGTCTGACTCGCACTTGGCCAGTTTTATTTGATACACACCAAAGAGAATATAAATACTACGTAAATATGTATTAGATACTAAGTAGATATAGATAAACTGATATAGATACTATGATTTGTGCTTGTCTTGCTAAGTTCATGGTAAATACTTTTAATATCTAGAATTATGTTTGCATTATTTTTTTTCTACCTAGTTCTCATAATTTTATCTACCTTTACTTAAGGGTGCGTTTCTTATATGTATAGATATAAATGTCGTACACAGAGTGGGGACGATAGCGGAAAAATATGAGTCACCGAAATCATTTTGATACATTTATTATTATCAATTATTTTTAAGCTTTCTTTTTATGTACTACTTACATTAGGCTGTACAGGCAGTTGTGCTGTGAGCGTGTCTCCCGGCTGAACATCGTCAGCGTTGAACCGCAGCGTCCTGCCTGCGATGCCGGATGACGTCACGCGGAACTGACATGACGTTAGAGGACGTTCTAACGGGTTCATCAGGGTTAACGTTGCTGTCGACGGCTGGTTAAGGACTAGGTCTTCGTTGAACTGCGGACAATATGTTTAGATCAATTACTAACTAATCTCCACAAGTTTTTTTTCTGTATCTAGCGTTTGACCACAAGCGTGCCTGGTGGTAAGCCATGATGTAATTGAAGATGGTGAATACCTAGGCCTAGAATTTTCTGTCTCTCAGATTCGGTGCTGATTGGTGAATATCATGTAAGACATTTAGGTCTAGTTGTGATTGGCGGACGCTTCCGCAGCTGTGTGCTGCCGGAACACCGTAAGGTTATGGCGGCAGATTTCTTTCTTGATGGTGGTAAGCTTCTTTTTAGTAGCAAGTCAGGCGGAATATTGATATAATGTATCTCCTACAACCCTGTGTACATATGTATTAGTATTGTACGAATACCTCTACGAAGATACGCCAGGAGATTCTAGTGCGATAATAGATTTTTAAGACCCAGAAGCTCACCTTGATAATAACATTGGGCTTCAAGACCTGGAAGTCGTCATCATCAGCCCAAGACTGCTTGGTCTCCTCCACGATGGCCATCGCGGATATCTTCATGTTGCAGTACTCCACCAGCTTCGGCAGGTATTCGTCTGCTGTCACTTGGATGCTAATTCTTTCCACTGTGATGGGTAAAAGGAATTTTTGAAGCAAAACACAAATAAAATATATTTATTTCCAAAAAGAATACACCAAATAAGATCGTTTAAAAAATTAAAAGAACCGACTTCAATGCCGCGCTATTAATTTTCAGTACCAAGTTTGAGGTGTTTATCTCCATATCTCTGGAGATACTTATCAGATGTCGATGAAATTACAATGGGACCACCTTGGGAATGTACCCTACCAATTAAAAAAAGAATCATTCGAATCGGTTCACGATTGACGGAGTAAATCGCGTAACATACATACAAAAACAAATAAAAAAACTCCTCCTTTTTTGAAGTCGGTTAAAAAGACTCAAATTTATAGTATAGAACAAGCAAATGTATAGCGGCGCCTCTATGTTTCTTTTACCTAGATTAGATATGTTAAATAAGTAAATTTTCAATTAGCATGGCCAGGATTTTTTTAGCCAACCCACTCGCAATGTATTTTCTAACATACAAAATGTTATTAAAAAAAATCATCCATTAAACAAATGTGTGAAGGTCGTTTTTAATCGGACCTTAGACCAATACGCACAATATTTTTGGCATCTTGGATAAACTTAGCACTGTTCTGCGTAGACCGGGTCTACGCAGGGCTGGGGTAGACTGAACTACCACATTAAAACACATTTAACGCATCAATATTCGGGAAACAACCGCTTTTCGTATGGTGTAAATAAAAAAATTATTAAAATTAAGGTACATTTTGGTACTTACATTTTTTCGCGAATATCTAAATTTGCCCATATCTTTTATCGTGTTGACTCGAATCAGATTTATTATTCCTTGATTTTCATAAACCTAATGGGGACTTTATACCTCAATAGCTGGTATAAATTCAACTTTCTAGGTCCACCCGTTCCTGAGAAAATCGGTGGTGACACACGGACAGACGGACATGACAGTGATCTTATAAGTGTTCCTTTTTTACCTTTTGAGGTACGAAACCCTAAAAAAGAAATTGGTGTCCTCGAGCTATCGGTGAACATACCTACAAAAAAAAAATCCGACGAATCGAGAACCTCCTGCTCTTTTGAAGTCGGTTAAGAACGTAGCTGTGTCTATGATAATTGATAAGTAAAAGATCAACTTGGAAAAAATATGTCGTAAATCAGAACCGTACTTTTATCGCTTGACTTACCTTTCTTAGGTCCCACGAAGATTTTTCCCTCGACCTTCTTAACAACTTGAGATTTCACTCCATTGTAGAACACACTGGCTGCTGACAGAGAGGCTTTGATGTTACGAGGCTGGAAAAATACAAAACCGTTGAAAATATATCGCAAAAACTGGTTTAAAACAGGTTATCAACCTACTTCCAAAAATAAATAGGTTCTGAATTCGTCATCTCAGAGCAATAATTTACTTTAGTAATTATTGCTCTGAGGTCTATGGAGGTCTGTATGTTTTTTTTTGTATGTATATTACGCGATTACTCCGTCAATTGTGAACCGATTCGAATGATTCTATTTTTAATCCAAGTCGAAGTAAAGGCGTTTTTCGAATCCGAATTTGAGAATAACCCTGCAGCTCCCTAATTCTCAATCATTCGAAAACCTATGCGGATTCAGAAGCTTCATTTTACAAGCTTTTATTTAACTTGCAATGTATGTAGGTATGTATGTATATAGGTAAGTACCTATACGCCAAATACTTACTAGAATTTATTTTTAACATTTTAGTTCATTGTCCCAGATAAAAGCTTGTTTTTATAAATATTTTTTGCTATAATTTATTTAAAATCAAATTAATCGAACGGCGATGTACTGCCGGCCAGTCCTTGAAATCATAGCTAGACATCAATGTATATATGTAGTTACATTAGTTTTATTCTAAAGCTAAATAAAGCCAATTTATTTCAACGCGCGAGAGATTTAGGCCGTCTGCCAATTTTCAGTTAGTTTTCAATGTAAACCGAGCTATTGAAACATATTTATGTGGATGTATTGCCAACACGTGACATTTATTACTTGTGTGGTTTACACAGTTTCCTATGTACCCTGACTGAAATAATAATGAGTACAAACCTGGTTGTAGTGCCAATATAGATAAACACTGTCAAGATCATAGAACTGGTCAAGGAAGAGTAGTTGGAATTTAATAAAATGCCGTGACTTTGTCATTTTTAAGGTTCCGTACCTAAACGTTAAAATGGGACCACCCTATTACTGAGACGCCGTTGTCCGTCTGTCCGTCCGTCTGTCTGTCTGTCTGCTAGTCTGTCCGTTTGTCACCAGGCTGTAATTCATGAACGGTGATAGTTAGACAGTTGAAAATTTCACAGATGATTTATTTCTGTTGCCGCTATAACAACAAATGAAATCTGGATAGGATAAATATTTAAGGGGCTCCCATACAACAGACATGATTTTTTTACCGTTTTTATAGATACTGGTACGGAACCCTGCGAGTCCGACTCGCACTTGGCCGGTTTATTGTTTTATACCGTTATTACCTTTGCAGCTATGTGCTAATGCAAATTACGGGTAGAGAATATATGCTTAAATGTTTTTTCATTAGTTTGTTGTGTCCACTCGACACAGACACACTCGACACAGACACACTCGACACAGAGTGTGTGAATTAACATCTTCGACAATCGTTGTCATATTTCAACCAATTTACATGAAAACTCAACGAACTTTACAACTAAACCTTCCTCGTGAATAACCTGTCTATTGGTGAAAATCGCATAAAAATCCGTTCCGTAGTTTTGAGTTTATCGCAAACAGACAGACGCGGCGGAGGACTTTGTTTTTAAACGACTTCACAAAAAGGAGGAGGTTCTCAATTCGTCTGTATGTTTTTTTTTCTTGTGTATGTTACGCGATTACTCCGTCAATTGTCAACGGATTCAAATGATTCTTTTTTTAATAGGTAGGGTAAGTTTATAATATGTAGTGAAGATAATAAATGTGGAGCAGATTTGAAGAAATAAAATAGATAAGTACTTTAACCGGTAACCGAATACGGTGGTTTACATGGACACTGTCTAGTGTCCGCCTGGCTAGCTACCACCCTCGAGTTTATTAAAAAGTTAAAATTATGATTTTATTTTCTGAACCTTTCACCAAACTAGTATATAATCTGTGCTTTCACTGTATATGGTCCGACTCCCATTTGACTGTTAATCAACATCAATACTATAATGCGAATGTCAGTTTGTATATTTGTTTGTTTATTTTTTTTTTATATCTTATAGGCTAGCGTTTGACCACTATCTCACCTGTTGGAAAGTGAAAATGCGGTCGAAGATGGTAAGCACGCTAGGCCTAGTATGGGAACTAGCTCTCAAGGATAGCTGCCGGAACACATTAGATGTTTGGCGACAGATTTTCTAGCTTGAGGGTAGTAGCTGGCCAGGCGGACACTAGATAGTGTCCTACCACCATGCGGGGATTGTTGGTTTCTTAATGATGTTTTTCCTTCACCGGAGGGCCACTGTGACAAGCGTACATACGAGTACATTTTTTGATAGAAAAATCCATTGGTGTACGGCGGGGATTGATCTCGGTACCTCTGGCATCAAACGTCCGACCGTTCACCTGATTATGCCACCGGGTCCTCAAATATGTAGGTAAGTAGGTATGCCTTAATTTTTTGCATCAGTTTGTTGTGTCGAATGAGAGTGTATGAATTACCAACAATCATCGTCATATTTCAACCAGTTTACACAAAGACTAAAACTTCCCCATGAATCACTCTATCTATTGGTGAAAACCGCATAAAAATCCGTTCAGTAGATTTCACTGTATAATAATTTGGTCCGACACGCATTAACAATTTGTTATTACTTACGCTGTCAGAATTGTTCTCAATATCGACATTGACTCTGAAGCTCTTGCCAATCTGTACAGTGTCGATGTCTAGCAGCTTGAATGTGACGTCGTTTTGCACGCTCGATGCCACCGCGTAGTACCTAGAAGAGACACCATTTTTTATGGATTTCGTATAGGAAAAGATCTCTATATTTTATTATAAAAATTCACGTTCATTTTAAACTTATAGATTTAAAAACGGGAATTTAACGTGACTTACTCGATGTCGATATAGCGATCGACATATGTTTCGGCCTCATCCGGAGGCCTTCTTCAGGATCTTGAGTGCGGGACGCTCGCCGACGCGTTCAACCTCGCACTGCGGGCCGCTGCTCGTGCGGCGCGGGCGGACGGAGCGGGCGGCGGCGGCGGCGGTGGTGGTGTTGGTGGGGGGTGATGATGCGGTGTACATAGTGGAGGCGCGGGATTATATGAACATATGTCGATCGCTATATCGACATCGCGTAAGTCACGTTAAATTCCCGTTTTTAAATCTATAAGATCTCTATATTTCTAATCGACTTCACACTAATGGAGAAGGTTTTCAATTCACCTGTTTTTTTTACTGTTTGTTACTTCAGAACTCCGTCATCTCTTTACCAATTTGGATTTTTTTTTGAGAGAGAGAGTATGCTTCCCGATTGGTCACATTGTCTTTTTTTTTTTCGAAATCTGATGAGTATTTCCAGAGATATGGAGATAAACACCGCAAACTTGGTACTGAAAATGACTAGCGCAGCAATTGAAACCGGTTTTTGTGTTTTTTTTTTTTCGTTTTGTAAACGATCATTATTATTTACACATTATGACATAGTGTACTGGAGATAGCATAACCTCAGACTATCATAAAAAAGACAGACAGATATTATGTTTCTTTGAAGTGTCTCACACTTTATATTTTTGTAAATTGTTAAACACAATCCAAAATTTCATCGTACCGACGGGACTCGAACCCGCACCCCCCGGATTACACGTCCAGGTGCTCTGCCAATTAAGCCACGGTTCGATACATCGATACGACGAAATTAGTGGATTGCATTTTGTTAACCCAATTATGCATTGGTGGCGCCATCTATGACTACTTATTACGTAAGTTAATCATTCGGAAGAAATCATTACAGTTTTCAAATCCGACGAGAGATGTTGCACTGCGTAAATCAAATATTATGTTTCTTTGAAGTAACTCACACTTTATATTTTTGTAAATTGTTAAACACAATCCAAAATTTCATCGTACCGACGGGACTCGAACCCGCACCCCCCGGATTACACGTCCAGGTGCTCTGCCAATTAAGCCACGGTTCGATACATCGATACGACGAAATTAGTGGATTGCATTTTGTTAACCCAATTATGCATTGGTGGCGCCATCTATGACTACTTATTACGTAGGTTAATCATTCGGAAGAAATCATTACAGTTTTCAAATCCGACGAGAGATGTTGCACTGCGTAAATCAAATATTATGTTTCTTTGAAGTGTCTCACACTTTATATTTTTGTAAATTGTTAAACACAATCCAAAATTTCATCGTACCGACGGGACTCGAACTCGCACCCCCCGGATTACACGTCCAGGTGCTCTGCCAATTAAGCCACGGTTCGATACATCGATACGACGAAATTAGTGGATTGCATTTTGTTAACCCAATTATGCATTGGTGGCGCCATCTATGACTACTTATTACGTAAGTTAATCATTCGGAAGAAATCATTACAGTTTTCAAATCCGACGAGAGATGTTGCACTGCGTAAATCAAATATTATGTTTCTTTGAAGTGTCTCACACTTTATATTTTTGTAAATTGTTAAACACAATCCAAAATTTCATCGTACCGACGGGACTCGAACCCGCACCCCCCGGATTACACGTCCAGGTGCTCTGCCAATTAAGCCACGGTTCGATACATCGATACGACGAAATTAGTGGATTGCATTTTGTTAACCCAATTATGCATTATGACACGTAATAAGTAGTCATAGATGGCGCCACCAATGCATAATTGGGTTAACAAAATGCAATCCACTAATTTCGTCGTATGGATGTATCGAACCGTGGCTTAATTGGCAGAGCACCTGGACGTGTAATCCGGGGGGTGCGGGTTCGAGTCCCGTCGGTACGATGAAATTTTGGATTGTGTTTAACAATTTACAAAGACAGACAGATTCGTGCCGAACACCCGAGTGACCGCAAGTTCAGTAATACTACATTTTTGAGTAATAAGTTTCCACGCTCAGTCCGGCATAGTCAATACGGCATGATTACTACGTTAGCAACGCTGCGAAGTAATACTGCACGGAAGCGTCCGACCCTGCTGCCGCTTGGTAGCAAACTGAGCGCGGAAGCGTATTACTAAAGCATTTAGTATTACTGAACTTGCGTTCACTCGGGTGTTTGGCACGAATCCGTCTGTATAACCTCTTGAGTTAGCTGGTGCAAATTTAAATGGTTTTATTTAGCTTGCCTTTTTGTTTGGGTCACATTTAATAATTTAAATTTGACCCCCTTCCCATGGACAGATTGATCTGACATTCGGTACACACCTTGAGTTCTAATGACAATACATTTAACATGTTCATTTGTAAATCTAAGATGGCCGCCGCTACAAAATGGCGGATTACATTTTTTTAATGGTCGATATTTATATAGTTACCTCTTCGCCCGTTCAGAATATCTGACTCCATTCATAAGTGCGATTCGCTCGGAGGTGGAGCCCTCCCGATACTTGTACTGCGCGGTGATGTCCTCCCGATCCTCGTCACCATTGGGGTCGAACACGTACGGCTTCTTCGTGAGGATCATGCGACCGATGCTGGGGACAGAGATATTACGATGTAAAAGACTTAGGGAAACTTTTGAGGACAAAATCATCTAAGCTTAGGGAAAAACAAATATAATTTCAGAGGAGTTTCTGTTATTTAACGGTTAAGGAAGGTGACAATATGGGTCGAAATAAGGCGTAGTATCTTTTAGGACAGTTTTAACTGACGTCGTCAGTATGGCATAATATACAACGGTTTATCTGCTTACCCATATTGCCCGAGCGAAGCGAAATTCTCCGTTTTGGTTTGTCTGTCTTCTTGTATATGACTCTTTAGAAATTTTTTTTTGGTTTGTTTAAGCGTTTGACCACTTCACCTGATGGACTTGTATAGAAGATACCTGGCAGCTGAGTACAATGTCACTTGATATTAAGTAACAATATGATCGAAAATGTTGGTCAAATCAAAAGATGCCTGTTCATTTGCAGGGTTATTCTCTATAATTCAAAAGCACATTCGGATTCCGAAACTCCCTTAACTTTGACTTGGATCTTTGAAATTCACAATGCTCCGATTGCATACTCTTGATATTTCAATTCGAAAAAATCTGTGATTCTAATTGGAAAGGTTTCCGCGACAAAATAGCTCACTGATTTATTAATATCAAAAATTAAAAATGAAGCTTCTAAATCCGAAGAGGTTTACGAATAATTGAGAATCAGGAGCCAGGTCTTCCAATTACGAATGAACAGGACACATCCTGTAATTATGCCTATTTGGAAACAAGGCTAAAACAAACAAGGACATTTTGTAAACAAGCAAGGAATTCCATGCCTACTGTCATTATTAGTAAAAAGTTAACTTACTGGTAGTTATTAGTATCCACCATGGAGTATCCAGTCTCAGCATCAGCATCTTTCCTCCACCGCATCAGGTCAGCGTTGACTGAGGCCAGCATGAACTCCACGTCGTATCCCAACCCGATGACTCCCTGCTTAATGGCCTCGAGAGAAGCTGGCCCGCACTGGTACCGCTCCGAGGACTTCTCTTGAGGAGTTGCGTCGATTGCTTGCCAGCCGCCATAACCTGGATAGGAGAAAGTTAGTATCCTACTTTATCAACATCATCAATATTATAAATGCGAAAGTCAGTTTCTTTATTTGTTTGGGACTTCTTCACTGTCAAACGGCTGGACAGATTTAGGGAATACTGAATAAGGGCCCTGGTACGTAGTACATATACATCGATGCTGAGATATGTTTATGTAGTTAGGTTAGGGCATCTTTTAACACCTTGCATAATTGAAGGCTATACTATCAAGCTCTTTCCCAGCTGTCTACCACAATTTGGAAAATATGTTGACAAAACAACAGGACTGTTCTAATAGCTAAGCTATATACTCCAGGGCCAGGTTCCATTCTAGGCCTTAAGTTGCTACCTTCAACCTCATTGTCACTTATCAACAGATGAAACGACCAAGCGCTAGCTGATACTAAGTCATAAAAAAAACACAAGAAGGATATTTACCAGCAGGCAGATCTGGCCTGGACATCCAAACGTCGTTCCAGACATGGTAGTTCCAGATGGAGTCAGCACCCTCGGTGTTGGTGGGGTCGTAGTCCAGCTCTTCCATCATCTCCGTGTAAAACTTGTCTATGGTCAGAGAGCTGTTCGCGTCGTGGGCAGACACCAGGTTGGTCACCACGCGGGAGGGAATTCCGAGGGCACGGCATACTATGAAGACAAAAAAACTTTTATGTGTATGTAAAACGGCAATTTAACCAAGTTTAGTGCGAAAGCTAGGCAGTTAGTTACGTACCAAATCCCGTTGCGCGAGGGACGTGCGGTAGGCCTGACTCCTGTGAAAAAGGACATCAAAAATGTCCGAAACGTGTCGAAGTAATTACACAGATTAAGAAATCTGTGAGTGTAAAGCCGTTTTAAATAATTATATGTGTTATTTTCACGATAATTTCCATAAAGAAATAAACCAAGCTTGGCTCGATCTTCAGATCCTTGTTTTTGCCATAGGAAGGACATTTTTGGTAGCCGTTCAAAGCTTATATCATCATCAGACTGTACTAGCCCACAACTGGACGTTTGCCTCTCCAACTGCACGCCACGTAACACAACCTTTGGCTATTCTCATCCAGGTCACAGGTGGTTATAATCCAAGCACGGGTGTTCATGCACAGGTGCTTGGAGCATATTATATCGATGTTCTGCCAAAAAGTAGCTTACCATCATCATCGCTTACCACCAGGCGAGATAGTAATGAAACGCTAGCCTATAAGATATTTAAAAAATCTCACCCGTGGTAACAACACCAGCAAACACCCAGCACTGTCCGTAAGGTACTTCTTGGCTGGTCTCCAAGAACTGAGCCAGGATGTCCACAGATCCGGTCCATTCAGACGGGGCTGTTCCGTCCTCGTACTGTCCATCCCAGCGACCGATCAGCACACCTCCATCGTCGATGGAGTTGACTGCAGCTGAGATTGTACGAGCCATCTTGATGGGGTCGCCACGACTGGGGAAAATCAATTGTGGAGATTTTATATAATAGCGTTGAAAATACTTTGGGGTCAAGGACCAGCCATCTTTCTTATTTAATCCTAATGATAATACTAATGATATAAAGGCGAAAGTTTATGAGTGCGTAAGTAGGTGTGTTTGTCACTTCTTCACGCTAAAACTACTCAACCGACTGACATTTGGTGACATGGGGTACTTTTTATCCTGATATTCCCACGGCAGCAATGTCTACGCTGGTAAAACCGCAGGGCACTAGCTAGATTATCATATTTAGGCGTGAAACAAGCAACTAAGCGGTAGGAATATCGCATTCCGTCGAGGCGCACAGATATTTTGACTGAGTTAACTTGAATATTCAACATAACTAACTATGGATACTTTCTGCAGTTTCGAAGTGAACAATAAACATTCCAGCGTGCTAAGGCTTCCGGTAATAGAGTGGTGGCTTAGAGAACAGAAAAGTCCAGCAGGAAGACCATCAGCTAGAATGATGGATGGACGATGTGGTGAAAACTGCAAGCAGTACTTGGCAGAGAATTGCTTAGGACCTTGTAGAATGGCGTATTAAGAAAGAGGCATATGTCCAACAGTGGATAGAGATGATGATGATGATGATGATACTAAATATTCGATTCAATTTACACAAATATCAATAGACATTTATCTAAGAAAATGTTTAAGTAGCTACTTGAGTATAACATGGAATTCACAAACACTTTTCCCCATTTACCTCCTAATTATAATGCAAGAATGCATATTAAGTCATCGCTCAAAAATATTAGTAGATCCGTGTTACGAGTATATTCATGATGCACAGAATAGATTAGCTAGGTTTAGTACAAAACTAATAAACTATCTATTTGTATGCAGCCATTGTGCATGCATATTATAAACTCATCACGCATTATGACGCAGTCAGCTGATCCAATCTTCACGCATGGGTATTCCCAAGAGTATATACTTTCGCGACGATATGTTATAGTATATACTTGGGATTATTATTTAGAAGCCTGTTTGAAAGTAGAAGGAAATCAATTTCCGGTTTGTCTAGCTGGGAGACCCCAAAAACTACTTTGCTCTATTTTGCCGGTTGCGATTGTCGTTCGATTGACGATCAAATTAAATGAAAGGCAGATCGGTATAGGTAGCTTTTCTTATTTCAATCGAAATATATCTATTATTAAAATAAATGTATAACTGGTCTGAGAAGTTATAAAGAATTACTACATTTCAAGGTAGACAGGTTCTTGTATTGAAGGAGGTAACAGGATATGAAATTTTGAATTAATTAGACCAGAGGGAGTTGCTCTCATAACTTCATCAAGTAGCAAAGAGCTGATGACTTTCAAACGGCTGAACAGATTTTTTAAAATCAAATTTGAGGGCCCGGTGGCGTAATCGGGAGAACGGTCGGCTTTGATGCCATAGGTACCGAGTTCAAAAACCCCACCGTGCACCAATGGATTTTTCTATCGAAAAATTATGTGCGCTTCTCACAGTGGCCCTCCGGTGTCGCGGTCGCCGTTGTGTGCCAAAAATCTGTCGCCAAACATCTAATATGTTCCGCCAGCTATCCTTGAGAGCCGCATCATCACTAACAGGTGAGATAGTGGTCAAACCTAGCCTAAATGATATTTAAAAAAATCAAAGCAAGGAATACTCACGAAGTCAGCCATCAAACAAGGTGGAAGTCTCTACATCAATAGCGATGCGTCCTGTCATCGCAAAAGTCTAGTAGAAGGAGATGCAGCTAGACAGTTGTTATCTGCATCTCTTTTCTTATCGACGATTATCAGTCGAAATTCATCGCTATTCATGTAGAGACTACCGGCCTAGTTCATCCGTTTAGCAGCTTAGATGCCACAGACAGACATACATACATACATACATCTACACATATCAAACGTATAACACCCTATTTATTGCGTCATTGAAACTTACTGATGATAAGGCATCTCCACTTTATCGAGCATGAACATGCAAGCCGGCAGGACTACAGCGTCGAACTGTCCATATGCCCACGGTTTCCCACGCGTGGTCTTGATCGGGCCCACCCAGATCTTGCCCACGTCGTTCAGGACGTATTCTTGGAGGAGGCTGGTGTCTTCCATGTAGGTCTGGTCATCTATGAGGTGGAATATGGAATTAGCATTTTCTTTTACTTTTTTAGGTAGCAGAACAAGCACGATGTTCGCCTGATTATTAGCAATGGCTTCTGGCAGATTGACCGAAGTCAACACATGCAGCATGATATCAGAACTCCTATCTCACCTCCGGCTGAAGATCAGGATTAGTGTATCTTGGGAGTTGCCTACGTTTAACATGCATTGGGGGTGCAAGTATGGTACGATTGGCAACCCTACATTAATCAGGGGAATTAAACATTTTGTTTTAAGTTTGACGACGTTTGGGTGAAACTGAATAGCTCATTGCTTAATCTGCCCATAAACTGAATAAATGCTTTGACTTTTGACTAACAGTTACTTGACACCGGCTGGTTATGATCTCACCTTGGTTCCAGGGGTTGAACAGTATGAACAGGTCCTGCGTGTAGTCGTACACCTGTCTAGCTGTACTGCTCTTCTGTCTGGTGACCACGCGCAGCTGCCAGCTGCCTACTGGCAGATTTACTGGAGTCGACACCTAGGGTTGACGAAATCTTTATTTTAAATGCAAACATTTAGACTCTAAATTAAATATTGGATTACATACATATAATATAACATACATATAATATTACATACATATAACATACATATAATATTACATACATATAATATAACAATTTATTTAAATTATCAACCTACTTCCAAAAACAAAGGAGGTTCTCAATGCGTCTGTATGTTTTTTTTGTGTGTATGTTACGCGATTACTCCATCAATTCTGAACCGATTCCAATGATTATTTTTGTTATTGGTAGGGTACATTTCCGAGGTGGTCCCATTGTAATTTCATTACGATCTGATAAGTATCTCTAGAGATATGACGATAAACGTCTCAAACTTGCTACTGAAATTGACTCGCGGGGCATTGAAGTCGGTTGTTTTAGTTTTTATACATCTTAATTATAATTTATAGATTTTTTTTTTTAACCACAAATATATATTAAGTGTAGATAACACGTAAAAGAAACATAGTATTTAGATAAATTGGCAGACGAGGTCTGATAACCGCGGTGTTGTTTGTTTTCAAATCTACTTGTCACCAAAATGCTGACCTACTGCCTTCCTGCATTTGTTAACTTAGACCCTACACGTAATCTACCCTACTCGTAATCTGGGTATTGATAAATGTGTGAACAATAGGACTAGGCTTCGGCTGTGTCTCGAACCACTCATCTGACAAAGAGATGTGTGGGAATCAATAAGCGGCCAAATCACCCAATTGGTACTAGCTAATCGTAGTGTATTATGTACGAGTATGTATGTGTATGTATATATATATATAATGTAATAGTAAGATCTTGATCCGCCCAGTTCAACGAAGGGCCAGGAAGGGCCTAAGTTCTACCGAGTTCACATTTGTGTGAGAGAGCGCAAATTTAATTGTTCAATTGCCTAGAGATTTACGATACGAGTAAATACAAGTATTATTCGATACTTTTCTATCGATTAAGTCGCTCTTTATATTAATCGACCAAATAACTTAATTCTAAACTTTAGTATCGCTCTATAATGAAATGTTCTTGCGAGACAAATTATTAAGTAACGATACGAGAACTTTGTCGGCCGACTGGGTATCGGTTCAAAGTAGGTATAGATACTAAAAGTACTACTTGGTAATCAAATAAAAGTAGGTACATCCCTAGGTAGTTAAGATTTACTAGAAATTAAGACCAACTTAATTCACCTTGTCTGAAAATGGTATTACGACATATTAGGTACTTACGCAGTAACATATTATATAATCTGTGATATTATCGAAGAAGAATCGACATCTCCCCCCCACAGAATAGTTAAATATAGTACAAGTGCCCATACTAACAACTTTTCGCATTTATAATAATTTATTTTGATTAAAGCGTCGCGTTGTCGTGGTCGCTCCATCTATTACTAGTAATTGACATAACGACAAATAGATGCGAGTGGCAAATTAGGTGTCAAGGTTATAATAGGTATAGATATTTATAGCCTACTAGCTGAGCCGGCGAACTTCGTTCCGCAAATATAAATAAACTGTCCAAGTGCGAGTCAGACCCGCACACGCCGGGGTCAGATTGAACAATATTTGTCGGACAAATACGTTTCATGTATCCCCTTTAATTTTTAATTTAATTTAGTTTCTAGGGTTCCGTAGTCCTGACAAAGAACCCTTATAGTTTCATTATGTCCGTCTGTCTGTATGTCTGTCTATCTGTCTTTCCGAGGTTTTGCTAAGAGACCGTCAATACTAGAAAGCTGTAATTTTGTATGTATATATATTACGCCGATAAAGTGCTGAAATAAAATTGTGAAAAATATTTTTTTTGTAGCTCCCCTATATGAGAAGTGGGGATGATTTTTTTTTCATCGTCTACCCCATCGTGTGGGGTATCGTTGAATAGTTCTTTTAAAATGACTTAAGGGTTGCTAATACCATTTTTCGATTGAATGCTCCATTTACAAAATATTAAACTTTAAAGTGCAAATTTTTGTTCCAGTAGGGTGTCCCCCCCCCCCTGCTACTAACTGCTGGCTTGAAAAATCTGGAAAAATTCGTGATAATAGCGCATTTCATGAACTTTAAAGGAAAACTATAGCGGTTGAGATACCTTTATTAGTTTAGCAGTAATAGTCGTTGAACTTGGGTGATGGATAATTTTGTATCAAATACAAAATCCTAAGAATAAATCCTTTAAAGTGACAAAGACAGAGAACCTAGTTGCTTGTTTATAACGGGTCAAGACTTGCATTGAATAACAGGCTACTACGGAACCCTACATTGGCGTGGCCCGACACGCACTTGGCCGGTTATTATTATTTGATCTTATAGTATAGCCGCCATTGCAATACACACCATGAGTAAATTTCAAGTCTTTATCTGTTAAGGTTTGTAAGATCGAGCATAAAATACTTAAAAAACACGTTTTTGTATGGGAACCACCTTTATTATTTTATTTTATTTTGTTTTTATCGGTTTTTATAAACAAATAGCGAATACCCATGTATGGAAGCGCTATAATGACAACCATCAAAATATGTCAATACAATGACAAAATTTCTGAACGAACCAACAATGACAACCTGGGACAACTATCAAAATTCAAATTTTAAAATTGAAATACCTACGCCATAATCCGAATAATGTGGATATATTATGTTGTCGATTCAAAACCCTTAATGTAATACGTGCTTCAAATTTCAATTCGAGAACGGAACCGCACCAAAGGGACGAACGTCAAATGTTTGACAGGAAAGTATAGAACAGTTTATATAGGAAAATGAAATTGTTGTATTTACTATCTTCCTCGCAATTTTTCCTATTTTTCTCACCGTTTAAACCTTCCCTGGACTACGACAAACATTTCAATACCAAAATCAGCTAAATCGGCCCAACCGTTCTCGAGTTTTAGCGAGACTAACGAATTGCAATTGATTTTTTATATATAAGACTAGCTGACCCGGCGAACTTCGTACCGCGAATATAAATAAACTGTCCAAGTGCGAGTCAGACCCGCACACGCAGGGTTCCGATTGAACAATATTTGCCGGTTAAATACGTTTCTTGTATGGGGACCCCCCCTTTAATTCTTAATGTTATTTAGTTTTTATTATTTGATTTTATAGCAGCCATTGCAACATACACCATGAGTAAATTTCAAGTCTTTATCTATTAAGGTTTGTAAGATCGAGCATAAAATGCCTCAAAAACACGTTTCTCGAATGGGGACCCCTTTTATTATTTTATTTTGTTTTTATCAGTTTTTATACACAAATAGCGAGCACCCTTGTATGGAATCGCCATAATGACAACCATCAGAATATGTCAATACAATGACAAAAATGTCTGAACGAACCAACAATGACAACCTGGGACAACCATCAAAATTGAAAATATTAAAATTTAAATAATGCCTGCTGTGATAATCCGAGTATGTGGATATATTATGTTGTCGATTCAAAACCCTTCATTAATTACGTGCTTCAAACTTCAATTCGAGAGTGTAACAAAGTCTACCCTACCGTTCCGAAGCGACGAACGTCAAATGTTTGACAGGAACGTAGGTAGAACATTTTACGTGGGAAAAATGAAATTGTTGTTTTTACTATTTTCTTCGCAATTTTTCCAAATTTTCTCACCGTTTAAACCTTCCCTGGACTACAACAAACATTTCAAAACTAAAGTCAGCTAAATCTGCCTAGCCGTTCTCGAGTTTTAGCGAGACTAACGAACAGCAATTGATTTTTATATATAAGATAAATAATTTGCCCAACTTCACAAAAGTCGACGCATATATTATGTAATTGTATGTAGAACCAAGCAAAACTGTTTACAGAGTATGGTACTTAACACTTTTCTTGATCGATATGTGTAAAGCCCTAGCTAGATGGTGCTATTTCTATTTCTAACCGACTTCCAAAAAGGAGGAGGTTCTCAATTCTTATGTATGTGTTTATTTTTGTATTCTTGTTACCCGATTACCTCGCCAATCGTGAACCGATTTGAATGATTGATTTTTTAGGGTTCCGTAGCCGAACGGTACTCAACGGAACCATTGTAGATTCGTCATGTCCGTCTGTCTGTATTTCCGTCCATATGTCACAGACACTTTATTCCGAAACAATTAAGACTACACAGTTGAAAATTGGTAGGAACAGAATACATCTAGTATTCTGTGAACCGTTTTACGATTTGTATATTAAAAAAAAAGATTAAGGGGGGCTCCCCATACATGATTAACAAGATCTTATTATCTTATCGCTGTCTGTAATCTGTTCCAGGCATCCGAGGGCTGATGAGAGACACACAGTACCCTTAGTACGAGTTTTCATCGTAAACGCTTTTGACAGATCTCACATAGTTTTCTGGCTCCCTGATTGGTCTAAATTTAGTGAAGTGTGAAAACCACTAGAGGCGCTCTACTGTTTCTCATACAAAATTTGTTCGATATATAATATCGAGTTTGGTATGAAAACTCGTAAAAGGGTATTATGAAAGATGTGCATGAGAAGCAGCAAATGCAGCAATATAATATTGTTTTTTTTTAATGTAGTGATAAAAGTAAAACCTTTTTAAGATACTGTCGAAGCTTACATTTCATTACCATAAACTATTATATTCATACAGGATCTAAGCATTCGATAGCATCAAAATGTATTTTATTATTTGCATTAATTAAACATAAACTTTAAGATCCTATATTACCTATCTAAGCAAATATATTCAAACCAGTCTCACTTGACCGCACAATAATATAAATAATAACTATTAGTTATATTAAAATCTGCATCGAAATAAGATAATATTTAGCACAATAAAATGTTTTATTTTATCCATAAATATAATATTGTCTAGGATCTCGAAATATAATATTGTCTAGGATCTTTTGTGAAGATAATATGTAAAATAAGCAATTAATTAATTGTATTTACATAACATGTTTTTTACTGCAAGACCAGTCGTACAAGAGACTGGTATTTACAAAATTTACTTCACTGAGAAGTTTTTGAAGTTCAAACTTCTTTAGCGGCGTTGTGAACATTTTGGGATGGGTAAAAATTTTTAAACTCGCGTCAGAACATGTGACTTGATCTAAAATTCTTAAGACGGAGGGAGAATAGACCAAATGAAGTTTTCACTTCTGCCGGTAAGTTTATAGGTACTCCCGGAGTACAACTCATTGTTTTTTTTTAAGAAATAAAGGTTTATAAGTACTTACACATTTTCTGGATATGTCTGCCCGCGCTCTTTCACCCACGTTGAAAAGTAAATAATAAACAACATCTTTTTTAACCGACTTCAAAAAGAGGAGCTTCTCATTTCGTCGGAATCTTATATTTTTTATGGCATTTTCCCCGATTACTCAAATACGCCTGGACCGAAGCAGCGGGACGCTGCTAGTCTAGTAATATAAACTAATATTATAAAGAGAAAATTTTTGTTTGTTTTTTTGTGACGTTTTAACTCAAAAACTACTGGACTGATTTCAAAAAATCTTTAACTAATGAATAGCTACATTATCAGCGAGTAACAATGGCTCTATTTTATCCCCGTATTCCCACGGGTACGAGAACTACACGAGTGAAACCGCGAGGCACTGCTCGTACATAATATAACAATGTACTCGGTAACAAATTTACCGCAAATCATCCAAGGTAACCCTTAAATAGCACAGCTGTAAAATTACATTGTTTGCACATGAGTTACGCACATACTTACGTGCTAGCTATGATGTGAACTGCATTGGTTGCTATGGCGTAATTACTATTTTAGTCTCACATTTTCTAGATGATATAAGGAATTGATGATTACATTATTGACAATATTTAATTAAAGCCTACCAATATGTTTGACAAAATCTTTTTGAATACGGACGAATGCCTACATTCGTATTAAAAGATCTTTGAAGTTATACTTTTTTTGGCGCGTTTGGAAAAATTATGAGAGAAAAATATTTACGATGCACGCGCACACCAACAGCGCTGAAGAGGGATCGCGGGGTGCACTTTTCTATACAAATGTATTCCCCCGTTTCCTCCCTGGAAAAGCAAAATCTAGAGCAAAATTTGTTTCTACAAAAAAAACAGATCTGCTGTAGTTACGCCTTTGGTTGGTCAAAAAAAGAAAATGATATAGCTAGATAGATATTTATATTATATTATTAGATAGGCGTAGCTACAGCAAACCTTGATTTTTTGTAGAAACAAACTTTTCTCTAGAAGCATTTTCCATGGATTAAACGGGTGAATACAATGGAATGGAAAAGTGCACCCCGCGTTTCCTCTGAAGACTCAATTTTTTATTCCTTTTACTAACAAATAGTTGTGGCATACGAAATAAAATCTTTAGCTATTTTTATGCCAAAGAAGAATAACTTCTTACGTGCATACATAATTACACACACACGTTTTTTTAAGTAGTAAATATCTCAATATAACGGGGACAGTGCAATAACTCGCAAAATTCTACCATGCCCTAGTTTTGAGTGCCACAGATTTTGTCACTTATCTATGGCATAGATAAATGTTTTTTTAAATTATTTATTTAGGCTTATAGGTAGAATGTCAGGCGAACGTTGTGATTATATGTTTGCCTACAGCTACAATACAAAATAATAATTAGGATAGTTTAAAAAAGAAAAACAACTGACTTCAATGCCCCGCGAGTCAATTTCAGTGGCAAGTTTGAGACGTTTATCGTCATATCTCTGGAGATACTTATCAGATCTCGATGAAATTACAATGAGACCACCTCGAAAACGTATCCTACCGATTACAAAAAGAATCATTCGAATCGGTTCAGAATTGACGAGTAATCGCGTAACATACACAAAAAAAAAAACATTCAGACGAATTGAGAACCTCCTCCTTTTTTGTGAAGTCGGTTAAAAATATAGATCTATTTCGACTATTTCTCATACCTATTCGGTTATTGAATATGCAGGTAAAACCATGTGCGCTTGTTAATTATTAGTTATATGAATGAATACATTATTATATTACTAACTCAAAACCACCATCCACAAGGAAATTATCAAACAAACAGCGAATTATAACATTTATTTTATTTGGAGTGACAAATATGCACGGCTAATAAATTAATACTAATTGATTGATGAGGCGCCGAACGCTTAATTAAACAGCGTTATTATTTATTCAATTGAATTATTCATACTTTATGACATAGTGTAGGCGTCTCATAGTGAGTACGAGGGCCCGGTGGCGTAATCGGGAGAACGGTCGGCTTTGATGCCGTGGTACCGAGTTCAAACCGCCGTGTACCAATGGATTTTTATGTCGAAAAATGTATGTGCGCTTCTCACAGTGGCCCTCCGGTGAAGGAAAACATCGTTAAGAAACCAACAACCCCCGCAAGTTAGAAAAATCTGTCACCAAACATCTAATGTGTTCCGGCAGCTATCCTTGAGAGCCAGTTCCCATTCTAGGCCTAGCGTGCTTACCATCTTCGACCGCATCATCATTTACCAACAGGTGAGATAGTGGTCAAACGCTAGCCTATAAAATATTTAAAAAAAAAACATAACCAATAGTTTAAAATCTTATCAAGTTCAAGTTCTCATTCTCTTTTAAATCTCATAAAATAAAATATTTATAGAAGATAAGATTTAATTTTGGTGTACAATAAAGAGTTATCATTCATTCATTCATTCATTCAATGTTATACCACTGATTTCACATGCTCAGCCATGAGCAAAATAGAAAGAACTTATGGAGCATGTGAAATCAGTGGTATAACATTGAATGAATGAATGAATGAATGATAACTCTTTATTGTACACCAAAATTAAATAATAAACATCTTAAAATACATTAAATACAATAGTACAATGGGCGGTCTTATCGCTCAAAGCGATCTCTTCCAGACAACCTTAGGACGGAGTGGACGGTACGAATATGTAAAGGGCTAAGGTGCACATTTAACAATTTTGAGATCATAAAATGAATAAACATCTATTTCAAAGTCATAAACATAAATATTTATTTCATAACATATATCTACATACATACAAATAAAACAAATATAAATAAATATGCATAATATATAAACATACATACACATACAAATATATAACAGTTTTAAGAAATACATGAGATAGCTTAATAATCATCAATACCGGTTTGTGTTAAGTAGAACATTATAACTATGTACAATCAAAATAAATTAAAATATATGTCAGATTATTATATGTCAATATTTATACTATCTATATGTCCAAATGAACAGAGAGACATGAGAAAACCAGTTGATATACTTTGTTCTCTATGTGGGTGCTAAATTAGAATTAAATCGATGTGTCACAGACGACAGTTCTAGTCCTACTCGTAGATATGTCATTATGTCCTTATTACGTAGTTTATGACTAAATACCACCCAGAGTCTACAAAGACCACCCACTGTCACCCAACTACTCACAAGATGAGTATAAATATAACGGTCCATTTATCTGTTGTTTGTCTGAACTATATATGTTGTTAGACCGTGATTTTTTTTTTTTTTTTCGGTTTGAATTTCATCATCTTATTCTCTTAAGGTAACGGTCAAGGTCAAGGTCAACGACCTTTTACGGTAAATGGATCTAGCCACGGCGGTAGCCTACCTCTAATAAAACGTGTAGTAGCAAAATGTTTATATGTAGTTTGCAGAATACTGAACAAACCATGGCCCGTTAGTACCTACGTCAGTCGAAAAGTCAAAGACCCGTACACCCGTCCACATAGTCCTTCAGGACGGGACGGACAGCCAAGATAGTCTTGAGGCTGGCACTTGGCTCAGTCAGCCCCGCCTCCCACCTTTCCACTGTCAAAAGTGGAAGTTCCATACTTCAAGTGTCCCTGGTGGATGACTTTCCTTTGAGGCGGAGATCCACGCGTTAATTATACACCATCGCCGTTTAAATCGCAGCCTCTAGATCCCAACGTAGGCATCCCGCCCGCAAGCACGCCGCCATAAAGGAGACAGTGCGATATCCACGGATGACCTCGACACCCGACAAGGTCAGCAGGTGGTCAGCTTTGACACCAGTGGTAACCGAGTTCAATCCCCGCCGTGCACCAATGGATTTTTCGATCGAAAAATTATTTGCCCTTTTCACGGTGGCCCAGTGAAGGAAAAACATCGTCAAGAAACCCATGGTGGTAGGACGCTATCTAGTGTTCGCCTGGCTAGCTACCACCCTCAAGTTGTAAATTATGTCCCCAAAACATCTAAAGTGTTCTGGCAGCTATCCTTGAGAGCCAGTTCCCATTCTAAGCCTAGCGTGCTACCATCCTCGACGGCATCATCACTTACCAATAGGCGAGATAGTGGTCAAACGCTAGCCTAACTGATATAAAAATAAAAAAGTACTGGTTATTTCGTAGCCAATAATTTAGTTTTCAATAAAAAGGTCAGTCAAACTGTGACAGTGGTGCTCGCATTCACGGTAGTCAAACAATACCTTCCAAAGTAAGACACGCACCTCAAAAGAGACATTGTTTCCGTCAGCAGCTAAAAACTTGGCAGACCAGGAATACTTGTCCGGCACCACGTCGGGCTTGATAAAGATGGACGCCTGGGTGTCCATCTGAGGCTTGTCACCTGAAATATATTGAGAAGAATGTAATTGAAACCATTAAATATCATCTGCATTATAGACTCATCTTAAGGCATCAATCCAAAGACCTACGACCTACCTACCTACCTACGAGCTATGCAAGCAACCTCTCCTCGCGTAAGCGCACGCCAATCGCCAATATTCAAATTTATAGAGTACCAAGTAATTTATTTTAATACGAAACAATATCAACCTCGAGTTTTAATAAACAATAATTTAAACGCTTGTTGAAGTCTTTCACCAAGCGATTAAATTGTTGTATTGATCTCCTGTCAATGGAGAAAAAATGAGGAAAATAATTTTATCTTCTCCCCAGATCCCTGCAAGTCTTCAATGAGCTTACCAAGAGTGAACAGGAACTGGATGAGGTCATCATTCGCATCGTAAGGCCGGTTGAATGCCACCACTCCGTTGAAGGGCTGGCCACGACGGACGATGGTGGTGGTCTCCTGCTCTTCATTCACTGCTTCATACCTGGATCATTGTTTAGAACTTGTAAATCTAATCCTTGTTGCGGAAAGGGGTCAATAGAAGATCCATCCCAAAAGTTAACTTTACTTTTTAACAGACTTCAAAAACAGAAGGAGCTTCTCAATTGACGTTTCGGTTTTACAAACGGCGGTCCTATCGCATAGAGCAATCTCTTTCAGACTACTTAATCATAGACTAGTCACAGAGCGTATGGCGAGTAACGATGACACACTAGCAAAACAAGATCTTAGCAAACAAATCACTACCTAATATAATTTGACTACATTTATACTCATAATCGCATAATGTATATACGAGTATGTATATAATTATTAATGGAAATTACGGTACTTTACCTGCCAGTGTTGTGAATCTGCGCGTTATCTCTCGGGTAGAAGTAAACTATATCCACGGAAAGAGGTTCAGCCATCTTTGCAGTTTGATTATCTGGAAAATAAAGGTTATCCCTAAAGGTATTATGTCTGTGTAGTAGCTATCTTAATTAATGAAGTCCAAATAAGCTATTCTATAAAAATAACCTACCCCTTACTGTAACAGGTGCAAAGGTAGGTTCTACCCATAAACTCGGTACAAATAAGGCGATTCTCACACTGCACCGCATCACGCAGCGTAGCGCGGGAATAGCTTGGTCTGACGTTGTTTGCAAGTATCTGTGTTTATATAGAAAACACGCGTAGTCCAACACACTGAACAAGCATTCACGCGCAGTGTTGCAGATCACGCGCCTACATGCGGAGAAACACGCATCCACGCGCGTTTCAAGGAAATCAATATAAATAAAACTGGCAAAGTGCGAGTCGAGACTTGTGTCTCGCAGACGGAGGTTCCCGAACCGCAGAACAATACTACGGTAAAATTACATTATATTACCATGTCAATACTAAAAATTAAACACAGGAGCCGCATGCTATTTACTACAACGCCATCTAACGAATATCTGACGAACTTTTAACACCAATTAAGTCAACGTTAACACAAAGGTGTTAGGGTAGGTAATTAATATTATTAATAAGGTAAACACCGTTGTTTATATAGAAAACACGCATATATAGAAAACTGCAACAGAAATACATCACCTGTGAAAATTTCAACTGTCTAACTATCACAGTTCATGAGAGTTCATGCCTGGAGACAGACGGACTGACAGACAAACAGACAGACAGACAGACGGACAGCGGAGTCTCAGTAATAGGGTTCTGTTGGTACCCTTTGGGTTCGGAACCCATAAAATCTGCATGCGGACGCAGATCTGCACTCACGCACGGAGTCGCGTGACTCCGCCGCCACGTACCCCACAGCGTGGCGCGGGGCTGTGTGTGTATCACCTAAGCCTTAAAATCCGGCTAATATTATAAATGCGAATTTTATATTGTGCTCCAATTGCCACACATCAATTTCCAAGCGGGCAAAGCGGCGGGGTTCAGCTAGTAAGTAGTAGACGGTGTTTATAAATATTTATAAACTCTAGATTTCGATGATAAAACTAAAACCGATCGTATAACCCGTCATGCAGCTATTCTGTTGCCAATTTGTTTTTGTGAGCGAGCATCTGCAAATTATTTTTGGATATTTATTATATTCTTATCTTCCATTTATCTCAGTTATAAAATTTTATTTCGTATTTCTGCTTCCGTCTATTTTGACTATTTTAAATACATTTAGAAACAAGCGTGAGTTCAATGACACTCAGAGAAGAGAGTGCCAAAAAATTCAAAAGCAATAATCTATGAATAGTTAAATAGATAAACATACAACTAAAACAATTGTTAAATATAGTGTCAATGAGCAGTCTTATCGCTCAAAGCGATCTTTTCCAGACAACCATGCATGGAGAGGATAAAAATAAATAAACTGGCCAAGTGCGAGTCGGAGTCGCACACGTAGGGTCCGATTGAATAAAATTTGCGAAAACATAAGATTTTTGTATAGGGACCTCCTTTTATTTTTAATGTTATTTTGTTTTTAGTATTTGTTGTAAGACCTCTTATGTGTTATAAATACGACGTGTGTATATGTGCAAATGTGTGTGTGTCTCTCTGTGGGATCGTAGCGCCCAAACATATAAATCGACATCGATATACATCGATGTCGATTTATTATATTAAGTGTATTATTTAAATGTAAACCGATCATTTTTATTTAGTTTTATTTTTGTTTGATAGGACTTCATGATCCTTACAGCAGAGATGTCGAGTTTCAGCTCAATGAAATGGTCTCAATAAACAGATTATACAATAGATTAGTAGGGGGTGATTTTAAGTTTGAATTTAAGTATTATTCGGAAATATTATAATATCGTTTAAAAACTAAAAAAGAACCGACTTCAATGTTCATTTTCAGTACCAATTTTGAGATGTTTATCTCAATATCTCTGGAGATACTTATCAGACCTCAATAAAATTACCATGGTACCACACTTGGGATATCTCCTTTTGAACAAAAAAGAATAATCAAAATCGGTGCATAAATGACGAAGTTATCCCCGAACAAACATTAAAAAAAAAAAAAAAATATATATATATATATATATATATATATATATATATATATATATATACGGTCGAATTGAGAAACCTCCTCCTTTTTTTGAAGTCGGTTAAAAATACGGGACTTATCGCGCCTAAAACATAAATCTTATTTACTCGACGTTTCCACCCAAGTTGCATTGATCGTGGTCACGAGACGACTGACGATTTGTAACTACGTGTTCCAATCGCGAAAGTTTAAAGTTTACTATTATTTGGAAGTTGTGTAGGTTCTTTATCATAAAATATACAGGGACATGCCTAAACCATATATAACCATGTTTCGTCTATTTGCACAAATACGGCGGTGTTAGTTGTGATGGTAGGTACCTATCGTCGTAAAGGTCATAGAAAATTACGAGTCAATTTTAGTTAAACCGGTTTTTATATTTATACTTAGGACCAGTTTGACCGATTCCTGATAGAGTCCCTGATAGTCTACCTAGATTTTGTCTGCCAGATAAACTACAACTTTTATTTGGCGTTATATGACGTCATATTACTTAGACGACGTCATTATACTAGAACTTTAAGGCCTCTACACACTGTTATCCGAAACCCGGGCCGATTATTATACCTAGTTAAAACAATATAAAATGCCGGTGCAGTATTTATGCAGCTGTGAATGTTTTCATACAATTTAATATCACAGCTAGACTAAAGGAAAACAAGAGATATGGGAGATAAACCCCCCAAACTTGTCACTGAAAATGACCCTATTTTAATTATCTCTAGTACCTAAGTCTAGTCCTTTGGACCTTTAGTAAATTTTATCAAGATCTAATGAGTATCTCCTGAGATATGAAGTTAAATACCTCTAAATTGCTACTGAAAGTGTGAAGCCCGGCATTTGAAGTAGTTTTTTAAAATCTTATATTTTCTTTTTGGCACACTTAAAGATTCTCTTATTATATTGTACTAGCTGACCCGGCAAACGTTGTTTTGCCATATAAATAAATGGCTATTAAAAAATAAGGGTTGATCGTAGAAGGGTGAAAATTGAGGATTGTATGTATTTTTGTATGTTGTATCATAAAAAAATAGAAATTAAAAATTTTGTCTAAAAAATAAAATAAAAAATTTAGGGGTGGACTACCCCTAACATTTAGGGGGATACCGGATAAGCACAAAAAATTTCATCAAAATCGGTCAAGCCGTTTCGGAGGAGTATGGCAACGAAAACTGTGACACGAGAATTTTATATATTAGAAGATGTAGGTACTTACTTTGATTTTAATGCTTCCAAAAATACCTTATTGTTTCTATTTACCTATCACTTGATCTATCGATAGTTAAGTATACTTACTTACAATGTCTTTTTGCAAATTCTATTAAATAAGAGATCATGAAAAATTATATTAATTTTGTAAATTAATTTATTCGATCGTCTGCATTATTTAGTACATTTAGTTGAAGACAAAGTCCACGGCATGGCAGCCTAACAATCACTTGATCAGCTTTTACAAAACAATCGTCGTAATATCAACATAAACAAATGTTTCTACCCATTATTTACATAGATAATTACATTTTTTTTTTTTTTTTTTTTTTTTTATCCGTTATAGGCTAGCGTTTGACCACTATCTCACCTGTTGGTAAGTGATGATGCGGTCGAAGATGGTAAGCACGCTAGGCCTAGAATGGGAACTGGCTCTCAAGGATAGCTGCCGGAACACATTAGATGTTTGGTGACAGATTTTCTAACTTGAGGGTGGTAGCTGGCCAGGCGGACACTAGATAGTGTCCTACCACCATGCGGGGGTTTTGTTGGTTTCTTAACGATGTTTTTCCTTCACCGGAGGGCCACTGTGAGAAGCGCACATAAATTTTTCGATAGAAAAATCCATTGGTGCACGGCGGTTTGAACTCGGTACCACGGCATCAAAGCCGAACGTTCTCCCGATTACGCCACCGGGCCCTCAAAAATTATAATGATGTACCTCGACGATTACAAAGCATTAGTAATGCATTAGTACTGATTGATTATCGTGGTCATGTATTATTATTATCTAGATTCGTAGAATACCTAGCTTCAGATTCAGACGCGGTTAGGTCATGAAATTCAATATAGCGCGATAGATCGTGCGACTACGTAACTATTCCTTCTATATTCGGATCAATGTTTGGGATAGGGAGTCAAAGTCATCCATAGTACTTCACACTATAGACTGAGACACAGAGACTGATAGACGGACAATCAATTCCATTCGGAATATGATTTGTACTGCAATTAGTCTGCGTTTTATTTATTTATTATGTTTCATTATTTCACAATTTTTTGAATAAAAATTGTCTGAAGTACTGAAACATCCACTGGGTTGCGGGTGCTCGTAATAGTACGGTTGGCAACCCTACATTAATCAGGGGAATTAAATATGTGTTTTAAGTGTGACGTTCGACGTCTAGATGAAAGCTGAATGGCTCAATACCTTTGTTTTTTTTTGTAAATTCAAAGCAATAAGTTATGTTTCTGTTATACTATAATATTTTTTATTGAATATGATCTATTTAATGTAATTTGACGAGTGTAAGTGCAAATTTTTAATTTGTCCATATACTGAATAAATGCTTTGACTTTGACTAATTTCGTGACTTTTTTACACCCCCCCTTAAAACACAGATGCTTTAGATTTTGACCCCTCCCATCCCTTGTCACATAATGGCACACTTCGTCTTCCCCTCCACCCCCCCCCCCTTTATCGTGTGACGTAGGTACTTTATGGATGGTACCCCCAGTAGCTCATGAGCATATGAGCAGTTTCATAAATGAAATAGTTCCAACTACACCCGATAGGTGGCTTTTCATGCGATTCATGCGAAGCTTCTGAAACGTCAAAGCTAAATTTTTTTCAGCCATCTCCACCACTATTTTTCCTCTTGCATAAGCAAGATTCCGTCTTGATGATAACTACGGACAAAATGGTGGTGGGCCTTACCGGCCTTCGCAGCTTCACCGAGGGTCGGGTGAGGCAGGCCATGATCTACTACACTAAACTACAATAAACTGGCCAAGTGCGAGTCGGACTCGCACACGTAGGATTTCGATTGGACAAAATTTGCCGGAAAAATAGCGCCTTGCGCTTTTAATAGCGCGAGCGGCGAGCATGTATGAAGGCGCTCATGAAAGTGGAAGAAGCGAAAGAGCTAGATACTATGTAAGGATCGTAGCATGTGGAAAGAAGTTAATCTCTACCTACCCTAACGGGAAAAAGGCATGATTGTATGTATGCATAATAATTTATTCTATGAATTTAGTAGGTACGTACCATATCAGTCCTTGTACTATTTTTTTATTATTTATTCTGTGATTTAGGTAAGTAAGTACCCAAAGTTTTAGTGATGAGTTGGTCTTTGATGGCATTGTCACTGCCCCGCAGGTAAGACCAATGATGGCCTAGTGCTTGTTATTCTTGAGAATTTGTGTGCCGTTTTTTCTAATTATTTTCTATTTCATGGTAGGTATAAGAGCTACTCGTGTGTCATATATGTATCTAAATATCGATAAATTAAATTACATTACATACAAACATACAATCACGCCTTTTTCCCGTTGTGGTAGGCAGAGACTACTTCTTTCCACATGCTACGATCCTGACATACCTCCTTCGCTTCTTCCACTTTCATGAGCGCCTTCATACATGCTCGCCGGTTATAGGTACTTTTGACTTGGCCTTTCTTTAAAACGTCTCCGATCTGGTCGTGTTACGTTCGCCTAGGTCGGCCTCTAAATTAAATTAGTTCGAAAAAATATTTTTTTCTTCTAAATAGAAACGAGAGTGTTGGAGTTATTGAAGTGAAAACTTCTTTAGCGGCGTGGTGACCTTTTTTGTGATGGGTAAAAAATGTTAAACTCGCGTCAGGACACGTGACCTGATCGAAAATTCGTAAGATGGAGGGAGAGTAAACCAAATGCACAACGTTAATGTTCAAGTTTTCACTTCTGCCGGCACTCGCGGATTGCAACCCGTTGTTTTTTTTTAAATTATATGTTTTTTAATTAGATAGACGGATTATATTTAAACTTATTTTAACTTTGTAAATTAAGTAAGTTTAAGTTTAAAAGTAAGTAATATTTTCAGGGTAATAATATATTATATTACCGTTGGATAGTGGGTGGACATTGGATACTTTTTAACGCGAGCGAAGTCGAGGGGCGCAACTAATTGTACTATACATTTAGATAGCGAGCTCACCAAATATTTTAAGTTACTAAAATATTAAATCATATAAATACCTCAACAAATAAATTCAATCACAGAACAACAAATCACAGCACGCGCGATTCACGTAAATTTAAATTTAAATTCGAATTTAGACGCGGTGATCAGCGCCCGCGCCGGATTCAACTGACGATGTTTTTCACGCGTTGGTGTATATGAATAAGATCCGCTAGAAGAGACTGCGTATATTCGTAGAGTGACCATGAATACAGCTGTGACAAATACGTGGCAAAAGCTTGTGATTCAATGGGGAAATTGTTTAAGTTCAAGGATGGCTAAGAGACTGTGTAAATATTTTTTTCTGTCTTTGTAGCCATCGATGTATATAATTTATATCGATGTTTGTAGCTCTAAATCTGGCGCATGGCTTTCCAATGTAATTGGGAGTCTGGGCTATTATGCTATTTATGAAGTAATTTTCTATTCTGTATTACGTATACCGTATAACAAAATAAAATATTGCACGCTTCAACAACACAGGTGTAACCAGTTAATAGTGTTAACTATGAAATCCATCTAGACCTGTAATCTTGGGGGGTTATTGTCACCATCGGGTCGGGACAGTCATTATTTCCTTTTTGCAAGCCTACGAACGTCAAAAATCTGTCAGAATCCATATAAAAAACCCGGAAAATAATTATAGTTACGGCGTAGTATTATTATATTTTCTATGCTTACGGTTAAAGTAAGATGGCACTACTCAGCCTTAGACCATATAAAAAATAATAATACTACGTACTTAGACTTTAATTAACCCTACATGCCATAGGATGAGTTCTGGTGTGGTAGGCTTCGGCCGTGGCCCAAATCACCCCAGAACAAAGATATATTAAAAAATTCGGTAAACCTGACGTTTGGTGCTAGCCAATATGCAATACAGGTTTTGATAATTGTGCTCTGTAGATTGATAGATTGAAGTATGTTGTCCTTAGGCTTCCTCTTCTCCTTAGGTACGATTTTTTTGAAGTGAAAACTTATTTAGCCGCTTCTTGCACTTTATTTTGTGGATAGTGAATGTGACTGAGCCACACGCGCTCGTTTAAGTAAAGTCGGCTCGAATTCGGGTAAACTCGGGTTATATCAAATTCATGTATTATTAGACCTCTTCTACAACGCTGCAAAATTGAAAACTAACTATGCTAACCCTTTTTAATTAATTTAATAATATTTCTCAATTGATTATATTGCTTTCACACAGCACTTAATAGTACTGTTGCTTTATGAATATAATGTACATTATAATATATTACGTCACCGGATACAAGTGTCATTAAATTCTAGGATTATACGAGTAGATAGCATAGTCACCCTACAACGTCAGCTATGCTGAATTCGCAGTAATGAAGAACAAAAATAGAATAGGGAGTTTAATAATAGTATTTTCCAAAGCAACGGTAATTACGTCACCACTGTCGTCATTGTTATCATCACCTAACATCGACTCATTACTTAACACCTCCACGTCAGCAACTTTGGTCCATTTATGGATTTGGACAGACAAGGACTTTTGTAAATTGTTAAACACAATCCAAAATTTCATCGTACCGACGGGACTTGAACCCGCAACCTCCTGGATAACATGTCCAGGTCCTCTGCCAATTAAGCCACGGTTCGATCTATCGATACGACGAAATCAATGGATTGAATTTTTATTTTTTTTGGACAAGGACTTGACCACTATCTCACCTGATGTTAAGTGAAGATACGGTCATAAGGATGGAATCGTGCTTTTCTGGAATTGAAAGACGTAACTGAGACGAGGCGGCTCACAATTGACTTTAGTCCAATCCAAAGAATGCAACTATTTTAACCCGTCTTCTATACTGGCTAGCTCCGAACATCATGCTGGAACTCGGCTTACCGTCCCGCTGGTTTGACGTGTCCGCTAGCAAACGCGGTCGCAAGTCGAGTTTCGAGTGTATTACCAGGTATTACCATATCTGAAGTGAATTTTTGAATTTTGAATTTTGAGCGGGCATGCGCGAAATTACGGCTAGTCCCCCGCGCCTATATCGTTAGCGGGGGTGCCGCGGCGAGTGTCGGCGTAGCTAGCGTAGCAAAAAAATATCAAGTGTGCTCTTAAGGCTGCTGCCATACGGGTTAAGTATCCCATAGCAGAGATTAATGCCTCAGAAAAACTCTATGATAGTAGATACTATGTACCCACTCGTAGAGAATCTCAAAAATCACAAATTAGTTCATTGTGACGGCTCCATTACATCATAATAATCACAAAATTTTATAAAACAAAGTCCTCCGCTGCGTCTCTCTGTCTGTTCGCGATAAACTCAAAAACGACTGAACGGATTTTCATGCGGTTTTCACCAAAAGATAGAGTGATTCATGAGGTGAGGTTTGTCAAGGTTTTGTGCATATTGGTTCTAATATGATGATAATTGTTGGAAGTGTTGGAAAAAATCAAGCCACCTGGGGGCTTTCATCAAAAACGCTGCTTATGCCCTTTGAAATATAACAAAACAATGCATGGTGGGATATTCCTCTTTTATAGAAATACTAGCTGTGCCCGCGAAGTCGTCCGCGTGGAATATAGTGTCTTTGGTTAACATTTACAAATAAGACATACGTATCCCAGCTACACCGCGCCATACCACCACGCTAATCCCCACATCCCCCTCCCCTCACTTACCCTCCCCTCCCTCTTCCCCTCACTTCCACCATACCACAAAAGTTTCAAGCTTCTAGCTTTAAAAATAACGATACTTCCATACAACTTTTCATCCCCCCTTTTAACCCCTTACAACCCTCTTTTCGCATTAAAAAGTAGCCTATGTCCGTTCTCAGGCTCTAGACTATCTGTGTACCAAATTTCATTTAAATCGGTTCAGTGGTTTTAGCGTGAAAAGGAGACAGACAGACAGACAGAGTAACTTTCACATTTATAATATTAGTAAGGCTTGAAACACTGCTCGACCGACAGTCAGCGCTGACCGCCGGTCGACGTAGCTACATCTATGCAAGTAATGAACGCGCACACAGCTACGCTGACGGTACGCGCGTGATTTGGTACGCGCGTACGGTCGGTCGAGCCGTCGGTCCGGCTCGTCGGTTGCGCGTGCGTCGGTCGACCGACGAGCTATGAGCTTGTAGGAACACGATCGATCAGTGCTTCGCTGACGGAGAGACCGACCGCACGCGCCCACGTACACTCGTACAAAAAAATCTCGTCCAATGAAAAAATGAATATCGATACAGAGCGCCTTATCACAGAAGTGCGGCTTCGTCCGGCACTATGGGATGTATCGTATGACCTTTATAAAGACCGTGATGCAAAAAAAAGCGCTTGGAAAGAAGTTTGTAAAGAATTAATTCCGGATTTCGACGAGAAGTCAGACAGTGAGAAAAAGGATATAGGTAAGTAAATAATCACCTGATCTGATTTTAGTCGTACTGTTCATATGAGTAAGGTCGTCTAAGCCTACAACAGTTAGTGTATCCTGCATTCTGTACCCGTCTCTTTCTCGAATGTAGTTATGTAATTTCAACCTGGAAACCAAGGAAGTGTTGAATCTCATTTGCAACAAAAGGATTCATTTTTCTTGTGAACTGTACACACGCGTCGCAGTTCGCCGTCAGCGTAGCACTGAACGCATTTTCACAACCGACGGTCATCGCTGACGGTCAGGAACGAGCGTCAGCGCTGACCGTCGGTCGAGCACTGTTTCCAACCTAAGGAAGTAAGGATAGCAAGGATGACATATATATGCTCTACCCGTGTGAAGCCGGGGCGGGTCGCTATTATAGAAACACGGCTAGTAACGTCACAGAATACTTAATAGTACTACGGTAACGTACAAAATCCATCAGTAGCATAGAATAAATAAATAGTACCTACAAATCAACTGATTGACTGATTTGAGTCCAATAATTACTGTACAATTTAAGAGGACTATAGAGCGCGAGCGTGTCCATACAAATAGAAAAAGCTTTTTTCTATCTCTTAATATCGTCTGATTTCGATGATTCTTTCTTTTATGTAATTATCACACTATTTTCTAGGATTATATGTCTTTTTTTATTTCAGTTGTTTAAATAACTATAAAGTTGTAAGCATCTAACACAGCCATGTTTTTACGCTGAAACTATGACAATTTAAAGTTAATACTTTCCAGAAACTATTTTTTTTTTGAGAATACCAAAACATAGGAGCATAGAATAGATTTTATTTAAGCGATAGACATCAATGAAAAACATTTTGTTACAATTTTGGGGGTGAAAAAAGCTTTTCCCCAAAAGGTAAATTTTATCAAAAAATGTACCTATGAATCTCCTCAGCAGCAACTCTCCCTATCGGCGACATAGGGGGTCGGGGGTAGGTCTCCTTACATATACATACAATAATATATATACATACAAGCAATAGGGATGATCACGTTTATAAAGACACTAGAAATGGGAAAGTAAACAATATCGCTATCGATATTATTTACCAAATCTGCCAATCATGATTCGTATTATTAATTTGTTCAAGCACCGAATATTTTCCCGTTTTGTCGTCTATTATATTTATGCAAGTTGCGTGCCTATTGTGCCACTACACGGCGGCAAATTATACAGAAGACCTAAGAGTACAATCGGCCCCTGTGCTTAGCATTTGTGAACTTTGAGAAGGCTTTCGACTCAATCGAAACCTGGTCCGTTCTCCTTGCAGCCGTCCAGCTTGCAGCAGTCCGTGGAGTCCTTGCAGAGTTTGCTGTTTGCTTTTTGCTTGCAGTACAAGTACAGAACCAGCGAACTACAGATATGTACCTGCGTCGAGGAGTGAGACAGGGGGACGTCATATCTTCGAAACTGTTCACTGTTTCACAAGACTGTGGCATTAACATTAACCGCAAGTACATCTCTTACTTACGATTCTTAAATGACATCGTCATTATGGCAGAGACGTTTCAGGACCGACAAAGAATGTTGAATGGCCTAGCTGATTCTTCTCGTAGCATCGGTCTCCAGATGAATTTGGATAAAACCAATGTCATGTTCAATGAGGACGTTGTTCCTGAACCGATTGCCGTATTCCGTAGCCGTGGAATCCCAATCGAAGTTGTTACGCAATATGTTTACCTAGGGCAGACGCTCCAACTGGCCAAACACAACTTCGAGACGGAAATCCAGAGAAGAATTCAGTTAGGATGGGCAGCATTCGGAAACCTACGTCCTTCTTTTACCTTTCGAGGTACGGAACCCTAAAAAATATACAGGTGAATGGAGAACCTCCTCCTTTTTGTAAGTCGGTTGAAAAAGCGAATTTACTATTACAAACTTATTATTTCCGGTTGGTTCACGAACAGTGTGTAGGCATTGTTCTAGAGATTGAACAGCAAAGTTAAGTTTGTTTTGACAATTTTGTACAGAAACCTCGGTGCGCGGTCAACTTGCACTTGACCGGTTTTTTTTTCATTACGAGTATGATTAGTACCTAGGTAAGCTACTTATGTACTAATCATACTTGTAATTAAACAAAAGTTACCTAATTGGGTTTTTTAATAGTGTCAATTGTATCAACCCTTTGCTATAACTTACAAACCTACAAACATACAAACTTACAACTACACTACAAAACTAAACCAGTTACTAACAGTTCGACAACTATATATCATGAACGTATTATTGTATCAACACAAAATGATAAAGTTCGATATGACACCTAAATCTCCAGAACGAGTTCAAAAAAACGTCTGTGAAATTACAAAATGCCGTACAGTGTTCGCAAGCAGACATTCTGCCTTTCTCGGAGCCTGTCTATATAATAATATTAACAAAATTCTGCATTTTCATCGCTTTAGCAGAAATATCTGTAAATCACTAATACGCAAATGGCTCATGAGTAAAAATTATATTGAAACAGAATCACTAGTAACTTTCGAGTAATAAAATTTAACAACAATTTTCTTTAATTGACTATTATATATATTATATATATATTAAAGACAGATATTATATAGAAATGATTATTTTGCATGCCAATATTTTCAGAAAGCAAATGGCTAAAATATAACACTTAGGGCCAGTTTCATCGGTTTCTGTTAGCCCTATTAGGAACTTATCCGACAGATTTTCGACTACTTGTATATATAATCGTCTGTAACATGTTATGATTGTTTTAACGTCGTATACATTACAAAAGTAAATATGTTTGTTTGTTTATATATTATTTATATTATAGTTGTACTATTCATTATTCTATGATTATAGTTCGTATACATACTTTACATTTAGCAATACATAAATAAATTAATGGTCCAAATACCACCGTGGTTTTAGTTCGCATATTATGTCATGACAAAACAACCCATCCACCACATGCGGATTAACTCGCACTTGGCCGTTTTTGTAGTATATTACCTTTAACGTACCAAGATGTAGGTATTATTATATTATCCTCCACTCTTTTACCTCATAAATCACAAGCATAAATTCTTCAAATTGTCAATAATGTGAAAAGTACCTATCTTCTAATACTATAAGAATCTTTGTCCCGACATACTGACTGACTGACTGACAGACAATGCACAGCCTAAACCGCTGGTCGCAGAGACTTGAAATTTGGAGGGTATATTTGTCTTAGTGTCCCCTACGTGGGTGTACTACGTGGATAGAAATGATTTTTCAAAATTTACCCCTTAAGGGGATGAAATGGGGGTTCAAAGTTTGTATGGAGAAATAAGATTAGATAGTCTTTTCTATCTAAAACTTCACACAAGTGCTTCAGTAACAAAATAAGTAAATACGTGTTTCTGGTTTTTTGAAAATTCACTCCCAAGTTTGTATGGAGAGACAAGATTAGATAGTATTTTCTATTCGAAACTTCATACAAGTGCTCGAGTAAAAAAATAAGTAAATACGAGTTTCAGGTTTTTTTTTTATTACACACCTAAGAGGGTGAAATGGGGTAACAAAAGTGTGAAAGTCAATATTGTTTCGGATTGCGCTGAAATTTGGCATGAAGAAAGTTATTACGACGTAAGAGCCCTCTGAGAAAGGATTTTCCAACATTCACCCCTGAAGAGGATGAAACGGGGGTTCAAAGTTTGTATGGAGAAACAAGATTAGATAGTATTTTTTATTCGAAACTTCATACAAGTGCTCCAGTAAAAAAATTAGAAAAGTACGTGTTCCAGGTTTTTTTTAATTGCATCCCTAAGAGGGTGAAATGGGGTAACAAAGTGTGAAAATCAATATTGTTTCGGATTGCGCTGAAATTTGGCATGCAGATAGTTATTACGAAGTTAGTTGCCTCTGAGAAAGTATCTTCCAAAATTCACCCCTGGAGGGGATGAAACGGGGGTCCTAAGTTTATATGGAGAAACAAGATTAGATAGTCTTTTATATTTGAATTTGAACACAAGTAATTAAGTAAGTAAATATGTGTTTCAGGCTCTTTCGAAATTGCACCCCTAAAAGTGTGAAGTGGGGTAACAAAGACTGAAATCTATATTGTTTCGGATTGCGCTGAAATTTGGCATGCAGATAGTTATTTTGACGTAGGTATCCGCTCAGACAGGATTTTCTAAAAACTGCTCCCGGATACGGAACGGGGATTCAAAGTTTGTATGGCGAAATAAGATGAGATAAAGTACGTGTTGTAGGATTTTTTGAAATGGGGTAGGTAACAAAGTCTGAAAATTTGGGTTTTCTGTTTTTATAAATATGAATCCCGAATTGCCTTAGTCACGCGATAACATGAAAACGGGTGAACCGATTTGGCAAATTCTTATTTGATGTATTTAATGATAGAATCGTTTCTACAAAAGAAAAGTTTTAAGTAAACAAAAGAAGTTTTTAACGAAGGCGAAACCGCGGGGCACTTCTAGTATATTATAAGACATAATATTAATGACAAATACCGTACTATACCGTATTATTCACAATTTCGACTAATAGATTGACTGACGTATACATAAATGTACTACGTACGTATGTATTTATTTATTGGGGTCAATATCAGTTACGAGTATATTTAACATTAGTCCAGAGTCGTCCAGACTTAAATTTTTCCTCATTTTACGGGTAAAATTATATTTTACGAACGTAGGCATATTATTGCTTAAATAAACAGGTAAAATACTAAAGTATTGCGTCCCAGACAGATCCCTGAATTATAATAAATTATACAGTCAAGGTTATACTTTAACCGACATCCAAAAAGGAGGTGCCCAATTATGTATGTGTTTTATTCATTTTCATCTTGTATGATTTTTAGGGTTCCGTGTCTCAAAAAAAAAGTAACCCTTATAGGATCACTATGTTGTATCTCTGTCTGTCTGTCAAGATCTATTTTCTCAGGAACGTTTAATCCTGTACACAGCCCTTGAGAGTCAGGCCATTCTACGCATAGCGTAGGTATTCACCATCATTGACCACATCATCGTTTAACAACAGGCGAGATAGTGGCCAAACGTCAGCTACTAAGATTAAAAAGAGATAGGTAATTAAAGATATTTTTTCATTAAATACGAAGTAACTATACTCAAACTTAATCTATTCTGCGGATCCAAATACAGTTTTGACTTCTGACATTAGGTTATCATTTATCAAGGACATTGAACCTAATTGTTATCAGTAGGTATTACATATTATAAAACAAAGTCCCCCGCCGCGTATGTCTGTCTGTCTGTTCGCGATAAACTCAAAACTACTGAACGGGTTTTCTTACGGTTTTCACCGATAGACAAAGTGATCATAGGAAAGTTTACGTGTATAATTTGTAAAGGTTTTGTGTAAACTGGTTGAAATATGACGATGATTGTTGAAGACATTAACTCATACTCGACGCAAGGTGTGGCTAAGGACAAAATAAACTGGCCAAGTGCAAGTCGGACTCGCACTCGTAGGGTTCCGTACCACACTACAGTATTTTATAAGATCGAGCAAAAAACACCACTATCATTATTCGCCAGCAAAAAATAATAATTAATAAACATTTCGTTTCTTATAACGCCATCTAACGTCTAACAAAGGTGTTAGGGATCGACATTTAAATATAACGCCATCTATGGGACGTTTACCTAACTAAGCGTTCATAGATGGCGTGAAATACAGAAAAAACACGTTTCTTGTATGGGGACCCTCTATTATCTTTAACTTTATTCTGTTTTTAGTATTTTTTGTTATAGCGGCAACAGAAATACATCATCTGTGAAAATTTCAACTGTCTAACTATCACGGTTTATGAGATACAGCTTGGTGACAGACGGACAGACAGACAGACAGACAGACGGACAGCGGAGTCTCAGTAATAGGGTTCCGTTGGTACCTTTTGGGTACGGAACCCTAAAAACAACGGGTTGCACTCTGGGAGTGCCGGCAGAAAGGAAAACTTGAACATTAACGTTGTGCATTTGGTCTACTCTCCGCCTTACAAATGTTCGATCAGGTCTGACGCGAGGTCCTGACGCGTGTTTAACATTTTTTACCCATCCTAAAAAGTTCACAAGGCCGCTAAAGAAGTTTTCACTACAAGAATTAATTAAGTACATGTAAAATAAATCATTTGATATTAGTACTTTATGCATTTACGTTTAATTGCTACTTCGTAATTATTTTTTCCAGTAAAACTTTACTCATATAACATCCAATTATGACAAAGGCAGAGTTTTACAATCCATATTGTAAAACTGTGGTAAAGGTGGACAATGGATATGCAGACCTTGGAAATCATCCATTGATTAGCCAGGTGTTCAACGCAAGCAAATATAGGTAGAGTCTGTGCAAAAAGAGAACCGTTGCAGCGTTAAGATGAACTAACATTCAAAGATAAAGACGGAAGCTACATACCTACCTAGTAGCACACGATGATGATAAGAGTAGGTACCTACCCAGTATCAAACATTATTAGTCGTACTAGTAATGTTATCAATGCAACAAAAACAGTAAGTAGGTGAATTAAAACGATTGATGCAACCTTAATTTCTACGACGGTTCTCTTTTTGCACAGACTCTACTTCTGTAAAGGTACGGCCACACCGCGGCGTCCTTCGATCTACGGGCGCGATCTCATTACTTTGCAATTGTTTTTTGATCGCGTTTGGTGTAAACCAGTCGGTACAAATACTACTGCGCTATCTGTACCCCTAGTACGAGTTTTTATCGTAAACGCTTTTGACAGATCTCACATAGTTTTCGACTTATTCTAGCTCCCTGATTGGTCTAAATTTAGTGAAGTGTAGTAGCCACTAGAGGCGCTGTACTGTTTTCATACAAAATTTGTTCGATATACGATATCGAGTTTGGTATGAAATCTCATACTAGGGGTACTGATCGCCGCCTAGATCGCGCACGCAGGACGCTGCGGTGTGTCCGTACTAGTATTATCTTTTCTAGGCTTACCTTAATATACTGTCAAGCTCTTGACTTCACTATCTCATCTGATGCGAAACCGTACTTGCTTACATTTCTTTACAAGCAGTAAATACTTCATCTTCATCATTTATCATCATTAGACATAGGCCTCTTCAATAGGGTATTTTATATTGTATGTATTTTTTACTATAAATTGTTAAATACAATCCAAAATTTCGTCAAAATGTCGTATCGATGTATCGAACCGTGGCTTAATTGGCAGAGCACCTGGACGTGTAATCCGGGGGGTGCGGGTTCGAGTCCCGTCGGTACGATGAAATTTTGGATTTTATTTAACAATTTACAGAAATATAAAGTGTGAGACACTTCAAAGAAACATAGTATTTTTTACTCTTTATGAGAAAAGCCTAAAAATGTATTATTGAGGCTTAAAGGCAAAAAGCAGTCGGAAAACGTAAGTTGTAGTTCATAAAATGGCAAACTACATTTTATAAATCAATTCTAAGGTTTCAATCGCTCATCGCTCCACCCAGCTGGAGGGCGTCCTACACTACGTTTGCCGAGCCATGGTCTCCACTCTAGAACTCGTCTACCCCAACGGTTATCGGTTCTATGCGACCAGTCCACTGCCATTTCAGCTCCAATCCATAATACTGGCTATACAAAGACAAAGTTTCAGCTAAATCGGTTCGGCCGTTTGACCGTGAAGAAGACCCAAACCAACATACAAACTGATTATCGCATTTATAATGGTGTTGATTACGTAAATACTTACTTCTTCTCATTAACTTAATGAATCATTAACAACTCTGAATACCACATAACTATGCTTTACACTACACATGTTACGAAAGAGGAAAAAAATCGCAAGTTTGACGAAACAGGTTTTTATCGAATGTGGACGAACAATTTCGGCCATTGCCAGCGGGTATCGATTGACCTCAACGAATTGGATTTTTTGTCATTAAAATGAGTAACTGCAATTTTGATAAAACTTTCTGTGATGTGGAATATTTTGGAACACTTGATGTAAGTCGCGGATGCTGGTTTTTGATGGCTCCATGATTCATGATGATATAGTCTGTGCAAAAAGAGAACCGTCGTGGAGTTACGATGAACAAAAACATTCAAAGGAAACGAAATTAAAAAAAACCAAGTCGAGTTGAACTCGCCCATCGTACCAACGTTGGTATGTACCAATTAAGCTAGAACTCTAAATTGTATCAGCGCTCATAGAACTCTTTAATTTAACATAACTAACATAAACAAACATTTAACATTAACATAAACTCCTTAATTGGCGTAAACTATGTATGTATGGGGGCACCCTTTAATTTTCAACTGTTATTATTTTTTAAATTTTTTCCTTAATTTGTGCTGTAAGACCTGTAGGTTTTCGATCCAAAACCTATAGGGTACTTCCCGTTGACCTAGAATTGTCAATTTTGGTTAAAAGCAAGGTCTTGTAGCACAAGTAAAGGAAAAATTCCGAAAAATAAAAAAAGTTGAAAATTAAGGTACATTTTGGTACTAACAAGTTTTCGCGAAATATAAATTTGCCCATATCTTTTTAACCGACTTCACAAAAAAGGAAGAGGTTCTCAATTCGTCTGTATGTTTTTTTTTGTGTGTATGTTACGCGATTTCTCCATCAATTGTGAACGGATACAAATGATTCTTTTTTTAATAGGTAGGATACGTTTCCGAGGTGGTCCCATTTTAATTTTATCGAGATCTGATTAGTATCACCAGAGATATGGAGATAAATACCTCAAACATAGGAGAATGTACTAGTTTTAGCAGAAGAATCCCAAGAAGATTATACACAACGGAGGTTGCTATTGCATATAAGATATTCTTACGGTAACTGTGAGCGAGATAGAAATAAAGGTGGGGATAATTTTTTTTATATCTTATAGGCAAGCGTTTGACCACTATCTCACCTGTTGCTAAGTGATGATGCGGTCGAAGATAGAGAAGTGGACTAGAATGGGAACTGGCTCTCAAGGATAGCTGCCGGAACACATTAGATGTTTGGCGACAGATTTTCTGACTTGAGGGTGGTAGCTGGCCAGGCGGACACTAGATATGTTCTACCACCATGCAGGGGTTGTTGGTTTCTTAACGATGTTTTCCTTCACCGGAGGGCCACTGTGAGAAGCGCACATATATTTTTCGATAGAAAAATTCATTGGTGTACGGCGGATTGAACTCGGTACCACGGCATCGAAGCCGACCGTTCTCCCATTTACGCCACCGGGCCCTCAATAAATAATTATATATTAATAATTATAATAAATAATTATATATAAATATACATAATTTGTCTTCACAGGAATGTTCTACCGGGCAAAGTCTTGTTAGGGTGCAAACTTTTTTAAACATACCTAATATTTTTTGACATGACATGGCATTTGGCGAAGTTGGCGGCCATTTCAGTCCCGCGACACTGCATAAATAATTAAATAACTCAGAAATATGAACGTACTTTGTACCAATCAACACAGCAAAAAAAAATTATAAGCATAAAACCACATATTATATAATAGTTACTACGTAAATAATACTTTCCGTTGTTAGGTTGGCTACACAGTGCTTTCATAATTTGGGTATCCACAATATAGGGAAGTTCCTCTTATAACGTAGTAGAGTGATTCAGTACGCTGTTGGCCATATGGCGGCAATTAATGTTAATAATCGCAAATAATACTTTTTATATTCATTTTGGAATACAACTAGTCCGCGTTATAAAAGTATTTGGAATTATTGTAATAAAATATACAATTAATTATCGTGTGTGTCAGATGCTTTAATTGTCATCAAGGTATCAAAGGACAATGTCCAAAATGGCCCTACCATTTTGGACATTGTCCTTTGATACCTTGATGACATCATTATTACTAGTGAATATTTTCACTCTAAAGTGAATGCCGCGCTAACGCGGCATTTAAAGTCAATTTTTTAGGGTTCCGAACCCAAAGGCTACCAAATGAACACTTTCTGAGACTTTGTTGTCTGTTCGTCCGTCCGTCCGTCCGTCCGTCCGTCCGTGTGTCTATATGTGCGCACTTTACAGATCTGTATCTTCTTAACCGTTATAGGTACATACTTGAAATTTTCAAAAAGTATATATCCGTCAGTGTATAACGGCCCAGACACGAAATTTAATAGATGCATGTAATTTCATTAAAACTTTTTTTGCACTAAAAAGGGTAAAATAAGTTATTTTTCAAAAAAAATAAAACCGACTTCATAACCACAAAAAGGCACTCAAAAGCGAAAAATATAAGCGTTACCCACTTCTCTATTTGAAGTCGGTGCCAGCCAAGTCTATTGGATATTAGATAGATACTATGTATGTAGTAGTAGTAAGTAGGTTATTATGTTAGTATGTTAGTATGTAGGTAGATACATGTAGGTATTATCTATCTACTACCTATTAGACTTGGGTGGCACCGACTTCAAATAGAGAAGTGGGTAACGCTTATAATAATTTTAAGTAAATTATTTTTCGCTTTTGAGTGCCTTTTTGTGGTTATGAAGTCGTTTTTTTTTTTTTTAAATAGCTTATTATTTTGTTAACTCGAGACCTTAGTTTTTATTCACCCAATAGGGACTATAGATTTCAGTATCAGGTATAAATTTCAACTTGCTAAGTCCACCCGTTCCTGAGAAAATCAGTGTTGACACACGGACAGACAGACGGACAGACAGACAGACAGGCAGACGGGCAAGAAAGCGATCTTATAAGGGTTCCTTTTTTTACCTTTTGAGGTACGGAACCGTAAAAAGGTACATACCTACCTAGTAGCACACGATAATGCTAAGAGTAGGTACCAAACATCAAACATTTTTAGTCGTACTAGCAATGACAGAGCAGCGGTTCTCATTTTGCACAGAGTCAAGTGAGCTTTCATTCTCAGGGTCCCGAGTTCAAACCTCAGCCAGGGCTAATTTATGCATAGAGGATTATTTTCTTGTTTATTTTATATTTTGTGGTGTAGATTTGAATGTATTTCTCTCGCGATTAAAAGCAGCCATGTAATTAAAAAAATAACTAAACAAAGCCTTTTTCGTTTCATCATCATCATCAGCGTATACAATACAGTCCACAGCTGGACATAGGCCTCTCCAACTGAATGCCACTGAGCAAAATCCTCGGCAACTCTCATCCAGCTCCTGCCAGCCACCTTGTGAAGATCATCGCTGCACCTAGTCTGAGGACGTCCTACGCTACGCGCGCTTACCAATACGCGGTCTCCACTCAAGAACTAGTTTACCCCGACGGTTTTCGTTTAGCTTTGGTGGAATATGAAATGTATAATAATTTTTTTTGAGGGACCAGTGGTATAGTTGGAGAATGGTCGTCTTTGACGCCAGAGGTATTGAGTTCAATCCCGCGGTGCACCAATGGATTTTTCTATCGAAAAAATTATGTGCCCTCCGGTGAAGGAAAACATCTTATAGATTTAAAAACGGGAATTTAACGTGACTTACGCGATGTCGATTTAGCGATCGACATATGTTTCGGCCTCATCCGGAGGCCTTCTTCAGGATCTTGGAGTGCGGGGCGCTCGCCGACGCGTTCAGCCTCGCACTGCGGGCCGCTGCTCGTGCAGCGCGGGCGGACGGAGCGGGCGGTGGCGGTGGCGGCGGCGGTGGTGGTGTTGGTGGGGGGGTGATGATGCGGTGTACATAGTGGAGGCGCGGGATTAGGTTGGAGGGCTTCGTCTACATCACTGCTGTTTTCTTCAGACGAAACCTCATCAAACCGGCAGACGGAACTCAAGGTGTCCTCCTCACTGTTGCCACTGGTGACGTGCTTTCCATGAAGAACGGTTTTCCACGTATGTGACAGGTACCACCCTCTGTCTGAAGTTACGACGACGACTGATCTCAATGGCTTCTCGGATTTTGCGGGGTACAAAGTACTTTTCACGCGCCAAAATCCGTGCCTTGTCAAATTTGATGTAGTGCGTCGTCCCAGATGTGAGAGCGTGCTCTGTAACCGCCGAGCTACCGCTGTCCACGTTCTTCATGGAAGCAATGTGTTCTTTGAGTCTTGTGGACACGTTTCTTCTGGTCTCGCCTACGTAGCTTGCACCACAGTCGCAAGGAACGACGTAGACCCCAGGAGCTCCTAGGGGATCCTTATCCTTTGGAGAGCGCAACAATTGCCTGACACGTGAGGGGGGGCGGAATATCGTCTTGATGCTATATCATCGGCGTAACAAGTGTCCAATTTTGTCCGTGACCCCCTTGACGTATGGTAGGTACGTTGCTGCTCTCTCAACCGATGTTATTCGGCACTTTGTGGAGTTGTTCGCAATCAGATTACTCTGTTTCCAGCTGTATCCGTTTGCCTCTAACACCGCCTTCACATGCGCGAGTTCCGTGTCTACATGTTGTGGGTCACATAATCTCAGCGCTCTGTTGATAAGTGTCCGAGGCAACGACGCTAGATGGGCGGGATGGTGATGGGAGTCAGCTCTCAAGTACCGGTCTGTATGCGTACTCTTGCGGTACACTGTGTGTGAGAGATGTCCATTCCGTTGTCGCTTGAGTAACACGTCAAGAAACGGCAACGCGCCCTCTATTTCTCGTTCGACAGTGAAAGTGATCGTCGGATGTTTGCTATTTAGATGTACGATTCATGTATGTACGATTCATGACGCTGAATGTTTACGACAAGAAGTAGGATTGACATTGCGAAAATCCAAGGTACCTAAATCCAACATCTCGAACTCGGAAATGTTTGCACTACGTCGTTTACGTAACAACACAGAGCTTTTAGTTTTACCCGCAGATAAGGGGAATGCAACAGTAGTCGTGGACACAGCACAGTACGAACAGAAAATAAACCAGCTCCTCAGTGACGGTAATACTTACAAACGTGTTACATACGACCCTACATCTCGAGTAACTACTGGTGATGAGGTTTCGTCTGAAGAAAACAGCAGTGATGAAGACGAAGCCCTCCAACCTAATCCCGCGCCTCCACTATGTACACCGCATCATCACCCCCCACCAACACCACCACCGCCGCCGCCGCCACCCGCTCCGTCCGCCCGCGCTGCACGAGCAGCGGCCCGCAGTGCGAGGCTGAACGCGTCGGCGAGCGCCCCGCACTCAAGATCCTGAAGAAGGCCTCCGGATGAGGCCGAAACATATGTCGATCGCTATATCAACATCGCGTAAGTCACGTTAAATTCCCGTTTTTAAATCTATAAGTTTAAAATGAACGTGAGTTTTTATAATAAAAAAGGAAAACATCGTTAAGAAACCCCCAATCCCTGCATGGTGGTTGGACACTATCTAGTGTCCGTTTGGCCAGCTACCACCCTCAAGTTAGAAAATCTGTCTCCAAACATCTAGTTAATGTGTTCCGGCAGTTATCCTTGAGAGACACTACCCATTATAAGCATAGCGTGCTACGACCGCATCATTATTTACCAACAGGTGAGACAGTGGTCAAACACTAAACTCTATGATAGAAAAAAAAATAACTGGGCAAAACTTGTTATTGTGTGGAGAAAGATGTGCTGTCCTCAGATAACAATCATTAAGAATTACATAAGGTCTTGTAATCCTACTAAAATTATTATGTGCTGTCCTCAGATAACAATCATTAAGAATTACATAAGGTCTTGTAATCCTACTAAAATTATTATAAATGCGAAAGTGTGCATGTCTGCATGTATGTTCTGATTTCACGTTAAAACGGCTGAACCGATTTTGATGATTTTTTTTTATATTTTTAAATATTTTTGGATAAATGATGAAACATAGAATAGACTAGACCTTGGACACGGACACAGGCTACCTTTCGTCCTCGCGAACGAAGTCGCGGGTACAAGCTAGTTGTATTATAAAACCAGCAAATAATTCATAGTGTCAAATATGCGTTGTATAGCCGATTTTACCTTTATAATAAATCTAGTATGTAGCGTAAAACAAGTAGGACTAATAAATCGTTTTATTACAAGATCTACAGGTGTTAAAATACGTTAATCTTACTGAATTAATATGCATTTGTCATTAATTAAACATGCATTAATGATGCTGGGACAAGTTCAGAAATACTGGAAATAGTGTGGGAAATACAGAGTTATACATACCACAATTATTAAAGGTACGGACAGAACGCAGCGTCCTGCGTGCGCGATCTAGGCGGCGATCAGGCAGCGCAGTAGTATTTGTACCGACTTGTTCACACCAAACGCGATCAAAAAACAATTTAAAAGTACTGAGATCGCACCCGCAGATCGCAGGACGCCGCGGTTACGTAGTAACTATTATATAATCGAAATCATAATTAAATAAATTCGAATTGTGCATTTTAGACCGACTCGTTACTTCAAAACCATTCATTCTGCCCTCGTGGGCCGATTTTTATCCCTCTTCTTTTTAACCTCTTTTTAAGAGAAGGTTCTCCTCTTTCTGAAGTAGGTTAAAAAGAGGGGTGTGTAAGTTTGACGTGTCTATCTGTGCCATCGTGGCCTAGTTAGTATCTTTTCTGTGTCGTAGCTCCTAAACTAAATGGACCGTTTCAGATGCAGTTTTTTTTTGTTTGATAGATAATGGTGTTCTTAGCTTAGTTTCAAAAAAATCTGATTTAAAATCATAAGCTCTTTTGTAGTTGATGAGGCTATGAGAGCTTAACTGTCATAGGTGTGATCAATTGAAAATTCGGTATCATGTTACTTCAATGATATTTGCAGGATCATGGATATTTTGACCTGATGCTGAGAAATATCTTGGAATCTGCAGAAAACTAAAAAACAACAGAATATATTTTTTTCACGCAGTCGGTTTTTTGTCTCAGTATATTTTACTTAATTCCCATTCATAGACCGGGAGATGGTAACAGAAAATACTTGGTCATTTGTACCAGTATGGCGTTTCTTCTGGGGTCTAATTACGGAATGACAAAAAAGAAAATGATGGTCATAGCGCTGGTACCGGCGCCCCTCGGCGGCCCAATCGCGTGGGCTTTAATCGAATGTGTTGGATAAATTATAGTGTCGAATGATTTGTTCCACAAAAATGCTTGTATTTTCCGATAGTCGATAAAAAAAGAAGTAGGCAGTAGCGTAATGCCATACTTCTCCGGTTTGACTTACAGCCCGCCATACCGACGCGAATACATTAATAAAAAATAAAAATAAAAAGTGTGTGTCCTTATGTACACGTGTTAGAAGTTATACTTCTGTGGCGTATGGAAAAAAATAACTAAAATGCAGTAGTGATTACTGCAAATATTATAATAAATATATAATTATAAAATTATAATTAATATTAATAATTATAATATATATATTAAAATTAATCAAAAAGATTTTATTTCATTAAAAAAGGTTTTATTAACGTAAAAATATGACGTTAAATATGGCATATACAACTTGAACATAGTCATGCCACCTAGAACTAACTTCACGGTGTAGAATTTAGGTGTCGGTGTGCGCGCGCATCGTACCACCTAGAACTAACTTCACGATGTTAAATTTAGGTGTCGGTGTGCGCGCGCATCGTAAAAATTCACTCTCATCATTTTTCTCTATCGCGCCAAAAGAAGTATAACTTCAACAATTAATCCATTTGTTCCAGGCTAATTTTTGCACAGCTTAAATGTTTTGCTTGTTAATTTTTTAATTTAAGTAGTACTATTAAGTATTCTGTGATTTTACAATATATCAAACACAAAACACTTGTTTCCAAAGCTTGCAAAGTGTGTCAAGAACTAAGACGTCCGAGCGTTTAGTAGAATTGCCATAAGTCATTTCACTGTACAATTACATGGGGCGTAACTTCTAAGAATTACATGTGGCAATACTGTACATCATTGAAAGAAACTGCTGGAAGAATCATTCCTTAATTGTTGAGGAAAATAACATATTTAGGACAAGGATAATTATGGAATTATTATTAACTGTTGAGTACTTATGTGGGTAAATCTTGGAGCCGAATTGGGGACATCTGTGATTGTGTGTAATTTAATTCTATTTGTTATTTCCTAAACGTTATGGTGGACAGACTAGCACTTAACCATCAAGTATCTCATCTGATGTTAGTTGTCGATGCGATCCAATATGTAGAATCCTGCTTGTCTGAGAAAGATTCCGTAGGACGCGGCACACGGCAAACGGCAGCGGCAGACGGCGACGGCATGTGCCGCGACCACAGAACATAACTATATCTATATCTATGTTCTGTGGCCGCGAGGCCGCGACGGCAGAAGGCATTACTTTGCAGTATTAATTTGTAATGGGCGGTGGGCAGTGAATGGAAACAAAGAGCCGAAGATCGGGCTCAGTGGCGAGACTTGGGAGAGGCCTATGTCCAGCAGTGGACTGATACCGGCTGATTATGATGATGATGATGATGATTAATTTGTATGAGACTGATTCCGAAATACAACTACAATGCAACTGCCGCGCGTTATATTGTGAATTGATTTGCACATTATTTGCTGTCAGCCGTCTGCCGCTGCCGTCTGCCGTCTGCCGCGTCCAGCGAAAACTTTAAAGAAGCGTTTATCGATTAAATTGTTAAATAGAATATTATTGAGTAAGACCTTTGTCAACTAGGTAATTATACATTTCTCGCTTTGTGCGTAGGTATTACTAATAGAATTTATTACGAGAATGCGATTACTCATCCGCCGTGAGGGCGTGATATCCGTGTTCATCATCAGGCAGGAGTCATTACTCAGCACTCGATACAACCACATAAAAAAGTTTTTCTTTAGTGCAACCGAGCGGTGCACTAACCACAGACATAGATAAAGCTAGACGCCATTTTGTTACACAGACTTGCGGCAGCATAGTATATATAGTAGCTATTAATATAAGTATTATTGTATTCTAGCTGTGCCTCACGGTTTTACCTGTGTGTGTAGACATCATTCCCTTAGGAATATCGGAATATAAATACCCTATGTCTTATTCCAGAATTTAAGCTATCCACATAACAAATTTCAGCTCAATCGGTTGAATATTTTTAGCGTGAAGAAGTAAATAAACTGGCCAAGTGCAAGTCGGACTCGCACTCGTAGGGTTCCGTAACACAGTTAAGTATGCCATAACTATGATTTTTCGCAACTACAAAATTAACTTTGTTTTTCATAGTGTTTGTATGAAAAACAAAGTTATCTTTGCGGTCGCCATATCTCTAAAACTGCTAACTGTATCTCGTTCAAACCAATTTCCATTGTTGGTTTTTATTGAGATCTACAGCATATATACTTTTAAAGTTAGAGGGGGGGGGGGGGGGGGAGGACACACATCTTACCACTTTAGACGCGCATACCTTTCAAATTATTGACTTTGAGAAAAAATGATTTTAGGAACCTCAATGTTATTTTTGAAGACCTATCCAAAAACACCCCACACGTATAGGTCTGAAGAATTTTTTATTTCTGTCTGTCCGTCCGTATATCACAGCCATTTTATTCCGAAACTATTAGGACTACAGAATTGAAACTTGGTAGGTAGATGTATTCTGTGAACCGCTTTCCGATTTTTATACAAAAATAAAAAATATAAAAGTTTAAGGGGGGGTCATCCCATACATGGAACTGGAACAAAAAAAAAAATTTCTTCAAACCTATACGTGTGGGGTGTCTATCGATAGGTCTTTAAAAATGACATAGAGGTTCCTAAAATCATTTTTTCTCAAAGTCAATCATTCAAAAGATAGGCGCGTCTAAAGTGGTAATATGTGTGTCCCCCCCCCCCCCCCCCCCCCCTCTAACTTCTAAAGTAAGTGAGTGAATAATCTAGAAAAAATATATTCTGTAGATCTCAGTAAATGCTTTCAACAAAAATTGGTTTGAACGAGATACAGTCAGCAGTTGAGATATAGCGACCGCAAGTATAACTTTGTTTTTCATACAAACACGAAAATGCGAAAAATCATAGTTATAGAACACTCTACTGTGTTACGGAACCCTACGAGTGCGAGTCCGACTTGCACTTGGCCAGTTTATTTTAAATATCTTATAGGCTAGCGTTTGAGTAATATCTCGCCTGGTGACAAGCGATGATGTAGTTGAAGATAGTGATCACGCTAGGTTTAGGATACTCTGACTCTCAATGACAGACTTAGTCTATAGACAACATTTTTCTCTCTCATTTATGATGAAAGTATAAAATTCCTGATATGTTTGGTTAAGTTAACATTTTGCTACAAATAAGTGTTCACATCGACCAAACTTTAATTCAATAACAAAACAAACAGAACAGAAACGTCTTTTAAATTCCTACGTCTCAACGTCTCATCTATAATGGCTACATGGGGTAATGAGAAGTTTCTCATATATTATTATGACTCCTAAAAAGTCAGACACTTGTCTCCAAGACAAGTTAACTTTTTGCGTTTTCAAATACTGCATAAATTACTTAATTCTGCGCATTTAGATTTTTTTACATAACGCTGCTTATTCCGCACGTTGTTTATATCAGAGTTGATGTTAACTATTGTGAACTAGCTACGTCCCGCGGCTTTATCCGCGTTTAATTCTGGTTATAAACCTTCCTCTTGAAACAGTCTATCTATTGATGAAAACCGCATTAAAATCTATTGCAAAGCCACGGGCTGCAGCTAGTTAATGATAAATATTTATATCTTAAATTATGTATTACTAGCGGCTCGCCCCGGCTTCACACGGGTGCAATGCTGAGTTATAATTGTTAATACCGCCGCAACCGCGATGTCCCTGCATTTTAAATCAGTAATATCTTCGAAAATATTCATTTATATTACATGCTGTAAAGATCGATATTGATCTATATTAAATGCACAACTTATTTAAGGTACTTCATTGGATAAGGATTAATGCTGTATTGCTTAAAATAGCTTCGTAAATAAGCCATTATTTCTCGTAAAAAGTAAAGGATAAATAATGGTTATTGTGGGTTATATCTAAGAGATAGACATATACCATCGTAGGCTTTTTTGTAAAACTTTTTATGGTGTAAGAATACTGTGGTAAATTTTTTTTATCTATCTCGTAGGGTTCAACCAGCGTTTGCAACGTAAGCGCAAAAAAAGTGATTATTTACGACATCCCATTAGAAACCTCTAAAATTATCAGTGTTTTTAACCGACTTCAAAAAAATGAGGAGGTTTCTCAATTCGACCGTATATATTTTTTTTTTTTTTTTTAATGTTTGTTCGCGCATAACTTCGTCGTTTATGAACCGATTTCGATTATTCTTTTTTTGTTCGAAAGGAGATATTCCAAGTGTGGTACCATGGTAATTTTATCGAGGTATGATAAGTATCTCCAGAGATATTGAGATAAACATCTCAAAATTGGTACTGAAAATGAATGGCGCGGCATTGAAGTCGGTTGTTTTTTAGTTTTTAAACGATATTATTATTCTACACTACACATGTCTTATACATACGAACCTTCCTCTTGAATCATTCTATCTATTTAAAAAAACCGCATCAAAATCTGTTGCGTAGTTTTAAAGATCTAAGCGTACATAGGGACAGACAGTGGGAAGCGACTATGTTTTATTAACCGACTTCAAAAAAAGGAGGAGGTTTCTCAATTCGACCGTATGTATGTTTTTTTTTTTGTGTGTTTGTTCGCGGATAACTTCGTCGTTTATTAACCGATTTTGATTATTCTTTTTTTGTTGGAAAGGAGATATCTCAAGTGTGGTACCATGGTAATTTTATGGAGGTCTGATAAGAATCTCCAGAGATATGGAGATAAACACCTCAAAAGTACTGAAAATTAATAGCGCGGCATTGAAGTCGGTTCTTTTCAGTTTTTAAACGATCTTATACGATCCAATAATGATGATACTTCTAAGTAAATACAAGTTACTTTAAAACATCTAAAAGGATATAATAAAAACTACCCTGACACATTCAAAGGCGAATAGGGGCGGAACTCTAAAAAATACAAACTAGTAGAATATTATGGAGGGAAGTTAAGGCAGTAACTGTACCATTAGCTGCCTGACAGGATTACAATATTCCGTGTGTTCACCCACTAGTACACTCGAGTACATAGGACACTTCTTAAATCATTTTATTTTCATATTATTCCGTACCCAAAGGGTCCCAAGGGAACCCTATTACTGAGACTTCGCTGTCCGTCCGTCCATCCGTCTGTCAGAGGGCTGTACCTCCTAGACACTTGACATTTAGACAGAATATGTTATCCTACGGGTTGGGATCCGCGAATCAGTTTCAGTAACAAGTTTGAGACGTTTATCGTCATATCTCTGTAATTCAATTAATCAATCATACGAGTAATCAATCAATCTCTCTTATTTTTTTTTATTGTACTGTGAAGTTGACAATATCTTAAAATTTTCCCTGTCTCTCAGCCAATTAGTTGACGTTGACAAAAAAGTTGACGTTCTTGGTGAGCTATTATGAATTTAATTGATGCTCCTTATAATTTAAAACACTTTAAAATAAAACATAATTATGAAGATAATTTTGCATGGTGGTAGGACACTATCTAGTGTCCGCCTGGCCAGCTACCACCCTCAAGTTAGAAAATCTGTCACCAAACATCTAATGTGTTCCGGCAGCCATCCTTGAGAGCCAGTTCCCATTCTAGGCCTAGCGTGCTTACCATCTTCGACCGCATCATAAACCTATTAGCCTATAAAGTATAAAAAAAAAGACTCATGGAAGATTTTTTTTTTATTCAAGTGTTCATGATAAATATTGGTTTTTTCTTTCAAAAATAACTATAAATCGATATCTAAAATATGTTGAGGTTAAAACCGGCTAGGGGAGGGAGGAAAGAGGGGTAATGACCTCTTCTATCAGCTATTTCAATTTGGCAAACGATGGACGAAACACCTTGTATATATACTTATAGAGAGACCTCCTCCATTTTTGAAGTCAGTAAAAACTATAATAACAAATAATAAAAACAAAATAAAGTGTAAAATGTTTATCGCCACACCTAGCCTGAGGGCCGTCGTACGCTACGCTTGCCTTGCTTTTTTAATATCTTATAGGCTAGCGTTTGACCACTATCTCACCTGTTGGTAAGTGATGATGCGGTCGAAGATGGTAAGCACGCTAGGCCTAGAATGGGAACTGATGTAAATTAGCGATCGATTCGCTGTCTCTAGTTCCTCACTCACTGTATAGGTAGAATCTACCTTATTATTCATATTTATGTGGGTACAATAGTAACTTTTAATTGTATTGTTTATTTAGTGGGTACACGATACTCGGCGCGTACAAACACATAGTTACACCATATTTACTGGTGATATACCTACTACTATTTTAACAGGGGATTTTTCAGCTGAGGTCATAGGTAACTTATACTCCACATATACCTAGTACCTAGCTATTCAATTTAGCTTTGTAGAAAATGTCCTCTTTTGAAACTTGGATACAAAATAGCTGCCTGACGTAAGTAACTTAACATGTCGCTTACCTATCATATTATTACCTATGTACTATTATATAATCTGTGCCTATATGTATAAATTTAATTATAATTTTGTTTTAAATAATACTGATAAATGGCTCGTTAAGAAGAAATAAACTGGCCAAGTGCAAGTCGGACTCGCACTCGTATCGTATCGACATTTCAATATAACGCCATCTATGGACGTTTACCTATGCTTTCATAGATGGCATTGTATTGAAATGCCGAAAAAAACACGTTTCTTGTATGGGGATCCCCTATTATTTTTAACTTTATTCCGTTTTTATTATTTGTTGTTCTAGCGGCAACAGAAATACATCATCCGTGAAAATTTCAACTGTCTAACTATCACGGTTAATGAGCCTAGACAGACAGACAGACAGACGGACAGCGGAGTCTTAGTAATAGGGTCCCGTTTTACCCTTTGGGTACGGAACCCTACAAATGTAAAATGGAGAAGGTTATCAATTCATCTGTTTTTTTTTTTTAATTTTCTTTGTATGTTTATTACCCGATTACTCCGTCAATTGTGAACCGACTCGAATGATTATTTTTTTAATTTGTAGAGTGCATTTCCAAGGAAGTCCGATTTCAATTTCATCCAGATCTGATAAGTATCTCCAGAGATATGATGTTAAACGTTTCAAACTTGCTACTGAAACTGACTCGTGCGGCCTGGAAGTCGGTTGTTTTAGTTTTTAAACTATCTTAATTATACCTACTCTTTAAACTCGTAGGTACCTATCAAATAAATATTATACTAATTATATCAACGTACCTATACCAAAGTTAAAAGTGAAGGATATTGCTGTTTAGGCTACGAAATGCATTTAATATTTTCCTTTGAATACAATAAATAAAATAAGTAAGTAATTTTATTTACCAAAACTGTAATATATATAGGGCTCAGTAATAAACATTTCTGAAGAATAAATATGCGCACTCCAGCATCTTATTGCCATTCAGTGATGTTTTCGCATGAAGATTTTATAAAAGTAGAATGTATGTACAAATGTTCATGGTGGCAGGACACTGTCTAGTGTCCGCCTGGCCAGCTATCACTCTCAAGTTAGAAAATCCGTCGCCGAACATCTAATGTTCCGGCAGCTATTCATGAAAGCCAGTTCCTATTTTAGGCCTAACATGCTACCATCCTCGACCGCATCATCACTTACCAACAGGTAAAATGGTCAAACGCATTAAAAGAAAAACATTAAAAAAAATAACAAGTTCAATTTCTCATATCCATTGGTAAACACTTCAAAAATGTAAATTGTTAAACACAATCCAAAATTTCATCGTACCGACGGGACTTGAACCCGCAACCTCCGGAATAACATGTTCCGGTGCTTTGCCAATTAAGCCACGGTGCGAATAAGTATCGTTACGACGAAATTAGTGGATTGCATTTGTTAACCCAATTATATATTATTCCGGAGGTTGCGGGTACAAGTCTCGTCGGTACGATGAAATTTTGGATTGTGTTTAATAATTTACAAAAAAAAAATAAAGTGTGAAACACTTCAAAGAAACATAAAATTTCAAAAATGTGTTCAACATGTGTACAAGCATTACGCGCGCGACTGTCCTTCTGAATACACTTATGACAGTAATGTTATGACCAACATCGTTCCACATTAAATAATTCAAAACAATGTTACTACTTAACCAATACTTAACTGTTACTTATTGGAACAAGTTAAGCTTAATACTGACTGGATAATCGTGGCTTTCTACCGTAAACATGAAATATTTGGTGATATTATTTTTAAGTTTGTTTGCGAAATGTTGGGGAATGGAAGATATGATCACCTCTTTTGTGAAGATGGATGATAGACCTGCGAGTGTGCTGATGCCACATATCTGCTGGAGTGATTGTAAGTTCAGGGCAGTACTTATAATGTGGCCGTCTAGACGCCGTTAGATCCTTGGTTTGGAGAGAAACATCGATCTAAAATGCTAAATGATTATATTTTTAACCGACTTCAAAAAAAGGAGGAGGTTTCTCAATTCGACCGTATATATATATATATATATATATTTAATGTTTGTTCGCGGATAACTGTCGTCGTTTATGAACCGATTTTGATTATTGTTTTTTTGTTCGAAAGGAGATATCCCAAGTGTGGTACCATAGTAATTTTATCGAGGTCTGATAAGTATCTCCAGAGATATTGAGATAAACATATCAAAATTGGTACTGAAAATAAATAGCGCGGCATTGAAGTCAGTTCTTTTTTAGTTTTTAAACGATATTATTATTGTTATATCTTATAGGCTAGGGTTTGATCACTATCTAGCCTGATGGTAAGTGATGATGTGGTCGAAGATGGTGAACACGCTAGGTCTAGAATACGCAGACTCTCAAGGGATGTGGACTGCCGGGACACCGTGAGGTTATGGCAGATTTTAAATCGACTTCAAAAAAAGGAGGAGGTTTCTCAATTCAACCCTATAGGTTTTTTTTTCTTTTTTTTCTTTTTATTTTGTTCGCGGATAGTTTCGTCGTTTACGAACAGATTTTGATTATTCTTTTTTTGTTGGAAAGGAGATATCCCAAGTGTAGTACCATGGTAATTTTTATCGAGGTCTGGTAAGTATCTCCAGAGATATAGAGATAAACACCTCAAAATTGCTACCAACCCGTGCTAATATTTCAACCGGCGTCTTGTCGCTTAGAAATCAAGTCATCTATCATATCCTTTACGCCAACATGGCTCTTTAGATATCCTGAACATAGTAGATAGATACAATATATTTTTTTCCTTTTTAGATAAACGTTATACTTTGAGCAAGACACTCGGAGGAGCTGGTATATCTATTGCTTACTCTTCTCAACCAAACAGAACAGACTTCTGTCTACATTTCAGCATTATTGTTGCGGATATCTCGTGCCCTGGAACTGATAGATTCTTGAAAGAGGTAATACGCCTATAAGAAGCAAATGCCAATTGCTATGGCGTCGACCTGGCGAGGCCACTTCGATCCCCACTAGTTCCCCATTAGTTGGAGGAGTTAACAAGACTACTTGTAATGTGTGACCGATCCACATAGCTAATAAGCTTTATAAAAAATAACATTTTTAAAAATCCTACAAAACTGCTTACTGAAGTCTGTAGTGGCTACGCCTTTATGATCTTCTTCTAAAAGTCTTTTTAACGGGCTCTTCTTCTAGCTATATGGATGTTTATGTCCTTTTTTTTAATACGCTTTTATTAGCTTCAGACGTATGTATGTTTGTATGTTAGTATGTAACGGAATCTTTGAACATGATTTTAACCCCCTTCAAAACGTCGGATAACTTGAAATTTGGCATACTTATTAAGGACAGATGACAATAAATAAATTTAAAAAAAAATTTAAAAAAAAATTCGACTAAAAAATGAAAAATAAATAATAGTTTAAAAAAAATACACTTTTATAGAAAATCCAACTAAAAAATAGAAAATAAATTTTTATAAATTTGAATTAAAAATAGTGTAAGAAAAAATGATTTTATTGTAAAAAAAAGCGTGGCAAAGCATTATTTATTTTGTATCCACTATCAATTACAGTTTGTTTTGTGTCTGTAGAATTACACAGGACACAAGTGGAAACGGGAATTATTGGTCAAAATTTTCTTTGCGTTGACGTCGCGAGCAAGCCAAAACCGCTTAAGGTACACAGCTCGATGCAGTTTGTTAGACAACTTAACTGCCAAGCCAATGCTTTGTGATGATGACTAGGGTTTACGTGGAGTCGATTACCAATGCAAATAATCTAAACTGCAATTAAGAATCACAGATATGGCGTCTATCATTATAAGCCGGTATCGGTCCACTACTGAACATAGACCTCTCCCAAGACACGCCACTGGCTTCCATAATTTAGGTGCAAACATTGTCCTGCTGAATTAATTGGTCTTAAATTTTAGGCAGATACAAGAGAACAGTTCAAATCTCCATACCGCTGGCTTCTCATCACTGCTGATGATGCATGGTCAGTCCTGGAGGATCTCAATCTGCTGATTGACAGCGACGTAGTGGTTGCTAAGAAGATTAATGATCAGGAATTCCTGTTTTTAGAAGGTAACACTAATTACCTAGTTTTCTTGGATTGGCAGAATTTTGCGCGTCAGCCAATTGAGTTGTCGCGTAAAATTCTGTCAATTCAGATATTTCCGTGCTACAGTTTTTGATAGGCTGAATCTTCACTTTTCATCAGACGACATCATGCATGTCTCTTCACATTGTATTATCTGAAAAACAGGGATTTGGGAGGTCACTCAAAGCTTTAATTATAAACTGTGTATTATGAAAGACCATGCATTCCTTGGAGGCAAGCATTTGATTTTACGATTTTATGTCCGAACCAAAATTCTAAAACAACTCAACTTTTCATAAAACAAATATTCTATTACTAATTCCATAAACGTAACTTCGATAGAGATATTAGACAGCTAAGGTAGATAAATGAATTCCTAGGATACCTAGAGTGCAATGGCGTCTCGGGTGATTAGATCCTAGGTCAAAGCTATACGTCTTATTTACGAATCGTTAAGATAGTTGTGGGACCTATTTGTAGCTATTAAGAAAATGGTATTTATGGTCAGATTGTATTACATCAGTAAATAGTGTTGCCAAGGTTCTAAAGGCAACTTTAAGTTGTGTATATGTTTATGTTACAAATCTGCTATTATCATATTTTACTGAATGTGCAAGGTGGGTAAAGATCGATATTTCTCTGCGGAATCGAATCCGGAACGAAGTAATTCGCCAGAGAACTACAGCTATCGACATAGCTCAACGGATTAGTAAACCGAAGTGACAGTGGGCTGGTCATATCTGCCGCAGGACTGATAACCGTTGGGGTAGACTTGACCTAGTCCTTAGACTGGAGACCGCGAATCGGCAAACGTAGCGTAGGACGTCCTGTGACCAGGTGGAGCGACGACATACGCAAAGCGGTGGGCAGTGATTGGAAAAGAAGAGGCATAAGAGGCACTCAGTGGCGCATCTTGGGAGTGGCCTACGTCCAGCAGTGGACTGACACAGGCTGATGATGATGATGACAAGGTGGGAAACAATAATGAGACACGGAGGAAAATGTACATTAAAATATTGAAGATATCAAATTTAACTATGACGAAAAATATTTTTGTTTTAAACCCCGACGCAAAGAGAAAGAGTGTTATTAAGTTTAACGTGAATCAACTTTCATAGGTCTGATAAATTCAAGATTCGGTATCCTCTTATTTCAACGATATTGTAATTGTTAGAACATGGTAGCATTTACCTGATGCTGGGACATGTCCTGGAATCTGCAGAATACTGAACTCCTCACCAACGCACAACAGAGATGTCGAGTTCGGGCTCATTGGAATGGTCTCAATGAACAGATTATACGTAGATCAGTCGGGGGTGGTGGTGGTTATAAATGTTGAATTTAAGTATTATTTTCTTGCATCAAATTATATTGCAAACTCTAAAATGGGGCAGATAGGCATAAGTATGACCGACTCCGCTAGAGGCAGTCTTTGGGGGTGGATGGAAATAAAGCCTATGTTACGGTAATATTATAATAATACCTATGTGCTTGTCTATCTGCAATAAAAAAAACGGCTTTATATCCATCTAAACTAAACTAATGCTATAAATAAACAATTTGCCTTCGCAAGTTAATACAATACAGTGTGTCCTTGTTATGTCCCAAAATGACGATTTAATGTCTAGAGTTTATGTAGATTAGACAAAAACTAAACCTAGGTATTTGTACCGAATACTAAATTAAAAATGTAATCTGACTAAAAAACTGTACACAGTTATTTTTAGGTGACTGGTTTAGCATAAGCTTGCGTTACTAGTTTTTATATATCGTTGAAAGTAGAGTGGGTATCAAGGGGTTTTTTATTTTATTACTAGCTGATACCCGCTCAGACTTTGTTCACGTACACTAATGATTTAGAAGCCTATGTTCATTCTCATGCTATATAGTAAGTATCTCCTTGTAAAATTTCAGTAAGATCGGATCGGATCGTCCGTATATAAATGCGTGATTAGGTAACAAACCACAGAAATAGGTATAATACCTTATTATTCCTATTTCTGTGTAACAAACAGACAGAGTGACAGAGTTAAAAACGTTTTTATAATATTACTAGAAGTGCCCCGCGGCTTAGCCCGCGTTAAAACCTTCTTTTATTTACTTAAAACTTTTCTTTTGTAAAAACGATTCTATCATTAAAATACATCAAATAAGAATAAGCCAAATCGGTTCACCCTTTTTCATGTTATCGCGTGACTAAGGCAGTTCGGGATTCATATTTATAAAACCCGAAAAACCTAAATTTACAGACTTTGTTACCTACCCCATTTCAAAAAATCCTACAACACGTACTTTATCTCATCTTATTTTGCCATACAAACTTTGAATCCCCGTTCCGTATCCGGGAGGAACTTTTAGAAAATCCTTTCTGAGCGGATACCTACGTCATAATGACTATCTGCATTCTAAATTTCAGCGCAATTCGAAACAATATTGATTTTTAGACTTCGTTACCCCAGTTTATCCTCTTAGGTTAGCATTTTGAAAAAGTCTGAATTTCTCTCGTATTTACTTATTTATTTATAGAAGTACTTGTGTGAAATATTGAATAAAATGACTATCCAAACTTTGAACCCCCGCTTCATTCCCTTGAAGTGAGTTCCCTATGAGAGGGAATTTTCCAAAATTTACCCCTGAAGGGGATGAAACGGGGGTTCACAGTTTGTATGGAGAAACAAGATTAGATAGTATTTACTATTCGAAACTTCATACAAGTGCTCCAGTAAAAAAATAAGTAAATACGTGTTTCAGGTTTTTATTTAATTACACCCTTAAGAGGGTGAAATGGGGTAAGAAAGTGTGAAAATCAATATTGTTTCGAATTGCGCTGAAATTTGGCATGCAGATAGTTATTACGAAGTTAGTTGCCTCTGAGAAAGTATTTTCCAAAATTCACCCCTGAAGGGGATGAAACGGGGGTCCTAAGTTTATATGGAGAAACAAGATTAGATAGTCTTTCATATTTGAATTTTAACACAAGTACTTAAAAACAAAGTAAGTAAACACGTGTTTCAGGCTCTTTCGAAATTGCACCCCTAAAAGGGTGAAGTGGAGTAACAAAGTTTGAAATCAATATTGTTTCGGATTGTGCTGAAATTTGGCATGCAGATAATTATTTTGACTTAGGTATCCACTAAGAAAAATATTTTTCAAAATTAACTATTTAAGGGGATGAAACGGGGGTTCAAAGTTTGAACCGATTTGGATTTAACTTCTTTGATGACTTTTATGGTAGAAAGGTTTTTACAAAATAAATGTGTTAAGTAAATAAAACAAGTCTTTAACGCGGGCGAAGCCGCGGGACACTTCTAGTAATATAATATACTTCTATAATATAAAGTATTTAAATAGGTAGGTACTTACCACCGATACTTACTATCTGTGCCCCGCGGTTTCGCTCGCGTTGTAAAGTGTTTGTGTTCTTTATTATAAAAAAAAAAAAAAAAAAAAACATACAGACGAATTGAGAACCTCCTCCTTTTTGTGAAGTCGGTTAAAAAGTATTATTTGAACCCACGACAATCACGATTACTTAGTTACGCCAATATGTTGTTTTTTTTCTATCATATTCTGTTGATCTTTTTCCCTTGATGGTAAGTGACGATGTGGACGACGGTAGCACGCAGGATGCAGTAACTATTATATAATCTGTGACGCTGGGCCTAGAATGGGAATAGGCTATCAAGGACCGTGTCCGTACCTTTATTACACAGATATTTGACAACTTAGAGAAACACACAGAATTTATTTTGTAACACGTTATTTTTAACGCGGTAGCTCAGTCAGTAAATTCAAACAACATTTCAGTTTACAAAATCACAGAGACTTCAGAACTCATCTTTACTCCAAGAGCTTCATGGCGCAAAAACAACCTAACCAAAATCAATGAAGCTTCAAGTCCAACCAGCCTAGTCCCTTACGAAGGCCCAGTAGAACTGGCCAAGTACGGAACGGTAGAAGACTATAGAAGATCGAAGGTGCTGTCTTCTAGAAGGAACAATTTGAGAGGACATCCACTGACCATGGTGAATGTGATCACCGATAGTAATGACACGAGGAAGCATATGGATGATAGATTGTGAGTATTTTCAACCAACTTCCCAAAAAGAAGGAGTTTTTTTTAATAAAGATTAGTCGCAATGTGGGTTGCACATTACTAGTATTCTTGTTAACCCCTCCAACTAAGCTAAATATGCTTGTGTCTGGATTGGGTTCAAGTCAATAGTGCTGTTGGTTAATTGGTTAATCCATAGGTCGCTGGTTCAAATCCGGCTCGAAGGACCATGGACGTTCCCAAAAAACCCCTAGGTAGGTGTAAATAAAACAACCTTTTTGCGAGTACAGAAATCGGTGATTTCCTCACATTTATTGAAATACACAAGCTAGCTTAAGTAGTATCGCGTGCGAATCTCGTCACCGCGATCTAGAGATTCGAGGTCACAGCAAAGCGCCATCTATTGACAAAGTGGCGTACTTTTATGTTTAGAGTGTTAAGCCATTAACATTCCGCCCGCCATGGACCAACTGTCCATCACAATAACAAGTAAGAAAATATGTAGAAAATATAAAAATACGGATGCGGATTACAGAATCAAAGATCAAAGATCATGTATATAAAAATAAACCTCGAAGTTAAAAGTAAAGCAAAAAAATGTAAAGTAACAGTGTAAAAGAATAGCTGCACATTGAATTATGACTCGAATAACAAGCTAAATATTGAAGTCAGTAAACACAAACTCAACAAACTACAAACAATTTCCCTTTCAACATAGATCACTGCATTATTATGCAAAGTTATGACTACAATGAATATATAAAAAAATTATAAAATGTAAACAAAAAATGTATAACTATAATTATATGCCGAAGTTCCAAACAAGTAATAAATAATTCATTCCGTTACGGGCAAAATACAGAGTTTCGATACGGGGCGTTTGATAGTAACACCCTTGCAACGCAAACTAACAACGCGTGTAATTTTGTCCAAACCGCTGTGTTTCTGCGTTATAATTCCATAAAGCCATCTAGCTGGAGGAAGACCATCTTCCTTTACTAGGACAACATCTCCAATTTCAGGTTCTGGTGTGCAATTTCTCCATTTATGTCGTTGTAGAAACTGTGTTAGATATTCTGCAGACCAACGTTTCCAAAACTCTTGAACAATACGTTGAGTTAGCTGCCAACGTCTCAGACAAGTGATGTTCGAACCTTCATAATTGTTGTCCGGTACAAGCACCAATGGTTCACCGACCAGGAAGTGTCCAGGTGTCAATGGATAAGGATCTTCCGAAGTCTCATTCACACGATAAATTGGTCTCGAATTGAGACACGCCTCAATTAGAGCCAAAACTGTGGTGAGCTCTTCAAACGTCAAGGTTGTCTCACCAATTACTCGTTTGAGATGAGTTTTGGTAGACTTTATGCCACTCTCCCACAATCCACCGAAATTGGGACTGTAGGGTGGTATCCTATGCCATGTTGTGCCATTCGTAGAAAGCCAATCGGCTATCTCTAAAGCGACTGTAGACTTCTCAGCATTTAACAAAGTCTGTAGTTCGCGATCAGCGCCAACAAAGGTAGTTGCGTTATCGCTCCAGAGATCTACACATTGGCCACGTCTTGCAACGAAGCGTTTGAAAGCCGCAAGGAACGTCTCTGAAGTGAGATCGCTAACGACTTCCAAATGGATTGCTCTGGTCGCCATGCATATGAACAGGCAGATATATCCTTTAGTGGAACGATGACCACGACCCTTTGTCGTTCGCACTGAAATTGGACCCGCATAATCAAGACCGCTCCGACAAAAAGGTCTGCTAGCAGTAACCCTGGCTGATGGTAGTTGACCCATCAGTGGGTGGACTGTCTGCGACGAATACCGCAAACATGTTACACACTTGTGAATATAAGATTTCACTAAATTACGTAAATTCAAGATCCAATATCTAGTATGGATGTGATTGATGACAATCTGAGGACCCCCATGAAGTGTCTTATCATGAGCGTCTGCAATCAACAACTTAGCTAGATGAGATTGACGTGGGATCAAGATGGGATGTTTCTGATTTTCAGGTACATCAGCAGTCTGTAATCGTCCACCAACTCGCCAAACTCCGTCGCTATCCTTGTAAGGATTGAGGGAAATAAATGTACCTCTCTTGCTCATAATTTCGTCGGAAAAATACTGACTCTGACATCTTTTGATACAAATAAGCATCACATCTTGCAGCTCATTTGCTGTCAACCAAGATGGTTTGGGTGCGTCACTAGATAAGTACAGTCTTCTGCACCAAGCCAGTACACGAACGAGTCTTCGCAGGGTAGAAAATCTTTCCAGAAATGGGTCTCCTTCTTCAGGTTCGCAGGTAAGTGTATGACACTTTATTTTTCTCTCTTCTAGGTGAGTATCTTCTATATCTTTTTGTGTATTTTTTATCTGTTTCAGATGCAGCCATCGAGGACCGTGAAACCAGAGATCGTTGACGACGCATTCTGAGGGCTGGATTCCTCGTGAGGCGCAATCAGCAGGATTCTCCTTGGAAATGACGTGGGACCACTGGGTTGCATCCAAAATGGTAAGTATTTCAGATACTCGGTTGGCAATGAAGGTCTTCCATCGACTGGGGTGGCTACTCAGCCAAGCCAAGACTATACGAGAATCGGTCCAAGCATATATATTGTGCTTGGGAACATGAAGTGTCTCCGCTACTTCCTTCAAGAGTTTGGCTACCAATAAAGCACCACACAACTCTAAGCGAGGTATTGACACCTGCTTTATTGGAGCTACTCTGGTCTTGGAAGTGACCAAAGACACGTGTACCAGTCCGTTACAATCTACAACTCGCGCATAGACAACACCTGAGAATGCAACGGATGAAGCGTCGGAAAATCCGTGGAGCTCAAGCGATTTATCCTCTTGAGTTATTTGAATCCATCTGGGTATACGAATTTCCGTCAGTTTGTTAAGATCACTACGAAAGTTGATCCAATCATTGAGCGATGTAGATGGAAGTTCATCGTCCCATGCAATGCCAGACAACCAAAGTCTTTGTATAAAAACCTTAGCTGTTGTGACAACTGGAGCCAGCCATCCTAACGGATCAAACAAACGAGCGATGTCGGAAATTACTCGTCTCTTCGTTACAGGAACTTCTAACAGAGGAAGATTCACGGTGCATTGAAAGGTATCTGCTTCTCTATTCCAGGTAAGTCCGAGAATTCTCATGACCTCATCGGTTTTCAGTTCCAGGTCTTGATCCGATATGACATTTTCTCCGTGTATGTGATTCATGATATGACTATTATTACTCGACCACTTTTGGAGTGGAAAGCTTCCACGGTTGAGTAAAGCAGTCATTTGTTCATAGACCTGAATACCCTCTGTATCAGAGGAACAACCAGATAGAAAATCGTCCATATAAAAGTCGGTATGTACGCGACTAGACGCTAGGGGAAATTCAGCGCCGTCATCTACAGCTAATTGCTGTAAAGCACGGACAGCCAAGAAGGGCGCTGATGAGGTACCAAAAGTTACCCTTAGCAGGCGAAGATGCTTTAATGTAGCACCTGGATTATCACGCCAATAGACCCGCTGATAATCTACGTCCTCATCAGAGACCTTCACTTGTCTAAACATTTGAACAATGTCTGCGACAAGTGCAATTGGATAGCAACGCCATCGCATTACTAAGTGCCTTAACTCTGGCTGCAGAGTTGGGCCTGTCATTAAATCCATGTTTAGGGATACTCCATTAGTACCGACACATGATGCGTCAAAAACCACGCGGACTTTTGAAGTGCTTTTATCTTCCCTTACTACAGCATGGTGTGGCAGATACACAGCATCCAAATGGTCATCAGGATTACTGATAACCTCCATGTGACCTAAACGAAGGTATTCTTCAATTGTCTTTGAATACTCTACCTTGAGTTCAGGATTTTTCATCAAGCGTCTCTCCAACATAAAGAAGCGCTTCCGAGCGATGTCTCTTGAACCTCCATACTTACAAGGTGGGTCATCAGTCCTGAAAGGGAGCTTGACAACATACCTTCCACACTCATCTCGCTGGGTAGTTCGCGAAAACAACTCCTCACACTCCTGCTCCTCCAATGTCAGATGCTTGAGGGAAGATGGTTCCGATTCCATCTCCCAGAACCTTTTCAACAAGTCATTATCATCAGTTTCACAAAGATGCATACTGACGATGCGGCGCTTATCGCTATGGTTGAGTTCATTGGGCGTGTGTACCTTACCAGAGAGGATCCAACCGAATCTAGAGTTCTGTGCGATCACATATCCCGGCGGACCCCTGACTAACCCTTCTAAAATGATCTGGCTGTACACCTCCGCCCCCAATAGCAGATCTATCTTGTTTGGTGTACCAAACGATGGATCTGCTAGCTCCATAGACGACAGTGCTGGAAAAATGTTCACATTTTGCAAATCGGAACTAGGCAAAAGGCACGTTAATTTTGTTAAAACATGTGCCTTAACTGTAATGGTGAAGTTGGGATCAGTGCGTGACTGAAGTTTTATTTTAACAGTGGATTTCGACGAGATCGTAGAATCCCGGTCACCACCTAATCCGCAAACTAAACCGGTTTCAGGAGATTTCTGAAGACCGAGAATCTGCACAGCAGACTCGGTGACAAAGGATGCCTGAGATCCCTGATCGAGCAGAGACCTTAACACCACACTAGTCTTATCTTTGGACGACTTGGCCTTAACTAGGGCGGTTGCCAATAAAACTTGACTGGGGGAGTTCATAAAACACGACGTAATCGTGGAGACATCCGATGACTCGCTTTGGTCTTGTGACTGAGATGCCGGTGCTGTAACAGCGGCGACGACACTCTTGTTCACAGGCTGATCAACCTTGGCTGAGCCGTTGGTAGATTTTGGGTTTTTGGGGTGCAAAAGCGTGTGATGTTTTTTGTTACATAGGCGACATCTAGTGGACAAATTACACTGATACACAGAATGTTCAGTACTTAAACAATTGAAGCACAAATGGTGAGTTTGGGCAAAATTACGTCTCGCTTCGGTAGTTTCCTTCGCAAACTTTTTACAAAATCCAATTTTGTGACTATCCGAGCAAAACATACAAGTAACAATGGTGGTAGTGACGTGACTATAATTAGGCCTATCGGGTTTTTGGATCTTGGCATCCAAAAACTCAATTGATCTGAACCGATTTTCAAGAAATTCATTAAACATCAACAAGGTAGGTAACTCTTGGGCTGACTCAGTAACCTTCTGTTCCCACAGTTTTCTAGACTCAGAGTCCAGTTTTTGACTGATGAGAAATATAACAATAATATCCCATGACTTTATGTCTACACCTAGGTTCTCAATACCATATAGGCATTCCTTAGTCGTATCTAGCAATTGTTTTATTGAACTTGATGAAACAGTCGTTAAAACTTTCTGCGATGTTAATTTTTTCAACAAACAATTACTTAAGTATTTCTTATTGTTATACCTTGCCTCAAGCTGCGCCCAACATAAACTATAATTATCTGCAGTAACCGGAATATGGCGCAACAATTGTTCCGCTTCACCAGTGACAGATGACTTCAGATAATGCAGCTTTTGTACATTATCAATTTTGACATTGTTATGAATTAAAGACTTGAAGAGATCTCTAAAGCTAGGCCACTCTGAATATTGACCTGAAAATCTAGGTACTTCAATCTTTGGCAATCTAACGCCACATTCAGTGCTTAGATTTTGTTGACTACTGGGCTCAGAAACATGGTCCCTACAGTGCAATGGGGTGGGGATCGAAATCACGACCTCTCGATCGCCAGTCCGACACCCTATCCATTAATTGGGCTACTGCCGCCTTCTATGTTTCGCCGCCTTCTGGTTCTCAATTCGTTTGTATGTTTTTTATGTATTTTTTTAATTTTTTTTTTGTTTGTATGTTACGCGATTACTCCGTCAATTGTGAACCGATTTGAATGGTTCTTTTTTTATTCAGTAGGGTTCGTTTCCGAGATGGTCTCATCGTAATTTAATCGAGATCTGATGAGTATCTCCAGAGATATGAAGATAAACGTCTCAAACTTGCTACTGAAACCACAGAATAATGAATAGTACAACTGCTGAAACTGACTCGCGCGGCATGGAAGTCGGTTGTTTTAGTTTTTAAACTATCTTAATTGTTAGAGTAGGTAGGTTCGACTATTGGAGATCATTATCACCAAATAAGTTGGTTCGTATGTATAGGCTGAGTAGCCTAGCACTGTTATCAGAATTTGTTGGCTGCTTGAAGGCCTCTGAAGTGTCTGAAGCCTTAGGCGCGATACAGTGCGACGCAGAATGTCCGGACGCGGATTAGTGCTTGCGTCCGTCGCGGATGAAATCGTCTTTCAGTTCCATGCGGATCGTAATTGAGAGTGGTACCTGCATTTACAGTTATGGATACAAAATTTTACCTAACACAAAATAAGATGTCTTCTCTTTCTATTTGTTGCTCTTAAAACCCAAACTATAAGAGTTCGATTGTATACCATGCCAACAAGATCCTCTAAGGATTTGAAGTTTCTAATATAAATAAAGTAATTTTTATCAGAAGCAATCAGTATTTTTATTTTAGAAACATAACCAAGAATGTTGTTCAACCAGTTTTAGGATGCCCTAATACCGTTATGTTAAGAGTACTAGTTATATAATAATCCCATTAATTTTAAATAAAATGACCTGTCTGGGCTTTGAGTAGAATTATGTAGGTAATTATCTAAACTGTTTAAAGAATCTTATACTAGCTGTGCCACGCGTCTTTGCCCGCGTTGAATAAGCCTAGTAACTAACATCCATTCATCTATCTATACCCAGTAACTTAACTTAATATAAAAGCATGTAGATGGCGCTTGAGTAGGTAGCACAGTTCTCCTTCTAAATATTGCCTAAATGTATGAGATCCTGCATCGCGCAAACGATATTATTCCACGATGTTAGAACCAGATGCACTTGCTTCATCTTATAACATCTTAAGATTTATATACTCCACCATTATTTATCTTATTAGTAGATAATATATCAGATAGGCTTGCGTTTGACCACTACTTAACATGGTGGTAAGCGATGATATTGATCGATTGTGAGTGGTTTAATAATGAGTTGTTCTCATAAATAAAAAAATATATTATGCGGTCGACTTGTGAACCTCCTCCTGATTTACTCAAGTTCAGTATCTTTTACCACATAGTTCTTTACATTACGTCAGCGCACTGAATTTAACAGACAGGTTCAGCTTGAAGACTTTGATTTTTAGGGTTTCGTACCTCAAAAGGTAAAAAAAGGAACCCTTATAAGATCACTTTTTTGTCCGTCTGTCTGTCTGTCTGTTCGTCTGTCTGTATGTCCGTCTGTCTGTCTGTCTGTCCGTCTGTCCGTGTGGCACCACTGATTTTCTCAGGAACGGGTTACGCCAATTAAGATAGACCTCTGAGATATATTATCGCTCATACAATTTATAGGTCTAGCTTAATTGGTACCTGACAACGTTGGTACGGAAGTCTCGGTGGGCGAGTCCAACTCGACTTGGCCGGTTTTTATTTTTACTTTTACTACATTGGTAATTCGTTCAAACCAAAATAAAATCCACTTTCAATTCAAATCCACCTCTGTTCACGGGCAGTTTGCCAAAAAGTCTATCTTTCTTCCAAGGCAACTTCATCAGGACTCAATTACCAAGATGTCCTACTCCATCGTGAAGATCTGCTTCGAGATGCTGAACGCGAGTGAGAGGAAGATCTTCACCCACACCTGGGGATACAAGGACAAGAATGGCAGCTGGCAGGGGGTCGTTGATTATCTGATGAAGAAGGAGGGCGATCTTGGTAAGTATTTTTTAAAGCTTACTAGCAATGTGAGTTGCACATTACCAGTAGTCTTGCTAACCCCTCCAACTAAGCTAAATATGTTTATTTCTGGAGTGGGTTCGCCTAGCCAGCTACCAGCCTCAAGTTGAAAAAATCTGTCGCCATACTTACATCTAATGTGTTCCGCAGCTGTCCTTGAGAGCCAGATCCCATTCTAAGCCCTTTTTACCAACTTCGACCGCGTCATCACTTACCTACCAACAGGTGTCTTGCACTGTTGTATGCTTATACTTATTTAGCATGGAAATAGCTTTAGTTAGACGTACAAATTGTTTTAGATTTTCAGCACTGACTTTTGCTAGTCAGTGATTTTCAGGGACATTTTTTTATGATAGGTTAGGTACCGCTTGGCCTATGATTGATGCATAAGGTACGGCTACACCGCGGCGTCCTGCGATCTGCGGGCGCGATCTCAGTACTTTTCAATTGTGTCTGATCGCGTTTGGTGTGAACTGTGAACCAGTCGATAAAAATACTACTGCGCTATCTGATCGCCGCCTTGATCGCGCATGCAGGACGCTGCAGTGTGTCCGTACCTTTATGATCGATAATGATGTAACGCGCTTACCTAGAAGTTACCCATTTCCTCGCGGCTTGAAGACCCCTAAATTGTATTTAATCGGCATCACAGACTCAGTAATTCACAATGCTGCAATCGGTTACTTTGATATTTCAATTCGAAAAAATCTTTGATTCTAATAGGAAAGGTTTCCGCCACAAAATAACTCACGGATTTATCAATATTCAAAGAAGCTTCCGGATCCGAATAGTTTTTCGAATGATTCAGAATCAGGGGGCTCTATTTCAGGTACATTGACCATCTTCACACAAGAGCGCATGCAGGTGGTAGACTACATAGCGATGGTGGGCTCCACAGCAGTTCGCTTCGTGTTCCGAGAGCCTCCTTTGTCATTGCTGTCCAATATCTTCGCTCTACCATTCTCTGGTTCCGTATGGCTGGCCATCTTCATCTGCGTGCTTGGATGTGCACTGTTTCTTTACATCACGTCTAAATGGGAAGCTAGTATGAGTATGGTTTGTATTTTTGTCATATAAATCTTTTTTTATGATAAATGAAAAAAATTGGCCAAGTGCGAGTCAGCATCGCGTCTCTCATTGCACACTTAGGAAGGGTTCCGTACAATACGAAACATAACAGAGTTTCAACCTAATATATTTGATTAATTGATATTACCAAGAATATTTGGTTTGGTCATGATTTAGAAAGACGGGGCTCGTTTACTAGCGCCATCTATGTCACTTTTCCGAAACTAATTAGATAGATGGCGTTTAAAAACACGTTTTTTGTATGGGTCCCCCTTTAATTTTGAACTTTATTTTGATTTTAGTATTTGTTGTTCTAGCGGCAACAGAAATACACCATCTGTAAAAAATTCAACTGCCTAACTATCACGGTTAATGAGCTATAGCCTGGTGACAGACGGACAGACAGACATACAGACAGACAGACAGACGGACAGCGGAGTCTTAGTAATAGGGTCCCGTTTTACCCTTTGGGTACGGAACCCTAAAAAGTAGTGGTAAGTACCTATAACCGGCGAGCAAGTATGAAGGCGATCATGGATGTGGAAGAAGCGTAAGAGATATGTCTGGAAGGAATGCAGCATGTGAAAAGAAGTTAATCTCTGCCTACACCAACGGGAAAAAGGCGTGATTTTATGTATGTTTGACTGGTTGTAAATCCTTTTTTCCACCCGTTGCCCTTAAATATTACTGGTTCAACATTTTTAAAAGTTCGTTATTAAGAATGTAAGAATCTGCGTGTGGTCGAATTGCAATTTTAAATTCGTTGGCGTAAATTCTAAAGTTTATTTTGCAGACTCTCCACCTATACTTAAATTATTATGCATGCAAGGATTTGCGTGTGTGTCGTCGAATTGCTACAGGCGGAAATTTTTAAGGTTATTTATTGTTAAGACATCTCTCCCAAAGTATTGTTTATAAAGATTCTTCTTCTTCTTCTTCTTCTTTTACTAGTTGACCAGGGGCGGACTAAAGAAATAACTTAGCATGTGAGACTTACCAGCTTAGTATCTCAGAAGGATAACGTAAAATTCGCAAGTTTCGTAAAAAATTCTGGCTATGCTATGCCGAATTCTTCCAGTGATCATCGCGATCAAACTGCGTGAATTCACTTCCGAGATAGCGATGGACTCGCTCGAACCGTAGGGCGAAAAAAATCGACTATAGGTACGGTAAAAACAGCCAGTAGGTATATAACATTAATAATGTTATTTGTTAAACACAATCCAAAATTTCATCGTACCGACGGGACTTGAACGGGTTCAAGTCAAGTTCAAGACTTGTAGCGGGTTCAAGTCCCATCGGTACGATGAAATTTTGGATTGTGTTTAACAATTTACAAAAATATAAAGTGTGAAACACTTCATAGAAACATAATATTTGATTTACGCAGTGCAACATCTCTCGTCGGATTTGAAAACTGTAATGATTTCTTCCGAATGATTAACTTACGTAATAAGTAGTCATAGATGGTGCCACCAATGCATAATTGGGTTAACAAATGCAATCCACTAATTTCGTCGCAACGATACTTCGCACCGTGGCTTAACTGGCAAAGCACCGGAACATGTTTTTCCGGAGGTTGCGGGTTCAAGTCCCGTCGGTACGATGAAATTTTGGATTGTGTTTAACAATTTACAAAAATATTATGTGTGAAACACTTCAAAGAAACATAATAATTAATAATGTTTTCAATATATTTAGCATGCGCTACAACTAGATGGCTCCTGGGCTGATGTGTCGATCCTCATCATCGGAGCAGTGCTGCAGCAGGGTTGCACTCTTGAACCGAGATATGCGGCAGGTAACTCACACTTTACGTTTTCTTATTGATGATGAGCATAATTCCCTGTCCTCACCTCGTGGGTGCTTTTAAATTGAACAATTATAATTTATGGTGTGACAGTAAAAAGTGTGGTACTTACCTATTTATCTTTCAAACAACTTACCTATAAGCATATTATTATCTGTTCTGTGCTAGAAGTCTACAGATTATATTATACATATATTAGACCGAGTAACGTAGTAGCGTAGGACGCCCTGTCAGTAATGCCAGTGCTTGTATTTAAAAGTAACTAAAAGCACACAAAAGTCGGTTTGAAAAGTAACGTTTGGACAAGAAAAGTAACAATTTTTAAAATGTTTGCATTTTACAGTATGTATGGATGAGCGAAATAAATGTAACGCTTTACGTTACATTTACATTTAATTCGGGTCAAAAAGTAACGTAAAACCTTCGAGCATTTACCAATCGAAGCGTAAAACATTACAAAAGTAACGTTCTGGCAACGTTGCGCCCTGTAACTCCGTAGGACTATATCAATCCGGCAATCTCGTGCGCGACCGTCCTGCGGAGTGACAGACGGTGGCGGGTACGAGGTAACGGTCATTCTAGCACACGGCTACGTAGTAACTATTATATAATCTGTGACACGGCTACACACGCTTCCCTTCCCCGCTACACCACCCGCTACCCGCTGACATCTTGGGTACCTCGTCCCCGCCACCGCCTGACACCCCGCGGGACGGTCGCGCACGAGATTGCCGGTCTATAGTATATTCTGTGCTGTGACCAGGTGGAGTGACGACACACGCAAAGCGGTAGGCAGTGACTCGAAAAGAAGAGCTGAAGATCGGGCTCAGTAGCATATCTTGGGAGAGGTCTACGTCCAGCAGAGGACTGAAACCGGCTGGTTATGATGATGATGATACGTATATTGGTCTAACCTTACCTAAGTTAACCTAGCCTAGATCGAACCGTGGCTTAATTGGCAGAGCACATGGACATGTTATCCAGGATGTTGCGGGTTCAAGTCCCATGTACGATGACATTTTGGATTGTATTTAACAATTTACAAAAATATAAAGTGTATTAACACTTTAAAGAAACATAATATTTGATTTACGTAGTGCAACATCTCTCGTCGGATTTGAAAACTGTAATGATTTCTTCTGAATTATTAACTTTCAAAATAAGTAGTCATAGATGGCGCCACCAATGCATAATAATTATGATCACTTTCTAAATTTTATAAAATATTTTTAAATATAATTTGTTTATATTTTTAACCGACTTCAAAAAAAGGAGGAGGTTTCTCAATTCGACCTTATATATATATTTTTTTTTATGTTTGTTCGCGGATAACTTCGTCGTTTATGAACCAATTTTGATTATTCTTTTTTTATTCGAAAGGAGATATCCCAAGTGTAATTGTAATTGTAATTTTATCGAGGTCTGATAAGTATCTCCAGAGATATTGAGATAAACATCTCAAAATTAGTACTGAAAATGAATGGCGCGGCATTGAAGTCGGTTCTTTTTTAGTTTTTAAACGATATTATATAATCTAAAAAGAAACTTTTTAAAGCGATATCATGTGCATGCAACTTTGAACTTTTATTATAATAAACTGGCCAAGTGCAAGTCGGACTCGCACTCGTAGGGTTCCGTAACACAGTTAAGTATACCATAACTATGGTTTTTCGCAACTACAAAATTAACTTTGTTTTTCATAGTGTTTGTATGAAAAACAAAGTTATCTTTGCGGTCGCCATATCTCTAAAACTGCTGATTGTATCTCGTTCAAACCAATTTTCGTTGTTAGTTTTTATTGAGATCTACAGCATATATTTTTTTTAGATTTTTCACTCCCATACTTTAAAAGTTAGAGGGGGGGGGGGGGACACACATTTTACCACTTTAGACGCGCCTATCTTTCAAATGATTGACTTTGAGAAAAAAATGATTTTAGAAACCTCAATGTCATTTTTGAAGACCTATCCACAGACACCCCACACGTATAGGTTTGAAGAATTTTTTTTTTTTTGTTTCAGTTCTATGTATTGGATAAAAACTTAAACTTTTATATTTTTTATTTTTGTATTAAAATCGGAAAGCGGTTCACAGAATACATCTACTTACCAAGTTTCAATTCTGTAGTCTTAACAGTTTCGGAATAAAATGGCTGTGACATACGGACGGACAGACAGACAGACAGACATGACGAATCTATAAGGGTTCCGTTTTTTGCCATTCGGCTACGGAACCCTAAAAAAGAGCTTACCAGAGTGTATTTCAGAAGAAATAATTTGACTATTGAAATCCTGTCTATTTCGTCTATACTAATATTATAAAGAGAGAACTTACTTTTTATTATGTTTACTTACTTACTTACTATTTTTGTATGTTTGTAATGATTTGGCTCAAAAACTACTGAACCGATTTAAAAAATTCTTTCACTAATACATAGAATGGACTTTCGGAATGAAAATAGGCTATATATTATCCCGTTTAAATTAAAGGTACATTCGTGGAGACCTAATTTGCAACCTAAGTCGGCAAAAAAACGGTCGAAAAAACACGTTTCTTACGAACGCTGCTTAATTGAAAATAGATAGAAGAATATTTTCTATGCAAGAGTTGTACAACCTTAATAAGACCTACAAAAAAGTCCGCGACAGCATATGTCTATCTCTTAAGGTTGACTCACAGTAACCATTTTAATCTTAAATTTGTTGTTAAAAAATATGACATAACTTCCAAGGCTATTTTCAAGTATATAGTATTAATCCTTATCCAAATAATTAATTGTTAATTAGCTTGGCCACATATTATAGATTAAAATTGTCCTTTACAGTATATAATTCAAATGAAAACTCTAGAAGATATCACGAATTTCAGAACCACGCATCGCAAAATTAATAAAATATTTGCAGTTAAACCACAGATTAGGTCATAGTTACTACGAAAATATTATTATAAGCTTAGCTATGCTGTAGATCCTCACCGATCACAATCAATTTGAAGTCAATATAGTATAATAATATGATCTGTTGTATAAAATAATATTCATCTATATATATAATAATATAGTAATTTAAGCCACCCCGACTGATCTATAATAATCTTTTCATTATATATTAATGATGCTCAGTTCGGTTTTCAGCCAGGCCTTTCAACTGAATCTGCAATTTTATGTGTAAAGCACACTGTCCAGTACTATACAAGCAGAAATACGCCAGTGTTTGCCTGTTTTCTGGACCTGTCAAAAGCATTTGACCTTGTCTCCTATGACGTGTTATGGAGAAAGCTTTCTTTAGATACCAACTTGCCAAAAGACTTAATCAATATGTTTAAAGTATGGTATGGTAATCAGGTAAATATTGTAAGATGGGCGGACTCTTACTCTGATGAGTACAGATTAAAGTGTGGTGTGAGACAGGGGGGTATATCGTCTCCTAAATTGTTTAATTTGTATGTCAACAATTTGATTGCTGAACTCAGCAGTACTAATGTCGGATGCTCAATCAATCGAAAAATTGTCAACAATATCAGTTACGCAGATGACATGGTGCTCCTGAGTCCATCAATTAATGCACTTAGACAGCTAATAGCAGTGTGTGAGAAATATGCTGTATCTCATGGACTTCTATATAATTCCAAGAAAAGTGAACTAATGCAGTTTAAATCTGGTAGTAAAGCCTATACGGTTCTCCCGGTTGAGCTAAGTGGTAGTCCCCTGTTCTGGGTGAAACAGTTCAAATATCTTGGACACTGGGTCACAGATGACCTGACTGATGACCTTGATCTTGAGAGGGAGCGCAGAGCGTTGGCTGTGAGGACTAACATGGTGGCTCGCAGATTCGCACGTTGTTCCAAAGATGTTAAATTAACACTATTTAGGGCATATTGCCAATCCTTCTACACGTGCGGTCTGTGGGTCAAATATACAAAAAGATCTTTTAACGCTCTGCGCATTCAGTACAACAATGGTTTCAGGATGTTGTTGGGGCTGCCGCGATATTGTAGTGCATCAGGGATGTTCGCAGAAGCGCGAGTTGATGATTTTTATGGAATCATACGTAAGAGAACTGCATCCCTGATGAGCCGCGTACGTGGGGGTTCCAACTCCCTTCTGGTCAGTGTTGCTGAGGATCTGGGATCATGTATCATGGATCACTGGCTGAAACAGCTTAAACCACTGATACAGCTAGTGACACAGTGATGCATCATCAATCTGATTTTTGTGTGTACTAACCTAGTTTATAGTTTTATTTTATTTTTATGTTTTTTAATAATTGTAACCGTGTATCTATAATGTACTATATGGAATTAATATTCTGAAATAAATGAATAATAATAATTAAAATCATTCCAATGACTCTAAACACGACATTTAAAATCTGAGCTGTAAGTTGGTGAGGATTTGAGTATTCTGTAGATTCCAGGAGATGTCCCAGCATCAGGTCAATGCTTCCATGTTCTTACAATCGAATTGATCAGATCTATGAAAGTTGATTTCATAGCGAAATTAACTAGAAAAAAGCTCATACTTTTATAACGATTGAACGAATTTTCATGAATCAAAGCTAAAAAAACTCTCGATGAAGACATCTATCAAACAAAAAAAAACTATCAATAATAAAAACAAAATCGGTTCATCCGGTTAGGCGCTAAGATGCTACAGACAGACACACAGATACACACGTTAAACGTATATTACCCCTACATTTTGCGTCGGGGAACGGTGTAAGGTTACGGCGGCAGATGTACTCCTTGGTGGTAAGCTACTTTTTGGTAGATTTAATGATTCCACTACCACTGTACGAAAACTCATGATTCATGAATGCACATAAAACTTTCATTGGTAGGTATATAGCTAGGATTAGAACCAACGACCGTCGGGTCAGAATCAGGGTAACTATCCTTTACGCCAAAGGGCCGTCCAATATCCTCACAACTCATCACCACTATCAAATGAAACTATCAAGCTGCATAACTCCTCTAAAACCGAAGTAACACGCATGCATGAAGATCATCAACGTACTTTAAACGCAACGAATGAGAGTTTGCATCATAATAATAACAGATGCAATCGTAGCGAGACATCACAACAAAACCGTCGCGCGATTATATCTGTGAGTACTGAGACTACTGAGACTACTGAGCCCGCAGCGCCCGCGCAAAACC